>OX352472.1:20227700-21600200 GCA_947093115.1 Brenthis daphne | reverse complement strand
TTATAAATTAAGTACAACTGATCAGAATTTTGGTTTGAGCCCTAATGGTTGTGAGTTCGAATTCCGCACAAAATATTTATCGCCCTCTAGATTATAATCAAAATGACAAGTTTCGGAGATTATTGCATAAATACAAACATACAAATACTTCTTTATGACGGCATAAAAAATTACCATATACGTATATATATATAATATTCATTTTTACCCCTTTTAGGGTAAACATCACATTTCGATACACGAGTAAGATATTTCACCCCTCACTACGGGTTTATTTTCATAGCAATGGCGTATTCTTGCTTCATTGTCTCCCAAGAGACGTTGAAAGCTAAACCGAAATAGGGTTCTCAAGTTTGTTAGACTAAATTAGACATAAATTCTAACTAAAGGTTAAAGTATCTATTTACATATTCAATTAGACATTATGTTATAGTTTTCATGTGTGAATGGATGATATTCCATTACTATTTGCCATTGTTAGACAATGGAAACCCAGTGGTAAAGTGCTCGCTTGGGAAACCGAGTGAAATGGGTTCAAATCTCGAGTCGCGCTTCTGATATTTTCATGTGTGAATTATGTTTAAACGATTTCCAATTTGTTTTACGATGAAGTAAAACACCAGGAAACCTGCACGTCTGGGAGAAACTAGCAAGTTTTCGAAAGACATGTGGAGTCCTCCAGGCTGCACTTGGCCAGAGTGGTAAACTATAGCAAGCCATTCTGGCGTGATTGAGTAACAAAAATCCATCCAAACATCTAAACTTTGACATCTATACTAATATTATAAATGTGAAAGTGTGTTTGTTTGTCTTTCTTTCACGTCGAAACCGAGTGACGCATTGGCGTGATTTTTTGTATGGAGATAGTTGGAGAGCTGGAGAGTAACATAGGCTACTTATCTTTACTTTATCGCTGGAGATTATCTCATTCTCACCGGAAAACACGTTATAATGCAACCCAAAAAATAATACGATCAGAATATTTGAAACCTATTCAATTAATGCTCTTCAATACAATTAAATAAATACGTGTTTTAGCATATTTCAAAAATTCATCCTATAAGGGGGTATAATAGGGGATGAAAATTTGTATGAAACCTACATTTTTATAGTTTTTTATAGTTTCAGCGCAAGCGAAGTCGTGGTTTCTGCTAGTTAAAAATAAACATTTGAATTAAGTTTATGATTGTATACTGTATACCATTCAAGTCGAAATTCCACTAGTAATTCTATTCAATTTGAGTATAAATTGAAAATGCAGTAACAAGAATATACCCCGATATCCACTAGGCGTAGCTTATAATGGAAAGAAATTTCAAAAAAGCTTTTCAAAGGGCAAGAATTTAAAATGCTATCACAATTTGCTACTTAAAAGGGTATTCGTTATACCTTAGATCTATTCAATAGTTTATTTCATCAATGACATCAAATTTATTTTACGAATGCTTCAATAGAAAATGTTAGTGAAAAGTGAATTATTCAACTGATATATACATTACATTTAATCTACACTAATATTTAAGAGGTAAAGTTTGTGAGTTTGTGCGTTTGTGAGGTTGTACGGGGTAATCTCTGGATCTACTGAAACGATGTAGATGAAATTTAGTAAGAAGATAGTTTGAGACCCTGGGAAGTGCATAGGATACTTTTTATCCCGGAAATCATCCTTTAGGGGAGTGAAAACGGGGATGAAAGTTTGTATGGGGAATCAAGCTAGGGACGAACTCGAGCGAAGCAAGGATGAGTCGCTAGTAATATACATAATATGTATATTTTGGTAATAATCTTATTATTAATATTATAAACGCGAACGTTTGTATGGATGTATGTTACTCAATCACACCAGAACGGCTGAACGGATCTAGATGAAATTTGGCACAGAGATAGATTATAGTTTAATATATCACATGAGGCACTTTTTATCGCGGAAAAATGTACGATTCTCGTGTGAGGTTTTGTCCTTTTAGATTCAAACTCGAGCGAAACGAGGGTTAGCCGTTAGTTATATTCATATCTCAACTTAAAAACATATTGTGTTTTTTACTTCAAAATGGAGAGAGTACTCGATTATATTTATATATTTTTCTTATCGATTGTGAATCGATTTTTATAATCCTATATTGTAAAATGAAAATGAAATTTTGAAAAATATTTCCATTACTTACTTTTTGACGATCGTGTACTTTTTTATCTAAAAAATATATAATTTAACTGCAATCACGAAAATTCTATGTTCGGTTTGGTATTCAATGAACATACCGATCTAAAATATTTACAATTCATTCATTTGACGACTGTTTGGCTCAGTTAGTAGTGTGTGTGTGTGTGATTTTGCCGTGCCAGCGGTCGCGGGTTCCAGTCCCGCTGCGGGCATTCATGTTTATATTTATTATATGTATGTGTTTAAAGTTATATATGTGTAGTGAATCAACTATCTGGTATCCATAACACAAGCCTCGTAGCTTACCATGGATACCGTGTGTTAATGTTCTAACATATTTATTAATCCACAAAAAGTTATCTATCTTGTTTTAAGTAAAAATAAACATAAATTTTCAAACAATATATTTATTGCTGTAACATTAAAAATGGAAGGCATTTTACCAAACATTTAACAAAACAATTATTTATGAGGGCTCACTTCTAATGTTTACAACACGCCTGTTATCTCTGAGCAATTATTTTATTTTTGAACTGAATATTATTCTTCTTTATCAGTAAAAATTTTCTTTTGGCTCTTTAATTCTTCTGAGAGAAGTTCATTTATCCTATACATATAATAAAATTCTGGGTCGAATCTGTACATGAAATATTTTTTGGAAAATCTTATTTAAATAGTCATTATTATCGATACAGAAGCCGAATCTATAGTTTTTAGATTTTTTTCTGTATGTCTGTCTGGGAATGCATCACGAGAAAACCACTTGACAGATTTTGATAAAATTTGGTATGATGATAGCTGGTTACCAGGATCAACATTTAGGATACTTTTTACTGCGTGAAAATATCTCTGAGAAATCTATACTAAACGTTAAAACGTAGTAAGGGACTGTAGGTGACTTATAATATAATATATTTAATTTATCATATTTATATATTAATCGACGTAACATGGATTTTTATTTGTGTTCTCTCGTCATATCTATCAACAACCACGAAGAGCACAAAAAGAACTATAAAGAGACGAACCCGAGCAAAGCGAGGGTGAGTCGCTAGTATATTTCTGTGCAATTATTTCTATGCACTACATTACCATTTATATAATTATATTTTTTAATATTATAAATGTGAAAACTTGTATGTCTGAATGATTGTTACTCATAAACCGTAATATGTATAAACATTTTCCAACGCAGATGAAACTTTTTACTTTCGCTACTTGTAAACTTTCTGATATCATCATCAGATCATCTCTTTTAACTATGATATTGCCACCAACAATCATTTCTATAAAAAGTCCAAATTCAGTATATGTTACGATGATACTTACACTTGAAATACACGAATAAATGTAAAGTAACATAAAAAAGTTTTATTAGTCCAACGATAGGGAGACGTGAAAGTTTAGACAGACCATTCGTCTAAATTAGCCCAGCCATATAGAAAATAACCTTATATAGCTTTTTGTATGTAGCTTTCCATTTATATCTTAGTTAACTTCAAAATGGCTGTTAAGTTAAGTTAAGTTTTAGGTATAAGCTATCTTAAGCTTTTCAAATCCCATAATACTAACATAATAAGGCACTTACTGTTTGAGAAATTACTCAATGCAAAGTTTTTTTAAGGATTTTTTTTATATTGATGGTCAAATAATTGAAATAATTCATATAAATAATTTATGTGAAACTAGTGAATTAAGCTTGTTTCTGTTAGATTTTAGGTGAGTTGATACAAAAAATCGATTTTTCTTCTTACATGATATAATTTGTGTGTAAGGATTTTCCTCTGACCAAAGACCGGTAAAAGAAACCCGTTCGTACTTTACCATATTTATTTCACTTTAACATCACTTATTTAACGTAATCACAATTCATATTATAAGAATTTAAATTATGACAATTGTGTCATAACTTAAATTCTTATAATATGAATTAATTGTAACATTCAGCATTACTTCAACTCACTCTAGAAACTACACATTCTTTTTACAAAGTACCTCTATTTACACCTTACAATTTTTCCACTTCCACATATTTAAAAAAAAGGTATATGTTTGGACCATGAACGAATTAACCACTGGACTAGACATATAAGCGGACGTACCTTTATCGGTCTTCTCAGTAACCAGGAGATTTTAGGCTTGGTCGTTTGTTTTTTGCGTCAGTCTCAAGCACTTATTTGTCAACAAAACATCTCCCAAAAATGACTAAATGTTCTGTTAAATGATGTAAAAACTATAACGGCGGAAGCAGCAGTATTTCTTTTCACTTGTAAATACAATATTTTATTACATTTATTGTTATTTATCACACAATTTAATTAAATGTAAAATAAAATGTCATATTATCCAACTATGTTAAATATAGTCGATATTTCTATGTATTGTTGACATCTGACAACCATCATAAAATCCCTGGATTATACCATTCAGAACAAATGACTAAACTGTCGAGTGAGTCCATTTGACATCGACTAGTGCTTGACAATGTCGAAAAATATATCGATATTTGACGAAATTACTAAACGAATTGTGTTATTTGTACAGTACAATAACATAAAATACTTTTACCACAGTATCCTACAATCTGATGACAATAAATTTATAAAAATATTTTCTAAATCAAATAAAAATATAAATGCAAAAATTATAATTAGTATGTGTACTTAATTTTTTATTTTATTTTATTCCACATTTATATACTTTGGAATATTATTCCATTGTAATAATAATAAAGATCATTTTATTTCAACACATAAATTACACAAAATCAAACAATAATGTTTTAGCACTAAACTTCTGGGTTGGCGATTTGTAATAAAACACTTTACCACTTGCAATAATTATTTTACTTTCAAGATCCAACACTCACTTTAATTTGCAATCTCTTTTTCTTTTTCCTAATTTCACAAATGTTTATTAAGAACTGAGCAATAGTAGGGCAGTGTCATATTTTTATAACTACCCGAGACAATCAATTGCCAATTAAAATAGTTCAATAACAGAATCAACAAAATCACTTTATTTAATTAAATTAGCTTAATATTTTTTTAATCTTTACAAAATAATATTTATTATATATTAATGGAATATACACCCGATATTCATTTGTTTATTAACATTATTATAGGCCAACAGAATGTTGCCATCAATGCCATCGTATTTATATAAATCAAATTAAAAAATAATTATTATTTGACACATTATTATTGCCTCTTTAATTTATTTATTTTAATTTATTATAATAAATACAGATATTTTAAATTAAAAGATGTAAAATATGATGACTATGCTAACCAATGTCTAAAATGTCATTCATTGGTTCATCGATATATGTATTTTATCGATTACGTTCAAACACTAGAAATATTGTATTGTGTATCAGTGTTTATAATAATGTAATAAAATCTTTGTGTGCGTTATGCGTCACTTGGTTGAACTAGTTTTCATACATTTGTATTTTATGTCAGGTCCAGTCTCTAATTCGTTCATGGTTTGGACTTAATTTTAAGAATCAAAATTCATACTAAATTTTTGGTGCTGCCATCTCTACAAGCTTGGTAGGAAACAAGTATTTCATTTGACTCTAATTAATAGTGATAACTACATTTATTCTATTATCATACTAGTAACAATCAATTCATAATATTGCTAATATGTGTATTCATCTTTTGACATATGATTAACACTACATTTTGGCAACTTTTATAACTCACAGTAGCTTATGTGTTCCTTCAGATCAAAGTCTATCTTTGTTCTAAATTTCATCCAAATCTGTCCAGCCGTATCGTATCCAACTAGCCTTAGTCGTTCAGTGATATTTTTGGTTGAAAGTTTTAACTTTTATTTCAAACTGGCGACTCACCGTCCCGTTACGTTTTAACGTTTAGTATAGATTTCTCATAGATGAGATATTTTCCCGCAGTAAAAAGTATCCTATATATTGACTCGGATAACCAGCTATCACCATACCAAATTTCATCAAAGTCTGTTTTCTCGTGATTCTTTCCCAGACAGACAGACATAAAGTCTAAAAACTAAGGATTCGGCCTCTGTATCGATAATAATGACTATTTCAATAAGATTTTCCAAAAAAAAATAAAATTATGTACAGATTCGACTCAGAATTTTATTATAAGTATAGATAATCATTTATTTCAAACAATCAAGCAGTTAAATAGATATTACAATATATTATGCGTAGTTGAAAATTCGTCTTAAGATTGTTTGTTTATCAACACCAATCATACTCTTAATTTTTAGCATATCATTACGAAGGCCCAAAGGTCAAAAAATATTTACTCAATACAGAGAAATCGTTCGTTAGTATAATAATAACTTTTTATTTTATCTTATTATATGAAACTAGCGACTCACCCTCGCTTTGCTCGGGTTCGTCCCTAATGCTAAATGTTAAGTGAAGCTTACCACAATATATTAGTGAAAACTCCACCCAAATGGGTTAAGCCAAACGCACAGACACACACACACACAAAAAATTACAAATCATTGTTTTGGGTTCTATTGGTTTAAAATTTCTCAAATATCTTCCATGTGCATACAACGATCATTTACAATTTTATTATATGTATATATAAATGACACACTCTACATATAGAATATAAACGAAACATATAAGCTTTTAACATCCATCGTATAATTTAAAGTTTCTAAACTATATACAGAAATTTCAAGCAAAAAAAATATGGAGACGCTAAAATAAATAACGTACAGTGCCAAATATTTTACAGTTGGACATGTTGCATCGTTTCTAAGTAGCTCGTAAATCGTGACCGGATTTAATACGACACTCACTTAAGGCTTGCCTTGAGAGCCTCATTCTGAACTGGTTGCCAACATCCAGGGAACCAGTAATTAAAAAGTAGAACCACTCAAGTTTTGAAATGATAACTGGTAATCACGTAATTGATTACCGCTTCAAGCAATTAAATATACATATGTACGTGATTTTCTTTTCAGGGTGGAATAATTAATTTACTTTACGCTTTAAAATAAGATCTGACTATCACTTTAAGTGTATTTTCACAAGGTAAAGGATAGAAGAAGGGGGTGAAAATGGGCATGAAAGTTTCTGTGGGAAATCAAGCTAGGGACGAACTCGAGCGAAACGCGGGTGATTCGCTAGTTTATTTATAAAGCATAACCAGGCTAAAAACTGCGACGTCGCTCTTCTGCTTAGGTTGTCGAGAATAATGTGTTAAACTAAAATGTAAACTATCTCCATTCCGAGTTTCACTTATGTTCGCTCAGCAATAGGAAGTAACCTACACATTTAAAAAAATAACATTTATTATATTAGAATACACATAATAAAACAGTAACTTAGCGAAATCGATGTGCGCGTTTCATGCATTAGGTACTTTAGAGATTTTAACTAAATTTTGTGTATTGATAACTTATTACTCGGGTCAACATTTAGGATACCTTTTACTTCAGGAAAACCTTTCATTCCCATGGGAAATCACATTAACTGGTTCTATTGAATCGTCATAAGAAATATACATATCTAACGCTGGCTAAACCTTAAGAGATACATCAAAACAATCTGCTAGAAAATTGTAGGTTTTATATCCTACAGAAAAATTGGCAAAGTCTTTCTCCTAAAGTACACTCGCAATAACTATTCATACTTAAAAACGTACCTAGGGACGCACCCGAGCAAAGCAAGGGCAAATCGCTAGTATTAGAACAACACACCTAATAAATAAACCAACCACTATCAAAGTTACAGTAACAAAAAGATTTTGTCTAAGCCTAATTCTTCTTAGAAGATAAAACCCTGAAAACACAAAAAATATACTAAAATGGGTCAAAATTGGGTATATTATATGCAGGTATTTGAGAGGACACGTGATCAACCCTCGTCCACTAGAATTGCCCGTCCTAAATAATTCTTATCGTACGGCTACGGCTTGCGATGTGAAATACGAGAAGAAATTCTATCACACGCATTTTCTTAGTAATTTGTCGACTGGTACCTAATTATTAGGACGTTCGTGGTATTTTATCTATGTTGGTTTGGAAATTGGGTTTTGTTCCTTTACGTTGCTACCAAGTGATGTTTTTAAAAGTGAAGTTGGTCTATAAGGGACACATGTTCGGTTGTAAGTCTATTATTATTTTTTCTATTCAAATGTTTGAATACATTATGGTTTAGTATATATGTAATAAATGTACTATCACTACTAACTGCTGCTATCATTTTGTAGTAGATCACGCCGGTCACAGGGTCGATGTTGTTCTCATAATTCAACTTTTTTATCCATTTAGATCTCGTGAAGAAGAAACTGAAGAATCTAAAATGGATCATAATATGGTATGAAAATATGTACTTATAAACAAACTACTTATAAAACGTAACGAATAAATAGATAGATAAAAAATAATTCTACACCATAACTTTGTCTATAACTAACAATATTTTATCATAATGAAATCCATGCCATCCATACATATGGATAGTGGATCCAGCAGTGAAACTATAATTGTTAATAATAAACTTTTATTATAAACAAAACACTATATGGATTATTTATCTATGATGTTCTCCTAGCCGATGCCAGCTACGGCGGCCAACTGCGCAGTTGCCAACTGCGCAGGAGATATTATAGTGCTCAAGTGTACGCGCAGACACAAGTGCACTCTCTATTCCTGTCACTCTCATACTCCGGTGGGACGACTGATCGACACGACTGGTGAGAGTTAAGGCGCAGGACCGACGGCTTTACGTGTTCCCGAGGCACGGGGGTGAAACACCGCCAACTTCCCAACTCCGGGCTGTTACTGAGACTTACTATACAGAAAGACTTGATAACTAAACTTGGCCCGACCCGGGACTCGAACCCAGGACCTCCGGGTGTGCAGCCGTACATGCTAGCTACTACACCACCGAGGCAGTAAGTATTTATCTATACTAATATTATAAAGAGGTAAAGTTTCTGAGTTTGTGAGGGGTAATGTCTGGATCTACTGAACCGATTTAAATGAATTTGAGACCCTGGAAAGGATATAGAATACTTTTTATCCCGCAAATCATCCCTTAAGGGGGTGAAAGTTTGTATGGTAAATCAACCTAGGGACGAACCCCGAGCGAAGCGAGGCTGAGTCGCTAGTGTACATATTATGTAAGAAACATTTGATTATTACTTTGCTAGTTAGGTGTGTTCGTTATATATATAGCAAGGATGCTTGTTGCATTCCCACACAGAATTGCAATGTTTATTTCTTAGGTGAAATATAAGCGAATACTTGATCTCAATAGAAGCAGCTGAAAGTATACTTTTGTAGAAACTCGCATTAAATTGGCAGTGTGTCGAGTATGTCTGTTTGTGTAGAATTTAAGAGTCAAGTAAAAATCGAGAAGAAATACGAAGTGCGAAATTACAGTAAAGTTGAATGATTTATTAGTTCAAGCAAAATTAGTGTTAGACTTAAGTGACTGAATCAATTCCTAAAGTTCACTGTCATGTTTTTGACGACACGTTAGTTCAGTTTGTAGTGACCCTACTTGCTGTACTTGGTTGCGGG
This sequence comes from Brenthis daphne, assembly GCA_947093115.1. Classification (NCBI taxonomy): domain Eukaryota; kingdom Metazoa; phylum Arthropoda; class Insecta; order Lepidoptera; family Nymphalidae; genus Brenthis; species Brenthis daphne. The sequence goes on along the minus strand of OX352472.1, from coordinate 21,590,494 downwards.
TTCGAGTCCCGCTGGGAATCGATGGATCTCATTTTGGATTCCACTGTCGCTTACCATCAGGCGTCGTGGAGTCATCTTGTCGAGCGACAAAAAAAAAAGCATTCATTTGTGTGATTTATACTCCAGTCATGGGTGTGGTATATTTATAATATGTATGTATTTAATGATATATGTGTAGTATATCAACTATCTGGTATCCATAACACAAGCCTCGTAGCTTACCATGGAAATAGATGGTGCTGTGTGTTAATGTCCCAACATATTTTTTATTTATATTTTTAAAGGCATTAAACTATCTATAGAGCAAGTGAGCCCTAGATCCCAGCTCGTAATATTAAAATATATCACAGGTAGTCGACAAGCTCTAAAGATAATTCTAATTCTTAAATAGATAAATATAAACTAGTACAACCTAAGCCTTTACGTGAAACGGAATAGGACCTGCATTTCAAGTTGAACAATTGTCTGTTCGAGTACTATTGTGTAGAGTTCGCTTAAAATCACGTACGCTTTGAAGGTGTAGTTTTGTAAGGCATTAAGTTTTGGCTCCAACCGCATTCAGTACTTATCGAAGTTGAAGTATGGTTAAATATTTAAAGATGGCATAATTTATTTATTCTTGCTTGCAATGGTTATAAAATCATTCCCTATTTCACTCTTCAGTATTTTTTAAAAAATATTTTGGGACATTACACACAGCACCATCTAGTTCCATGGAAAGCTACGAGGCCTGTGTTATGGATACCAGATAGTTGATACACTACACATATATAACTTTTAAATACATACATATTATAAATATAAACACCCATGACTGGAGTACAAACATTCGTCATCAAACAAATGAATGCCCCCAGTGGGACTCGAACCCGCAACCGCTGGCAACAGTAAGTAGGGTCACTACAAACTAAGCCAAACGTGTCGTCAAAAGTATGTAGTATGAAGCTATCTTTTGTCTAGTTTGCACCGAACCTGCATCCTGTGTTCAAACCCTGGTTTGGAAAAAAAGGATCACATGGCTTTTAAGACTGGTAAGACTTTTGTGCAGTTGTTTTTTTTTGTGTTAATGGGAGTTTGATGATGTTAATTACCTGTGACTAGTAGAACATATAAAGCTACCTAATATCTCTCTACAATAATGTTGTATTGTTGTCAAAGTCGTTTAGGTACAGAATTGTTGACTATAGTAATTGATAGCCTTATTGGAAGTTTTTGCGGGTTTAAACTAAGACAAAACTGATAATGGGTACTTTTAATATGACAATACCTTATTAAGACTATTGTCATCTTATACATTGGTAGGCTTTCCCCTCGTACTGAAGGGAGGCCCGTGCCCAGCAGTGGGACGTTAAAAAGGGCTGAATACATACATACACATACTTTGGTAAAATACATTAATTATCATAAATTAATATCCTCAATTCAAATTCATTGTGACAACAAAAAGTATAGATTTATTTGCAAAAGTACTCATTATGATTTAAACCAAGCTACTTTTTACAAATAGATGAGGCATTTTTAAGCGAATTTCTGGTCCAGAAGATTTATATAATTATTAAGAATAATCAATGTTTCATTGAAATCTTAATAGGTACTTCCTAAAATTTAAGTGTTTGGTAAAATTTAGCCCAAAAAGGGCAGAACCCTTAAAATTAAATTATGCCTTACCTCAGACCAACGAAATGTTTAAGCACTTCAATAATTAAAAATAATTCAGAGTGCATCCGATTTCATTATAAAGGTTTTTTATTAAGTCTAAATATATATTTATTTATATATAACTAGCAGTACCCGCGGCTTCGCCCGCGTCCAAACTTCCGATAGCTAACAAAATTCACAGGATCACCCGCTGGGCTAATCTGAAGATTACCTGAAAATTTCATCAAAATCGCTCCAACTGTTTTGGAGTCCATAGGAAACATACATACACACATCGATTTTTGTTACTTATTAAAAAAATATTATTATTTTTTGCTTAGAAAATGGACTCTTTTATTAAAATTTAAACACACAACGACTGCAGCGCCACCTATCGTTATGTGTTATGTGTTTTTAAACCATCCAAGAGCCTATATAATATACACACAAAATTTTATCCAAATCGGTCGAGTCCTTTAGGAGGAGTAGGTTAACAAACACACGTACAGAAGAATTATATATATTAAGATATACATATATTAGGGTGACGCAAAAAAAACCGTCAATTTTTTTTCGTGTCTCGTATGAAAATATGTTAGTTTTGCATGTTTTAAGAGCCTCCTTAAAAAGTCAGCACAAAAATAACTTTTTTGGAGGTCGCTCACAATTTTTTTTAATTTTCAAAATAGTAAAAAAAAATTTATTATTATTATTTCTTCTTATTTTATCATATTCTAGATTAAAAAAGATTTCAATTTAGAAAATTTCAAATCGATATTTTAATTTCTAAACGTCACTCATAATTTTTTTATCTTGAAAATTAGTGCACCTAAAATGTTTACGATCGATTTCTAAATGTAAATTAATATGTTTTATATAAAGAACAATATCAAAAACGAGATTTGAGGCTAGGAAGATCTTATACACCAAAGAAACAATAGAAAAAAATATTATTTCGTTAATATTTGTATCTATTGTTAGTTATAGTTGCTTAATTGATTCTTGTTAATTATAGTATCTCAATTGATAATTATTATTCATTATTTATAAATCGTATCGTTGAATTAAAGACTAATTCAAATTTTTTTATAATTATCAGGTTTTTCAATTTGAGGATTACGTATCTTGAAAGAAAAACATGGAAATGTCTATCTTTCTCTCATAGTTTATTGAAATATCCTTCATGGAATATAATATGGTAAATAAATGATTTTTTTTTATTTCTACTATTTATTTAAGACAATAATAAAGAAAACTAAAAGATGTAAAGTATTCAAATTAAAAGGGTAATTTAGACAAAAATAAAAAAATCTTTTTTTAATATTTTAAGCACATATTACTTATTGGATTACTTTTAACTAAATATATAAACATATTTAATAATTTGTTTCATATTTATGTAAAAATAGCATTACTAAGCACCAGCAGAATGGCACCAAAAGGACTTAAAGTAGAGTTGAGATCCATCAAGAGGACATTACTATAAGTTAAAACGAATGCGAGTTGAATTCTTTGAAATTTTTCATTCTTGAATTTCCACAATATTAAAATTTATCGTCTTCAGCGTACAACTCAACATCATATTCCCAAAGGCTCTTTACCTTAAATCTAGGACAGGTGAAATAAAAACTAAGATTTAAAATATATTTGACATGGAAAAATAAAATTTACATATGCATATCAGACATTGGAAAGTGGCCAGAGCTAAACTACGTTTCACTTACAATCTTAGGGCTTTAACACATATTTTATATCAATGTTTAATAAGTACTAGCGACTTACTCCCACCTAGATTGAGTGCAACTCTAATTACCTAACAGAAACCTATGTAAATAAAAAAATATATATAAATAAATATGTTGGGACATTAACACACAGCACCATCTAGTTCCATTGTAAGCTACGAGGCCTGTTTTATGGATACCAGATAGTTGACACACTACACATGTATAACTTTTAAATATATACATATTATAAATATAAACACCTATGACTGGAGTACAAACATTCATGCTCATCACATCACACATCACATTCAATCAACAATTGATATAGTATTTGAAATATAACTATCAGCCCTTGCTTAATTTTGGTCATCACTACAGGTTTAAATTAGGTTTTATATTCCAAATTAGTTTTTATATTAAAGATTTTTTGTTTTTTTTTATTATATTAAACATAATTATTGAAGGCAGTGGTAGTCTAGTGGCAACGTGCTCGTTTGAACTAAGTACGGCGAGTTTAAATCCCGGTTCTTGCATCTCTGATATTTCTATCTGTGAATCATTAAGAACATGATCACCAATTGTCTTACGGCGACGAAAAACATGCTTTGGAAATCTGAATGTCTGAGAGAACCTCGCAAGTTTTCGAAGTACATGTAAAGTCCGCCAATCAGCACTTGGTAATCTTGGTGGACTATGGCTTGATCACCCTCGTATTGGAAGGAGGTCAGTTAAAAAGGTCTATATACTCGTAATACAACTATTAGATACGTCAATTTGATTATTCAAGCTTTATACTGGCTTTAACGGAGACCTGAATTAGTTAAAAAATATTTGTTTTTAATATCAATCTGTATGCAAGTAGCCTTATTTGTACATTTCGAACGAAAATTGAGGCTGCTATTGAAATTGCATTGAAATAGCAATATCGTCTCTTGTAACATGTCTATGGGGCATAATGTGTGCAGATTTAGCAGTACTCGTGAAAGAAATTATAGGGATCAATACTGATTTCATATACAGTACACCGTGCACCATGTGACTGTGACCCAGCTGCAACAGTGGACGTGTTTCGGCTGAAACGAAACGACAATGATACTATATGCCTTATTGTAAAGGATAATATTGTAAGGAAACCTGGCCATCTGAGGGAATTTAGCAAGTTTTCAAATGAGAATATGCACAGTCCGCCAACCCGCTTTTGGCGTGGTGGACTATGGCCAGAACCACCTTCAAAGGGAGGCGTGGCCTACAGTTAGATATCAAAAGAGCTAATTTTATATACACGCACATATATTATTAAATTCGTATACGTGTGTTCGTAATGATCCTGCTAAGCAGCTTGACCGATTTTGACGATAATAAATAATCGTTTTTTTGTTTATATCAATGATTATATATAGGCGGCCCAACCTGGATAATTTTTACATATAATTAGACCAGGTAGGTGGCAATATTGTCGAGATCCAGAAAAAATATAAAGAGAAAAATATAAAATTGAAAAAATTATCTACCGTTAATCGGGTCATATAGGTTATATATAATAACTAATACTCTTCGATGCTGTATGTAAGAGAGATAAATTAACAAACATGCAAATTGGAGAGAGATAAATTAACAAACATGGAAATTAAAAAGATAATAACAGTAATAAACATTGTAATTGAGGAAAATATTTACTTCAGCAATCAAGTTAATTGCTTTATTTTTTCTACATTGCAAGTGAGATATAAATGTTGGACATATTTTATTAAAAGTGTACTTACGATTGATGATGATGATGATGATGATGATGATGATGATGATTATGATGATGTTCTCCTAGCCGATTCCGGCCACGGCGGCCAATCTCAATGAGATTAGCCAACTGCGCAGGAGATATTATAGTGCTCAAGTGTACGCGCAGACACAAGTGCACTCTCTATTCCTATCACTCTCATACTCCGGTGGGACGACCACTCGACACGACCGGTGAGAGTTAAGGCGCAGGACCGACGGCTTTACGTGCTCTCCGAGGCACGGGGGTGAAACACCGCCAACTTCCCAACTCCGGGCGGTTACTGACACTTACTATACAGGAAGACTCAATAACTAAACTTGGCCCGACCCGGGACTCGAACCCAGGACCTCCGGGTGTGCAGCCGTACCTGCTAGCCACTACACCACCGAGGCAGTTGAACTTACGATTAATGTGATAGTGTCTAGTTTTTAAAAAGAAAAAGATATATCTATTGATTACAAACGTATTAAATGTTATTTTAGCAACAGGATTGGAGTTTTTATTCTATTAAAAAAAAGAAAAATCTGAAATCGACGAGTAAATATATATATATATATATATATATATATATATATATATATATATATATATATATATATATATATATATATTATATAATAATGATCATACCAATTTTATATTACAGACAATCAATTTTTATCATTGTCTTTTATACTTAATTGTTTTAAATTACATTCGTATGTCTCGAACCTACGTACATTGTACATATCTCAAAGTTATTTTTTTGCCAATTGGAAGAAATATAACTCTTATATCTGAAGATCTTCATTTAATTTTGGACAAACCCTGAACTAACTAATTTTGAGTAGGCGTCAGACAAACACGCCGAATTTTGTTAAAAAGTGCTTATTAGTAGATATTTAACAATAAGTTTATAGACCAGAAAGTAATGCATTTCTGTTGTATTGTTTATGCCTAATGGCAGATAATAATATTATGTATGTAAAGGTTATTATGATAAAATAAGTGATTACGTAGTCGAACAATTCTCAGTCAGTCGTATCAATATCTCTAAAGTGAGTGGACTACAGTTGATTAATAATGTTGTTTTTGTTATTAATAATATGTACAATAATACTAATTATAATATACATAAGGAGAAATAAAGATTATTGGAAAAAACGCGGAATTTTTCAAGTTCATGGTGTCGCAATGAAATTTTTTTTTAGTAAACGATCGATTTCAGAAATTTATAAAGAAATTTTCGATGAACACCCAACACTGAGTCATATTGGTACTTTTATGGGAAGACCAGTTCTCATAATCAAAGACACAAAAGATCTACAGTCAGTTTTACAAAGTGATTTTCAAAATTTCAACAGTCGCGGAATTAATAGTAATCCAAATGACATATTAAGCGACAATGTTTTATTTATGGAAAACTACGGACGGTGGAAACTTCTACGCCATAAACTCTCACCGATTTTCACTAGAACCAAGTTAAAAAATATGTTTTACATTATGGATAGATGTGCTCAAGATTTTATAACGTTCATAGAGGGTAATAAATGTGTAGAACGCGATACTTATAATACTCTTTATAATTATACTACATCATCTATAGGCGCCGCTCTGTTTGGCATCGACGCACAAACTAAAAGTACTATGAATTCTCCATTTATAAGCATGGCACGAAGCTCAATTGAGCCTTCCTTAAAAGGTAATCTAAAGGCTCTGATATCTAATGTATCGCCGACACTATTTTATCTACTTGATTTTAAATTATTTGGAGATCATGAAGAGTTTTTCATAGGTACCGTTAAAAGAGTTTTGGATATGCGCAGGCGTGAAGGGGAAAAGGATAAACGTCACGACTTTATTGATATGTGTTTAGAATTGCAAAGCCAAGGAATTATGCAGGATGCAACAACTGGGTATGAGCTAGAAGCTACTGATGAAGTATTAGCAGCTCAAGCGTTTTTCTTCTTCCTGGCTGGTGTCGATACTTCGGCTTCGACTATGCACTTCACTTTACTTGAATTGGCAAGTAATCCAGATGTCTTAACAAGAGTTCATAATGAAATAGATACAATGTTCGACGAGAGCAATGGAAAACTAACATACGAAGGGGTTGAAAAACTAGAATATTTAGATATGGTGCTTAGCGAATCTTTAAGGAAATATCCACCAATAGGCGCAATTCAAAGACGTTGTACAAATTCAACGGTTTTACCAAGTGGAATTAAAATACAAAAAGATGATATAGTTGTTATACCAATATATGCGTTGCATCGTGATGAAAAATTATTTCCCCGTCAATCGGTATTTGATCCGGAACGGTTTTCTCCAGAAAACGTATCGAAAATAGCTAAATTTAGCTATTTACCGTTTGGGGAAGGAAATCGCATGTGTTTAGGTAAGTAGATTCGATACATCCAAACAACTGCACTGAACAAATAAGTTAAATATTGTGTCCCAGTTATTAGCGCCCGCCTCACAAGCGTCGTAAATGGCAAAAAACTTAATGCTACACATATTAAAGAAAAACAAGCACAGCAACAAAATCATAAATAAAATATTGCACAAGAATGATGCAATAATAACAATAAATCACAATTTAAAAAATATATCGACTATATAACTCTTAAAGGAGAATAAACTTAGTATCTATACTTCTACTAATATTATACATCTAAACATTGTGTTTTTTTTTTCTTATTTTGTTTATTGGAACGCGCAGAATCTCTGGTACTTCTAGATAGATTTGAATTTTAAAGCATTTCATATCTTATTTTGACGACACGTTTGGCTCAATTTGTAGTGACCCTGCTTATTATCCCAGCGGTCGCGGGTTCGAGTCCCGCTAGGGGCATTCATTTGTGTGATGAGCATGAAAGTTTGTACTCCAGTCATGGGTGTTTATATTCATAATATGTATGATTTTAAAGTTATATATATATATATATGTAGTGTATCAACTATCTGGTATCCATAACACAAGCCTCGTAGCTTACCATGAAACTAGATGGTGCTGTGTGATAATGTCCCAACATATTTATTTATTTATTAAAGATTAAGGGCTATTTAACACCCTACTTAGAACCTTACAAGACGACGCGGGTAAATGTTAGTTATAAAAGAAGGAAGATAGATACCCATAGTTTTTCCATAAAATATTTCAAATCAAATATACAAGTTAAGATGTAAAAAACTCGTAATATGTATAACTAAATCGCAAAAAAGGTCTTAAATAATATATATTTTATTACAGGAACAAGATTTTCTCGAGTACAGATAAAATCCGGGTTAGCGTGGCTCCTTCGAAAGTATACTTTGAAAGAAAAGAAATATGAACCAATATCATTTGCACAGAGTCTTTTTAGTGTGAGAGATGAAAAAGCTAATTTCGAACTGATACCAAGAATGGGTAAATAAGATTATTTTAATTAATAAAAATAATTATAATTTAATATTATTAATAAATAAGTGAGCTTCATTTTTTCTTATACATGTTTAAATTAAATTTTATATTAATAACATATATTATGAATTTTTCGTTATTAATAAAAATGTTTGTTTTTATAATATAAATTGTTTATATGGAAAATAAAAAAAATAATAACACACTCGACAACATTTTTATTTAATACACTTTGAAACTAAGCAAATATATTATGGTATATATAAAATTAGTTTAACTTTTTTTAAATATATTTGAGATTTATTTTATATTATAATGCAAAACTTGAAATCTCAAAGCTAAAGTCACATAATACTTTGCATGATGTACTCTAAGAAAGGTTTTAAGTGTAACACAAGTGCACTCTCTATTCCTGTCATTCTCATACTCCGGTGCAACAACTACTCGACACGACCAGTGAGAGTTAAAGCGCAGGACCGACGGCTTTACATGCTCTTCGAGCCACGGGAGTAAAACACAGCAAACTTCCGAACTCTGTAGTATTACTGAGAATTTTTTGACAGAAATACTAAATATCTGAACTTAGCCGGACCCATGACTCGAACCCAGGACTTCATTTTCTGCGACCGTACATGCTAGTCACTAGACCACCAAAGTCATATTAATGATAGTGCCTTTATAAAAAAATGTCTGCCTAATACATCTATTGTCTGACATCAGCTCGGCCTGTCCGTTGGGATAGATTTATATTCAATTCCACGTTTTCCTGCTTGGTTACCATCCGTTACGTAAATATAAGAGCGGATAGCTTTGGGACACTAAAAACCTCGAAGGGATCGGTAGAATTTTCGTTATATAAAAATATATTGGAAATCAATGCTCCTTCCTTCTAACTTAGAATGATGATAGGAACATTTCGAATTTATGACACCTGACGGAAAAACATTGTATCTCAGTGTTTTAGAATTTTTAAATTGGATCGTAAATATGTATATGAGAAATTGACCTATTTTTAAATCATCTCAATACAGGTGTCGATATTTTATTTCATTAAAGAAAATTGAGCTTTATAGAATTTTAAGGGTTCCATTGTCAAAGGGTAGGCATCTTATTACTAAACTTACACGGTCCTTTTATCCAAAATTAAAAAGCTTCACCTTTTGAACCGGAACTTGGATCGGATGTATTAAAAAGTTAAAAATAAATAATTTGATTATAAAAGTTTTATGAAAATTTTGTTCTAACTTCAAAATATTATGTTTAAATAATATAATTTTAGTAATAATATATAATATACATTCAAACATACATACATACGTAAAAATAGGTATTATTACATATTCTTATAGCTAAGTGCTCCCGAACCTATTTCCGCCACGGCTTGAGTATCTTAAAATGGGTATCTACTGAAACTAGCCAACTGCGAGAGGAGATATTATAGGGCACAAGTATCCAATCAAACACTAGGGTATCTCTATTCCTATCACTCTCATACTCTAGTGGGATAAAAAAGCAATTCTATAGGTGAAAGTTCAATAGCAAGAGAGACGGTTTAGTGCTCATCGTCGCGCAATAGTGTAATCCCACCAATTTCCCATCTTCTAGCTGGTACTGAGTAATGCTTGATGGGAAAACCTTTGATAGGAATAACTATACTTGGCCCGACTCGGAACTCGAACCCTGGACCTCCGGATCTACAACCGTACTTAAGGACTTATATTTTATTTTAAGCTATTATATATTTTACATATGTATAATAACATATAATAGTATAAGAAAATTATATATTATGCTATTATATTTATGTCTATATGTCTACATAACAATTCCCCTAACGAAGTTTACGAATCATTCAATAGGTAAGCAAACGCCTATACAAATAGCCTCAACGACTATTACAACTGTTTGGATACAGATTGTTTTATTATGTGAAAATTACTAAGGTACAAATTTGATTAGATAGTAATCGGATCTGAATATTTTGAGCGATGCCAAAAAAGAGCTATAATATCTATATAAATAAATAAAATTAAAGTGTCGGTTTGTAATGAAAAATATCAGCTTTTTACTAAATGCATGCACTTTCCTAATATAAAAAAAAACAATTTTTAATATTTTGTCTATTTGTCTGTCTATCTCTCTATCTGTGTATTTGTACTGGCTAATCTCCGAAAGGGCTGGATTGATTGATTTTGACGGAACTTTCACTGGCAAATAGCTGATAATTATAAAGAGTAACTTAGGCTTCTTTATGAGTATTAGAAAAAAAGTAGGATACCTTGCAAAAAAAATTTAAGACCATCAAATCAGTTAAGCCAAACAAATTCAATTATCAAATCCGCATAATTAGCTAGTGTAATATAATAATACTAGCATTGCCCGCGGCTCCGCCCGCGTTCAGATAACCAAAAACCAAATTCTTAGGTTTTACGTATTAGTATACTCTTACAATGCAGTTTTTGTATTTTTTCTCAGAAATGAGATATTTTCCCGCAATAAAAAGTAATCCTACATGTTGACCCGACCAGCTATCACCAAACCAAATTCCATAAAAATCCCTCCATTGCTTTTTCCGTGATGCGGTAACAGACAAACAGACATAAAAACAGAAAGACAGACAAAAATTCTTAAAACTATATTCCAAAAAAAAAAAACAAAAATATATTTAATGTACAGATTCGGCTTAGTTACAATTTTATTATATGTATCAATCATGAACGAGTGGCTAATTCGTTCATGGTATAGATATAACTATGTTCCTCTTTATCTTGTTTGTATCTTCATAATTAGCATTTTACACAGTCATTTTTGTTATATTTTTCATTTATATACTGTATATATTATACATAAAGTTTTTTAAGCCTATATGAAGAAAAATAATGTATACATATTTTATGGGTAAGGCAAATACCGACGACCTGGTAAGTACTCTAAGCACTTTTCTTTATTAGCCCTCATGGGAGCGCTTTTATGAGATACGTCAAAGGACAAACAGGTCTCAGTTAAAGCATTCATCTATTTTTAAGTCTACGAATTCACGAACAATTTTAGTACACCTTTCTTTGACTAAAAGCTAGCTGTTTGAAATTTTTATAAAGCATTATATAAGATACTATACGTATATTGATAAAACATTGATATATATATATATATATATATATATATATATTTGTATACATACAAAACTATGTATGTATGCAAAATTAGAGAATAATGAGTGGAAATTCTTTACTTTCCTCAAATAAATAGACACTCTTTTAGATTTCCTTATCTACATCTTGATCTGCACTGCTATTATAAAGAGGAAAGATTTGTATTTTTGTATGTTTAGTAACGAATAAACTCACAAACCGCTCGATCGATGTAGATGAAATTTGGTAAGAAGATAGTTTGACACCCTAAGAAGGATATTAGATATTTTTTTATTCCGGAAATCATCCTTTAAGGGGGTGAAAATGGGGATGAAAGTTTGTAATTAGAATCAACCTAGAGTCGAACCCAAGCGAAGCGAGGGTGAGTAGCCAGTTAATCTATACAGATAAATAAAATTGAAGTGTCTGTTTCTAATGTCAAATACAATTTTTTTTACTAAATAGAAGAAAAATACAATTTATAAAATTTTTGTCTGTCTATCTGTTTGTTCCGGCTTATCTCCGAAACAGATGGACAGATTTTGACGGGACTTTCACTGGCAGATAGCTGTTGCTATAAGGAGTAATTAAGCCTACTTTTATTTTAGAACAAGAATTAGGGTTCTGCTCAAAAAAACCGAGGATAAATTGCTAGTATACAAAGGAATTAAGATTGTTAACAAAGAACATTTCATATTGTTGACAATATAAGAAATATGTACTACACACTTATTCCCAGAATAGCACGAAAATAATTCCAAGTGAAACGTGTCACACGTGCCACAACCTACAAATTAGATCAATGTTATGAGTTTAGTACCATATTTTTATCTATCGTAGAGCCAAAATAGAAAGAAGAAATTATTTTTATCATAAAAATAATTTCTTCTTTCTATTTATAGAAAAAGATTTTATTAGCTACATTTCAAAATAACTTTCATCCGCGACGCTATTCAAATATTTCGTTAAGAAATAACCTGGAATACATAGTATTAGCAGAACCCGCGGCTTCGCTCGCGCTAAAGTTCCAAAAAAATCCGTAAAGGGTAGGTCTCATACAAACTTTCATTCCGTATTTAACCCTCTTATGGGATGAATTTCGAAAAATGCCAAAACACCTATTTATTTAATTGTATGGAAGATCATTATAATACCAAGTTTCAAATAATTCTGATCATAAATATTTTTTTGGGTTGTATTATAACCTTTTTTTCTTTTGGGAATGCGATAATCTCCCGCGGTAGAAAGCCTATGTCACTCTTTTTTTTTTTTTATAGTATTCTGAATTAGTGCTTGACTACGTTCCACCTGATGGTAAGTGGTAACGCAGTCGTAGATGGTAAGTCGCACTAATTCAGTAGCCACCTATTCACTCTTGCCTTGAAGACACCCATGTTGAAATCGGACGGAAACACCGACGCCGGCAGGTTATTCCAATCCTTAGTCGCACGTATAATGAATGACGTAGCGAAACGCTTCGTCCGGACGGGTGGAATGTCCACGACATAAGGATGGAGACCAGCCGTTCGTCGGGTTGTCCGATGGTAGAAAGGAGATGGAGGAATCAAGCTGTGTAGTTCCTGCGCACACTCTCCGAAATGTAACCTATAGAATACACAAAGGCTGGCAACCCTACGTCGGTGATCGAGGCTTTGTAAGTTAGCTTTTACCAGCGTAGGGTCACCAATAAGTCTGAGAGCACGCCTCTCAATTGAGTCTAAGGCTGACAGATGGCACTTCGCAGCACCAGCCCAAATGTGACTACAGTATTCCACACACGACCGGACTTGAGCTTTATATAAAACAAGAAGCTGTCCCGGTGTGAAATACTGTCGGACCTTTGCTAGTATGCCAACTTTCCTCGCTGCGACATTAGCCTTAGACTCAATGAACCACCCGTAGTTCATATTGGGGCGAATGTCCATGCCCAACAACTGCAGACGGTCAGTGTATTCCAGAGGCACATTCCGGAAAGTAGGGGTCAAGGTAAAAGGACTCCGTTTTGATGTGAACAGGCACGCCTGTGTTTTGGTGGCGTTGAAACTCTCCAAGCTTCCAACTATCTCCAAACAAAAATCTACGCCAATCCTCCGTTTTAAAGTGAAAGAACAAACAAACAAACAAACAAACAAACAAACAAACAAACAAACAAACAAACAAACACACTTTCACATTTATAATATTAGGTATATAAGTATGGATTTTCACCACAATCTTCTACGCTTTGAAAGTCCCATAAATAATCCCATAAAGCTAATCGGTTGGTTTGTTTATTTTTTCGTCAGATTTCAATAAGACTGTATATGTAATTATAGAGCTTCATTTTATTTAAATCAACCAAAGTGCTAAATACTTCTTAAAAGAAATAACACCTCGTTTTATCGCCTGAACTGGTGACAGAAGCGGCATTCCATTCAGCGGGGAATGCGGCTAGCATTCTTGCCACTATTCCAGGCGGACATGACTTGTAGAGTAATAATTAATTATGCTTAACAGCTGTTGTGGCTATAATATAGAATACTAGCATTGCCCGCAGCTTCGCCCGCGTTTAGATGACCAAAAACCAATTTCTTAGGTTTTACATATTAGCATACTCTTACATTGCAGTATTTGTATTTTTTCTCTTATTCTCTTAAATGAGATATTTTCTCGCAGTAAAAAGTATCCTGTATGTTGACCCGAATAACCAGCTATCACCATACCAAATTTCATCAAAATCTGTCCAGTGGTTTTCTCGTGATGCGGTAACAGACAGACAGAAAAAATTCTAAAAACTATAGATTCGGCCTCTGTATCGATAATAATTATTTTAATTAGGTTTTCCCAAAAAAATATTTAATGTACAGATTCAGCTTAGTTACAATTTTATTATATGTATAGATGAGTACTTCAACGAAGACCTAGAAAGCTATTGCATATTAAAGTACGTACTATACAAAGTAAAAAGTGAAACTGACTATATATTTTAATTATAAATCCATAAATATTGTGTAAATTTAAAAAAAAGATAAACCAAATTCGATGAAACCACCCATTTCTTATAGAGTATTTTGAATGAATTTATCAAGCAAATCAAGATGAATGCTTATTTAACAGTACATAAATGTCTAAAATTAGGCCAAACACATGTTTTCTATTGACCAAACTAAGCCAAGACTGCAATAAACTTAAGTTTATTTAGTTTACTGCCTCATTATCCCTTGTAATTACATTAAATTTGCCTTTTAGTGCGCAGTTTTAATCTTGCAGGACATCTAGTTGGTGAATATAACCCCGTTTCATATTTATACAAACCTCGGGTCCAGTTCCAAGAGGGTGGGACAGGGTTGTCAAAATTTAAAATTCAAAATCATTAAGTAAACTTATATATGTAACAAATTACATATAACGAATACATATAACAAATTAGGGTTTGTTACAACACTTATAAATCGAGAATGGCTGGACCGATTTTTATGATCTTAATATGATATTAAAATATCGGAAAAATTCAAGAAAAAAAACTTAAATTTACATGGGAAACGATGTATAATAACTATTTATATCTAATTAAAACGTATCTAGGGACGAACCCGAGCGAAGCAAGGCTGAACCGCTAGTATTAAATAGTTTTAATAGTTTAAAGAGTTACTTTTAATGTTATTAAAAATTAGCATTAAATAGTTTAATAGTTTAAAAAGTTACTTTTAATCTTATTAAAAACTAGCAACTTACTCTCGCTTGGCTCGAGTGCGTTCCTAGGTACGCGAATTTTGTCCACAATTTCATTGTATTTAATTTTTTGCACGGAACCCTAATTCTTTTTATAAAATAAAAGTAATATTAAGCCTAAATTACTCCTCATAACGTCAGCTATCTGCCAGTAAAATACCGTCAAAATCAGCCCAGTCATTACGAAGATTAGCCGGTACAAACAAACAACTTTTTTAAATATATTAGAAATATTTATTAATTGTTTTATATTAAGAATCATTGACATAATAATTAAATGTCTTTAATATATCAAAAAATTACAAACTAATATTAAAATAGCATTTAAGAGTAAATTTTGACACCCCTGATAGTAATTAAAATTAAATAGAATCGCTATGACGTCTTCACGCGTTGCTCTCGACCTCAATTTGTTACCAAAATCTCTTTGTAGCGTCACGTTGTACAAAAGGCGCGGTCCCTTGGACTACAATTCACTTCTCCATTAGTTTGTATTGTACAGATTTCATAGTATTCTGTTAAATTGTGTACAATATGAGCGCTTGATTTAATATAATTTTATGTAGGTCATGATAATAAATACCTACAATTCTTAGATTTACGCGAATAATTATCATCATTTTTGACGTTTCAAATGCTTTTGTATTTTTTATGTGTCACGGGAAATACTAATGTTTTAGACGTCTCATAGGTCATATAGTAGTTACAGACACTAAAACCCTACCCACAAAATTTCAAAATAATTTCAAAAAATAAGTCGGTAACCAAAAATCTATATCCGCAGAAATCCGCGAAACAAATCCGAAAAGCTACTTTACCTGAAAGCCACTAAACAAAAAAAAACAGTTTATTTTTAATAAGTAAAAATTATAAATTATTTTTACACCACACACCTCAACTCATACACCACACACCTCAACTCACATACCCCACACCTTACAACCTAACTCATTCCACACAAACTACGTGTTATTTATACAGTTCTCATGTACACTTCCCCTTTTAACTCTCAAAGACAAGGTTTATAAAATACCTCTAACTATATATTACAGATTTTGTCAAAATTGTATTACTTACATATTCACTATTGTATGATGACAAAACCATTGAAGAATTGCTCTATCAAAAGAAACACACGAGGCTTAAGGACGAAATGTGAAGAATTTAAGCAAAAATATATTAAGCAATGATTTCGGACTTAAATTTTAGTTACTGAATCATGGCTTTCTGATGACTTCTACAATGGCGAGATATGGCGACGATCGATACGATATTTTCAGATATGATCGTAACAAGGGAACATCTTCCAAGAGCATTGGTGGAGGGGTCTTATTATGCGCATTAAAGATTTTACAAGTACAACATCGATCTGAATGGACATGCCCTACTGTTGAATCACTTTGGATAACATGTTGTCCTGTCGGATCGAAGCTATAACTTCTAATATTGCCAGAATAATAACAGCTTTTCCAAACGATAATTTTGTTATCGCAGGCGATTTTAATCTCACAAATACAAGATGGACCGATAATGGGCCTATACAAGCCAGTTGTGGCTCAATTAGCTTACTTCATGCTACGATAGAATTCATAGATATGTGCAATCTGAATGGAATTACTCAAAATAACCAAATATTAAACTCAAAAAATAAAGTTCTTGATCTAATCCTAAGTAATTTTCAAATGATATTAATTCACTCTCAGAATCCCCTAGTAAAAGAAGATCCACTCCATCCTTGTCTAGAATTAAATCTATCGAGTTTTGCAATTACGAAACTTTCGTCACAAACCAACAAATAAACATAATTTCTTTAAAGCAGACTACGTAAAAAATTAATGAATATTTTATCCAAAAATAAATTGAAAGAAATTATTCAGGCACAAACAATTGACGGAGTTATAGATGTATTTTTACAATACTCTCAATAATATAATTTTCAAAATTTGTTTTGTTTTCCCCTTAAAAGAAATAGCCTTTCACACTACCCACGGTGGTATTCAAAATCTTTAATACACATTATAAGAGACAAAAAAAGAAGTTCACAAACGATGGAAGATCTATAACAATCCGCGAGACTACGACGAATTCGCTTTACTTCGATCTCGGCAAAAAGTCCATGCCAAATAAAGTGCTTTAAATTCTTATAACCAATGTATGCAAGAATTTATTAAAAAAATATCCTAAAAATGATCTTTGCATACATGAAAACATTGAGAAACATTAAATATGGCTATCCTAATACACTTACATATAATGACAAAACTTATAACGAGGATACTGAGGCTTGTATTGGATTTAGTCAATACTTCCACAGTATTTTTACAAAACCCGCCACATCATATGAAGATCTTGAACTGAACACTAATGTTATTTAATGATACAATTTCTGCATTTGCTATAAAAGAAAATACTGTTCTTTTAACCATCTAAAAAAACTTAACATACACAAGGGCCCAGGAAGTGATAATATGCCACCAATATTTTTAAAAAACTGTGCAATGAATCTTGCTAAGCCTCTTACAATTATTTTTAACTATCAATAAATAGTAATTTCGGATGCTTTCCTTCTAAATGGAAAGAAGCCTTAATAGTGTGCCTATTCATAAAAATGGATCTAGAAATCTAATAACAAATTGATCGACCCGGAATCTCAATCTTAAATGCTATGAGTAAAGTATTTGAAAAATCTTTATGATCTAATTGGACCTACTATAACGAAATCTATCCCTGGAGAACAACACGGATTCATGCACAGACGCTCCACAGTAACAATTTAGGAGTCTTTTACAAACTACATCTTTGACGCTATGTGACGGACGCGACCAAGTCGATGTGATTTACACTGATTTTGAGAAAGGCCTTTTGATCGCGTAGACCACATAATTTTACTACAAAAGTTACATCAGTTAGGAATACAGGGAAATCTTTTTTAGATGGTTTACATCATATATTAAAAATAGAATGCAAGCAGTAATTATAGGCGATGCTAAAAGCAACTTTCACTTGTGTACCCTCTGGTGTACCACAAGGTTCAGTACTGGGGCCTCTTCTATATAATGCATATCTTTATGATATAGATAATGCTTTAGGCATTCTCAATTCTTAATGTTTGCTGATAGACAAAAAATCTTTCTTAAGGTCAAAACTATTGAAGATTGCATAAAAATACAAGAATGACTTAAACACACTAGCCCATTACTATGAATAAATAGGATCAAGGGTAAACTGTTAGTAAGTGTCATCACATAACTTTCAGTCGAAAAGAGAGACCCATCCATTACAACTATAATATTAACGGAATATCCATCGAAAAAGCTACCTCTGTAAAAGATTTAGGTATTACACTTGATCAGAAACTATCCTTTTATCCTTTTCGGAACATTACGACATAATAATAAACGGGCATACAAACAGCTTGGATTCATTAAACGAGCTACACAGAATTTCACGAATACAGAGTGTATTAAACTTCTTTACTTTACGTATGTACGAAGCATTTTAGAATATGGTAGTAACATCTGGTCACCTTATTACCAAATACATATCAAAGAGACTTGAAAAATATACAAACTAAGCTCATAAAATATTTACAATTCAAAGGATTTTAAATACTTTGATACATACCAAAGTGCATACAAACACTACGGCATTGAAATACTTGAACATAGACGCACACAAAGTGACATTACTTGTTACACAAAAGCAATTTTAACTGGCAGAATTGATTGTCCTGACTTGCTGTCAAATATATCACTACTTGTCCCAAAATTAAGAACGCGACATACCGCCCTATTATATGAACCACCAAAAAAAACACTATATGCTAAATGCTCTTAAAAAAAAATGAAAATGCTTAATGTCTTCATATACCCGTAATCTACATAAATAGGTGTACATAACTGTAAATATATCCGTAACTACTATAGACCCGTACAGTTATACATAACCACAGAAACACACATATTACTCACAAATATACACACACACACACACAAACGCATGCACATACAGACACACCACAACACACAAAACACAAACACACACACACACACACATACATACGTACACACCCGCAGATACATGTAAACACATTATGTTGGATGTGCATATCAGTAGTATGATCAATTTAATTTATTCAGACTTTTTCTTCCTTTATTACTCTGTACTCTGTTGTCTAATACATACACTATTATATCTAATAGAGTAATCTAATCTTGGCCATATTTATTAATAACTCTGTGCCCTAACTGTATATCAACAATTTTATAACGCTGTAAGATTACCAATAAATAAATAAATAAATAAAATAAATAAATAAACAACTAATACCTATATAAAATGGCTCTTATTCTTAAAAAAAAAGTAAATAATCTGTATGTCAAAATCGAGAATAGTAGCAAAAACAGCAAATCACGCTACTACTTTTTGAGAGACTTTTTTTTGGCGAGCTCCGTTTTTAAGTAACAATAATATTAATCTGCTTTCTCAGTAAAGGGTCGCCCTGCGTTGGACATATATTTCCAATACGTTCTGCGGTTCCATTTGATTGGTGCCTTTATCTTCTCTCAGACATACAGGTTTCTTCACATTATTTTTCATCACTGTAAGACAAGTGGTATACTGAAAATTGTTTACACAGAAATCTCAAAGGTTTGAACCCACTTTGTTTTCCAAACGTAACATATTATTACCACTGGACTACCATATAGCATTAAATTATTAGTTATTTTCATAAATAAATGCTATCATCCCGTCTATCATGCGTTCTTCTATTTGTTATGTCTTCACAGGCGAACCGCTAGAGTGATCTTAATGAAATATTACATATTTTCTTTTGTTCCAGTAAGCACAAAGGAAACACAATATAATGGATAGAATATACGACCATTCTATCTACATGCAGAAAAAATAAGACCAAATTTGGTTAAAGTTTTATTGGTGATAATAAATAACTGGGTTTTGTTATTTTTCTATACGCTGTAATTTTTTAAATACAAAATTTTATATGTGTACATATCTATACATATAATAAAATTGTAACTAAACCGAGTCTGTAAATTAAATATTTTTTGGAAAATCTTATTGAAATAAACATTATTATCGATACAGAGGCCGAATCTATAGTTTTTAGAATTTTTGTCTGTCTGTCTGTTACCGCATCACAGAAAAACCACTAGAGGGGTTTTGATGAAATTCGATATGGTGATAGCTGGTTATCCGGGTCAACATATAGGATACTTTTTACCGCGAGTAAATGTCTCATTTCTGAGGAAAAATACAAAAACTGCAATGTAAGAGTATACTAATATGTAAAACCTAACAATTGGTTTTTGGTCATCTGAACGCGGGCGGAGCCGCGGGCAATGCTAGTCTATACATATAATAAAATAGTAACAAATCGAAATCTGTACAGAATATAGATCTCAAGAAAATAGTTATTGAAATTTTTGTCTGTTTGTACAGACAAACTATCTATATATAGGTGTACTAATATAAAACACTGTATCTGTGTGCATTTAACGCAAAAAGTACTGGGTGATTTTAACTTGAGTAATGATACAAGTCGGGTCAACATTAAGGATAACTTTTATCACAAGAAAATCTTCATTCACACGGAAAAACAATAACTGACGAGGAGTGTAAAGGCGACGTTAGAAATTTACATGGCTAATGCTGGCTAAATCTTTAGAGATATAATAATACAATATACTACAAAATTGTAGATATTAATAAAAACGTTTAAAAAAACGACTTCCAGGCACTAAAATGTAAAAAATAACTAAACGGAGGTATTCATCTAGAATAGATACCTAATCAGATATTTTCGAAGTCGGTGCCAGCCGATGCAAAGCAAATCTAATATATTTCGATACGTAAAATATATATTTACCTATTAGATGTTCATATCTTAAAATATTGTCGGCTAAAAAATTTTCCAAATCGGTGAACATACATAAAAAAAAGAAAAAAAAAGATGCCGACGAATTGATGACCTACTTTTCGGAAGTCGGTTAAAAAGACCTACAGAAAAGATCGCAACACCATATTATGTTTATCTCCTAAGGTACCTACACTCACAATAACTATTTTTGTCCATTTAAAACATACCTTGAAAACATACCTTGTTTGACGACACGTTTGGCTCAGTTTGTAGTGACCCTACTTGCTGTGCCAGCGGTCGCGGGTTCGAGTCCCGCGGGGGCATTCATATGTGTGATGAGCACGAATGTTTGTACTCTAGTCATGGCTGTTTATATTTATAATATGTATGTATTTAAAGTTATATATGTATAGTGTATCAACTATCTGGTATCCATAACACAAGCCTCATAGCTTACCATGGAACTAGATGGCGCTGTGTGTTAATGTCCCAACATATTTATATATTTATTTATTTATACCTAGGTGAGCACCCGAGCAAAGCAAGGTTAAGACACTAGTTTCCTATAAAATAACATACTAAGCTTATAATAATTAAGTTAATATTTTAATAATAGAGTTTATTTCATTCGCTATCATTGTAAAGCACGTTGTCTATAGTCTCACCGGACCTCTAACTAAGACGATTACGATGGAAGTGACGTTAGCAGAAGTTATTACAAACAATCTTTAGATACTTTATTTCATATGAGAAAAAGCGATAAAATTGTATCACAATTTTCCTTTTATTGTGGAAATACAATTGTTATATGCCTTTATGCTTTGATTTATTTCATTTTATGGTGGTATAAGGGGAGCTGTAACTTCAGTTACATGTCAAATGTATTGGTTTTCATTCTTGGCTTTCAAGTTTAATACACGAACGCTTTGCATAAATAAAAAAATATATCTATTTTTTTTTTATTATGTGAATCTTACGAAGAACATTTTCTAAAAATTATTATCATTTCACTATTAATATCCTGATGGAGTTCGGCAATGGTCGCCTAGGCTAAGTAACTGTACAGGAAAGAACGAACTGTACTGGAAAGTACTAACTGTACAGGAAAGTACTAACTGTACATATTATAGTACACAAGTGTATACGCAAACAAAAGTGATGTTACTCCCATACTCCTGTGGTTACAATTCGACAGGACCAATGAGAGATCAGGCGCAGAACCTTATATTTGGCCTGACTTGGACTCGAACCCAGTACGTCCAGATCTGCAGCCATGCATATTATCCACTAGGCTATGGAGATAATTTAAATATGCACATCCATACTAATATTATAAATGTGAAAGTCGGTTTGTTTGGTTGTCCTTCTTTCACGTCGAAACAGAGTGACGGAAAGGCGTCGTCGATGTCGTGATTTTTTTTGTGGCGTAGTGACATAGGCTACGTTTTACCGCGTGAAATTATCTCAATCCCACGGGAAAACACGTTTTAATACAACCCAAAAAAAAATATGATTAACATTACTTGAAACTTGGTAATAAGGCTCTTTAATACATATAAATAAATACGTGTTTTATCATTTTTTGAAATTATTCCTATAAGAGTGTAAAATAGAGATTCAATTTTTTTTATGAAACCTACCTTTTAGAGTTTTTTTTGTAGTTTTAGAGCGGCGAGCGAAGCCGCGGGTTCTGTTAGTATTTATATAAGCCTGATATAATAAACTATATAAACAATTTAATTACAGCTCCTCTAGTGCAATCCTTGTTTATGACAGTTTCTCTAAATGCACTCTCATATTATATTCATGCGGAGATTTAAATTAAAGCTTTCAAGATTTCATTCCTTTGAGTATTTCAAGTTTTTTAAACACAAGCGACTTACCCTACAAGCTAATAACTAGCGTCCCTAGGTTGCTTCCCCATACAAACTTTCATCCCCATTTTCACCCCTTTTAGGGAAGATTTCCGGGACAAAAACTATCTTATGTTCTTTCCAGGGTCTCAAACTATTTTCTTATAAAATTTCATCTAAATTGATTAAGTAGTTCCGGGGCCGATCCGGTACAAACAAACAAACAAAAAGAATCAAATCTTTCCTTTCTATAATATTAGTATAGATAATACTAATATTTACTATTGATTTTTTTATGAGCGTGTATGTTTCTTTTTCGTACATATACATGGATTAAACAAAAAAAACCCGACTGCGTCAAAAGCGAACTAAAAATAAGTTATAAGGGAACAAGTTAACGAAAGAAAATAATATTATGCAGTCGGAGACATATACATATATGTACATATGTATAACTAGCGGCTCACCCTTGTCTCGCTTGGGATTGCCTCTAGGAAAACAAAAACAAGCCTATCCCACGGGATAAAAGTAGCCTATATATTCCAGACCATAATCTATCTCTGTGCCAAATGTCCAGATTCGTTCAACCGTTCTGGCGTGAAAGAGTAACAATTATCCATACTCATAAGCTTTCACATATTTTATAATATTAAATTAATACGGATGTACAATATACATAGATGTTAATAAATCAAAAAATTATAAGCATATAGTTAACTTTCGATCACACCTTATCTATTTTTAATTAAACATATTAAAATACATATCTCTTTAAAGTATGGGCAAGTTCTTCCAATGTCCAGTCATCGCGAAATTTTAACCTTTTTGTAACACGTTTTTATCCTCATATCCCTCTAAAATCCGACATGAATTTTAAATTTATGTAGATTTCACGTAGTCATATGAGATTTTTTGTAGATGAAACGCCTCATATTTAGCTTTTGCTTGCAAAACGGCTCACGTGTCATTTTACTATCTTTTGTCACGTTATTATGGTCTTCTTATATTGTTATAATTGTTATTTAAAGAGTCTAAGTGCCAAATTTTATTGCTTAAATATATAAAATTGAAATTGTAATCAGTTTTTTGAAGTTATACTTCTTTTGGCACGTTTGGAAAAAATTATGACAGTAATGTTTTTACAATGGAGCGCACACACCGACATACACCGAAAATATATAGAGAGGTTTGAAAGCTATTGCTAAGACAAAGGTGTTTCAGGCAACCTTTAGATGTATGGAATATAGATAATGAAGAAAAGGCACGTGAATATTACGTAGAATTATATTGCAAAAAAATTTATACGTATTTACTTGTACTTGGAATAAAAACTGATCACTATCTACATATCTGGTCTATCTCTATGAAAAAAATATTGTAACTCCCAGACAAAAAATATAAATCAGCGAATTTTAGATATTGATATTAGTTTTATTAACAAATGAACTTAAGCACAAAACGTGAAGAGCTTTTTGTTATTTCCCTTAGGAGCCTGTTTGCTAAACGATTTTCCAAGAATAAAAGTTTTTAGCTTGCTTTGTAGTATAATTTCATTTATTTCGATAAGTGAACAAACCAGAAAGTAATATATAAAATTCGTTTTTAGGGTTCCGTACCCAAAGCGTAAAATGGGACCCGTCTGTCCGTCTATGTGTCTGTCCGTCTGTCACCAGGCTATATCTCTTGAACCGTGATAGTTAGGCACTTGAAATTTTTACAGATTATATATTTTTGTTGCACTATACAGCACATCACAATAACAACAAATACTAAAAAACTGCATAAAAATATTTAAGGGGGGCTCCCATACAATAGACATGATTTTTTTGCCGTTTTCATAGATAATGGTACAGAACCCTTCGTGCGCGAGTCCGACTCGCACTTGGCCGGTTTTATTTAAAAGACAATCCAATTGAAGAGCTACCCTACGGCACTCAAGAGTATTAAAGTTAATACTTTTTATCATCCAAGACTGGACAGTTGAAACGACTATGAAAGATTCGTGGAGTGATTCGCTTAAAATATGAACATTTAAGAGTTTCCAAGGTAAAAGATGAAAATAATTTGATTGAACTTTACTACGTGTATTGTGTACTTGCATATTATCGACATAGAGGCCGAATCTATAGTTTTAAAATTTTTTGTCTGTCTGTCTGTCCGTCCGTCTATTACCGCAACACAGAAAAACCTTTGGAGGAATTTTGATGAAATTTGGCATATTCATAGCTGGTTATCCGGGTCATATAGGATACTTTTTACCGCGGGAAAATATCTCATTTCTGAGACAAAATACAAAAACTGCAATGTAAGAGTATACTAATATGTAAAACCTAAGAATTTGGTTTTTGAACATCTCAACGCGGGTGGAGCCGCGGGTAATGCTAGTAAATAATAAAAATTATAATTTTAAATCCAGCAAACAATAAAACATCCCTCGTTTCGCTCGGGTTTGTCCTTAGGTACGTTTTAATGGTAAATGTGGAATAGATAGACTATATTATTATACATATATGGATATACATAGGTATGATGAGTTGTTGTGGGTTGTATTATAATGTGTTTTCCCGTGGGAATGAGATAATATCCTACTGTAAAAAGTCTATGTCACTCTCCAGACCCCCAACTATCTCCACACAAAAAATCACGCCAATCCGTCCCTCTGTTTTGACGTGAAAGAAGGACAAACAAACCAACACACTTTAACATTTATTGTATTTTACTCTTCATTAATTAAGAAAAGAAAGATCAAAAAGACACATAAATTAAAAATTAAAATTCATCAATGCTAAAATGACCTTTTTTATCACTCATTTTTTTTAATTTTATTAGATGAAATTTATTTTTCTTTTAATAGAGTAAGTATATTCTATAGTTTTTATATAATTATTGTTAATGTAAATAAATAATTGTTAATAACTATTTTTTACTCACTAACTCAAAATTTTAAAAAAGACTAAATTTATTAACCGACTTCCAAAAAGGTGGAGGTTCTCAATTCGTCGGTTTTTTTTTTGTTTCGAAGGGTATACTTCCCAAGTGTTCCCATTTCAATTTTATCGAAATCTGTCGAGCGGTTTTAAAATAATCAACAACAAATTATTTTTTTAAATAAATTACTTATTCGAATATGTTATTTATTAAATAATTTTACTTTTACACTAAATAATTTTATTTCTTCATTCGACCTATACAAAAGGTAAGAATCTCAGCAGATGCTTTAGCATAGGCTTTAGCGAGGTGTTAACTTAAGGTGAAGCACGTTCCACCACTTCTGCAAACCGCGACTCTTGTGCATGAATTGTACAAGCTCTGCAACTTAGAAAGTTAAGCCAAAATACAATATAATAGCGAAGAATATAAATAAAAAATTCAAATTCTATTTAATTATATAAAATATCCATATATCGGACTACTATAAATTCGTATGTGTTTGTGCATTTGTTCCATTTTTGCGTATGTGTTAAAGAGTCACTTATTTTGTTTCTTTGATAACTTAAGATTAACATAAAGTATCTGGGTATCGAATTTAGCTAAAAATTACGCCTTTGATCTAAATCGTTAGAGCCGTTTTATATATACTTAAAATAAGTATAACATAGACGAGTTAGTTCTTAAAGAGATAGTCTAGAGCGGCGTCTCGTCAACTCCACTGCTAGGAAATTACCACTCAACTACAGTTTATTCAAACCTTTGAACGCACATGATCGCCCTTGCGGTAGAAGAGATCTATAGAATTAATATATATAGATTCTGTAGGATTTTTCATTTTGATCTCTTAAGGTTTAGCCAGTATAAGCATACTGTTATATATTGTTAATTTTATAAAGGAATGCTTAGTTAAGATTGCTGACTAAGCCTCCTTTAGATTTAGTGTAATATCTCTTTAGGTTAGTTTAGTCAGATCCAATCCATCCGGGGCAGAGGCTGACTGCTACCGGACGCGTCCCCGGGTGGCGGATAGGGGAACACCACTCGCGCCTGTTTGGACCCGACAGGAGCTTGTGGTACCGGAGCAATCCGGCGCGGACCAACAGCCAGGAGGAGGGGTAGAGGGAGCGGCGTTAGGAGGGCGCCGTCTCCTTCTTGGAGGTAGCGCGGTGTCTCCGGCCGTTTCGCGGTAGGAGGCGCTGCGCGGGCCACACTGCCGGGGCTAGCCCGTCGGTGCGGCGGCTGGAGCGGGGCCAGTTCGGTGGTCCTGCGTCTGGCGAGGAATGTCGGCAGCCATTTTGGTCCGGAGGTGGGCCGACGGTAGGGGGGCCGCGGGGGAAGAGGAGTGTCGGTATGGCGATGCGCCGCTCGTCCCTATCTCCCGCGGCCTAGCGGGGCCACCACCGTTGATGGTGGACGCGGTGGGGCTGCAGGGGAAGAGGAGTGTCGGTGTTTCGTTGCCGCTCTCCCTGTCCTCTGCAGCCGATTGGAGGTGGCCCACTTCGGTGGGCGGAGGTTTGATTTAATGGGGCTGCTCCGGGTACCTCTCTGGTGTAGCAGAGTTGACTGTGGAGCAGCCCCATCGGTGTGGTGGTCAGCCGTTGGCAGACCTGCCGCCGGGGCGCCGTAGTAGTTATGCGCAAGCGATCCTGCGGCGTCCCATTAAGGCGGAGGGGAAGGGAATGTCGGGTTTTAGTGGGTAGTACCGGCTCTTCTAGCCGGTGAGCCCCACATCACCACCTGGGGGATCAGGTGGTAAGCGTAAATGCATTTCCCGACATAAAAAAAAAAAAAAAAAAGTCAGATCCAATCCAACGTTCGACTCGTTCTCATCTTCTAAATCCTATTTCAAGTGTACAATTTTCATATTTCTATTTGAAATGTTTTAATTTCTATTTCAAATGTTTTTATTTAAAATAAACAATATCTGTGCAAAAAGTTTTTCTTTTTCTTTAAAACTGATTTTTAAAGTACCGTATAACAGTACGAAAACGTTTTTCTTTAAAGAAAGTCATCATACCTTAGTTCTTTTGTACAAAATATATATAAATAATATACACAAACCTTCCTCGTTTATTTCTCTTACTATTTGTGAAAACTTCATCAAAATCTGTTATATAGTTCTAAACTACAAGCGGAAAAACAGACAAAGGTCGACGACAACTTTGTTTAATACTATGTATAGATATAGAACGACTTGCGCTCGAACAAATTTTTTCATTTACCCTACTTTTTGATATCATTAGTTTAAAATATTAGGTAAAAAAAAACAATTAATATTGGACATAACATAATAACCTCACGAGCAGCTTATGTTGTATTTCAATCACCATCGGTTAATAAGAAAAAATATTTTTTTAATCTTTTTATTAGTTTATTTAAAAAAAAACTAAAAAAACTTCCAAAAGTAATGGATGCATTTACACCGAGTGACACAAAAAACTAAAATTGAACTAAAACTTAGCATTTAACTGAAAATATAAAAAAAAGCATTCATGACACAGTTTTGACTCCTTACAATTCAATTACGTCATAACACAAATTCATACAATATATATAATAATCATACAATTATGTAAATAGATTTAATCCAAACAAAGAAATAAATAAACAAATTGTGAAAACATTACCTAAGAACCGCCAGCATTGTTGAATCTTAGCCCAGGACTTTAAGAATTTACATCAACCCTGGAAGTTGAAGAGAAGTGACAAACTTTTTTAATAATATTTAATTTGAATCTACAATTTTCTTTGTTAAACTAAAGACAATTTTAAGTGAAAAAACTTGAGCTAAAAATATTTTATTAAATATTGTTACAGTTGGCAAGTTATATAAAAATATGTATAAATTACTCTAATTGATTGCTATTTGTATGTCTGTATGTATTTTGTATATTCAGTCCCTATTAAAGACCCACCACTGGGCCATGGTAAGCTACGAGGCTTGAGTTATGGATACCGAATAATTGATACACTACACATATATAACTTTAAATACATACATATTATAAATATAAACACCCATGACTGGAGTACAAACATTCGTGCTATACAAATGAATGCCCCCCAGCGGGACTCGAACCCGCGACCGCTGGCACAGCAAGGATCACTACAAACTGAGCCAGTCGTGTCATCAATTGGGATAGTATAGTCCACGATGCTCACGAATGAGCGTTGGACGACCTAATTTATAGCTTTTAGAAAACTTGCTAAGTTCTCTCAGATATGCAGATTTCATCACGATGTTTTCCTTCATTATACAGGGTCATTTTTAATTTACATAAAACCTTTTGGGAATATACTATTTACATCATAACAACAACATTTGTAACAAGAAAAAATAATATTTCTTAATTTTTTATTTTCATACAAAAATAAAATTTGTATTCATGATTTTTTTCAAAATAAGCTATTTTTAATAGTTTTTAATTATTTAGTAAGTTACCTTGGTAAAATATATTAGTATCATCGTGGTTTTATTCTAACCAGTTTTTGTATTTTTTCTCAGAAATGAGATATTTTCCCGCGGTAAAAAGTATCCTTTATGTTGACCCGGATAACCAGCTATGACCATATCAAATTTCATAAAAATTAGACAGACAGACAGATAGACAGACAGACAGACAAAAATTTTAAAAACTATAGATTCGGCCTCTGTATCGATAATAATGTCTATTTCAATAAGATTTTCCAAAAAATATGTAATGTACAGATTTGACTTAGAATTTTATTATATGTATAGATGTCATTCTCCGGCCATCCGATTATATCTAAACGAAAAGTCACACCAAGCAATCACTTTGTTTCGTAATGAATTAGGACAAACAAACAAATAAACATACAATTTTTGACATTTATAATATTATAGAAAGGATTACAAGCCGTGTTCCCCGATCATAGAAACTTTCATCCCTTATTCAATATACTTCAGAAATGTTGTAACAAAAATCTATGAAACAACTAACTTTTACTTATAACAGAAGATTAACTAGCAACTTTCACGTATGTAGCTTCAAAAATGGCGAACTTTCAAACTCTTTCATCCCTATACATTTATCCATAATGTCTGACTAAAGAATTATATAAACAGAGTCTGCTAATAAATATGTCAAAATCAAACTAATACTACTAATCAAAATCATTGTTTTGGGTACTATTGTATTAATAAAGACCCCCAATAACAGTTTTTCTCATATATTTTCCATGTACAGACAGCGATCAGTTACACTTTTACTATATGTATAGTTGTGACAGTTTGTGAGCATGGATGTTTGTTACTCTTTTACGCCAGAACGGTTAAACGGATCTGGATGAAAGCACAGATATAGATGTCTGATGTACTTTACTTACGTTACATTTTATTAATAGTAGTATATATCTACTCTTTAGTAAGTTTATCACTGTCTACTAAGAATTCTAAGATAATAATGAAGTTAAATTCTCGCACATTGTTTTAAAGTTGTTAATAAACTTGAATTATACGAAACAACAGCTGGTCGATATTATTAGTTAATAATATCAACAAAAAATTAACTTTAAACTATAAATATCAAATCAAATATTATTTATTGTACACCATTTTTACATTACATAGTTGAAACAGATTTAAAAGATATAATACAATAGGCGCAAGCGCGGATCCAGGGGGGGGGGGGTCATGGGGGTCATGACCCCCCCCCCCCCCCCAAGCCGAATATACTTTTTAGAGAAGTTTGAAGTCTAAGAAAGGAAGGAATAAACGGATAAACATTTCGATTTAAAAAAAATGGTTATTATATGTATTTTGAAGATTATATTCCCCTAGTTTCATGAACATCAAAAAGTTTTTGCAGAAATCTATATACATAATCGTTGGTTCACTATTACAAGGTTCTATGTTAATTTTAATGAAGTTTAGTAATTTTTACATAGAACTTCGTTATTTTGTTACCGTATAAAAAAACAACATAGAACTATGTAAAATTGAATATTTTGTAGTTATAGTGCCGCTATCTAGTGGTTTGTTTCTGCAAAACTGTAGCTAATGACACATAGAACCTTGCAGCATTAATAACTAAATAAGTACTAAAATTGTAACATAAAACCTTGTAATAAGGAGCCAACGAATTATAATAAAATTGTAACTAAGTCGAATCTGTACAATAAACATTTTTTGGAAAATCTAATTGAAATAGACATTATTATCGATACAGAGGCCGAATATATAGTTTTTAGAATTTTTCTCTGACTGTCTGTCTGTTACCGCATCACGAGAAAACCACTGGACATATTTTGATGAAATTTATATAAAGAATATTTTTCGATAAGATGTCACAACAAGCCAGAAATTAAAAAAAAACTATTTTTCAACGTTTTTTCTTCCTTATATACCTGCTAAAGTATTAAAGACTTACAACCTCCCCCCTCCCCCCCCCACAAATAGAAAATTAGATCCGCGCCTGGTGGTCAAATTTTGTTTTATTATATGTATATTTCAGCCTATTAGCCCCCCCCCCCCCCCCCCACCCCCCACCAAAATTTAACTCTGGATTCGCGCCTGAATAGGCGGCCTTATCGCTGGAGAGCGGTCTATTCTAGGCAACCTTTGGATAAAGAGAAAGAAAGAGAGAAGGAAGGGGTCCAAATACAAATAAAATATGACACCATTTGGCACTTTATTGGTTAAGTAAGATTGATTCTTTAGTTAATTTTAATATCATTAATTTTAATTAAATATATTTTTATTTGTAACTTATATGAAGAACAGGAATATCCTACTGAATAGATCATGAGAAAAAAGCAATTTAAAACTTTACAAATATAATATTTTTATTGAGATCAAAATATGCAGTAAATTTTTACTATGTAGCTTTTTGGACAATCCTCCTTCATGTCATGGACATTCCCAGTTGTTTTTTTTTTTGGTTTAGCCATAGATAAAAAAATATTTTTAGCGACATCCGTTGAGTATTTGTAAAAATCTGTGATTGGGAATGCAAGTACCATAGACATAGATAAAAATTGTGACATTCCGTTTTCTTTGTATGTACCCCTCATATTGTGATGACATACATCACACATCACATTACAAAGATCACAGCATCCTAAATCAGAGTGATAACGTAAATATTTATTATAAACTAGACTTGTCTTAATTTCAACTTGCTGCTATGTATAGATTAGTATGGATAAATCAACTATTTGCTATTTTAAAAGTATATAATTTTCATACTAAGTCTAACAGTTTCCAAACAAAATATTAAGCTAATATAGATCCCACGTATCCAAATATAAACTTGTGACCCTTACGCATATAATTTATGAGGTAAACATTTCTGATACATGTGTACCTTATTACTAATTGAGTAGTAACTTTAACTAGTTGTTTGTTTTACACTAGTATTGAAATTTAAACTTTATGTCACTGGAGTAAAGTTTAATTGTGCTTGATGATGTTGAAGTCAAGCTAGTTACCCATAGGATTGGAGTTCTTCAAACGCTCAAAAGGTTTAATAAGTTATTAAAACAAATAAGTTTTACATAACATAGATATTGATCTCAATATATATCTTATAATATATATATTTAAAAATATTTTTTTTATAGAAAAAATTTTCTCATTTGTCAACATTTTGTTAAGTTGCTGTTGACGAGTTTTAATGTTGTCAATAAAAAGTGTTGGAATTATAATACTTATGAAAAAAAAAATGTTTAGAATTAAAATCAACAAATATTGTAAGGTACTTTAGTGCCATTTTTGCTATTTTTGAAATCATTTTGTAAATTTGTGAGTATGCACTGTCTGTAACAAGTATATAGGAACGTAAACTATGTAACCTTTAAGCCGTCTAAAACCTTAGTCTCTCCCGTGACCATGATTGCTGTAAAGTATTCGAAACGTTGAGAATCAAAAAGCAAAATACATCCGCAAAAAAATCTGAAAATATAGTTTTATTAAAAATTTCAAATATTCGCGTAAATCTAAAAAAGTATTATTAGAGATAACAGTTTTTTTTTATATAGATAGGTAAATTTTATATTAATATATATACTCAAATTTTCTACAATAATTATGTTCGATTTTATACAACTCGACCACTAATCATATTTTTATAGATATTAAATTCAAAAATTCTAAAAAAAATTTCTTTAAAAAAAATATTATTATATTAAACCAGTAAATCCTTATTTTCCTCTCAACCATTAAGGATATATCAACCACTCTTCATGTATAGTTAGCCCATCTGACTACTATTATAATTGTGAATGTTTGTGTGTGTATGTGTGTATGTTTATTACATTTTCACGCTAAAACAGCTAAACAGATTTGGATGAAATGTAGTATGCAAATAGAGATTTTTTGTGTTGGGAAATGCATTTACTCATATTACCTGTATACATGTATAGATACAGATGATTATTTGGAACTCACCAGCTAAAAGAGCCAGTACTACCCACTAAAACCCAACAGAACCTCCCCATCTTAATAGGATGTCGCAGAATCGCTTACGCACTAAACAACAATGCCCCGACCACAGGTCTGCTGAAGCAGGGTACTTGGCCGAGGGAGGAAGCAACTAAAGAAGTTCTCCCTTTCTCGGGCCACTCCGCTGTCAGAGAAGTAAACAAGAGCAAACCACATGGTACATCACCCACCAAAGTAGCCACCTTCCAGTGTGTCTCTTGGCTGGATTGCTGAACGCTAATCAGCCTCCCACCACGACAAAGTGAACGAACACACATCGAGGAGGATACAAATGGAGAGCCCAGACTAACACCCAGACTTCTGTTTGATATCTAGAGACGCACCTGAGCAAAGCGATGGTAAATCGCTAGTTAGTAAATAAAAATCACATGAAGCGAACTCTTACTCGGGTCTTGCAAGTTTTCCATAAGGTGATAAATCAGTTTAATTAACATAACATGTTTCTACTTATAATATATTATGCACTAGCGAATCAACCTCGCTTCGCTCGGGTTCGTCCCTAGGGTCGTTTTAACGGTTAGTATGAAATACAAATCTTTGAATTTCTCGGTTTTTCTGTATATATTATAATATGTATGTATTATACATATAAACCTTTCTCTTGAATCACTCTATTTATTACTGAAAACTGCATTAAAATCCGTTGAGTAGTTTAAAAGATCTAAGTGAACAGACAGCGGAAGCGACTTCATTTTATACTATGTAAAGATGAATACGAACATTTGTTCTCAAGAGGTCTCATTTGGTCAACGTTAGGATGTCACATCGACAAGATGGCCAAAACACAAACTCTTTCTTTTCAATCAAATCCACATATATTTCTTATCTTCAATTTATTATTCATTACAATTATTTTAACAATATTAAAATAGATATATTTATACACTTGTTATTCTCGCAGTTTCGCTCGAGTAATAAGCGAGACAGGGCCCATAGGTAGCTTTTATCCGATCCCAGTGTGCAATTGATGTCCATGCAAAATTTTATCTAAATCTGTTCTGTGGTTAAAGCGTGAAAAGAAAACACACAGATTTACTTTCACATATTAGTATGAATTGGAAGAAATTGTATACCTGCAAAGTGATTGCACTAAGTGGGAATAGGTCCTTGGTATTATGATTATGCCTTAAATTCGAGGTTATGCAAAAAAAAAACTCAAACTCAAACATTCTTAAGCAAGAAAGCATTACACTTACTTAAAGTTTGATTCTACCGCCAGCTTAAAAAAACACCTCAATCCTTAGAGCTTGCGGAAGAAACTACGACTTCAGGTAAAGTTATAAGTGGATTTATACGGTAGAATCATTCGCTTCTGCTTAGATTCATCTGGAAAAAACTAAGAAAGGTAGAAACTCTGCTGCAGACAGATTTCATTAAAACGACCCTTAACTAATTTTACTAAATAAAAGTATCTCAGTACCGCTGATTCAAATAAATTTAATAAAGATTTTTAAGAGTTTTTGTAATAAAAATAACGAAAATTCACTCTCATTTCACTCGGCTTGAGTTAAGTGAATATAAAAATTGATGGACGCTATTCAAACTAGTTAGCAGCTTGCGAATACTTCATTAGGTTGGTTTATTTATTTTGCTTGAAGGTGGAAATATTTTCTCTAATTTAAAGAAAGAAAATTTAATTTATTATAAAGTCTGGTTCTTTTTAACCTGGCATAATTTTCATAGAAATTATCATTATTAGAGTAAGTTTTATAATTCTAAATGACGATAAAGACCATAAATTTTTTGAAAAAAATATATGGTAAGGATTGTCCGATATAGTTAAGATTGTTGTCAATACATTGCGTTACTAGTAGCTTGCTATAATTCTGAATCACGCTGGTAAGATTTTTAACTCATACCATAAGATTTTTTTTTGTAATTAAATTATTATATCTTGAAATAAAGTAGTGTGCTTTCATGTGGCGCTTAATTGGTTGATGGACCAATCGGTTGGAGTGAAATAAATAAATAAATATGTTGGGACAATAACAGAGCACCATCGGGTTCCATGGTAAGCTACGAGGTTTGTGTTATGGATACCAGGTAGTTGATACAGTTTACATATTATATAACATTAAATACATACATATTATAAATATAAACACCCATGACTGGAGTACAAATATTCGTGCTCATCACAGAAATGTGGCACATTACACACACTGTGGCACTCGAACCCGCGACCGCTGGCATAGCAAGTAGGGTCACTAAAAACTGAGCGAAACGTGTTGTTAATTAGAGAGCGAAATATTCAAAAGTAATTAGATAGCCAAAGATGTATAATTTAAAGGGGAAGCAGAAACCAATTGATGAAGAGGTTCGAGAAATCTAATTTTAATGACTTGAATATTTCATTACAATTTAAATTTAGCCGAATATTTGATATTTAATAAAACTATCTTTTCGGGGTTTTTTTGGCGGAATTATTTTTATGTTTTGTTCCTTTATGTGTAATGACTTTTAAATATTTTTTAGACGTCAAAGAACTTATTTTCTCCCGTGACCATTATTGCTGTAGACCATTTAAAATATAGGATACTAAAAATCTAAATAAATCCGTGAAAACATATACTACCATTATCGGTTGTTGATATTTTAATATTTTTAACTTTTTTTTCACTTTCAGTCAGGTGACCAAAAACCAAATTCTTAGGTTTCACATATTAGTGTACTCTTACAATGCAGTTTTGTATTTTTTTTCTCGGAAATAAGATATTTTCCCACGGTACAAAGTATCCTATATGTTGACCCGGGTAACCAGCTATCATCATACCAAAGATCATCAAAATCTGTCCAGTGGTTTTCTCGTAATAGACAGACAGACAGACAAAATTTCTAAAAACTATAGATTCGGACTCTGTATCGATAATAATGTCTATTTCAATTAGATTTTGCAAAAAATATTTAATGTACAGATTCGACTTAGTTACAATTTTATTATATGTATAGATATATATGAAAACAGACACATCGATGCACAGGATCAAAGTGAGTAAAGGAGTGATTTATTTAATTTTAGTTGAGAGTTTAGACTTCAGAGTCAGATAACTGGTGGATTTGGGGTGATGGTCTTGGAGTGATTTTTAAAATCCTTTATAACGAAGCCATATTCTTCCAAAAACACAGTGGTACTAAACATTCAATACGTATTCCTTTAAATTTAAAATATTCAAACGTTTTTCGCCTACACTATCACATTCAGTGTTCTGACATGAAACATTATAATTAAAATTTTTCTATCAAATTGTATTGATTTAGTCAAGTCAAGCTATAAACTTAAAGCCATTGCATTGACTACCTAATAACTATTTGGTTAAAAAATATACAGTAAATAAATACGAGTATAAGTTAGTTAAAGTAAAGAGATTATAATATTACTTAATTTTAGTCTTAAAGGTTCTACGCATTATTAGGCAGAAAATCAATTATGGACTGGTTCCTGCCTGATCGTAAGACAAACAAACATTCTTTTGTTTTGTTAGTAAGAATTTCGGCGAATCCCTGGTAATTATTATCAGTTTTGACCCTCTTTCAGTTTTATTATATGTATACTAACTTGACTTCAATGGAAATTGAACTCGTTACCTGCGATGCACGTACAAACTAACATGCATCCACTACCACACTACTTAACTGTCAAATAACAATATTTGTCAACAAAACATTTTTATTAACGTAAAACATTAAAAAACATACATACACAGAAAAATACAAAACACTAATTTCAAAAGTAGGTTAAAAGGTCACTCAAGTAACATATTATAGGATGTTATAATTAGTTTCATATCAACTTGTTTTAGTACAATTGTATTTCTCTGTTCCAAGAAGCTCTTCACCCACTGTTATGCTTTAGGGTATGGTACAAGTTTAGAGATATATATATATATATATATATATATAATATATATATATATATTATATATATATATATTATATATATATAACAAATATATACATTTGTTATTGTTAAGTTCTATGAGTTCTGGGATCGGAAATTAAAGCACGTCTTTTGCGCTATCGATGTTTTATTACTCCTGATTAACAAGAGTGACTTTTGGAGATTCACTAACACGCGCAGTATATGAGCAGTTCTGGTTAAAATCAGTCACTGGACACTAATTCTCACAACTAGACACTTCCACTATAGCTTCACTTAATTTTTCCTTACTTTTCACTTTTTTTGTACTTATTCGCAATCTTCACTTAACTTCGAAATGTTTTGACAACTGTCATAGGATGCATAAAGCATGCTCCAGACGTGTCTTTTAAATTATTATTTTGATGTAATGACATTACACACTCTCCATTACGCTACTTTATTTAAATTCTATTAAAATGTCAAAGATTATTACAAAAATTATAGAGCATGAAAACTTGTGTGGGAAACATTTTTTAATCAGATAAATAGTTCAGGAATTACAGTAAAGCAAAGTCTAAGTCAGCAAATTTTTAGAAAACAATGTAGCGATTTTACGAATCTTTACAGATAAATAAAATTAAAGTGTCTGTTTGTAATGTCAAAATAACAGCGTTTTACTAAATGCGTATGAAATTATATACGGTAGTTATAAAAAACACAATTTTTTAAATTTTTGTCTGTCTGTCTGTTTGTTCAGGATAATTTCTGAAACAGCTGAACTGATTATGACGTGACCTTTACTGAAAGATAACTGATATTATAGGGAGTAACATAGGCTACTTTTATTTAAAAAAAAGAATTGGGGTTCCGCTCAAAAACATTAAAACGTACCTAGGGACGAACCCGAGCGAATCGAGTGTGAGTCGCTAGTTTTTATTAAAGTAAGATACAGTCGTGCAACTTTGATATAAACCATAAAGGTTTTCCACACTCACAACTAAGCAAGTATAAAAAAACGTTTTTACGAAAAATATTTTACATTATCAAAAGCGGTAGCTTCTAACTTGAATATGAATAAGAAAGTAGCGAGTACAGATAGTAAAACAAAACTGGAAGCTTTCTTTATTGCGACATAAATAATAAGGCCACCCGTATATTTCTTCTTTTTGAATTAGTTCAAATGAATTTAATGCTTTGAAAGCGTAAAATTGAGTTGTATTAAAAGAAATAACATACTTATAATGTGTAGTATTGAAATAAATGCGTTCATTATTTCACTAACTGCTTGACAAAGTTATGATATATTTTACCAGCGACTTACGCTCGCATCGCTTCGGGTTCATCCCTAGACAAAAACAAATCTATCAATAAGACTATCCCACGGGAACCGTATATTTTTCCGGGATAATATATAGCCTATAGCCTTCCTCAATAAATGGGCTATCTAATGCAAAAATAATTTTTCAAATCAGATTAGTAGTTCCTGAGATTAGCGCGTTCAAACAAACAAACTCTGTCTCTTTATAATATTAGTATAGATTTGCATTGCCTAATAACTAGGATGTTATACAGAAGTCCGTTTTAGTCCACTTAATAAAGAAACTACATACATACTCGTAATACCAACCAACTAACTCCGTATTCTTCGCCACATCTCCCTGTTGGTCGACATCCTGGTGCCACCCATCCACTCCATGTTATCCTTATGATATAACAACCAATTGCCCTCAGCTCGTTCCGGTACATATACCCTATATATTAAATATAAACATTAAACACTGCCATCTTTTAACTAATGTTAGTACTAATAGGAGTCTATTATGTTACTCCAGGTAATAATTCATTTGTGTGACTAAATACATACACATACATACAAACTTTTGCATTTGTATGGTGTGATAATTACTAGTAACCAAAATTGGAGTATGCACGAATCGTCCATTTTGTACTTGCAATGTGCCTATATTGTGCCTAGAATATTATTTTCATGAGAAATTCTGAATTGCTGTTGTAATAAATCATTTCACATAAGATTAAGGTGCTATTTGTGGATGTACTTCGGCTAGGACACTTGTAGCCCTCAGAATGCTAGACAGTAGACACTCAAGGATCTCGTTCACGTTTCTTACGTGTTTTCTATTTACTTAGTAAGTATTATTAATAATGTTACAAATTATAATGTGTATATTATTATGTTTTCTTGTTGATGGAAATGTGTGGAATTGAGGAATATTGAAGGTGGATAGGTAATAATAATAATATTTTGAGTTTGGACTTATTTTGTTTGATTTGATAGTCAAATACATAAGAGTTGGATTTTAGAGCCTAATTTTATTGTCATGCTAAAATAACACATAGACCACTATTTGGCAACTAGAGATGACCCGAGCGAAGCGAGTGTAATCTCTTAGTCTTCATACTATATACTACTTTCAAATACTAATAATAGATAATAATAGATACTTTCTAACATTTGTGATGATGTCCATTGCATATTATGTCAGGTAAGAGTCATATAATATCATAAACCTAATATATATGTATAATTAAATATATAAAATTGAGTATTGTCCCTTAAAACTTTGTTTTTACATCCATAGAATGAGCACAATAGAATAAAGATCTACAAAATATGAAATCTGTCATCGTGAGAATAACTATTCGGTCGAACTCCAATACTAAAACAGTTAATGTGTTTCAGAAATCAGATAAACAGTACATGTAAAGTTGGTATGCCATCACGCTATCGAGCTATAATTGCAAAAGTTTTGTATATACACATGTATGTATGTTTGTAACTTTTTCAAGCTATATATATATATATATATATATATATATATATGTATATATATGTGTGTGTGTGTGTGTGTCAGGAGAATGTTCTTATGAAAGAAAAAATTGAAAAATTAACGAAAAAAAATAATTAAAATGTATATGGCTAACGCTGGCTAATAACTATTTATATCTATTTAAAACGTACCTAAAGACGAACCCGAGCGAAGCGAGCGTGAGCCGTTAGTGTGAAATAAAATGTGAACACCCCAGCGAGGCTAAGGTAAGTACTCGTAAGTCACTAATACACTAATTTGTATTCAGCACTTTTTAACGTCCCACTACTGAGCACGGGCCTCCCTTCAATACGAGAGGAATCAGGCCATAGTCCACCACGCTGGCCAAGTGCGGGTTGGCGGACTTCGCATGTCTTTTGAAAACTCACTAAGTTCTCTTAGACATGCATGTTTCCTCACGATGTTTTCCTACACCGTAAGGCAAGTGGTAATCATGTTGGAAATGATTCGCTCATAAAAATATCAGAGGTGTGAGACTCGGGATTTGAACCCGCTTCATTCGGTTTTCCAAGTAAGGCTAACCACTGGGCTACCACTGCTTCCCAATCCTAATCCATATATATGTATACAAAATTAATTTGAACGTCTTTATACCAGTGGTACCTACCAATATTTCTGATCAAGATTTTATTAAATTTCTTTTATGATTTTCTTCTGTTGTATGAGCAGTGGTACATTAAATCAACAGTTTTTCTTAAATATTTATTATTAAAAAAAAATAAAGTCACATAGGAAAAAGAAACTAGATCAGTGGCATACAACCTTAATTCAAAAGTAAAGGGTTGTGAATAATACATGGCACGATACACATTGATCCTATGAGGCCTGACCGATCCCTCGAGTGATCTAATGGCCAGACCATGTTTGGGAGAGTGGCATCTTCTAAATATATATTGAGACAATCTCAAATAACAAGTTTTGTTTTAATAATATGTAAATTATTATTAATACAAACCTGGGTCATATAATACTTTCTTAGATTTACGCGAATATTTGACATTTTAAATAAAACTATCTTTTCGGGTTTTTTTTGGGGATTTATTTAGATTTTTGGCTATCGACGTTTCGAATCCTTTACAGCATTTCATGATGTATTCAATAAAATCCATATCCATACTTAATATTATAAATATGAAAATGTGTTTGTTTGTTTGTCCTTCTTTCGCGTAAAAACGGAGCGACGAATTGGCGTGTTTTTTTGTGTGGAGATAGTTAAACGGCTGGAGAGCTACTTTTTACCGCGGGAGATTATCTCATTCCCACGGGAAAACACGTTATAGTACAACGCAAAAAAATATTTATGATCAGAATTATTTGAGACTTGGTATTAATGCTCTTCAACACAATTAAATAAATACGTGGTTTAGCATTTTTCGAAATTCATCCCATAAGGGGGTAAAATAGAGTATGAAAGTTTGTATGAAACCTACATTTTTTTGAGATTTTTTGTAGTTTTAGCGCGAGCGAAGCCGCGGGTTCTGCTAGTAGAGGTATAAAAATCATTTTATTGTCTATATATCGCGTAAGAAGAGAAATCTACGAGTATATATAACATACATAATACAGTAAAAAAATGCTACAGACTACCACCTTACTTTTCCAACTACGAACTTAGGTACTAAAATGTTCTGACACTCTAAACGAAATTGATTTAGATGGTTTTAGATTGTAAGCAATTCTTAAATTATTACATAGGTACGTATAACCCACAATGATATCATAAGTATTAAGTAAAAATATGTTGGGTAATACTCCCTAATGCCACATTACACTTTACATTTATATTCGTAACAACGAAAATTTAATTAA
Organism: Brenthis daphne; assembly: GCA_947093115.1. Classification (NCBI taxonomy): domain Eukaryota; kingdom Metazoa; phylum Arthropoda; class Insecta; order Lepidoptera; family Nymphalidae; genus Brenthis; species Brenthis daphne. The sequence goes on along the minus strand of OX352472.1, from coordinate 21,548,484 downwards.
GCAACTCAACTGTGTTATGTTGCCATGTCATTATAATTTGTGCGCATTTATAAGTAAGAGTAATTATTTCTGTTAACTTGAAGGTTAAAATATAAGGCTTTATTATCTTTACTTATATTATAAAGAGGCAGAGTTTGTTGGTATGTTTGTTTTGTTTGTTTGAACGCGCTAATCTCAGGAACCACTAATCCGATTTGAAAAATTCCTTTTGCATTAGATAGCCAGTTTATTGAGGCTATAGGTTATATATCATCATGCTACTGCGCAAGGGAGCGGAGCAGTAATAATAAATATGAACAAATCGGGCAGACTTATTATTATTTTAATTTTTAATTATTTATAATTATATATTAATAAAGGGAAGGATCGAGGGATGAACCCAAGCAAAGCGAGGGTGAGTCGCTAGTTTACGTTATAAAGAGAAAAAGAAAGTAGATCATTGCTCAACAGAGTAGAACTCTATTAATTGTTTATTTCGATTTGTATGGCGTCGTTGGTTTTCGTTCTGGCGTGTAATATTAGTAAATATGTCCTCTAGGCCGGTTTCATTCACGACGGCTATTCTCATTAAGACTAGCTGCGAGGATATTATAGTGCACTCTCTATTCCTTTCACTCTCAAAGTTTTGTATGATGATAATTGAACATAATCAGTGGTAGATCTGGTACCTGACCAAGGACTATACTTACTCTCTGTGGCAAGGTGTAACACCAACAACTTCTCAATTCAATCAATTCTCATTTTTTTGAAATAAAAACCCAGTAGCTATACTAGACTCGAACCGATACTCAAACTCAGAACATTCAGTTCTATAAATGCTAAAAGGGATTCAGTGGTAACGCGCTCGCTTGAGAAATCGAGCGAAGCGGGTTCAAATCCCGGGTCTCGTATCTCTTTTTTTTTTTTTTTAACGTTGGGAAATGCATTTACGCACGAGGTGTGGGACTCACCGGCAAAGCCAGTACTACCCACTAAAACCCAACAAAGCCTTCCCCCGTCTTAATGGGGCGTCGCAGGGTCGCTTACGCATTCAACTACGACGCCCCGACGGCAGGTCTGCCGAAGCAGACCACAACAACCACGGGTTGCTCCACAGTCCACTCTGCTATCAGAGAAGTACCAGGAGCAACCCGCATGGTACACCGCCCTCCGAAGAGGGCCACCTCCCACCGCCCACCGAAGTGGGCCACCTCCCTGTGCGTTTCTTGGCTTCGCGCCCGGTTGGGTTGCCGGGCACTACTGAGCCCCCCCACCACGACAAGGTGAACGCACGTTGGGGGGGGGGGTCTCGTACCTCTGATATTTTCATGTGTCAATCATTTCCAATACGATTACTACTTGTCTTACGACGAAGGAAAACATCGTGAGGAAACCTGCATGTCTGAGAGAACCTAGCAAGGGAGCACTAGTTTTCTGGTAGTGTAGGGCAATCGAAACGTCATCGGCAACAAAAAGTAAAATTAAAATGTAAAAAAATCCGAAAATATATTTTTATTTAAGAAGGCTATGATTTTATGTAATCAAATCTATCCAATATCTGATTAGATACCGGTTGTGATTGGAAATCCTTTTTTGGTCATTTCCTACATTTCGTATATTGGATGTTTCATTATTCAAAAATACTAAACTAAAAAAGTTGATATTCACCACGTACTGTATAGAGCTAGCTGACATTCATTACACGTTGCTCCTTTAATTCTTTTCGCTTACCCAATTTTAAAACTATTAAGGTTAAAATGAAAAATTTTGGGTCAATTTAATTTCCACATTGTAGGAGCATCCATAACAATCATGACTTACAATTATGTCACGTAGGTTTGATCTTGGACGACACCAGACATTAAATAATTTTAAAGACATGATGTTATTATATGAAATGGGTGAAATCTTCTAGATTAAACGCTTGGCGAAACTCTAAGTGGTCGCTCAACTAATGGACGTTCCGTATTTTTTAAGCGACACAATCAAATTGAAGCGAAAAGTTCTGGCACTCTCGCAAATTAAACTCAATATTATTTTTGTAGGACGGCGATAGATTTGTAATCTTGGACAGTTCCAGAAAAGTATCTTATATATTAAAAATTTACTAGTAATACATTTAGCAATATTGTTATTTGTCATTGTATGACACAGATAAAATCAACTAAGATCAACTTGTTAGTTTATCATTGATTGATTGATATTTTGACATAGGATGTAGAAAATTAGGGATATTTTTCTCCCATTAAGATGATACATGGCATGTCTCAATTAGATTATAAAACGCGGTAATTGGAGATATCATCATTATCATCATATTCAGTCTGCTTTCATCCACTACTGGACATAGGTCTCTCCTACGTCACTTTAGAGATATCAATACATAATAATTCAATACCAGAGAAAAATCGAAGATGAAATAAGTTCTAACTTCCTCCCTGGCTAAGAAAAAAAGGCACTAACAAACATATTTTCATATTTATAATATTATTTATTCACCAAACCAAACGGCTAAGACAGTATAACACAAATATCAAAGCTTTGTATTACTATTTGGAAATTTTTGATCATTTCCGCTTACAATAAATCTATAACAGAATAACCTTAACGCTAAAGGAAATACAATAATGACAAACGAATATTATTTTCACATAAAAAATAAGGAAAAGTAACTCGCAAGGCTTTGTTTGATACTTGCTACAATATTGTTTCTTCTTATTGAATGGAACGTCTCTAAAAAGACAGGACGCAAAGAGTTTCTTTGTTATTCAAAATGTCTGTCTTTCGCGTGACAGATGTTACTGGTTCGATATTAGAATATGTTAAAAGGAATGTGAGGTGTGTGAGAATATTTTATACTAGCTACCTTTTTAACTAGCTTGATTCCCCATACAAACTTTCATCCCCATTTTCACCCCCTTAAGGTATGATTTCCGGGATAAGAAGTATCCTGTGTCCTTTCTAAGGTCTCAAACTATCTTCTTACCAAATTTCATCTAAATCAGCTCAATAGATCCAGAGATTACCCCCTACAACGTCACAAACTCACAAACTTTACCTCTTTGTAGTATTAGTATAGATAAGCTAGAATAGGAGTTTTTTTATTTATCAGAAAAAGTACAATGAAACTAGCAATATACTTAAATACATATGTTTATCATTATCTACGAGTACGTATATATTATTATGTATATTATAAATAGGCAAAGAAAGAACAGATCAGTATACTCTTTCTTCTCTGTATATCATTCGATTTTCTTTTTTTTTTTGTAGTTATTTACAAGCTATATAAATAAAAAACTTTTTCGAACAGTTGTTGTGTGTGTGTGTTTTTCACGACACCTGAGGAGGTTTCTACAGAATACAGATTTTCAGCCAATCTAAAAAATAAGAATTTAAGTAACTAAAAACCTACAAAAAAAATGATATTATTTTGAACTATCTGACCTGACTAGATTTTTCGATAGTTGTTATCATTTCTACCTTTTAATTTAAACAGTATGTCAAACATACTGTATGGCACAAAAAATAAATGATACAATATGGCCGGGTACACCCAGTAGAGAATATAATTTTTCAAATATTAAAGTAATTTAAAAAAAAAAACTTAACTTTTCAACACCACACTGCACGGTCTAAGCCAACTTCTGCATTCAGAATCTTCATATTATTTTCGTTCTATACACTTGATATTTTAATCAAAAGTTTGCTGGGTTTTCTTGAAAACGACAGTATGCAACAATGGTTTCATTTGGGCCAGTTATATAGCTCGCCACAAACTACAAACTACGCTCATTTACTTTATCTAAACCATACCAACCTAGTCTACACAGTTATGTCTTTATGGTTTGGTTATTTAGGAATATTGCTCAGAATCTCTCGAAAATTAGAAATCAGAGTAGTTTTAAGATATTATGGCATAACGAAATTGAACATTGTTGTTTATATTAAAATTGCTATACTTTTGTTAAATAAATTTTCGCATTGTTTTAGATTTTTTAAAATACCTCTCTTACATTTCCCAACGACTATATACGAGTAGATGGAGTCCGACAAAAAATATTTGTCTAAAAGGTAGCGTAATTTTGCTGTTTATGCTAGGTACTATTTTTGTTTTTCTGGTGTTCCCATGCCACAAGATCGTGTACTTTCCTCAGAGAATAAAGGAACTTTCTGTATTCATCCTTAATTTACAATTTTTGAAACGAAAATATGAATAATAAATTTAATCATACTAATATTTTTATTTATTGTATACTAGCGATTCACCCTCGCTTCGCTCGGGTTCGTATGGAACCTTACGACGGTTACGGATTCCTTATGACGGTTATTGTGGAATACATAGACTATATAGTGTATGTATGTATATATATACACAAATGTATGAGGAATTTTATACGTATCCCGTACTTGAGAAATGATTGATTTTTCATACAAAGTTCCACCCCCATTTTCACCACCTTCATTGATGATTTCCAGGGTGAAAATTATCCTATATCCTCACCAGGGTCTCAAACTACCAAATTTTGTCTAAATCGGTCCAGCGGATTAAACATGAAGATGTAACAGAAAGACAGACAGACAATTACTTTCGCATTTCTAATATTAGTATGGATTTTAAGTATTAGCAATTTCCACTTAAGGAAAAAATAAATAAATACCTGTATAGGTAAGCTTTCTAGTTAATTATGGCTGCTACATAGAAAACAGAGACGAGACATAAATATGAAACGGGGTTTATATCCGAAATATCCCATGGGCTTAAAATTGCCCATTGGTGGATAAAATGGAGATCATTATAAGGGATAATTAGGTTCGTCCTTAATTTTCTTTAATGAAAGTGAATGAATTAGGTAAATGTCTACATATAATTTGACAACACGTTTGGCTCAGTTTATAGTGGCCCTACTTGCTGTGCCAGCGATTGCGGGTTCGAATCCTGCTGGGGGCATTCATTTGTGTGATAAACAGGATGTTTGTACTTCAGTGATGGGTATATGTATGTATTTAAAGTTATATGTGTGTAGTGTATCAATTATCTGGTACCTATATAACACAAGCCTCGTAGCTTACCATGGAACTAGATGGCGCTGTGTAAGCACACACTTAATAAAAAAATGCCAAAACGGGGCGCTAACTGTATATTATAAATACAAAAGCACCTAAGGGAGCACCCGAGCGAAGAGTGGATGAGTCACTTGTATTAATATAATTCTATTCTATCGAATTTTACTGTATTAGAAATATTATTTGTATGTCAAAAACAAAATAATCATCCAATTTATCCTCATGCCGATATTAGGTAACATATTTAGATTTGTTTATTTTTCATATAATGGTATAGTAGCGAAGAAATCTCATTAGAGAAAAAGAAATAGCTTTCCAAGAGTCAACCTGCTAATGATAATAAATGAGCGCTTGTAAATAGTATTCGATTAACTTGAAAGTATTAGAGACCGTTCACGCTGTTACAAAAGGAGTTTTTGTTACTCTATAATAAAAAAAATGTACCGACTTAAAAAAAATACTAAAAATAAAAAAATAACTCGCATGATGTGTTAAAAATTATTTGTACCCGCTTCACTTGGCTGTCCAAGTAAGCACGTTACCACAGAGCCACCACTGCCTTCCTTTTCTTACCTCTCTTTTACTAAATATTCATAGCACAACAAATCATTTTCTCCAAAAAAATATTTTAACATGTTACAAAGTCAGTTGTTTACGTAACGTCTTTTTGGAACTTAATTAGTCCATGGTCTTATCAAAACCATCAATATTGATTACAAGTCATTACCATAATTAATATAATTAATGCGATATTAGCGTTTAAGTGTAGTAGCTATGGTATTTCGATACAGGTAAATTTGTTTTTGAATTTTCTTGTTATTGCCTTCAAAAGTTGCCATTTGAGGAAAGATTCTTTTGCCAATGTTACGTAAAATGGAGAAAACACGAGGAATAAATAATTTGAATGAGTAATGTTTTTATCATAATTTTTATGCACTCAGACCGACGGGTTTGTCGAGAAATCCATCTATACTTTCTTGAAATTTGCACTTTCCTTACAAAGCCTTAAAACTAACTAAAACTAAACTAGCCTTCAAGTTTTTTTGAGTCCTCGTTTTATTTCTGCTTTCTAAATATATAACCAATGTGACACACTACCTCTAATATCCAACAGTTTGTTTTAATATGAGTGTAATTATGTTTGTTACTTTTTAACACATTTTAATGAAATTTGAAATGTAAATCATTTATAACGTGTATTAATGCATATTTTATTTGCCGACCTACCAATCACCCAAGAGGAACCGCGGGCAAGCACTAAATTATTTACATATTATATGTATTATGTGTAGATGATTTTATTAACGGTCGCAGATTTGATTTTCATTAAAAAATACTGTAGAACTAGGTACATATTACAATAGGTATTTACGGGTAAGGGCGGCTTTTTACTCGAGTTGAAACAAAAGGCATCTCAATGGGGTTCCTCGAGTACATAACCGTATATGGTAGGTACTGTGTATGTGGGTCGTTACATTGTTTTCTTGACAAAGATTGACTAAGTTATTTTTATAATCTATAGAGAAATTAAAATTTCTTCAACTATTAAATCTACTTCTGAATCAAAATGACTTAAGGATTTTATCACTAACATTCGAATAATATCTTAAAAAATGGATATTAAAACCAAAAAACGAAATTTTTGCATCACTTTAGAATTGAATCTACCGCAATTTTAATATTTATAAACCATCAATCTATACATACTTATTATTTATAAAATTCTATCCGAGTCGAATCAGTATATTAAATATTTTTTGGAAAATCTTGTTTATTATTATCGATAGGTACAGAGAGCGAATCTATAGTTTTTAGAATTTTTCTGTCTGTCTGTCTGGGATCGCATCACGATAAAGCCACTGGACAGATTTTGATGAAATTTGATATGATGATAGATGGTTATCCGGTTCAACATATAGAATACTTTTTACCGCGGGAAAAAATCTCATCTCTGAGAAAGCTATAATAAGCGTTAAAACGTATCTTTATATCGCTAGTTAGAAATAAAGTTTATTATACCTTATTTTCACGTCTTCTATGGATATACAATGGAAAATTATACTGTAGAGATTATTTTTAATAGTATTATTTTTATTTAGTACGAGTAATTTGAGACAATGAGACGCCTTTTAAAAACAATTTACTCGCGCATCACGTAAAAACGATGATTTTACGCACGCGTGCAAGGCGAGGGCATAGCATTACCGCTCGCTGTATATACAGATAAAGATAAAAAATAACGTATAACTTGCTTAGTGAAAGAATTATTAAACTAAACTAATAATTTCAGAACCTGTTGATTATCCTTTATATATAAACAAACATATTTTCTTCATCTAGAACTCCATATTATGTTATGACTAGCTACTCATCCTTGCTCCGCTCGGATCTTCGTCTTCTTCGTCCTTAGTTACGTTTTAAGGTTTATTTTAGATTTCTCATAAATAAGATATTTTCCCGCAGTAAAAAGTACTCTATATGTTGACGCTATATGATAACCAGCTATCATCATACCAAATTTCATCAACATATGTCCAAAGGTTTTCTCGTGATGCGTTCCCAGACAGACAGACAGATAAAAATTCTAAAATCTATAGATTCGGCCTCTATATCTATAATTATAATATTTCAATAAAATTTTCCAAAAAATATTTAATGTACAGATTCGACTCAGAATTTTCTTATATGTATAGAGAAAAGAAAAAACTAGACACTCATAATATATCTACAACATTAAAATAGATTGTACGTGCATAGTAAACCGCTTTATAAGTTTGAAACAATGTATACTTCAACCATTGGAAGATAGTATATATCGAAATTTTAATATAGCTTTATTAGGAGTACCTGAGCGACCGTGCTTTGCTCTGCGTTTTTTTTACCTGCAAAATAGTGTTTTTATAGAAAAGTAATCTATATAGGTAAAATTAAAAATCAAAATATCTTATCTAAATACTAAATTCCATCCAAATAGAGCTGTTTAGGAGTTACGCGAAATAAAATATATTTATATATTTTAAGAATGCTCATTTAATATATTATAAATAACATATGTACTTTACGAAACGAGCAACTTACCATATACCGGAAATAACATCTAAGAATGAATGTTGTATTTATATTAATGTATTTGTTATAGTCTAAGATCCCGATCTATACGGACCCATCTTTCTTTTTCCAGACGAAATATATTTTTTAAACATTAAAACATATTATCTACTACCATTGCCCGCGGCTCCACCCGCGTTAAGATGACCAAAAACAAAATTCTTAGGTTTTACATGTTAGTATACTCTTACATTGCAGTCTTTGTATTTTTTCTCAAAAATGATACATTTTTTTTTTCGCGTTAAAAAGTATCCTATATGTTGACCCGGATAACCAGCTATCACCATACCAAATCTTATCAAAATCCCTCCTGTGGTTTTTCTGTGATGCGTCTGTGTCAGACAGACAAAAATTCTAAAAATTATAGATTCGGAATCTGTATCGATAATAATGTTTGTTTTAATAAGATTTTCCAAAAAATATTTAATGTACAGATTCGGCTTGGTTACAAGTTTATTATATGTCTAAATTAACACACAATCCAAGGGAATTGTCACCAAAAATTAGTTCCAGGCTGTTTTTTATTAAAAACCTCTAGTCTGAAGATGTTTCGGTATGATAACCATATATATAAACTAGCGATTAAAATAAATATAAATAGTTATCATCCAGCGTTAACCATATAAAATATTTTTTTTCGTTAACTTTTTCCATGTTTTAATACTTATTATCCTATTCCGGTCTAAGAGAAATCCAAAAAATCAAATATCATAAAAATTGGTCCAACCGTTCTTGAGGTATAAATGGTTAAACTAACACGACTTTGTTTTATATAAAATATATACTCATACATTTGTTATAAAATTACCTACATTTTGATACTTGGTTCGTTCCAGAAAATGATACGAGCAATTAACTACTTCAATGAACCTGTTTATACCTGGATGTCAGGTAATATGATCGAAAAAGGCGGCCAAACTTATATATTATATTATTTTCTACAATTTGTCACAGGAAAAGAGATTTTGTACTTAAAAAAAATAATTAAAAATAGCCTGGAGCAAATTTTTGTTAAAAACCCCCAAAGTGGTGCTGATATGTTTAATGGTTTATAATAAATCGTCTGGAAAAAGAGCAAAGGGTCCACTATATAGATCGGGATCTTCTACTATTACTAGATGCCTCTTTTTGACGACCTCGTTTCTCGGAGATCTCATAAAGCAGTACTCACCTGATCTCCTTTACTATATCGGTGTGCCATTACTTTTGAGTGTGAGAGTAAAGAAATTGAAACTTCCTTCACATCCACATACACTCGAACAGAATAGCTCGTCTTATAAAGAAATAGTTTGCCTTTAATTGATTTTGTTGGTTTTTTTTTTATATTGAGGTGATGATTTAGTGAATGCTAAAGCACTTTTTATTTTATTTTACTAAGTAGACATTATATAAACATTCAGCTCGACACGTATTTAACACCTCCAGATAAATTTCTAAGAAATTAATTAAACTTCTAAGAAATCTATTGTTAACTGGAACGCTTGCGTGTCCACGGTCGTGGAGGAAATAATAGTATTGTATGATTAAATTCATATTATAAGACAGACATGTGTAGAGGATATAAACTGAACAAAAGTATGTACGTATATAGAAGTGTTATACGATTCCACAATTTTATTGAGTAATTAAAGTGATTAAAGAGATGAAAACATAAATATTTCAAGTCAACTGACACTAAAGTATAATCTCAAACTAAGGAATAATATACAGGGTCATATTTAATTTACTAAAAACCTTTTAGGAATACACTATTTACATCATAACAACAACATCTGTAAGAAAAAAAATACAGAATATATCTTAAATTTAACAAAAATAAAAATATTTTTATTGCACCTTCTAAACGGTAATAGTCCAGCATTAGCAAAAGAAAGTGCGTGTCCGGTGGAGGGGGAGGGGTGGAGGGGTGTAGGAAGCCGTGTTTACTCATTTAAACTTAGCCAAATGCTAGAACTTTAAAGTTTAGAAGGTGCAAAAAAAAATTTTATTTTTCGTATGTTATTTTCAAAAATTGTAGGTACATATATTAATTTAACTAACAAATATATAAAAGTTCCCTAATACTTTAAAGAAATCAAGATCAGTAGTATAAATAGTAAATAAATAACAAATAACGCTACTAATTTTATTTTTGAATTTTTTTTTTGCTTCCGTCTAATATAAATAGTAATTTGAGAATATAATACTTACATAAAGAATCTGTATATTCCGTGGTAAATTTTGAGATTCTAAATATTTTCAAACAATTTTAGATTGACGAAACATTTATATTTATAATGTGTATGTATTTAAAGTTATATATATGTAGTGTATCAACCATCTGGTATCTATAACACAGGCCTAGTAGCTTACCATGGAACTAGATGGTGCTGTGTGTTAATGTATCATGTGTCCAACATATTTATTTATTTACATATTTATTTATAGCGCCCATAACCATTTAAAAGCAACATCATATTACAAAAAACTGCAATAAATAGAATTTATAATTATTTCTTAAAATACTCAGTTACTTCATTGTCAGAAAATAATCAAGCACAATTTCTAGCAATTAAGTCGTAACGGGCCTTTGAGTCGCGCATACCAAAGAAGCTCGGCTCGAAACGCTGTGGCGTATAATTGTACCCTCTCAGAGTGTAGCGTCGCAGTAAGCGGGCGAGACACGCTTTCATTTGCAGATGTGCAAATCTTGCACCTGAAATTAAACTTATAATTAAAATTTAATGTAATTTACTATCTACTTAAAAGTTAATAACTGCTAGTACAGTAGTTGAGTTGCAACCGCGACCATGGTCTCTTTTATTAAAACTTTGCTACAAGTTGCAAATTTTATTTATTATATTAATAAAATTTATTCTTACCTAGGCAAATTCGATTTCCTTCCCCAAATGGTAGATAGCTGAATTTCACAATTTTTGCAATATTCTCTGGAGCAAATCGTTCTGGATCAAAGTTGTCGGGATCCGGGAAATATTTGGCATCTCTGTGCAAGCCATAAATAGGAATAATCACAATTGAACCTTTTTCAATTTTATGACCTCCACTAGGTAAGACAGTGTCTTTTGTACATAATCGTTGCATTAAACCGATTGGTGGATATTTCCTTATTGATTCATTTACAACCATATCCAAATATTCCATTTTCTTCAGGTCCTGATATGTCATTCTGTCTTTTGTTTCATCAAAAACGTTATCTATTTCATTGTGTAACTTTCTTAAAATATTTGAATTATTAGAAAGTTCTGTCAAAGTAAAGTTTAATGAGTTAGCTGCTGTATCCACACCAGCTATGAAGAACGAAAACGCCTGGGCAGCCAATATTTCATCAGATGAGTTTATTTCGTACCCTGTTGAAACGTCACACATTTTTCCTTGACTTTGTAATTCCAAGCATGTATCTATGAAGTCATGTCTCTTATCATTTGTTTCCCGACGATTTTTTAATATACACTTCATAATGCCAATAAAAAAATCTTTGTGTTGACTAAATACCTTCAAATTGAGTAAGCTATGTAATTTGGGACAGATATTTGATAGGGCAAATGTCAAATTAAAAAGTAAGATTGAGTTAATTCGTTTCCAACCTTTGTCTAATATTGGTGATTCCATCGTATTTTCAATGGTTGAATTTATCCCAAACACAGATGCACTGATGGATGCTGAAGTAAATGTATGCAATGCTTCAAATATTTCTTCCTGTGATTGTCTATGTTTATCGATATACGTAGAAAAATTAGCAGCACACCGTTCTATTACACTGAACATATTCTTTAGTTTCAAAGATGTGAAAACTGGTGTAATTTTTTGCCTTATTAACTTCCAACGGCAGTAATCATCTATCAGTAGCAGATTGTCAGCTAGTTCATCTTTTGGACTCGTCTTATATCCGCGACCATGAAAACTTTGAAAATTACTTTGCAAAACTGCTTGAATATCTTCTAAATTTCTTAAAATCAGTGCAGGTTTCATACCAACAAACGTTCCAACATAATTTTCTGATGGATATTTATCATATAGCACTTTGTAAATTTCAGATAATGCACATTTACCAAAAATAAAATGCCATGCATTTTTATTCACTTGCTCAATATTACGTTCCATCCAGTAATTTTTATTTTTATTTTTAAAATATAAATAAATTATTAATAAAGCACACAAAGATAAGAAAATAAAAAACATGGTTCTTCACTACACCTACCATTGACAATTAATGAAAACATAATGTTTGTATAAATTTGTGTTCATTTGATTTATATTTTAGGGGTCAGCGTGTAATTAATAATTATATATTAACAATTTAATCAAGCATTTTTAATGAAAATTTGAACTTGGTATCCAAAGATAATTGACTGAGTGTTTTGCATAAGTTTGAATACGGTTGCCCATTTTCAGATCTCAGAGACTCTTAGAATAATATAGAAAAGGAATTGTAAAATTTTGTAGATATCTACAGTTAATTACTAAATTTTATTTATATTTTATTTTAATGTCTAATTAATCACTTCAAACTAATGTTAATTGTTTAGGAAATTTAAAGATAAGAAGATAGAGAAGAAACCACAAAGTACAATATAAATAAATAGATGTTAATATTACTAGCTATGAAAACATTAACAAACCATTAGTAATAACTATTAAAATAAACTATCATAAAATGCGAAATTTTGTTTGTATGTACATATTATCTATGTATGTATGTTTATTATCCCTTTTCCTTAGTATTATTATCTTATATCTTTAAACGAGCAATTCGTGTATATGTATATATTATATATACGTTATACATATACAAGAATTGAATATATATATATATACATATATATATAAAATCTGAATCTCAGAAACGGCTCCAACTCTTTTCATGCAATTTAGTTTACAGGGGCTTTCGGAGGCGATAAATCGATCTAGTCTAGTCTTAGTAAGAAAACGCGTTATCGAGTTTTATGCAGTTTTCTTTTGCATTATTCCACGCAAAATATGGTCGGTAATTTGCACGCTCGGGCATAAGCATCGTGGTTCGAATCTCGATCGCATACAAAGTTTTTACTTTTGTTGTTTTTTTATATTTATTCAAGTTTTTAATTTTTTTTATAGAAAAGAAAATTCTACTTCAGGCCAAAAACTCCGAGCGAAGCTCGGTAGCCCAAGTACTAAATATAATATAAGGAACACTTCTAAATGAATTGTAACATTAATGTATATAATAGATATTACAGATACAATGAATGTGTTATAAGAAAGCAATTATCTTCATTAGGGTCATTCAATTAACTTAATGGATGGATTTTTTAAACAGGTTACGTTTTGATGAGCCTTACATAATAGCAACATTAAATTGTTTCTCTAAAATATATCCAAGATTGCCTTTGTTTATGTATATTATCAAAAATAATAACGCTACTCAAGTTATTGTTTAAAGTTGTCATTAAATATCTATACATATAGTAAAATTGTAACTAAGCCGAATCTGTACATTAAATATTTTTTGGAAAATCTTATTGAAATAGACATTATTATTGATACAGAGGCCGAATCTATAGTTTTTAGAATTTCTATCAGCCTGTCTGTTACCGCATCACAGAAAAACCACTAGAAGGATTTTGATGAAATTTAGTATGATGATAGCTGGTTATCCGGGTAACATATAGGGTACTTTTTACCGTGGGAAAATATCTCATTTCCGAGAAAAAATACAAAAACTGATTAGAATAAAACCAAATGATACTTTAAACATTTTAGCACCTCGCAACATACAAAATATGATAAAAACTATTAAAAATAGCTTATCTTGAAAAATAATTATAAATTTATTAATAAATAAATATGTTGGGACATTAACACACGGCCCCATCTAGTTCTGTACAGCTACGAGGCCTGTGTTATGGATACCAGATAGTTGTTACATTACACATATAATATAACTTTTAATACATACCTATTATAAATATAAACCCCCATGACTGGAATACAAGCATTCGTGCTCATCACACAAATGAATGCAGTACTACAATCACTACAATCTGAGCCAAAAGTGTAGTAAATTAGTTACATATTTCTATTCCATAGTTTATTCTTCGTTGAATATTGAAAGATCTATTAGGTGGATGTAAGTGCAGTATAGCTTTCAATATCACACACCACGCGAGCTTTTCTATTTTAAAACAGACAATGGTTCGACTTGAAATGCAGGTCTTGTACTGTCAACGTGCAAGCGTTCTAGATTTCGAATGCTAAGCTTAGGGTACATTGTATACTTGTTTTTATAATTTCTTCTTTCTTGGTATTTTTTAACGTTAGGAAATGCATGAACACACGCATACCACCTTACATATACAGGTGGTTATGTGGGAATCACCGGCTAGATAAGACAGTACTACCCACTAAAACCCAACAAAACCTCCCCCGTCTTAATGGGGCGTCACAGAATCGCTTACGCACTCAACTACGACGTCCCCATAGCAGGTCTGCCGAAGCAGACCACAACAACCACGGGGTTGCTCCAAAGTCCACTCTGCTATCAGAGAACTACCAGGAGTAACCGGCATGGTATAGACACCTTCAAATAAGTTTTTTGTTTACACGTCCGACAAGAAGCTGGCCGGAACTCAGAGCTGGCCAAGTTCCTATTCATTTGAAGAAAAATTCAATCCGTTAAGAAAAATTGAAACAGTGACGGAACTGTCTTGTGAGCAGAGTCTCATACTTTTCAATACAAAGAATATTTTTTGTCTGACACGGTCCTAGCACGGTCATGGTATGAGACGGTATAGTAGGCAGATACCTTTACGCATTGTATAAGCATGCATGCAAATAAAAGTGCACTCTCTATTTTTTTCGCTCTCAAACTTCTGTGGGCGACAAATCGACTCGACCAATGACAGAGGCACAGGATCGATGCCTTCGCTTTCTCCAAAACACGAAGGTATATTTTATTATTATATTTATATATTTTATTATTATATTATAAGCATATTTTATTATTTTTTATTGAAATTAAAGGGATATATACACCATACATCCCTTTAATTTCAATAAAAAATAATAAAATACCTTTATAGACTAAATATATTTTTACAGTTTAAGTGTTCATTCAAAATCGATAAGTTAATTACCGACTGTTAGACAATATTTTTATAAACAGCTATTTATGCACAGTATACACTCTGCCTATCTTTCAATATGACTACAGCATAATAGCCTACTAATATCATCGTAACGATGTCCTCGGGAATCCTCTCATTCGATTCTTATACCATTGTTATTCAAATAATTATGCAACGAAAATGTACTTGTGGCTATAATAAATTTTATTACTGAGATGACTAGTATTGGCATCCATATAATATTCTTTGAATTAAAGCATGAACAATGGAAAATATGCACAGAATCATTAAAATATTTTTATAGGGTCTTTCTGTTATATAACTATAAGTATTTTAAATAAAACTATCTTTTCGGATTATTTCGCAATTTTATTTGCATTTTCGGTTCCTGACGTTTCGAATGCTTTACAGCAATCAGGGTCACGGGAGAGACTGAGGTGTTACATGTCTCGAAGGTATAGTTGTTACAGACAGCCTACCCACAAATAACAAAATGAAAATTGCACCAAATACCTACTTTATAATATTTTTCAACTTTAAATATTTTTATAATTTTAGTTAGTTTTATAATTGAATATGGAATATTATATTCAATATATAAGAAAAAATATTTCTTTATGGTTATAAATATAATAATGGCAACCCTAAATATAGATTACTAATTAATATTTTTAAAATTGTAATAATTATAAGAATAACAGCAAAAATTAAATAAATAATATTCAATACGGGATTTAGAAATTAGACAAAGATGCAATAATTATAAACGTAGATGGTCACTTATTATCGAAGTAATTTCGAATGCTTGGAACTTTAAAGAAAGGTATAATATTACCTATTAATTGTTTGTACATACATACATACATACATACATACATACATACATACATACATACACATTAATACGTTTTTTAATCGAACTATAAAATATGAACACTCATCATCTATATATTATGTATTCTACGCCGATGTATTTAAAAAAACGTCGATTTTTTTAACCTTAAACACACGCGTCGCACCACCTTCTGCACGACGAACGGGCGTCGAACGCTCGTCTAAAACTCCTCGTGTGCATAGACCCTAACCGTTTTTTATTTACTTTATTACTTCTCCATTACATCTTCTGCGAAAATTTATGTTTGATTATTTAAGTATATGTTGTTAAATTAAAATTAATATTGACAAGACTGAAGACGTGAAGTAAAATACAAATATATGTTTGAATTTAAAATAACTGCTTAGATCAATATTAAGCTTTCTTATGTTTATGGAAGATTTCTGAGTCAAATACGTAATTTCGTACAAATGACGTAATTTCCAGAAAAATACGATAGGAATTGAAGTCACGTGAATGTTGGTCGATATATTTATAATTCAGTAATATCATTTTAGAGGCTTTTATAAGTGTAACGTGTGTATCTGTGTCTGTCTGTGGCATCGTAGTGCCCGAACACATAACTCTTTTTTTTTAAATTTAGTTCAGTTTTGTCAACCGACTTCAAAAAGGAGGAGGTTCTCAATTCGACTGTATGTTTTTTTTTATGTTTGTTACCTCAGAACTCCGTCATTTATTAACCGATTTGGACAATTTTTGTTTTGTTTGAAAGGGTATACTTCCAGATTGGTCCCATTTAAATTTCAAAAAAAAATACCACCCCTAAGGGTGGAAAAACAACTAATGATTAATTTAACCTACTTCTAATTGTCATGTTGACTTGAAACTTTGCAAGTATTTCTATTTCCGCAGTGGTTCGGTGTTGTTGACCTGATCTGATGGCAAGGCCAGAAGGTGGATAGGTGGAACTCTTCAACGGCTAAAAGTAGATACTTTGAGTTTGGGCTTATTTTGTTTGATTTGACAAGCCTAACACGTTAGAATCCTTACTTTGCTACTACTGTCTACACTAAAAAGGGAAAAATAAAAACTTTTTAACAAAAAAATAAAAACCGACTTCAAACAAAAGCACTAAAAAGTAAAAAATAACTGATTGGTAGTTTTCATTTACTATACATACCTAATCAAATATTTTCGAAGTCGGTGTGCTTTGGCTAAGTAATTAAAGCCTACATATTAAATACATACCTAATCAAATATTTTCGAAATCGGTGCCAGCCCATACAAAGCAAAGCACACCGACTTCGAAAATATTTGATTAGGTATGTATAGTAAATGAAAACTACCAATCAGTTATTTTTTACTTTTTAGTGCTTTTGTTTGAAGTCGGTTTTTATTTTTTTGTTAATTTGAAAGATGGTTTAATCGAGAGTGTACTATGAATCAAATAAATCCGTCTAGCCATTTGCAGGCTAACAGCTCTTTTCTAGATGGTAAAAGGATATAAGAAACTTCCACAGATCTAATCCACTCGAAACTTGGTATCTCGTTACTTCAATGACATTGCAATGATATGATAACCTTTCCCTGATGCTGCAGCGTCATCTCGAATCTACAAGATACTACTCTTTACTAAAAAATTGCAGAGTATATAGATATCTTGTTTAAGCCCATTAAAATGGCCTTAATGAATAAGTTATTGTGTTAGCGGATATTTAATTTTTTAATTTAATTTCTTTTAATTTTTACTTTAGTTATATTTACTTCAATTTAATAAGTACTAAAACGTATATTTATGATACAATAGAATAATTAGAAACACAATTATATCAATCAATAATTAAGGTCACAAACGTTTTTGAAAATAAAAGTTTACTATGTATTATAAACAAAAATGTTGTTGGGTTTAAACTTGTTTTTTAACGTGGATTTCAACTGTAGTATAATCGTGAGACTCATCAATACTGGCCGACTTTCCGGATTTATTTTACGGAACGGCTGGCAATTTTACATCTGTCCGGCTCTCTGTGTTCTAAAGAAAAATAAAAAATATGTGAATTAATATACAAAAATATACACTACTAGCGACTCACCCTTACTGCGCTTGGGTTCGTCTCTAATTATAAACATTATTTTCATATACAGACAACGATTTGACCAGCGTAGGCTGGCAAAGCGGTTATTAAGCGCATTTTACTCTGACTTGATTTGCAAATATTGAGATTTACAACTGGAAACTTTTTAAATGAAAATAAAATATAGCGTATATCCGTCAAGGATAGTGTGGCTTTCTATTAGTGAAAGAAGTTTTGAATTTGGTTCAGTAGATTCAGAGATTACCCCCTACAACCTCACAAACTCACAAACTTACAAACTTTACCTCTTTATAATATTAAAATAGACTATAAATCGAAAATAAGTGCAATCAAATCTCATATTATCTCAGCAAAAGTAGTTTGTTTTAAAAGCTCCTTTTTATCAATTATTGTTATATAACTAAACCGTCAAATGCTATCTTATAACAGCCAAAGCAATATATCCTCGATTCTAGTTACGTTTTGAAAATGATACCTATACATTTACTTGTCATTCAAGAGGCCCCAGAGATTACACGTTTTGTTTTAAAACCGAGCATGAGTGAAGTTAGTCTCTCGAAATTGCGCAGATAACATCTAGTGCAAAATTTTTCATCTCAATGCTTATTTTTAGAACGTCCAATTTATCGAAAGATGTCAGGACATTAACACACAACACCATCTATTTCCATTATTATTGTTATGGTACCAGATAGTTGATACATTATACATATATAACTTTTAAATACATACATATTATAAATATAAACACCCATGACTGGAGTACAAATATTCGTGCTCAGCACACAAATGAATGCCCCCAGCGGGACTCGAACCCGCGACCGCTGGCGCAGCAAGTAGGGTCACTACAAACTGAGCCAAACGTGTCGTGTTTTAATACACAATTATTGACTTTTAAATATTAACTCTATTGGTATTCAGTACACATTTTACTTTAAACAAGCCAAAAAGATGTATATTATCTATACTCATCTATACATATAATAAAATTGTAAGTCGAATCTGTACAGTAAATATTTTTTTGGAAAATCTTATTGAAATAGTCATTATTATCGATACAAAGGCCAAATCTGTCTGGGAACGCATCACGACAAAACACTGGACAGGTTTTGATGAAATTTAGTAGGATGATAGCTGGTTATTCGGGATATCAACGGGGCATCAACATATGGGATACTTTTTACTGCGGGAAAATATCTCATCTATGAGAAATCTACACTAACCGTTATGTATCTAAATCTTAGAAATAACGCTTTGTTTTTAAAGAGGAAAAAACTCTGCTATAAAGTACAACAAGTATTGTTTGTTTGAACAAATAAGCACTAAGGTGACGTGTTATGAATGCGAAAATGTATGTAAGGGTGTGTGTATGTTTGAATGTTTGTTACTCTATCACGCTGAAACGATAGATCGAATTTGGATAAACTCTATATACATAGAAATTATGAACTGGAGTAACATGTAGACTACTGTTAGGCACTTAGTGTGCATGAGCGGAGCGAGAGTAAATAACTTTATATTCTATATACTAGCGACTCACCCTCGCTACGCTCGGATTCGCCCCTAGTTACCAAAAAAATGGGGGGTAAGGGTAGGAGGGGTAAATACTTTACGACCTATTCTCATACCTACCAAATACACAAAAAAAACATCAAAATCAGTCGAGCCGTTTCGGATAAGTGCGGAGATATTTCTATATATGATTAACAATATGTCATTACTTTTGACTTACTTCAAAGGAACATTTAAGTTTTGTGTGAACTATACCTAGCTATATATAAAATAATATAACGCTGTTTGTTGCCAAATTTGGAATAAAAGCAACGAGCCCGATTAATTTACTTGTGCGTTAAGTTGCCAAGTTGCAAAACAACAAAAAAATATATTTTAACCTAAATCGACAACAATAATTCCGCTATAGTGTAATTAGATTACTATTATTCAATCTTATCTATACACATAAATAAAATTGAATTGTCTGTTTGTAATTTAAAAATAACAGCTTTTTACTAAAGGCGTGTAATAGTATATATAATATACAGTTAATTAATACAGTAATTACGGTATTTTATGTCTGTCCGTCCGTTTGTTCCGGCTAATCTCCGAAACGGCTGTACTGATTTTGACGGGACTTTCATTGGCAGATAGCCGATATTATAAATAGTAGCTTAGGCTACTTTTATTTTAGACTAGAGAAGTATCAGAACGAGGTGAGCTTAAGTGTAAGGCTACCTAGTAAGTAACTTTATACAATAATTTTATATATGAATAGTACAGGCAAAGGACAGGGAATGACCCAATGAATAAAAGCTATTTAGAAGTATAAGCTAATTTAGAAGTATAATATTTTTATTGAGATCGAAGTAAGTATTGACTTTTTACTATGTAGATTTTTGGACAATTCTGCTTCTTTACCGGTATGTCATGGATTTTTCCAGTTCTTTTCCGTTTGGGTATAAATAAAAACGTATTTTTAGCGACATCCGTTGAGTATTTGTAAAAACCAGTGATTGGGAATGCAAATACCATACACAGATTCGTTACCAGTATAAAATCCATTTAATGTTGTACTGTACCTACACCGCACTATATTAACTTATTTTCCCACTTCCGAAGGGTTTCTGGAAGAAATCTCTTAAAGAGATAAGTTATCCTTTGTGAACATTTTCTTACTTAATTTTGTATAACATATATTTTATGGTACATAAATAAATAAATAAATTAAATTAAATTAAAAAAAAGAAGTGACATTCCCAGGTCTTTGCCTGTACCCTTTATTTATATTAAGTTCATTTATATTAAGACTAGCAGCTCAACCTCGCTTCGCTTGGGTTCGTCTCTAGATACGTTTTGATGGTTAGTATGGAACAGATAGACTATTTATACAAATATAACCTATGTATAACAGTATATTATAAAAAAATATAAATAAATAAATATGACTATTTAAATAAACTTAATAAACCGGCTATCTAATGCAAAAAGAATTTTTCAAATCGCATTAGTAGTTCCTGAGATTAGATCAAACAAATCAACGAACAAACAAACTCTATATATTTATATTAGTATAGATAATAATATACAATATACTCGTAATGTATATTTAAATTTAGATAAATAAAACAAAGATTTTATATAAATGCCATGATATCATCTCAGAAAATATATGTGTAACATGAATATTTAGTAATATTCATCTTCATAAAGAAAAATGAAAATTTACAATATCTGTGCGACTTGCAGCAAAATTTTCTACAAAAAGCAAAAGTTTTTAATAAAATATATTTACCTCACCTAGAAATTAAATAAAAATTTCAATAAAGCTTCACACAGAGCTTTATAGAAAGACATTCTTAGGATGCAAGAAAATTAAAAAAAAAACATAGTAACTCAAAGTATTCTTACCGTTGCGGTTTTCACAGAGGTGTAGCCAACAAGAAAAATACCACTTAGTCGGAACTTTGCACTCTCATTAAAACTTTGAACGAAAATTAAATAAATGACAGTAAATCCGGAAATAAAATGCTATTTTAACAACTTATTTCCGCCTTCTTTGTTTTTTGTTAAGTTTGCGTATTATAGAAGTTTTTAATCTTCTTATTCATCTATTGGTTTTCTTATATATTAATCTTTCGACTGCTTTTGAATCTTACTAATATTATAAATGTGAAAGTTTAGATGTTTGAATGTTTGTTACTCAATCACGCCAGAACGGCTGAATAGATCTAGATGAACTTCGGCACAGAGATAGATTGTAGTCTGGAATAGCACATAGGCTACATTTATCCCGTAAAAAAGTACGATTCCCGTGCGAAAGATTTGTTTTTATATACGCAGTCGCTAGTGTTTTATATATACGCAGTTCGCCCAGTGGTGGAAAATCGACCATATTCATTTTTTTATTTATAACGCTAAAGCTGAAAAAAACGCGAAAGCTACTTAACAAAAATCCGCTTAACAAACAGAGGAGAAAAAAGGTATTGAACTGTTTGTCTTTGCCTATTCATATATAAATATGACTACCTTATCTGGCTAACATGTACAGCTACAAAGCTGGAGATCCTGGGTTCAAATCCCAGATCGAGCCTGGTTAATCATTTTCTCGTCTTCAACCTCAAGTACCAACTTCACCAACGGGTGACGTGATTGGTTTTTGTTGTTGATTTTTGCAAGTTTTTTTTAATTATAGATATTTAAAACTATCTTTTCGGATTTTTTCGCGGATTTATTTTGATTTTTGGATCCTAATCTAAGAAAGTATCCTGTATAGATATTATAGGATCCATATTGGATTTTTTTAACAATGATTTTTAGTTTCTCAATTATTTTAATCCAAAATGAACTTACAAGATTTTTGAGAAATGCTCCTAAAATTTTAAAATAAAATAATGCATCTTGGAGCGTTTTTCATAAAAATATCTGCATTTTTTGTACCTTTTCCTTTTTATTTTTAATGGGGCAGGTCAACGATCATTATCATACAGACGCGCTGAGTTGAATTTATAGTTGAAAGAAAAGTTAAAAAAGAATAATTTACTTTTTTATGGGCCCCAAGAACTCGGAAGTCAGTAAATGGTGTTAAATGATAAAATGTTGATAGTGTTTTATTATTTTACATCCCCATTTTCACACCCTTAAGGGCTGATTTCCGGGATAAAAATTGAAGTAAATCCTATGTCCTTCCCAGGGTCTCAAATTATCTTTTTACCAAATTATATCTAAATCGGTAAAGTAAATCCAGAGATTACCCTCTACAACCTCACAAACTCACAAACTTTACCTCTTTATAATATTAGTACAGAAAAAGACAATATTGCATCCTTTTTCCTTTCAAAATGTAAGCATAGCGTGCAGTTTACTTTATGACTCAATGTATGAAGCTTAAGCCAAAGCCCTGTTTGTGGAGGATTTATGTAAAAAACGCGATGTATTTATTCAAAGTTCAGCGAACTCGAGACTTACTACAGTTAAGCTTGCTTTTTAATATTATTTCAACATACATATACGAGTACATTTTCATGAAACGTGCACTATTAATGGTACACCATATCTATACTAATATTATAAATGTAAAAGTATGTCTGTTAGTTTGTTTGTTTGTTTGTTTCTTCTTCTTTCACGTCGAAACAAAGTGTCAGATTGGCGTAATTTTTTGTGTGGAAATACAACCTAAAAAATATTTATGATCAGAATTTTATATACTTTATTATATATATATATATATATATATATATATATATATATATATTATATATATATATATATATATATATTATATTAATTTTTTTTATACTTGGAACTTAATATTAATGCTCTTCAATACAATGAAATAAATACGTGTTATATCATTTTTCGAAATTCAGCGCATAAGGGCGTAAATAGGGGATGAAAGTTTGTTTGAAACCTACATTCTTAGAGATTTTTTATATAGTTTTAGCGCAAGCAAAGCCGCGGATTCTACTAGTATATACAAAATAAAATTACGAAATACTATACTGATGGGGATTTAATTAAAAAAATACTTTTTATACAACAAATAACATTTAAATTATTAAATACGAGTTTCCACCTGCAGTGTCAGTAAAGAATATTTCTTTCTCTTAGGTACAAGCTGTACTTTTACTTTATAAGGAAGAACTTTTGTAATCGGTTAAGCAGTTTTAGAGATTATTCTATATAAGCTAGTATAATAAATATAAACAAAATAACTTCATATATTATAATTTACTCAATCGCTTATGCAAAGCTGTAAACCTCTGAAAGATCTAAACCGATCACTACATAGCGCTGCAGAGAACCAAGTAGTTCATAATTCAACCAATCGCCACGAAAGTTGTTAGAATATTTTCATGCTTTACACAAGCGAAGACACTATATGTATGTATGTATAACTGGACGCCTATACATAATAATGACCTTGCCTTTAACGTAGGAAGGATCAGGCCATGGCCCACACATTGGCCAAG
This sequence comes from Brenthis daphne, assembly GCA_947093115.1. Lineage (NCBI taxonomy): Eukaryota > Metazoa > Arthropoda > Insecta > Lepidoptera > Nymphalidae > Brenthis > Brenthis daphne. Next base: position 21,524,330 of record OX352472.1, on the reverse strand, counting down.
TGCAGATTGACGGAATTCAAATGTTTTTCAAAATATTACTAGATTCTCTCAAGCATGCAGGTGTTCTCACGATATTTTAAAGCGGCGATATTTTCCTTTGCCGTAGCAAGTAGCGATCATATTAAAAATGATTCGCACATGAAAATATCAGAGCTTTACTCGGTTTCCTAAGCAATCTCATTAGCACTTGGCTACCACGGCTTGTAACAAAATCCAAGTATTAAATGCAATACCTTTATAATAAGTATAATAATTATTTATTCAAAGATATTATTCAACATTAAACTATATAAAGTCAGAACTAGTACTAAGAAGTTATTCTCAGCGGAATGAAGTTATAGAATATCTAACATATCGAAGGCTTGCTTTGCCTAAGCGTTTAATTAACAATTCAAAGTGAGCCCCAGAATGTAGTATCTAAGTGACCTATCCCTAGGGATTTTAAGGAATAAGAAACTATTTTGTATATATACTAGTTATCTCCCACAACTATCCGCGGTATATAATTGGCTTAAATAAAAATATTCTGAAATAAACTGACTGGGTTGTCTAGTAGCTAACATGAACTGTGGTGCAGATGCGGAGGCCTTGGGTTCATATCCCTTCCGGGTAAAACCAAGTTTAGTTATTATACAGTCTGCTTAGAAAATCTCAAAGTAACATCGTGGAATTAGAAAATTGGATATATATATTATTTCTTTATACATTAATACGTATATAAAAATTGTATATTTTGGGAATGGCTTACCTCTGCTAAAATTTCACTCTTCGCCACTGCTCCCATGTCAGAGAGTCCGTGTCTGATCTGACACTAGAGTGTAAGAGTGGATAGGAATAGAGAGTGCACTTGTGTCTGCGTATATACTTGTGCACTATAATATCTGGCTAGTCTCAGTGAGATTAGCCACCGTGGCCAAAATCTGTCAGAAAGAAATCTGTTATAAAACAATTATTACTAGAAACCGAATCGTACACATTTCCATATATTGCCTATTTTGGACTGTTTTAATAAAGGAGGTTTAATGACAGTCTAGTCTGTATTTCTTAGGGTATGCAATATCTACACTAATAATAATATTATGAATCGATTTTTGTAATCCCAAATTGGGTCATTAACACACAGCACCATCTAGTTCCATAGTATAAGTTACGAGACTTGTGTCATGGATACCAGATAGTTGATACACTACACATATATAACTTTAAATATATACATATTATAAATATAAACACCCATGACTGGAGTACAAACATTCGATCTCATCACACAAATGAATGCCACCAGCGGAACTCGAACCCGCGACCGCTGGCGCAGCAAGTAGAGTTACTACAAAGTGAGCCAAACGTGTCGTCAAAATTTAAAATCCATTTCTAGTTTTAAGTAGCCAACCATTTTTGCTGTAAAGTATTCGAAAATTTGGAGAAAAAAATCAAAAGAAAAAGAATCCGAAAAATGGTAAAATTTAAAATATTCACTATAATCTAAGAAATTATAAGAATTCAGTAGTTTTTAAGTCGGACTGAGCCGATTTTAACAGTACAGTAATTTCAGTACCGGGCATTGAATAAATTATATATCTACGCTCCATAATTTATATCACTATCATCATACGAAATTTCATCAAAATCCCTTCACTGGTTTTTTCGTGATGCGATAACAGACAGACATACAGACAGACAAAAATTCCAAAAACTATAGATTCGGCCTCTGTATCGATAATGATGTCTATTTCAATAAGATTTTCCAAAAAATATTTAACGTACAAATTTTATTATTTGTACGTTAAATATTCGTTGTTTCCTTAACAAAAATTTCACAATGTATATTTTTTACAAAATATATGCCAAGAAGAGTTGTTGCTTATTTATTACTCTCATAAAACATATTAAAATTAATTTAATAGTAGATTAATTTATCTGTACTAATATTATAACGAGGAAATTTTTTGGATTCTTTTGTTTGTTTGTTTGTATCGAATAAGATCCGAAACTACTAAGCCAATTTAGATGAAATTTAGTCAGAGGATAGTTTGATACCCTGGGAAGGATATAAAATTGTTTTTATCCCGGAAATCATAAGTTAAAGAGGTGAAAATGGGCATGAAAGTTTGTATTGGGAATCAACTAAAAGCAAATATAATAAGCTTTCTTTATAATGCAAGACATTTTAATATGATATTATTAAAAAAAATAATTATCAATTACATAATCTTATTTGTGACATAAATTTATATAAATAAAAATAAATATTAGTATGTTTGTCCTCTATTCGTTCCTAAACAATTGATCCGATTGTGATGAAACTCTGGTGGGATATATATTATATATAGTCTTTATACGTCATAAGGCTCCTGTCGCATAAAAAAAATTGTTTGAAAATTTGTCATTTATGAATTCCAAACCATTTAAGCTGACAGCAAACTTAATGCTTAAATAAATTTTCAATGTCAAAAAACACAGAAATCAAAATCAATATTTAAACTGTGAAGTATATTACACAGTAAAGACTGAAGAGCTAAATTTTTGCTTTCCACCAACTGATTTATGCCGCGGCACATTTAACAATTGATTCAGATGCAAATAACCCACGAACCTGCACAGTCATAGTCTGAGCGGAATATTCCAACGAAAACTTGGCATTCGGGGCGAAAAAAGACAAAACGAAGGACGCGGTGAAGCTCGGCTTTATTCTAAAAAAGATAAAATCTAGATCATTTTATTTAATTACTAGCCTTTGTCTATGGCTTTACATTTAATATATATTTTGTCTCAAATGTTTATGTATATCCTCATCATCCTCATCCAGATTATACTCTTTGACGCAAAAATTACTGAACGAACTTTGATAAAACCTAGCACCTTGTAATGCACCTGAGTAGTAAGTTAGTTCTTTTTATTATATTTTACTTATAAAGATATATTAATGAGTACATAAATATACAGCGCAAGCAGAGCCGCACGTAGAAGCCAGTCTGTTAGAAATTTTAACTCAATTTAACCAATAAAGCAAGTAACACACGATTGAATCTAAAAAATCTTACTCGTTTAAACACTAACACTTGAAGCCATAGCAGTTGCAACAACATCACAAGGTCCAAACTTAGAAAGAACTTGTTACTTTAAATAATGGTATCTCATTAGACTCAACTACGTCTGTCAATCGAGTTTAATTAATACGTTTCTACAGTAAAATGTACGCCGTGCATAATGTGTGTAACTCATCAATACTCACCGACGTACTGGATTTATTTCGCGGAACGACTGGCAATTTTACTTCTGTCCAATTTTTGCTGAAGAATGGACGTTTTCGATGCAGATTTAAACTGTAGCCTTTTCAGTTATGTATACGTTGTTTAAGTTTAATTGAAGTTTTTGATTGCTTGTGGCTTGTTTTCTTCGAATCCATTAATATTTTAAGTATATATAATAAAAAATACGTACAGACAAACATAGAATATTCTACATACATATATATCATATATATATGATATGTATGTATTAAAAAGTTATATATGTGTTGTGTATCAACTATCTGGTATCCATAACACAAGCCTCGTAGCTTACAATGGAACTAGATGGTGCTGTGTGTTAATGTCCCAACATATTTATTATTTATATTTATTTTGTTTTTGGACGGTAAAAATTATTAAGCTTCTATATTAAAATATATTGTTATGAAGTAATGAAGTTAAACTCTTAACTTAATTTTTTTTATAGTCAATTTCTTTTTAAAGCCTTTAACGAAAACGGATATCAATAAAATATTTTAGTGCCATACTAAAAGTCTTACCAATATAAACCTGTTTTAAATACTTTAATTAAAAAACCCTGAGCTTCATTTTATTAAATTTTAAAGTATAGATAAGGATGTGATTAAAAGTAGATATTTAATCTTTAGTAGAATTAGATAATCAATAATCATATATTAACTAAAATATTTAACATCTATACATATAATAAAATTGTAACTAAGCGAAATCTGTACATTAAATATTATTTGGAAAATCTTATTCAAAAAGACATTATTATCGATACTGAGGCCGAATCTATAGTTTTTAGAATTTTTGTCTGTCTGTCTGTTACCGCATCACGGAAAAACTACTGGAGAGATTTTGATGAAATTTGGTATGATGATAGCTGGTTATCCGGGTCAATATAGTGGATACTTTTTACTGCGGAAAAATATCTCATATCTGAGAAATCTATCCAAAAAAAATTATAAGTAGGGACAAACCCGAGGGGAGCGAGGGTGAGTCGCTAGTTATGTAAATAATTAGTTTACGTATATTTTTCATTACTTAAAGAAACAAAAACTACGATATAATTTAAATTTGATAAGTAACTATAAAAGTTAAAAGAATGTTAAAAACCAAATCATAGATAGCCATACAGTGGACATTATGTTTCTATCTTAGAAAGATACGGCGATGAGAATTATTTTTTTTTAAATATTTTATACACTTTTAGAACATCTTGTTTTACAATTTCGTTTGCTCTTAAGCTTGTACAAATAACTTTACCATACTAATTATTTTCCCACGTCGATTGTGTATATATACAATGAAATTTTGTGCCGTCCGTTCGTTAACCAGTACATAAGGCCCAGGGCACCAATTTATCCGTCTAACCCAATTACGCTCTGAAACGAGCTCTATTTATATTGTACTAGTTATTCGCAGTGAGATTTTGTTTAAATTAGATCACTGATGGTAATGATAGTTGATGTTGCGCAGTGAAAATGTTAAACAAAACTGTAATAGTTAGTTATATTGAGACGAAGATCACGGGTTCGATGCTTTATGAACATAAAATAATATTTAAATTGATCCATAGATTATCTGGATCCACTGAACCGATTTAGATGAAATTTGGTAAAAAGATAGTTTGAGACCTTGGGAAGCACATAGGATACTTTTTATCCCGGAAATCATCCCTTAAGGGGGTAAAAATGGGGATGAAAGCTTGTAAAGAAGCAAGCTAGGGACGAAACCGAGCGAAGCGAGGGTGACTCGCTAGTTCTATATGTAGTGTGTCTTGTCCCTTCTACACGACATTGGCGAAGTAAATGTTGCCCAAACGGAAAGAGAATCCATTTTTTTACAAAAAGTCCTAATGCGTTGACAGCGATCGACCCAAATCAGCATTTTTGGGTCGGCAATTAAAAGTTGGTTACGCAAAAATCAAAGTTGGCTACAGCCTACGACTGAACGATGCAATGAATCGCACTTTACTCAGAGTTCGGCGAACTTCGCAAACACGTCGCGTTTTATACATAAATCATTGCGAACAATCGGGCCACGTTGAGTGGTTTTGGGGTCGACATACGGTGAAAAATTACTATAAATATTACTTTTGATGGCATAAATTATTGTACTATGTCATTTATGCCATCTTCCTTTGAAATGTTTGCCTTGTATTTATAAAAATATGGCATGGGTAAGATTTCTGCTTGAACGTTGATAAAGTGAAAATTAAAGCACTATTATCCATAAATGTGTGTTTATTTTAGGGAAACAACAGTACAATATTATTTAAATAATATAATAGGATAACACATAAACCAATCAAGTTTCCACATATTAAAAAGACAAAAGTAAGAAGCAGAACACAATTAAAAAAAAAAGTTAAACTAAACTAACAAATTACATAAAGAGACACTGATCAACATTGATAAAAAAAATAAGGAAAAAACAGAATTATCAATCAAACAATAAGTGACAAATACCGTTTTAAAAACATATAAGTGAATTGGGAAATATGTCTATAGGTACTTCTAATTTTTTTAAAATGAAATTGAAAAATGTATGAAAATTGAAATATATTTTTTATAATGTGTATGTTTGTTTACGAAACTTTCACGCTGTAACAGCTGGAGAAATATAGATAAAATCTTTGTTTACAGATACACTATGACTCGGATTACCATATAATCTACTGTTAGTAATAACATTTGATAACGGTGGCGCTACTTGTATACTACAATTATACGAGTATTATAATAAAAATCATCTAGGGATACACTCGAACGTAGCGACACTAATTTTGTACGTTCTATATAAGATCAATGCTTGATAATTTATTAAAATGATAAATGGAAGCTGAAATTGTTATATTTAGTTAACATTTATTTATTTTGACATTTTGGAGCAAGTTCGTACGTATATGGTAGACCATTGAAATTTTAAATTTATACGTAAATTTTATTTCTATACATATGTAGATTTATTCTTGCTAATTAAGTGCATTGATCATCGAAGATTTCGCAATAATCATATCTATATTCGCAAAATTAAATAATTAATCATTAAAAAAAATCTTTCATCTCCGATTTCCTTGCCGTATGTTTTCTAAATCATTGAGAATCAAAGTTAGGTTTTTCCAGACCTAATGGAATGCTCTATTATTTATCTATTAATTAAATTATCTTTCACGACATATTAATACATAGTGTTTTTAGATCTTATATAAATACTAGCGACTCACCCTCGCTGTCCTCGGGTTCATTCATCCCTTATATAAAATAAAATTCGTTCGTTAAACATTATTTGGGAAATCTTATTGAAATAGTCATTATTATCGATACAGAGGCCGAATCTATAGTTTTAGAATTCTTGTCTGTCTACCTGTCTGTCTGTGACCGCATCACGAAAAAACCACTGGACGGATTTTGATAAAATTTGTTATGATGATAGCTGGTTATCGGGGTCAACAGCTAGGATACTTTTCTGTGGGAAAATATTTCATCTCTGAGAAATCTATACCAACCATTAGAATATACCTAGGGACGAACCCGAGCGGAGCAAGGGTGAGGCTTGTTAATAAAATATAAGCAAAAGTATATATTAAAATTTTTTTTTTAGAAGAAATCACATGACATATGTATACATAAAAATTTATGGCCCATTTTAGTACCTACCCTTTTCGAAGTCGGTCAAAAAGGTAAAGTTCAAACATAGGGGATAATTTTCGGAGCTTTTAATCTGATTTCAGAAACTTTTACACTTATGGGAAGCTATGAACACTAAATGCTATTATGCTTCTAATTAAGATAAGGTTTAAGTTATGAATACAATCATAATGTTTTTCATTACTTTTAAATTTTAATATATAATAATATAATTATTATTATTATTATATATTAAAATTTAAAAGTCTCCGAAAATTATCCCCTATGTTTGAACTTTACCTTTTTGACCGACTTAGAAAAGGGTAGGTACTAAAATGGGCCATAAATTTTTATGTATACATATGTCATGTGATTTCTTCTAAAGCAAACTTTAAGCGATTTTGAAATCGGTGTACCTGTTTTAGTAAAAAGTATTATTTATTTGTAATATTTTAAAATTATTCGTACATTAGCTGACAACGTGACAGATTTTATTTTGTCCTAAATTCAATTTCTTTATCATCATTGAGTTCATAATCCTATAAAATAAAGCAATTTCACTTTTCCCAACTTTCCCAATTTTCCGAGTCAATTTTCTAATTTTTTCTCCTAAAGCTTATTCGAACTTATATATGCGTGTCCGTATGCGTATGTATGTGTGTGCAAAGATACGTATCTGCAGACACACATGAGCAAAATGAGGGTAAGTGGCTAGTGTTATATTGATAATATAAACTATCCTACAAAATTGAAAATACGCTTCAGTAGATAGATTATAAATACAAACGAGACTAATAAGTATTACCTATAATATTATTCAAATAAACTCATCCACGTATCAGCGCGTCGAACTAATTAACTTGCGATAGGCGAACGCAGTGGAATGCTAACGAGCATCCTTGCTATTGGCCAATTACTCACTTGATGACACATCTCGATACAACTCAGTTATTTATCGCATTCGAACAGTAATAGTTGATTTCATTCACATTTAGTTTTCTTGTTTTAATGAGAACATTAAAACCAGATTTTTATCCTTTTTATAACATTATTTCATTGAAAATCTATCACTATTTTAAAAACTAATCTGATTCCCTAGGTTCTTCCGAGACTTCATTAACTTCAGTCTTCATCAAATCCAAGTCGATTTGATCAGGAAAAGATTATTTTGTCATAAACATTTTGCTACCTGTTTTTATCCATTTAAGGCCTTAAATTGCTTAATGATTATACATGCCAGTATAACTAAGCAATTCAATAAACAAACACACCCACGTATATGCACGCATGTATGGAAGCAAACACGCTCACATATAAACTATCGCGTAATGATATATCGATATGACTAATGTGTCAGTATAATGTATTTATTTATTTATTAGTTCAAACTAAAATCCACAGCTACGTACAGAAACAGAAATTACATAAAAAAGTCCTTATATTAGCCAATTTCGGATTTTCATTGTTTATGCAATATAGATGGGTAGCCTAAGTTTACATATCATATATGATATGTAAACCATTGTCAAAAATAAATATTTTACAGCAAATCTTTGGAAATCCAGATAGAATCATTACAGACAAGGGGACTGCATTCACAAGTAATGATTTCAAGAGGTACTGTGAAGATGAGAACATAGAGCTTGTTGAAGTTACTACTGGTGTACCCCGTGGTAATGGACAGGTCGAGCGCATTCATCGTATCATTATACCCGTGTTGACAAAGCTGTGTATACAAGATCCAGGTTTATGGTATCGGCATGTTAGTAGAGTACAGAGAGCATTAAATTCTACATATCAGAGAAGCATAAATACTACACCCTTTAACTTGCTTATTGGAAGGAAAATGAAGAATAAGGAAGATATTGAACTAGGGCTGAAGTTGAAATCTAAGTATTTGGGACCTTATCGTGTAACTAAAGTAAAAAGGAAGGACAGATACAATGTTGAGAAAGCTGATACCTCTGCGGAAGGTCCTAATGTGACAACTACTTGTCTGAGTACATTAAGGCATGGCCACAGGCTAACTCCATCTGAATAGGTAAATAGTAGTTTGTGTTTATTTCATTTTAATTTCACTGATACTTTTGATATTCATTCAGCTGAGTTTTATTAGTTTTGTAAGGCATACCACCTTTAAGCATAAAATGTGTGTGTAATAAATGATAATAAAATAGATATAATAAATAGTTTACATTTTCTTTAGTCAGTAAATAAGATATATAAGATACATTTTCTATGTTAAAGTATTATAATCAGTATTTTATTTCCATCCCACATATATCTTAAACGAGCAATTCTTGTTTGTATATATATATATATATATATATATATAGTTTCAGCCTTTGTGTTGATAATAATTTCTATTTCAATAACATTTTCCAAAAAATATTTAATGTACAGATTCGGCTTAGTTACAATTTTATTATACGAGTATGTATAGATGTAAAGATAATAATACACCTCACTGCGTCACGGTCAGCATATTAGCGTATTTCAAGTCAAATTACCGTTCAATCGCAAGCTAAGCTAACTAGTTATCGATTTGCTCTTAATGAGTATCAAAGATGGCAGTTCTGAGTTAACAAGAATCCTTTATGTTTGCCAGTTGTGAAATGTATGATGTTACAGCAAGTAGGGCAGGGTTGGTAAAATGTTTTAAAGAACTTGTGTAGATTTCTGAACAGAAATTCATCAGATGAATACCAATATAAGAATTAAGAATTGAAATTTGTCTATTTGCTTAATCTTTTCAATCGCTATAAGATTTTATTCAGAGATTCAACTGTATTCCCACGAAGTTATAGTTTAAAAAAATAAAATAATAAATTTTGACCAATTGTTAGATATGGGATTCATCAAGACAAATAAAGCGCAAGCTTGTAACGTACACATTTTACTAAAGGGGGTTAATTACGGCATTAGAATTGAACAAATATGTAAAACTAAAACACAATATGCCCGAACCTGAAATCTGGAACTATAAATGCTAGGCACTAGACCGACCAATCATTTCAAGCTGCCACACCCACACCAAGATACTATAAAATTTCTTAGATATCTAAAGAAATCTATATGAAACATTTTCAAAATCAATAAAATATGGATATATTTAGATTCCCGGGTCGGGCCAAGTTTAGTTATTGAGTCTTCCTGTATAGTAAGTCTCAGTAACAGCCCGGAGTTGGGAAGTTGGCGGTGTTTCACCCCCGTGCCTCGGAGAGCACGTAAAGCCGTCGGTCCTGCGCCTTAACTCTCACTGGTCGTGTCGAGCAGTCGTCCCACCGGAGTATGAGAGTGATAGGAATAGAGAGTGCACGTTGTGTCTGCGCGTACACTTGAGCACTATAATATCTCCTGCGCAGTTGGCTAGTCTCAATGAGATTGGCCGCCGTGGCCGGAATCGGCTAGGAGAACATCATCATCATCATCATCATCATATATATATATATATATATATATATATATATATATATATATATATATATATATATATATATATATATCCATTATAATTGATGGATTCTAAAAACGAATGGAATTACCCCATTAAGTAATATACGCCGATGATTGGGCGTTGGATGCGACTAAAAACTGTCAAGTAACTACCCTCAAGTATCGTGGACAAATTATTTGTTAGAATATTATTATTATTAAATTTAATTGTGTTCATAAATATAAGCAACTATTTATTATGGATTATTGATTTGAAATAAATATTTATTATTATTATTGATGACACGTTTGACTCAGTTTGTAGTTACCTTACTTGCTGCGCCAGCGGTCGCGATTTCGAGTCCCGTTAGGAGCATTCATTTGTGTGATGAGCACGAATATTTGTACTCCAGTCATGCGTGTTTATATTTATAAAAGGTATGTATATATTTAAGGTTATATATGTGTAGCGTATCAACTATCTGGTATCCATAACACATGCTTCGTAGCTTACAATAGAACTAGATGGCGCTGTGTGTTAATGTCCCACCATATTTATTTATATTTATTTATTACTAGCATTGCCCGTAGCTCCGCCCGCGTTCAGATGACCGAAAACCAAATTCTTAGGTTTTACATATTAGTATACTCTTACATTGCAGTTTTTGTATTTTTTCTCTGAAATGAGATATTTTCCCGCGGTAAAAAGTATCCTATATGTTGATATGTAACCAGCTATCCCCATACGAAATTTCATCAGAATCCCTCCAGTGGTTTTTCCGTAATGCGGTAACAGACAGACAGACAAAAATTCTCAATACTATTGATTCGGCCTCTGTATCGAAAATATTCTATTTTAATAAGATTTTTCAAAAAATATTTAATGTACAGATTCGGCTTAGAATTTTATTATATGTATAGATAATATCACGTAAGCAAAGTCTCGGTCAAGATCGTATATATGAACAAAGACGGTATCACAAGTATAGCAAGCAATCTTTACTCAAGTTATGCCTCCACTGAGCACATCTGAAACTGCATGAATCAATAAATTTGTAAATCTAAAGTTCGCTACTTGTTTGTGCAGCTGCGCATTTCGACTATAATAAACTTTCTCCCTAATTGGAACTAGATAATAGTTATTTCTGTTTCAATATTTGAACTGATGTTGCACACTGCACGTAAATTGCAATGGACGACCCAATTATGAATTAGTGTAACGCTTGTTTTGGATAGGTCTGTAGAGAAGTTTATACAGAATAACAGTATCAATGATCAATAGAAATATTATATCGTTGCGTATGATATTGTAAATAAAGCTACACTGATATTTTGTTTTGATTTTTAGTGAAGAAGCTAACATATATATTGCTGCACGTTAATTCTAGGTTCGAATCCCAGGTCGAACTAGTAGAATTTTCTTTTAAAATATCACCATAAAAACATAAGATAAATAAACAAATCTACATTATGACATCGTTAACTTATAATTGATAATATTTCATGTTAGTCTATACATATAATAAAATTGTAACTAAGCCCATTCTGTAAATTAGATATTTTTGGAAAATCTTATTGAAATAAACATTATTATAAATACAGAGGCCGAATCTATAGTTTTTAGATTTCTTGTCTGTCTGTCTGTCTGTCTTTCTGAGTGTCTGTCTATCACCGCATCGCAGAAAAACCACTGGAGAGATTTTGATAAAATTTGGTATGGTGATAGCTGGTTATCCGGGTCAACATATCCTATATTTTAAGATACTCTTTACCGCGAGAAAATATTTCATTTCTGAGAAAAAAAAACAAAAACTGCAATGTAAGACATGACATGACATATTAGTGTACACTAATATGTAAAACCTAAGAATTTGGTTTTTGGTCATCTGAAGGCGGGCGGCTAGACTCATATAAAATTGACAAAACCAGTAGGTAAATCAAAGTAAAATTCCTCAACATATATGCAAATCGTTTGGCAAAACTTCACCCCATTGCATTAAAAATTTTGTTGGACCTATATATGGGGCCTTATTAGACACTTACATACAGTTTTTTGTATTAAGTTACCTAAAAAATTTTTAATGTTTCATCCTCGCAGATTTCCCTTATTTTTTTTAACTTACAATTTGTATCGTACGCTAAAAATATTTAACAAAAAGCCAAACTCTCACGTACTAAACGGATTTGTTTTGCCGTTATTTAATTCTCTTGGAAAGTTTTAATGAGACGCGCTCAAAGTTCTCAGTTTAGCGCGGTTTTTTGTTGGTTGTTTCATGAAAGGCGTACATAAGACGGTGTAAATAAAAGACAATAAATTCAAACTAGCAACTTTTCCTTGCTACGTCGGGTACTTACATCCCTAGGTGCTTAGTGACCACCACTCAAGGTCTATCTGTATACTAAATTTAATTTAAATCCCTCCAGCCGTTTCAGAGTTTATATATTACTAGCGACTCACCCTCGCTTCGCTCGAGTTCGTCCCTAGGTCGATTCCCCATACAAAAATTTCTTTTCCATTTTCACCCCTTTGAGGCATGATTTCTGGAATAAAAAATATCCCACGTCACTTCCAGGGTCTCAAACTACCGTTTTACCAAATTTCATCTAAATCAGTTTAGTAGGTTTTAAATTTATTCGTTACAAACATACAAAAATCCATATCTTTCCTCTTTATAATAGTAGTGTAGATGTAGTAGCCGATGAGGTTAAAAAAATTAAGAAGATGAAGAAGAGTGGATACTGGATAATATGTAATTATACTTTTACAGAAAACTAGCGACTCATCCTCGCTCAGCTTTGGTTCGTCTCTAGTTACGTTTTAACGTGCAATATAGATTTTTAGAGATGAAATATTTTCCCGCAGTAAAAAGTATCCTATATGTTGATCTGGATAACCAGCTGCCATCATACCAAAATTTATCAAAATCTGTCCAGTGGTTTTCTCGTAATGCTTTCCCAGGCAGAGATTATTGCAATAAGATTTTCCAAAAAATATTTATTTAATGTACATCCTATGATCTCTCGTAATTACTAAACGGCATAACCGAATTGTATGATCAAGATATCGTTAGATTCTTGATAATATAAGTAACAAGAATGCAGGATATATATACATATGTCTCCGAGTACTTAAAACTATGTTCGTTTGTCAACTTGTTCTCATCTTGTTTGTTTGCCAAGCGCAGTCGGTTTTTGTTTATTTTTATAATTTATTTTTAATAATTAGGTTCTATTTATTAGGTACTATGTATTGGTCGCAGGTTCGAGTCCCGCTGGAGGCATTTATTTGTGTGATGAGCACAATTGTTTATACGCCAGTCATGGGTATTTATGTATTTAAGCTTACTATGGAACTAGATGGCGCTGTGTGTTAATATACCAACATATTTATTTATTTACTACTAGCATTGTACGCGGCTCCGCCCGCGTTCAGATGACCAAAAACCAAATTCTAGGTTTTACATATTAGTATACTCTTACATTGCAGTTTTTGTATTTTTTCTCAGAAATGAGATATTTTCATGCGGTAAAAAGTATCCTATATGTTGACCCGGATAACCAGCTATCATTTTACCAAATTTCATCAAAATCCCTCTAGTGGTTTTCCCGTGATGCGGTAACAGACAGACAGACAAAAATCGATAAAGATAAATATCGATAATAATGTCTATTTCAACAAGATTTTCCAAAAAATATTTAATGTGCAGATTCGGCTTAGTTACAATTTTATTATATGTATAGATTGACGCAAACAAAACCGTCGAATAGCGTAGTATAAAATAAAAACATTTAACAGGTCGTAAACCAGCCCTTGGGGTGAGGAAACAATATTAAAATGTTTAAAAAAATTCGATAAACACAGGTACTTTCCAACTTTTACAATCAACCGTTCGACTTTCAAGGGGATTTATTAAAACGGGATATTTTGTTTGTAATTTTTCTGGGAAAACTTCTCCGGGGAACAATAGAGGGTATAATTAGTTTTATCGCGCAGGTATCGCTCGAACACACGAAGTTTGTAAGGCAATATGTGCTTGTAATTGCGAAAGTCTGATCTTACGTGCATCAAGTTAGTGTTAAGTTAGAAATTAATATGCTTTTACTTCATAATTATATTTTAAGTTTCAGTGGGCGAAAATATTTTTTATTTTAGTTCTCTTTCTTAATCTATAACAACTATATAATGTGACCTTTGTGACCAGCGCTGGGTTTACACTAGGGGCACTCGGTGCTAGTGCACAGGGTGGCAAATTTTTAGGGGCGGCAAAATTCAGAGAGTGGGAAAAAATTTTTTTCGCCTAATCGAAAATATTTTATATTACCAAAAAAAAAGAAAAAGAATTAATTAATAGGTACATTTAAAAAATATATATATTATTTATAAATTATTTTTTGCATTTTTCAAAAAAAAATAATAATTGAAAAAAATATATACTTTCAACATTTTATTCAATATTTCGATAAGGTTAAATCCGGCACTGTTTGTGACGGCTAAAACCTTAGTCTCTCCCGTAACCATGGTTGCTGTAAAACATTCGAAACCTTGGGGGCCAAAAATGAAAATAAATCCATGAAAAAGTCCGCAAAGATAGTTTTATTTAAAATATTCTGCCCTTATTTTAGTAATAAAAAACGAAACAAAAACGATAGAAACTACAACTAAAGAAAGAATAATAGATTTGTTTTTATAGAAATTGATATTTGACAATGGTAAGATTATTCTCTCTGCTTGTAAAAATGATTACCTGCCTGCCTATACATTATACATATTACATATATACATATGTATATATGCCTTATCTATACATATAATAAAATTCTGAGTCGAATCTGCACATTAAATATTTTTTTGAAAAAACTCATTGAAATAAACATTATTATCGATACATAGGCCGAATCTATTGTTTTTAGAATTTTTATCTGCTTATCTGTCTGTCTGGGAACGCATCACGAGGAAACCACTGGACAGGTTTTGATGAAATTTGATATGATTATAGTTTAATCCGAGTCAATATATAGGATACTTTTTACTGCAACAAAATTATTGTTAAAAAAAACATTTGGGTGAAGTCTGGGTTTGTTGTGTTATAATATAGTTTATTTACAAACTTGCCGAATACATCTTAAGCCATTTAGAATGAGTAATGTAGAAATCTCTGTAATATTTTAGCTTTCAAAGAAAGGCCTTAACCAAAAGCATTGTTTTTACCAAACGAAGTGTTAACCAGATTTACAACCGACCGCTGTTTCGGTAAGTAATGTTGAATGTATACAGTTGTGGGAAAGAATTTATAGGATTTACTTTAGAATTTCTTGTTAATTTTGATTTCCGATTTTCGAGATAAAAACTATCGTATATTCTTCCTAGGGTCTCAAACTATCTTCTTACTTATCGTTCAATAGTTAAGGAGCTTATTTGTACCTACAAACAAACAAACAAACAAACAAACAAACAAACAAAATAAACAAACAAACAAGCTAACAAACAAACAAACAAGCAAGCAAACAAACAAACAAACAAGCAAGCAAGCAAGCAAACAAACAAACAAACAAACAAACAAACAAACAAACAAACAAACAAACAAACAAACAAACAAACAAACAAACAAACAAACAAACAAACAAACAAACAAACAAACAAACAAACAAACAAACAAACAAACAAACAAACAAACAAACAAACAAACAAACAAACAAACAAACAAACAAACAAACAAACAAACAAGCAAGCAAACAAACAAACAAACAAACAAAATCTTTCCTCTCTATAATATTAGTATAGATAATTTTATATGAACATTAGCGACTTGACCCTTGCTTTGCTTAGGTGCGTCTCTACTAGTTTAGAAACGTAAAATAAATAACATCGTACATATTATGTACCCTTTACCATTTAACAAAAAATTACCCTCCTTTTCTGACGGTCGGGAATTTAATTCTTGTAAGAATAGAAACTCTGATATAACTAATTTTATAAAAGTTTGTGTGTTTTTGATTGCTACTACTTTGCCCGGTAACGGCATCAGGTATTGGCATGGAAATAGCTTATATATACTGGTGGCTTACAAGATGTTATTCTACAACCGTTAAAGATTAGAAATTTTCAAACAAATTCAATCGTTATCGCACAGAATCATAATATGTCATTCCTATATACAATTTTAAATTCCTATTGTTTAACCATTGTAGAAATCTCTAATTAAGGTTTTTATATATAATTTACAAGCGACTCACCCTAGCTTCGTTCGGGTGAGGTACGTTTTGGCGGTTAGTATTGAATGGATAGACTATATATTACATTACTGTTCCGCTCCCTTGGGTAGTAGCATTGTGATATATAACCTATAGCTTTCCTAAATAAACGGGCTATCTAATGCAAAAAGTTTTTTTTTAGTACGTAGTAAGATTAGTACTTCCTGAGATTAGCGCGTTCAAACAAACACACTTTGCCTCTTTATAATATTAGTATAGGTTAATTGTGTTATCTTTTGTTGTAGGTTCAAAGTTTATTAAGGATTTACTCCCTTTTACACATTATAATCTTATTTTACAGACCAATCGCCTTCGTGTCTTCTCCTTATACGTGACATTGACGAAGTAATCTGCGCTCAACTAGCATGCTTTGAAGCCATTTACAAAAAAATTGAATTGAATTGAACCATTATAGAGACTACAATCGTTCAATTCAATTGAATTTTCAATTATAACGACAATTAATGTCACCTAGATTGGCATAATATACTCGTAGACTAATTTATATGAACGTGCCACGTGAGTAGAGTAGCGGACATAAACAAGTTATCATGAATGACAAAAAACTGCAAATTTTAGAACTGTTAATAAAAAAACGACTACGTTTTAAAATGCTCTTATCCCCAAGTACATTCTCCACAGTGTGAATTTTTAACTCTTTGAATAAGTCATGATATTTTTATGAATATGCATAAATAGAGGCAAACAAATTAAATTTATATATTTTTTTCTTTCAAAAATATGGCAACTTTGAAATATAACACAGTTATTTGCTAGCTATTTAAGACAGTGGTAGCCCAGTGGTAACTCGCTCGCTTGGGAAACCGAGTGAAGCGGGTTCAAATCCCAGGTCTCGCAACTCTGATATTTTCACGTGCGAATCATTTCTAACATGATTACCACTTGTCTTACGGTGAAGGAAAACATCGTGAGGAAACCTGCATGTCTGAGAAAACCTAGCAAGTTTTCTAAAGACGTGTGAATTCCGCCAACCCGCACTTGGCCAGCGTGGTGGGCTATGGTCTGATCCCCCTCGTACTGAAGGGAAGCTCGTGCCCAGCAGTAAGACGTTAAAAGGTACTAAATACAATTTGCTGGCTTCAAAGGAGTATTCAATTTAGTTGTGTTACCCTAAGGGATATCTTTGCCAATTTTGAACTGATCTTTGATTGTTTTTCTAATGCATAGATTATATCTTTAACTGTC
Source organism: Brenthis daphne (assembly GCA_947093115.1). Lineage (NCBI taxonomy): Eukaryota > Metazoa > Arthropoda > Insecta > Lepidoptera > Nymphalidae > Brenthis > Brenthis daphne. The sequence continues at coordinate 21,506,551 of OX352472.1, read as the reverse complement.
ATTTTTTTCAAGTAAAAATTCCAGCCTAAAGAAGAAGAAAACATTTACTATTAAATTGATTTGAGGATAGTGTATGTAGTTATAAAGTAATAATTCTGTTTAACCGACTGCGGTAAAGCCCGAAGAAGTGTTATGTGTTTAACCTGTGTGTGTTTCAATGTATGTATTTCCGATCCTATATTCGTCGTAACTACTAAGCGGGTTAGCCAATTTGGATAATTCATAAGACGTTAGATTTGTCTCGATAACGCAAATGACATAGAATACATGAATATTAATAAAAATCAAAATGGCGGATTTCAGGCGTCAATTTGTATCTTAAAATACGTTTTTAGTCCAAACCTATCGAGTGGGACCTCAAAATAAAGGGTTTTAAAATGCGATTATAAAAATATGTATAACTTATATGTTCAAAATATTTGGATAACAGCAGTCGACTATTTTTAGTTATTTTATTAATTTACATTACAACAAAATTGTAATAGAGTCAACGTTGTATACTCATTATAATTGAAAAAGGCAGTGTTAGCCCAGTGGTAACGCGCTCGCTTGGGAAACCGAGTGAAGCGAGTACAAATCCCGGGTCTCGCACCTCTGATATTTTCATGTGCGAATCATTTCCAACACGATTACCACTTGTCTTAACGGTGAAGGAAAACATCGTGAGGAAACCTGCATGTCTGAGAGAACCTAGCAAGTTTTCAAAAGACATGTGAAGTCCGCCAACCCGCACTTGGCCAGCGTGGTGGACTATGGCCTGATTCCCCTCGTACTGAAGGAAGGCCCGTGCCCAGCAGTGGGACGTTAAAAAGGGCTGAATACAACGTTGTATATTATTTCCTTTTAACACTTACTTTTAAATAAAATGGACAGCGAAATGTGACACCTATAAATTTCTACCAATTAATTAAATTTTTTACTTGCCATCCAATAATCAGTTTGCTAACATTATGTATTGAGCGCTTGATAGTCGATAGATGTATTCATGCTACTGATTACTATCAAACTCTATTAATACTGAACCGATTTCAATTAAACTTCTTTATTATACAGCTAATAGTCTATACCAACATTTTATTGATCACTGGGATATATCCTCGCTTCGGTGCTGGGTTGAGTGAGTCCCTAGATATCTAACAATAAACTATATTTTAAATAAAATTTTCTTTATGGATTTTTTCGCGAATTTATTTTGATTTTAGGTTCCAAACGTTTCGAATGCTTTACAACGATGGTCACCGGAGAGAGTAGGGGAAAATCCCGAAAACATAGTTCTATTTAAAATGTCAAATATTCACGTAAATCTAAGAAAAAATTAGTAGCCTATATGTTACTTCAAGTTTCTATCTATATACTAATATTCATTTAAATCAAAAAAACTTACACACATTCACACAAACAAACCTCCACATTTTTTAAAGTAGTAGGTATAACTATATTTATATTTAAATTCATTAGATTTGAATGAATCTAATGATACGAACATCAAAAATTTCTATTTATTATATACAATAGACTTTCCATTTTGCACGCTTTTACAAGCTTTTAATATAATACAAGATAGTTATTAATTTCTCTGCTAAAAGTGGCAGTAATTTTTTAAGTATTCCTTTTAAATTTTTATTCTGAATTCTGAGTAATACCAGTTTTTAATTAGTTTCATCTCGAATACAAAAGGTTATCTTTCGTGCAAACAGTTTACGAAGTAACGCGTGGATGTTTTAATTACCACCTACGGGTTTTAAGCACTGTGAAGATGTATAATATTTAAACACGCCAACTTAATATGACGTGTTATAATTTTTATATTACCGATTGTTACGAGTAATATTACTCATAGTATCTTTATATATACACGTAAAATTCTGGTCAGCGTGAATTTGTAATAGAGGAAGACGACACGTTTAGCTGTACGACACGTTTGGCTTAGTTGGTAGTGCCTTACTTGCTGTTCCAGCGGTCGCGGGTTCGAGTACCGCTGGGGGCATTCATTTGTGTGATGACCACGAATGTTTGTACTGCAGTCATGGGTGTTTATATTTGTAATATGTATGTATTTAAAGTTATATATGTGTAGCGTATCAACTATCTGGTATCCATAACACAAGCCTTGTAGTTTACCATGGAGCTAGATAGCGATGTGTGTTAATGTCCCACCAATTAAAAAAGCTTGACCTACTAAAAGCTTGACCGATTTTGATGAATTTAATGTCCATAAAGTTGACCCCGCAATTTTCGAATTTCTAAGAAATAGAAAATGTGCTGAAATGTGCCCAGTGTGCCTATTATGTGCCACTTAAAAAAAATTAAACAAAAAATATTTTTTTTATGAGGAGGTCCTTTTTTTCAAGTATGGTTAGCTCCGACACCTTACTGTATCGGAATCATTAGAATTGTTCCGTGGTGTGCTCAAGATATGCTATCGTATGAAGTACAACGTCTATCGTGTCAGCCAGTTTTTGTAAATTTAAACTATATTTGCTGAATATTTTTTTAGATTTACGCAAATATTCGACATCCATACATATAATAAAATTCTTACCGAGTCGAATCTGTTCATTAAATATTTCATACCTATAGAAATAGTCATTATTTACGATACAGAGGCCGTCTCTGTACATTTTAGTCATTTTTATTAGAAATTTTTGTCTGGTCTTCTACCTGGGAATGCGTCACGAGAAAATCACTGGACAGATTTTGATGAAATTTGGTATGATCAATATTTCTAAAATTTTAGAGCTTCCATCACATCTGTTTAATTTATTGACGAAGTAAAATGTATTAAAGAGCTCCTAAATCAATAAATCAAAACACAGATTAAATTAAAATTGAATATAAGCTTTTATACACCTTTTTAATTCTGCCGCCTTCAAATCGACTTTACTTAAAAAGCATAAAGTTTAAAGTGTATGTTTAAGCTTAAAAAATGAATAAACTATTTTTTATGTATCTTTTTGTGGAACTCAAACAAAAACTTTGGAGCTGTCCAATTTATTAAATTCGTATATTTTAAAATTAACCTATTTAAATAGTTTTTATTATCTTAGTATTTTTATAAAACTAAAGTTGATTTAACGAAAATTGAAGTTAAAAATATCTAATATCTTAAAAACTGCTTTACATCATGTCTAGACTGAAATAATTTATAAATTCCACTTTATAATTTTTAAGTACGAGAAGTATAATATACCTAATATTAACAATTTTAAGCTTCAATAAAAAAGTTGTTTAGAAATCTACTTTTTGTTTTTCGTAACTAGTGACTCCATACACACTATAATTCCATAATAAAAATGAGTGAGTCCACCTCAAAAGATAGACCTAAAGATAGATATGCTGACTTTTTTGTAGTAATTTTTGTTTAATTTATTAGAACATTTCTGGTCGTTTTACCTATAATAGTTTACGCGGCGCACGCCAGTATATCCCCCACTCGGCATAATTTTTTTCGAAATCCTTAACAATCACCGCCATATTTCTACCAATTTACACAAAACCTCAATGAATTATAAACCTAAACATTTTTCATGGATCACTCCATCCATTGGTGGAAACCGAACGAAAATCTGTTCGGTAGTTTTTGAGTTGATCGCGTTCAGACACTTTGAGAGAGGGACTTTGTTTTTTAATATGTATAGATTTAACAATCTAATATTTCGTTTTTTGCCATTTGGCGATGAAACCCTAATAAAATAAACCAATGTAATATTAAATAAACATACCCAATTCATACAATAAATGGAGCAAGTACTTAATTTGAGTGGGAATTTTCTTTTGTATATATTCTATATTATGGAACCTTTGATATTTAATCATTATTAAACCTCAAATGCCCCCATTTCAAGAGAAAAATTTATATTTAAGGGGTAAAATTACTTATTTTAAATTTTAATTTTGTAGTCAATTGTACTTTATGTCATATAAACCATTTCAGGGAACCTTTTCACACCATGCGGCCGTGCGGAGGCTTTTTGCAATTACATTTCTTATTACAATTGAAACTAAACTAAATTTACCAACTAAAAATTGAAAAAATTGCATATTTTCTACATATTTTTTATTTCTATTAAAGATAACGATCGTAGAAAATCATCTCGTCTAAGCAGTAAGCCTCCCATCTATCATAACCTAAAGCATTGCGAATTTTAGTATGGCATAAAGTCGAGTCTTCCCTAACAATACTAGTACACTCAAGTGTACCATCTGCATATAAAATGCATGAGTATATGAAAAAGAAGCTAACGTTAATGTACTGTTAACATTTAAGTTTTGCAAATAGCAAGTTTTTACCTGTGGCTTTGCTTAATGTCGATTTGAATGTATCAAAACAAAACTTACTTATGCGAATATTTGACATTTTAAGAACAAACTGTCTTTTCGGATTTTTCGCAGATTTATTTTGATCTTTACAGCAATCATTGTTGCGGTAGAGACCGGCCGAAAAATCGATAGCGGAAAAATCCGAAGAATTCTACTTTAAGTATCAAATTAAGTCAGGTTTAATATCTATTGCTTATTAACCCTATATATGTAAATGAAAGGCTTAATTTTATAGTATAGTATTTATTATAAGTTCAAGGCTCAAGTTACATCTATAAAGCCAAATTTCTCATTAAAAGAAAACTAGTACTATTATATTATTATTATTTAAGAACAAATAATCAAATTTTAGGTAGGTATATATAAAAAAAACACGCTTAAGTATTGAAAGGATATTATTTTTTTAAATGTGTATCCATTTCAACTTAACGAATTAAACAAACAAACTATATTCTTACTCTATTATACTTATCACAGCTCGTAGCTATAAATCCAAACAAATCTAATCAAAATCAGCCCAAATATTGTCGCGTTAAAAAACTAACAAACACTAAAAAACTTCAAAAACTTTTTATTAACAACTATAACTTTTATTATATATACGATAAAATATAATATCTTCTCTCTTATTATAAATAAGTTTATATTATTATGAAGACGCCAACGCCTTCAAGATCTTATAATATACCCGATGTATTCGAAGAAGCTGTTAAAGTTACTGTATATTACAAAGCTTACTTTGCATACAAAATACATATTTAACAAACTTTACAAGATAAGATCAAACTTAGTTTAAGTATTGAACAAGAATTGCAAAACAAGATTTGTTAACAACTAGCGCTCTTGGTCGTTTATTTGGGCCTGTTGGATATTATAATTATACCTACCAACTTGCTTATAAATAAATATATTGGGACATTAACATACAGCACCATCTAGTTGTATGGTAAGCTGCGAGGCTTGTGTTATGGATACCAGATAGTTGATACACTACATACGTATAACTTTAAATACATACATATTATAAATATAAACATCCATGACTGGATTACAAACATTCGTGCTCATCACACAAATGAATGCCCCCAGCGGGACTCAAACCCGCGACAGCTGGCACAGCAAGTAGGGTCACTACACTTAGCCAAACATGCGGTGAATAATATCTTCTTGGTAGGTTCAGTCACGGTAATCTATCTCATTGAGACTAGCCTACACAGGAGAGTTTATAGTAGAATTTGTATATGCGTAAACGTCATAAACTTCGCTCCAGTTCCCTTCACTCTTAAAGTCCCATGTGTTTACTTTTCTCAGGCACGTAGGTGCAACATTTACTAGCTGTACAGCTCCCGGCAGTTATTGAGAATTTCTTGACAGGAAAACTTAGTAAATATACTGACCTAAGTCTGAAATCCAGGACCTCCAAACTTACAATATATATGCAAGCCACTAGATCTTGCAGTCTTAAGCATGTTCACTAGGCTAGCACTGTTTGGGATCATTATATACGACACATGAAATAATAACTGAAGGAAAAATTAAGTAAAATTCTCTAAGTATATCAGTTTTTGTTATATAATATAACGCTAAATCGAATACTAGTATTCAATAGACGAAAGCATACTTGTTCAGCCAATTGAATGCAAATTCGATCTCGACTCGGCGCCTCTTCAATTATGTCTCAAATAAATTAGAAAGCGCGAATGAACGAAAATCGGCATAATCTCTATTCCAATAAATGGAATCCAATTTCTGCAGAATTAATAAGAATGTGATCTCGATATGCCAGATGTAGAAATTATACAAAGGTATCGCGTGTTTTAATCGACTTGGGAAAAAAAAACTGTTATCTTTTTTCCTAATACATGCACTAGGCCAAATCTGAAGACGCAACGAGCGTGTATGAAGAGGTTGTTAACAAGCGAAAGAGGTGTGTATTTAAGAAACAAGAGAAGCCAATCTTTATGTCACATTTCCATCAGTTTAATTGTGCATCACTCGAAAATGATGAAATTTGTCATTGACACGTTTTGTTATGTATTCAATAATGCTTAAGCTCTTTTTTTAAATCTCTAAATATACTTCTTCAACGCCTAATTCGTACTTGACAATTCTTAAGTAGTATGTGAAACTATGAGTACATAGGCTGTCTGGGGACACGGCAGGGCCACCGCCAAGTCGAGCAAAAAAGCCGTAACATCCTTTTCTCGAAGCTATTTAGGACATTTTCGACCCCTAACTTTGCTGTGGATAAAGCTAGAAGTCTGAATTTTTAGTAACATTTTTAGTACAGTTAAAGTAAGAGGACATATTATAAGTAATAACTTGGCTATCGGACTGAAACATAATCACATAAGAATAATCTACTATTTTAAATAGTCCTAATTGAAAATACTGCTAGTGGGTCAAATTTATGCATGGACAAGCATAAATAATGCAGTCAAAACACTAATGTTAGGTAAAATTTGCTATTTGCCGTGTGCGATGACCAAATCATTCTATTTATTAAAGAAATAAAAATATCTTATATTGAAACGGTCTCTATACAATGTTGTTATTTAACTAATTAGGTAACAATTTATTATTTAATTTATATGTTTCCATCTATAGGTAATAAATAAATTAATCGACATTTGATCTCAAAACTTTTTGCGGTAGAAGAACAGCATTGCGATACTTGCTTTTTTTACATGTTATGTTTTTTCATGAGATTTAATCTTTCTTCCATTAGGTTATTTTAATAAAAAATCTTTTCTCCCAGAATTTCTAAGAATTTAATGTTAGGAATTAGTCAGAAAATGTCTAACTCGAGTCCAACGCTTATATTAGCCACATGTACATCAAACTAAATCCGCAATAACATCCGCAGCTCAGGCTGGTCCATTAAAAAGTTAGTTGTTGATAAAAAGTTACCCATGTCTAGTTGTTGCAACAGGGACTAACAGATTTAGTCTAATAATCCAAGCGGATTAGCAGCTAACTTTCTCAAACAGATTTCAGTTGAACTTCGACTCTACGATATATTGCTAGATGAACGTATAATACTGTAGAATTTTAATTTTTGTTACTTTTTTTACAAAAAATGAGGTGTATATATTTTTTTTAAATTATTACGAGACTAGCGACTCACCCTCCTCCTCTTAGGTTGATTCCCCGTACAAACTTTCATCCCCTTAAGGGATGATTTCTGAGATAAAAAGTATCCTATGTCCTTCCCAATGTCTCAAACTATCTCTTTACCAAATTTCATCTAAATTGATTCAGTAGATCCAGAGATTACAACGTCACAAACTCACAAACTCACAATTTACAAACTTTACCGCTTTATAATATTAGTATAGATGAGTGAATGAGTGAATATTGCTGCAATTTTGTTCACGATATAATGGCTCAACTGATTTTAGTTAAATTTGAAATTGACATAGTTATGTTCTGGATTAATACATAGACTATCTATTTTCACTTTTTTCACTACTTTCTTTTACAGATCTCAACACCCGGGAAGTATGAAACAAGTAACACACTACGTCTTTTGTGTGAGACTTAAAAAGTATATTAATAAATTGTCATTAAATTTAAAACATTTTTTTTATAAAAACAAAAAATAGGTCGCTCATATTAAAATTGATTGCAATCAGGAGAAGAACTCTTTGGAATGAGTCATATAAATAAAGCTTCTCTGAGGTTGTATAAGCAAAAGACAATATTAAAAAATTAATACAAACTTTATACACTTGCTGAAATGTCAGTTAATTTTATGCAGTGGATGAGTTTCTAAAACAAATACAGAATGGACAAATTAGTATACCCTCAAACATACACACGTCCTATATTTTGTACCATTATTGCAAGGCAATTATTGCATTAGTAATCTGAAGTAATCTGAAAACCCGAAATTTGATTTTTGGCAGTGACAGCGACTTTATCTTACTGTTACAGAACTAAATGTGAATGAAATAAATTTGCAAAAATTTTCAATTTCCACACAATTGTCTAAAAAAAATGAAGAGTTAAAAAATCAAATTTATTCCATACCACTGTAAGCACGACAAAAAAGTCGCAAGTGTACGTAATACTTACGAGAATCAACATTACCTCCGACTCAATTGAAATAATTCAGTAACTTTGATGCTGCCTCATCAGAGTCGTCATTTGTCATTTCACCGCTCCATTACAATCCTTTGGGATTTCAGTACAAACTTTTAAGTCCCAGAACTGCTCTCAGAATTTTCTGACGTGTGACAACTTTTGATTTACATTAAGGATGTTAGTCCATTAATTATTTTAATTTCGCTTCAATAATTTGTGTTTTCATACGAAAAATAATAATTAATAAATATGTTTAATCTTTACAATTGAAGGTTTTATTGGCCAATTATTTAGTTTTTCTTATTAGGGTTCAGTGCCTGAAGGGGCCAACGGAACCCTATTACTAAGCCTCCCGTCCGTCTGTCAGAGGGCTGTATCTCATGAACCATAATAGGTAGAGAGTTGAAATTTTCACAGAGTACCTATGTATTTCTATTGCTGCTATAACAACAAATAATTAAAATAAGTAAAACTAAAAGAAACATTTTTTTAACATTTGTAATCGATCATCTAAGTTAATATATTACATAAATAGAATAAAAGTTATATTAGTAATATATATATATATAAGTACCGAACCGTTCGTGTGGGAATTCGTCTCGCACTTGTTTCAGTGATCAAGACGACGCTTTATCTAGTAACTAGCTTATTTTATTTACTTATTGTTAGTTACATTACCTTTATTTTCTTTAGTTGTTAAAACTACATGTGAAGGTTTTTATGTCTTATGTCCGTATGTAAATAAAAAATATTTCTTTGAAGTATCATTTTTTTAATACTATATATATATATATATATATATATATATATATATATATATATATAGCTAGCGTTATATTAGCGCAATACAAACCGTGGATGATAGGACTACGGGTATGAAACCCACTCAGAGTTTCGGGTAAAATCAATTTAAAATCCATTACTTTGCAAATTGTAATTACAAAGAATAAATTAAATTCTATCGCATACGAAGATGATATTGTAAAAAGCGTTTGGTGTTCAAATATCATTCATTGTTAGTTATCCTGACGCAACAAGTGTTTTGCTTAGGAACTTTTAAAAGATTTTTAAAATTTTTAAAAGATTGACTATTTTGTTTTGATTACTGATACTATTAAATGAGGTTTTTTTGATGAAAATCATATAAGAGTCATAAAATTTGACATCTATACTAATATTATAAAAAGGCAGAATTTGTTTGTTTGGTTGAACGCGCTAAACTCAGGAACTATTAATTCGATTTGAAAAATTATTTTTGCTTTAGATAGCTGGTTTATTGAGGAAGGCTATAGGCTATATATTATCCCGGAAAAATGTCCGATTCCCGTAGGATAGATTTGTTTTTGTCAAGGGATGAACACCAACACAACAACCACGACGTGAACCTAGGAGTTGATCTCACGGTCTACTCTGCTATTAGAGAAGTAGATTCCTGCAGCAACTGCTATGTTACACCACCCACCGAGGCAGCCCACCTCCCAAGTACGTTTCTTGGCCGGGGGTGACCCCGGCTAGATTGCCGAACGCTAATGAAATGGGCCCTAAATTCGATATAGCTTATTTACAAGATTATTTATACATATATGTATGTATATACAGATAAATAAATTGAAGTGTCTGTTTGAAATGTCAAAATAACAGCTTTTGATTAAATACATCTGAAATTATATACGGTATGTACTTATAAGACAGACATAATTTTCAAAACTTTTATCTGTCTGTGTTTCTGTCTATCTGTATGTTCCGGCTAATCTCTGGAATGGCTGGACTGATTTTGACAGGGCTTACACTGGAAAATAGCTAATGTTATAAGGAGTAACTTAGGCTGCTTTTGTTTTAGAAAAAGGATTAGGTTTCCGCTCAAAAAAATAAAACGTACCTAGGGACGAAGTGAGAAAAGCGAGTGTAAATCGCTAGTTATTAATATAAATATCCATCTTTTTACCGCCAGGCGAGAAGAGCCGGGAGCTAAACTTAATACATATAAATATAATTCGATTGCAAATGCCCACCCACGTACATACAATGAATTATTTCTATCAAGTATTTATTACAGTTTATGTATTATCTGAGTATCCTTTGAACAGCGAAGCACCTGGTCACGTTTTAGTAATATTTTTTATAATAATTCGCTCTTTATCTTAAGTCATAGATATGCTGTGGTTTGACAGTTTTGTATATATTTATTTATTTTTAAAACATCCCTGTTTCCACTAATCTATTATAATACTAGCGGCTCACCCTCGCTTCGCTCGGGTTCGTCGCTAGGTACGTTTTAAATAGATATAAAAAGAAAAAATCTTTCTTTCTCACATTTTAATTATATGTTTTAATACTTACCTATTCCGGACTAAGAGAAATCCAAAAATTAAAATATCATAAAAATTGGAACGCGGTCGAACGGGATAAAAAGTATCCTATGTCCTTCTCCTGGCTCTAAACTACCTCCCTGCCAATTTTCAGCTAAATCGGTTCAGCCGTTCTTGAGTTATAAGTGAAGTAACTAACACGACTTTCTTTTATATATATCTATTATAATATTATAAAGAGGAAAAATTTGTTGTGTTGTTTGTTTGTTTGTATCGTAGGATCCGAAACTGCTAACCTGATTTAGATGAAATTTGGTAAGAAGATAGATATAGGATAGTTTTTATCCCGGAAATCATCCCTTAAGAGGGTAAAAATGGGTATGAAAATTTGTATGGGAAATCAACCTAGGGGCGAACCCGAACGAAGCAAGGATCAGTCTAGCGACTCTGTCAATAAAATGCTATACTTGTCAGTAGATTACTATAACTTAGCATGGCCTTTATTTGCTTCCCGCTCGAAAGCTCTCACCGTCTCTACTCTCGACCGCCGCAGAATTAATGTTATTTATCATAATATTTTTGTACATCGTTTTATTTTATGTGCTTCGATTATTATATAATAATTTATTATATTATTAATATGTTTACGTTTTAATGTTTAGTATAGATTTCTCTGAGATGAGATATTTTCCCGCAGTAAACAGTATCCTATATGTTGACCCGGATAGCTATCTACCATCACACCAAATTTCATCAAAATCTGTCCAGTGGTTTTCTTGTGAATTGTGATGCGTTCCTAGGCAGACAGACGAACGGGCGGATAGATGGACGGGCGGGCTGACGGACAGACAGACAAAAATTCTAAAAAACTATAGGTTTGCCCTCTGTATTGATAATAATGACTATTTCAATAAGATTTTCCAAAAAATATTTAAAGTTCAGATTCGATTAAAACTATTTATACCTTCAGTAATAATATTTTTATTTAAAAATGTTTTATCCAAATATACCTTTATTACTATTTTTTTTTATAATTTATTAGCAAAAAATATCTTTCTTATTTAAGGCCACGGCGTGCTGACAATACAGGTTCTATAAGCCGCCATTTCCAATCCCATTATTTATCAACACGGGTAATACATAGAAACTAATACAAACTACCAAAAAATAAACTTTGCTTATATCATATTCAAATTGGAACACTGACACGTGACAAAATAGATACCTTTAAGTACTTCCAAGGTTTAAGAGGGAAAAGTATGAGGACGAACTAAAATTGCCGTTATGACGAAACGGTGGGATTTATATGACTGATGCTCGGTCTAGTATAAATAACGTCTCATTTGCGTTCGTGATGCGTACGCTTTATTTATTTTGCTATGTACAGTATAATATATAGCCAAGTTAATATTATCTATTACATAATTAATTTTTAACAGTAAATAGTCCATTGGTAGCCTTGTGGTAACGTGTTTGTAATATTTTTATTTGCGAATCATTTTTAACATGAATATCACTTGTCTTACGATGACGGAAAATATCGTGAGGAAACCTGCTCGTCTGAGATAACCTAGCAAGTTTTCGAAAGATATGTGTAGTCCGCCAACCCGCACTTGGCCAGCGTGGTGGACTATGGCCTGATTATAGATAAATCTCAACAAAAATATTTTTGAAGTTATACTTCTTTTGGCAAGTTTGAAAAAATATGAGTGAAATTTTTACCATGCGCGCGAAAACCTACAGCCAAAAATGATGAAGTTAGCTGTATTCCTTTTACAAACAGAGAGTTGTGACATACGGGATGAAATCTTTAGCTATTTTTGTTCTGTTACGCCAAAGTAGTATAACTTCTTACGTGCATACGTAAGTACACACACACACGTTTTTTATAAAATTTATTCAAAAGCACTAAGCTTTGAAACGAACAGCCGTTTTAGAAAATCATTTTTATTTTAGAATAAAATCAAATTACTATACGTAAATACGCACGTAGTTAGTGAACAGATCCTCAGGCTAAAACTAGTACAAAATATAATAAACTAGCGACTCACCCTCAGTTTGCTCGGGTTCGTCCCTAGCTTGATTCCCAACACCAACTTTCATCCCCATTTTCGCCCCCTTAAGGGATGATTTCCGGGATAAAAAGTATCCTATGTCCTTCCCATGGTCTCAAAATTCAAAAATTTAAAATTTTAAATATTTTATTCAGCATTAAATTATTACAATTTTTTACTGAACGTCATGAGTCTACTAATTCTCAAACTATCTTCTTACCAAATTTCATCTAAATGGATTCAATAGATCCAGAGATTACCCACTACAACGTCACAAACTCACAATCTCACAAACTCACAAACTTTACCTCTTTATAATATTAATATAGATTTAACTAAATACAAGTTGCAATATAATAAATCTCATTACTCATACAAACTGGAGACTTGAAAAATCGTTACAAGTGCTTTAAGCCAAGCTTCTTAACTGAGCGCTCCTCCGGACGAAAGGGACGTAAAGCACGAAATACAGCCTCGTAACGTCGTTGTGAACTGTAGCTCTTTCGCAATTAAATATTAGTTATGACGTTATTGCTGTCGTTAATTTTTAACGACCGTTATAACGAATTATAATGTAAGATTTCACTATACAATGATATGTTAAAAAACTCACTTTTATCTTTAGATGTTATTACAAACAATACTACGTGTAACTATAGGTTTTTTTATATATAAGAATTATTAATTAAATGAATGTATATATATTTTTTACCAATAACATAATCGAAAGCTAGAGCCTAGAGGGTACGATAATGATAACATGCCTCAGATATCTTGCGTCTATAATGCCTAAGTTTCAATATTATAAAGTACTAGCATAACCCGCGGCTTCGCTCGCGCTAAAACTACAAAAAAAACGCTAAAATGGTAGGTTTCATACAAACTTTCATCCCGTATTTTATCCCCTTATAAGATTAATTTCGAAAAATGCTAAAACGTATTTAATTAATTGTATTGAAGAGCATTAATACCAAGTTTCAAGTTATTCTGATCATAAATATTTTTTTGCGTTGCATTATAACGTGTTTTCCAGTGGGAATGAGATAATCTCCTGCGATAAAAAGTAGCCCATGTCACTCTCCAGCCCTCCAGCTATCTTCACACAAAAAATGACTCCAATCCGTCACTCCGTTTCGACGTGAAAGAAAGACAGACAAACAAACAAACACACTTTCACACTTTCTATATACTTAAAAACGTATTTTTACGTACACAGAATGTTCAAGTAAATGAAATAGCAAAACGTTAATTTTATTGTAAAACGATCGATCGTGTTGAACACAGTCGTTTTAGTAACATCGTAAAGAACGTAATACAGGCTCGTTACAACAGTGTATTACTATGTAACTCGATTAAATACAAGACAAATTTAAATGAACGGATTAATACCTTCTTAGATTTACGCTAATATTTGACAATTTAAATAAAACTATCTTTTCGGATTATTTCGCGGATTTATTTAGAGTTTTGGTTCTCGACGTTTCGAATGCTTTACAGCAATCATGGTCACAACACTGTCTCTCACAGTATCTCCCGTGAACATGATTGCTATAAAGCATTCGAAAAGTTGGGAAATAAAAATAAAAAAATCCGCGAAAATATCCGAAAAGTTAGTTTTATTTAAAATGAACGTATTTATAGAATTAGAAAAGTGTTAATTTTCAATTTAAAAGTTAGGAAAAAATTAACAGGGCTATTTACGGTTATTAGTTTTCCTAGTGTATGTTTTTGAAACTTCCTGCGTCTTTGACCATCAACAAGGAGATATTCAGTTTGTGGGCATGTGTTTTAGTGTATACGACCGTATGTTTTTTTATATTGTTCGATTTCGAGTCTCGCTGGGGGCATTAATTTGTGTGATGACGAATCTTTGTACTTCAGTCATGGGTGTGTATATTTATTATATGTATGTACATATTTAAAGTTATTCATGTGTAGTATATCAACTATCTGGTATCCATAATACAAGCCTTGAAGCTTACCATAAAACTAGATGGTTCTGTGTGTTAATGTCCCAACATAATTATTCATTTATCTAAATCTTAAACTAAACTTTCACTCGCAAGGATAGAATACTCTATTATAAAATGATTTCATTGAAGTTGGTGTAACTTTCTACGTAGTTAAAAGGTATACTGTAAAAAGAGCATTCAATTACAGCTGAAATTGTATGTAGATTAAATCATGTAGCTAGTAGTTTCTAATTAGGATATGTATGTGTTTAAATGTTTAAATTAATCGTTTGAGGTCACATCAATGCGGTTGGTTCAGGAGTCACCGCACTATGTTATATCGTACTATGAATGTATAGTTAATTTTCATGTAAAAATTTACCTTGTCAATTTTATACTGAAAATTTATTTTACCGATAAGTCGGACTAGTGCTCTCTAAACGCTAAAAGGGCTGGACTAATTTGGATGAAATTTAATACACATATAGGTGACCAAGAGTAACAGCTTGGCTACTGTTAGACAGACAGAAACATACCCAATCAATTTTTTTATTTAGCTAAAGTTTTGCTTTTTTAATTTATCTATACTCGTATAGATATTTACTAAAAAAAAATATTTATAAATATTTTGAAAAACGTCGAGTAAAGCTCGGTTGCCCTGATACTATACATAATATATAAGTTAAAATTAGCGTCAAAATATCCAGACAAAATTCAATTGAAAATAAATGAAAAATACACCTCATTAACATTCCGAGCATTAGCGAAATCTGTTTAGGAAAGTGATGTATTCGTGTCGCATAGGCATTTAGTGTAATAGGTCCGCTTTAAGTACTAATGCGCTATTTGTTGTGCTGTCACTACACACGCCCGCCGCGTACATGAGTGCGTCGCCACACGCCGCGCCGCAAACTAGTAATTTGAGTGCTATCGGCCGCTGACCGCATTGATATACGCATCTGATGTATTGGGAATTAACTATTGATGATATATTATGTATCTTTTAAGGATAAAATATTATAATAAATAATAAATATCTATGGTAAGCTACGAGGCTTGTTTTATGGATACCAGATAGTTGGTACACTACACATTATTATATAACTATAAATACACATATATTATAAATATAAACACCCATGACTACAGTACAAACATTCGCGGTCATTACACAAGTGAATAAATAAGTACCATTTATAATTTCATATGCATTTAATAAAAAGCTCTTATTTTGATATTACAAATAGACACTTCAATTTTATTTATCTGTATAGATAATAACTTATGCTTATTTGGACTCTAACCATACTACTATATCATCTTGAAACTCTGATACAAATTATGTAATTATTTACCCTAAAGGGTAATTAGGCAAACATTAGTTAACATAACACAATAGCATATATATATATATATATATATCTAGTGACTCACCCGACCGAAGCGAGGGTTCGTCCCTAGCTTGTTTCCCAGTACAAACTTTTATTTTATCCCAATTTTCACCCCCTTAAAGGATGATTTCCGGAATAATAAGTATCCTATGTCCTTCACAGGGTCTCTAACTATCTTCATACTAAATTTCATCTAAATCGGTTCAGTTGATCCAGAGATTACCCCCTACAACGTCACAAACTCACAAACTTTACATTTTTATAATATTAGTATAGGTTAATATAGATGATAGATAAGTTCTATTCATATATGTTTTTCTCAAATTTTCAATAAGAATTATGGTCCAATTTTCATTTGGCGAACGCTAGTTTATTATAACAAACTTTAGAAGACAAAATAATAATAATAATTTGCAAAATTATTATATGTAACATGTACTGTAAAAAAATACAACTACCTTCAAGGAAATGAGAAATAATTATATAAAATATAATAATAATATATAGACGTAATAATTTTTAACGGCAGTCCTAGAAGCCATTGAACATAAGAATTGAATTGAATAATTTTTAATATTAGTGCGTGCACTTTTGAATACATAGGAGCAAAATTTAGAAACTTTTTATTAACTTAGAAATCCAAATTCTTTTTATTGATAATCTAAAAAAAATCGGTTGACAAACAGAGGAAAATGGGTACTAAACGGTCTTTGCCTATTTATTTAAAGATTTGTTGATAAAACTTTGGTTTTTTTCTCAAACTTTACCTATTACAATTCGATAACTATAATATGGCATATACATATATTGGCTAAGTAAATTATAATCGATTAATCCACTCAAAGTACGAGTGCATTTGGATGTTAAAGCGAAATCCATAACGATTATTGCGAGACTCGCACTCTTGAAGCTGTAAAATCAAATGCCATTTGAAAATACGATCAGTTTGCAATGAAAATTGACGAATAACTAACGATGTTTGTTTTTTATATGGGACCTACTTCCAGAATTGTTCTGAATATATATAGATAATATTTTCTTAGATTTACGCGGATATTTGACATCTATACATACTCGTATACCAAAATTGTAACTAAGCCGAATCTGTACATTAGATATTTTTTAGAAAATCTTATTGAAATAAACATTATGATCGATACGGAGGCCGAATGTATAGTTTTTAGAATTTTTGTCTGTCTGTCTGTTACCGCATCACAGAAAAACCACTGAAGGTGTTTTGATGAAATTTGGTATGGTTATAGCTGGTTATCTGGGTCAACATATAGGATACTTTTTACCGTGGAAAATATCTCATTTATGAGAAAAAATACAAAACTACAATGTAAGAGTATACTAATATGTAAAACCTAAGAATTTGGTTTTTGGTCATCTGAACGCGGGTGCAGCCGCGGGCAATGCTAGTTTCAAATAAAACTATATTTTCGGATTATTTCGCTGATTTATTTTGATTTTTGGTTCCCGACGTTTTAAATGCTTTACAGAAATCATGGTTACGGGAAAGACTAAGGTTTTAGTCTCAAAGGCGTTATGTACTTGTTACAGACAGTGCCTGCCCACAATTTTACAAAATGATTCCAAAAACTCAAATTATATGGACCGATACAACATTGGATATTGTGATGTAATATCGTAGTATGTAGAAATCGTACGTTCAATTCTTGTGCGGTCCATTTGGTTATATTGGTCATCTACGTGTTTAGTTTGCTTCGGGTTTTAACATAAACGCCCGATTAAATTCTATGTTCTCAATATACTAAGCAGATGTGTGAAATTACATACTAGCGATTTATCTTTGCTTCGCTGCATGAGTCCCCAGACTATTATTACCGACAGTAGGTATTAACTGCTTCGGTGGTCTAGTGGCTAGCATATACGGCCACAGATCCAGAGGTCCTAGGTTCGAGTCTCAGGTCGGGCTAAGTTAAAATAATGGGTATTTCTGTCAATAAATTCTCGGTAACCGCCCGGAGTTAGGAAGTTGGCGGTGATTCACCCCCGTGCCTCGGAGAGCACGTAAAGCCGTCGGTCCTGCGCCTTAACACTAACCAATCGTGTTGATGTATCGTCCCATCGGTCTTTAAGAGTAAAAGGAATATATAGTACAATTGTATCTACTAGTACGCGTACACTTGTGCACTATAATATCTTCTACGCATATGTCTAGTCTAAGTGTAGCCGAAATCGGTCGGGAGGACATTGTTATTATTATTTACTCAAGATCTATATATTATATATATTTTATATATACTCTTTTCAACGTGTAAGAGTAACAAACATACAAATTTTCACGTTTATTATAATACTAGCGACTCACCCTCGCTTTGCTGGGGTTCGTCCCTAAGTTGATTCCCATACAAACTTTCGTCCTCATATTCACCCTTAAGGGATGATTTCCGGGAAAAAACTACCCTAAATCCTTCCCAGGGTCTCAAATTATTTTCTTACCAAATTTTAGATGAAATTTGGTAAGTCCAGTGGTTTCGGAGCTTATTCGGTACAAATAAACAAACAAAAAAAATCTCTTTATAATATTAGTATAGATTGAGGTATGATGTTTGCTTAATATATATTAATAATATATATGGTGTAGAAACATAATAGGGAAAAACTTCCAATAATTGCAAAGCAAGCATAGTAATTCATAGTAAGTTATAACTACCACCCACGCTAAGAGTTACATATTTATATGGTGAAGATAACGATCTATGTACTATGTTTTGTTTTAACCTTTAGTATAGATTTCTCAAAGACGAGATATTTTCCCGCAGTAAAGAGTATCCTATATCTTGACCCGGATAACCAGCTATCATAATACCAAATTTTATCAAAATTTGTCCTGTGGTTTTCTAGATTCGGAATCAATAATAATGACTATTTGAATAAGATTTTCTAAATATTTAATGTACAGATTCGATTCAGTTAGAATTTTATTATATGTATAGATAGGCAAAGACAAAACAGTTCAGTGCCTTTTCTCCTGTCAACCAATTTTTTTTTTAGTAGCTATTGACGAGGTTTAGTGCTATCAAAAATAATCCGACGGTCGAATTGCGACCAATGGGCCAGCGAAAATAACATAAACGAACAGAAAATAACAAATGAGATATTTTTTTACAACAATACGTTATTGTATCTTATATAACGAGAAATAACATGAGCAATAACTAGTTCGTAATATGATAAAACATATTAAATTTAGATTATGTCGCGCTTTGGGACCCAGGGGACGGTGACGTGTGACGAAGGTAACCAGCCTTATTTATACCTTCTTACTTGTTTTAATATTATATATTATGTATATATGTGTGTTTAAAAAAATGTGAAAACAAAGGTTTTTAAGAATTTAAGATTATTCTATCAGTACATAATATTATTAAATAAAGTCCCCTGCCGCGTCTGTCTGTCTGTTTAAACGTGATAAAGTCAAAAACCACTGAATACATTCTATAGACTCAATAGATTGAGTGATAAATGAGGAAGGTATAGGTGAAAAAGCCAGTACTACCCACTAAAACCCAACAGAACCTCCCCCGTCTTAATGGGGTGTCGCAGGTTCCCTTACGTACTCGACCACGATGCCCCGAAAGATAGACTATGACTTAGAGTAACACATAGACTACTCTTAGATACTTGGGACTCTCTCGAGCGAAGCGAAAGTAAGTCACTAGTAAAAGAATAAATAAATAAATGTGCTGGGACATTAACACACAGCACCATCTAGTTCCATTGTAAGCTACGAGGCTTGTGTTATGGATACCAGATAGTTGATACACTACACATATATAACTTTTAAATACATACATATTATAAATATAAATACCCATGACTGGAGTAAAAACATTTGTGCTCATACACTCAGACTTGAACCCGCGAGTGGTGGCACAGGAAGTAGGGTCACTACAAACAGAGCCAAACGTGTCATCGTAAAAAAAAAATTATTAATAGTTAACTTAATTCCCAATACATCAGATGCGTATATCAATGCGGTCAGCGGCCGATAGCACTCAAATTACTAGTTTGCGGCGCGGCGTGTGGCGACGCACTCATGTACGCGGCGGGCGTGTGTAGTGACAGCGAGACAAATAGCGCATTAGTATTGAAAGCGGACCTATTACACTAAATGCCTATGCGACACGAATACATCACTTTCCTAAGCAGATTTTACAAATTAGATGCTACGA
Source organism: Brenthis daphne (assembly GCA_947093115.1). NCBI lineage: Eukaryota > Metazoa > Arthropoda > Insecta > Lepidoptera > Nymphalidae > Brenthis > Brenthis daphne. The sequence goes on along the minus strand of OX352472.1, from coordinate 21,486,237 downwards.
ATATTAATTACTTTATTTGGAAAAACAAAAACAAATCTATCCCTCGGGAACCGTATATTTTTCCGGGATAGAAAGCTTATGTGTTATTCCAAACTATAATCTATCTCTGTGCCAAATTTCATCCAGATCCGTTCAGCCGTTCTGGCGTGAAAGAGTAATAATCATCCATACATACTCACAAACTTACACATTTGTAATATTTATATATACAGAAGTAATTAATAATGGTCATAGCAATCCAATTATTTATGGGCTACTACTGATTTATTAATAAGAGTTAAAGAAAAAATAATTTATCTATCAGCGAAGTAAAGTTAAGGCACCATGGATGCTGACATCTGAACGAACCGTAGAAATGATCTGATGATGGACCAGGAGGTGAATAGTAGAACTCTTCGATACTGGTAAAACTTTTTTTTTCGATTATAATATGTACATACATAGTTTAGGTGACGTATACGGCATAGTCACAACAAAATATCAAGCCCTACGGTTCCTACCTATTCTGCTTCTTCCATTAATTATGATTCTATTCATACACGCTTGACGGAGAATTTTCAATTTTTTCAATTGATATTCTTTAAATAATATTAAATTAATATTAAAAAATATTTTTAAAAACAAGCTTCTATATCATATTAATTGTTTATTTATTCGTATTCTTCTCAGTAAACCCTTTAATTTAATATTAATGTCATTGGTGTGCATAAAAAACATAGTCCGCCATCTTTGAGAATCCGCCATGTTGGATTTAGAATGAAGACACATATCTAACCAAGCACTGTCATCTAAACGTCTATCCAAAATTTCAGCTCAATCTGTTGAGGATAACAGCTTTAAAATTCAGTTACAAGATTTGACCGAAGTTAAATAAAAACTTGTAAAAACAAGTCTTCAAAAGTGTTCATCAAAAGTAAATATGAAATTAAAAGTACACTAAAATTTACCACGTCACGTTATCCAAATACGAGTATGTACATGCAAATAGGCTCCCAATTATTACAGATTCGATAGATACGTGGGTTGTTTTGACTAAGCCAGCTTACGTCTCGAATGCATAAACTGGCTTATTTCTAAGTTTATTGACATATGTATCGTATGTGTGTAAGGTTATATATTGAGCATTTTAATAGAAAATAACATATTTTATTAATTTGTAATGATTTATGTATAAGGCATTTACTTTTGTGACCTTGGCCGATAGGAATGTGTTTTAAAAAAAATAAAAAAGGGCGCGGATATTCATTTGTTTTGCCGCGCTTTTGGACAGAGATGTCGGTACCACCATGTAGTGACTAGTCACGAATTGTTTGTAATACTGAAAATTATGATTATAAATTATGTAACTCACTGACGATTATAAAAGTACTGAATATAAGAATATAAGCAAGGAATATCTCGAAGTTTTATTAGGGACCCTATATGTGAAACTAGCAACTGGAATGAAATGATTATTTCTATCTAAATGTAAACTTATACTTACTTAAAACCACTTACTCCTTAACAAAGCACAAAACATTGTGCATTTTGGATCCAATAGAACTATCTATGGGGATATATGCTACTTTATGAAATAAAAAAAAATCCTGTCCAAACATATACAGCAATATCATGGATCCTTTTTGTGTAATACTGTAAATCTTACAATTAGACCTAATCAATATTCAATAACCTAATATATTTTTAATTAAAAAATAAAACTTCATAAACAAATTTAACAAAATATGACTTCTAACACTGGCAAATTGAAATATACATATATCATCCAAAACGTACAATCTCGCTTATTAGGAAGACATACGCATCTCAGCTATTACTTAAGTGAAGATATATGTGAGTCAACAAACAAACACAACAAACATACATTTACATTATAATGCAAACGCTTTTAGGCGGATCTAGTGGCACTGTTATATATCGCTTGAGGACTTAAGTAATTACGGAAATAGAATGCACGTTATACTTAGCAATAAAATATTATGTGGAAATTGTTCGTTAACAACTGTGACGTTCTGTATATAATTTCTAAGTGATCGAATTACTGTTTGCTATAAATACCTTTATTTATTACTTATAATTGGACTATTTACTTATAATTGGAAGTATAGTGGCTAGCATGTACGGGTGCATCCGGAGGTCCTGTATTCAAGTCCCGGGTGGGCCAAGTTTAGTTTTTGAGTCTTTCTGGTAAGAAAGTCCCATTAACAGTCCGGAGTTGACGGTGGTTGGAAGTTGGCGGTGTTACACTCCGGTACCTTAGAGTATCGTCGAATTATCGTTCTATCACAATTTCAGAGTGAAAGGAATAGAGAGTGCACTTGTGCCTGCGCGTACACTTGTGCACTATAATATCTCCTGCGCAGTTGGCTAGTCTCAGTGAGATTGGCCGCCGTGGCCGAAATATATCAGGAGGACATCATCATAAATGTATGTTTGTTACTCCTTCTTGCTAAAATCACTGGACAGATTTGGATGAATTTTAGTAAACAGTTAGATCGTAACCTAGAGTAACACTTAGGCTATTATATTATATACACAAAAAGGACCTGGTGACATAATATGTAAGTATATAATATCATTATAAAAAAAACTGGCTGCTATTGTTTATAATAACTTAACAAAAATTATATGTGAATCCGATAACAAAAGTGCATGAGATAATATCTATATCTAGAAAAGAGAAGATATAACAATTACTTGGTTAAAAATACGACTATCAAAGGCGAGAACGTTAAAAAATGAAAGGACTGCTTGAATTTTATCTTCCCGGTAGATACTACGAGAACTAATATTTTAGTTTTACGACGCCCGTACATTACTTGAATGTATAACAGGCTTATCCTCTCTTTAAGTGAGATTACACTGAAGAATACACGATTGCGGCAAAAAATCTTAAACATATAGAATAGAAAGTCTAACAATTTATAGCGTACTTTATCAAAGGGGAATTTGGAAGATTTTATGGGGAATATACGCAATCTTCGCATTGATTCAACGTTTTATTTTATTTTCAAGCGTGGAAAGGGGCATGTGTTGGCGATATAATTCAGCCTTTTTAACGTCTCCCTCCATGGCCTCCCTTCATGGGGCATTAGGGTCTGATTATTAGGCTATAATCCATCACGTTGGCCAAGCGCGGACTTCCCATTTGTTAAAAAACTAATTTCGTTATATATACTAATAATTATTAAGAGGAAAGATTTTTTTGTTTGTTTGTTTGTTTGTTTGTTTGTACCGAATAAGTTCCAATACCACTGGACCGATTTAGATAAAATTTGGTAAGAAGATAGTTTGAGTCCCTGGAAAGGACATAGCATAGTTTTTATCCCGGAAATCATCCGTTAAATGAGGCGCTAATTTTAGATATTTGTCTTAGTGTTACACTGTTATAGACGTAATATTATGATAATACGCTGACGGATAAAACTACAATCACTCCGACTGCAAATATAAACCAAAAAAAATGTTACAAATGAAATATCCCTATTTATAAATTCCATTATTTTAAGGTAGTGGTAGCCCAGTGGTAACGCGCTCGCTTGGAAAATCAAGTGAAGCGGATTCAAATGCCAGGTCTCGTACCGCTGAAATTCTCATGTAGGAATCATTTTCAACATGATTACCATTTGCCTTACGGTGAACAAAAACATCGTGAGGAAACCTGCATGTCTGAGAGAAATCGTGATGAAACTAGCAAGTCTTCGAAAGACATGTGAAGTTCGCCAACCCGCAGTTGGCCAGCGTGGACTATGGCCTGGTCCCCCTCATATTGAAGGGAGGCCTGTGCCCAGCAGTGGGACGTTAAAAAAGCTACATACTACCCTTATTTCATACTTTTTAGTGTTTTGAAGTTGATTTACATTTTCTTTTATATTTTAATAATTTAATTATTCTTTTATTAATAAACTACAAAATGTCAGAATAAATAATAATTAGGAAAATCTATAGTATGTGAAGTAGTCAAATAAAATGCTATTAGACAATTTTATTCATATTATTTCTGAAGAGGGTTTAACGTGGATCAGATTTAAATTCACCAGGCGACTGAGTTTCATATATTTATTTTTATAATGTTAAAAGCACTAGATGTGCCTTTAAACGAAATATACATTCTTGCGATATTATACATAATATGAAAATATTAAAAAAAATTGAAGTCGTATGAAAAACTATAATTTACAAAAAAAAATGAATATTTATGTTACTTTTTCTTGGTAATCCTCAAACATACTAAGCGTACAATAAATATTTAAATATTACTTAATATATATTAATTATAAATGTGAAAGTTTAGATGGATGTTTGGATGTTTGTTACTCAATCACGCCAGAACGGCTGAACGGATCTGGATGAAATTTGACACAGAGATTATATTATATTATAGTCTAGACATATTTTTATCCTCGAAAAATGCACAGTTCCCGTGGGATAGATTTGTTTCTGTTTCAATTGTAATATAACCTGAAAATCAAGTATACTTCTATACATATCATGGCTTATATCGCTAGTGATTCGTCAAACAAAATATATTTCCTCTGAAATTAATTCAGTTCCAGTAAAACTAATAAAATCCGTAATTTAATATTTTGGATAAATTTAGTACCACTAAAGCCATCCGTCTCACGCGTCGATCATACAAATCCTTTATTAAGGGTCTACGTAATTTCAATAAATGTGCTTGCAAGAGAAAATGATTTAAACGCGTCGTATAATATTCGTAATCATATTTATATTATACAAGCAATATGCTTTGGTTTCGTGTACTTTTTTATTTAATATTTTTTACATTTGTATCGTAAAATAAATTGGCATTGCGTATTAACAACCTATTTGCAGGTGGTAATTTGACCTGAGGTTGATTCTGTTCGATTTTGGTTTTTTGATCCCAATTTCTAAGCTATCTGTGGTTAAATTAAATTCAATTTTTTTGTTATCTAACGGCTTTAAAACATGCCAGTTGAGCACTTGATATTCCTTCGCCTTAGTCACGTAGAATGGAGAATACTGACTCCTGGTACTTCTTTGATAGCAACCCTCTAGATGATGTGTCTGCCTCGGTAGACCAGCCATCTAGTCGTATATAGTTGAGTGTGTAAGTAATTCTCCGGCGCCCCACTCATAGCGAGGACATTCCGTTAGGTTCTAATGTATACTAGCGACTCACCCTTGCTTCGCTCAGGTTCCTGAATAACCAGCTATCATCATACTAAATTTTATCAAAATCTCTCTAGTGGCTTATTACGTGAGGCGGTCGCAGACAGACAGACATAAATTCTAAAAAAGATAGATTTGGCCTTTGTATCGATAATAAAATCTATTCAATAACATTTTCCAAAAAAAACAGATTCGGTTTAGTTACAATTTTACGTACATATCATGTACATATATTGTATAGATTGTATAGTAGCTACTGGCTTTTCTAGCCGGTGAGTCACTACAAAACCACCTGTCTGTATACAGGTGGTATGCGTAAATACTTTTTGTTTTCACTGTCTGTCTCAAATATGAAATCCACAAAACGATATAACCAACATTGTTCCTTTCAAAAACTGCTTCACCAAACTTCTTCTGACAAGTTTTACACGAACTGAGAGTTTCTTAAAACTTCGTTTAGATATTGTGTTGTGTTCAAACTACATTACCGCGGGTTAGTGAGTTCCGCTTCTATTTATTATTTATTTTATGGAAACACTACATCAGATACAACAGATCTTATAGATTATCGTTTATGATTTTATATGGAGTATTGGTTTATTTAACTTTTTCTTTGTTCACTGTAGGAAATGTGTTCGATGCCCAAGCATGGTCAGTAATAATGTTAGTCGAAGGTACAACGTATACGTACGTATTTTGTACTATTTTAATTTTGGTCAGATATCATAGTTTAGAAATTTTTGCGTGAAAGATTAATAATCATCCACCCATACATCCATCCTCACAAACTTTCGCGATTATAATATATCGATATTATCTCGTAGTAGAATCATAAAGAACGTGATAAGTGAGGTCCACAAGTGTTTAAATAAATATACTGCCTCGGTGGTGTAGTGGCTAGCATGTACGGCTGCACACCCGGAGGTCCTGGGTTCGAGTCCCGGGTCGGGCCAAGTTTAGTTATTGAGTCTTCCTGTATAGTAAGTCTCAGTAACAGCCTGGAGTTGGGAAGTTGGCGGTGTTTCACCCCCGTGCCTCGGAGAGCACGTAAAGCCGTCGGTCCTGCGCCTTAACTCTCACCGGTCGTGTCGAGTGGTCGTCCCACCGGAGTATGAGAGTGATAGGAATAGAGAGTGCACTTGTGTCTGCGCGTACACTTGAGCACTATAATATCTCCTGCGCAGTTGGCTAATCTCATTGAGATTGGCCGCCGTGGCCGAAATCGGCTAGGAGAACATCATCATCATCAAATAAATATGTAGATATTTACTTATTAATGTAAGTATTTATATAAAAGACACAAATTACAGCAATAATTAATTTATAAAGCTAAATATCTTTAGAAATCAACAATGAAAGGAAAACAAAGATTTCAAACCAATTAAAACTCATAAAATTTTAAATAAATATAAACTGAGAACTCTCATTAATGATTATATTGTAGGTAAGTGTTTTGGTAGCGTCAATTATTTCTAACGAGCGCCGCCACTTGTTACGCATAATGATTCTATGCTTTGGTAAATGCCCATTTTCAGATAATAAAATGAAAAATAATAAAAAATGTATGGATATTTCAATATAAAATACATTTAAAAGCTTATCAACAATGTTGGTGATTGGTCGCATTACTCTACTTTTTACGCGACTGCGGCGAAAGCCCAAAGCCCAACCTCACACCCTCGCTTCGCTCGGCTTCGTCTCTACTTACGTTATAACGTTTAGTATAGATTTTTCAGATATGAGAATTGAGATATTTTCCCGCAGTAAAAAGTATTGACCCGGATAACCAGCTATCATTATACCACATTTCATCAAAATCCAGTAGTCTTTCCGTGATGCGGTAACAGACAGACAGACAAAAATTCTAAAAACTATAGTTTCGGCCTCTGTATCGATAATAATGTCTATTTCAATAAGATTTTCCAAAAAATATTTAATGTACAGATTTGTCTCAGTTACAATTTTATTATATGTATAGATATAGGATCACATCAAGGGTAAAACATTTACATATGTCTCCGACTGTATAATACTAGGTTGCCTCGTAAGCGTGTTTCCATCTTTTTAGTTCGGTTTTTACGCAGCCGGGCTGTTTCTTATTTTTGTAAATTTTTTATTCAAATTACATAAAGGAAGGAAGTCAATTCGGTTATATATTGTGTGTGTGAATGCGTGCTTGTTTGCGTGTATGTGTGTTTGCTACGACTTATCCGCAACTCTTTTTTTTATTTATTACGTTTTCCTCAATAGTGGTTTAATATAAATAAAAAAAGTAGAATAATTAATTTAAATTGATTTATGTATTGAACTCGATTAATTATAATTTTGAAAAAGGGCCGAATTCAATTTTATTTTTAACCGGCTTCAAAAAATGAAGAGGTTCTCGAATGCGAAAGTTTGTACGTGTATGTGAGTATATGTTTGTTACTCCTTCACGCAGAAATGCTGGACGTTTTTTTTAATTTGATGGGAAACTAACACGCAGCACCATCCAGTTCCATAGTCAGCTACGAGGCTTGTGTTATGGATACCAGATAGTTTATACACTACACATATATAATTTTTAAATATATACCCGTGACTGGGGTACAAACGTTCGTGCGTCACACAAATGGATGCCCCCGCGGGACTCGAACCCGCGACCGCTAACACAGCAAGTAGGGTCACTACAAACTAATCCAAAGGGGTCGTCTTTTAGATAAAACTACAATACACCTACACACCCGAACGAAGCAAGAGTAAATCGCCAGTACAAAACATTTTATAAGCATTTCTAGTTCAATGGAAACAGTCAACATCAATAACTTACACCAGTATATTGTAAGTGAACATGAAACAGAATATTAATTACGTACATTAGTGTTTAAACACAAATATCAAGCTATGTACTGAGTAAGATGGAGCTTGGCGCAAATAAAATATGACATGATAAATTATATTACCATCGTTTATGCCTTTGAAGGTATTATTAGTTACTTTGTGTATAACCGCTCCTTCCATTTTCTGTTCGGAGATACCTTAAATGAGTTGACTTTCTACAATTCATATCGTTAATAGAAAAGTAAAATGTATGTATATTCTAAACTCATTAGTATTATAAATGCGAAAGTTTGTATGTGTTTGCGTGCATGCGTGCGTGCGTGCGTGCATGCGTGCATGCGTGCATGCGTGTGATTCACACTGAAATGCCTGGAAGAACTTAGTAAAATTAAGTTCACAAATAAGCTATGAGTTACTATACTCGTATTAGTACAAAACTATCAAAAAGTAGCGCTGCCTCTATACATATAATATTATAAATACAAAGAAATACCTTAGAACGCAAAAAACAGCGAGGAAATGACTCTATTATTGAATAACAGATACGCACATGGAAATTTCAAAGTTGCAACACTTGGGATTTGAATCCAATTCACTCCGTTTTCGAAGCGAATGATTCTATGTGACATAATTCTTTCTATTATTATCGATGGCGATTACAGAATATCAATTTTTATTATAACCATATATTATTGCGTTTCAAAGTGCATACTTCTTTCTTATATGGTAAAATATGATGGTCCTAAATCTCAGCAACGTCTTCATTCTATACCAAGATTTAAATAAGGTCAGTATCAACCCATAATATAGCCCATTGGTAATGCGCTTTCTTAGAAAACCGAGTGAAGCGAGTTCGAATTCCCGGTCTCGCACCTCCGATGTGCAACATAAAACATTATGAGTAAACTTGCCAGAAACTATTCTACCTCTAAATACTGCCAGAAACTCTAAGAAAAACTAGCCAGTTTTCAAAAAACAGGTGAAGTCCGCAAGCCCGCACTTGGCCAGCATGGCGGACTATGGCCTGACCCCTCTCGTATTAAAGGGAGGCCCACCCCCAGCAGGGGGGCGTTAAAAAGGGCTGAATATCAACTAAAATTATAAAATTTTACTATTTTCTGTCTACATGGTTTGTATAGACGCGCACAAAATAATCTATTCTAGCTGTATAAAGATACAGCTAGAATAGATTATTTTGTGCGCGTTTATACAAACCAGGTAGATAGAAAATAGTAAAATTTATCTAAAGAGATATATTCATTTCAATTGATGTAAAAATTAACAACATTTTTGTTTCCGATTTATATAAAAGTTAGTTTCAGTGAGTTAAAAATCCAAAATAAAAACGTGTTAAATAAATATTTTTCTACAAAAAAATAAAGGTTTTCATTTGAACGAAAAATTAATCTCGCGTAAATATTTTATTTTTACACAGAACTAATTTAAAAAATAAATGATATCCTTTAATTATATCATTTTTAACTTTTTAATGCTTTAACTTAATACTAATAATATTATAATCTATACTAATATTATAAGGTAATATATAACACACAAACTCTGCCTGAGTTTGTGTGTTTGAATGCGCTAATCTCAAGAACTTCTAATCCAATTTCAAAAATCCTTTTTGCATTAGATATCCCGTTTTTGAGGAAAGCTATAGGCTACAATAATATCATATAGTATATAGTCTGTCTATTCCATACTAACCATTAAAGCGTATCTAGGGACGAACCCGAACGAAAACTAAATAATTGTTATAAAAAATAAGCATATTGTAGTGCACAGTAAGTTAAATATAATTATTATAAATTAATAAGTTTAAAAAACCCTCTACGCAAATTAATTATCATTTAACGATTACACTGGCACGCGTGAAGCACTTAATCGAATAATCATTCGCCAAAATGCCTTACATCATTTTGGTAAAGAGCTGATACTCTTACACTGCTAGACCGATATTAACCAAACATAGCTAAGAACCATCGCAAGGAAACCGAATTTCAAATGAAAAGAACCGCATCGAAATCCGTCCACCCGTTTGAGAGATACGATGCTACAGACAGACACACACACACAGACAGACATCGACGTCAAACTTATAACGCCCCTCTTTTTGCATCGGGGGTTAAAAATAGTTTCAATTATCATTTCTCTTACTTAATGAATTGTCACTAATTCAAACATAATGAAAGGTTATCATCTGCAATCCTACAGTTTAACCTCGCATTGTACTGAAGTAAAAAATAAAAACCTTTAAGTAAATTCATATTGTTACATAACTCTATGAGCTCTTCAGTAAAATCCTATTGAATTCGTAGCGATTGAGAGAATTTATTCATTCGTTTTCTTAAAACGTCACAATCTATTTAAACGATACTAAGAACTAAAGCAGATTCATAAAATCTGGTTAAGTATTACGGTTAAATAAAAAGTCTTCTTCAAAAAGATTAAAGAATCATCATCATACATCATTATTTTTTACCAGTGAATATGGTATTTTTGCTGTGACCTCTAGGAAATTCATATATAGTTTTTTTTAGTGGAACTGTAGTTCTTTTTTTTTAAATAAAAGTACCCTAAGTTACTCCTTATAACATCAGCTGTGTGCCAATTAATATTTCGTCAAAATCTGTCCAGCCGTTTCGAAGTTAAGTCAGAATAAACAGATAGATAGACAGCCATACAAATAGACAAACAGACAAAACAGAAAAAAATATTTAATGTACAGATTTGATTCACAATTTTATTATATGTATAGCTAAGATTCTTCTCCTTTAATACTTTCTTAGATTTACGCGAATGTTTGACATTTTAAAATAAAACTATCTTTTCGCATTATTTCGCGGATTTATTTTGATTTTTGGTTCCCGACGTTTCGAATGCTTTACAGCAATCATGGTCACGGGAGAGACTAAGGTGTTACATGTTTTAAAGATATAGTTGTTACAGACAGCCTACCCACAATTAACAAAATGAAAATTGCACCAATTACATTACAATATTTTTTAACTTTAAACATTTTTATAATTTTAATTATAATTGAATATGGAATATTATTTATTTAATTTTTGCTATTATTTTTATAATTATTACAATTTTAAAAATATTAATTAGTAATCTATATTTAGTGTTGCCATTATTATATTTATAACCATAAAGAAAAATATAAAATATAGTATTAATTATTTAAGCCATATAATTGTTCCATGTGTAATTTAAAAAAGTTAAAATTAATTAAGGATAGTAATTTTAATTTAGTTTGCTATTATTTAAAAACACAACTTATTAAGCAACACTATTACTATATACTTTTACAAATGAAAAATGAAAAATATTAATCTGATATGCTGTGATTTTGATCTACACAGTAAGAACTTACTACATTTACCTGTCTTTTATGTTTATATTTATTATTTGATTTTATTATATTAATAACAGGATCCCATGACGATGGTAGTACCCAGCCATCTTCCCTATTGAAATTTGGATGTTTTTTAATTTCTATGGCTTCTCGAATCATTCTAGGGCGATATCGGGTTTCTTTCGCCAGGATTTGAGGTGTATCGAAGCGAATATAATGGCTTGGGCGGTCCTGGCTATGTTTGCAGACAGGAGATGCTGTATTCTTCTCCTTTTAAGCGACTTAATCGATTTTCATGATACTTATGGCGTCATTTAGATGATTCTTAGCTTTAGTTGGACTTAGTAGGTCCCGACGAAGATCGACCGAGATCAAAGAGCAGGTATTATTAATTTTGCGACTTCTCGAGGTCTGTGTCAGGACTCAGGAGAACGTGTGTCAACCGAGTCCGTTAGTTGTATATAAATAGATTCTTAAACAAAAATTCCTATAATCATGTTTTTACTTTTTTTTTTAATTTAAACCCATAGAAACCTATAAAATATTGAGTTTGTCACATAAAATATATTGTAGTGAAGGTCATATTTAGAAATAGTGCTTAATAATAAATACAAACAAACGGACAAAGCCACATGTAAAAACTTGTATGTATATACATATATAGAATAAGAATATTCGACTCTATGTCATTAGAGCTTCGTTCAACAGCATCTGCTAAAAGTAAGCTTTGAACAAACAGTGTAAGATATGGAGACGTCATTCTATCTCATATTATATTTTTATTCGAGTAAAGACATTTGCGATGAACAAATTGTTTCTTAGAATCTGGATTTTAAATATATTAGGTTTTATTTTTTGACTTATTTCAAAAGAGGAAAGACCAACGAAATTTGGTTTTATTTTTTTTATCCAGCTTCATCGTAGCTCTAAGGAGGGTTATGTATTTAATCTGTATGTATGTCCGTTCGTCACAATAAAATTAAAATGAAAGAACAATACATTAATATGTTTGTATTTACGACGTATTAATTTTATTCGACTTATCGAAATAGACATGTTTTGCCTTAACTTAACCGACTTCAAAAACGTCATATCTGATTAGTATGTATCTATTATGAAAGAAAAATCCCGTTTAGTTAATTATATCTTTTAAAAGTTTTTATTTTGCCTATTTTTAGGGTAAAAGTAATCTAGACTAATATTATAAAGAGGTAAAGTTTGTGAGTTTGTAGGGGGAGGTAATCTCTGGATCTGGATCTAATGAACCGATTTATATGAAATTTGGTAAGAAGATAGTTTGAGACCCTAGGAAAGGCATAGGATAGTTTTTATCCCTGAAATCATCCCTTAAGGGGATGAAAGTGGGGGTAAAATTTGTTAAGGGGAACCAAAATAGGGACGAACCCGAGCGAAGCGAGGGTGAGTCGCTACTAAGTAGTATAGTATCAAATGTATGTATATAAGAAAGTATTTTAAATATATTCACCAAAGCAGAAATAATTTTGATACAAAATAATGAGTGAAATAAAATATCTATACTAATATTATAAAAAGGCAGAGTTTGTTTGTTCGTTTGAACGCGCTAATCTCAGGAACTACCAATCCGATTTGAAAATTTCTTTTTGCATTAGATAGCCCGTTTATTTCGGAAGGTGTTAAGGCTATATATCATTACTAGCGGACCCGACAGACGTTGTCCTGTCTACAATGATAACAAAACTTTTTTTTAATTTGATCGCAGCGCTAACTGTCGGGACAGACTAAAATTAAAATTCGAATATTATTTAAAATTTGACACTGCGATGGTAGCGCCGTCTGTCGGATCCAATGTAAAACATTCCAAAATCAACAACTACTAATAAATTAAAAATTAATTAAAAAAACATTGTCCAGCGGACAAAATTGTGAATCTAAACCATTCCTAGATCCCCTTGAACACACACAAAAAATTTCATCAAAATCGGTCCAGTCGTTTGAGAGAAGTTCAGTGACATACACACTCACAGAAGAATTATATATATAAAGATAATATATAGTATATCTATTCCATACTAACCGTTAAAATAAACACTACAAATATATAATAATAACTCTATTAAATTTTAGTATATAAGAATATAAATATAATGAAACAAGTTGAGATAAATAAACGATTATTGTATAGAAATGTACTAAGTAAATTGGAAATAGTATTATAGCAACACTGCATTCAATTCCACACATCTCACAGTTATAAAACAAACGTTTTCATTCCACGTTTCCAACGGCCGTCGAAACTTATTTGCATAAGCAAAACCTATGGAAATGGACCGAAAAATTTTCAGAATCACTTACAATGTAATGTATTGTCTTCTTTGTTATACTTAGAGGCTTATATGTTAGTATAAACTAGTACAAATAAATATATACATACATAGTATATATATTTTTTTACAATTACACTTATTTACATTAATTTATTATTACATTTTATAACAAAAATAATAATCATTAATTAATTAATAATAAATTAACATATTATATTTATCGAAGCAGCATTAATTTTCACTATTATTTTCCATTATTTTATCATGAATTATACAGTGGGCGTTATATGGGAAGTGTTGGTTCAAATGAAAGTCGATGCAATCACAGTTGTATTTCAAATTAACAATAATCACTTTGTACATAGTTAAACAGCACTTCACTACACAGCCATATACCACTTCATTATTACCATGTATAGACAATACGGAACGCAAGACAGTTCCTAGTGGAACGGTCCTAAGCTTGGCTCGGCTCGAAGGCAAGTGTCCAGCCCTCTTAGCACCCCTCCCTTAGCTAGGCTCCGTCGTAGCACGAAGCTCGCCGAGTGTTGGCGATAATACCGAAGGTGCTGCCATCACTCAGGCGTCGTGCCGCGCTTCGTTTAACGACCGTATTGATGACCGTCTCCGACACGGCCATCCTGCTGGCACACGCCCTCGTGTGTTAGCCGTGTGTTAGCCTGCAACCAAATAATCATTAGGCAAAACATAATATTTCAAAAGATTTCAAGAGAATGACCGTTAATCGTTACAAAACAAATTTTACTCTGTGCGGAATATTCCGTTTTGATCAATACTAGAAATTGCAAGGACAAAATCGTTAACCACACAATTTGACTGCCAAATGTTATCTTACTAACGAATATTCAGCACCATGATTATAACAAAAGCAATACAGATTACCTGCCATTGAGCATTCGAAGATGGTTGTACAACACGTACATCCACGCGTCGTTCCGTTCATGTTGCACCCATATTGCTGCCGTCCACTTGACTGGCACTACTTATGCACCGGAGCGTGATGTGACCAGGCTTGCCACGTTTGAAGCACACCAGAGACTTCACTGCAGGCTGTAATGCCGTTGCTGTCATCGAAGGTCGTTCCACACTGTCATTTACCTTGCTTTTACACTCTGACCGCTTAAGACCCACTTTTTTTTTGCGTTTCAAATGTGAGAATGCGTGCAATCTCCGCTGCAGTCGATCTCGCGAAGCAATTTTCGTAGTAAAGGCCAATCGTTGTAATTTCGAATTAAACTGACATAAGTGAGCAAGGATAGTCGCAATTGCTATCTGATTCTTGCTAGCGTCTTTCCAACGATTAGTCAGTGACGTCATCTGGCGATTTGCGTACGTAACGAGTTTCTTTTTTCTTTTGGTTTGTCACTGTTAAAATTAATTAGCGTACCAGCCAATGTCTCGGTGGAAATAAATCTCGCCTTGAAAATCACCTTGAACTCTTCCTATGTTATTCTCTGGTATACAAATTGTGATAGCCACGTCGACCCTTATCCTTTTAATTCCTTTGATGACCGTCTCCGACATATTTATGTAATTACAAATTACTAGGGATTTATCCTCGCTCCGCTCGGGTTCGTCCCTACGTTTTAAGGTTAGTGTAGATTTTTCAGAGATGAGATATTTTCCCGCAATAAAAAGTATCCTAAATGTTGACCCGAATAACTAGCTACCATCATACCAAATTTCTTCAAAATATGTTTAGTTGTTTTCTCGTAATACGGTCCCAGACAGACAGACAAAAATTCTAAAAACTATAGATATGGCCTCTTGATAATAATGACTACTTCAATCAGATCTTCCTAAAAATATTTAATGTACAAATATGATCGACTCCGTTAGAATTTTATTACATATATTTATATACATAGATTTTTACTACAACGGTACGCCAACTTCAAAATCACCTTAAACATAATTTATTATGAGAGTGAATCTTTTTTATGGTATTTATATGGTAGTACCTATGATAAAATTAAAGTAAGATGGGAAAAAAACATTAAATCAATTTCACAATTGGCAAATATTTAATCCCGTAATATACTCACACAAAAAAACAAACATCCAAAATGAGTCCTCTTTTTTTGGTGACGGTTAATAAATTACTTTTATACCGTACTCGCTACTTCACGCAGAGCTTATCTACACTCCACTTATCATCACTTTGAAAATGTGAAACTGGAGTTCACTCTACTTTAAAAATTAAAAATTTCGTACCGATTTGTTCAAGCGTTAAAGCATCAAACATATTTAGTCAATCTAGTCAGGACTTTGGTCAGAATTCCAAGCAGTACCAGAACGTTATGATCTATAGTAATATGATAAAGAGGCAGAGTTTGTTTGTCTGTTTGTTTGTTTGAACGCGCTAACCTCAGGAACTACTAATCTGATTTAAAAAAATCTTTTTAATTAGGTAGCCCGTTTATTAAGGTAGACTATAGGCTATATATCATCTTGCTACTACCCAAGAGAGCTGAGCAGTAATCATAAATGTCAACAAATCGTGCAGACTTCCATACATTATTGTAAAGCCAAAAGTTTTTATTGTAAATTGAACGCGAGCGAAGCCGCAGGTTCTGCTAGTTCAAAACATAATATTTACTTAACAAATTCAAAAATATAAAAGAATTTCAATAGTCGAGTTTCTACAACAAAGCTATTGAAGAAAATCCCTAAACTTGAATACGACAAAACGCCGCCACTATTATCCTCTACGGGAGTTGTCCGGAACGGAAATATTATTGCTTGTGTGGAGAATTCAAAATCTACTGTGGTTTTGTTGTTAAAGAACTTCGTGAATACGAGGTAATGGATAATGGCTTTAAAAATCGCAATGATATTACAATTTTTATGCTTTTTCTATAATTTTTGTTTAATAATTATATGCTTTCTTAGATTTACGCAAATATTAAAAGAAATTTTAATAGTACAACAATATAATATAAGAACCTTTGAGACGTCCAAAACCTTAGTCTCTCACGACCATAATTGCTGTAAGCGCTCGAAACGTCGGGAACTAAAAATCAAAATAAACCTGTAAAAAATCCGGAAACATAGTTTCATTTAAAATATATATATTTTTATTATTATTCTGAAATATATTTGTCTGTTTGTCTTACTTTCACGATACAATAGAGCCACTAATATATATAACAATCATTTTTTTACGTGGTGGTAAGCTCCTCTTATTTTGATACCAATAATTTACCAAGTGTTCCAAATTATTCTGATACACAAATTATTCAGATAACCCAAACAGCAGGATTGTGAGGAAGAATCACTACTATGACAGCATTAAGCATAGAAATTAAAATCACCCTATTCCTCTCATTACACACAAGCCATTAACAAAGAAATAGAAATATCTATTGTTCGTGGAGATATCACATTTATTGTTCACTAGCGACTCACCCTCGCTCCGCTTGGGAACCTATTTATAGTCCCTATTAACGTTTTAAGGTGTAGTATAGATATCTCAGAGATGCATCAGAGATCTCAGAGCCCGAATCTATAGTATTTACTTTCTTTTGTCTATCTGTCTGTCTGTTTTCGCATCACGTGAAAATAACTGGACAGATTTTGATGAAATGTGGTATGATAATAGCTGGTTATCCGGGTCAACATATAGGATACTTTTTACTGCGGGAAAATACCGTATATCTGAGAAATCTATATAAATGTTAAAACATAAGTAGGGGCGAAACCGAGCGGAGCGACGATGAGTCGCTAGTTCGAT
The DNA here is from genome assembly GCA_947093115.1 of Brenthis daphne. Taxonomy (NCBI): domain Eukaryota; kingdom Metazoa; phylum Arthropoda; class Insecta; order Lepidoptera; family Nymphalidae; genus Brenthis; species Brenthis daphne. The sequence goes on along the minus strand of OX352472.1, from coordinate 21,468,839 downwards.
ATAAAAATAATTTAAGCCTCAATCACCGAAGATATCGCCTAACATATATACATACAAAAAATCCTAAAAAATCCCAACCTTCGTTTAAGAAATTGGTCAAAAATGTGCAAAATAAGGGTATTTCCAACGATATTAAAGTTCAATTACGGAGCCTATATATCTAGTCATGCAACAAAGTTGCCAATGACACAGCGTTGTGACAAAATAACGATTCCGCGTTCCACTTCAAAGTGGAATGCCCGCGACGCTGAGCGATGGTTGGGAATCGAGAACGTCTACCAACTTGTGCGAAGTGAATTTTTACACGGTTTCGTGAAGAGCAATTTTTACAATAGTATCTAAAGCTTCTGTGAGTTAGTCCGTCTATTTGTTTTCTTTCACCATTTTTACTCTATCCTTACTTAGTATAAATGCATATATTGATTTTTTATTATGTATACTAGCTTTTGTCTCGCGGCTCCACTCGCGTATTTTATGCAATGAAAACGGAAATTTCGGAAACTTAGATAAAATTTCACTGTACAATCATTCCTAATGTTTTAGAAGAGAAAAACTGTAAAACATATCTTCTATAGAATGTATACATATAATAAAATTTTTACTGAATTGATCTGTACATAAAATTTTTTTGGAAAAATCTTATTGAAATAGTTATTATCGATATATAGGTCGTATCTATAGTCTTTGAATTTTTGTCAATTTTTTTTTTAAAGTTCGCATGTATAGTTTTTTGGCTAAAATTTTTGGCTAATAACTATTTATATCTATTTAAAACGGAAGATAAGTAAGTTTAATCCTTAAGTCGCTAGTTTATAAGATAAATATAACAGAAACGTTTATTTCAACATGGTAGAATACTCTCAGTAATCATCTCCAGGTACGTAACAAAGTTCTACAGCATCCCAATTTAAACTGCAATGCCCGCGACGCTGAGCAATAGCTACGAATAGAGAACTAGTAACTTGAGTGCAGTGAATTTTTGCACTTAGTTGCTCAAACTTCGTCTTAAATTTGCCGGAAAAGTTCAACTTAACACTTTTACGTAGAAATGTGTCAGAGAGCTATTAGCTGATATGATCTATACATATAATGGAGCCGTAACGTTAGATTTATCTGGGTACTTAAGGGGAATTACGTTGGAAAAAAAGCTTGTGCTTTTATTTTCAGTATTTGCTTTTTTTAAAAATACAAGCAATAGCAAAGTGAAGCGAGTTTTAAGCGGTGTTGTCTCTAATATTTTGATCTTTAAGTGATTATCACTTGCTAATATAGTAAAGGAACATACTACAAAGAAACTTGCTTATCTTGGCCTGTGTGGGCTGATAAGATTGGTTTCTTCAATTCAAAGGGCCTTACCCAGCAGAGGGACGATAACTAAATTAAATTAAAATTTAAAAAAACCCCGACATGTAATTCGCCATTTTGTGGTGGCGACCATCTTGGATTTGAAATTTATCATATTGCATAGGTTTTTACTAATCAAAGCCTTTCATTTCAATATGGGTAATTGAGGTAGTTGTGAAAAAATAAGTAATCCGCCATTTTGTGGTGGCAGCCATCTTTGACCAATTTTCATCAAACATAGCTAGGAACACACCCGACAATTCACCTTTCAAACAAAAAAAACAATATCAAAATCGGTTTATCCATTCGAGAGCTACGCTGCCATACACAGACGCACAGACACGTCAAACTTATAACACCCAGTCGTTTTTGCGTCGGGGATAAATAAAAAGGCCTAAGGTGTTGTTTTTAAATCTAAATACGAAAAATATAATAATCTTGCGGAAAATGTTGACTATACGTCATTAAAGGATATATATTTAGATATTCCATCAAAAGATTAAAGAGACTGATAAGCTCGTTATTTAGAAATTAGTAGAACCAAACTACTCTATGTAACAAATTAAGAACGATCGTTTCTTGATATAAAAGTTATTAGTTGCTACACTTTATCCAAGAGCGCTCCCGAAGTATCCATCAATCACTAGCCGCCATTTGCAATCACATTTATCGACATGGTATTAGTTCGAACTAAAATACGTATTTTTAAAGAAAATGAAGATAAATTATCGACACGTGTCTCATTGGTTTTCCCTATTAGGGGCAAGGTCGCAGATTCAAATATTAAAGAAGGTAGCTATATCTACGCCATAGATAACCAATTCGAAGCACGTTTTGCACCAGTAATTTAGTTTTAATCTATACGGCAGTTGAAAAGAAATTATAGTAATAAAAATATCTATTAACATAGATTTTTTAAAAATACAGTGTTAAGAATATAATTAAATGTCACTAAAACATATATGACGACACGTTTGGCTCAGTTTGTAGTGACCATACTTGCTGTGCTAGCGATCGCGAATTCGAGTCTCGCCGGGGGCATTTATTTGTGTGATGAGCACGAATGTTTGTACTCCAGTCATGGGTTTATATCTATATATATAAAAGAAAGTCGTGTTAGTTACTTCACTTATAACTCAAGAACGGCTGAACCGATTTAGCTGAAAATTGGCAGGGAGGTAGTTTAGAGCCAGGAGAAGGACATAGGATACTTTTTATCCCGTTCGACCGCGTTCGAATTTTTATGATATTTTAATTTTTGGATTTCTCTTAGTCCGGAATAGGTAAGTATTAAAACATATAATTAAAATGTGAGAAAGAAAGATTTTTTCTTTTTATATCTATTTAAAACGTACCTAGCGACGAACCCGAGCGAAGCGAGGGTGAGCCGCTAGTTTATATTATATACGTATTTAAAGTTATATATGTGTAGTGTATCAACTGTCTGGTATCCTTAACACAAGCCTCGTAGCTTACCATGGAACTAGATAGTGCTGTGTGTTCATGTTTGTTCTCTCTATCAACTTTCTAAGGGAATCAATGTGAAGTTAAGCTAAAAGGTTTCATATTATAATTAATACTACCTATTAAGTGTGGACCAAACAGTTCTTGGTCACGGTCCGATAGAAAAATGCAATCTTAAATAAACATCATATTAAACAGTATTTTTCACAATTTAAACGGATGGAATAGAAATAAATTAGTCCCTATACTTTCTATGACATCGACAAAAAGAAAATATTATATTCAAGTAATACGATTTTACTGCTTTTTTATCTATACATACTAGCGACTCACCCTCGCTCCGCTCGGGTTCGTCCCTGGGGTGGGGTCTGGGAGGACCACCCTTATCCTTATCACTTGGGGGTATGGAAAATAGATAGTAGCCGATTCTCAGACCTACTGAATACGCATATAAAATTTGGTAAAAATCGGTAAAGCCGTTTCGGAGGAGTACGGTAACAAACATTGTGACATGGAAATTTTATATATAAGACTAGCGGCTCACCCTCGCTTCGCTCGGGTTCACCTCTAGAAAAGCACAAAATGATCTATCCCACGGGAACCGTTCATTTTTCCGGGATAAAAATAAAATAAATAAAATAAAATAAGTAACCTGTTGTTTGAGCTGCATTATAAGGTATAGGTATCAGCATACCAAATTTTACTAAATTAGGTGCATAAGTTGTTGTGTACTGAGCTGTATAAGTTACTATAATTTTTTAACTATCCCACGGGAACTCTTTAATTTTCCGGAATGAAAAGTATCAAATTTCATTTAAATAGGTTCAATAGTATCGGAGATTAGCCCGTACGAACAGACAAACAGACAGAGAAACAAAAAAATTGAAAAAATCTGGATTTATTTTATTTCTCTCCTTACGGGATGTAAGAAGAGAACTGACTCGTTTTTTAGCAATTTTTTTCTACCATCTATGTACAGACATTCGACCTCTACAGTTTTATTATTCATATATGTACCTATATTCAGATATAATAAATAACGTATAATAAAACAGAAATATATAATAATGAAAATAGTTATAGCGAGTGCACCTTAGGAGATAGACATATACTATGTAGAACTTTTCTATAGACCTTTTTAAGACTTACAATTTTCTTGTACAATGTTTTGATCTATCTCTTAAGGTTGAGCCAACGTTAGCCAATAAATTTCTAAGGACAATTCAATAGAACCAGTTATTGTATTTTCCCGTGGGAATGAGTAATTTGCCTGTCGTAAAAAGTATTCTAAATGTTGACCCGAGCACTAAGTTTTATGACTACAAAATTAAGTTAAAATTGGTTGAGTACTTTTTGCGTGAAACGCGCACATCGATTTGACTAAGTTTTATTATAGGTATAGATAAGAATAAATATTGCGAGTGTAACTTAGAAGATAGACATATACTATTCACAACTTTTCTGTAGGACTTTTCAAGACCTACAATTTTTTAGTATATTGTCTTGATGTTTGTCTTAAGGCTTAGTCAGAGGAAGGTTTCTAGGGAGGACTCGATAAAACCAGTTATTGTATTTTCCCGTGGGAAAGAAAGATTTTCTTTAAATAAAAGGTATCTAGGCAGTGGTATCCCAGTGGTAACGCGCTCACTTGGGAAACCGAGTGATATTTTCATATGCGAATCATTTCTAACACAGTTACCACTTGTCGTAACGGTGAAGGAAAACCTGCATGTCTGACATAACCTAGCAAGTTTTCGAAAGACATGTGAAGTCCACCAACCCGCACTTGGGCAGCGTGGTGGACTATGGCCTGATCCACCTCGTACTGAAGGGAGGCCCGTGCATGTGTTAAAAAGGGCTGAATACAACATACATACATACAAAAGGTACCCTAAATGTTGACTCGAGTAATAAGTTATCACTTCACCAAATTTCGTTGAAATTAGTACATTACTTTTCGCGTGAAACGCACACACAAAAACAGACAAACAGACATACAGGCAAACAGATAATTAGGAATCTTTTTAATAACTATTGTTTTGGGGTCTATGTTGTGTACATAATACGTTACAAATAAACAAAAACATCTATCCCACGGGAAAAGTACAATTTTCCGGGATAAAAAGTTACCTATTTGTTATTCTGATGTATGAACTATATTATTGTAAAGTTTCATCAAAATCCAATCAGTTATTTTGCGTACTAAGCTGTATAAGTTACTATAGTTTTTTGACTATCCCACGGAAACTATTTAATTTTCCGGGATGAAAAGTAGCTGATTTGTTTTTGTCATGTATGAACTATATTATTGTAAAGTTTCATTAAAATCCAATCAGTACTTTTTGTGTACTAAGCTGTATAAGTTGTTATAGTTTTTTAACTATCCCACGGGAACTCTTTAATTTTCCGGGATGAAAAGTATCTAAGATGTTGTCCGGGGATATAAGGTACCACCATGCAAAATTTCATTTAAATAGGTCCAATAGATCCGGAGATTAGCCCGTACAAAGAGAAAAACAGATAAACAGCTCGCTCGGGTTCGTCCATACATACGAATATGTTGTATTATCTCTTTAACCATTTGTCCAAATTATATGCAGTAAAAGGGAAAAGTCTTTTATTTTAAACATTTTAGACGATAAATTTACTTATTTTGATAAGAATTCATAATTGTTGATAATATGACCAATAAACATGACCTACCGATTTAAATGATTTTTTTAATATAAAAACTACTTTTTGTGACTTAAATATAAAAGTTAGACATATGCTGTCGCTGACTTTTTTGTAGGCATTATTAAGCTCTACAACTTTTCTCTAGAACATAATCGTATATCTCTCATCGTTAAGGCAGCGTTCGTAAGAAACGTTTTCGTTCGACCGTTTTTTCTCCGACTTACTTTGCAAATCCGACTACCACGAAAAAGCCTTTTCATTTTTCGGGTTAATATATAGCCTATGACACTCAGAAAGAACGTGGCTTTCTATTGGTAAAAGAATTTTGAAAATCGGTTCAGTAGATCCAGAGATTACCCCCTACAACGTCACAAACTCACAAACTCACAAACTCACAAACCCACAAACTCACAAACTCACAAGATCACAAACTTTACCTCTTTATAATAATAGTATAGATAATAAATTTCTAACCGTGTCAAATCTGTACATTACGTATTTTTTGGAAAATTATATTGAAATAGTCATTATTATCGATACAGAGGTCGAATCTATAGTTTTTTGATTTTTGCATCACGAGAAAACTACTGGACAGATTTTGATGAAATTTGGTATGATGATAGTTGATTATCCGGGTCAACATATAGAATACTTTTAACACTTAAATGTAGTTACGTTAAAACATAACCAGGGACGAACCCGAGCGGAGCAAGGGTGAGTCGCTAGTAATAGATAAAAAAGTAATATTATAACTATTTCTTCAATACAAACTGTAATTTCAATTATTTTATGGATATTTCAGAATCACAAAGAAACATTGTAACGAAGGCAGGAAATTCTCAGAGGAAATTCTAAGACAGTCTGTCATATTCTGCTTTAACAGAACAACTACCTTGATTGCCTTTGATATTTCCATACTGATATACCCAATTTAAACTTTATTAGCGTTAGTTCTGTTATTCTCACTTTGAAATGCGGTTTTATTTATCAAAGCCTTTTGAAATTTATATTCATTTTATAACAAGTGAGTCCAATGGGATTTTCCATCTGCAATATAAACAAAGGCTTAAACGTCAATTTCCATATTTCTAACTTCAAAAATGACAACTATTCAAACAATCCATACAAACTTTATTAAATAAAATAAATAAATATGTCGGGATATTAACAAACAGCACTATTCAGTTCCATGTAAAGCTACGAGGCCTGTGTTTTGGATACCAGATAGTTGATACACTACACGTATATAACTTTAAACACATACATATTATAAATATAAACACTCATGACTGTAGTACAATCATTTGTGCTCATCACACTAATGATGCCTCCAGCGGGACTCGAACCCGCGATCGCTGGCACAGCAAGTAGGGTCACTACGAACTGAGCCAAACATGTCGTCAAATTCCACTATTTTCCTCTATTTAATGAAATTTCTACTAACTCCTTCCTTAACATTCGCATTACTTTTATAATATTTTTCTTAATAAATGGATTTTTAATAAAATTCTATTCATTTATATGTCAAATCGAAATGTATGAAAATTTATGCAGAAATTTCTTTAATATAACAAAATTCTAATAAAAATTTAACAACCTTCCCATAGGAACTCTTTATTAGGGAATAAAACTAACTTTAACGTTAACCAGCTACAAAATATCAATTGGAAGTTTTAGAAAGTAATTAATATATAGATTCAAAGTCAGTGATATTTTGATCGTTTATTGCTGTATGATCAGAAATTGGTCTAAATTCAGCCATAAATCATGGCAATAACCATGAAAATGCATTGTAATAAATGTGAATAATTAAGACGCTTGCTACACAAGGTCTTTATCTTCATAGGGTGTAAGAATCTGAGAGAGAAAGAATGAAAGACGCACCCGAGTGAAACGAGAGTAAGTCTAAAATATGTAACATATATTTAGTTCTAAAGCATGGACAATCTATATATATATTATAATAAAATTCTAGCTGACTCGAATCTGTACATTAAATAATTTTTGGAAAGTTTATTGAAATAGTCCTTATTATCGATACAGAGGCAGAATCTATAGTTTATAAAATATTTGTCTGTCTATCTGTCTGTCAGTGACCGCATCACGAGAAACCCACAGAACAAATTTTGATGAAATTTGGTATGGTAATAGCCGGTTATCCGGGTCAACATATAGGATACTTTTTACTGCGGGAAAATATCTCATATATGAGAAATCTACACAAAACATCAAAACGTAACTAAACAAACCCGAGCGGAGCGAGGGTGAGTCACTAGTATTCAAAATAAAACAGTCAGACTCATTACGTTTTTGTCATATTCATTAAATGCGGGGAATTGCCGCGAGATACGACTCTTTAACAACCTAATGAAATAATATTTCATGCTTATCATATTGGAATTTTACATTGAAAACGAGCTTTTAAAAAGCGAATTAAAAGTTTGTACAAACACTGTATCATTTTTCAAGCTTTAAATCAATGATTTTTCTTACTCTAGTCTCCTTGATTTGATAGATTTCTTCTTTAATAAGATTTTTTCAATTACAGGAGTTTTCAAATATTCAACATTAGGTTGCACAAACATGTTGATGTCAATATTTAAATATATATATGTCAATATGTAAATTTTACTAAATTAGGTGCATAAGTTGTGTACTAAGCTGTATAACATACTATAGTTTTTTTACTATCCCACGGGAACTATTTAATTTTCCGGGATAAAAAGTATCTAAGATGTTGCCCGGGAATATAAGGTACCACCATGCAAAATTTCATTTAAATCGGTCCAACAAATTCGGAGATTAGCCCGTACAAACAGACAAACAGACAAACAGACAGAGAAACAAAAAAAATGAAAAAAATCTAGATTTGTTCTATTTGTCTTCTTACATCCGCCTGACTCGGTTTTTACCATTTTTTTGCTATGTACAGACATTCGACCTCTACTGTTTTATTATAGTATAGATATACTAATAAAGAAATATATATTGTTTTCTTTTTTATATTCGGTCGGTTAACGTCATTTTCTTTTTTTTTACAAAGTACATACTAGTTTTATGTACGACGCGTTTGGCTCAGTTTGTAGTGACCCTACTTGCTGTGCCAGCGGTCGCGGGTTCGATCCGCTGTTTGCATTCACCTGTGTGATGAGCACGAATGCTTGTACTCCAGTCATTGGTGTTTATATTTATAATACTCGTATATTATATGCATTTAGAGTTATATATGTGCAGTGTATCAACTATCTGGTACCCATACACATCTGGATACAACCATAACACAAGCGTCGTAGCTTACCATGGTACTAGATGGTTCTGCGTGTTAATATCCCAATGTTAGCCAAAAGCGTACTTTTAGTATTTTAAAACTATAGATCTATCATTTTATTTTTAAAATATGGAATATTTCAATATGGAATTCTAAATAAATGTTAAAATTTTAACAAACATATTTTTATTATTTATATAGTGATTAATTCAATATGGAACTCGGCTGTAAATGGAAAACCAAACTAACAACAGGTGAAAATTTAATATATTGATATTATTTATTTTCTACCATACTAACCAATTAAAAATCGAACGAAAAATCATTTTTTCACTTGGTTAAAAAGAACATATAAAAGCCGACATGAGACCGTCAAGTGCACTTTAAAAATAGTCCGGCATCCCGCAAAAAATATTATATTGGAAAATTTAGTTCACTTAAAGTGGAATACTCTAGTGGCAAAGTCGTTTGAAGTAAGATATCGCCCTAAGTCTTATCTATACATATGATAAAATTCTAACTAAGCCAAATCTGTACATTAAATATTTTTTGTAAAAACTTATTGAAATAGACATTATTATCGATACAGAGGCCGAATCTATAGTTTTTAGAGTTTTTGTCTGTCTGTCTGTTACCGCATCACGAGAAAACCACTGGACAGATTTTGATGAAATTTGGTACGATTATAGCTGGTTATCCGGGTCAACATATAAGATACTTTTTACCGCGGAAAAATATCTCATTTCTGAGAAAAAATACAAAAACTGCAATGTAAGAGTATACTAATATGTAAAACCTAAGAATTTGGTTTTTGGTCATCTGAATACAAAAATGTATATGTAACGATCAACTTATTTGCTCAAAACTACTTTATAATATAATATTTTATAGCGTTGCACCAAATAATTTAGTCCGTAAGTGGACTTAACATATCTATCAAATTCGTAAGATTCTGTATGATATACAAGTTGACCTCGCTATGTTTTCATGGAATAATAAGCTATATAATATAATTTTCATGTATTGTAATTACGTAGACGTTGCTTTGTATGAACATTTCACTTGATTTTTCACGCGGATATTACCTATTGTCCACTGGTCCATAAAAATACATGAATATAATTAAATATTTTTTAACGTCCCACTGATGTTCACGCCGACTAAGTGCGGGTTGGCAGACTTCACATATCTTTCGAAAACTTGCTAGGTTCTCTCACCAGTGTAAGTTTTCTCATGATGTTTTTTCTTTACCGTAAGACAAGTGGTAATCATGTGGAAAATGATTCAAATATGAAAAAATCATAAGTGCGAGACCAGGGAATCGAACCTGCTTCACTCGGTTTCCCAAGCAAGCGCGTTACCATTAGGCAACCCCTATATTTTATCAAGTCAGAAAACTACATTTACCTATAGTAATAACGTTTTGCATTCGCGTTTATGCATTATGACAATTTTTTAAGGAATCTAAAAGTTTTCTCTTGAAATTTTAGAATTGGAGCATGTTCTCCAATTCCATTCAACTTTCTTATTAAGTAAGGAGCATGCCCTTAAAAGGGAAGTGATTTTAAATCAATCAATTCATTTCATTTTAAGTCCGTTAAGTTACTCAATTTATTGGACTCCAAAAATACATTTTTAAATGTTTTTATATTGTATATGATCATTTTCATAGATAAATAAATATGTTGGGACATTAACACGCAGCACCATCTAGCTCCATGGTAAGCTTCGAAACCTGTGTTAGGATATCAAATAGTTGATATACAACACATTTATTACTTATTATGTTAAATACATACATGTTATAAATATAAATACCCATGGCTGAAGCACAAACATTCGTGCATAAATGAATGTCCGCATCGGGACTCGAATCCGGACCGCTGGCACAGCAAGTACTACACTACAAACTGAGCCAGACGTGTCGTCACTATCTACTGACATATACAGATCACTATTAATACTGGCTTTTCGCCATATACATAGAATCGATGAAGATGAAGATATCGCCTAATATTCACGCAAAAACTACAACCTAATCATTAATTACTTCCCCTTTTGTGAAGTTTGTTAACAAAATAATTTGATAACATAATAAATATTATTATAATAATACTTTTAAATTATTTATCGACTATACGTATTCAAACAAATCTATAGATAAATAGGCAAAGGCAAAACGGTTCAGTGAGATTTCCTTTTTTTTCTTTAGTTGACGAGTTTTAAGTGTTAATAACAAAATAAAAATATTTAAATGTTTTAATTTCGAGCACTGGGCGATCACTAGTTACACAATTACACATAATTGATATAAAAATCGATAAATAATGATATTGTCATAATTTAGAAAGGACTAATTAAAAAAACATCTATTTTTTAATTTAACCTAAAATAAATAATAGGCAATAGTAGCCCAGTGGTAGCGCGCTCGCTTTGAAAACTGAGTAAAACGAGTTCAAATCTCGGGCCTCGCATCTTAACGGTGAAGGAAAACTTCGTGAGGAAACCTGCATGTCTGAGAGAACCTAGCAAGTTTTCAAAAGATATGTGAAGTCCGCTAACCCGCACTTAGCCAGCGTGGTGGACTATGGCCTGTTCCCCCTCGTACTGACGGGAGACCCACGTCCAGCAGTGGGACGTTAAAAAGGGCTGAATACAAAATAAATAATACATAAATATCTTGCGTTGAATATCGATTATATTTGTACGTATTCATTATCCATATTGATACTTAGTAAATTTCATAAATTTTAAAGCCAAACTACACTAGCAATTCATAAATTGCCCCTTGCATGTGTAGTTAACCTGAATAATATAATAATTTAAAGCGACAATAGATTGGATGCGGTTTCGTTTGAATTTGGATAGCATTTACAGTATTGGTATCCGCAAATGAGCGTGACATTATAGGCTGGTGTAAAGTTATGTTAGCAACCTAAACCTAACAACCTGTTATTAAGCTACAGAAGGTCCTGGGTTCGAGTTTCAAATCAGGATAAAGGAGTTACTATATTTTTGGACTTTCTCACGGTTTTACTTTCATTTTGGTCTTCCGACATTTTGAATACTTTACAGCAAATATAGTTACGGGAAAAATTAAGATTTTTGGCTTCCCAAAAGTTGTTATATAATTAATATAGAAGACGTCTATTTACAAAATTATACGTTATTGCACGGATATGGAAAACCTTACAATATTTTTGAATTTCGAAGTTATTTTCTCCATCGAGAAGTACTTAGTTGATCCCCATATCTTGGAGAGAAAACAAGTTATTCATTTTGGCTTAATCTTTTACTAGTTGTGTCGTATTACTATACCATTGCAGAGAAATAAAAAAGGGTTACTACAGCGAATCGTTAATTATTAAATGGATTATATCGTTAGGACCATTTCTTGATCTGGATTACATGGCGTGTTTATTGCTTCCTTTACCACGCTATACTTACCTGTTGTAAAGTGGCGTGAAGGCGGACTAGAAATATATAACTAGTGTTTGACCAAAAGTTTCGACCACAATCTTTATTAAAAATATAAAACAATAATACTAAAATTTTTGTCTTTTCCTATGTATATAAAAAAAACTAGATAGGCTCAATTTTTTTATTACACAAAAGACGTTGTCCTGTTCCAATTTCGATAAAATTTATGATCTTTGAAGTCATACAAAAATTGTAAAGAAAACAACACTTTCAGTTTCTCAATTTTCCGGGGAAACTTTTCCATATTTTTTTTCTCAAAATCCTTTTTCTGGCTATCATCACGGATATATTAAAATAAAAACTAATTCAATCTAGCGAGCCTTAAATTATGCGCTTACCAACGGACATCACAAACCTCGACCATTTTTATTCTAAAAAGAGATTTTAACAGCAAAATATATTACAATAGTGTATTAAACAATGCTGTTTCCAGGTGATAGTAAATGACGAATCACTCCCAATTCCAAATGGAATGTCATACGGTATACGAGCGACGAATTGCCGATACTTCATGTACAACATACGTATACCAAAACTAGATTTTCTATGCAGTTTCGCATGCGTTATTTGTGTTTCCGGGAACAATATTTTTCCAGGATTTATTCAAAATGAAAAGTCTCCCATTTTAGATACCATCCCTCTATTTACTGAATTCCATTTCTTTTTGTTCATGTCACATGTTTGTCTTACTTCTCACTATTTGAAATTTATTATAATCTACACTACTATTATAAGGAGGAAAGATTTGTATTTTGTATGTTTGTAACGAAAAAACTCAAAAACTACTGGACCGATTTAGATGAAATTTGAAAAGAAGATAGTTTGAGACCCTGGGTAGGACATAGGATATTTTAAGGACAAACTCGAGCGAGACGGTGAGTCGCTACTATATAATAAATTGAAATCATACTAATATTATATTACCTGAAAAAATTGCGAGTAAGTGTGATTGTCACTTCTTTACGCTGTAAGTGGGGCTCAAGTTTTTCAAGTTAGATTTAAATACCTAAGCGAATTTACTTTTGTTTTATCATACTACAGGGAAATTACAAAGAGACACCCTTAAATACAGTTTAAAAATAACTGCACCTCCTCAAATGACTGTAATCTGTATACTATCTACTTTATAGTAGAGAATTTACTTAACTAAGACACAGGCCATACTAATTGCTTCATCAAGAGCGCGTTAAACACTTTCCTTGGCCTATCATTTGCATAGGACAATAGAACGCTTAAACTCAACTTGAAAGTTGGCAGTCTTGTGGTCTCGTGTTTACTAGATCTCTGGAGGAAATGATAGCTATTTACGTTTTATATTATTTCGTAGTTTTGTGTAATTTCCAAGGACCGACATTATTTTATTAAATTCTTTTATTAAGTATTATATATTTATCAAGCGACTCTCCTTCACTTCGCTCAAACCATCAAATTTGTCTCTATGTCACACCCACAAACAAGCACATATGCACGAGTGACAACACGCGCGTACAGACGCTTTTTAGTAATCTCTTAAAAGACTTATGTTCTATGGAATCTACTAAGTACTAATAAATTATAAGACCTAAATGTAGAACATTCTATGTCTAAGATCTGAATTCCAAAATTTTTACAACAAATTCACAAACTTTTTACTTTTACAAATTTTTCCGAAGAAACGAATAAATTTTACAAATCTCAATAATGTCTTCACTTAGCAGGCTTTAAATTAAATAACTTTGATTGATTTATTGCCCTCTTTATTTCCTCGAGTTTTTGAACGTCTTGTTTTCGGTCTAACAAATATCTTGAATATTTTTTATATCTAAATTATTTATGTACATTTAATAGCAAACTAAATACTTTTTGTCCGCGATACTTTTTGTCTCATGTGGTAGGTACATCGATTAAAAATATCCATATGCTGGTTTTGAGTTATTTGCATTTCAAATTTCATTCAATTAAATTCAATAAAAAGTTAAGCCAGAAGAGCCTGAAAAACACAAGCTTACCTACAATAACTAACAGCACTCATCCTTTCTCGTAAAAAGAAAGTACGTTTAAAAAAGTCTCAATGAAATATAACATAGGTTCGTCATGGGTCTGAAAAATAAAATTAGAAATGAATTTATTAGACAGAAAATCGGTCATCGTTGTTGCTCAGACGATAGGCAAAGAAAATGGTATTAGGCCGGTCATATCTGCAGAAGAACTGATAACTAAGTAATCCGGTACTCTAGTGGAGGACACGTCTAGAGAAACGCAGTGTACGACGGCCTAGACTTCCTGCTAAAAGGTGCGACGATCCGCGCTGTAGGCTTAAATAGACTGTTCAAATTACATATTAACATTTGAACTAAAAGTCTAAGTTACACCTTATAACATCAACTACCTGCCAGTGTAAGTCCCGTCCGAATTGGCCCAGCCGTTTTGGAGATTAGCCGGAACAAACAGACAGACAGACAGACAAAATTTTTAAATATTATGTTTTTCTTATAAATATATATTATTTCGTATATAATTCCATATGCATTTAGTAAAAAACTGTCATTTGGTTCACTGTAATGGGTTGATGATGAATAAGAGGAATATTTACTACAATAAAAGTGAAATTATTTTTTTATGTGGACACGCTTCATTTAATGTAATTTCAATGGGACTCTTATGGTTCTATTGTCAAATGGGAATAATAAAATAATTGAAAAAGAAAATGGTATGATTTTCTAAGATAGTAGCTTTAAAAAGTTACTTTCTTTAACCTTTATCTATACATATAATTGTAACTGATCGCTGTCTGTATGTACATGGAAGATATTTGAGAGAAACTATTATTGGGGGTCTTTATTAACATAATAGAGCCCAAAACAATGATTTTTAGAATTTTTGTCTGTTTGTCGGTTTGTCTGTTTGTCTTTTTATCGGTGCGTTTATACGCGCTAATCTCATTTCAATAGGTTCATAAACAATATTATGTCAATTTAAAGAACCACTGGGGACGAACCCGAGCAAAGCAAGGGTGAGTCGCTAGTCACTAATATATAACTAAACCGTGGGTAAACTATGTTCTGATCATGTAGAAAAACTGTAAAAAGTTATCACGTAGTACTCTTGTACTCTTTATCTTATAAAAGTCCAGAGCATATTATGAATCTAACATATAACTATATTTTTATGATGTAAATATGTTTCATTACAAGAGCTTTAGAAGTAAGTACATTAAAGGAAATTTTATAAACCTTAAATTTAAAGTGACGCCATGTAAAGGCTTACACCGCTTCCAACTAAGGCAGTTTCACACGAGCGCTCATTAGCAGGCGCAGCGCAGGTTGCCTTAATGTCTTCATCCAGCAACTATCTTCGAAAATTTATTGTTCGCTCGGCTTTAAACTTAAAAAGTATTTGTGTAACCAATTTGTTGTTAGAAATAGCGGTTATCTAGAGGACGTTTTAGGTGGAAAGAAATGTTATTTATTTAAAAAATACAATCCCCGAAAATGGTTCTATTTTATATTTCTATTACTAATTATTAAAATTATCTATGCACGTATGTATGTATGTTTGTATATATGTATATTTATATTATAATTTATGTTTGTAGTTTGTACCTACATCGCACCGCATTATTATTTTTATATTTTCTCACGCTTGAGCGTTTCTGGTAGAGATCCTTAAAGAGATAAGTCATCCTTTGTACACATGGCATCTGATTTAACTTGTATGTTTTTTTTTCTGGTACATAAATAAATAAATAAATAAAAATATTTGTTTATTATTTAAGAAAATTTTGTTATCGATTATGTAGGATCATTTTGATTTGGAACTATTCTATGAAATACCGATTTAGGTCTTAATATTCAAATTAATTGATTTAGTGGAGCCAAATCTGACTTTAAATAATATTGGCGAACTGAATATCGATACTAATATTTTATGATGAAATAAAATAAATTTAATATAATATATAAGATAGATTGAAGTGAGATATTTTATAATTTAACATTCCCAATCAATTGAAATTTGAATATTTTAGGTCCTTTTGTAGTTGTGGAGTTTTTTGAGTTAGAATAACAAATATATACATACATACTCGCACATACTCGCATTTATAAATTAAAAAAACTTAGGACGTAAGTCTTGCAATTACATAATAATATTATATCTTTGGTTTTTAAGTAAGGATAGATTTTTTTTTTAAAAAGCCTCTTCATGGCAGACGGAAATGAGGCAGCGTACACCAGCTTGTTTTTATATCCACAGGCCATTTAAAGGGGAAACTGAGAGTAGAGGGCAGTAGCGAAATAAATATTTAAATAAGCAGATAGCTATCCTGTGAACGCCTGAAGTGCACTCAAAAAATTGGTTGAAACTTCCACAAAATAAAGTGATGGGAAACCGTAACAAGATTTTTCAATTACGTTCCACCATTTCATGTTATTTATATTTATGTACTAACACAGCACAGTTATAGACTAGGAAAAACGTGATAGAATAGTCAAATTTGTTTTTTAGAGTGGTAATTTCAATATTTGTTACTACTTGTTTGATTTATTCTGAAATAAATTACCATTTTTTTTTAATATTTCCAAAGCTATAAAAATATTAAAAAAATACTTTTATTGACTTAAAGATTACAATAGAAGCAAGTCGCAAGGGGCCCTATACTAGGTCTAAACCCGTATTACTGGGTGCCCCGCTCATCCACCAAGACAAGAAATTCTACAATGGAATCAATGAAAGAATGAAAGCAAAAATTAAATAACATGTATATGTGTGTGAGTACATGGGCGTACCTACGTGTGTATTTGTGTATGTGTGCGCACGTGTGTGCGAGTATGTGTGTAAGAGCCATAAAGATGTTCATTTGTTATTTCCACAGAACTTAGAGCTGAAGGGTTAAAGTTAGATTTTTATTATTTTCTAGAATATCTTTTACTAGAGACTTGCTTCGTTTAACAAAGACATTAACTTTTACTTGGCAAACGATCAACGCCACGTTTTGTTAAATTGTATTATTAGCAGTAGCCGTTGAGTTATCCCATTAATCCAGATTATAATCAATCCGAATACTAAATTTCATTCAAATCTGTCAGGCGTTACAGCGTCAATTAATTACAAACATACACACATTAGTAAGTATACATTATGATTGTAGTCTTATAATCAATACAAACCTTTCGGTTTTCTACTAAAACACTAACATAAATAAATAAATAAATATGTTGGGACATTAACCCATAGCACCATCTAGTTCCACGGTAAGTAACGTGGCCTGTGTTATGGATACCAGACAGTTAATATACTACACATATATAACTTCAAATACATACATATTATAAATATAAGCACCCATGGCTGGAGTACAAACATTCGTGCTAATTACACAAATGAACGCCCCCAGCCGGACTAGAACCCGCGACCGCTGGCAAGTAGTATCGTCAAACATATATGTATATAAAACAAGACGAAAATCATATTATTACAAAACATGAAAATAAAAATTTACTGTTTGTTTACAGGAAACTAGAAAGACTCAAAAGCGTCAAAAATAATGTGAAGTAAGCAAGATTGTGGCGGTAATTAAAAGGAGTCAACCTCAATCAACGTGAGTCAAAGGTCAATCATAGGAACAAAGCCTCGATTCACCCACCGGATACATTTTAATTGGATGAGTCTTTGATTTACATAAAACACTATTGAGACACCGCTAATCTACAATATCATTCGTGCGTATAGTTTTGAGTATACTATTTTATAGTATGTAAAATTTAGTTTAATTTAGTTAAAATTTAGTTCATCACATAAATAGAAAGCCCACAGCGGGACTCGAACCCGCGACCGCTGGCACATCAAGTAGGGACAACAAACTGAGCCAAACGTGTAGTATGAAGATCATACCGAATTTCATCAAAATCCCTTTCGTGGGTTTTCCGTGATGCGGTCCCAAACATACAGACAGACAGACAAAAATTCTAAGAACTATAGATCCAGACTCTGTATCGACAATAATGTCTATTTCAATAAGATTTTCAAAACAATATTTTATGTACAGCTTCGGCTCAAAATTTTATTATATGTTCTATACATTTTGGATTTATCTCCCAAAGGTAAATAAGGGAAAAAATTTGATTGGAATGCTGTATATTTAGAATTTAGCATAAGAAAATTGATGTTCAAGTTTAAAATATTTTATTTAGCAAACACATTTACATAAAAAAATGCATTTAATTTTAGTAGTCCAATTTTCATAGCCTATATACATTATTATAATAAAATTGTAACTAAGCCGAATCTGTACATTAAATATTTTTTGAAAAATCAGAAAACCCGGTTAACAAACAGAGGAGAAAAAGATATTGAACTGTTTTGTATTTGCCTATCTATAGGTACTAATATTATAAAGAGGTAAAGTTTGTGAGTTTGTCATGTTATAGGGGGTAATCTCTGGATCTACTGAACCGATTTAGATGAAAATTGGTAAGAAGATAGTTGGAGGCCCTGGGAAGGACATAGGATTTTTATCCCAGAAATCATCCTTTAAGGGGGTAAAAATTAAAATGAAAGTTTGTATGGGAAATCAAGCTAGGGACGAACCCGAGCGAATCGAGGGTGAGTCGCTAGTATATAGTTTGATAAATGTTTAAGTCTGTAGGGTCTATATATTAGTTTACAGTAATCCCTTATTCCATTATCGAGTCAATGTGTTCCTAATGAAAGTGATCCTATTGGGTACTTGGGTTCGCCGCACTATATTTTATGTCATTTTTGTTAACAAAACAAACATAATTATATACGTTACATATAAAATTAAATAAAACCATTCAAATATGAGAAAACTAGCGACTCGCCATCGCTTCGTTCAGGTTCGAGCCTAGGTTGCGTCCAAATTTTCAACCCCATTTTCACCCCCTTAAAGGATGACTTCCGGGATAAAAACTATCCTATGTCCTTCCCAAGATCTCAAACTATCTTCTTACCAAATTTCATCTAAGTAATTTCGCATCCTATTCGGTACAAACAAACAAATCTTTCCTCTATATAATATTAGTATAGGTAACACATATACATATCTTAAAATTTTAAGATCACTACATTTTTTCCTGTCCTTCACTCCAATATAAAATATTACAAAGTAGTGACTATTTTCAATTTATCGCTATCAGTCCGCGTCCCGCGAATTCCGCTTCGAATTGAAATTCAGATCCCACATTTTTGTATTCCCAACATTAACATCTGCTATTCGGTTCAATGCGCTAACGTGAATTGGTTGCATAACTGAGATTCTAGCTTTAAAGCAACCATTCAAAAATATTTTTGGTGGAAATCATTAGTAAAAAAAAACATTGACAATCTAAAAAAACTTCGTCTGCGATAATTTATTGGATAAAAGTCGTATTTAGCCCCTTTTTAGCGTCCCACTGCTGTGTACGGGCCTGCCTTTATTATAACGGAGATCAGGCCATAGTCCACCACGCTGGCCAAGTGCGGGTTGGCGGACTTGCTAGGTTTTCTCAGACATGCAGGTTTACTCTCGATGTTTTCCTTCGCCGTAAGAGTAGTGGTAATCATGTTGGAAATGATTCGCATATGAAAATATCGGGAGTGCGCAACTCGGGATTTGAAATCGCTTTCTCAACCACTCGATTTCTCAAGCAAGCGCGTTACCACAGAACTACTGCTGCCGTTTGGATAAAATACATAAATAATATATTTAAAGTTTGCATAAATATACTATTACTTGACAATACATATTATAAAAGATTTAACTGTAAATATAATTTAAAAAAAGTTAGAAATAAGAATTTAGTCCTTTAGTTTATAAGGAATTTTATGCTTAATATTATTAAAATATCACTCCGTGGTTCCGACAGGCTCTACGATATCAAGATATCGTGTTGAAAGGAAATGAAAATGTACGATCACTACGTTGGTATTACGAGTATAATAATACGTTATATATTCCACAATTTCAATAAAAATCTAAATATTTTAAAGTTCAACTATATATTTCAAATATTTAAATAAAAATATATTTATAAAAGTAAAAATTCAACTGAGTAACAAAACGAACTAAAAAGATAAGAACAAGATGACGAAAAAACATCATGCAATCGGAGACACATTATGTTTTATACTTACTGCGAATCTAACTACGTCAATGTGTACATACATACATACAGATTAAACACATAGCCTTCCTTTGGGCTTTACCGTAGTCGGGTAAATAGTAAGTAATATTGGAGCGACCGAAAACCGAGTGAAACGGGTTCGAATCCCGGGTCTCGCACCTCTGATATTTTCATGTGCGAGTCATTTCTAACATGATTACCACTTGCCTTAGGGTGAAGGAAAACATCGTGAGGAAACCTGCATGTCTGAGAAAACCCAGCAAGTTTTCGAAAGACATATGAAGTCCGCTACACGTACTTGGCCAGCGTGGTGGACTATGGCCTGATCCCTCTCATATTGAAGGGAGGCGAGTGCCAAGCAGTGGGACATATGGTATTATGGTACATTATTTGTTGGGTTAGCTAGTCTACGCTACTATTATAAAGTTAAAGTTTGTAGGTTTGTATGTGGACGATAATCTCTGAAACTACTGATCTGATTCAGAAAATTATTTCACTAATATGAAGCTAGGTAAGCAAAATAGCCTATGTATTTTAATAAAAACGTGTTCTCGTAAGAACTAAAGTTGAAATGGAATAGAAACTAGGCGTTGAGTCGCTTTATTAACTACTTGAACTCAATTGAACTTAATTGAAATTGAATTAAATTTTCAAATGAATTGAAATATACCCAATTAAGTGAAATGATGGAAATTTGTTAGAAACAAAGATGTACCGTTTACAATCGTTATCGATTTTACAATTTCAGTAGGAAAAGTGACTAAGAATAATAACAGGATAAAATAATTATTTCTTATTACATATTATCTATAAAAATGGTTGTCCAAATAAAATAATCTAAATAAGGCACAATTATCAAGAACCTGTTTTAGAATCTATATAAAATCTAAATAAAAAAAATATGTATAATATGGCTAAATCTATATAAAAAAATATGTATATGGCTAAATTTCGCTAAGCGCGAAACTCGAGAACGGCTGGACCAATTCGGCTAATTGTCTTTTTCAAATATTAGTTGAATTCCAAGGATATTAACTAAAATTATACTTTCGGTCTCTATATCGATAATCACTTTTAATTAGATTTTCCAAAAAAATCTTTAATGTACAAATTCGACTCAGAATTTTTAATAATTGTATAGATATATCTTTACATTTAATAAAATTGTAACTAAGCCGAATCTGTACATTAAATATTTTTTGGAAAATCTTATTGAAATAGACTTTATTATCGATATAGAGGCCGAATGTATAGTTTTTAGAATTTTTGTCTGTCTGTCTGTCGGTTACCGCATCACAGAAAAACCAATGGAGAGATTTTCATGAAATTTGGTATGGTGATAGCTGGTTTTCCGGGTCAACATATAGGATACTTTTTACCGCGGGAAAATATCTCATTTCTGAGAAAAAATCCAAAAACTGCAATGTAAGAGAATACTTATCTGTAAAACCTAAGAATTTGGGTATTGGTCATCTGAACGCGGGCGGAGCCGCGGGCAATGCTAGTAATTAATATAAAGATAGTTTTAAATTAAAAAAAATATACAAAAACAGCAAGTAGTAATTGTTAAATAATATTTTATTCTAACACTTTAATACAATTTTATATCTGTTTACTGTAAGTCCCTTTTAATTTCCTCTTCTTTAGTTTAATGGAAATTTGAATTTGGTCTCTCGCATTTTGCAAAAGCATAAAGGCTATCGTGAAAGCTGTTTCACACGATAGCTGGCGCTCATTAGCAGTCCAAAGCGCAAGTGGTTTTAATATTATGATCGTTTTAGAAATATTCTTAGACATAACTATTATGAATCCACAATATCCTCAAAATTGTAGAAAAAAATGCGAATCTTTTATTTAAGTAGATATTAATCTATTTAAATTCTTTATGAAATGAAAAATGTTATTATTTTACATAAACAAAAATATTATATGCAGTGATATAAGAAAAAACATCAAAACATCATTGATTATATGTAATAAGTACTACAGTTATAAAATTTGGGGGCAATCTTAGAAATTTTATTTCATTCTGTTATGTATGTCTGTTATAGCGGCAAAAGAAATACATCATCTGTGTGTCAAATTTCAACTGTGTAACTATCACGGTTCTTGAGATACAACCTGGTGATAGATGGACAGACAGACAGAAGGACGGATAATAGAGTCTTAGTAATAGGGTCCCGTTATACACTTTGGGTTCGGAACCCTAAAAAAATTTTGTAATGTTGCTTATATATAGTGTTGGTATTCCTATTAAATAAATAAATAAATAAATAGAGAAGATGTCAAAATCGTATAATAATCTGACTTTATTCAAAGTTAGCTGTAAATTTACGTTATAATAACAGCTTTGATACTATAAATATAATATAATACAAAGCAATTTAGACTTTGAAGTGAACAACAAATCATAGGTCAAGTTGGTCAGGGGAGGACAATTAAAAACACCTGGCGAGAACGTGCTTAGATAACGATCAAAATTTTGGTTAAATAAATGGATTGGATATTGTGATTTGTTTATATTATTATTGATATTAAAATAGATAATTTTTTTTTTGTTATTTTTGTTATTTATACCTACTGATTATTTATTTCGATTATTTTTTTTATTATTTCGGAATATCCTTAACTACTCACTCATCTGTATGTTTATTTTATTTATTTATTTATTTATTTATTAAGGATCTCCAACAGAAGTACATAAATATACAAAAAAAAAAATACAGGCTCTTTGGATAATGTTTAAGAGGATTGTGAAGCTGTAAATTTTCATACAAAAAGCGATAACGTTTTTCCCCCCTTAAACATAGTCTAATTTTCATAATTTTTGGAAATGTTGTAGATATAATCAAAATCTAGGTCCGTACGTTTTTATTTTTTAGAAATATTGCGTACGATAGAAGTTATTAGCATCTAAATATCTATATTTTTGACCTAAAAACTTCCTCCAGCGTTTTTATTTTTTTTAATTAAACTAAACTGAATTACAAAAAAAGGAAAACGTACAGACCTAGATTAAGGTGTACTGAATCTAATGAGACCAAAATCGTCTCATTTCGTTAATGTGTAGGGGGGTGAAAACGTTATCGCCCGAAACAATATTTCAAAAAGGAAATGTAGGTAATTGAGTCTAAGACTTGCAACTCTCTCTATCGCACCATACGGGTCGGGGGCAGGGGCATATATATAGACTGTAGTGATGTTGAAGGTGCTATCGATATTATTATCTCCTAGGGAGGAGAAGGTAATATCGATATATCGATCGATACTGCAAGGATTCAATCCAAAGTTTAGAATTTTATTATACTCGTATGTATAGATTGTAACTAAGCCGTATCTGTACATTAAATATTTTTTGGAAAATATTATTGAAATAAACTTTATTATCGATACAGAGGCCGAATCTATAGTTTTTTGAATTTTTGTCTGTCTGTCTGTCTGTCTGTTACCACGTCACAGAAAAACCACTGGAGGGATTTTGATGAAATTTGGTATGGTGGTAGCTGGTTATCCGGATCAACATATTATAGGATTACCGCGGGAAAATATCTCATTTCTGAGAAAAAATACAAAACTGAATATATATATATATATATATATATATATATATATATATATATATAAAAATATATATATATACAGGGTCATTTTTTATTTACTGAAGATCTTTTGGGAATATACTATTTACATCATAACAACAACCTCTGTAACAAGAAAAAAATATATTTCTTAAATTTTCATTTTCATACAAAAATAAAAATATTTTCTATATCATCATCATTATATCTGGCCAAGTTTAAATGAGTAAGGGCCACTTCCTACACCCCTCGCCCTCCACCCCTCGCCCTCCACCGGTCACGCGCTTTCTTTTGCTAATTGCTGGACTATTACCGTTTAGAAGGAGCAATAAAAATACTTTTATTTTTGTAAAATTTATATTTTTAATTCTATATTCGTTATAATTTTATGAAAATTATTACGAATAGTATGTGTATAATTATATATATATACACACACACATACTATTCGTTATAATTTTTTCGAATTTATCGATATTTTATTAGTTTTTGGAGTTAATTTTATTCATTTTTCTGAAAAAAATGATTTTAGGGCAATCACAGAAAGAAATGAAATTCATTCGTAATCTAATCTTGTTTATTCATTAGTTAAAAATATATTTTAAAAAATTAAGTTGATATATTTTATAAAATTTAGTCATAGATTTGTTAAAAAATCGTAAATCATCATCATTCATGATCAGGTCATTTTATGAATTTCTATTCCTTATATACCTGCTAACATTATAAAATCATAAAACTTCAGGCTTTCAATAAAAAAAATATTTTAAAAATAAAAGGATTCCGATGGGTCTATTAGTACATAAACAACAAAAAATTCTAAAACTTTCAACTTTTGGAACGAGATTTTTGTAATTGATCTAAACCACCTATTTATTTTTTTATGATTTTTTGAAGTCATCAATCTAAACAAGTCAAATTTTAAATGATATTCGCCACAGAATTGTAATTTAGAGTTATTTCAGTTTATGAATAAAGGTGCGATGTAACTTGTAGGGAATGTATATAGTACGCAAACCGTAGATATTAGATAAACTTTGAAATTGCTCTTGCGCCGAGTCGCGCCGCCCCCGACCCCGCCCCCCGCGAGCGCCCGCGCGTCACCGGCTGCTGCTTTCATAGTGTGCGTGAGAATTTGCGTATGTTGTATTTGTGTTGTTCACTGCCGGGGGGATGCAAAGCGGTATGAAACAGATAGCATTTTTTAAAATACCTACTCTCGCCGCGTATCGGCACTTCACGATCCTCTTAACATGTACCCCCAATTACTGGAGAACACAACATGCACTAAAAACAGTGTTGATAACATGAATTACTTAAAGTTAATAGGTGCAACTAAATCTGAACAATCAATTAACAAAACAAAATTAAAAATTCTAAAAATAAAATGAAAGAGAGAGAAAAAAAAATGTTATGACAAATGTTCACATCACGAATAGAAAGCGTAACATTTCTTTTTAAATGTATTAAGTGTGTCGAAACCCATGTCTGCTGATGGTATTGCATTAAATAATCGCGACATTCGGCCTAATGGGTGACACTTTCCTAAATTAGTTCTGCTTCTACTCGTTTTGAAAAATGGACATGGATTTCGAGGTGGTTTCCATGGTACATTTATTTTAATTTTTTCAAGCAAGCCACTACTATCGACCTCGTTATGGAGAAGCTTATACAGAAATATTAGGTCCAATATATTTCTTCGTACATGAAGAGGTTGCAATTCGAAGTGCTTAAGTCGATCACCATAGCTTCTTAGAGGTACTCTCATACGATAAGATAAGTGTCTAACAAATCTTTTTTGGACCTTCTCAATGCGATCGATATACACTTTATATAATGGGGACCATACTTGACAACAATATTCAAGCTTACTCCTTACATAACAATTATAAAGTCTAATCAAGGTTGATATTTTTTTAAAGTCTCTAGATTGCCTGATGATAAAACCTAGTGACTTTAACGCCGAAGTGACAATGGCATCAATATGAGCATCGAAACGCAAATTACTATCAAATAAAACACCTAAATCACGAACCGTATTGGTTTCTTTTAAAGCTTTATTGGAAACTGAATACGAGCTCATTATTGGTTTTTTCTTCCTGGTAAATTTTATAAAGCAGCACTTCAATGGGTTTAAATGCATTTTATTGATTCGGCACCAAAGAACCAGACTATTTAGGTCCTCTTGCAGTTGCAAGACATCGGTCCTTCGCTTAATAACCTTCGTAATTTTAAGGTCATCTGCAAACATGTAGACGTGCGAGTACTTTATTTCAGCTACAAGATCATTAATAAATATTATGAAGAAGAGTGGACCCAAATTTGAGCCTTGGGGGACCCCTGAGGTGGCAATATAGGGGTGAGACTCATAACTATCGATAACGACGAGTATGTTTGTATTTTAGCTTACTAACCAATCAACACCTCCAGGTAAATTTCTAAGAAATTAATTAAATTTCTAAGAAATCTATTGTTAATTGTAACACCGGCGTGTCCACGGTCGTGGAGGGATTAATGAAGTTTTGATAGAGAATCAGGTTACAATTATCATTAAAGTCATTGTCGTTTGAACTGAATTAACACTAAAATTTTAACTCTTTAGGATATAAAATATTGGTCCTTATTCAGATAAGATTTGACCCATTTTTCAAAGTTGGTAAATTACATTTACTCATACCAACTGTATACAGACAGGTGTCTATGTGGGACCCACTCGTTAGAAAAGCCAGTACTACCCACTTAAACACAACGGAACCTCCTCCGTCTCAATGGAAAGCAGGATTGCTTACGCACTCAACCACGACGCCCCGACAGCAGGTCTGCCGAAGCAGACCACAACAACCAAGGAGTTGCTCCCACTGTATGTCTCTTAGCTGCTACCCGGCTGGATTGCCAGACGCTAATGAGCTACCCTACCACGACAAGTTGACCACATATCAGGGGTGGGGGCTTGGAGGGGATTTGACCCATATAAACAAAACAAAACCGAACATTGCAAGTTAAATAAAACCTTCTAAAAAGGACACTATTTACACAAGTTTTCTAATATTGAACGAAATCGAAAATATTATTTTAGGTCAGTATCATAACTTTGATAAAAGAACAATAAAATAAATATTTTCGCTGTACGTAGTAGCCTTCGGCGATAAGTGTTCTATAGAAAATATACAAACTATTCATTTTGCTACCTACTATTGAGTAAATAGTTTTTGAAACTTTCTCTTTATTATATGTATAAAATTTTAGATCAAATTTGACTAGTAACTCGGCCCGACTTCACTTAGTACTAAGCCGCGTGTCTTTCAATATTTTTTTAATGAATATAACCAAAGTCGCATTTGTATAAAATAATACACAAATCAATTTATAATAAGTGAACGTTTTACTAGCTAATTTAGTTTAAGGCGGCCAATCTCACCAAAACTAAACTGACTGCGTAGGACATATTATAGTGCACTCTCTATACAATTCACTCTCCAAGTCTGATGTGACGGTAACTCGGCACGACTAGAAAGATTAAGAAAGAAAAGCCCTGTAATTATTTTTGGCCCGGCCCGGGACTCAAACCCAGGTACTCTCAATTTACTACTGCAAAGCTGCTAGTCTATGCCTAGGCAGTTTTTATAATAATAATATACTAGCAGAACCCGCGGCTACAAAAAAACTCTAAAAAGGTAAATTTCATACGAACTTTCATCCCCTGTTTTATCCCTTATGGGATAAATTTCTAAAAATGCTAAAACATTTATTTATTTAATTGCATTGAAGAGCATTAATACCAAGTTTCAAGTAATTCTAATCATAAATATTCTTTTGCACTTATTATATATACATTATAACGTGGTTTCCCGTGAGAATAAGATGATCTGCCGCAATAAAAAGGAGCCTATATCACTCTCCAATCCTGCAAATATCTGCACGCCAAAAATCACGCCAATCCGTCTCTCTATTTCGACATAAAAGAAGGACAAACAAACAAACACTTTCACATTTATAATATTAATATGGATTACAACCAAATTATCTCTAGCGGTAATAGAATTTGTAACCTGTAGCTTGAAGCATTATACAACCATAATAACGCATACATATTTCATTTTTAATTTAAAAAACTATAGTAATATTAAGAATAAGTTTAAATTGAACGAAACAAAAATGAGTAGCTGTAATAAATAATTTCGCTGTGGCTACAGCTACAGTAGATTTACGTAAACTGAGCCTCAGGGGAAAATTGCACTTAATTTTTGCCACTCCTGCAAAATCCCTGCGCTGAAAAGTTTTCATTTTAAAACTATCAAAACTTTGTCGTAAACCGTAACAATATTGCTCAATTATTCTCACGTTCAGAGAAATTATTTTTAATATATATTTATAATATGTATGTATTTAAAAGTTATATATGTGTAGTGTATCAACTATCTGGTATCCATAACACAAGCCTCATAGCTTATCATGGAACTAGATGGCGCTGTGTTAATGTCCCAACATAAAAAAAATAATATTTAAAATAGATTTTTAATTTCTTACGTCGATCATGAAATAACGCTTGCTAACATCTAGACTTAATTAGAGTGAAATCCATACTTCCATACTAATATTATAAATGTGAAAGTGTTTGTTTGGTTTTTTTGTTATTTTGCGACAAACAGAGTGACGGATTGGCTTGATTTTTTGTATGCAGATAGTTGGAGGATTGAGGAATGACATAGGCTACTCTTCACCGCGGATTATCTCATGTCCATGGGAAAACACGCTATAATATAACCCACAAAATTAGTACAGTATAGACAAGAAGATTTCTCCAGTGTCGCACGTCTAAATAAGAACAACACGTCGCAGCAACAGTCATCAACAACAGCAACAGTGTTCGTCGAGCAACAGTTGTCAGCACGTCGAAAAGAATTTTTTAATTAGGTCTATACATAGTTGTTTATTGTTATCAATATTCAGCAATTTTTCGAAGACGGCTGACCCGACCTGATTAATTTAATACATACTATTAAAAGGCATACTAGGTCCTATCGATATAAAAGATCTTTTCCATTATAGAGATCCTTCACATCAAAAAGAAAAATATCGGCCACCACATATTTTTCTTTGATATGAAACATACCATTTACATACTTTTTCGTACTTCCAAGTCGGTTATTATATATATCTCATTGTTTTCTAATGACAAATTCAAATTGGGACTACAGCGCATAAATTCGCCTCAAGAGCGAGTTAATGCAGAGAAATGTCAAACTGTACTGAACGTTTACTGTTTGCGAGTTTTCTATCATGGATTTTCACTAATATTCATGATTACTGTAAGCATTGTACCATATAGACACAGTACTGAACAATAAATCTTATCACCTCCAGGTAAATTTCGAAGAAATTAATTACATTTTTAAGAAATCCATTGTTAAGTGTAACGCCGGCGTATCCGCGATCGTGGAAGGATTATTCGTTTAAAAGAAGAGTTAAGAGAAAATCAATATTTCTTGGTTATAATTAATTATTAAAAATCCTAATAGGACTGTTTTCGCGGTAACAATTATAATTATTATAATATAAAATTTATTGTAACTGCCACACTAACAAATACTTTTCAACGACAGCGATGGGAACTCATATGCCAGTGGCACCAACTGGTACGATAGCTCTCATTGGCTCGCCTTAATCTAGAAGTGTGAACAAAGTCATTGACCATTTCAAATACAGGCCTTCGATATTAGACGGCGTCAACTAGTTACATGCGATAACGCGTCTAGACACTGTTTCTCCAGGAAATTGCATTGCTTTGAATAATACTTGAAATAAAGCCTTAAGCAGTTAAATCAGAAAAATGTCTCATAATATTTGTTTGTAGGACGTAGGTACATATTCTTACATATTTACTAACGAACAACAATTGCCCAATCGAAAACATCATACTATTTTTAACCGACTTCCAAAAAGGAGGAGGTTCTCAATGCGTCAAAATCTTTTTTTTTATGTAGGTATGGTCACCGATTACTCGAAGACGCCTGAACCGATTTGGATTTTTTTTTTGTTTCGAAGGGTATTTATTATATTTCCTAGGGGCACCGACTTCGAACATATCTGATTAGGTATCTATTCTAAATGAAAACCTCCGTTCAGTTATTTTTTACATTTTAGTTCCTAGAAGTCGGTTTTATTTTAAAGTGTTTATTGAAATTCGAAACTATGTTTTCGGATATGTTTTACGGATTTATTTTGATTTTTGTTCCTTTATTCAAAGGTATACAAAGTCTCTCCCTTGACCATGATTTCTCTAAAGCACTCAACGGGGCGCGAAACCAAGAAACGCACTGGGAGGCGGCCCACCTCGGTGATGCCCCATTAAAACTGAAATTTGAAATGTTGTTGGGTTTTAGTGGGTAGTACCGGCTTCTCTAGCCGGTGAGGCCCTCATAACCACCTATATGTATACAGGTGGTATGTGTAAATACATTTCCCATTTCCAGCTTCGGAAACCAAAAATCAAAATAAATCTGCGAAAAAATTTCGAAAAGTATTATTTTATTTAGTTTTCAACGCCTTACGCCTTTTTAACAAAACAACATAGGCACTAGAATGTTGTTTTGACGACATACAGAATATTATAAATTCGATGTCCGATAAACTAATGATGTTCTCCTAGCCAATTCCGGCCACGGCGGCCAAGCTCATTGAGACTAGCCAACTGCGCAGGAGATATTATAGTGCACAAGTGTACGCGCAGACACAACGTGCACTCTCTATTCCTGTCACTCTCATACTCCGGTGGGACGACTGCTCGACACGACCAGTGAGAGTGTCGGCGCAGCACCACCGGCTTTACGTGCTCTCCGAGGCACGGGGGTGAAACGCCGCCAACTTCCCAACTTCGGGCTGCTACTGAGACTTACTCGTACTATACAGAAAGACTCAATAACTAAACTTGGCCCGACCCGGGACTCGAACCGGGATTGTGCAACCGTACATGCTAGCCACTACACCACCGAGGCAGTTGAACTAATAATACTCTATAGAAACAATAAATAACTATGCAGCAAAATTGTTAAAGGGAAACTAACAATTTTCGTTTCAAGAGACGCGTATATCACCGCAATTAATAACAATTTCTAAGGCAAATATACCCTCTAAGTATAAAATAGGGTACACACTTGCGAAATACGAGTACCTTATTATATTAAACGAGCAATTTTTATATATATGTAGGTATATACATTTATTTCGTGTATCTCGGAAACGGCTCTAACGATTTGGATCAAACTTTGTATTTAGATTTGGTTTTGCTTTTTAATTTTATCTTTAAAGGTGTATTTTCTGAAAAATTCATACTTATACCTTTACCGAATTTATATGAGCTAGATACTAACAAAGTACACTTAATATCCGGTTAAATAAACTTTTAATGGGTTTTAAAATGGTTCTTTATTAATAATAATGTATTTTTTTTATAACATAGCCAGAAAACATGTCTGTTTTCAAAAAAGTTATTATAATTTTAAATTTTAAACTTATTTGAAAGAATATGCTTATTGAGACGTCTAAAGCAAATATAGGTAATGGACAATTATTAATAAATTTAAATATATTGTTTTTATTTGAATAAAATTGAATTATTTTAAAGTTTTTTTTTTTTAAATTTTAGTAGCTTTGCTTAAAAATTGGTGGGAGGGATATATTCTGCGCTGCAAACTGTCGCAAACAACACTCAAGTTTCATATTTCAAAAGCAGAAGTTTAAAATGAAAAATAGTTTATGAAATTTTCACCTACCTTTTAAAGTGCTTTCAACATGTAAAAATTAAATTATCGCTTCTTAAAACCTTTTCAAAGCTTTGAAATATCAAAGAATAGTAGAACATTATGACTACAAAGGCCGTATTATTAAGTTGATTGAAGATTATATATAAGAAAGTAACTATTATACCAGTTACTGTACGACTAATGTATAATTATTTGTTCAGCTCCTTTATGTTGTTTTTTTTTTTTAATTTAAAAAAAAAGAAAAGAAAAAAAAGAAAAAAGGATTATTATTTACTAGCGATTCACTCTCGCTTCGCTCGGGTTCGTCCCTACTTGCGTTTTAGGGCTTAGTATAGATTTCTCAGAGATGTGATATTTTCCTGCAGTAAAAAGTATCCTATATGTTGACTCGGATAACCAGCTATCATCACACTAAATTTCATCAAAATCTGTCCAGTGGTTTTCTCGTGATGCGGTAACAGACAGACAGACGGACGGACTGACGGACGGACGGACAGACAAAAATTCTAAAAACTATAGATTCGGCTTCTGTATCGATAATCATGTCTATTTCAATAAGATTTTTCTGTATCTCCTTTTTTTTCTTTCTCTTTCTGTATTTCCAAAAAATATTTAATGAACAGATTCGAGTGAGTTACAATTTTACTACATGTAAAGATGTCGCTTTGCTTAAATGAGACAATATTATGTGAACTTATCTTTACATAGTATAAAATGAAGTCGCTTCCGCTGTCTGTTCGTTTAGATCTTTTAAACTACTCAACGGATTTTAATGCAGTTTTCAGCAATAGATAGAGTGATTCAAGAAGAAGGTTTATATGTATAATACATGTATATTATAGTACAGAAAAGCCGAGAAATTCAAAGATTTGTATTTCATACTAACCGTTAAAACGTACTTAAGGACGTACCCGAGCGAAGCGAGGGTGAGTCGCTAATATATAAATTATAAATAAACATAAATATCTATTACACCCCTTATTTTACAAGTCGGTTATTCATTGATATACACACAGCCTTAGTAATTTTAGCAAATTATACTTGACACAAACATAGGTGTAGCTACGTCTGCTGTAATTGCGACAAGACAATTTATGTCGAGCGGCTTAGGATCGTATTGACGACTTTACGACGCCGATTATGTTTGTATACAATGTACGATATAGACAGTGCTTAAACGTTTAATATGGAATAATTTTACAAGTAAAAGAGAGGAGTGGTAAAATTAAAAAAATTGCTTGTACCTAATAAGTCTAACTAAATAAAGTTTATTTCATTTCATTTCAAAAAAAAATCATGTCTGTTCATACAGACAGACAATGGTCATCCATTTTCTTATGTCACATGCAATTTAATTGGATAACTTTAAAAGATGATCTTCTTTAAATAAAAAAAACCAAATTACGTTAATAAACAAATTGGAAATTGTAGAGTCCCTAAAATAAGATATTTCTTGCTTATATTCTTATATTCAGTACTTTTTTAATCGTCAGTGAGTTACATAATTTATAATCATAATTTTCAGTATTACAAACAATTCGTGACTAGTCACTACATGGTGGTACCGATATCTCTGTGCAAAAGCGCGGGAAAACAAATGAATATCCGCGCCCTTTTTTATTTTTTTTAAAACACATTCCTATCGGCCAAGGTCACATAAGTAAATGCCTTATACATAAATCATTGCAAATTAATCAAATATATTATTTTCTATTAAAACACTCAATATATAAACATTCAACCTTACAGTATGTATTTGCGGTGTTTTTGTTTCAGTGCCTCAAAATAACGTAATTTTTCATCATAATTAAGAGATATTATGAAATAAAAGCTTAACATTTTACAGTTACTACTTTCTCAGGTGTGATCTGTGTAAAATAACAAATCTAGAGGCTTTGGGTTCGACTCCCAGGTCTGGCCTGGCTATAGTTCTTTCTGTCAGGCAATTCTCTGTAATAGCCCGGAGAAAAAAAAATCATGTTTAAATAAATGTTGTAACTGAACTCTATTTTTTAAAGTGATATTTTGTTAAAGGTTTAAATATTTAATCATATCATAACGTTAAAAGTATTATCATAATGTTCACGGCGCCATTATTAAGAAGCTTGTACACAAAGGAGCTTAAGCGTTCTAACTAACACCAGCTTGTTATTCTTCTCTCGCAACTTTACTGTATATTATATAGACAAAACATTTTCTTAAATCTTGTTAGATGTTATGTATTAAGTATAAAATTATTTCGAACAAACATCCTGCTAATATTATAAATATGAATGTTTCGATGTGGATATTTGGATGTTTGGATGAATGTTTGTTTGCTGAACAGATCTTGATGAAATTTGGAACAGAGATAGATTGTAGTCGGAAATAGCATATAGGCTACTTTTTATCCCGGAAAAATGTACGGTTCCCGTGGGATAGTTTTTTATCGCTAGTATTTAAATATGAAAAAAATTATAATACTTTATGTAATAAATATATAACTGGCAAATTTCCTCTGTTTACTCGGCTGTGTCCGTAGTTACCTTTGCCCGACTACCATTAAAAAAAAACAAAAAAGTACAATTAACGAAAAAATCTGTGGTGGGCCAGTGATGTCGCGCAAGCTTATAAAACTAGATGAAGCGGTTTTAAATTTCGGATCTCGCAATTCTACTATTTTCATGTGCGAATTCGGTGATATGGTAAGGAAACCTACATGTCTGAGAGAACTTAGCAAGTTTTAGAAAGAATATAAAATTCATCCCGCTCATGGCTCGCTTGGTGGATCATGGCCTGAACCCTCTTCTATTTAGAGCAGTCCTTTGCCCAGCAGTGGAGCATTTTAAAGGGCTTAAAATATTACAATTACGTAGGTTTGTATGTGTGTATTTATTTGTGTGAATGTGTGTGATTTTATTAGGTAGTAAGACTCTGTCAAGTTTGAGGAGTCCGACTGGATGGGTACCATTCCCTTATCTATTTCTTCCGCCAAGCAACAATGATTACATCGTTGTGTTCTGGTTTGAAGAATATGGTAGCCAGCGCAATTACAGGCAAGAGGCATATCATCTTAGTCCTCACAGTGTCAACGCACCTACGGTTCTACATTTTTGTTATATTAAACTTAAGTGCATGAACCGTAGGTGTTATGGGCTACAGGTACCGCTTTCCATCAGGTGGTCTATCTGCTCGTTTGTCACTGAACACCATAAAAAAAAGATACTATTTCACGCTGAATTTTGCTTCAATGATAGATATATGTATATATGTACGTGTAACTAATGATATAAACACAATGAAACAAATGACATGAATCGTACATCCAACTTAAATAAAAGGAAGAGGCAAAGTTAAAACGCAAACTTAATAAGACCATCAAATACTAATATCTATGAAAACGATCTCAAACAGATGTAAATGAGGAATGAAAAATAACATTCCGGGCACTTTCCAAGTCGTTAGCGAATAAACTACTTTACTTAATTACAGGCCAATAGGCGTGGAGTGTTCATACAATATTTATACTGAATTGTCTTAATGCTTTTACTTCAATTTGGAGACTTGATTAATGAAATATAAACTTGTTAATTTATTCTAATCTATTTAGACTGTATTGTATTCAGCCCTTTTTAACGTCCCACTGGCTGGTCACGGGCCTCCCTTCAATACGAGGGGGATCAGGCCATAGTCTACCACGCTGGCCAAGTGCAGGTTGGCGGACTTCACATGTCTTTCGAAATCTTGCTAGGTTTTCTCAGACGTACAGGTTTCCTCGTGGTGTTTTCCTTCACCGTTACGAGTCTTAATCATGTTGGAAATTATTCGCACATGAAAATAGCAGAGGCGCGGGACGCGGGATTTGAACCCGCTTCACACGGTTTCTCAAGCGAGCGGATTACCACTGGGCTACAAGGTAGTGCCTTGCGTCCAATTATGTATTATTAAATTCATATAAATAATAGCCTAGTAATACATATATTACTCTACTAAATAAGCTGCATTGCTGTAAAGTTTCATCAAAATCCGTTTAGTAGTTTTTGCGTTAAACAGTAACCAACATACAATCCTTACAAACTTCCACGCTTATAATATTAGTAGGACTAGCGGCTAAGCAGTGGGACGTTAAAATACAATAATATAATAGAACAACATGGGTGAGTAGACGCGGGAAGACGCTAGTACTAAACAAAGCACTAAATAGCAAAGACAAAAGGAAACACAAAGTCCTTTTGATACAATTTATGCAACTAGCGCCGCGACTGAGTCTAAGGAGTAACCAAAATAATAACAAATTACCCAAACTCTGTGCCAAACGGCGCTTAAGTAAAATTTTGTTTTACGACCAGTGAAACTGTGGCTTAAAAGCAACTTAATTTTTAAGGCGCCTCCGTTATTGCAAATTGTCGCTGTGGGCCTATTGATATACAAAAACTCAAACGTAATTAGCGTCTCAAAGGTGTCCTCAAAATAAGTGCACAATTCGAAATTGATTGCGTTTTTTTCTAATCTCTAATTTGTTCATTGATTTTCAGATGGCATAATTATAAATTAAAAATTAAAAAAACCCCTTACGTAAATCACTTAATCATACACCAAAATGCCTTCAGACTTCATCATTTTAGAAAAGAGCTGATACTCTTACAATGCTGGACTGATATTAACCAAACATGGCTAAGAACCACTGCAAAGAAACTGGCTTTCAAATGTAAAAAACCGCATCGCAATCGGCCTATCCGTTTAAGATCCACGATGCCACAGGCAGACAAACACAGAGAGAGACAGAAAGACATCGACGTCAAATTTATAGATCGGGTTAAAAATCAAAGCGCACACTGTTTCGTTTAAAACGTGACTTTATGTGGTATATATATGGTC
Organism: Brenthis daphne; assembly: GCA_947093115.1. Classification (NCBI taxonomy): domain Eukaryota; kingdom Metazoa; phylum Arthropoda; class Insecta; order Lepidoptera; family Nymphalidae; genus Brenthis; species Brenthis daphne. The sequence goes on along the minus strand of OX352472.1, from coordinate 21,432,307 downwards.
GAATTTGTGTTTAGACAATTATAACTTTCGATTTTTGAATTTTATACTTTGCTTTGACTTAACGTCACATGTCGATGCCGCATTTTGAATACCCAGATATCTGTTAGGAAATGTGTATCTATTTTCTTATATTATATCAACTAGCATTGCCCGCGGCTCCGCCCGCATTCAGAGAACCAAAAAACAAATTCTTAGGTTTTACATATTAGTATACTCTTACATTGCAGTTTTTGTATTTTTCTCAGAAATGCAACATTTTCCGGCGGTAAAAAGTATCCTATATGTTAACCCGGATAACCAGCTATCACCATACCAAATTTCATTAAAATCCCTCCAGTGGTTTTTGTGTGATGCAGTAACAGACAGACAGACAAAAATTCTAAAAACTATAGATTCGGCCTCTGTTTCGATAATAATGTTTATTTCAATAGGATTTTCCAAAAAATATTTAATGTACAAATTCGCCTTAGTTACAATTTTATTATATGTATAGATGAAATTACTCAATCTCTGTGCCAAGCAGCGCTTAAGTAAAATTTTATTTTACGATAGTGAAACCGTGTTTTAAAAACAACTTAATTTGTAATATGCTTTCATTATTGCAAATTGTTGTCGTGGACCGTTTATTTTTACTTGCAATTACAATTCTGATATTTAAAGTATAGGTCAGTGCGGCATCCATTCTGCGGTATTTACGGTTATGGGTTCGAACCCGTACATGGCAAATATTCGTTAGTACATACATAAGTATTCCTTACCAATTTATGTGAAAAAAATTTTTCAATTATGTACAGACGCAGACATAAACTGTGTTTAGTATACATAAAGCTACACGATTTACATAGAAGAACAGTAAGGTATTTATAAAACCTGACAAAGTTTCTTCCGGGGTCGCCGAGACTGAAAGTTTTTTTGCTGATTAAAATAAAAAATCTAGTTCCCATCTGCTTGGGTGGTCTAAAGATATTTTCCAATGCTTTTATTTCAAGTGTTTCGAAATATTTTGTCATATGTTTAAAACGTAGATATGTTATGTCGTGTACGACGACACGTTTGGCTCAGTTTGTAATGTCCCTACTTGCTGTGTCAGCGGTCGCGGGTTCGAGTCCCGCTGGGGGCATTCATTTGTGTGATGAGCACCAATGTTTATACTCCAATTATGGGTGTTTATATTTATAATATGTATGTATTTAAAGCTATTTATGTATAGTGTATCAACTATCTGGTATCGATAACACAAGCCTCGCAGCTTACCATGGAACTAGATGGTGCTGTGTGTTAATGTCCCAACAACACAACATATGTATATGTTTCTGTAAATAACGATTAGTAATTTCGATTATCATCTCACACAAAACCGACACAATATCATCCCACGGAATTAAGCTCATAGCATTTGGCCTATAAGGCTTATATAATCAACCAGACGGTGTTTCTGGTTATATTATGTAATATTTGTTTGTATTTGTACTTCTTTTACATAATGTATGTAACATATAATAAAATTGTAACCAAGCCTAATCTGCACTTTATATATTGTTTGGAAAATCTTAGTGAAATAAACATTATTATAGATACAGAGGTCGAATCTATAGTTTTTAGAATTTTTGTCTGTCTGTCTGTTACCGCATCACGAGAAAACAACTGGACAGATTTTGATGAAATTTGGTATGATGATAGCTAGTCAACATATAGGATACTCTTACTGCAGGAAACTATCACATCTCTGAAATCTATATTAAACGTTAAAACGTAAGTAGGGCCGAACTCGAGCAGAGCGAGGGTGAGTCGCTAGTATTTTAATAATTATACTTTGTACACACCCGACTTGCATCTGAGAGTTTATTAAATCACACTTCTTGATTCCTTCATAAGATCAGCTCAATGATAACAAATCATTGTATTGTAAATCATACTTCACATTCAAAAGTATAATTTTTTTATCGACACAGCAATTAGAAAAAGGTTAAAATCGACTTCTAAAATCTATACTTAGTAAGAAGTGAAGCTGTTCAAAGAGTGAAACTGAAAATTCTCAGAATTGAAATAGCGTATTCTCTATACATTTAGTTAGTAATTTAAATAAATAAATTAGAGCGACAACTGCATCAAAGTAAACCAATCAGCATTTCTTCCCACGATAAAGGCTTAATGGATTTCTCTTATTGCCAAAATTCGAATCGTAAACGTGAGGCGTTAGCCTAATCGATTCCCAGTGGAACGATTGGAATTTCCGTCCATTAGAGATCTGTTCCTTATTTATATTTGCACTTTGTGACGAAAGCACTCTTTCTTTATAGACTTCGAAAAGGGACGTACTCAATTCTAGTGTATATTTTTTGTATTTATATTACTTGTTACTCGTTTATAAAAGTATATATGTAATTGAATCATCATCTTCCTGCCCATTTCCCAATCACTTGGGGTCAGCGCAGTACATCTTCTGTACTGCTGATAGATTTGGCATTTCTACTACCAGCCGCCTGCCTGACATCAACCTCCTTGGAAATGCTATTGTTATATATTATGTAAATGTATGTAATAATAATATTAATTTTGCCCTTCCTAACGTCTCATTACTAGACACAGGCCTCCTTTCAATGCAAGGGGAAACAGGCCATAGTCAAAAACGCTGGCCAAACGCGTCTTAGAAACTTCTTGGTTTCCTTCAAACAGGATACCTTACGATATTTTCTTTCACTGTATTGTGAGTAGTAATCATGCTGAAATCATTTGCATATTAAAAATATGAAAGTTTGAGACTCAAAATTTAATCCAAGTTAAGTGCTTGCAAACAGGCAAGTTACTCCTAAGGGACGAAAATCTATTACCACTTTTTTACTGTGATTTTGAAGCCGGTGCCTTTTATAAAAAATTAAAAACTGTTATTATAAATTAAGCTATAAATGAAAAAAACTCATTTCATTACAGATATTAATACTGACTATTTGTTTGCATCCACTAAACTCCAGAACCGATTTTAGCAAGACTTACTGAAAAAGATTTATGCACACAAGCGGAGCCGCAGCAGTTTTTACTATAACCCTACAAAGATACATCTTGAAGTTGAACACTTTTAATTTTAAACAGCTTACAAAAAATCATTTTTTTTCTCTTTATAATATTAGTTTAGATTAGTGAATTTGTGTATTATTTTTATTATAATATTTTTTTTGTATTTCCTGTTTTTAGAATGAAGAATGATCATAGATAATATCTAATGACAAGAATCCCCCATATTTTAAGATACGAATATCTAATAGGTAAATATGATTAGGTATGTACTCTTATTATAGTTAAAATATTATACATCAATTTATGGTGAATTTACGTATCGAAATATATTAGATTTGCCTTGCATCCGCTGGCACCGACTTCGAAAATATCTGATTAGGTAGCTAGCTATTCTAAATGAAAACCCCCGTTTAGTTATTTTTTACCTTTTAGTGCCTGGAATTAGGTTTTTATTTCGTATACATTATTACATATTAGTCAATAGTCTTGTAATATATTATATGTATTTTTTGAGATCTTTTTACTTTCATAGCTTCAAGACACATGGAAAACAATTTAAAAGCACTTTTCATATTGGGTTTAATACGCTAGAAGTTATTCTACTGCAGCGATGGCTGTTAAAGTATGAACAAACATCTATCACCTCCGCCACACTGTAAACCTGTGTGTTTGTTTTAACCAACTTCAATACAAAAAGGTTCTCATTTCGCCCTTGCTTCACTTTGCTGACATAAATCTCTAAATTATTTTTTTATATGCTTACATCCTAGAAGGATGATTTGTCTAATTATTATTGGCTAATTGAAATAAAATCTTATGGGTTTCTTCGGCTCCTTAACTTATTTTCATGTAAAATAATTATAAAAACACTAAACTAACACTAAAACGAGACTTATGACCAACTATAATGTATGAGACTCGTCAAAACAAGGCAAATGAATCCAAACTCGAAGGTCTTACGAGTACAAGTAAACGTTGAAGAGTTCCGCTATTCACCTCCTGACTCCATAGTATCCATTATATTGCTATTCAAGAAAAATAGGTTACAATCGACTCCCAAAATTTGATAACACATGATATACATAATTATCTAATCAAAAGTAAAGTAATAAAAGCGTATTACAAAATGACATGTGTGACAGTGTGAAAAACAAACAAACACACATTCACATTTATAATAGGTGGCTTCCCCATACAACATTTCATCCCAAATTCCACCCTCTTAGGAGACGATTTCCGGGATAAAAACTATCCTATGTTATTCCCAGCGTCTCAAACTATTTTCTTACCAAATTTCATCTAAATTGGTCCAGTAGTTTCGGAGACTATTCAGTACAAACAAACAAAGAAACAAACAAAAAATCAAATCTTTCCTCGTTATAATATTATTATATACATATAGTAATATTAGTATACAGCTGTAATGAGTCTTTAATAGCGGCCATACAAAATAATATATAAGTATAATATAAGAATAAAAAGCTTCCATTATTACATATCTTATCTAAACAAAGCAACGACCAAAGTCTAAATCATGCTGGGTAAAAACAGTTATCAGATGGCGCGGTAAAAAATTTGCTCGGCAAAATGAAAGTTTGTCCTCTTTGAAGAAAGTAATGTCTCAATGGAATCTGTGAGCGTGGAATTTATATTCGAGTTCTGTAGGAGTGTTAATAGTTGTATACTTTGCAAGAACTACTTCGCAATCCGTGAAGGAATTTAAAATAAAGCTTTCTCACGGCTTGATGCAGTTATCTAATAGAATATTGGATGTTTTTTCTAAATTTATTACGTATATTTGTTTTTACGTATTCATTTCTGTGTAAAATCTAGATTAGAATTTTAAAATTTCTATTAATATGCAGGATAAATAGTAAATTATTATATTACAGTTTTGTAAACAAATATTTTTTTTTATAAGAGCAACTACTGAATTTCTTCAGCTGCTTCTCCTAAGCAGAACTGGTGTCTTGCCTTCCGAGACTGTAGTAGCCTCCACACGAATTGCCATTCACTTATTGTTCACTTATGTCTTTGTATTAATTTTCTTCGAAATAATTTCTTCGAAAACTTATTACTTATATAATCTTTATCAATTTTACGATAAATCCTCAAGTAACTTCAAAAAAGAAGGTACCCTATTCGAGTATATGTTTTTTTTTTGTTTCTTTATGTTTGTTACTCGAGAGCTTTTCCAGTTGTATATTAATTTCCAACGAAAGATTCTTTTTTCAATAAAACTACACTAAAATAATAACAAACTAAAATTTATCTCTGTCCCATTTAAATTTCAAGAAGAACCCACTTTAAAAGATGAAATGATTTTGAAGTAATTTTTAAATCAGTACAGTTTTTTTAATAACTAAATTAAGACTATGCATACTAATATTATAAAAGTGAAAGTGTGTTTGTTTGTTTATTTATTTGTCCTTCTTTCACGTCGAAGCAGAGTGGTGGATTGGCGTGATTTTTTGTGTGGAGATAATTAGTAGGTGCCGAATTTCATCTATTCTTGACTCCTTACATCTAAGTAATAATCGAAACTCAAAAGCAATTGCACAGATGTTCATAAAACCTATAAATATAGCCGAAAGCTTAACATAGAGAAATACATGTAGAGTGTATATATATATATACTCGTATATATATTTACTCAAACCTACTTAGCAAAGGAAACGAACAATAAACTCCAATCTAAAACACATTATAATAAAACTCAACCGCTTTACTGCAATAGAAAAAGTTACACGACTTCTAACGTCTGAGCAAATTGCGTTTTTATTTTAATTCAATAGAATGTACACGGAATTAAATCGTAGAGATGTTTTAACGCTAACTAGTGAGTTTAAAGGAAACATATATTTTAATTTAATTTACAAACGATGAATCGGTTTTAGTTATACTAACAAATTGTGGATTTTGTAGAGAATCTCACCCTCAATATTGCTCTTTTGCCTTGTTTTAAGTTATTATATGTTACTGGCTAGTGACCTACAGGTCTAGATATTCTAGGTGCCCTAGATATTCCTCCAGGTTAAAAACTATCTCATATAACAGATATTTTTGACATTTTAAAATGAAATTTTTACAATTTTAAAATGTTTAGAAATAAAAATCAACAAATATTGTAAGGTACTTTAGTGCCATTTTTTTAATTTTTGAAATCATTTTTGTAAAATAGTGGGTAGGCACTGTCTGTAACAAGTATATGTGTTTGAGACGTCTACAACCTTAGTCTCTCCCGTGACCATGATTGCTGTAAAGCATTCGAAACGTTGGGAACCAAAAATCAAAATAAATCCGCGAAATAATCCAAAAAGATACTTTTATTTAAAATGTCAAATAATCGCGTAAATCTAAGAAAGTATTAGATATTTTTGATTATTATGGTTTGGTAAAATTTTCACTGAACCCTAAAACGCTGTACGGTGGAAGATTTTATTTTGATCACGGCACTGATAAAAGGAAGTCGAACTCGCGAAATTTCCTCTTGAAAGTAAATTAACGCAATTGTCACGTTCTTATACAATGGTAATTTTTATTTCTGAACTATGATGTAAATTGTATAGATATCATCTACTGTCACAGCATCCCTAAGTATCAGCAGCCTATATGTTACTCCAGATGATAAATTAAATCAAAATATATTTTATTCAAATAGACTTTTACAAGCACATTTGAATCGTCACTTTTACATTTTAAAATTTTAAATTAAATGTCAGTATGTTATGTAAATTACATCCAAACCGGTCCAGCTAATTCTGAGTTAAGAAGTAACAAATATGCAGACATACAAACTTACGCAATTACAATAATCGTCCGATATTATTATACGTAGTTATATCCCACCCACGTGATTTATTTGTTAAAACTATGTTTTTAAGGGTAGCCTAGCTTTCTATTGAATTTTGTTTTTATAGGACTAAACTCATTTCTTAATGCTCGCTATGTTATATAATAAATAGATATTTGTATCAAATCATCATCATCATCATCATAGAATCATTATTCTAGATTCTAGACCAAACTATTTAGGCTCTAGGTAGCGAGTAGTCTGTCCCAAAATGGACGTATTTTATTAAAAAACTAGCGACTCACCCTCGCTCTACTCAGATTCATCCCTGTTAAGTCCCTAGTTACGTTTTAACTTTTAGTATAGATTTCTCAGAGATGAGATATTCTCGCGGTAAAAAGTATCTTATGTGTTGAATCGGATAACTCGTTTTCTTGTGATGCGTTCCCAGACAGACAGGCAGATAGACACAAATTCTAAAAACTATAGATTCGGCCTCTATATCTATAATAAATGACTATTTCAATAAGATTTTCCAAAAAATGTTTAATTAACAGATTCGACTCAGTTAGAATGTTATTATATGTATAGAGGTAAAAGCATTGAAACCATACTATAGATATACTTTAATTATCTAAAAACAACATAATTGTATCAAAACATCAACAAAAAATTCTACACAAAAACAGCATTTCTTTTAAAAATACTTCAGTAAATAATTTCCACGTGTATAAATAAAGGTACATGGTACCATCGATTTTACAATTTTCTTTAGTACATATAAGGACAACACTTTTATAAGATTAATTATTTATTTAACCTGCGGCTATACAAAAAACGAGAGGTATTAAAAAGCTGCCAATGTGTGTGTTTGTTTGTAAATTTTTTGTAAATTTGAATGATAATACAATTATTTGATACTAATAACTATAAAATAATCCGCTCATGAAGTATATACTCGTATATATGGTTTAGGTTTATTGCATTACACGAATTGAAACCTTCAATTTTCAATTTGTAGTCCGTTAATATTAGTTATATACCTGATATTTATATATGATGATGATGATGTTCTCCTAGCCGATTCCGGCTACGGCGGCCAATCTCATTGAGATTAGCCAACTGCGCAGGAGATATTATAGTGCTCAAGTGTACGCCAGACACAACGTGCACTCTCTATTCCTATCACTCTCATACTCCGGTGGGACGACCACTCGACACGACCGGTGAGAGTTAAGGCGCAGGACCGACGGCTTTACGTGCTCTCCGAGGCACGGGGGTGAAACACCGCCAACTTTCCAACTCCGAGCTGTTACTGAGACTTACTATACAGAAAGACTCAATAACTAGACTTGGCCCGACCCGGGACTCGAACCCAGGACCTCCGGGTGTGCAGCCGTACATGCTAGCCACTACTCCACCGAGGCAGTTATATATAGTTATATATAAATAGGTAAAGACAAAATAGTTCAGTACCTTTTTCTCCTCTGTTTTTCAACCGATTTTCTTTTTTTTTTGTTCAGTAGCTTATGACGAGCTTTAGTGTTATCAGTAAAATATCAGAAACAGTTTTTTGGTCCTCACTAATATTATCTATATGTACATATTATATAGATTTGATGGCTTTTGGTTAGATCTCCACTTAAAATTCATATCAAAACTCAACTCAATAAAAGAAAATGTAATATTTCCAAGATCTACATCCTTTTGTTTTCAGTATTATACATATATATAAGTCAATTTTTTAGTCTAGACAAATTCTGGATAGACAGGCGTCTCAGATAAAATTTATGAGAAGATTTACGATTTAGGATCTGAACAGTATTATACCAGTTTGAAAGATATATTTTTGAAAAGTCGTTTAGTAAACTTAGTTTATATAAATGCATTTCAAACATTGGAACACTGCACGTTTAATACATAAAGTTACTTATACAGCTTTGCTTGAATAAATCTTGAAAACTGATAAATTGTACCGTCTATTATACTAGCGACTCACTCTCGCTTCGCTCGGATTCGTCCCTAGCTTGATTCCCAATACAAACTTTCATCCCCACTTTCACCCCTTTAAGGGATGATTTCCGGATAAAAAGGTCTCAAACTATCTTCTTACCAAATTTTATCCAAATCGGTTCAGTAGATCCAGAGATTACCCCCCTACAACGTCACAAACTCTCAAACTTTACCTCTTTATAATATAAGTATAGACTACTAGCGGCTCACTCTCGCTTCGATCGGGTTCTCCTCTAGAAAAACAACAAATCTATCCCACGGGAACCGTACATTTTTCAGGGATAAAAAGAAGCCTATGTGCTATTTATTATAATCTATCTCTGTGCCAAATTTCGTCCAGATCCGTTTAGCCGTTCTGGCGCGATTGAGTAACAAACATCCAAACATACATCTAAACTTTCACATTTATAATATTAAGTAAGAATTAAGATAGTTATGCTCGCAGTATGAGGTGCGAGTGTACCATCCAGTGAAACCTTTTATATGTTATACATATTGTGCTCTTATTATAACAAGCCAACAATTCTCACTTCACTTGAGTGCCTCCCTAGCTACCAAACAGTACGATATGTGTTACTTAAAGTCATAGTCTATGTAGATCAAATCTCATCTAAATCCGTTCAGCCGTTTTTACGTAAAGGTGTATGTAACAAACACATAAACATACAATTTTCGCATAGAAGTCAGATTTTTAATAATGATTTGACGAAACAAGTTGATATAGCTCGATAGGTGAATCCTCGAACCGGGATCATACTTTATACCTTTTTATGTTTATCCTTTAAGTTGTAAGCGGATTCAGCTGTCGAATTACCTACATAAAAGTACTTACGGGATAGCACTTCAATGAACTGGTGACCAAATAATCGAAAGATAGGTTACTAATTTTAGCCATAACAAAAAACGATAACCCTGTATGAACCATCAGAGCTTATGGCGTTTAATATCTAACTTTTATACGCAATATCGGCATTAACCCTGTCATTATCTTAACGGGAGGCTTCATTCCACTGAATTGCCCAGATGGTATTTTGGAGATTGAATTTGCAGACTAGTTATTACCCCTAATTTGCCTTAATATTTTAACTAATATACCATCTATACATATAAATAAAATTGAAGTGTCTGTTAATAATGTCACATATACCAAAACAACATTTTTTACAATTTTGTCTGTCTGTTTGGTCCGGCTAATCTCTGAAATGGCTGGACCGATTTTGACGGGACTTTCACTGGCATATGGCTGATGTAATAAGGAGTAACTTAGGCTACTTTTATTTTAGAAAAAAAAATAGGGTCCCACGATTTTTTTTTAAAACCAATGAAAAATTTAATAATATCCGATTCAAATAGGGAAGTTGTATACATACGATAATATATATTATAGGCATCATTTACAACGTCAGATTTTAACGACATTATATCATTAAAATACTATTAGTTAGGCTCCTAGCGGCACTTTTTTTTAATTTATTTAAATACCATTTAATGTAACGTAGTTTAAAATCAAAAATCATTGATATTTATTTGTGACGATGCAGAAGTCAAATGAAAGATGCTAAAACAAACAGCTTACATAGCAATAATTCTATCGTCTAGATACAAAAGTATACAAATCTCTCTCTCTCTCTCTCTCTCTCTCTCTCTCTCTCTCTCTTTCTCTCTGCAACACAAGCGTCAACATTATAGAACATAAATATTAAAAACATATTCGAATTAATGAAACTTGAACAAAATTCATTGATTCTTACAAAAATAATTTATCGAATTGGCCTAATATTTCTAAAGAAGTTCGCAGTAACGCGTTCAAATAAACAAAAAATAGACTCTTTAGCTTTATGTTGGCATTAGCATAGATGGATTGTAAACTAGGAGCAGACGCTTATTAAATTGTGAACATGCAGTAATAAATTAAAAAGTTTTTAAGCAAACGATTTACTGTATGTATATCACATTGTAAATACCATTAAATTATAATATATCTAGCGATATTGTAAACTGTCGCAAGATTGTGAATCGTAATATATTGCTTACAATTTAACGCATTATTTTTCGGTAGATTATAATCTATCCAAGTGAAACCGTCAAATTGCGAAATGAAAATTTACCATAGAGTTTCAAAAATGCTAGTTTCGAGATATAAAAGCATTACAATCTCTCTTTCTCTCATGTTGTCTCCTGTACATGGCTACGTAGAAAAGATGCAACATAAGCGATAACGTCTGACACCAATGTTTTCTTACGGTTCCGCCAGTGTTGTTTAAATTTTGTAATAGCACGATCCAGTACTGTGATGTAAGATAGCCTTATAACCTTAATAAATCTATACATATAATAAAATTGTAACCCGAATCTGTACATTAAATATTTTTTGGAAAAACTTATTGAAATAAACATTATTATGGATACAGAGGCCGATTCTATAGTTTTTAGAATTTTTGTCTGTCTGTCCGTCCGTCCTCCGTCTGTCTGTCTGTCTGTTACCGCATCACGGAAAAACCACTCTAGGAATTTTGATGAAATTTAGGATGGTGATAAGTGGTTATCCGTGTCAACATATAGGATACTTTTTACCGCGGAAAAATGTCTCATTCTGACAAAAACTGCAATATAAGAGTATACTAATATGTAAAACCTAAGAATTTGGTTTTTGGCCATTTTCATATCAGACCAGTAGATTCATAGATTAGCGCGTTCAAACAAACTTTTTAGCTTTATTTATTACTAGCGACTCACCCTCGATTCACTCGGATTTGTACCTAGGTATGTTCTAACGGTTAGTATGGAATAGATAGACTATATATAATATGTACATATGTATGGAAAAGTAGAAGTAGTAAGTTCTTAAAAAATCCCTTACTCGAGAAATAATTCATTCCCCATACAAACTCCATCCCCTCTTTTCAACCCTTTAAGGGATGATTTTCCTCTGTCCTTCCCAGGGTGTTCAAGCTATCTCCATATCAAATTTTATCTAAATCGGTTCAGCGGAGTAAGCGTGAAAAGGTAACAGACAGACAGACTATACAAACAGATAGACAGAGTTACTTTCTCATTTATATTATTCACTAGCATTGCCCGCGGCTCCGCCCGCGTTCAGATAACCAAAAACCAAATTCTTAGGTTTTACATATTATTATACTCTTACATTGCAGTTTTTGTATTTTTTCTCAGAAATGAGACATTTTCCCGCGGTAAAAAGTATCCTATATGTTGACCCGGATAACCCGCTATCACCATACCAAATTCCATCAAAATCCCTCAGTGGTTTTTCTATGATGCGGTAACAGACAGACAGACAAAAATTCTAAAAACTATAGATTCGGCTTCTGCATCGATAATAATGTTTATTTCAAAAAGATTTTCCAAAAAATATTTAATGTACAGATTCGGCTTAGCTACAATTTTATTATATGTATAGATATGGTTTCACATCAATATAAATAGTATAAAAATATATATAATAATTAATTAAACTACAACCGAGATTCTTTTTTAATTCTTGTATATTTTATACAAAGTATCTATGACTAAATAATTGCTAGGTCACACGCAGCCACTGTAGCAGATGATCGTTAATCACTCTTCCCAATAAACTTAATTTTACAAGATAACAGAAAATCCCGCTCGAATATAATCATTTTCGTTGTTTCTAATTTTGCGAACAAAAGCAAAATTAATTTGATGATATTTTTGATAGAACGCTCTGCTTACATTAAATTTAGTTGAGCTTCAAAAATGATTGAATATAACGAATGGGTGGAGGTTCATTTGTTTTTTTGTTTTATTTTTTGATAAAATACTTTGATATAGTACAAGGGTGAAATAAGAATTACCAAATTGGCACATTTTTAACCGCCGACGCAAAAACTACGGGGTGTTTGTTATAAGTTTGACAAGTTTGTGTGACATCGTAGCTCCCGAACGGATGAATCGATTTAAATTTTGTTTTCTTTTTTGTTTGAAAAGCGAACTAGTTGGGAGTGTTCTTAGCTATGTTTGATGAAAATGGGTTCAAAATGGCCGCCGCTACAAAATGGCGGATTACATATTTTTTCACAACTCCCTCAATATAGGTACCAAATGAAAGGGCTTAGCTAGTAGAATACTATACACTATAATAAATTTCAAATCGAAGATGGCCGCCATCACAAAATGGCGAATTACATGTTTTTTTTTTTAATTAATTTAATTCAGTTATTTACTACTTTTATCATTGATATAACTATTGCTTGTGCCACCGCGTTCCTAAGAATCATAACGTGATATCTTACTAATATTATAAATGTAAAAGTTTAAATGGATGTTTGGATGTTTGTTACTGTATCACGCCAGAACGGCTGAAAGGAGCTGGATGAAATTAGGCACAGAGATAGATTATAGTCTGAAATGTGCTATAATCTATCTCTACATAATATATAAGCTACTTTTTATCCCGGAAAAATGTACGGTTCCCGTGGGATAGATTTATTACTGTTTTTCTAGAGGAGAGCGAAGCGAGGGTGAGCCGCTAGTATTTAATAATCTTTGTCAACAGAAAGTCAAAACAGAATTTATCAAATTAGGCTACTAGCAATTTCAATGAAGTTCTCTGCCGTATCGAAGTTCGTATTAGTACGTTCAAAAAATATTGATATAACAAGTAAGGTTACATTTTATATATGAGTTTTAATGAAAAAATAATATATTTGGTTAATTTATAATGAATTGTGTATAAACGTTTATTTATGTGACCTTAGCCGAAAGGAAGGTATTTAAAAAAATAATCATTTGTTACCCGCGCTTTTTAACAGAGAGGTGCCATCTTGTAGTGACTAGTCATGAATAGTTTGTAATACTGTAAATTATTATTATAAATTATGTAACTCATTATTTAAAAGAGTATCTATTGAATTTCTCGCCGGCTCTTCTAAGCAGAGTTGTTTTCCGAGCCGGAAACTTACACACGGAGACGTACACACTGACGATTTCAAAAGAATTTAGCTGATGTTCAAAAAGTACTGAATATAAGAGTATGTATGTGTGTAAATAATTGAGAAAATTAATGCAGCTTCGATAAATATATACAAGAAATATCTCGAAGTTTTATTAGTGTCATACACAAGCAACAATTATTTAATGATAAAATCATATTACATAATATAAGTAAGTCTTTCCACCTACTAGTGACGTTTCAAAACTGGAAGAGTAATAAAATTGTGAACTTTTAATTCTTTATTTACGATTCAATATAAAAATAAATATGTTTGTGTATTTTTATACTATTTTTACAGTCTTTTCATAGATATTGTGAACAAAACATAAAATTTTTGTAGTAAAAGTGTTAATATTTAACTTTTTTATGACTATTACTGTTTTAAACATGGGAAAAGACGACTTCCACACTTATCACCTCCCTACATTCAGAAACATAGCTAATTCACATACTATAAAATTGATAATAAAACCTTAGCAAAAAACAGTACATTAGGCTTAAAATCATCTTATATATACATATTTATTCCAATCAGAAATTTCCGTCCTCCTTTTAAATAAATCCATCTTTAGTTTTGCAGTTGTGTGTAAATAGGACAAACTTACAACATACTTTCGCATTTATGATGTTAGTAAAATTATAAAAGAAAAATAAAGACTTTCTCCTGCCCTTTTACATAATCTTATGTATTAGCCAATGCTAATTTTGTTCTTATCAAAGTAATTTACGCACAATACGCTTTCTACTTGGCTTCCTCAGAGAGGTTCTTAAAATGGGAACTGTAAATCTTTTTGTAGATAAAGTAAAATTATCGTTATTTTTTTTAGAATCAGCTGTTTGCGCAATAGTCTCCGTTAAATTAGAATAACCATTTTTAAACGTTTGATTGTATCCTAAAACACCATCTACAAAAGTCGAATTCATTAAAACATTTAAATTTCCCTTTTCAATAAAGCCTTTCACCATCTCCATAGTAACATTGTTTTGTTTATCTATTTCTTTAGACAAAGTCGTGATCATTTCCGCGTAGTTAGTTTTATTCGTTATGTTTAAGACACTTAAATAGTTATTTGCAATATCTTCTTTTGTAAAGCTCATTTTAAAATTTATATCTGTACTATCATGATTAGTATTAGCGTCATTGGGAATTAAAGAATCTGTCATTTGCATATCTTGTGTAGATGTTGTAGTTTCATCAAATGTTTTAATTACTTTATTCTTATCTATGGTACTAAGAATTAAGTTATCTATAAGAGTTTCTAAAGAAAAATTTGCGATGTCCGTCTTATACAGATATAAAGCCTCCATATTAGCACCAGTATCTTCCCGTTTATTTATAAAACTCTTATACACTGGTACATCTATAACAGATTCGACTTCTGGACTCATTGACATGAAGAACTTAGTTTGTTTTATTCTATAGTTATTTTTATAGAGACTGTTAAATAGTTTCTTTCCGTGCAGAAAGTGCCTGTTCATTGGCCATCTTGTTTTCGATACGTCTAATCTATCCCTCTTTGACTTGGATGCTTTTGAATTTTTCACTTGTTCCCTCAAATTATATCTCATTTCCAGTTTTGGTAATTTCTTGTATTTTAACACCAGTTCCTTGAAAGGACTTGGAGTATGTAAAAATTCGTTCATTTGTATTGTTAGTTCTTTTTCTATAAAAAAAATATACGTACTTGTAATATGCTAGCCAGCCACCATTGTTACATTATAACCCTAGCTATATTCAAAATGCTTTTCATAACTATTTGCGATTAGCATTAGTATGTATATCGCACTGAAATCACTTAATGAAGCAAGATAAAAAGTACATAAATGTTAGTTTCCGATCTATATGAATATGAGATTGGATAAAATGAATCAAATGAGCCCTTTGAAAGTTTTACTAGTATACAGATCATATCAGCTTCATGGTATAAATTTTAACCAAAGTTTTAAACGTAACTGACAAAATAAAGGACGTTAAAAATGACTTTCAAGATTTTATTACACAGTTTAAAATGTATTAAAATGAATATTGAACCATAATATTATAGGTAAATTTAGAAAAAAAATTGACAACGTCAAAACAAAATTTAATGTGTAATCAAAATTTATTATAAATATATCCGAAAATAACATTAAAAATTTAAGTAATAGTATAAAAAATGTTTTAAAAGACAAAAAATCGAAAGTGCATATTACAAGACTTGCGCGATACCATTCAGACAAAGAGAGACAATAGCATTCCCAAGGAGGGTTTACATCAGGCAGGCAGCCGGTCGTAAAACATTTTCCAAATCCTATCAGCAGTACAGAAGATGTACTGCGCCGACCCCAAGTGATTGGGAAATGGGCAGGCAGAAGAAGAAGAAGAAGAATATTATAGGTAAAAGTTAATAAATTAACAAATTTTTAACCAAAACCTACCTGCGTTAATCTTACGGTTAGTTACTTGAAATATATCATCGAAATCCTGTTCTTTATCAACTAAAAACATTGAAGATTTAGTCGTTCCATATTGAATACGATTGACTGGTTTAGCAGTTGTTCCTTCTATCTTTCTGTCCGGTCTTCTTAAACAGCCGTTTGGATAACAATAAGTAGCTTGTTCTAAGCACATTTGAACACACACACAAATTGGTGGTTGATTATGAAACTCTGTGAAAATTAAATTGAAGAATTGTTCTACCCTTGCAGTGTCTTTTGGACTTTCGCATGCATTCGGTCTTGATAAATCCACTAATGGATATTGGCTTTTGTATGCTGAAATTAAAATGTTTAATTATTTAACAAGTACAAACTTTTTTAATATATAGCATCATTATAACGTAATACCCCAGTTTCATCGATATAAGCTCTTCTCTCGTACGTCAGTGGGAAACCAGATAAAATTTTCCAACAAATTTAATTAAAAGTTTAACTTTACGAAGGAAAGCTTAAAATATTCAGTGTAATGGTATTGCAAATAATATTATTTTCACTTACTTTCAAATAATTGAAGGAAAATGTTGATGAAGATGTAAATGGCGCATCTCATAGTGATAAGAATTGTTGGTGCTACTAGTCTAAAATAAAAACATCATTTTATTATTTATGTACTAGCGCTCGCCCTCGGAAGACAAAAACAAACCTATCCCACGATAACCGTACATTTTTCCGGGATAAAACGTAGCCTATGTGTTATTCCAGACTATAATCTATCCCTGTGCCAAATTTCATCCAGACTCGTTCAGCCGTTTTAGCGTCAAAGAGTAACAAACATCCATACTCACAAACCTTCACATTTTTAATATTAATACATATTTTGCAAAGTTGCATATCCTATTTCTGTCAGACATTAATCACTATTCAAACAGGGAGATTTTTAAGATACTTTAAATAGATTAAAAAAATTCCAATATTTATTACAGCCACTTAAAATTTACCTATCAAACTATTTTTCGCGGTTTTGTTTAGATTTTTTGTTAAACCAAGAAAAAATATTAACATATTTTTTTATTATATTAACCTTTTATACTTAAATTTCAAATTATAACAAATTACAGTAGATAATACCCAACGAACAAAAAAATTATGACATTTTGCTCGATTGTTACATGGAAAACCCTAACTACGAACCAAAAAAGAAATTTTCATATTTTATAATTATTCATAATTTGTCCTCATTAACTAATACATTTTTAACAACAGAAAGTGGCCTATATTTACAACATCTAAAGAAAACAATGGCTCTTAAACATAAATCATTTGAAATTCTCTGAAAATGTAAACTTCTACTTACTAAGTACTTGTTATTCCTAGAAGTAAAAACCTCAAGAATTTATTACGAGGGTGTTTCTTAGAACGATCCGTTTATCAATTTCAGACTGTAACAGCGACTTCGTGGAAGCGGAAACGGCATCCTGTTTGGAAAATATAGAAATTGAATGGGAATTGTTTAAAAAAGACGGCAGCCATGTTACTGGTATTGTAAGATAATTTTCCGACCATGTGATGTTAGATTGCTGTATTTAATAACTAAGTTATATCTGCGACTTTACACGGGTTTTATTAGTTAGTTTAACTGCGTCGGTTACCTAGTGGCTAGCATGTACGGCTGCAGAAACTAGAGTGCTGGTATCGAGGCCCAGGTCGGGCCGATTTCAATTACTGAATTTTTCTGTTAAGATATTCTTAGTAGTAGCTGGAGATAGCGGTGTTGCACCCTCGCCTTGGATAGCTCATAAAGCCGTCGGTCCTGCGGCTTATCTTTCACGACGGTACCGGAAGTATCGTCCCATCGGACTTTAAGAGTAAAACGAATATAGAGTGCAATTTCATCTACACGTGCATTTGTGCATTATAACATCTTCTGCGCATCTGGTTAATCTCGACATTGGTCAGGAAGATATACCTAATTAGCTAGTCGAAACCACTTAATCTATACATATAATAAAATTGTAACTAAGCCAAATCTGTACATTAAATATTTTGTGGAAAATGTTATTGAAATATACATTATTATCGATACAGAAGCCAAATCTATATTTTTTTGAATTTTTGTCTGTATGTCTGTCTGTCTATATAAAAGAAACGAAAAATCAAGAGTTTTTAACTGGTTCTTTTCATGACTAAACCAGTCTTATAACGAACGAATCGAAAAATCATTTACATTCAGTAACGTAAAATATTTTTATACTTAAAATATTTTCATTTTTATACTAAAACGTTTTATTTTATCATAAGTTGAAGAATTTATTGAGAGCTACGCTAAAAGCATCGTGTAAAATGTCTTTGTAACAGGGTTTTTACTGACGTAACAAAATCTCTTGAAATTTATTTAACTCTATCCCAAACATAATTTAACAAAGCAAAACAACAAACAAAACATATTATAATTTGCGTTACAAAGCAAAAACTCGGGTCCCTTTTTACTTTGTTTTGAATTAGGATTGTTATCATTATTATAATCTTCAAGTAGTTACTTTCCTTCATTCACTTCATTTCTACGAGTACCTACATCTCTTGTTATAAAAAAAACATGAGGAAAACTCGTATAATTCATAACCTTTCGATATACACGCAAAATAGACGCACAGACGTTGAGTAGCGGAAACAAGCCCGAAATTACTATGGTAATTATGGTTGGTTGGTATAGTATGGTATGCCATACCATACCAACCTTTCAATCGAGTATCCTTTTCTTTCCCTAGATAAAAAATGGCTAAGTTCTTCTCGCTCAAATCTCTTAGCCTCCTTGCCTCCATAATATGAAAATAAAAAGAGTAAGAATAAGTTCTAAAATGTAAACTTTTTGGGCCCTTATTAAAAAAATGGATGTACCCCTCTTTGCCTATTATATCTAAAAACGATTGTGGACTGCCGAGCGTTCAACAAGAAGTCGTTTGTGGCCCACTGGATCTCCCTTGAATCATGGCCCATGCGACCGCAATGGTTGAATTGGCATAGCTACACCACTGTCAGACTATCGTATATACTATGTCCTTCATACTTCAGTTTACATTACTATAGTCTATATTTTGTCGATTTTTCGCCTACAAGAAATGAAACTCTTAACGTGTAAGGACTTTACAAAACCAATTAAAAAGGTACAGTGATCCGGATACTAGCGGCAACAAACAGCCAAGAAATTTAAAAAAATATGGCTGTTTTGGTTGTAACCATATAAACCCAATATGGGGAAGCTTTTTTGAAGTCGCAGAAATACATTTCAATTTTATTTATAAATAACTAGCAGAACCCGCGGTTACGCTCGCGCTAAAACTCATCTCCTATTTTACCTTCTTATGGGATGAATTTCGAAAAATGCTAAAACACGTGTTTATTTAATTGAAGATCATCAATATCAAGTTTCAAGTAATTTTGATCATAAATAAGTTTTTGGATTATATTATAACGTGTTTTCCCATGGGATTGAGATAATTTCCCGCGGTAAAAAGTAGCCTATGTCACTCTAGAGCCCTCCAACCATCTCCACACAAAAATCACGCCTTTCCGTCAATCCGTTTCGACGTGAAAGAAGGACAAACGAACAAACAAGCACACTTGCACATTTATAATATTAGTATGGAAGTATGGATGTTTACTTAATACCTATATTTATAATTTATAAATATAAATATTATGTTAACATTTTAAGCTAGTCCTTAAAATCGGCCTACTTTATAAATGCGAAATATTGTTTATCTGGAGTACATTTGCTACTTTCAGGTACCTGGGATCGTACTTGAGCGAAGCGAGTTTAAAGCGCTAATAACAAAATAAATTGAAAATTTAAAGGAACAAGTTGTTATTATTTAAATTATACTGTCAAAACAATTCTTATTTAAAACTAGAGACAACGCATCTCTCGGCCCTGTGTATGTTTTAATTTTTGAACGAAACCCTAATTATTTTTATAAAATAAAATTTGCTTAAGTTACTTCTTATAACATCAGCTATCTGCTAGTGAAAGTCCTGTCAAAATCAGTTCAGCAGTTTCGGAGATTAGCCTGAACAAACAGACAGACAAAAAATTAAAAAATGTGTTTTTCTTATAAGCACATGTATAATTTCATATGTATTTAGTAAAAAGCTATTTGACATTACAAACAGACACTTCAATTTTATTTATCTATATAGATGTCAAATGTATGCGTAGATATAAAAAAGTATTATGTTTTTTCTTTAATTTTCCATTTCTGAATACTCTGCTCTCTGTGTAGCATAAACAACTGTAGTCTATACAAATATTTTATTTGGTAAACGTTAATCGCTCTAGCTTGCCACAAACACTGCCCCTAAATGCCTAATCGACCTTTACAACCTTTTTGTAACTTTCCAGCTTTTGTAACATTATCCGCTATTACCAGTCTATTTCGAAGTTGCCTTCTAAGAACGTTATACAGTTATGTTATGTAAATTGTTATTCTTTTTTAACCAAAAAGGCTTTATATATATTTTTTCTTTGTTTTTATTTTAAAGGAGAATTGGTTATTAAATGAAATATTTTTTTATATATGGAAATATTATTACAAACTAGCGATTTAACCTCGCTTCGCTCGGGTGCGTCCCTAGGTACTTTATATTTTTTTTCGTTTCTTCTTCCTAATTCTTTTCCTAGATTTAAAGTAGCCAAAGTAATTCTTATAACAGCCGCTAACTGCTAGTGAAAGTTCTGTCAAAATCAGTCTAACCGTTTCGGAGATTAGTCAGAACAAACAGACAGACAGACAGACAAAAATTAGAAATTAGTGTTTTCCAATTTCGTGCAAAAATTATCCCCATCCTATTTATGTTATGCCAATCCTATGCAACCCATCCCAATTATTAATATTATGTAAAAGTTTAGATATTTGGATGCTTGGATGGATGTTTGTTACTCAATCACGCCAGAACGGCCGAATGGATCTAAATGAAAATTGGCACAGATATAGATTATAATCTGGAACAGCACATAAGCCACTTTCATCCTGGAAAAATATACGGTTCCCGTGGAATAGATTTGTTTTTATTTTTCTAGAGGCAAGTACTTATATAATTTGTTATCAAAATGTGTTTCATCGCGCAATTTCTTATCGATGCAATTGAGCTGAAGATGGCGCAGTCTTATATTATAACAATCGTTTTATAAGTAGTTGTGATTTTGTAAAAATTCATTATAGTTTCAAATTTTATTAAATAAGTAAATAAATAATTGTAAGAAACAAAGCTCAAGGCCTTAAACCATTATCACCCATACTCTGAATCCATTTAGCTGGTTTCGCAACATAAAACTTTTTAATATAGATCATCATCGACAGTCGCCTAAACCACGCTTTGCATCTATGAAAAAAAAAATTCCAGCATATATTCTACTTGACTATAGCGAACTTGAAGATCTGCGCGCAAAAAAACTTCGTCCCAGGAGCTCACTCGTAGAAGTTTCTGGAAGTTAGAATTTCTAATCACGATGTAGTTTTTTTTTAGAGTGGAATAAATACCACACTCGAACATAATATATACTCAAGTTGCCAAGCAACAAATCATCAAGTACCTATGGGCGGTAAAAGTCATGTGTAGAAGAAGAAAAAGACTTTCTTGTTCTTTGTTTGATGATTTCCGGACATCTTTCCCATCCTCTACTCTCTCTTCTTTTCGTCTCCTTCCTTTTGACTTCCTCTGATAGTAACACACTACTGCTATTCCTGTTGTAGCGCAGGTATATGTATGAATGGTATACTAAAAAAAATTACAAATATACTTAATTATATATACAACACAAATGTACACTTAACTGTACCAGTAATGCCCGCGGGGAATAGTGGCAAAAATACTGGCATTAATCCATACTTAATATTATACATGTGAAAGTGTGTTTGTTTGTTTATTTGTCCTTCTTTCACGTCAAAACAGTTAAGGATTGGCGTGATTTTTTGTGTGGAGATAGTTGGAGGGCTGGAGAGAAACATAGGCTGTTTTTTACCGCGGGAGATTATCAAATTCTCAGGAAAAAACACGTAATAACACAATCCAAAAAAAAATATTTATGATCAGAATTACTTGAAACTTGGTATTGTTCTTCAATAAACTTAAATAAATACGTTTTTTAGCATTTATCGAAATTCTTCCTTCAATGAGGTAAAATAGTGGATGAAAGTTTGTATGAAGCTACCTTTTTAGAGATTTTTTTTTAGTTTTAGCGCGAGCGAAGCCGCTGCTTTTGTTAGTGGGTACTACATAAATATACTACAACATAGGCAGCGGTAGCCTGGTGGTAACGCGCTCGCTGGGGAAACCAAGTGAAGCGGGTTCAAATCCCGGGTCTCGCAGCTCTGATATTTTCATGTGCGAATCATTTCTAACATGATCACCAATTGAATTACGGCGAAGGAAAACATCGTAAGGAAACCTGCATGTCTGAGAGAACCTAGCAAGTTTTCGAAAGACATGTGAAATCCCGCACTTGGCCAGCGTGGTGGACTATGGCCTGATCCCCCTTGTACTGAAGGGAGGCCCGTGCCCAGCACTGGGACATTAAAAAGCGCTGAATACAATACTAATAATGTATAAACTTAATTATTATCTATCTTTAATATTATTATTTCAGACATTTAATCACATTTATATATATTTTCTCTAACAATGCTCTACATTACCAAGTCAATAGTTGCTACTTAAAAAGAATAACATACGCGAGGTCATAGGCTAAAACTTAATCTCCAAAACGTCGGAATAAATAAGTATAATTTTTTCATAATATAAAGCCCGGATGTCAAAAGGCTAAGTAACGTAAAATGTAATTAATACAGTTCCCATAGGAAAAAAGTTTTGAAATAATTAATAATTTAACCTTTGCAGAGTGGCTGTAAAATTTCGTAATATGAACACCAAACTTGACTTTATATAAAGATATAAATATTAATTATAATTGATAATAAACGGCTGTATTAATGTGGCTTCCCTAGGTGATTCGTTAAAGAGGGGTTATTAAGAACGCTATTACAAGGATTCCTAAATATTTTTTTACTGTATTTTTTTTATATTAATTAAAAATTAAAAAATATATATGTATTCAGCCCTTTTTTTAACGTCCCACTGCTGGGCACGGGCCTCCCTTCAATACGAGGGGGATCAGGCCATAGTCCACCACGCTGGCCAAGTGCTGGTTGGCGGACTTCACATGTCTTTCTAAAACTTGCTAAGTTCTCTCAGACATGCAGGTTTCCTCATGATGTTTTTCCTTCACCGTAAGGCAAGTAGTAATAATGTTAGAAATGATTCGCACATGAAAATATCGGAGGTGCGAGACCCGGGATTTGAACTCGCTTCACTCGGTTTCCCAAGAGAGCGCGTTACCACTGGGCTACCACTGCCTTAAAAAATATAAATATAAATAAATATGTTCCATGGTAAGCTACGAGGCCTGTGTTATGGATACCAAATAGTTGATACACTACACATATATAACTTTAAATACTTATATATTATAAATGTAAACACCCATGACTAGAGCAAACATTCGTGCTCACAACACAAAGGAATGTCCCCAGCGGGACTCGAACTCGCGACCGCTGGCACAGCAAGTAAGGTCACTACAAACTGAGTCAAACATGACGTCAAAGTTTGGTTTTAAGAGAATATCCACGTATGAGAATGAGATATAAGTTCTAACAACTTACTTCTAATTTTCAAGGCGAAATAATTGTTTAGTTGTTTATCGTTAAAGACACTGTCAATTTTCAACCGACTTCAAAAAGGAGGTTCTCAATTCGACTGTATGTTTTTTTTTTTTATGGATGTTACCTCAGAACTCAGTCATTTATTAACCGATTTGGAAAATTTTTGTTTTGTTTGAAAGGGTATACTCCCAGATTAGTCCCATTTAAATTTCAAAAAAAAATACCATCCCTAAGGGTGGAAAAACAACAAATGATGAATTTAACCTACTTCTAATTGTCATATTGACTTGAAAGTTTGCAAGTATTTCTATTTCCGTTGATAGTATAGTGGTTCGGTGTTGTTGACCTGATCTGATGGCAAGGCCAGAAGGTGGATAGGTGGAACTCTTCAACGGCTAATAGTAGATACTTTGAGTTTGGGCTTATTTTGTTTGATTTGACAAGCCTAATACGTTAGAATTCTTACTTTGCTACTACTGTCTACACTAAAAAAGGGAAAAATAAAAAAATTTTAACAAAAAAATAAAAACCGACTTCAAATAAAAGCACTAAAAAGTAAAAAATAACTGATTGGTAGTTTTCATTTACTATACATACATACCTAATCAAATATTTTCGAAATCGGTGCCAGCCCATACAAAGCAAAGCACACCGACTTCGAAAATATTTGATTAGGTAAGTATGTATAGTAAATGAAAACTACCAATCAGTTATTTTTTACTTTTTAGTGCTTTTATTTGAAGTCGGTTTTTATTTTTTTGTTAAAAATTTTAAAATAAGTATTCACTGAGTAAGTTTTTTGTTTTTGAACAAAAATGAACACAGCACCAAGTTTTTATTTCTTTCAATATGGCGGGAAAGCCAGTAGTAGCGCTTCTTACGGCATCAAGTACAAACTTTTTTTTTTAATCTGTTTTACAGAAATCAAAGGTTAGATTAGATAGCTTACAGCCTATTACAAATATTTATTATTTAACAATCAAAAAAGTAAAAGTTAGAATATAGAATATTATAATATTTATATATTATTATTATTATTTTTATATTTCAGCTTATTTTAGTTAGAAGTATAGTATGGAAATTGTTTTGAGAGACTAGATATAATTTAATGAAGCATACATTTTTTAACAATCAAAAATACTTCATGAAACTTACGTCGCAGATTTTTCTTATTCATACAAATACATATAAATCGAAACAAACGAAAAGAACAAAGAAATACGCTGCTCTACTTAGAATTTTGCCCGCCCTATGCCCAATCATTGTAACGTAGTACATACAAATATGATGAAAAACAAGAAGATCGTATAATTCTCAATTTTTCGGGCAATTATTGCCGAAAGGATCAAAATCAATGGTTAATTTCGAAAACCAACAGAATTTACATTTGCTTCCTTTATTGTGAGTTATGGCTAACTAAATATCAATTTCACAAATATATTTACGACTAGCATTGCCCGCGGCTTCGCCCGCGTTCTGATGACCAAAAACCTAATCCTTAGGTTTTACATATTAGTATACTCTTACAATGCAGTTTTTGTATTTTTTCTCAGAAATGAGATATTTTCCCGCGGTAAAAAGTAGCCTATATGTTGACCCGGATTACCAGCTATCATCATACCAAATTTCATCAAAATCTGTCTAGTGATTTTCTCGTGATGCGGTAACAGACAGACAGACAGACAGACAGAAAGACAGAAAAACAGAAAGACAGACAGACAGACAGACAGACATAATTTCCAAAAACTATAGATTCGGACTCCGTATCGATAATAATGTCTATTTCAATTAGAATTTCAAAAAAATATTTAATGTACAGATTTGACTTAGTTAGAATTTTATTATATGTATAGATATATGTTTCAAATCGTATAAAGAAAATAAAAAAAACAATACCCTGTGCATATAATTTATAAATGTACTAAGAGAAAGATTATGCCTGGTAATAATATAAAAAATGCAAGTTTATATTACTTTTAGTTGAAGAATTCCTTTGGTCTTTCGACAGCATTATTACACAGTCCCCTGTACCATATTATTGTTTTGCTCTTAAAAAATAACCTTTTCAATTTTTTAGAACAAAAACAAAATTAGATAACAACTAATGTTTTAAATAAAACTATCTTTTCGGATTATTTCGCGGATTTATTTTGATTTTCGGTTCTCGACGTTTCGAATGCTTTACAGCAATCATGATCACGGAAGAGACTAAGGTTATAGACGTCTCAAACACATACTTGTTACAGACAGTGACTACCCACTATTTTACAAAAATGATTTCAGAAATTCAAAAATGGCAATAGCGACTCACCCTCGCTTCGCTCGGGTTCGTCCCTAGATACATTTTAGTTTTTTTTCAGCGGAACCCTAACTCTTTTACTGAAACAAAAGTAGCCTACGCTACTCCTTATAACACCAACTACCTGCCAGTGAAAGTTTCGTCAAAATCGGCCCAGCTGTTTCGGAGATTAGCCGGAACAAACAGACAGACAGACACAGTTTTTTGGGTCTGCAACCAATGCAACATACGTTCTAGCGAGGAAGTCAAATGAATGCTAATTAAAAGTACCCGTAGATAATGCAACTATTAAGTGCCATAATATTGTTGTTTTTCTTTCAAATTACTATATCATCATGACTTGCTTTAATCTATCAAATAATTTAATTTATCCTATTTATATTATATCATGATTACTTAGCATATATTACATCCCATGTATAGAAAAACAAGACGCAATTATATTTTATGAATTTTATATTATATATACAGATAAATAAAATTGAAGTGTCTGTTTGTAATGTCAAAATAACATTTTTTTTTTAAATGCATATGGAATCATATATGGTACTGTTATAGTTAAAAGTTTTTATTCTATCTTTTATAATACGGAAAAAGTTTTCCATTCCAAAGTACAAATCCTATGTCATTCCCCTCTAATAATTATATATTCGCCTAAAGTATCCAGAGGAGAATACGGCCAGCATTCTTGCCACTATTCCACGCGGACATGACTTTTACAGCAATAATTAAGTGTACATTTGTTTTGTATATATAATTAAGCATATTTGTAATTCTTTATTGTAAACAAATATATTTTTTCCAATTTCCACATTTTCATAATATTACAATTATATGCTATATATAATACTAGCGACTCACCCTCGCTTCCCTCGGATTCTACCCTACTTACGTTTTAACGTTTAGTATCGATTTCTCAGACATGAGATATTTTCCCGCACTAAAAAGTATCCTGTATGTTGACCCGGACTCCCAGCTATCATCATACCAAATTTTATTAAAATCCCTCCAGTGGTCTTTCCGTAATGCGGTAACAGACAGACAATCAAAAATTCTAAAATTTGTAGATTCGGCCTCTGTATCGAAAGAAATACACCTCACCGAAGCAAGGGCAGATAGCTAGTTTAGCATATAAGTCATAATAGATATATCAAAGAACTAAACTGCTTATATAAAGAGGTAATATTTTCTAGTTATTTATTCATTATAATATCGTGACTGTACAAACGTGGTAAAAATGTTATTTGCCCTCCTTTTAATTATTACTTCAACCTTGGTCATTGCTTACTTAAATGGTTTATACAATGAAAGATACTGGAAAAAACGTGGAGTTACCTTCCACAAAAGAAATAAGACAATGGGCATATTTTGGGATTTTCTGACAAAAAATAGATCCTTGTTCGAGTATCTTAACGATATATACAAGCAATATCCTAATGAACCAGCAGTGGGAATCGGTTCATTTGTTACACCAGCTCTATATGTACGAGATCCTGTAAATATCCAACATGTGTTAACCACAAATTTCAATGCCTTTAATCATAGAGGTGTGGATATCAACGAAGGTGATCTGCTGGCAGACAACATCCTATTCCAACATGGTGAAAAATGGAAATTAGTGAGACAAAGTATGACACCTCTATTTACTTCAGCAAAGATCAAAAGTATGTATTATATTATTGATAAAAGTGCACAAGATTTTATCCGATATTTAAAAAATGATCCCAAATTGGCGAAAGGTAATACTTTTACAAGTTTATCTACGTTCTGTAGTGCAGCAATGTGTGCATCTGTGTTTGGAGTGACTTCTAAGTCGATATTCGATTCTCCCTTTCTAAGTTTAGCTCAAAATGCACTTCGAGCAGGATTTAAACGGAATATGAAATTTGCTATTGGAAATTTAAGTAAATCTTTATTCAAATTATTGAATATAAAGCTTTTTAAAGAACACGAAAATTTCTTTATTGGAGCTATCAAAAATGTTGTCCACCAACGTAAATCTGACAATGTTAAAAGACACGATTTTGCTGATATTTGCGTCGCTTTGCAAAGTAAAGGATTACTGAAAGATCCTGTGTCTGGACTTGAATTGGAACCTACAGACGAACTTCTTGCTGCTCAAGCATTTTTCTTTTTTATAGCGGGCGTCGAACCGACCGCTGCAGCAATGTTTGCTACTTTAGTAGAATTAGGAAGGCATCCGGAGCACTTACAGCGGGTACAAAAGGAAATAGATGAAACATTTGAAAAATGTGATGGAAAATTAACATATGAAGCAGTTACTAGCATGGAGCATTTGGACATGGTGACATGTGAAAGTATTCGCTTACATCCACCAATCGGTTTCTTAACTAGGGAATGTGTTAAAGACACCGTGTTACCAGTTGGAAACATTAAAATAGATAAAGGAACCAAGATTTTTACTCCAATATATGAAGTGCACCATGATCCTAAATATCATGTCGATCCAGAAGTTTTCAATCCAAATAGATTTGCACCAGAGAATCGTGTGTCGATAGCAGATGTAGCTTACGTGCCCTTCGGTAAAGGAAACCGAGTGTGTATTGGTATGAGATACGCCCAGTTACAAGTTAAATCTGGACTAATACATTTATTGCGACATTTTTCTGTTAAAACACATGTTTTTGAGGGCGGTATTCAATACCAAAAAGAGCAAGTACAAGTGAGGTTGAAGAATGTGGATGTCGAATTAATGTTAAGAGAAGAAGAAAATTAATTTTTGACTTAATATTATATATAGTGTTAATAATTAATACATAGTAATTGTTAACAGTGTTATTTTTTTGAATTAGTGTTATAATATCAATTATGGATTTATGTAAATACTATTATATGAGAAATAAGTATTTTTGTATATTCTAAAAAAACATTGTAAAAAGTGATACTATTTTATATTTTTTGAAGTTATACTTCTTTTGGCACGTTTGGAAAAAAATATGAAAGTAAAATTTTTAATATGCGCGCGCACACTGACAGCCAAAAAGCGACATGATAAAGTTGATGAAATATTTAGCTATTTTTGTTCTGTTATGCCAAAGTATAACTTTTACGTAAATAAGTAAACACACACGTTTTTTTAATTATATAGATATGTATGTGTAAATCTATTGCTATTAAAATAAATTAAGTTAAAATTGATAGGTGTTTTCTTTGATATTTCATTATTTTTTAAAGTTATTTGTTTTTTTTTCTTATACTTATCTTAACTTTTCACAATAAATAGTAATAAAAGTCTAAAAACATTTTTTTCAAATAGGATTGAATTAGCTAGACTAGTGCAATCAACAAACAAACAAAAAAAAATATTATAAGAAAATAATATATCAAATAAGAAGGCAGTGGTAGCCCAGTGTTAACAAACCCTGGGCCTCGCACCTCTGATATTTATATGTGCAAATCATTTCCAACGAGATTACCACTTGTCTTACGGTGAAGGAAAAGATCGTGATGAAACTAGCATGTCTGAGAGAAATTGACAAGTTTTCAATAAATGTGTGAAGTCCGAAAACCCGCAATAGCCACTATATCCTGATCCCCCTTGTATTGAAGTCCCGTGCCCAGCTGTGGGATATTAAAAAGGGCTGAATACATAATAAGAAAATAGACATTATAAAACTTCAGTTTTATAATATTAGCATACATAATTTCTTGTGACTAATTTTCAATGAAAGCAATCTTACATTTTTCGTACTTTGCTATTTGTTTTGTAGAGCGTTTTTTATGACACGTTAATGTGATGTTTCTGTTATCATCAATGCAAAATTGTCTTTACTTAATTTTGAATCTAAAACAATTTAATTTTATATAATAACTAACTGTATTTATTGCTAGTCGGAAAGACTTACAAAATTGAGATTTTACATGTTGCTCCAATTTTGAAATATAAAAATATTCATATAATATTTATTTGGATTTGGAGCTATACTTCTATTTGCTAAAATCTACGATCTCGTCAGAGTTTAGTCTATATAATTTATGTAATGACACTTGTCCTTGGAAAAAAATTGTATTGTTTGTTGGAGGCATTTAAGCACCCGACAAGTTCTGCTACAGTACCCTTTTCGAAGCCCGTTCTCATAGCGTCAACATTTATTGTTCAGAGAGTCAGGTTGGAGTCTGCTTCCTGGTTTGCCAGCTGGTCGAACACGTTACACGCCTTTGTGAAGGGAGACAGTTGATCTTCCCAGTTTTTATGGCCTTAACAACGCAATCGGTCTCACTCAGTCTCATGCGCGTGGATAATGCCCTCGCGCTCCAACCCACAGAGGTAAAATTGAGTTAAGGGGAAGATTGGCCCCTTGGATCGGTCTGTCTTCTTGTAAAAAGTTTTAAAATAGTTGTCTGGCGAACATATATAAAAATGGAGCATCAGAATTTACGTGAAGTTAAGTAATTATTTTGGGACCTTTAAAGCGTCTGCAAAGCAATACGGCCAACGAAAAGTGTCTGGGAGTATTGACGACTTATTTTTAACGATTTTGTCTAAAATATGCGTGAAAATCAGCTTGGAGAATTTACGTGAGGTAAGTAATGTGCCTTGATTACCTGATACCTAGAAATTGGCCGTCTCACCAAGCTAGCAGGTAGGCATGCGATCTTAGTACTAACATTACCCATTGGGTAATGTTAGTATGTAATTGAACGAAATGTGGACGATTGCGTCCACATTTCGTTCGTCAAAAAATACGAGACGTCTGGTGGCCCTTTGATCTTGCTCTATGTGTATTTTATAGATAAGATAGTTCAGAAACCGTCACATTGCGGGGGCAACTTATTATAAACAAAGTAGGAAATGATAATATTGAAGTAATATAATAAACAGTAAAGATAAAGCATTGAAGTTTTTTTGAAATTTATTCGTGAACGATTTTGCTATTAGATATTTTGGATCGGATGATGGATGATCGACACAAGACGAGTTTATCGCGTTCAGACAGACAGACAGACGCGTCGGGGGGACTTTATTTTTTTATAATATGTATAGATCAGTATAGTAACTTATATAAAGACATAAGTTTTCTTGGTATCTACTTTATTAAAACATCCTAATATAATAATCTTTTTTAAGTATAATCAATAATCATTCAACTAACAATAAGTATCTTATTAGATATTATCTAAGACAGAATGAGTAATATTTTCCACCTTGACCACTTAAATTCAATCATATTCTATATTATTATATATATAATGAAAACACATATTATATATATATATATTGAAAATTACTGAGAGATGTAGTAATAAATATATGACACCTCAAGTAAGAGCAGATCACTAGTATAGTAAATAAGTCATAATATATGTCAATGAACATGATATACTATATAAAGATATGATTTTTTTTCAGTTATATATTCATTATAATATCGAGACTGTACAAACGTGTCATAAAATGATATTTGTGCTCCTTTTCATTATTAGTTCAATCTTAGCCATTATTTACTTAAATGGTTTATACAATGAAAGGTACTGGAAAAAACGTGGAGTTACCTTCTATAATAGGAACAAGACATTTGGCATACTTTGGGATTATCTAACCAAAAACAGACCCTTGTTCGAGTATCTTAACGATATATACAAGCAATATCCCAATGAACCAGCAGTGGGAATCGGTTCATTTCTTACACCAACGCTATATGTACGAGATCCTGTAAATATCCAATATGTGTTATCCAAAAATTTCATTGCCTTTAATCATAGAGGTGTGGAAATCAACGAAGGTGATCTGCTGGCAGACAACATCCTATTCCAACATGGTGAAAAATGGAAATTGGTGAGACAAAGTATGACACCTCTATTTACTTCAGCAAAGCTCAAAAGTATGTATTATATTATTGATAAAAGTGTACAAGATTTTATACGATATTTAAAAAATGATCCCAAATTGGCAAAAGGTAATACTTTTACAAATTTATCCACGTTCTGTAGTGCAGCAATGTGTGCAGCTGTGTTTGGAGTGACTTCTAAGTCGATATTTGATTCTCCCTTTCTAAATTTAGCTCAAAATGCACTTCGATCAGGACCTAAACGGAATATGAAATTTGCTATTGCAAATTTAAGTAAATCTTTATTCAAATTATTGAATATAAAGTTTTTTAAAGAACACGAAGATTTCTTTATTGGAGCTATCAAAAAAGTTATCCACCAACGTACATCTGACAATGTTAAAAAACCCGACTTTGCTGATATTTGCGTCGCTCTGCAAAGTAAAGGGTTACTGAAAGAACCTGTGTCAGGACTTGAGTTGGAACCTACCGACGAACTTCTCGCTGCTCAAGCATTTTTCTTCTTTATAGCGGGCGTTGAACCGACGGCTGCAGCAATGTTTGCTACTTTAGTAGAATTAGGGAGGCACCCGGAGCACTTACAGCGGCTACAGGAAGAAATAAATGAGACATTTGAAAAATATGATGGAAAATTGACATATGAAGCAGTTACTAGCATGGAGTATTTGGACAGGGTGATATGTGAAGGTATTCGCTTACATCCACCAGTTGGTTTCTTAACCAGGCAATGTGTTAGAGACACCGTGTTACCAGTTGGAAACATTAAAATAAATAAAGGAACCAAGATTTTTACTCCAATATATGAAGTGCACCATGATCCTAAATATCATGTCGATCCAGAAGTTTTCAATCCAAATAGATTTTCACCAGAGAATCGTGCGTTGATAGCAGATATAGCTTACGTGCCCTTCGGTAAAGGAAACAGAGTGTGTATTGGTATGAGATACGCGCAGCTACAAGCTAAATCTGGATTGGTACATTTACTACGACATTTTTCTGTTAAAACACATATTTTTGAGGGCGGTATTCAATATCGAAAAGAACAAGTACAAGTAAGGCTGAAAAATGTGCATGTCGAATTAGTGTTAAGAGATAAAGAAAACTAATTTTAGCCTATAGGTATACTAATATCTAATAGTTTATGAGAATTTTGTAAATACTTTTTGAGGACTAAATATTATTGTTTATTCTAAAAACCAATGTGTAAACCCACCAACACCCTAATAATTAATTTTTAGTAACCTTAGAACTTAACTGCCCTTATTGTCCCGAGGTGGGCGTAAATATCTGCGACACAGTTTATACTAATGCAGCTACTTACGATCTAACTGTTTTTAATATGTATGTTATTATGTTCAATATAAATCTTTAATCTTTAAAGTGAAACTATTTTATATTTTTAAACATACATAATATATTAATCTATCAGTAATTAATCATACAGTAAATACTACTACCGAGTCCCCAGATTAAACATTGATGATAATAGGGACCTTCACGTTTAACGTGCCATAGAACATCTAAAACAAATAGCAAAGTATGAATAATGTAACATTGCTTTATATTGTAAATTAGTAACAAGAAATCATTTAGGCTAACATTATAATAATTTTTGACGACACGTTTGGCTAAGTTTATAGTGACCCTACTTATCGTGCCAGCGGTCACGGGTTCAAGTCCCGCTGCATTTATAATATGTATGTTTTTAAAGTTATATATGTGTAGTGTATCTATCTAGTATCCATAACACAAGCCACGTAGCTTACCATGGAATCAGATGGTGCTGTTTGTTATTGTCCCAACATATTTATATACTGATAAATATCTTTAGGAAAAATGTTTCTGAAATGAGCTTGAATATCCTAATAACATTTATAAAAAAAACTCCGTTTATGTCGGTCTGCTTGTGTTAATAAATTTCAACGGGATTTTAATTGAATATTCTACCTACATAAACCAACGTTTCTTAGCAACTGTTTTAATTAGCCTTAAAATAGTCGTATTATGTAATGTCTTAAAATAGCAGACGCTTTGTCCATTATGTGCACAAACTTGTCTCAGGTGAAGGTTAAAATATCATCATCGAATCTTGCTATAACGATACATAAAGACAGTCTGTATATTTATTGTATCTGTCTCGGCAAAGACAGTCTGTACATTTATTGTATACTAGCGACTCACCCTCGCTTCGCTCGGGTTCGTCCCTAGCTTGATTCCCCATACTAACTTTCATCCCCATTTTCAACCCCTTAAGGGATGATTTCCGGGAAAAAACATCCTATGTCCTTTCCAGGATCTCAAACTATCTTCCTACAAAATTTCATCTAAATCGGTTAAGTAGATCCAGAGATTACCCCCTACAACGTCACAAACTCACAAACTTTACCTCTTTATAATATTAGTATAGACTAGCAATACCCACAGCTTCGCCCGCGTTCAAACTGCAAAAAAATCTAACTCTTTGGCTTTATGTTATAACTAATAATTTGATGGCTGTAATGATTTTCAAAAGTAAGAGTATAATTTTAACTCCGCATCGAGGACTCCGTACCACCGAATATTAGATTGTTTTAACTAACTATTGTATTTACACACTGTAATATATTTTTTAAGTTTTCGCAATAGAAACTTTATTATTTGCAAAATTAAGTTCGTGTTTCATATTATTTCTTAAAGATATTAAGGAAAACAAATTTAATTTTAGCGATCGTAACTCAAAATATCCAGTATCTCAAAAGATATTTAATGTTTATTATGTAAATAAATTTTCGTTTCAAATATTTAGCAAGCTCAACTAACTATTTTATGTACATTTATCTACTCCATCTTTGCAAATTTAGAGGACGAGAGTTCACCAAAAGAACTCACTTACAATTTTGAAGACCCTAAAATCATGTAACTCGTCTAATATGGGTTTTAACTCACATCACAGGCCAATTTAGCATCAATAGTACTATTGCCGATTTTTAAGTCAATGCGATCCTGATAACATCCTTACCCTCTCAGGTGAATTTCGAATAAGCACCTATATCTTAATTTTTATCTTGAATACCTAATTTTAACAGTTAAAATGGCAGATTTTCTTACCGACTTTACCACCTATTTTTACCCCCTTAGGGGCTAAATTTTGAAAAATTCTAAAACACGTGTTTAATTATATTGAAGAATTTATACTTGTAATAATTCGTTGGCTCACTATTACAAGGTTCTATGTTACAATTTTAGTACTGTACAAGTTGAATCTGTACATTAGATATTTTTTGGAAAATCTTATTGAAATAAACATTATTATCGATACAGAGGCCGAATCTATAGTTTTTAGAACTTTTGTCTGTCTGTCTATCTGTCTGTTACCGCATCACTGAAAAACCACTGGAGGGATTTGGATGAAATTTGGTATGGTGATAGCTGGTTATCGGAATCAATATATATGGGTTACTTCTTACCGAAAAAATATCTCATTTTGGAGAAAAAAATACAAAAACTGCAATGTAAGAGTATACTAATATGTAAAACCTAAGTATTATTTTTTTTGGTCATCTGAACGCGGGCGGAGCCGCGGGCAATGCTGGTTTGAGTTATAAACGATTTAGAAGTCATGACTAGACCAATTTATCAATTTGAGTACTTCTTATTCGTCATTCACGATTGTAGCTCTTATATTCTTATTGGGTTTAAGTGGAGCAATCACATGAGTGCTACGTGAATTAAAAATATACACATAAAATGTCACAGTAAAAATAGCTAATAATTTTATGTTTTAAATAATGTAGAGAACAAAACAATGCCTTATATTTTTTTAATCTCCAACGCAAAAAGAGGGGTTATAAGTTTAACGTGTGTATCTGTGTGTCTGTCTGCGGCATCGTAGCGCTCAAACGAATGAACTGATTTTATTAAGTTTTTATTTGTTAGAAAAGTGAAAGGTGACTCGATCGAGAGTGTTTTTAGGTATATATCAAGAAAATCTGTTAGCCGTTTGCAGGCTATCAGCTTTTATTTGAACAGTAAAAGGATATGAGCAAATTCTACAGATCTAATCGATTTGAAACTTTGTATCCCGTTACTTTAATGATATGGTAAAAATATTTTTTGTTCATTTTTTACATTTTTTAATGATTTTTTAACAAGACCATGACTAAATTTTGTAAATATCAACTTAATTTTTTTAAGTTATATTTTTAACTAATGGATAAACAAGATTAGACTATGAATGAATGAATTTCTTTCTGTAATTACCTTAAAATCCAATTTTTCTGAAAAAATCTATAAATGTAACTCCAAAACCGATCAAAAACTAATAAAATATCGATAAATTCAAAAAAATAATAATACAAATAGATTCTACGGCAAAAAATACAAAAACATCGTTGTACTTTACGTCAATTTCAACTTTTAATATTTTAGTTGGAATGTTTACGGCGACATTGTATAAATAATAAGTGTCAAATAAAAAACTTAATGACGGCGTTGTTTTCGTTTCTTCCCGAAAAATACATTGGTGTAATCAGTTTATAAAAATTTGGTCGATAAAGTACACTTCTTCAATGATAATTGAAAAAATGTAGCTTACAAAATAAGAATTATCGATTTCTCAAATTTTTAAAATTTTTAAAGGTATTTTAACAGGACGACCATACAATGTTTTTATTTTTTCAAAATGTTGAGTTCAAGACGAAAAGAATGAGTCCTATTTGAAAATTGAGTTTTTTTTTTAAATTTAAACGTCCACTTGAATTTGGGGGTGGGGGGTGGGGGGGGGTATTTTCAGCCTCTCGCGACTATAAAACATACTTTTCTCAGAGAGGCTAAACGTTTCAATTTCAATTTTTTTTGTTTATTAAATGTATTTTGAAAATTACATTCCCTTAGTTTCATGGAAATCAAATCATTATTCTAGAAATTGAAAATAAAAAACCAAGAATAAGTTTAAAACCGAGTTTTTTTGCAAATATCTCGAAAACTTTGAGGTTATGGTAAAAAATGTTATTTATAAAAGTTGTAGATTTTTACTAGACCTACAACTTTTGTAAAAAACATTTTTCGATAGAACGTCACATTAAGCCGGAAATTGCAAACAACTATTTTTCAACGCTTTGCGTCCCCCATTTCTCGGGGGTAGCTGGGCATGTGAGGCATTTTACGATTTTCTATTCCTTATATACCTGCTAACATTTTAAAATCATAAAACTTTAGGTTTTCAATAAAAAAAATTCTCTTAAAAATAAACGGATTCCGATTGGTCTATTATAAGAGAAAAAACAACTATTAAATTTTTTGTCTGTTTGTTTCGGCTAATCTGCGAAACGTCTAGCCTCTTTTGTACAGGACTCTCACTAGCAGATAGGTGATGTTGTAAAGAGTAATTTAGGCTACTTTCGTTTTGGAAAAAGAAATAGGATAAAAGAAAATTAAACTAAATTATGAACAAAATCCGCGTATGAGTGCGTTCTAATCCGAGCAAAGCGAGGTTAAATCGCTAGTATAAACATCCAATTGACGAATTTAACAACACTGGCAAATTGTATCAACGCGACGATTTCGCAGTATAGTACATACATATTTAGCGCGTTCAAGCGCCCGACATCAGACTGTGCAAATCGTTCTTAAGAAATAGTTCTGTCTATAATTCTGTTGTAAGTGATTCAGACTTAACATTTTTCAGTGGATTTTCTAGACATTACTTTCAATTCGGACGTTAATCTTATTTAATATAATGTAAGTAATAAATAAGCTATAAATAGATAAAGACAAAACAGTTCAATATCGTTTTTCCTCTATTTATCAAATGGTGTTTGTTTTGTTGAAATGAAATGAAATTTTATTCAATAAGACTTATTACAAGCACTTTTGAATCGTCAATCTATAAATATAATAAAATTGTAACTAAGTCGAATCTGTACATTAAATTTTTTTTTTGGAAAATCTAATTGAAATAGATATTATTATCGATACAGTGTCTGAATCTATAGTTTTTAGAATTTTGTCTGTCCGTCTGTCTGTCTGTCTGTTACCGCATCACGAGAGAACCACTGGATAGATTTTGATGAAATTTGGTATGGTGATAGCTGGTTATCCGGGTCAACATATAGGCTACTTTTTACCGCGGGAAAATATCTCATTTCTGAGAAAAAATACAAAAACTGCAATGTAAGAGTATACTAATATGTAAAACCTAAGAATTTGGTTTTTGGTCATCTGAACACGGGCAGAGCCGCGGGCAATGCTAGTTTAATATAAGCATCAGTGTAGTCAGTCCGTGAGGAAACTACCACCGGCTCGGAAAACAGTTCTGCTGAGAATAGCCGAAAACTCAACAGTTATTTTTTAAATATCGAAGTTACATTTATTATTTATTAGCATAACAATGTAGATAACGCGAATATGAGTCAATATTTCTCAATCCCACACATTTCCATCAACAAGAAACTCTTGAACAGTTATACGCTTTGCTCATTAAAATATTTTAAATTTTTACTTTAAATTTTTAAGGTGGCTAATCTAGTACATTTTGTGGTATTTTATTATATGGCGTATATCCAGACCCATGAAGGATTTATTCACCTTTTGGAGTTGAAATCTGGACGTAACAAGGTTATTTCTATTTCTAGTGTTTATTGTCTGTTTATCACTGTTTTTCAATGTTTTTTTTTTAGTTTTTTTTTTAATTTCTGTAGTAGCTAATGACATGCTTTAGATGTTATCAATAAAAAAAAATTATGACTATGTTCGAATTTTGATCGCTTGGCGAAAAGTACTGTGCTGTACGGATATCTTTTAAATATTTTACAATATATTGTACAAATATTTATAGAACCTCAACTCAAGTGGTTAAAAAATTCACAACTAATTTATTTTACCAATTTCGCACTTAAATATATTACTTTAAAAAATGTTATAGGTTTGACGCTTCTGTATACGCAGACGGTTTTTTTTTTAAGTAAAATGGCTTTTTGCTATGTCAAAAGTTATGAAACTTTACCTAGTGATTTAATTATTTTTAACAAATAATGAAATATATATTTATCTCACTTATCAATTAACGCTATTGTGTCATCTTAATATTACCATAGTCAGGACAAATAGTCAGCTAATTACACAAAAGATCAGTTATATCGGGTTTAAACCCATCCAACCAGCTTTTGTCATTATGATGACAGTTTTCTAGTCATATTGTACTAGAAATAATCCAAGTTTAAAATTAAAAAAAAAATTAGCAATTAATTTTTGAGCCAGAATGTACGGGACATTTAAACAGGAATCATGAAATCCGGTTCGCTAGATATCGCATAATATACACACAAAATAAATAAATAGTAAATTAAAAAAAAATCTTCTCTCAATACCTGTCAATTTATTACATTATACAATATATATATATATATATATATATATATATATATATATATATATATATATATATATATATAATTCTTCTGTGAGTGTGTATGTCACTGAACTTCTCTCAAACGACTGGACCGATTTTGATGAAATATTTTGTGTGTGTTCAAGGGGATCTGGGAATGGTTTAGATTCACAATTTGAATAATAATTTTCATCAAAATGGTCCAGAATGTTTTAGCTTATTAAAAAAAGTTTGAAATTTTCAAATTAAAGACGTGTAGACAGGACAACGTCTGTCGGGTCCGCTAGTATAATATAAAAGTTTGTCACGAGATTCATATATTTTATAAAAAAACATATTATTTATTTCTTAGAATTAGTAACAAGTATATCAAGATAAACGGATTATAAGATAAGTTGCTTATATAATTACCTACTTACATGATAAATCTTACATAAATCTCGCGAGTCGCGACAAGCTGTTATATCATATAAATTATGTAATGTAATAAATTGAAAGGTTTGATTTAATTTAAAGTTTATTTTCTTGTTTTTAAATAGAAGCCTGTTTTTTTAAATATTTTTATTATTTATTTTATTTTTAATTTTTATGACGTAAAAATACATATATGTATAGAGTGCGAAAAACAAAAGAAAAAACCTCTATAGCATTCTCAATCACTCTATCACTACAAGTCCGAACACGAGTATTCCCGTACCCCTTTTTACCCGACTGCGGCGAAAAAACGGTTACGTGTTTGACTTGTATGTATGTATGTTAGACCCAATGTTCCCTCGTAATTACTTTATGCTTTACTTTTACAGTCCAGAGTAATGAACAATCAGATAAATTGTAAATACTAAGGATTAATTTTATCTTAAATTACAGTATATATATTCTTTAAATAAATATGTATAATAGTTTTAACTTTATGACGATAATATTATATAATAAAATGTAACTTATTGCACATGTTTCATTAATTAACGTCATATCAATATCGAAGCAAATATCAGAGGTTATCACTATGATATTGCTTTGTTCTTTACCCCCAATATCGCTCCGCTCGGGTTCGTCCCTAGTTACATTTTAACGTTTAGTATAGATTTCTCGGATATGAGATATTTTATTGTTGACCCGGATAACCAGCTATCATCATACCAAATTACATCAAAATTTGCCCAGTGGTTTTCTCGTGATGCGTTCCCAGACAGACAGACACACACAGACAGACAGACAGACAGACAGACAAAAATTCTAAAAACCATAGATTCGGCCTATTTCGATAATAATGATCATTTATTTAATCAAGTAACTACTGCTATACAACAATTTAAGTCTAAAATTAAAAATATATTATTGAGCAAACAATACATTAGCTCAATTAGGTTAGCATTGAACAACGAAAAAATTCTAGGCCAAAATTTTATTTCACCAGCCTTTAGAGGGGGTCACTGGAAGTGTAAATTTAAAATCGCGACTAAATTCGATAATTAAGAAATTAAACGAGATAATTCAATAACTATCTTTCTCCCGTTCTTCACCCTTCATTCAGAAAATATCGATAGCACGAAAAAATGAGATGTAGAGAATTGGATAATGAACAACTTTAGTCCTTATATTCTTTTTCGAATAGTTGAAAATGGCCGAGATATTGCGAAAAAACGATTTCACTTAAAAATTGGTCGCGATTTCAAATTTACACTCCCAGTAAACCCTAAAGGCTGGTGAAATAAAATTTTGGCCTAGATTTTTTTCGGGGTTTGGCTTCTTATTTTCTACAACCCGACTGGGCTATATTCCGTCGCGGAATAGTTTGCATATGTATGTATTAATGCTCACGTAGAATAATTAACGCAAATAACATAATTATTGTATTGCAATTAGGAAACTAATATTATTAAAAAAACTGTGGAATTTCTCGCATGCTCTTCTCAGGCGAACTGCCTTCCGCGCCAGTGGTACATTCGCCACGGACTTATGTACATACGGGCATTTAATTTAAAAAGGTAAAATTAACGATTCAAAAGTGGATGTAAAATTC
The DNA here is from genome assembly GCA_947093115.1 of Brenthis daphne. Classification (NCBI taxonomy): domain Eukaryota; kingdom Metazoa; phylum Arthropoda; class Insecta; order Lepidoptera; family Nymphalidae; genus Brenthis; species Brenthis daphne. The sequence continues at coordinate 21,390,883 of OX352472.1, read as the reverse complement.
TATTTGAATAAAGTATACAGTATAATATTTTGTTTTGCAGGCCAAGGTAAAAAAAAGGTATCTTTAAATAAGTAATAGTTTAGGATCCCGTTATCTTATTCATTATTTCTGCAGTAAACCTTGCAAGAAAAACAATTTTGCACATGTGAAGACAATGGGTTCTATCTGACAGCTCCTATCAAGCGCGTAGTATTTCAGTAAAAAAAGAGTGTTACTCAGTGATAGAGTTGAGCTTCCAATAGAAGAGAGAATTTTTAAATTCGATACAGTTCCTGAGTTTTCTTTAAAAGAGTTTAAAAGAAAACTCAGGAACTGTATAAGAGATAGAGATAGAGATAATATAGTACGTCCCTTCATATAGTAAGCAATGTGAATTCAACCTTTAATAATTATTTTCTAACTATAAACATACACCAACAAATAAAATCATTATAATATATTAACCTTGGTTAGATTAATTCTAAAAGTGCGTTCACCTTTTCGTTGTGGGGGCCTCATTAACATCCGGTAATCGAATCGGCCGCGAAGCCAAGAAACGCACTGGGTGGCGGCCCACCTCGGCGGGCGGTGTGCTAGGCAGGTTGCTCCTGATTCTTCTCTGATAGCAAAGTAGACCTTTGGAGCAACCCCATGACTGTTGTAGTCTGCTTTGGTAGACCTGCTATCGGGGCGTTGTGGTTGAGTGCGTATGTGATCCTGCAATACTCCATTAAGACTGAGGAGGTTTTGTTGGGTTTTAGTACTGGCTTTTCTAGGGTAGTACTGGCTTTTCTAGCCGGTAAAACCACCTATTCCATACAGATGGTATGTGCGAATGCGTTTCCCACTATTAAAAAAAGGTTAGGTTAATTCAAGAAAGAAGCATTTAAATCGGTTGACATTTGGATAAGATTGTGCGTAGCGAACACACAAAAAAATAACTCGAATTGAGTAGTTCCGAGTATAAATTATTGCTAGGCCAACCTTATTACAGATACTCTTACTTATTAAGAAGAATTTTATTCATTTCAAAATTTTACTGTAAAATATTAATAATTTTGTTACTTTCCTTTCATTCCCAAATACTTTAGCTAGTTTAGAAATAGCCCACACATAATTACATAGACTCAAAAGACCTTTAATAGTTTTCATTAAAAGATAACATAATTCGGAGCTCGAACTTGGCACCGGTAATGTAACGTCTAAATATATAACGATAACATCTTGTTTAAAGCCTGGATATCTTGTGTGTACTTAAAAGGAGGGTGTTAGATACAAAACAAGAAAAAGGAAAGAGTAAAATATCCTTGATTTTTATTTCTGTTGACGCAATTTTTTTTTATTTACTTTCGAATATCTTATAGGTACGTGGATGATAATAATTGTTAAAATAACGTGCCGTTACCATTTACCATTAAAAGATTTCCCAACGGTAGTGTGACCTTACGATAATGAAAATGAAGTATAGAACTCATTAAAGTTTTACCCATGTGTTCTATAACATCTCTTACGCACCTGTCCAGTCTATGAAATCTATCGCACTGTGCGCAAAATTCGGTCTGAAGGGCCTCTTCTTTATTATTAATATAATTTTTACAGATAAAAATGCACTTTAAAAGGGTTTGGGATTCATCTTGCCCTCGCATTTGGGACTCTTGGGAAGACTCGGAAGGATTGAAGTGGGTAATACAAGATTTAGCACCAGAAGACGACGATACTGCATTGCAAATCCTTATTGAAAACCTTGCACCTGACGAAACGTTGTGTATAGAAAAGAGTAGGTACATATATAAATAAGCTAATAGTAACTGATACTCCATAAAATAAGCTTACTTTAAAACATTTTAAATAATAAAACTAGTTTTTTCGATTTTTCGCGAATTTATTTTGATTTTTGGTTCCCGACGTTCCCCCATGATAATCTCTCCCGTGACCATGATTGCTGTAAAACATTATAAGCATCGGGAACGAAAAATCAAAAATAAATCCGGGAAAAATCCGAAAAGATAGTTTTATTTAAAATGTTAAATATTCGCATAAATCTAAGAAAGTATTACACCTTTTTCTTTTACTAGAGCTATGTGAAGATCAAGCAAGCTTAACAAGTATGTCGAAGTTCTGGCAGGCGTGTTTATCCCAGCGGATGAGTCTCGGTTGTTATGTCGAAGTTAATGGGAAAAAGAGCTTAGTTGCCCTAAACGTGTGTATTGCTGATACTGTTGGCGAGAAAATACCAGATATTGAGGTAAGCTTTATCGTACTTTAGAACATTCAATATACTGTCTTCTTCTTCTTCCTGCCGTCATCTCATCATTCACCCCTTTTTCTTTCATGTTCTGTATCACAACCTATCCATCTTTTCTTCGGTCTACCTCTTCCTTTCCATACATCTATATTCATTTCCATCACTCCTCTCGTCACCTGCGTTTCATCCCTCCTCTTCACATGCCCATACCAACTTAGACGATTTCCTTTCTAAATCAATATTCTCTGTCTGTTTGTCTGAATGGTACTGTGATGATGATGTTCTCCTGACCAATTCCGGCCACGCAGGAGATATTATAGTGCACAAGTGTACGCGCAGACACAAGTGCACTCTCTATTCCTGTCACTCTTATACTCTGGTAGGACGACCATTCGACACGACCAGTGAGAGTTAAGGCACAGGACCGACGGCTTTATGTGCTTTCCGAGGCACGGGGGTGAAACATCGCCAACTTCCCAACTCCGGACTGTTACTGAGGCTTACGATACAGAAAGACTCAATAACTAAACTTGGCCCGACCCGGGACTCGAACCCAGGACCTCCGGGTGTGCAGCCGTACTTGCTAACCACTACACCACCGAGGAACGGTACTGTATACTACACTGGAGGGTATATAGATAAAAAACCTTGGTATTCAATGTGTCGTTACATTTGAGATTCCTGGAAAGATTCTGGATTGACGGGATTAAGAAAGACTACTGCAACTCTATAGGTATACTTACCTTAAAGGTAATATTTTACCTGACTACTACTTTATTACTACTAATTTATAATAATTACTAGCAGAACCCGCGGCTTCGCACGCTACAAAACTACAAAAAAATCTCTAAAAAGGTAGTTTAATATAACAAACTTTCATACCCTATTTTACCCCGTAATAGGATGAATTGCGAAAAATGCTAAAGCACGTATTTATTTAATTTTTTTGAAGAGCATTAATACCAAGGTTCAAGAAATTCTGATCATAAATATTTTTTTGGATTGTATTATAATGGGTTTTCCCGTGGGAATTAGATAATCTCCCGCGGTAAAAAGTAGCCTATTTTACTCTCCAGCCCTCCAACTATCTCTCCAAAATCACGCCAATCCGTCACTCCATTTCGACATGAAAGAAAGACAAACAAACAAACACACTTTCACATTTATAAAATATTATAAATGTACTAATAAGTACGGAGTACTATACGGTTGTTACATTGACTTCATTATTGATATATATTGTCATATAATATGTCATAGGTAGGTAATTATAATTAATCTTACTAAATAAATTTGTTATCTTAGATTATTATTAATAAACATATACTCGTAAGTTTTATAATTTTTATTCAAAAAATAATTCAAAATTCAAAATATTTTATTCATCATTAAATTATTACAATTTTTTACTGAACGTCATGAGTCTACTACCAGTTCGGAAAGAAGAAGCCTCAGACCTGAGAAGAACTGGCGAAAGCTTATGTGGCCGCCTCTTAAAAATCATTATTTCAATACCCCACTCGATAGGTTTGCAAGAAAATAATTGTTTCAGGACATAAAATTTAACGCCAGAAATCTGCCATTTAAATTTTTAATAATATCAAGATAACCTAACACTCGCGTTATCAAGACGAATCTAACCAAGTATAAATCATTGAAATCGGTTAAGCCGTTTAGTAATTACGAGGGAACATAGGATCAGATATACATATGTACATGCATACAGGACAAAAACATAACCCTCCTTTGGCAGTCGGGTAAAACAGGACCTGACACGAGTTCGACTGCATTCTTTCCCAGTATCAAATTTTATTTAAAGGTCAACCACTTTTATGTACGAGTATATACGTTATACATAAATATTTGTAGAAATATTATACTACGTTCAACATAAAGACAAGTTTTAATATTGTTTTTTTTTTGGCAAGCGCGGTGCCACTAGACTACCACACTACGGAATACGGATATAATTGTACATTATGATTTTATATCAGACTAGCGACGGGTTCTTCCCTACGTTGTTTCCCCATACAAACTTTCATCCCCATTTTCACCCCCTTAAGGGATGAATCCCGGGAAAAAACTATCCTATGCCCAGGGTCTCAAACTATCTTCTTACCAAATTTCATCTAAATTAGTTCAGTAATTCCGGAGCCTATTCGGTACAAATTTATAATATTAGGTATAGATTTAAAACACTAACTGTAATAACTTTAAAATTGACAAAATATTTCCAATACGTGCTTTAATTTTATTTATATCGACAATACCCCTTTTAAGGCAACCTTTCACAGCCTCGCTCTAGCTCTTACCTCGAAGTGACTAATGCTTTTTGCTCTTACGTATTCAATGATTGAGCTAACTTCTCTATACTATATTTTATGGAATCTTAATATATTTACAGTAATACATACATATATTATAATATAATTAGGCAGTGGTAGCCCAGTGGTAACGCGCTCGCTTGGAAAACCAAGTGAAGCGGGTTCAAGTCCCGGGTCTCGCACCTCTGATGTTTTCATGTGCGAATCATTTCTAACTTGATTACCACTTGCCTGAGAAAACCTAACAAGTTTTCGAAAGACATGTGAAGTCCGCCAACCCGCACTTGGCCAGGGTGGTGGACTATGGCCTGATCTCCGTCGTATTAAAGTAAGGCCTGTGACCAGCAGTGGGGCGTTAAAAACGGCTGAATACACATATAATACATATTTTTGGTAGTTTTAAAGTACTCAATTCAAAAATACAAACGTGCAATGTAATTGTTGACTATGTCACGGGTTCGATTCTTGCACAAATCATTGAAATTCAGAATCATCACCCAATGTAGTTTTTCGATGGGAAGTAGAGAATTTTAATTCAAATAATTGCGTTTTTTTTTAATTTTATGACTAAAGACACGTATATCCTAAATTCTGACAAAAATTAGATACATTACGGCACGGCCAAATTACTCTATAGTTTATACATATACAATACCTCTTTAAATGAACTTTAATCACTTTAAAAATAATTACTATCTACTCTTAGAGGTGGATCTTTTCTCAGCAATCAACAGTACCATTTTTTTCATATATTTTTTACCCATACTTCCTGCATGGATACAGGTGGTTATGGGAATCACCGGCTAGAATGGACCATGGACATGATATATTTATAAAAGAATTCATAGCTTTTTCTATGATAAAATCGTTGAATAATTAAGACGGATTATATCTAGTAACACAAAAAAATCACATATACTCGAATTAATTAAACTAATTTATTATAATTTTGTTGACAGATCGAAGGCGAAGCTTGGAAGCAAGTGTACGGTGGACTTTTATATGCAGAATCCAAATTAGACGCTTTCAAATATCTAGAAGTAGACACTATTCTGCACGCTTTTGGCTTGGTCGTGAAAAGGGAGTATAGAGGGCACAAGCTCGGCTGGAGAATTTTAAGAGCTAGGTATACTTTTGACTTATTTAAAACTAGCGGCTCACACTCGCTTCGCTCTAGTTCGCCTATAGAAAAACAAAAACAAATCTATCTCACGGGAACCGTACATTTTTCGGGATAAAAAGTAGTCTATGTGTTATTCTGATTTATGAGCAATATTAATTTAAAGTTTCATCAAAATCCATTCAGTAGTTTTTGCGTGAAAGAGTAACAAACATACATACATACGTCCATACTTTCACACTTATAATATTAGTATAGAAGTATAGACTAGCAACCTTTACTTCGATATGGCTCGTCTCTAAAAGTCCAACATTAGCATATGTATTACTCCAAGTCATAGTCTATCTTTTTGCTAAATATCTACCAAAACTGTCCAGTCGCTTCAGCGTGGTGTAACAAATATAGTGTTAATAAATTCCGTTTTCATAACATGCAAACTGACAGTCTATAGGACACTTAATAAAAAATCTATAAATTAGAAAAAATATAAAATATGTTTTTTTTTTGCTTCTTATAAAGTTTATAAGTGTACGTACTTATAAAAAAATATTCAAATAGCAAACAAAATGGTGCCTCGGAACTGAGTTGTATATACAAACACACATACAAACTTCCACATCAATACTAATATAAAGAGGTAAAGTTTGTGACGTTGTAGGGGGTGATATCTCCGCGCCCCCCCCCCCCCCAACGTGCGTTCACCTTGTCGTGGTGGGGGGCTCAGTAGTGCCCGGCAATACAGCCGGGCGCGAAGCCAAGAAACGCACAGGGAGGTGGCCACCTTCGGTGGGCGGTGGGAGGTGGCCCTCTTCGAGGGGCTGCTTACCATGTAGGTTGCTCCTGGTACTTCTCTGATAGCAGAGTGGCCCGTGGTTGTTGTGGTCTGCTTTGACAGACCTGCCGTCGGGGCGTCGTAGTTGAATGCGTAAGCGATCCTGCGACGCCCCATTAAGACGGGGGAAGGCTTTGTTGGGTTTTAGTGGGTAGTACTGGCTTTGCCGGTGAGTCCCACACCTCGTGCGTAAATGCATTTCCCAACGTTAAAAAAAAAAGGGGGTAATATCTGGATCTACTGAAACGATTTAGATGAAATTTCGTAAGAAGATAGTTTGACCCTGGGAAGGATATAGGATGCTTTTTATCTCGGAAATCATCCCTTAAGGGTGTGAAAATGGCGATAAAAGTTTGGGGATGTATGGGGAATCAAGCTAGAGATGAAAAGTCATGGGTGTTTATATTTATAATATGTATGTATTTAAAAGTTATATATATGTAATGTATCAACTATCTGGTGTCCATAACACAAGCCTCGTAGCTTACCATGGAACTAGATGGCGCTGTGTGTTAATGTCCCAACATTTATTTATTTGTTTATTTATTACAAACTGAGCCAAACAGTCGTTACTTTATCTCTATATAATATACAGTTTCTTGATCATACGTCTCGTTGAGTTTCTTTCAGCAGGTCTGAAGCATTGTTTTAGAACTGCTGGTAAACTTTTTGACATACAATACAAATAGGCATTTTTTGGCATCCTTCGGGTACAAAACCCTGATAATGTAATTTTTTTTATGTTCTAAGTTCTTTACACACGGGTTCGAGCCACTGTCGATACAATTTTTTATATTCGCTATTATTATCTACCTACATATAGGTATATCACGATCGGAGTTTTTAAAAGTATAGATATTTTTTTATCTCAAAAGGGAACCTCTCTGCACGGCGTATGGGATCAAAGCCACAGCCACAGTATTCACCGGGCCAGCGTCACAAATATCCGCTGAGAGAGCTGGCTTCAAAACAATCGCCGAGGCCTCATTGAAGGAACTAGCGGAAAATGGACTCGACTACCCGAAAGACGAAACTAGAATTATCAAATTTATGGTCAAGAAGTTCCTATGACTTGTATAGTACTAATATATTGTACGTGCATTTCCTTATATTATTACACTAACAACTCACCCTTGCTCCGCTCGGGTTCGTCCCTAGTTACGTTTTAACGTTTAGTATAGATTTCTCAGAGATGAGATATTTTCTCGCAGTAAAAAGTATGTTGACTCGTATCCAGTAATCATCATACCAGATTTCATCAAAATCTGTCCAGTGGTTTTCTCATGACGCGTACCCAAACAAACAGACAGACAGAAAAAATCTAAAAACTATAGCTTCTGTATAGATAATAATGACTATTTCAATAAAATTTTCCAAAAAATATTTAATGTACAGATTCGACTCGGTTACAATTATTTTATTAAATACCAGTAAATGTATAGATTTATAATATAATTATAAAATGGTTATCTATATTTGTTTTTAATTTCGCTATTTGTAATTCGATGTTTATTTTTTCATGAGTACAATATTTATTTTTACAAAGACCTTGAAACTACTAAGCCAATATTACGCGTGCTTCTATTATTAGAAAGCCACACTGTCCCTGACCAACGTATTCTATTTTATATCGGGAACCATGGAAATTAAACGGCGAGCTAAAAATGCCTAGCAGATATGTTTATTTTATATTTTATTTCAAAAGACCGAAAAAATGTTATAATAATACTTATATGAGCAAAGTAATAAAATAAAAGGAACGCACTAAGTAGTAAAATTTTCTATAAATAAAGAAATTTATTTATTATTAGATATACTTGTTATAACAAAAATAATTGATTAATAAGTCATGTACCTAATAAATAAATTAGAAATATAAATTTGCCAATGATTGTACATTTTTTATTGAAATACGTTCTAAGTGTTTAATCTATACATATAATAAATATAAATAAATATCGAGGCCGAATCTATAGTGTTTAGAATTTTTGTCTGTCTGTATGCACACCACTGGACCGATTTTGATGAAATTTGGTATGATGATAGTTAGCCGGGTCAACATATGGGATACCTTTTACTGCGGGAAAATATCTCATCGCTGAGAAATCTGTACTAACATTAAAACGTAGGAACGAACTCGAGCGGAGCGAGGGTGACACGCTAGTATAATAATAAAAGTCCCACTGCTGGGCACGGGGCTAACTACGATATAGATACGAGAGGACATCATGCCATAATACACCACACTGGCCAAATGCGAATTGGTGGGCTTTACATAACCCTCTTTTAGGGTCCGCAACAATCGAGTAAAAACAAAATGCGCCAACTTCAACATCTCATAAAAGTAAAAATTATTCCAACATTCGAAGTGGTTTTTTTTTAAATTAACATGATCACGCTTGACGTATTAAAAAAAAACAAAATGTATGACTGACGGAACAAAATATTATAAAACAAAGTACCCCCGACGCGTCTGTCTGTCTGTCTGAACGCGATAAACTCAAAAACTACCAAACGGATTTTCATACGGTTTTCACCAAGGAGGAAGGTTTAGGTATATAATTCATTAAGGTTTTATGTAAATTGGCTAAAATATAACAATGATTATTGAAAATGTCGAAAAGAATCATGCAGACTGAGTTTTACTGATATTATTACAGAATTATTCATTGTTTATACGACACATTTGGCTCAGTTTGAAATGACCTTACTTGCTGTGCCAGCGGTCGCGGGTTCGAATCCCGCATCAATTGAAATAATTTCAACATATCTTCGAATATTCCTGTGGTATCCATGATGCAATAGCTTAACGCTTTAAGATACGTGAAACGAAACGCAGCATAATATATGTGTCCGTTAAGATGGCAGTACTGCGAAAGTCAACGGTATGAAGCTAACTTCACACTTGTTTAATGTTTACGTTTTGGATGAATAGCTTATAGGCTATAGCACAATTTTTCTAACCTTTTACTGTAGTAGTTGCAATTAATAATACTTCTTTATGGTTCATTAGTTCTGATTGCTTTCTAGTGTTGCTTTCGGCAAGTTTGGAAGATTTTTGTTGATGTTTGCTTAAATTTTCGATTGAACTTCAGGAGCACGTATAGAACAGTTACTCGTTTGACAACCGGCGAACGGAAACCGAAAAAAAAAGACCTTTATAGCTTTCATTAAAAGATAACATAATTCGGAGCTCGAACTTGGCACCGGTAATGTAACGTCTAAATATATAACGATAACATCTTGTTTAGAGCCTGGATATCTTGTGTGTACTTAAAAGGAGGGTGTTAGATACAAAACAAGAAAAAGGAAAGAGTAAAATATTCTTGATTTTTATTTCTGTTGACAATATTTTTTATTTACTTTCGAATATCTTATCGGTAATAATTGTTAAAATGACGTACTTTTACCATTTACCATTAAAAGATTTCCCAACGGTAGTGTGACCTTACGATAGTGAAAATGAAATTTAGAACTCACTAATGTTTTACCCATGTGTTCTATAATATCTCTTACGCACCTGTCCAGTCTATGAAATCGGTTATCGCACCGTGCGGAAAATTCGGTCTGAAGGGCCTCTTCTTTATTATTAATATAATTTTTACAGATAAAAATGCACTTTAAAAGAGTTTGGGATTCATCTTGCCCTCGCATTTGGGACTCTTGGGAAGACTCGGAAGGATTGAAGTGGGTAATACAAGATTTAGCACCTGAAGACGACGATACTGCATTGCAAATCCTTATTGAAAACCTTGCACCTGACGAAACGTTGTGTATGGAAAAGAGTAGGTATATAAATTAGCTAATAGTAACTGACACCCTATAAAATAAGCTTACTGTAAAACATTTTAAATAATAAAACTATTTTTTCTGATTTTTTCGCGAATTTATTTTGACTTTTGGTTCCCGACGTTCCCCCATGATAATCTCTCCCGTGACCATGATTGCTGTAAAACATTATAAGCATCGGGAACAAAAAATCAAAAATAAATCCGGGAAAAAACCCAAAAAGATAGTTTTATTTAAAATGTTAAATATTCGCAGAAATCTAAGAAAGTATTATACTTTTTTGTTTTACTAGAGCTATGTGAAGATCAAGCAAGCTTAATAAGTATATCGAAGTTCTGGCAGGCGTGTTTATCCCAGCGGATGAGTCTCGGTTGTTATGTCGAAGTTAATAGGAAAAAGAGCTTAGTTGCCCTAAACGTGTGTATTGCTGATACTGTTGGCGAGAAAATACCAGATATTGAGGTAAGCTTTATCGTACTTTAGATCATTCATCTCGCTGCCCAAGTTACTTGGGTTTGGTGCAGTAAGTCTTCCTCTTCTACACACACAGATCAAAAACATAACCCTCCTTTGGCAGTCGGGTAAAACAGGACCTGATACGAGTTCGACTGCATTCTTTCCCAGTATCAAATTTTACTTAAAGGTCAACCACTTGTATATATATAGACATTATACATAAATATTTGTAGAAATATATTCTACATTCAACATAAAGACAAGTTTAAATATTGTTTTTTTATTTGTAAAGCGCGGTGCCAATGGGCTACCACACTACGGAATGCGGATATAATTGTACATTATAGTTTTATATCGGACTAGCGACCTCGCTTCGCTCGGGTTCGTCTCTGCGTTGCTTCCCCACACAACCTTTCATCCCCATTTTTATCCCCTTAAGGGATGATTTCCGGGAAAGAACTATCCTATGCCCAGGGTCTCAAACTATCTTCTTACCAAATTTCACCTAATTCGGTTCGGTAATTTCGGAGCCTATTCGGTACAAACAAACAAACGAAAAAATAAATCTTTACTCTTTATAATATTAGTGTAGACTATTCATATACAATACCTCTTTAAATGAACTTTAATCACTTTAAAAATAATTATTATCTACTCTTAGAGGTGGATCTTTTCTCAACAATCAACAGTATCATTTTTTTCGTATATTTTTTACGCATACTTCCTGCATGGATACAGGTGGTTATAGGAATCACCGGCTAGAATGGACCATGGACATGATATATTTATAAAAGAATTCAAAGCTTTTTCTATGGTAAAATTGTTTAATAATTAAGACGGATTATATCTAGTAACACAAAAAAATCACATATACTCGATTTAATTAAACTAATTTATAATTATAATTTTGTTGACAGATCGAAGGGGAAGCTTGGAAGCAAGTGTACGGTGGACTTTTATATGCAGAATCTAAATTCGACGCATTTAAATATTTAGAAGTAGACACGATTCTGCATACTTTTGGCTTGGTCGTGAAAAGGGAGTATAGAGGGCACAAGCTCGGCTGGAGAATTTTGAGAGCTAGGTATACTTTTGACTTATGTAAAAAACAAAAACAAATCTATCCCACGGGAACCGTACATTTTTCAGGACACAAAGTAGTCTATGTGTTATTCTGATTTATGAGCTATATTATTTTAAAGTTTCATCAAAATCCATTCAGTAGTTTTTGCGTGAAAGAGTAACAAACATACATACATACGTCCATACTTTCACATTTATAATATTAGTATAGAAGTATAGACTAGCAACCCTTACTTCGATATGGCTCGTCTCTAAAAGTCCAACATTAGCATATATATTACTCCAAGTCATAGTCTATCTTTTTGCTAAATTTCTACCAAAACTGTCCAGTCGCTTCAGCGTAAAGGAGTAACAAATATAGTGTTAATAAATTCCGTTTTCATAACATGCAAACCGACAGTCTATGGGACACTTATAAAAAATCTATAAATTAGAAAAAATATAAAATATGTTTTTTTTTGCTTCTTAAAATGTTTATGAGTGTGTGTACTAATAAAAAATTATTCAAATGGCAAACAAAATGGTGCCTCGGAACTGAGTTGTATATACAAACACACATACAAACTTCCACATCAATACTAATATAAAGAGGTAAAGTTTGTGACGTTGTAGGGGGTAATATCTGGATCTACTGAAACGATTTAGATGAAATTTCGTAAGAAGATAGTTTGACCCTGGGAAGGATATAGGATGCTTTTTATCTCGGAAATCATCCCTTAAGGGTGTGAAAATGGCGATAAAAGTTTGGGGATGTATGGGGAATCAAGCTAGAAATGAACCCGAACGAAGCGATGGTGAGTCGCTAGTACATATTATAAATATAAACACCCATTAGTAGAGTATAAACATTCGTGCTCATCACACAAATGAATACCCCCAGCGGGACTCGAACCCGCGAACGCTGGCAGAGCAAGTAAGGTCACTACAAACTGAGCCAAACAGTCGTCACTTTATCTCTATATAATATATTGTTTCTTAATCATACGTCTCGTTGAGTTTCTTTCAGCAGGTCTTTAGGTCTGAAGCATTGTTTTAGAACTGCTGGTAGACTTTTTGACATACAATACAAATAGGCATTTTTTGGCATCCTTCGGGTACAAAACCCTGATAATGTAACTTTTTTTGTGTTCTAAGTTCTTTACACACGGGTTCGAGCCCCTGTCGATACAATTTTTTATGTTTGCTATTATTATCTAAATATATACCTACATATAGGTATATCACGATCGGCGTTTTTAAAAATATAGATATTTTTTTATCTCAAAAGGGAACCTCTCTGCACGGCGTATGGGATCAAAGCCACAGCCACAGTATTCACCGGGCCAGCGTCACAAATATCCGCTGAGAGAGCTGGCTTCAAAACAATCGCCGAGGCCTCATTGAAGGAACTAGCGGAAAATGGACTCGACTACCCGAAAGACGAAACTAGAATAATCAAATTTATGATCAAGAAGTTCCTATAACTTGTATAGTACTAATATATACTATAATACTAATATATTGTAGGTGCATTTCCTTATATTATTACACTAACAACTCACCCTTGCTCCGCGCGTGTTCGTTCCTAGTTACGTTTTAACGTTTAGTATAGATTTCTCAGAGATGAGACATTTTCTCGCAGTAAAAAGTACCTTATATGTTGACCTGTCTCGGTGGTGTAGTGGTTAGCATGTACGGCTGCACACCAGAGGTCCTTGGTTCGAGTCCCGGGTCGGGCCAAGTTTAGTTATTGACTCTTTCTGTATAGTAAGCCTCAGTAGCAGCCCGGAGTTGGGAAGTTGGCGGTGTTTCACCCCCGTGCCTCGGAGAGCACGTAAAGCCGTCGGTCCTGCGCCCACACTCTCACCGGTCGTGTCGAGTGGTCGTCCCACCGGAGTATGAGAGAGACAGGAATAGAGAGTGCACGTTGTGTCTGCGCGTACACGCGCTGCACTATAATATCTCCTGCGCAGTTGGCTAGTCTCAATGAGATTGGCCGCCGTGGCCGGAATCGGTCAGGAGCACATCATCAACATCATCATATGTTGACCTGTATAACCAGCTATTATCATACCAAATTTCATCAAAATCTGTCCAGTGGTTTTCTCATGATTCGTTCCTAAACAAACAGACAGACAGAAAAAAATCTAAAAACTATAGCTTCTGTATCAATAATAATGACTATTTCAATAAAAATTTTCAAAAAATATTTAATGTACAGATTCGACTCGGTTACAATTTTACTATACGAGTATGTATAGGTTTATAATATAATTATAAAATTTTATCTATATTTGTTTTTAATTTCGCTATTTGTAATTCAATGTTTATTTTTTCATGAGTACATTATTTATTTATACGGAGATCTTGAAACTACTAAGCCAATATTGCGTGTGCTTCTATTATTAGAAAGCCACATTGTCCCTGACCAACGTATTCTATTCGAATATATAGGAAATTAAACGGCGAGCTAAAAATACCTAGCAGTTAAATTTATTTTATATTTTATCTCCAAAGATAGAAAAAATGTTACAATAATATATGAGCAAAGTAATAAAATAAAAGGAAACGCACTAAGTAGTAAAATTTTCTATAAATAAAGAAATTTAATTTATTATTAGATATACTTGTTATGACAAAAATAATTGTATTAATTAATCTGTCATTAAAACAGAATTGTAATAAATAAATTAGAAATATAAATTTGCCAATGATTCTACGTTTTTTATTGAAATACTTTCTAAGTAAAATGTTTAATCTATACATATAATAAATATCGAAGTCGAATCTATAGTTTTTAGAATTTTTGTCTGTCTGTATGGGAACGCACACCACTGGACAGATTTTGATGAAATTTGGTATAATGATAGTTAGCCGGGTGAACATATAGGATACCTTTTACTGGGGGAAAATATCTCATCGCTGCGAAATCTGTACTAACATTAAAACGTAGGAACGAACTCGAGCGGAGCAAGGGTGACTCGCTCGTATAATAATAAAAGTCCCACTGCTGGGCGCGGGGCTAACTTCGATATAGATACGAGAGGAGATCATGCCATAATACACCACGCTGGCCACGTGCGAATTGGTGGGCTTTACATAACCACTTGCTTTACTGACCTAACCCTCTTTTAGGGTCCGCAACAATCGAGTAAAAACAAAATGCGCCAACTTCAACATCTCATTAAAGTAAAAATTATTCCAACATTTTAAGTGTTTTTTTTTAAATTAACATGATCACGCTTGACGTATTAAAAAAAAAACAAAATGTATTAACTATCAGCGAATATTTCGCGTAACGTACAAAGAAAATATAATCAAATATACCACCTATTTTAAGAAGTCGGTCAAAAACATAGTAATTTTAATAGCAAATGATTAAGATAAAGCGTGACAAACTTTAAGAGACACGTACAATAGAACTAATAAGTATATTTTACAATGTAAATGAATTAGTTTGTTTAGTACTCAATGTACATACATATATATCTAAAACACGTGTAACCGTTCCTTTGTGTACAAAATAACTCATTTTATTCTTATGGATATTCTTATTTTAATAGTTTTTTCAAACCTTTCCTTAGAATTTTCAATAGCATGCCTAATATCATGGTTTTATTTTACACTGCTATATATTATTATTTGAATTGAATTCAGCCATTTTTAATGGTCCATTGCTGGGGGTGGGCCTTCATTCAATACGAGGGGGGTTACGCCATAGTCCACCACGCTGGCAGGCAAGGGCGGGCGGACTTCACATGTCTTTTGAAAACTTGCTAGGTTCTCTTAGACATGCAGGTTTCCTCACGATGTTTTCCTTCACCGTAAGGCAAGCGGTAATCATGTTAGAATTGATTCGCACATGAAAATATCAGAGGTGCGCGACTCGGGATTTGAACCCGCTTCACTCTTATTATTTTTATTTGTAAAATATTATCTATTCTAATATAATAAAGAGGAAAATTTTGTTTTTTGTTTGTTTGTATCGAATAGGCTCCGAAACTACTAAAACGATTTAGATGAAATTTGGTAAGATAGTTTGAAACTCAGGGACGGGCATAAGATAGCTATTTTACCGGAAATCGTCCTCTAAGAGGGTGAAAGTTTGTATGGATACATGACACAACTGTCTGTCTGAGCGAGATAAACTCAAAAACTACCAAACGGATTTTCATACGGTTTTCACCAAGGAGGAAGGTTTAGGTATATAATTCATTAAGGTTTTGTGTAAATTGGCTAAAATATTACAATGATTGTTGAAAATGTCGAAAAAAATCATGCAGATTGGGGTTTTACTGATATGCGTTCGTAAACCAATAGAGTCAAGCCATTGACAACGCTTTTACTTTTACTTACTAAATAAAAAGGCCATATTATTATTATTTTATTCATCATCTATAATATTGTCAAATGTCATAATAATGTATGTATGTATGTATATAATATTATATACTCAGAGATAAAATTAAAGATCAAAAATGCAAATAAAGAATATGTAGGATTTAACCAATTTCTTTTTTTTAAAAAGTCAAATGTTTAGAACTTCTGTTTTATTGCTAATACCTTCAAATTAGGCACATTTTATTATTATTGAAATATTTAATTATTGGTTTTTACTATACAATAATTTCTTAGATTTACGCGAATATTTGACATCTAAACATACAGATAAATAAACTAACTACGTACTGATAAGAATTTTTTTTTTAAATGTTTGTCGTCTGTTCCGGCTAGTCTCCGAAACGGCTGGACCGATTTTGACGGGACTTTCACTGGCAGATAGCTGATATTATAAGGAGTAACGTAGACTACTCCTATATTAGAAAAGGAATTAGGGTTCCGCGTAAAAAAATTAAAACACGTGAAATTAGAAATAAAAGCCGCTTACCTAGGGACATACCCGAGGGAAGCGAATTTAAGTCGCTAGTTTAAAATAAAACCTATTTTTGAAATGATATACGATCAAGTTTATTATTTTAATATCGCAACATCTTTAACATCTTTGATCTTCAATTGCATCACTAAGTTAATATTTTATTTCAGTTTAAAATCCGGCAAGCAGTGGTCTTTGGGGTCCGGTGTAGTTTCATCTGTTAGGTAGGAGCTGAGCAGGACAGGCGGACATACTGGTATCCTATTAGATATGAGCCAAGCTGTATCCCTCTCGGATAGCGGATACCGCTTTATATCCGCGAAACATACTGTTATATTCGCATTGGTGTATGGCGGCCTGGAACAAGTTTTATGTTATTCAGATATGAAAAGTGATACCTATAATCATGATATTAGATTTTAAAAGAAAAAAAATAGCTCATAAAAATGTCAATAAAATAAAAGAGTATTTCCTTATTTCTAAGTAAATATTTCTAATTAAAAATAAATGAAGCAAACTAATTTCTTTACACGGGTTATGTCTACTATATTGTATAATATTGTCATATGGGCTATTATAAATAAAAATTAAATAATAAATCATGCAATTTGTATCATTTATCCCACGGGGAAATCTTTGTTTTTTCAAGAATAATCACATAAAATTTTTTTGTGTGCGTGCCTACGTGTGTGTGAGCGGTGTGTGTGTGTGTGTGCATGTGTGTGTGTTTGTATATGTATACTTACTCTTCCTCAGAAACAGTGCCGTCACCGGCCTCTATGAGCCGCGCGAGGAGTCGCTTCCTCGCCGCCGGCACGTGGAGTAGGGCGACAGTACCTAGTTATATAGTATATATTATTATAGTAATTATTATTAAAAAAAATATATTAATTAATATAAATAATTTAATAATGATAAGTTATATATTTTTTATATACATTTATGTTAGCATGCGCAGACATGTGATTTTATTCATTGTGATTATTTACTAGAGATTCACCTTCGCTCCGCTTGG
Organism: Brenthis daphne; assembly: GCA_947093115.1. Lineage (NCBI taxonomy): Eukaryota > Metazoa > Arthropoda > Insecta > Lepidoptera > Nymphalidae > Brenthis > Brenthis daphne. The sequence goes on along the minus strand of OX352472.1, from coordinate 21,373,188 downwards.
GTTCGTCCCTAGACTACTCAGAGATATTTTCCCGCATTAAAAAGTATCCTATATGTCGACCCGGATAACCAGTAATCATCACACCAAATTTCATCAAAATCCCTCCAGTGGTTTTTCCGTGATGCGGTCACAGACAGACAGACAGATAAAAATTCAAAAAACTATAGCTATATATACCAGCGAAGGGCCCGGGCAGGCGCCGCGCGCGCGCCGCCCGCCAGCGGTGCGCGGCGCGCGCCAGCGCGCGCTCGGCGCCGCCCGCCGCCGGCAGCGACGTCGCGCGGGGGTTGCCCCACTCGAACTCCTCCTCCTGTTCATAGAAAATTTTAATTAATACTTTCTTAGATTTACTCGAATATTTGACATCTATACTAATATTATAAAGAGGTAGTTTGTGATCTTGTGATCTTGTGAGTTTGTGACGTTGTAGGGGGTAATCTCTGGATCTACTGAACCGATTTTCAAAATTCTTTTACCAATAGAAAGCCACGTTCTTTCTGAGTGTCATAGGCTATATATTAACCCGAAAAATGAAAAGGTTTTTTCGTGGTAGTCGCATTTGCAAAGTAAGTCGGAGAAAAAACGGTCGAACGAAAACGTTTCTTACGAACGCTGCCTTAACGATGAGAGATATACGATTATGTTCTAGAGAAAAGTTGTAGAGCTTAATAATGCCTACAAAAAAGTCAGCGACAGCATATGTCTAACTTTTATATTTAAGTCACAAATTTGGACAAATGGTTAAAGAGATAATACAACATATTCGTATGTATAGACGAACCCGAGCGAGCTGTTTATCTGTTTTTCTCTTTGTACGGGCTAATCTCCGGATCTATTGGACCTATTTAAATGAAATTTTGCGTGGTGGTACCTTATATCCCCGGGCAACATCTTAAATACTTTTCATCCTGGAAAATTAAAGGGTTCCCGTGGAATAGTTAAAAAACTATAACAACTTATACATCTTAGTACACAAAAACTACTGATTGGATTTTTAAGAAACTTTACAATAATATAGTTCATACATGCCAAAAACAAATCAGCTACTTTTCATCCCGGAAAATTAAAGAGTTTCCGTGGGATAGTCAAAAAACTATAGTAACTTATACAGCTTAGTACACAAAAACCACTGATTGGATTTTGATGAAACTTTACAATAATATAGTTCATACATCAGAATAACAAATAGGTAACTTTTTATCCCGGAAAAATGTACTTTTCCCGTGGGATAGATGTTTTTGTTTATTTGTAACGTATTATGTACACAACATAGACCCCAAAACAATAGTTATTAAAAAAATTGTCTGTTTGTCTATTTGCCTGTATGTCTGTCTGTTTTTGTGTGCGCGTTTCATGCGAAAAGTAATGTAACAATTTCAACGAAATTTGGTGAAGTGATAACTTATTACTCGAGTCAACATTTAGGGTACCTTTTGTATGTATGTATGTATGTATGTATGTTGTATTCAGCCCTTTTTAACACACGCACGGGCCTCCCTTCAGTACGAGGTGGATCAGGCCATAGTCCACCACGCTGGCCAATATCAGAGGTGCTAGACCCGGGATTTGAACTTGCTTCACTCGGTTTCCCAAGCGAGCGCGTTACCATTGGGATACCACTGCCTAGATACGTTTTACTTAAAGAAAATCTTTCTTTCCCATGGGAAAATACAATAACTGGTTCTATCGAATTGTCCTTAGAAATTTATACGGCTAACGTTGGCTCAACCTTAAGAGATAGATCAAAACATTGTACAAGAAAATTGTAAGTCTTAAAAAGGTCTATAGAAAAGTTCTACATAGTATATGTCTATCTCCTAAGGTACACTCGCTATAACTATTTTCATTATTATATATTTCTGTTTTATTATACGTTATTTATTCTATCTGAGTATAGGTACATAATATATGAATAATAAAACTGTAGAGGTCGAATGTCTGTACATAGATGGTAGAAAAAATTGCTAAAAAACGAGTCAGTTCTCTTCTTACATCCCGTAAGGAGAGAAATAGAACAAATCCAGATTTTTTTCAATTCTTTTGTTTCTCTGTCTATTTGTCTGTTCGTACGGGCTAATCTTCGATACTATTGAACCTATTTAAATGAAATTCGATACTTTTCATTCCGGAAAATTAAAGAGTTCCCGTGGGATAGTTAAAAAATTATAGTAACTTATACAGCTCAGTACACAACAACTTATGCACCTAATTTAGTAAAATTTGGCACGCTGATACCTTATATTGCAGGTTAAACAACAGGTTACTTATTTTTATGCCGTAAAAATGAACGGTTCCCGTGGGATAGATCTGTTTGTGCTTTTCTAGAGGTGAACCCGAGCGAAGCGAGGGTGAGCCGCTAGTTTTAAATAAAACTTGGGAACCATAAATCAAAATAAATTCGCGAGAAAATCCGAACAGATGAATTTAAATTTTAAATCTTGGATAAGAAATATAGATATATCAATCAATCATTTTTATCAGAAATCAATCGATATGAATAATCGACATTTTAATTCTCGATATACGATAGACTTAGAAAATATCTGATTAGGTATCTATTCTAAAAGAAAACCCTTTTTTAGTTATTTTTTTTCCTTTTTAGTGTAGACTTAATAGACAGGTAATTTGTAAAATTATTTTTTTCTATAACATATTCGATTAAATAGCATATTATATAATATTAATTATTAATTAATAAAAATTAGCCAAATATTTAAAAATAATTTACTGTCGATTTTTTATAAACCACTCGACCAATTTGCATTAAATATAAATAGAGCCCACCACTACATAAAAAATCCAACGAATTGAAAACCGTTAAAAAAAAATAAAAAAATAAAAAAAAACAACATCCACCACCCTACTACCAGCAACTACCAGCGAAAAAAAAACACCACCAACATCAAGGAACCCCCCGTGCTGGCGGCTGCGCACGACGTAGGCGGGGTGCAGCACCCAGCGCCCCGCCGCCACGGAGCCCAACATCTTCTCGCTGCGGCCGGGCGCGGCGCACAGCAGGTGCGTGGCGCGCGCGTCCGGCTCCGCGCCCTCGCACACCGCGCCACGGAGGTATGTGATCATCTCCGTTATCTCCTCGCGGTTCTGTACATATATTGTATTACTTTTCAAAAAAACATCAAAATAAATCCACGAAGATATAGTTTTATTTAAAACTAGCGACTCACCCCCGCTTCGCTCGGGATGACCCCTAGATACGTTTTAACAGTTAGTATAGATTTCTCAGAGATGAGATATTTTCATCAAAATGAGTCCAGAGGTTATCTCGTGATGCTTTCCCTGACACACAGAAGACAAAAATTCTAAAAACTAAAGATTCAACCTCTGTATCGACAATAACGACTATTTCAATAAGATTTTCCAAAAAATATTTAATGTACAGATTCGACTCAGTTATAATTTTATTATATGTATAGATATAAAAGTAAAACAAAAGATAAAAACACTCACGTCTACATTGGAAGACAACATAAATATCTTAACCGCTGGAGTGGTGTCATCCCATCCCACTGTGTTCACTTGAGAGTCGGACCCCGCTTCCACTTCAGGTGCTGGATGGAATAAAAAGAAATAAGTATAATTCACACAAAACTTAGTTAAATAGAGCTAGAGAAGTTAGACTTTTGAAATTAGGCGGCTAATATCGACTGTCACACTTATATATAAATAGTTATCTTAGAGCTTATTTGTTCAAACGACCAATTTACCAAAAGAGTTTTTAATACAGGATTATTGACTAAAAAAAATTAGTTCTAAAAACGCGTTTTTTTTATTGAGAAAAATTACTTTTTTATAATATAAAAACTAAAAAAGTAAAACTTTATCTAAATACAAAATTTGATCCAAATCGTAAGAGGCCACTTCCGAAACGAAATACACAAATATGAACAAGAATCGCTCATATAATATTATAACGATACTAGCGACTCACCCTCGCTCTGCTCGGTTTCATCCCTAGAATGAACCACCCTTATCACTTAGGGGTATGAAAAATAGTTTAAGTCCTACTATACTATACTAGAAGACTGGACATATATTATATAGCACACTATATCACCTGGTACAATCGTGACAGAATCTCTCGCCCGTTTCTTCTGTGAGCTCAAGCGGCTGGACAGCGCTGCGTTCAGCCGCTGCAGCTGCTGGTCCACGGCGGCGGGCAGCGTGCTGCTGGGTGTCGAAGCGCTTGAAGCGGCTTTTGGGGTCGCGTTGTTCTCCGTTATGTTTAGACCGCCCGCGCTCTGGAAGTGTAGATAGGATTTAATTTGTTTATTTTTTATTATAGAAATTAATTAAAAAGACACTAAAGCTAAGTAAAGTAAAAAAAAAATATTAAAAAAATCTTAAATAATGAAGGATTAAAAAGGTAATATAATTTAAAAAAAAATTAGAAGATATTGTGCTCGAAGATTTATAAATAACGTGACGCAATAACACTTTAAACAGTACAAAAATATGAATCCCATATAAGTATTACAAATGCGATGTACGGTTCCCGTGGGATAGAATTGCCTTTTGTTTATCACTAGGGACGAACCCGAGCGAAGCGAAGGTTAATCGCTAGTATTTCATACGTACTTGATCTTCGGAGAGCTTCGCCATTTTAGGTGGTGGAGTTTCAGCTTGGTCCTGCAAAAATTATAGACACAAAAATTAATATTCTATACAACTTTAAAAACTTATGCACTAACATGTTTAACTGTACAGGTAAGTATAATCTCAGTGAGATTGACCGCCATGGCCGAAATCGTTCAGAAGGACATTATTATTATGTAATTCACCTATATGTTATATTAAATAAATATTATATTAATTAAAATAAAACTACATGATAGCTTGAGAATTCATTTTCTAATGTCATTGTTTTATGTTTCATATAATTTATAGTAACATCATAAAGTTTGTATATGTCTTATAAAATTATAAATTAAACTAATACAACACCATATACATAGAGTATACTGTTTCTTTGCCAGCAGTCAGCTAAAAATGGCGAAAAAGTGCGACAGAGACAAAACTAATGTGCGGCCAGAAGTCTTCTGTATTCATTGAAATATGATTAATGAAGATAGATATTTATATCCATTTCCATTCCATTATAATATTATAAATTTCAATAATATTGTAAATATTATATTTTTATATAAATAATATACTCTCTCTACTCACTTACTCAATTTCTCTCCTTCTAGAGAGTGGTCAATTTGATTAGAGTATTGCTCAGAGTCATACGTTATCTATGAATTCACCTGTAATTGCAGCTTCCTTGGTACAGCGTGATGCTCGGACGGCGGGGTTGGTGCGTCGCCGTTGAATTGTGCCAAAAATCGATTCCGAATTTCAGATAATGGCTGGAAATTAAAAAAATATATATTAATAAGGCATAACGTATCTTTTTTGTTGGAGGATCGTCTAAAGGTGACACCTTAGTAACGATATCGAATATAATGAATAAGAATTAAAAATCTAAGTAAGAGCTCCAATGGGAAGAATTTGAGAGTTACGAGCGCGTGGCGACACGTCGCCACGCCAACAGCCGGTTTAACCAGCCGCATTAGACATTTCACATCTATACTAATATTATAAAGAGGTAAAGTTTGTGAATTTGTAACGTTGTAGGGGGTAATCTCTGGATCTATTGACCCGATTAAGATAAAATTTGGTAAGAAGATCGTTTAGGACCCTGGGAAGGACATAGGATACTTTTTATCTCGGAAATCATCCCTGAAGGGGGTGAAAATGGGGATGACAGTTTGCATTAGGAAGCAAGCTAGGGACAAACCCGAGCGAAGCGAGGGTGAGTCGCTAGGCAAAAAATTAAATCCAATCTAAAAGAAACACTAACAGTATGCTTGTCTTTGGCTATCTGATGCTGCTTGGTGGGCAGGTCGCTGACGACGCGCCACAGCCGCTTCCTCGCGTCCGGCGACAGGCCGGAGCCGGGCCGCAGCGCCGCGCCGAACGCGCTGTCCGGCGTCACTATGTTCTTATCGACTGACAAATAAATAAATATGTTAGTACATTAACACACAGCACCATCTAGTTCCATTGTAAGCTACGAGGCTCGTGTTATGGATACCAGATAGTTGATAACTTTTTAAACACAATCATAAATATAAACATCCACCCACGACTGACATGACACGAGTGACATCTAAAGAATGTGACTGGAGTACAAACATTCGCGCTCATTACACAAATGAATGCATCTAGCGGGACTCGAACCCGCGACCAAAGTGATAATGAATACTATGCCTTATGCTAATTTGTTTTAACATTCATTTTCATTCTCAATTTGAAAACAAAGCTTTACATCTAAGATTCATATCCATACATACATACAAACAAACACAGATAAAATACATTTCATTAGCTCTATTAAAACAAAATGTGTATTTATTATTAAATAAAAATAACATCACAATCAATCGGTCGTTTGGAAAAATAAGCATTCAGACGAACTCCCAATCAACTCATAAGGATCTATGTGTGTGCTGACGGGATCGTAGGGCATCTCTAGCAGACTCACATGGGTCTACGGGTGTCCGGATGGGGTCGGAGGGCATCTCCCCGCGGCGCAGCGCGCGCAGGCGGCGCCGCGTGGTGGGGCTCAGCGCCGCCAGGTTGGGCGACGACAGCGCCTCCTCCAGCGGCGGCGTGCGCACTGCGCACGCGCCTGGAAGGTACATGGATTATTGAATGGTTACTATCAAATACAAATCTTTGAATTTCTCGGTTATTCTGTACTATAATATGCATGTATCATACATATAAACCTTCCTCTTGAATCACTCTATCTATTAAAAAAAATCGCATCAAAATCCGTTGCGTAGTTTCAATGATTTAAGCATACATAGGGACAGACAGACAGCGGGAAGTGACTTTGTTTCATACTATGTAGTGACGGGATAAATGAATGCAATGAATGAAAAGAGAAGAAACGAGAAGAGAGGCGGAGGGGACGGGGGCAGGGGAGAGGGGTGATGAGAAGGCAGGGAAGGAAAGAGAAGAAAATAATATTTTATTTAATATGAATTAAAGGATTTTTAAAATTTATTCAGCTGTAGAAGGTCACCTTCCGCCACCAATTCGTGTTAATAAAATAAATAAAATGTTATGCTAACAAAATAAACAAAATGTAACTCGATGATATTTTAAAGAGCAACTGTTGAATACCTCGTGTGCACTTCACAACAAAACTGCTTTCCGACACTCTTTAAATTAAATTGACGATTCCAAAGTGTTTGTAGAAATATAATTCAATGGAGTTTAACTCCATTTTATTTTATTTAACTTACCTTGTTGATCGTCTTCTTTTAACTCTTGCAACCGTTTAGGAGTTTCCTGAGAGTCGCACCCTAAAAGCCCTTGACGTGCCATCGCTATATAGCGTGAGGCAGGCGACATGTTATCTGTATCGCCACCGTCTAGAAAAAAATAGTGTATATGAATAAAAAAAATACTAAATATATATTATATTTATTATGTATTAAAAGTGTTAGTATAAAAAGTTCGCAAAATGGGTTTTCAAGCTCTATATTTAATAAAAAATTATATCAATTCTTATAATAAAGATTTTTTTTCTTTTACGGTATATTGTTTGGACATATTGTTTATGTATTGTTTGTAAAATAAGAAGTATTAGATAATTGTTAATATGTCCACTATATAGTATGGAGCAAAAGAACGGGACATGGAAAAAACATTGATGATTGAGAATATCAAGTTTTTCTCAAATTCTCAAAGGAAACTTACTATTTTATTACAATAGCTACATTTAAGTTTTAAATAAAACTATATTTTCGGATTTTGTCGCGGATTTATTTGGATTTTTGTTTCCCGACGTTTAGAATGCTTTGCAGCATTCATGGTCACGGAGAGACTCAGTCTCTCCGTGACCATGAATGCTGCAAACTACGTCTAAAATGTCAAATATTCGCGTAAATCTAAGAAAGTATTACATTTAAATTTATTTAAAAGGATCGCCTGAGCCGCTAATCGAACCCATTAAAAATGCAAAAACATAAGAACTACACTATAGTGTCTATGGTAAGAATAAAATATCTCAAATAAACATTGTACCTTACAATTAATAAGCATTATGTAATCTCTACGTCCATCTACAATTCGTTCTTCCGATATTTCATAATCAAGTGACCTTTTTAGGTATGTTTAAATGTTGTTATTCTAACTTAGAAAGCTAGAAAAATCGCTAATCACTCTGTTATAATAATACTTTGACGTCATATTCGATCTGACCAATGACGTGCGTTCCAAATACTTTGAATTTCCTACCTATATTAGCACTTTGTAATAATTATTTTTTTAATCAAAAAGAAATAACATAAAAAAATATTGCTATAGGCTTAATTCAAAAGCAATAAAGATTATTAAAAAAAACACCTTTATTTAAATCACACGCATATTCCATATAATAAGAATTCATGGATATAAAAAAATATATTTTATAAGTTTATTTACCATTTACAACTTTCTTTATAGGTGTTTGTTCTTTCTGTAAAGAACCCCGTCGTGGTACATTCGTAGTGGGTGGCAGCATTGCGTTTTCCTTGTCCTTATCTGTTATATGTATTCGCTTGTTAACTTCCTCACTTTCTTCTGGTTCTGCCTGCACTGGTAACGGCGGTGCTGTAAATATGTATATTATTGTCTTTATAAACCTTAAAGTACCAGGAAAGTATAAATCATGCGAAATCTCAATATTATCTTACCTTTCATCTCACTTACAAGTAACAGGAAAGCAACTATTGACGACACGTTTGGCTCAGTTTGTAGTGTACTTGCTATGCCAGCGGTCGCGGGTTCGAGTCCCGCTGGGGGCATTCATTTATGTGATGAGCACGAATGTTTGTACTCCAGTCATGGGTGTTTATATTTATAATATGTATGACCTATGTATTTTTAACTGTCTCGGTGGTGTAGTGGCTAGCATGTACGGCTGCACACCCGGAGGTCCTGGGTTCGAGTCCCGGGTCGGGCCAAGTTTAGTTATTGAGTCTTCCTGTATAGTAAGTCTCAGTAACAGTTCGGAGTTGGGAAGTTGGCGGTGTTTCACCCCCGTGCCTCGGAGAGCACGTAAAGCCGTCGGTCCTGCGCCGACACTCTCACCGGTCGTGTCTCGCGTTGTCCCACCGGAGTATGAGAGTGATAGGAATAGAGAGTGCATGTTGTGTCTGCGCGTACACGCGCTGCACTATATCTCCTGCGCAGTTGGCTAGTCTCAATGAGACCGGCCGCCGTGGCCGGAATCAACATCATCATCATATCTCACTTACAGGCTACAAGTACCAGGCGAGCATAACTCATACGAAAGTCCATCACTATTCTCACCTTTAGTCTCACCAACTAGATACGGTCCTTCGTGCACTCTACGAGCTTCGTTAGCACAATCTAGCAGCCACTGCGCCGTGACCGCCGGCAGCGCCCACTTCACCGCGCCCAAGTACTTATCACCGGTGGGCGTGGGACATATGAGGTGGGTTGAGGCTTGGGCGTTTGCTGTGTTGCGGCGGCAGAAACGGAGTTGGGTACTGTGGGGAAAAGTATATGTGGGTATTTATTGGTTTTGTGTATGTAATTTTATGGTGCAAATAGTTTATCTTTATGGCTTTGTTTTTTTTTTTATTTACGGTTAAGTAAAGATGAAATGTTATACGAGTAATGATCAAATACGGTTTATAATAAAAAAATCTTATTAGATTAGTATTATATTTATTATTTTTATTTCGATCCCATAAAATTAAAATCAGCTGTTTCAGAGATTATAATCAACAACAAACAAATAGACAAAAAACTTTTAACAATTCATCGAATTAGTGTTTATTTATTCAAAATTGTACTTTACAGTAGACATTTTTTTCCTCCATTTCAAAAACAAAACTTTATTTATATAGATAATAGAAATACATATTTTCGTTTACTTTAAGGTAAAATTTGTATTAATAGCAATAGAATTGATATTTAAAAGTCAATAATCCTATATTAAAAACTCTTTTAGTAAATTAATCATTTGGGTAAATAAACACTGAGACGACAGATTGATTGGGTATTGGTATAGTTCAAATAATGCAGACGAACATGTTAATTTTTATGACAAGTTAAAATTTAAAAGACATTAAAAAGAGTAATAATAATTCAAAATAGAATTCAATATAAAATTTTTAAAAACAAACATACGTAGCGCCAAGCAACTTGGCCAACTCATCGAGGAAGGCCCTCTCCACCCCGCTGTAGGTGCTGAGGCTGGCCACCACGCCCGCCAGCGGCCCGCGCGCCCACTGCGCCCGCACCGGCCGGTGGTAGTACTGCACCGGCAGAAGCTCTCCTTGTGACAGACAGTCTTTCTGTAATTTGTATAAAAATATATATTCATATTTTTAAAGTTATTTTTACGATGCGCGCGCACACCGACAGCCAAAAAGCGACATGATGAAGTTAACCGAAAGCAACATGATGAAGTTAACCGAAAGCAACATGATGAAGTTTAGAGTAGGGCTGAAACCTTTGAAAATGGTAATAAATGAAAAAAAAAGTAATAGTAGGATGAAACCCATTGGAAAAGGAAAAGAATATAACTAAAACAAAAATGAAAGGAAAAATAATTTACGAGCGATCTGAGGTCGGGAAGTGGAAGGGGATAAGTCTTTAAAGGTAAAAAACTGCTTATCTCGATTTCCGGCAAAACTACAAGTCATATGGAAAAAAGTTAAATGGCAAAGTTGTTGGTAATAAAAAAATCTATAACTTTTGTATTTACACTTTTTTCACATAATCTCATAATTTATGTGAAAAATTCAAATAAGCAAATTTTTGGGTTTTTATTTTTATATTTTACAAAAAAAAACCATGAAATTTGGTGAAAACTTATCTTTTTATATCCAAACACACTGTATTTTTTTATTTAAAATATTTATATTTTCCCCTTGTTTTGACTTATTATCGAAAAAGCACCCTAATTTTCAATCGAAAACTCTCCCGTCAAAATATTTGCTTTTAAAAAAAAAGTCGATGGGCTTTTTGTTCGTTGAAATCTCTACTTTCTGATGTTGTAAAAAAAAATATACATCACTATGGTAAATTTTGTCAGAAACAGTATACAATAGACCCGATAACTTAACTCGAGTTATATTAAAGTCTGTAAAACCCCCAGCCACTCACAATCCAGAACACGGTGACGCAGCTCCCCGCGCCCGCCGCGTCCCAGTCGAGCGGCACCAGCACGTAGTCGCCGCGCGCGCCGCCCGCCGCCAGCACGCCGCCCGCCGCCGCCACCTCCGCGCCTATCTCGCTTATAGCCTCCTCGTCTAGGCCTTGCACTTCTATCTTTACACCTAGTCAATACATACTTAATATTATCTATATCTATACTAATATTATAAAGAGGTAAAGTTTGTGAGTTGTGAAGTTATAGGGGGTAATCTCTGGATCTACCGAACCGATTTAGATGAAATTTGGTAAGATAGTTTGAGACCCTGGGAAGGACATAGGACACTTTTTATCTCGGAAATGATCCCTTAAGAGGGTGAAAATGGGTATGATTTTTTTTATTTATCATTAGAGAAACATACAGTGTTACAACACAAAAAACAAATAATAATAGTACATAAATCAGTAAAGTTTCCACAAACAAACGATTCATACAGTAAAAGAGTAGAGATTTGACAAAACAACACTAGAATTATAGCAAAACATAGAAACATTAATATAAGATATGGATACATATACATACATATAAATAAATAAATATGTCAGGACATTAACACACAACACCATCTAGTTCCATGGTAAGCTACGAAGCCTGTGTTATGGATACCAGATAGTTGATACACTACACATATATAACTTTAAATACATGGATATTACAAATATAAACTACCATGACTGGAGTACAAACATTCGTGCTCATCACATAAATGAACGCCCCCAGCGGTACTCGAACCCGCGACCGCTGGCACAGCAAGTTGGACCACTACAAACTGAGCCAATCGTACCTCTAAATATCTGTTCCACTTCTTCAGTGGGATCATCAAGTGTATCTTCAGTCATGTCAGGTTGTTCCTGCACATCTGTCACCGGCGCGGGTTCCGGCGTCTTTTCTTGAGGCTCGAGCATATTTTCTAAAAAAAAAAACTTTTTTTTATAATCACACCACTATTATGATTATGAAAGTTTGTATGTATGTGGATTTGTGTGTGTATGTTTGTTAGATTGTTGCGATGCGTCTTTACCCGACTGCGGCGAAGCCCAAAGGTGGGTTATGTGTTTGACCTGTACATAATATGTATGTCCGATCCTATGTTCCCTCGTAATTACTAATCGATTTTACTGACTTTAATGATTCATACTTTAGTATGTTTCTTCGTCTATATTGCTTCGTTAACTTGTTTATCTTTTCAGTTCCCTTTTTCGCAGTCGGGTTTTTTATTCGATTTACGCGAATATTTGACATTTTATATAAAAGGTTTTGATGTTTAAGTCTATACATATAATAAAATTGTAACTAAGCCGAATCTGTACATTAAATATGTTTTGGAAAATCTTATTGAAACAAATATTATTATCGATACAGAGGCCGAATGTATAGTTTTTAGAATTTTTGTCTGTCTGTCTGTCTGTCTGTTACCGCATCACACAAAAACCAATAGAGGGATTTTGATGAAATTTGGTATGGTGATATCTGGTTATCCGGGTCAAAATATAGGATACTTTTTACCGCGGGAAAATATCACATTCTTGAGAAAAAAATACAAAAACTGCAATGTAAGAGTACAAATACTAATATTTAAAACCTAAGAATTAGGTTTTTGGTCATCTGAACGCGGGCGTAGCCGCGGGCAATGCTAGATTATCTATATAGATGTCTTTTCTGAAAAAACACGATTAACATGTGTCTCGAAAAATATTATATAAATGTAAAAGTACACATGTGTGTATTTTTCTTACTTCTCGACGCCGAAACTATTGGCTGGACTAATTTGGATGAAACTAATAAGAACTACTAAATAAAATGGACTTACGACTCAAATAATGATTGACCAGTTCATCTTGATCCTCTTTGACATCAGGTTTGGGCGGCGGGAGGTCGAGAGGCGCGCGCTTCAACAGCTGCAGGTTGCGCTTGCTCATAGGTGATGCGGGTTCGATGCGCGGCGTGCGCGACTTGACTGGCGTGCCGGGTTTTGTGTTTATTAAAAACTGTGGGAAAAAAGTTATACTTCGTTATTTATATTAATACTAGCAATGTATGTTCATGGGTTTTATTTTTTTGCGCGGAACATTGTGTAATTCTTTTCCTAATATATAAGAGTAGCGTTAGTTACAACATCATCTACCTGCTAGGAACAAACAGAAAAATTTGTTTTTTTTTATAAATAGCATAATATCCAGTAATCAATCTTATTTTTACGAAAAAAAATGTTTAGGAAACAAAAGATGGGAAATTTTGCTCTCTACAAAAAAGGTCTGCATGATGTTTGCCCTGAAGTGCATAGTTTCCGAAATATCGGCAAAAAACGTTTTTTCAAGATGGCGTTTGAAGCTCTATCTGAACCTGTCAGCATTTTGTGATTTTATACTCAGTAACCAACCTAACCTAAACCTTATAAAAAAATATTGGATCGAAAATTAAGTGCAAAGTTGACCAAAAAAAACGTCTATTTTTACTGGCCTAAAAAGTATCTTGACAGACAGATGGACGGACAACGAAATGACAATGAAATTTTCTGTAAGGGTTTCTTTTGTCCTTTTCAGGTATAAAACTTAAAAAAACCTCCACCTCGATATCATCCAGCGCGATCGTTTGCTCCATTGCCTTCTTTAGTATTAAAAAAAAAAACTAACGTCAGTCTCCTCCAGCGCGCGGCCGGCGGCGACGCTGCGCAGCAGCCAGGCGGCGCGCAGCACCGGCGCGGCCGGCAGCGCGGCGGCGGCGGCGCGCGCCGCGGGCCCCGCCGGCGCCACGGCGTGCGTCACGCGCGCGTGCGCGCAGTCGTAGCGCACGCCGCCGCAGCGCGACACGCACGCCGCCGCGCGCTCGCGGCACACGCCCGACAGACCCGTTATCCAGATCTGTTGGCCGAATCGGTTTTATCGTCTCATCCGTCGATCAAAAAAGTATACACACGATCCCAAGCAAACATTTTATTAAAACTGTCACCGATTGTGTTTAGGTAATTATTATAGTTGAAATAAATATACAACAATATAAATTGAACCTTAAATGAAATGCTTAGAATTGTTTTCCTAAAAAAAAGCGCCCAAATTAGCTCATTCGTTGAGGACATTCTTTGTCGCTGATTGTGTATCTAGTACTTTTTTGACGGATGGTCTCAGCAATTATTTGTCCCCGTTCGTAACCGATCATACCTAAGTAGCATCCCATCGGGTAAAAAAATATAGAGTGCACTTGTGTTCGCACTTGTACTTAAGCATTATAATATCTCCTGCACAGTTAGCTAGTCTCAGTGAGATTGGCCGCTGTGGCCGGAATCGCTCACTATTGCTATAAAGCATCCGAAACGTAGGTAACTAAAAATCTAAATAAATACGCGAAAAAATCCAAACAGATAATTTTATTTAAAATACACGTTTTAATTTAAAAAACACGGCAAAAAGATATATTTTATCGATATACTTATACACACAGATATTTTTTTGTTTCAAAAATTTTCTTCATATTATATAAAAATTACAAAAGTACTACCTTTCATAATAAGTACTATTTATCTAAAAAAAGGTGCACTGACTTAAAAAAAATTAAAACTAACTGACTAAGACTTATTTTAAAAGCATCAAGAACGGTTTCGTTCTTCAAATAACGAATTAATTTAAAAAAAAATTTATTAGCGAACATATTTCCCCCCCTATTTAAAATCGGTCAATAAGAAAGTGAAATAATAGCATACTTACACAAAAACCATCGAAGATAGGTCCAGCCTTTTTAATGAGACTCATATCGAAATTCTCGAACTCAGCCAACATGTCCTTGTCTATGGTCGTCTCGTTCGACTTCTTCGTCTCTTGGGATAACTGTAATAATAATAAGTTTAGTATATGATCTATACTAATATTATAAAGAGGGAAGATTTAATTTTTTGTTTGTTTGTACCGAATAGGCTCCGAAACTACAGACCTGATTTAAATGAAATTTGGTAAAAAGATAGTTTGAACCCTGGGAAGGATACTTACATACAAACATAGGATAGTTGGGATAAAAACTTAAGGGGGTGAAAATGGGGATGAAAGTTTTTATAGGGAAAAAACCTAGAGACGAACGGAATCCAAAAATAACAACTGTTTGTTTATAATTTTAAGTTTTCACTTCTGTCGGCAGTCCTCAGGACTGTTTTTTTTCTAGGAGTGAACCCGAACAAAGCAAGGGTGAGCCGCTAGTTATTAATATACACATAGATAATTAATATACAACGATAATTTTGCTTAAAAAATTAAAAAAAAACACTACCTTCATTCTCCCAGACATAGTTGACACATCTGCTGATCTTGTTTCATCCACATAGTTGCTTGGAGGTCGGAGATTGGTTATACGCGAAAAATTCAAACCTGTCAAATTTAAATAAATTAATTTTAAATATATCATAATAATAGGGGATCGGACAATTTTTCAGAAAGTGTTTTAAATTAATCTTCATGGATACTTATTCACATAAAAAAAAAATTAATTTATTTATAGCCTTTTAGGTACTCAAAATCATGTTTTAATATTGTTTGTTTAAAAATACCGCCAAAACGACACGTTATACGCGTGACGTCACTTGTAAATGTCATCAATATTATTGTTCTGTGGTCATTCATAACATAAACAAAACGACTGTATGAACATAAGTTCGCAAGAAGTTTTGTTTCGTGGAAAATGTTCTTTATTTGTTGTTATGGAACGAAAAACATATCGTTGGTGTGTAGTACCTCAATGTACGAACACATCAAAAACTACTCCAAATAAATTATTGATTGATGTGCCAAGAAAAGCAGATGTACGAAAAAAATGGTTGGTCTTAGCAAGAAAAAAGTGCGACGGAAAGTCCGTAAATTCACCAATTTACTTTTGTGAAGATCCTTTTGACGTAAGTGTACAGTAGTTACTTACTACAAATGAAAAATATTAATTTGTAGTAAATGTACATTGTTTAATGTTAGAGCTTATATTTACGAGATTTTATTCATTTTTACTTGTTTCAGCTGCCGAATGATATGGAAAATTACATGCGATACCATAAAACGTGACGATGACATATTATATATACTGTGACGTGCTGTCAAATGTCAAAATTCAACAAATGACGTCACGCACTGTGTTTTGGTGTTTCAGTACAGACTTAAAATATTGTAAATAACAAAATTTTATTTCTTCATTTAAAAATATTTAAATGAATTATATTTAACTATTATTCGATAAATAATCGTTAAACAGTGTACTTATTTTATCTAAGTATATTTTAGATTTTTATCTGATTATTTTCCGATCCCCTATTAGAAAACTTATCAATTCTATCATTGAGCTAATAGGGAATATGCGTGTGATTTAACTAAAGGTGAAATATTTTTTTTATGATAATTACTTTTTAATTAAGCCTATATCAATATTTTTTAGTGTAATTTTTTTTGATTGAGAAAATAATTATTAAAAAGTGCAAATTTAGGTGGGAAAAAGTAGTTGAAACGAAATCATTGGTCAGACCGAATATGATGTCAGAGTATATCATAAGCAAGCGAATGACGACTTTGTCGCTTACAAATTGCGTCGTCATTTCTCTGTGTATATCATACTGTGACGTAACACCAAGCGGGCGAAATGGCAGGGCGTTGAAAGTATCCGTGTATAAGACTTTCACTGGCAGATAGCTGATGTTATAAGGAGTACCTACTTTTATTTTAGAAAAATAATTAAAGGTAAAATTGAGCAAAAG
Organism: Brenthis daphne; assembly: GCA_947093115.1. Lineage (NCBI taxonomy): Eukaryota > Metazoa > Arthropoda > Insecta > Lepidoptera > Nymphalidae > Brenthis > Brenthis daphne. The sequence continues at coordinate 21,356,227 of OX352472.1, read as the reverse complement.
CTCAAGAAAATTAAAACTTAGGTACCAAAAAATTACATAATCATAGCTGTATTTGTTAATATTTAATTAAAAAATCTTACTCATATCAGGCAGCCTATGCTCAGCCAAAGGTGAAGAAGTGGAAGCACCGGCCACTCTATACTTGGCCAATGGGAGAGCAACACCTTTACTTGCCGAGTCCACCACCCAACTGGGTAACACACATGCTTTACCATACTCTAATGCCGCTTTGTATTTTTCACTGCCTACACCGTCTCTGTAATTAGATATTTAATTTAGTAAATAAATAAATGCGAGCCTTCCCCTCGCCCTTCGCCCTTAATGAGGGCAATTCGCCGCGAGAGGCACTAGTGTAGAGTGAGGTCTCTAGAGATGTCAAATAACACTGAATGTTTACGGTTTGCAAGCTTTAAATATCGTAAACATTGTGCCATTCCTAATTAATTATAGCAGATACAGAACGGCTCAACAAAATATGTAAAAAAAAAACAAATATAAAATACTAACTTTGTAAGCACTACAACGTCTGTTGTTTCACTTTGAAAAGCTCCAGAGAAGACCCCACCATTTTCATTCACTAACTTTATGATATTTTGCTTTTCTTTTTTCAATATGCCTGATGTTGTAACCTAGGAATAAAAAATTGAGCAAACTGAAATATATTTATTATACTACTAATAGGGAATATGCGTATGATTTAAATAAAGGTAAATTATTTTTCTTTATAAGGCCTTAACAAAGTAAACGAGTGGCTCCAAAAATGGAAAATAAAGGCTAGTGCTGCAAAGTCAGTACAGGTGACATTTACCCTCAAAAAAGGAGACTGCACACCTGTAAAGTTGGGGCAATATACTCTACCGCACACCGACCATGTAAGATATCTTGGCTTACATATTGATCGTAGACTAACCTGGAGGCACCACATCAAATGTAAAAAGCATGAACTTCAACTAAAATACAACAGCCTATACTGGATGCTAGGAAGGAACTCGAGACTCTCTTTGGACAACAAACTACTGATATATAAAGTCTTCCTAAAGCCCACTTGGACATATGGTCTGCAACTATGGGGCAGCGCAAGAGATTCCAACATAAATATACTCCAGCGCCAACAAAACAAGATCCTAAGAACAATTGCAAAAGTACTATGGTACATAACCAACGATGAAGTTCACGAGCACCTTGAAATGAGAACAATCAAAGAGGAAATTCGGAGTTTGGCAGCTAAATACAAAGAACGATTAATTCGCCACCCTAATGAACTTGCTCGCCAGCTCACCATGGACCAGTATGTGAGCCCCCCCAACGTGCGTTCACCTTGTCGTGGTGGGGGGGCTCAGTAGTGTCTGGCAATCCAACCGGGCGCGAAGCTAAGAAACGCACAGGGAGGTTGCCCACTTCGGTGGGCGGTGGGAGGTGGCCCTCTTCGGGGGGCGGTGTTCCTTGCGGGTTTCTCCTGGTACTTCTCTGATAGCAGAGTGGACCTTGGAGCAACCCCGTGGTTGTTGTGGTCTGCTTCGGCAGACCTGCCGTCGGGGCGTCGTAGTTGAATGCGTAAGCGATCCTGCGACGCCCCATTAAGACGGGGGAAGGTTTTGTTGGGTTATAGTGGGTAGTACTGGCTGTATTGCGCCGGTGAGTCCCACACGTCGTGCGTAAATGCATTTCCCAAAGTTAAAAAAAAAAAATGGACCAGTATGTGAGACGACTAAAACGTCATCATATCCTAGAGCTAGTGGACCGACAGTAGCTCTGGGCAGCAGACGAGTAGATGCTTCCAATGGGAAGCCGCTCCACATGACAGCATCACAGAACGGATTTGCTCATAGCCTTAGGGCTGATTGCAAATACACATGAAAAAAACATTTTTTTTTCTTTATAATATTTATTGCTTATGAATTAAGCCTATATTAATATTTTTAATGTAATTTCTTTTTCATTAAGAAAATAATTATTAAAAAGTGCAAATATAGGTGGGAAATTCAAAGTAGTTGTAACGCACGCCATTGGTCAGACCGAAAAGGTATGACGTCAAAGTAGTATCATAACAGAGCGATTAGCGATTTTGTCGCTATAAATTGTCACGTCACGAGAGTCACGCCAAGCGCGCGAAATGGCGAGCGTTTAAAGTATATGTATTGGTGTTATATTTAAAAAGAAATTATACTATTTTATTGAAGCTTGTAAAAAAATATCTTTTTTTACAATTACATAACAATGAAAGCTTTTGTATAAATAAAACGACGTATATTCCCTATTACTGCACACTGCACTAAAGTATATCCAATGCACATTGATAATAATAAACTTATTATATGATTATCGACAATAAAAGGTTTTCTTTAAATTTTCTTTATGCTTTAAATATTTGAGTTTTATTTAAATTGGTATAGACAAAAACTTTACAACAGTCAAGTTTGTAAATAATACTTAGATTTACATGAATATTTGACATTTTAAAATAAAATTATCTTTTCAGATTTTTTCATGGATTAATTTTTATTATTTGTCAGAAACCCACCCCAACATTTCAAATGCTATACAGCAATCATGGTCACTGGAGAGACTAAGGTTTAAGACGTCACAAAGGTCATAATACTTGACACACAAGGTCTCAAAGGTCCGAACAAGGTCAAACAGGTCCATGAACAAATCCAAATAATAGTTTTAGGAAATGCAATAAGGAAATGAAACTTGCTAGGTTCTCTCAGACGAATGGGGTTTCCTAACGATGTTTTCCTTCACCGTAAGGCAAGTGGTAATCATGTTAGAAAAGATTCGCACATGATAATATCAGAGGTCCATGACCCGGGATTTGAACTCGCTTCGCTCAGTTTTCCAAGCAAGCGCGTTACCACTGGGCTACCACTGCCTTCATGAATAATGACAATTAGAAGTATTGATAGTTTTATTTTGTAAATAATATTAATATATTTATACCTGCAAATTAGCAAATGCTGGTAGCTTATGTTCATCAAAGTCAGATGACGCTCCACTGATGTTGAGATGTAATGATGCTTGCCAAACAGCATCCACCCAAGTCTCTTTCATTATAGGAATACCTTTTTCTACTGATTTCTAGAAAAATAGAAATTTATAAATTGCTTAACATTAAGTTTTGTTACTTAAATTATTTATTATTAAAGTAAACCATACAAGAACTTTGTTATATTGATTACTTCCCAATTTAAATTAATAATTATTGATATGTTTGTATGAATGTATAAGTCAATTGTACAAGCAAAACAATTAACAAGAAAAATTTTAACATTATTCTACAAAACATTTCTAATATATTATGTTTATTATCAAAAATTAAAAACAAAACAAACATACAATATACTTATCTGATAGGACAGTATCAGAAATAAGATGTGTAGTGTCTTCTGTCAGCACTGTGTTATACAATCCTCCCATCCATTGCACTCTCTGTTTTATATGTTCCTATTTAAATGAAAAATAGTTTTTGTTAAGATTGTATTTATTTTTTCCTTTCTTCTGAAGAATAAATAAATAAATGATATAAGAAACAGTTACAAGAATATTACTTTCACCTTTTGCTGTTTAGATAATCCACTGGCAGTAACTAGCAATCCCCGCATAGCAATAGTAAAAACAGGTTCTAGACCTGATGGTATTGGAGTTCCTTCTGTTAAACAACAGGACAAACAACGTGGACCAACCAATCTATAAAAATAACAGTTTTAGAAATCTTACTATCAATATCAAAACCTGTGTTCTATGAATTATACTGTAATTTTATATCTGGTAACTTACAAGCATTTTGTTGTTTTTAATTTCTTAAATAATTCTCCCTCAAATTCAGACAACACAAAAACATCTCTCTTCGTGAGTCCATCGAATTTCTTCCACTGAGATTGATGCACCCATTGGGCTTTAATTCCACCTCCACTATGCTGTTCACACGCCTAAAATTTTATTTATGTTTAATAAAAAGTAATCATTTCTATAAAATTTTAAAATAGAACACTACTAATCTTACAGTAAAAGCGAGTTGCATTTCTTCTGAACACTCATTTTCACTCCTACAATCTAATGGAATTATAAAAACTACATTTATATCTTCGTTCATTTTAATATAAAGAATATATTAATACATTTTACAATAGCTCATATACTTTTTAATACTAAATATGTTCAAATAAATTTCATTTTTTGTTTCCAAATCAATTAAAATGCACAAAACCGCGCGATTTGTTTACAACTGTCATTTGTATTTTGTCAGTTGTCACTTGTCAGTAATAAATTGGCAGATAGTAAGGCAGTTCTAACAAAATATTATTCATAGACTAGCCTTAATGTTATTTTTCAAATTAAATTATTAAATAGTTTCTGATTTTTTTTAATATAGAAGCAAAACTTTTCTGATCTTAATATTTTCATTTAATCAATACAACTAAAAACTATATTTCAGGATATATTTTACATTTTGCATGTATCCGAACCAAAGCGCATTTTAATTAGGCACTAGGCAGCAGCGCAGCCAATTAGCGGGTAAATTACCCGAAAAGCGAGTAATTGTAGGCGACTTTTGATGGCTTTGTGATGGTATAATGGCTGGTTATTTTGACGGGTATTTTCATTGAGCGGGGTTAAAGTAGGGAGGTGGCCTACTTCGGTGGATGGTGGGAGGTGGCCCTCTTCGGTGGGCGGTATACCATGCAGGTTGCTCCTGGTACTTCTCTGATAGCAGAGTGGACTTTGGTGCAATCCCATAGTTGTTGTGGTCTGCTTTGGCAGACCTGCCGTCAGGGCGTCGTAGTTGAATGCGTAAGCGATCCTAATATGCCCCATTAAGACGGGGGAAGGCTTTTTTGGGTATTAATGGGTAGTACTGGCTTTGCCGGTGAGTCCCACACCTCGTGCGTAAATGCATTTCCCAACGTTAAAAAAAAGGTATTTTAGTTTAGCTGATTAATTTGATATTTTAAGTTTGTTTTTATGTTAGATTTAAAGCTTTTTTATTGAGAACTGATTACAATGACTTCTTTTTATAACATTAGTATTTTCTTTTATTCTGTATAAAACATTAATAAATTACCTAAAAAACTACTTTCGGGTATTCTGCTCATGGTTGACGCCGGCGGGAATAACCGGGTATTTTAAAGGTTATTGGTCGGGTAAATCAAAGACTGTTACCTGGCATCCCTGGTCGGCCATAGAGTATATTGCTACATATATAAATATATATGCTGTCGGCAGTCGGCAAGATCGGCATGCTTTTCTGTTGCTTTGATTTGACATAGATATTGACGTTTATCGTGTCGCTAAGGTTATGGGTTTATGTATTTTTAAGTAGAATTCTATAAATATGTGATCAATATCAATCGATATTGCAGTTTCTTTTGTTCTACGGAAAAATAAATAAGTGAAAATGTTGTACGACGATTTCAAGCCCATAGTTGACCTAGTATTTAATAACTGGACGGCCCTACAGCTGGCTGTTGAACATGGAATGGGTGCCCCAGGCGGAGAAAAAGTAAGAAAAAACTGAAATTATTTGTATATGAATAAGTAAACAAAATTACATAAAATAACGGCATTATCTTTTTCAGACTGCGCAATTAATGTCGGTCTATGTAGCAAGGTATTGTGTAGAAAACGTAGTAGACAGGGATGATTTAACTGAACTTTTAGAGGATTTGATGGATGAAGAGTTTGAAACTGTGTGCCATGACAATTCACCAAAAGGTAAGGTAATCCTTAATTTTCTTATTGCTTAAAATATCACTTAACTATGCATAATATAATAAAATTCTAACTAAGCTGAATGTTTACATTAAATATTTTTTGGAAAATCTTATTGAAATAGATTTTATTATCGATACAGAGGCTGTATCTATAGTTATTAGAATTTTTGTCTGTCTGTCTGTGACCGCATCACAAAAAAAGCACTGGACAGATTTTGATGAAATTTAGTATGATGATAGCTTGTTATCCGGGTCAACATATAGGATACTTTTTACTGCGGGAAAATATCTATGAGCTAAATGTTAAAATGTAACTAGGGATGAACCCGATTGGAGTGAGGGTGAGTCGCTAGTATACAACAAATTAGTAAGGTTATTTCTATAGTATTTAGCTTCTAAACTATTGATAATTAAATTCACTTTCCTGTTTGTACAGAAGTAGCATCACTACTTATTTTCTTTTTGGGCCTACTTAAAGAGGGAAGACATGATGAAGTAATGATTCATATAGAAGCTATGCCCAAATGTCAAAAGTGGCTTAGTGAGCCTATTCATGAGTCAGTTCCACCACAAGTAAGTCATGTAAAGATTTATTTTATGGCTGTAGTTAAAGAAAATTGAAGCTTAGTTTTTTAGCATTAGTATATTTACTTATTTTGTTATTCTACGACCTCATCACCCATGGTAGTACAATATCATGACTACAACTTAATAGTATAAATATTGTTCAACAGTGCCATGGGAATCCAGATGATGATACTACAAGCAGCAGTGGGGATGAAGAAAGTGATAATACTGAAGGGGATGGTGAAGCCGCAGCTTCTTCAAAGCAAAATGAACCAGAACCTATGGACGAGGATGCTGAACCAGGCTGGACAGTCGTCAGAACACGGAGGAGGAAATAAACATATCAAAAAATATATTTCATCTTTATTTTAAGTAGTATTTATGTTACCATGTGATGTAAAAATTTGCACATTGAGAAGCCCTGTTCTAATAATAAGAAAACTATCATATTGTTTAAATATTGCAGCTTTTCTTTTAATTTCGCTTAATAGTATCTAATCTCTATAATGCAAAGGCATTTAATCTCGTTTCATAGTCTTATTTAAGTTAGTTTTTGTTTTCAAATTTTTTATGAAGTAACAAAAAATATTACCTACAATGATTTTCCTGCACAAGTTTGTAATTTACATCAGCCACACAATTATATCAATGGCAAAATTTTAAAATGGAGAATAAGCACATAGCTAAATTTAGACACTGTTCTACACAATTTTGTGTCTTGATATGAAATTATAGAAATATATGGGCAAGTACAATAAAAATATATACAAAAAATGTAGATGTGTTATAAAGTTTGTTGGTATATTTTTATTACTACTTTATTTTTACTACATTGGTAATATTGATTTTTAAAAGTAATGTCATACATCATGTCTTTGAAATAAATCATATTTTAGAATCTATATTACATATTATGTCTGTTAAGATTATTAATAAGCACTTATAGCATTTTCATGTGTAGTGCATTTGGGTATTTACTGATGTGTAGAAATTATTTTGTACTATTATAAAACTATTGTAGCATTATTTTATTGAGTACTTTTATTTATAAATAAATGTTCTAAATGTTTGCTTTATTTTATTTAATTAATGTCTTATGATGAGTGTAAATGATATTATTTTCAAAAGATCTTAAGTATAAAATGCAACAAATGACCAAACCTCAAAACTTTAATTTTTTCATAAATTAAATTTCTTTTTTATAGGTAACTCATAATTTATAATATTTGTATCTAGAGAAGGAAGATGGTGGGAAACTATTAATATTTAAATGAGACCGCGCTTACGGAGTTGGGATCAATGTTGTTGTAGTGGACTGTGAGTAGATTGATTATCTACCGGCTAGTCGCAGAACCATGTAGCAATATACTCTATGCGCAGAACTAAACTCGATCAATAAATTCATTATTTAGTTTATCTATGTCTAATATTTATAAAAAGGTAGATTAAAGGTCGGTAAAAGTCGATCAATTAAGAAATAAGTATGGCTGTTAATTTAGTATAAATTTTTATTACTACAGAAATCTAAATTTTAATAACCTTATTTGAGTCTTGAGGCTGTTTATCTCTACGTCAAAACTTACACGTTATTTCTGGTCAGTTGACAGCTACAGAATACAGATAAACAAAATTAAATAATGTCCTGTCATGTCTGGATATTTATGTGTATGATTGATTGCCGCAAGATTTTATTTTAATGTATAATTAAGAAATTAAACATAGTTATTCAATTCTAATGCCATTAACCGCCCGACAACGGAGTATTCATAACAAAAATGGAGCTAAGAGATCGGCAAGTTTTAATAAAGGCAGACGATCACGTAAATCCAGCGAAGGGTAATAATCATGCTATTTAACATTTGTAGATATTTTTGAATCGCTTCTAAATACATCTCTGTTCTATAATTATAACATTATAAATTATCTACGAATTCTAGAATTACACGATACTTGATAATATTATAAAGTATTATCTTCGATATTTTTACAGTGAATATTTATTTACGAATGCGCCAACTGATTTACGAAGTATAGCATATCCTGGAGGTGCAGTAGCTTTAGCTTTACTATTGATTGCTCGTCTTACATCAGCATACTATGGACAGATAGCTGATTGTGATGAAACATACAATTACTGGGAACCATTGCATTACTTAGGTGAGTACAAAACTTAAAATGTGTAGTGTTTTAAACACAAGTACCTTCAAAGAAAATATTTTTCAGCTTTAAATACTACTAGCATCGCCCACGGCTCCACCCGCGTTCATATAACCAAAAATCCAATTCTTATTTTGTACATAATGTATACTCTTACATTGCAGTTTTTGTATTTTTTCTCAGAAATGAGATATTTTCCCAGGGTAAAAAGTATTCTATATGTTGACCCAGATAACCAGCTATCACCATACCACATTTCATCAAAATCCCTCTAGTGGTTTTTCTGTGATGCCGTAACAGACAGACAGACAGACAAAAATGATAAAAATTAGATTCCGTCTCTGTATCAATAATAAAGTCTATTTCAAAAAGATTTTCCAAAAAGTATTTAATGTACAGATTCGGCTTAGTTTCAATTTTATTATATGTATAGATTAATATAGATGATACATTTCTGTTTTTCAGTGTATGGCAATGGTCTTCAAACATGGGAATACAGTCCAATATATGCAATACGTTCTTATATGCCTCTTTGGCTATTTGCTGTGCCTGCCAAGATATTATCCTTTATTATGACACCAGTATCTGTGTTCTATAGTCTGAGGGCTTTATTGGCTGTCCTAACAGCTTGTGCCGAACTTATGTTTTATAAGTAAGTTCATTTACATTAGCAAATGTAATGTGATATTATTTATGCATATATGGATTTTACTTTTAGATTAATGTTTTTTAACATATATTATTCATAATACAATTTATTTTGTTCTTTAAAATACCTAAATATTTTTTATGTAATGTTCAATTTGTCTTAAAGTTATGGCTTTACATGTCCAATTTATATTTTAGAGCGGTATGTCATGAATTTGGGGTACATGTAGGTAGAGTATGGCTCTGTCTAACCCTCCCTGCAGCAGGTTGCTTTGTATGCACGTCAGCAATGCTGCCGTCATCATGGAGCTCCGCTCTAGTCTCCGCAGCGCTCGCTTGCTGGTGGCGTAAAAGATATCTACCAGCTGTTATGTTAACTGCGGCAACTGTGTTATTGAGTAAGTGTTGTTATAAAGCAATTTAGTTTGCTTTGGATCAAAGTTATTTACATTTCATTTCAATACTTATTATTTATTTACATAATAAAACATGTCTATATAATATGTTAGTATGGACTAGATACACTAAATACCCATACTAATATTATAAATGTGAAAGTGTGTTTGTTTGTTTGTCTGTCTTTCTTTCACGTCGAAACGGAGTGACGGATTGGCGAGATTTTTTGTGTGGGGATTACTTAATTCCCACGTGAAAGCACTTTATAATACAATCCAAAAAAAAAATTCTGATCAGAATTAGTTGAAACTTGATATTAATGCTCATCAATACAATAAAAAAAATCCTGTTCTAGCATTTTTTGAAATTCATCCTATAAGGGGGTAAAACAGGGGATGAAAGTTTGTATGAAACCTAGGTATCTACCTTTTTAGAGTTTGCAGTTTTAGCGCGATCGAAGCCACGGGTTCTGCTGGTTAGTATATATATATATACATAAGTATGATGAGTTTTATATCCATTACTTGAGAAATGATTACTTCCCCATACAAATAATACTTTCCTAGATGTACGCGAATATTTGACATTTTAAATAAAACTATCTTTTCGAATTTTTCGCGAATTTATTTTAATTTTCATCCTCCTTTTCACCCCCTTAAGGGTTGACTTCCGCGACATATACTATCCTACGTCCTTCCTAGGATCTCAAACTGTCTTCATAACATCAAAGTCGGTTTAGTGTATTTTTAGTTTGTCCATTATAATCAATATTTTTTTTCTCTTTCTAATATTAAGTATAAATTATTTTTGTTTTGTATACATAACAATTATAAATTAATACTGATAAAAAAATTCAATGTATTGCTGAAATCAGAGATTTATTTTAACAACACCTATATAGATAAACTTAAAAATCAGAACCTTATCTAAATACAAAATTTGATCTATAAGAGTCGTTTCCGAGATACATGAAATAAATTTATATATATACAAGAATTGCTCATTTAATATTATAAGATTAAACTAATATACTCTACATGCATATAACATTTTTTTTATTATTACAGGTTGGCCGTTCACTGCCATATTAGGTGTACCAATAGCAATTGACATGCTTTTCTTCAAGGGACAAATATTTGAATTCATCAAATGGTCAATCATTTCGCTGATTATAATCCTCATACCGACTGTTGCAGTGGATTCATGGCATTACGGTAGATTGGTTGTAGCCCCATGGAACATTGTAGCCTACAATATATTTACCGAACATGGTCCTGATTTGTATGGCGTTGAACCATGGACATATTACTTTGTTAATGGATTCTTAAATTTTAATATTGTGTGGGTGAGTACAATTTGTCATATGTAATATATTAAAATTATTGCCATTGTCAGGTTCAGTTTAGTATATGGAACACAGTCTATAAGGTATGGGTTTCATTTTTGAAGCTTTAAATCTCCATAACTTTTGACTTTAGACTTTTATATCCTCAAAATAATTTTATATATTTAGACACCCTGTCACCTCTTCTATCCAAAAATACCATCCTTTATTCCAGAGGCCTAACTTGTCTATTCATTTGTGTATAGTTTGCCTGCTCAGATGAGCAGGCATTATTTCATTTTTATATGCCTATAAAATTAAAAAAAAAAACACTTTATTTCTATACCCTTAAGTTTAAAATCCTTTTCCATGAAAATTGGTATTTTTGACAACCCTTGCATATGTCATCAGTTTTGTTCATTTTAACAAAAATGCTGCCACATGCAAAGATCGTTAAAAATACTAAATTGATTGGAGAATTAGAGGTAATCGCCTACTGTTATGAACTTATATAGATTTTTTAAATGAAGCTTAATATAAAATGTCAGGAAATAAAAAGAAATTAAAAAAAATAAGCAATTTTTAATACAATATTCAACAATTGCCAGGTCCTAGCACTATCAAGCCCGCTACTACTGATAGCATGCACGCTCATATCGTCGCGCTCGACCGCGCGCGCCGCCTTCTGCGCCCCGTACTGGCTCAGTCTCTCGCCCCTGGTGCTGTGGCTCGGGGTATTCATGGTGCAACCCCATAAAGAGGAACGGTGAGCTAATATCTTTTATTTATAGTTATGTTACATTGCTTATATATCCCCCATGTTAAGCGTAAATGCATTTCGCAATATTAAAAAAGGTTGGTTATATACTCTCACATTGCCATGGTATATACATTAAAAGTTTGGCATTAATTTTAAATGTAAAATATAAATATATGTATATTTGACGACATGTATGGCTCAGTTTGTAGTGACCCTACTTACTGTGCCAGCGGTCCTAGGTTCGAGTCTAGCTGGGGGCATTCATTTGTATGATGAGTCCGAATGTTTGTATTCCACTCATGGTTGTTTATATTTATGATATGTATTTAAAGTTATATATGTGTAGTGTATCACACCTGGTATCCATAACACACGAGCCTCGTAGCTTACCATAAAACTTGACGGTGTTGTGTGTTAATGTGCCAACATATTTATTTATTATTTATCCATTTTATATCATTTACTTATATATTTATGAATAATACAATATTTTACAGATTCCTGTACCCAGTGTACAGCATGATCGTGCTAGCGGGCGCCATAGCCCTGGACTGCCTGCAGAAGATGACGTTCGCCGTGGGCACGGAGCTGCTGCGCTGGCGGCGCGAGCGGCGGCGGCACTACCTGGCGCACACCGGCCCGCTCGTGCTCGTGTGCGTGCTGCTGGCGGGCGTCGCCGGTGAGTGCTTGCTGGCTGTTGACCGTGGTTCGTTAGGGTTGTCAACTTTTTTTTGACAAATAATTCATAATAGGGATGTTTTTTTTGTTTCTGTGTGTACATATTTTTTAAATTACTATTATTATTCTAGTTTTAAAAAGTGCAAATATAGGTGAGAAATTCAAAGTAGTAGAAACGCACAACATTGGTCAGATCGAAAAGGTATGACGTCAAAGTAGTATCATAACAGAGCGATTAGTGATTTTGTCACTTCATTTTGAGTCGTCATTTCTCTGTGTATATCATACTGTGACGTCACGCCAAACGCGCGAAATGGCGGGCGTTTATAGTATCCGTATCGGTATAAAAAAATTTTTTTTTTTACTAAATTGACAGGAGTAGAGAGTGCAAGTTTTGTCTGCGCACAATCACACACGCACACGCACGCACACGCACACGCACACGCACACACGCACACGCGCACACGCTCACGCACACACGCACTCGCACAAGCACACACGCACACACACGCGCACACGCACACACGCACACCACACACTCGCATACGCACACACGCACACACACTCGCATACGCACACACGCACGCACACACACGCAAGCGCACACACGCACGCACACACACACACGCACACACACACACACACACACACACACACACACACACACACACGCACACACACACGCACACAGGATGCACTATATCTGCTGCACATCTGGCTAGTCTCAGTGACATTTGGCCGCCGTGGCCGAAATCGATCGGCAAGACATTGTTATTACTTATAACCAACGTCGATCACAAAAGTACTAGATACACAATCCCATGCGAAAGTTCTCTTAAAACTGTCACCAATTGTGTTTAGGTAATTATCCCAGTTGAAATAAATATACAACAATGTAAATTAAACCTTAAATGCAATGTTTAAATCCTTACAATGTTTCATTGTGTAACTAGTAATTTTTTGATCTATGTTTATAATGAAATTTTCAGTACCTTTGCACACCAATAACATTTTTTCAGGTATATCCCGTATAACGGCACTATACAACCACTACAGTGCACCAATGAACATACTCCGGTCTCTGCCAGAAGTTGATCAGGACCAGATACTCTGCTTCGGCAAAGAGTGGCATCGATCACCTTCCAGTTTTCATATCCCACTATCATATAACATACGGTTTGTGGCAAGTGAATTCGATGGGCAGTTGCCTGCACCGTATCATAATGAACATAATGGTGAGTGTAATTTGTTTATTTGTTTCGGAAATATCCCATATTATCCCATCCCATTAATCCATACTAATATTATAAATGTTTGTGAGGATGGATGTATGGATGTTTGTTATGACGCCAGAATGATTGAACGGATCTGGGTGAAAGATACAGAGTTAGATTATAGTTTGGAATAGCACATAGATTATTTAATATCCCTGAAAAATGTACGGTTCCCGTGGGATAGGTTTGTTTTTGTCAAGGGAGTAGGGATCGATTCGAAGCGATGCGAGGGTGAGTCGCTAGTACATATCATATAATATATATGTGCAAGAAAAAGCAGAAAACACCAAAAAAAATTAATTAATTAAAATCTAGATTAAATATTTGTTAATCTAGATTTTAATTAATTAATTTATAAGTAATTCTACATTTAATTTGTCAAACTGCATAATTAAGCAAGTATCAAAATCAATATTTATATAATTTATATTGCACTTAACATTACATATAAATGTACATATTAATATGTGCATTGTACATATTAAAATCTTGGACTGTCTGTTTGGTCTAGTGGCTAGAACGTACGGCTGCAAGTCCGGAGGTCCTGGGTTGGCGTCCCGGGGCGGGTCAAGTTTAGTTATTAAGTTTTTTAAAAACAATCTCAATAGTATGGGAGTTTTGGGAAATTGGTGTGACGCCCCTGTGTTTAGACAAAGCACTACATTTGATCTCTTAACGCGACTATCGAACTCTTAGTAATACTTATTTAGTTGACAACGGTTGACTTATATTTAAAAAAGATCTCTTCCATTCAACCTATGTACGTGGGACACAGTATTAAATAGTGAATGAATATAATATATACATATTTATTAGAATTTTCACAAAACAATATATAATTATTTCTAGCAACCCGCCTCATACATCCTTACTTCAACGACCAAAATGTGGGCGATAATCGAACCTACGTCGACCCCTCTGAATGCCACTACCTCGTCGACTCAGATATAGGAACGCCAACAAAAAAAGAACCACCATACCATAAAAATGTAAATACATGGGAAATAATGGCTTCTCTCCCCATATTAGATGCGAGTAAATCAAATAAAATATTCAGAGCCTTCTTTATACCAGTATTATCTAATAAGAACACGGTTTACGCTAACTTGTATTTGTTGAAGAATAAATTAATTAATTAATCCCATATATAAATATTATAAATGCGAAAATTTGGATGGATAGATGTTTGTCACTTAATCACGCCAGAATGGCTGAACGGATCTGGATGAAAATTGGCATAGATTATAGATTATAGTCTGGAATAGCACATTTTACTTTTTATCCCGGAATGTACGGTTCCCGTGGGATAGATTTGTTTTTTTCACTAGGGACGAACCCGAGCGAAGCGAAAGCGAGTCGCTAGTAATTTTAATAATTTATGATGTGTTATTATAGAAGGTGATGCTAGTCTGTTTGTATTTAAATTATATTTAAAAAAATATTACATTAAAAAAACCTACTACGATACAATTTTTAAGTTAGATTATGTGATAAAAAGCATATTATAAAATTGCATTTTTTCAGAAAATATACAGATAAACAACAACAACAGTATATAGATAAACTTAAAAACCTAAACCTTATTTAAATACAAAATTTGATCCAAATTGTTAGTCGTTCCAGAAATACATGAAATAAATTTATATATATACAAGAGTTGCTTTTTTTATGAGATAAATACTTATTGTAATAAAAAGTATTTATAAGTCTTAAGCTAACCGAAGTGTATGTATGTACGTTCAAAGATGAAATATCTCTTTTTAACAATAAATAAAAGATCAATGAACAAACACAATTTCGCATTTATATTATTAGCTTTGTTTCTAATATTTTTTATATGCATTTAATGATTACATTTTCTATATTGTATAATTTGGGATCGATATTTTGAATAACTGTCAACGTGAAAACCAAACGCATGTTTTTTCTTTACTTAAAATACTAGTTCTATCTCATTCCGTCTCATCTAGAGTGAGCGAGACAGCAATATTGGAAACCTTATCTAGAATAATTAAAATATTCTTCTTACTAAGTATTGAATGTTTTTTTTTTAATTTATACTATATATGTATATATTTATACATATATAATGTTACAAATTTTGTATGTTTGTACTTAATTTTTCCTTGAGAAAATCGCTAGACCTCATTCTAGAAAGGGTTGGTTGATAATTAATTACTGAATAAATTAGGTTATATGGAACTAGTTATAAGTAGTTCAATAATGTTTGGTTAAGTGGTTTTGACTTCAGACAGGAGCAGATGGGTAGTCGTTTTTAATTTTTTTTTCTTTTACTTTTTGAGACGATCGTTTTCAATTCGATTCGATTTCGACAAATTGATATTCTATTATCGATATCGCCATTATATGATTATGGTTGATAATTTTAGGGTGGTTACACATTGATATATAAAAACATGAATACACATTTTCTAACAAATATATCTCTTCAAAAAATGGCGTCGACATGTGACGTTAAGTCCAACCATAATCTATCTGTTTTCTGGTCGACGTAGCTAGGGCCGACCTCGGCACGACACCCAACAAAATAATAATAATAATAACCATAATCTAAACACAAATTCAAACTTACGCACACCACTTAAAGCACTTTTTTAAACGACACAACGTGCGTTTTAATTTTGTCATCCGAAAAGTAATTAACAAAAGGTATTGTAAAAAAGCGCACAATTACGAATTTTGCACTTAATTTTGATGACACTTTTGAAACTAATTGTGTATCTTGAGTTTTTATATATCATTGTGGATACATTAAATATTGATTATTTGACATCCACTTATTAAATATTAGTAGTTTAACTATAGATGATAAGAAATTGGTTGTGTTTTTTTAAAAGAAAAGTGACATAATTACCACGTCTTTACCGATACATCGATTTCAAAATTAACATAGATAAGTATGCTTATTGTACACTCAGACTAAGGAATAATACATACATACAGTGTCATGTTCAGTTCTATATAAGTAGCCATACAATATTTAAATATAATATATGATGTTTTAAAAGGGAATACAAATATTTATAGTATACTAGCATTGCCCGCGGCTCTGCCCGCGTTCAGATGACCAAAAACCAAAATCTTAGGTTTTACGTATTAGTATACTATTACAATGCAGTTTTTGTATTTTTTCTCACAAATGAGATGTTTTCCCGCGGTAAAAAGTATCCTATATGTTGACCCGGATAATCAACTATCACCATACCAAATTTCATCAAAATCCCTCCAGTGGTTTTTCTGTGATGCGGTAACAGACAGATAAAAATTCTAAAAACTATAGATTCGGCCTCTGTATCGATAATAATGTCTATTTCAAAAAGATATTCAAAAAAATATTTAATGTAATTGTACAGATTCGTCTTAGTTACAATTTTATTATATGTATAGATTTTTTACTTTGATAAATAATTGTTAATAAAAATATATATTAAATAAGCTACCTTTATGCTATCTCGCTTTCAAACGGAAGAAAACGTATGCTTAAAAATACAAGAATCTAGTTTGTTTCTTATTATTCATATATGTATTTTTTCTTCGAAAATTGTGTAATACATACTTATATAAAAATTTTCTTTTTTTTTTAAGAAAGTAAACGATCGTATGTTAAAATGGAGAATAGTAGCATAAACAGAAAATCACGATGCTATTTTTGACTGTGACATTTTTTTTGGCGGACTCCATCTATGTAATTATTTAGTCTGAGATTGTACATTAAATGTAATACCTCAAATTTAAATAATATATAAATCCTAGGTTACTAATATACATACTAAATTCTAAACTAAATTTTCACAATTTGTTTAAACAATAAATATCTCACTGTGTCACTTTTCTTTTTTATATTAAATATTGATTATGCACAATCGATTTAGAATATATGATGGTTATAAAAGCAATAATTTTATATTACAACGAATTAAAATCTTTATGTAAATGGCTGCTTTTCAAAAGGGTTTTATATAATGGTAAACAACGCCATTGGCGGATATTAGGTTCCCTAGTGACTGTTTTTGGAACCAAAAACTTCGGTTATCTCAATACCCTACCATATTTCTTAATAGTTGACCCGTATAACATTGTCCTGTCGTTTTTTCAATAATTTCATTTAAGTCATATAAAAATGATATAGAAAAAACCACTTTTCAGGTCATTTTCACTAATTTTCGCCCTTAACCCTTATCTCGGCTATTACGGACCTTTTAAAAATAATTAGCTAAGGCGATTCAGGTATTCTCAAGCGCCATCACTTAAGAACGGCTTACCAACAAAGTAATTCATTTTTGTTATATAGACTAGCGGCAGGATTTTGACATAATTTGTATGGAGAATCAAATTTCTATCTCTTGTAAGGGAAATAATATATAGAATATGGGGTCTACTGCTTAATTAAGTGCTTTATTGGTCTGCGAATATTTTTGTCCGCAATTTTATAAACATACAGATTAAAAATTGAGTTTGGGTCGAAGTTAGTTCTGCAACTTCCCGATAGGGAATACTAATTCAAGAATTATTGTGATGTAAAACGGGGATATTTACCATGTTTATCGCTTAATTTTAAGAGTTCCCGATAGTTTCTCAATTACAGAGTATAATGCTGCACTTTGGCGCACAAACACGAACAACGCGAACACAACACTTCTTATATTTTCTATTACAAACTGAGTTGGTTGGTACACACCAAAGCGGTACTTTTGAAAGTGCTCGATTGTGTGGAGCGTTGCTGTAGTTGAAAAATTCGAAGTTGAGCATTATGCCGCATAATGCGCTTTAGTGCTGTGATTGGAAATCAGGTACTGATGACTTTGAGGGTAGATTTTGAACTTTTTATTAGCAGACACATCCGTCTACCCTCATTCTTATTCGTTTTGTACGTGTCGTTATCACTGCCACTGTTACGTAGGTAGTTTGTAACTCGATTCTAGTCTCGATACACAGTTCTGTGTTAATATAATAAAATTAATCGATAAAATATTCCGTTTTTCATCTAAATAATATTGTCAATGACCATAAAAGTTAGACGAATTAGTAGACTAATTCAAGTGTTATTGTTCTAAGTATATTTGGTTATTTTTCAAATACAGACGAAGTCATTGCGTATAGTTAAGTGAAAAATTGTGCAATAACTTGTCATTTAAGTATGTTCTAACCAAAGAATGTTAGAATAAGTTTATAGTCAGAGAGACGATAGTTTTAAATTCGATCAATTTACTTAATAATTTTAAGCTACTGTTAAAATGGTATTATTTATCTCTTTAGTGTCTTTATATATTATACCTCTTATACTTTTTCATCCGATCAACATTTATGTATGTATATTTGTATGTATTTACTTATTCACGTATATACATATTCGCATAAATACATAATAGATGTATTTATTTATGCATATATGTATATAGGTATGTATTTAGGATTTATATTTGTGTGTAACAAGTACACCGTCTACCATTTCATATAATTACTCCTACGCCTTAAGGTTGCCTGGAAGGGATCGCTATAGCGGTAAGGCCTTTTTGAACGTGCGTTTACTTTATAACTGTCGTCTCTCCGACTATAATATTTTGTATCTTTGTAAGTACACAAATTAGTGTTGGAATAAGATTTTTAATAAAGAATTTGTGATTAATTGATAGTATATTATTTGTCTCTGATAATGTGATGGTTTTGGAAAGTACAAACTGACAAAAAACGTATGTGTGTACTTATGTACGCACGTAAGAAAGCTAGACTTTTTTGGCGTAACAGAACAAAAATAGATAAAGATTTCTTCTCGTATGTCACAATTCTCTGTTTGTAAAAGGAATGCATCATGTCGCTTTTTGGCTGTCGGTATGCGCGTGCATTGTATTTTTACTCTATTTTTTCCAAACGTGCCAAAAGAAGTATAACTTCAATAATATTTAAATAAGAGAATGTCATTCAACTTTTTCAATGCCATGACCAACAAGATTGGTTTTAATTTCTCATTTATTATTTTTATAGTTTAGGACAACGTAGTTTTATTATGTAACATTTATTTGTTTTAATACCGTATTTTTTTTTAATATTGTAAATTTGATTAATTTTATTTATTTATTTACAAAATTCGTTGTGGAAATGAGGGAAATAGTTCATATTCAAGTTGGGAGATGTGGCAACCAAATTGGATCGAAGGTAACAAGAAATATTTTTATTATTAATATAAATTAAATATTTTTAATAAATTTTCCACATTTAATTATACAGATAAATAGAATTAAAGTGTCTGTTTGTAATGTCAAAATAACAGATTTTTACTAAATGCATATGAAATTATATACGGTTCTTATAAAAAAAACCACATTTTTTTTATTTTTTTGTCTTTCTGTTTATTCCCGGCTTCTCCGAAATGGCTGGACTGATTTTGACGTATACCAAAACAACATTTTTTACAATTTTTGTCTGTCTGTTTGATCCGGCTAATCACTGAAATGGCTGGATCGATTTTGAAGGGACTTTCACTGGCAAATAGCTGATGTTATAAGTAGTGACTTAGGTTACTTTTATATTAGAAAAAGAATTATAGTTCCCGAGCTAAGCGAGAGTAACTCGCTAGTGGCCTAATAAGATTCATCATTCTGGTGTTGTATATATCCAGTCCAGGGTTTAAATTCTGTCTTCTGACAACTGAAACTTATATGAAAAAGTTCCATACAAATATTCATACCTATTTTAGGAGATGAATTTTCAAACATTCTTCTAGATCCTTAGCGCTCACTTCATTATATTAGAAACTATAAAAATTCAAGGTTGTAGACAGAGTCGCTAAGGCTGTGTGTTTCGAGTCATTCTTTAGAGTCTTGTGAAGTAGATTTTATACAGATGTTGGTGTTACATTGACCAAATGGCATAAGATGGCTCTAACAGTAAAAATTAGAAATTACAACCTTTGATACCTACTGCCTCTTTTAACTTGCAAAAAGAGTATTATAACTCTTAAATCATTAAAGAAAAAAAGTATTATATTAATATCGTAATTTTATTTTATAGTTCTGGGAAGTAATATCTGATGAACACGGAATAGATCCCAATGGATGCTATTTTGGTGATTCAGACTTACAATTAGAACGAATAAACGTATACTACAATGAAGGTGCTGGAAGCAAATACGTTCCTCGAGCTGTTTTGGTGGATCTCGAACCTGGTTCCATGGATTCCCTTCGTGGCGGACCTTATGGGGAAATCTTTCGACCAGATAATTTCGTCTATGGCGCCAGTGGGGCTGGCAATAATTGGGCAAAAGGCCACTATACAGAAGGCGCTGATTTGCTTCAATCCATCCTCGATGTAGTTAGAAAAGAAGCTGAGGGATGCGACTGTCTCCAAGGTTTCCAAGTCGTACATTCCATTGGTGGTGGCACTGGTTCAGGGTTAGGAACCCTCATCCTTGCTAATTTGAAAGAAGAATATTCTGATAGAATCCTTCTAACGTTCTCAATTGTGCCAAGTCCCAAAGTATCAGACACAGTTGTTGAACCGTACAACGCAACGTTGTCACTCAATCAACTAATCGAAAACTCCGACCAATCATTTTGTATAGATAATGAAGCGTTATACGATATATGCTTTAGAACTCTACGTTTAAAAACACCAACATACGGTGATTTAAATCATTTAGTATCAGCTACAATGTCGGGGGTCACCACATGTTTACGTTTCCCAGGGCAACTAAACGCTGATTTGAGAAAATTGGCTGTAAATATGGTTCCGTTTCCGCGTCTCCATTTCTTTATGCCTGGTTTCGCTCCGCTCACTGCTCGCGGTATTCAAAAATACCGTGCTCTAACTGTTCCAGAGCTAACTCAGCAAATGTTCGACGCAAAGAACATGATGGCAGCATGCGATCCCAGACACGGTCGATATTTAACAGTCGCAGCTGTATTTAGAGGTCGTATGTCTATGAAAGAAGTGGACGAACAGATGCTCAACATTCAAAGCAAAAATAATGATTTCTTCGTGAAATGGATACCAAATAACGTTAAAACAGCAGTATGTGATATACCGCCTCGTGGCATGAAAATGTCGGCAACTTTCATAGGCAACACGACTGCCATTCAGGATATATTTAAGAGGATATCTGAACAGTTTGCATCGATGTTTAGAAGGAAAGCATTCATTCATTGGTACACTGGGGAAGGAATGGATGAAGGAGATTTTACAGAAGCCGATAGCAATCTTAGCGATCTCATATCAGAATATCAACAGTATCAAGACGCAACTATTGAGGACCAAGAATTTGAGGAAGAGGAAGACGACCCAAATGAAGATAGTGATGAGTGAAAGTGTTTTATTTATAAAAGAAAATAAATAATTTATTATACTTATATTGTTTCATGTATACAATAACTTATCAAATTTAGAAATGCATGGAGATTGTTATTTTCATATAATACTAATATCAAGAAGTACTGCTGAGAGGTAGCGGGGTTCTATTCCATATCCTAAAAATGACTACCTCTTCTAATTTCATGACTGTTACATAAGCGTGCAAAATAATATAAAAATGCACAATTTGTTTAACAATTTATTGTAATTCATATTTGATACATCATTTTATTCTTTTGTACATTAAATCTAAGTACCAAATAATTTAATGATTTCATATTACCATAGAAGCAACAATTTCCCTAAAAATTAGAAAATCTATTGATAATAAAAGATTCTAAATTATTGAAAAATCAACAGCTAACTTTTGCAAACATTAACAGATTACAAACATATTATAATTCATTCCAAACTGTTTGATTTTACATTTTTAATCTGTATTACATTTGTCCACTCATTTATAATCATATTAAGTGTTTTAAGCATATTAGAAATATACTATATTGCTAGCACACGTAAGTGCAAGTGCTTAAGAGGAAGCAAGACATACAAATGCTAAATAAATCTATCTCTTTCTTTTACACGACTTATTACGCGCATGCGTCAAACTTATGGGGGAAGTGGGGGAGTATATGTATATATAAAATAAAAACATTAAAAATATTTATTTTTGTTATATTGTTTTATGATTACATTAAAAAAGATTTTAAAAAATATTATGGATATTATTATTTGGTCTCAAAGCAAGTCTTATATGTTTATGCTTTATTGATTTGGTGACTCCATAAGTATTATTGATATGAGTTATCATTTCTGTATATAAAAACGGGCATGTTCCATTCTTGGAAATAAGCAGATCTATACAAGAAATTATTAAGGAGACAACTGTGTATTTATATCATCATCATCATACATACATATAATAAAGTAACTGGTTTGTACTGTCTTTATATGAAATATATTTAAGAAAAACTATTATTTGGGGTCTTTATTAACACAATAGAGCCCAAAACAATGATTTTAGAATTTTTGTCTGTCTGTGCGTTTATGTGCGATAACCTCAGAAAAGGCTGAACCAATTTGGGTGAGGTTTTCACTCATATATGGTGGTAAGATTCAGTATTTGTTTATATTTCAATCCCGATATTCGTTAGTATAAAATAACTTCAACCCCACACACCTTCTAGCAATATAGTAATATTAGATATATGAGAATACCTTAAACATATCAAAATTAAAGTCACCATTTGTAATAACATTTATTTAAAATGTATATTCGGGAAAATAATTTAGTTCCCATATGCATTAGAGTTTGGCATTAATTTTAACTGTACATATAAATATTAAGGTCTGTTTGTAACTTTTGTAAAGAGGTCAATAGACAAATGTAATACAAGAATTAAAAAACATTAGTGTTTTACTGAAAGATCACCAACAGATAAAATATATTTATAATATATAAAAACTATTTCGAGAAGGGATAATTGCCAATCTTTCAGTATCATTCAATTTTGCTAACAAAATGGGCCCTCAAAACAGGTTTTAACAATAAATAACACATACTACAAGCTATTTTATTATACCGTTAGATTTTTTTTATGAAATTTTTCTAAATTCTTGTTTAGTAAAATAAATATTATTATGTAACTTTCTTTATTACTATTTTTTTTTTTAAATTGCACTTCTCAACAGATTTCTTAACAATATCCTGCTTTATAGAAGATATTTTAGAGGGCTCATTGACTCTTAAGATTTAATAACAGTCAAAACAAAAAGGACAAGGACACTATTATTAAAAAAAAAAATTATATCATTAATCTTTATATACATATTTACATCTTAATTTTAACTTCACAGATTAGTTATGCAAGAACGCAATATTATTAAATACGAACAATTATTAAAAAGATAAATTCCCTACAATTTTCAATGAAAAAATTTAATATATCCTATTTTAGGAAAGGTCTAGTTATTCTAACGGACGAATTCAGAGCTTTATACAGTTGAGTTAAAAAAAAATTGTTCAAACAAAACACGAACCTTACACAACATGAGTCAGCTGTATAGATCGAAAACTATAAGTATAGCGATCCACTCCACTGCACACAGCTCCAGACCATACAGAATGAAGCGAACCAGTAAACATGTCACTGAGAAGCCCCACTCTCCGAGGAACTTGTTCTGACACTCACTGTGTTCCTTCACTTCACGCTGTGAGCAAAGCATCAGCTAGCCCGACACTGGCTCTAATTTTACACCATCTGCTGTTATTTCTTGCTTTTGACACCATTCAACAAAGTCATCTATAAGCACTGGCCACGCACCTTCTGCATCATAATTACTCATGCCATCATCAATTTGTGTGGCAAAATCTAGGAGGAGATTCCATGTGTCTTTCGGTATGGATCTTTTATGATGTTCCTGAAATATTAAATAGAAAAGTCAAACTTTATTTATGTTTGTTTCAATCCCTCTCATTTGTGTTTAAAATAGGTCTTTTAAAATAAAACTATCTTTTTAGATTTTTTTGTAGATTTATTTTGATTTTTGGTCTAACCAAGCAAAAAAAAATCCAAAAAGATAGTTTTGTTCAAAATGTAAAATATTTGCATATAAATCTAAGAAACTATTACTAGGTCTTCCACATTTCTTATCTAAATTATCAAATATTAATTTTATTGAAGTCGATTGGTCATCAAATATAATGTCCTAAATTATCTAATCTATTACTATAAAATATTTAATATATTTTTTTTACAAAACTACAGTTAGATTTTATACCAATCCTTAACCTAAATTCACAATTTTATTTTAATCTCCTTTGGGTCTTCTCCATTCTATGTGACATTGGTGAACTAATGTTGTCAACTGGCATGCTTTGAAGCCGTTAATGAGAGAATTGATTTTTGTATTTTATAGCTAATAAAATGTAATACATACTGTGAGAAATTTACACCAAACATCAAGGAATTTAAATCTCCCACGGAGCACTATATTCCAATATGCTACAGCCATATCGAGTTCTAGTCCCTTCTGACCTGGGTTCTTTGCATAGTTAAAAGTAAAATGATAAAAATCCTTAAACTTATTAGGATCTTTGATTTCCATTTCTAATGTTGGTAATTTTGTTTTTAATTTATCTACGCTGTCAACTCCAAGTTCTATAAGACCAGTCATAAATTCTTCTTTAGTAAATTCACATTGTACAGCTGCTTTGCATTTCCAAGCTATTATAAGCACTAATATAGATTCAGGACTTAAATTTAGGTCTTCTAAAAATTTCATAACACCATCAACTGTTATTTTGTCATTTTCGTGTTGATCTCTATATTTATTGAATAACTGTTCTAGTTTTTTTCTATCTATTGATGCTTTCACAGGGTCTTTGTAATAGGCATCAGGGTTCTGAAAATAGTTATCGCTCGCCATGTCCAATTTCCAGTCGTTTTGTGAGAGGCAGTATATGGCAGTGCTCTCGCTTGTTTGCGTAAATGCTACGAACTTCTTCACTTTTTCTTTCTGTGATGATTTTAATTTATTCTGAAAAGAAAACGCAATAATGTCATAACCTTAGTTCAGCGCTTAACTGTCAAATATATTTTGATTTTCTTATTAGATTAGAGTACATTTTCAATTTACTTAAGTATTTTGCTTGTATACTACAACAACAGGAAATACTAACCATTTTGATGGTTTGTTTGTTGTTTCATATAATGACTTTCACTAAATTCACTGTTGTTTCGACATCGGAACTAAAAATGAAAAGCAACAATCAAAGATAATTTTTAATTTTTTGATAGTGAGTAAAAAATTTGCAAAGGTGTTTTTTCAATGTCATTGCCATTTAAATAATTATTGCATTAATTATAATATACAGTTCCCCTATAATATTCCCGTAAAATATTTTAGTTATTATATTTTTTATTAAATTTATCATTCTTTATCTTTATTACCTCATATAATTTATCAACGTAATAAATAATAGAAAACAAAACAGCTGATTGTCAAATGTCAACTTTTATTAATGACAATGTCATAACATTTAAAAAGTAAAAACAATAATTTTATTGAGTAGCTTTTTGTAAAAAATCATTTAATACTATTAAGTTAAAATTTAAATTTATTATGCTTTATTAAATATACTAAGATGTGGAATCTTACTTTAAGGCATTTTTATCTCTTACCAAAGTTTAACCTGTGTTGCACATACAAAACTATCGTTCCTAGAGTGAGATTTGCACCTAGTCCAACAGGATATTTGCATTTAGGTGGCTTAAGAACAGCTCTTTATAATTATTTGTTTACTAAATCACGTCAAGGTATTTTTATTTTACGAATTGAAGACACAGATCAAACTCGAAAAGTAGAAGGTTCTGTGGAAGCCTTAATAAACGATTTAGAATGGGCAGGAATAGAATATAATGAAGGACCAGGAAAAGGTGGCCAGTCTGGTCCATATATACAGAGTGAACGGTTGAATATTTATCAGTAGGTTATTTATATTTAAATATCTTAATAATACAAATTAAAGAAAAATAAGCAGATATATAATTTGGAGGAAAATAAACACAAAGTAGTTTGTAAAATTGGTTTCTAATAATATATTATCTAATCTGAATATTTTATTTTATATCTAAAGTTACTTTCCTCAAATTTAATGAATAAAAAACATAATAATATATGAATTTCAGAGAATACATACAAAAACTTTTAGATAATGGATCTGCATATAAATGCTTTTGTACAGAGAGACGTCTAAACATTCTTCGTAGAGATGCTATAAGGCATCAAAGGATACCAAAGTATGATAATAAATGTCGTAGCTTGTCTAATTCTGATATCAAAGAAAAAATTAAAGCTGGTACCCCATATTGTATAAGATTTAAGGTATGTTGCTTAAAATGTATTTATTTAAATTTTTTAGCACAATCACATGAAAAATACTTAATATATAGAGGTCTTATTGCTAAGTGTATAATATTATAAGGTGAATGCCACATATAAATTAATTTTGCTTAAATATTTAATAATTTACAAGAAAACCTGTAATTTTTTATTTACCAGTTATCATCGGATTGTCAATCATTTGAAGACTTAATATTTGGTGGCATAGCATATGATGTGTCTTTAAATGAAGGCGATCCAGTGCTGATGAAAGGTGACGGCTATCCAACATATCACTTTGCAAATGTAGTTGATGACCACTTAATGGGAATTACTCATGTGTTGAGAGGAGTGGAATGGCAAATATCTACTACTAAACATTTGTTGATATATAGGTAGGAAGTGAATATATGTATATATTTAGAGACACACCCTCGCTTCACTCGGGTTCCTCCCTGCTTATGTTTTAACAGTTAGTATGAAATAAGCTATTTCGTACTAACATTTGTATATACACAGGTATATATATGTTGTGGGTTGTATTATAACATGTTTTCCCATGGGAATGAGATAATCGCCCTCAGTAAAAAGTCTCCAAACAAAAAATCATTCCAATCCGATGTGAAAAAAAGGCAAGCAAATAAACAAACAAACACACTTTCACATTTGTAATATTAAGTATGGATATATGACAGGAGTTAAGATCTGAGTTCTGACGTTGTTTTTTTTATTTAATTATATTTGTGACAGTCAATAGAGATACTTTAAATATTTTTGTTACTTTTGTCTGAACTACATTGTAGCTTAAGCTTTCACTTCAAGTTTCACTATCCACCTAGGCTCATCATAATTGTATTATCACCCCATTTCACATATAAAGTTTTTAATTGTTATATTTATGAGTAGGGTAAAATAAATATGCATTTCCCAACATTAAAACAAAAGTAAACTTATTTCATCTTAATTTTTATTGTACAAAGTTCTTAATTATTTAATTTTTATTGTACTTTCTTAGTTGTTATTCAATGAGAAAGGAGAAGCAAAAGAAAAAGGAGTTTCTGTTATGTAAAGATTGTTTCCAGGGCATTTGGATGGACACCACCGGAGTTTGGACATTTGCCTCTCATAGTGAATGCTGACGGAACAAAACTCAGTAAACGACACAGTGATGTGAAAGTCGAGGACTATAGGACTAAGGGTAGACCTAATTAATTATTGTGTGTTTATAATGATGAATAAAGTTAAAGGCAAATAAATGACTATCAAATAAAAATATGTCAATTAAATATTATTTTTAATATGCTATGATTATTTTGTGTTTATGGGGAGTAGTATTATAAATAGCTTACTATATAATACCATTCGGGCTTCAATCACTGTCTTCTGTGCACTCTATATATATTTGTTATTATTATAATTTACTATATCCCATGGAAACTACTAAACATACAAACTATTTTTATTAGTATAGTCTTTTTACAGCTAAATTTCTAAGTAGGATTTTTTTATTCATAAAATATTTCGAAATTAGTTTCATAAATATCATTAAATTAAAAAAAACTAAAACATCATAATTTATTTTAGGTATATATCCACTGGCTTTGGTCAACTATATAACCCTCTCTGGGGGAGGATTTGATCATGTTGTAGGGGAGGGTATAAGATTTAAGACAATGGAGGAATTAGCTAAGGAGGTAAGATTTTGTTAGTTAAATTTCTTCTCTGGAATTTCCTGATAATTATATCAGTAAATTAAATTATTTATTTTTTGTTTTTTTATTTTTTGTGTATGCATAATAAAATAATAATAATGACCTCCCGACCGATTCCGGCTACGGCGGCCAGTCTCATTGAGACTTGATTTTGATAAATTACTTTAAGTGATTAGATATTTTGCTATATAATATGTTTATAAAAATATATATTATGCTTTATATATCCATTTTTAATGTTCAATTTGCAGTTCCAAATAAAAAAAATATCTTCACATCCAAGCAGACTTAACCCAGATTTACTTGAAGAGTGCAACCGTTTGGAAATCAAACGTCACCTACAAGACCAAAAATTATTAGATTCATTAATAATAAAACTCCAAAGTTTAATAAAAGAAAAATATCCGGAACAAAATCTAAACATGAACAAAGAACATGTGAAAAGTGTTCTCAATTGGGCAACATCAAGAATATCGCGAATCGAAGAGCTGGCAACACCAAAATACGCTTTCCTTTGGATTTTACCTTCACATAAAAATATCGAAATAAATAAGCACTTATTCGAAAAATTAATCAACAATTTAGAAGTATTGGACAAATTTGAACAGGACTTGATAAAAGATAATTTAAAACACTTTTCAGTACAAAATGATGTTAAGTTTCCTGTGTTAATGAAAATGCTGCGTTCTGTATTAAGTGGCATGAATGAAGGGCCGAGTGTAGCTGAAATGATGCAACTCTTAGGTAAATATCAATCTTTGGAAAGAATAAAAGCTGTTATAAGATAGATATGGTGTTTTAATTACATCTTTATATATATAATTCTTCTGTGAGTGTGTATGTCACTGAACTTCTCTCAAACGACTGGACCGATTTTGATGAAATTTTTTGTGTGTGTTCAAGGGGATCTGGGAATGGTTTAGATTCACAATTTTTTTAATAGAAAATAATATATTAAAAAAAGTTTGAAATTTTCAAATTAAAGACGTGTAGACAGGACAACGTCTGTTTCGGACGACCAGAACCAGGGTATGTCTAGTACCCGGAGGTCGACCTGGGACAATCTCCCAGACGTTCTTGGCGTACACGGCAGTATGTCCGTTCGCTGGTAATGTACGCCACCACGCACCCCTGAATGCGTAGCTTGGGTCCCGATCCACTAGGGTTTCTTCGTTGACAGGAGACTATACTTAGAGGCGATGAAATAAAAACACAATTTTTCCTTTTTTCTCTCTTGGTTTCGGTTCTTCCTTTTCCTTTTAGTTGTTGCCTCTTCGGTGGCTGTCTTGCGACTGACTCGAATCGAGAAATGGCTCGGCTTTTATTTGGCCCGTTAATACCTTACAGAGAACCGCGTACTTTGAGCTCATTTTTCGAGTAAAATTTCCCTAAACCGAAACCTTGAGAGTCCTTTTATTTTATGTTTTCAGTAAAACACCTTACACATATTTATTTATTTACATGCCTTACATACTATTATACAATATTAAAACATAATATTCAATATATAATAATTAATTAAAAAAGTCTTAAAACAAAAATATCTAAATTTCTAGGTTGCTACATTTTTACTATACATTTTCCCTTATAACTTTTGAACGGATAGTCCTATCGACCTAATTCTTGTTTTATTATAAGTTTTATAATAAAATCTATTATTTAAAACATAACCTATTATGCTATTGCAAGAAACAAAAAATCTCATTTTCAAGTTACGTAATTATATGCTAAGATTTTACTTACGTACCTATTCCTTTCAAATTAATGTTAAATAGTCTTATATGATTCAAATAAGCAAAAAATACTCTAAACTAACCTTATTACACTAATTAGAACTTATTTTAACATAATAAATCTAATAAGAATGAGATTTCATATTTACAACAATTATTCATAATACGCTAAAATGACATTGTCCCTATATTAATACACACGTTACTCGAAGATAGGTTTTCCGTCGCCGACATTCTCCCCCTCGTGCTTTGCACCAACTCCTGGACTCGGCGACGCTCCCGGCACCAACAGCACCACTCTCGAACTGGGCCTCCGTAGAACACCTCCTCTGGTCTCGACGTCGACGACTCTGGTCCGCCCGTCTGGTCCAGGATACACATGCAGGATTCTTCCGCGTGGCCAGATGCATCTTGGTAGGCTGTGATCGACGATCAGTACGATGTCTCCGACTTGCAAATCTGTGGCGCTGACTCTTCCTTTGGTCTTCCTTGGTAGTAGAGTGGGCAAATACTCTCTCAGCCAACGTTGCCAGAAGTGATCGGCAAGTCGCTGCGTAGCCTTCCAGGTGTGTCTGCCCACAAGCTCGTTGTCCTCGAAGCTGCCGATTCTTGCTGCGCCACATGATCGCCCGATGAGAAAGTGGTTCGGTGTAAGTGCTTCTTCTTCAGGGTTCTCGGAGAGGTGGGTGAGGGGCCGAGAGTTGACTATGTGCTCGGCCTCTAACAGGAGGGTATGAAGTACCTCCTCTCGTGGTTGCCTTTCGTTGAGCGTGGCGTCCAGTGCGGTTTTAATGGATCGCACCAGACGCTCCCATGCACCTCCCATGTTTGGTGCACCAGGAGGTATGAACTTCCACTGCACGCCGATCTTCTCCGCTTCCGAGATAAGGTCTTCTTGCTTCTAGATTATCTGCGTGTAGATTATCTTTGGCATTCCCCTTCTCGCGGCGAATCGTCGTAGTGCCATTGTTAGGGTCCTGGTGGACGTTAAAATAAAGAGTGGACTGTATAATAATTATATTTAAGGCTGGTACAATCGCCGTTAGTCGTTACAATTAAATAGGGAGGACGAATTTAGTTATTTGAAGTCGTCTGGTCGCCACGGGTCTCAAAAGGAAGTGAAGTGCTCCGTCGTGTAATGGCCGCTCGCCGTGGCTGTCGATGGTGGGGCTGCGACCGCGGCCCGCCGGTGTCCACTGTTGCGTTTTACGCAACATGCTCCCCCGGTTGAAGGTTGAAGTCTTCAAAGTCTGGAAGGGGGCAGATATTATTAAAGGCTCTACGAATTGTCCCACATTTCGTTTTAAGCTCAACCACTCTAACGACGCCATCGCTCCCTGGGTAAAGTCTTATTACTCTCCCCATCGACCAAAGAAGAGGCGGAAGGGCTTTATCCTTAATAACAACAAGAGAGCCCTGTTTGAGTTCTGATTTCGACGATCTCCACTTTACCTTCGCCTGCAGCAAAGACACATATTCTAAGCAAAAGCGTTGCCAAAAGTGTTGCTTAATGAGCTCTATTCTTTTGTATCGTTCGAGAGCATTGATGTTGGTTGCTGTTATCTGTGGATGAGGTATAGTTATTAATGATCGTCCAATTAAAAAGTGAGCAGGAGTTAAAGGAGATAAATCTTGAGGGTCAGAGGAAAGTGGGGTGAGAGGACGGGAGTTCAAAATTGCCTCAATCTGCGTAAGACAAGTAACCATTTCTTCAAAGGTGAAATTAGTGAGTTGAAGCAGTCTACGAAGATGGTGCTTAGTAGAGCGAACGGCTGCCTCAGCTAATCCATTAAAGTGTGGACTATAGGCAGGCACAAATTTAAATTCAATACCTTGCTGTGCAATACTACCTTCTAGGTCTGAATGGGCCAGGAATTTAGTTAATTCGTTATAAGTGCCGACAAAATTGGTACCGTTATCGGAAATAATACTTGAAGGTTTACCACGGCGCGATATAAAGCGATTTAAAGCGGCTATATATGCAGTTGTCGATAGTGCTGTAACAAGCTCGATGTGACAGGCTTTGACAGCATTGCAAATAAAAATTGCCAAATAACATTTATTTAATTTACAGCCTCTCCCCTTTCGGTCCGCTATCAACACTGGCCCAGCGTAATCCACGGAACAATGTAAAAAAGGGAATTCTAATTCCGTTCGGGATGCAGGTAACTGTCCCATTATAGGCTGAATGCTTTCGGATTTATATCTGCAACATCGAACACATTTATTAACAATAGACTTAGATAAGTTCCTGCCACCTAAGGGCCAAAAGGTTTGCCTTATATTTGCAAGTAGTAATTGTGGGCCAGAGTGTAAATATTTTAAATGAAAATAATGAAATAGAACCTTGCTAAAATGATGCTTACTACATATTAAAATAGGATGCTTAGTGTCATAACAGTATGGGGAATTACTAAGTCTGCCACCAACTCGAATAATATCATTGGAATCTAAAAATGGTGTTAAAGAAGCAAGTCTATTCTTTTTAGGCAAAGTATCGCCCCTTTTCAAAATAATGTATTCTTCAGGAAACATTTCTGATTGAACCTTTTTTATAATTAAATTTAAGGAATTCTGAAGCTCTGTTATAGATAAATAACCTTTTAATTTTATTTTATTTCTACAATTGTAAATAAATCTCTGTATATATGCTACTGATCGTTGTAAATAAGTAAATTTAGATGTATTATTAATTAAACGACATATTAAGTCAATGTTTAGAGTATTGTTAAGTACTAAAGAACAATTAAGCAACTCAGGTAAATCCTGATTCTTATTAAGATTGGGAGTTTTTGGCCATTCATTTTCATTTTTTAACAAAAATGTGGGGCCCGACCACCACAATGAAGAACCACTGATGGAATCAGCCTTCACCCCACGCGAAACAAGATCCGCCGGGTTATCCCTCGACGGTACGTAGCTCCACGTATGACTTTCAGTGCTCTCCTGAATTTCATTAACTCGGTTTCGTACGAAACTTTTCAGATGGGCTTTATCGGCGCTACTTTATTTTTAGAGGTCAAGAGGTGTACTGTTACTAGCCCTGATTTATGTACAGAACGAATATATAAACAAGCACCATATGCTCGTTCTGAAGCGTCTGAAAAAACGTGAATTTCATAAATATTAGAATCACTAAAAACCCAACGTGGAATTTTTAATTTATTAAGAAAGGGCAAAGTATTAACGAATTCCAACCAATGATTTTTAATTTCATTTGAGACTTCGTCATCCCATGCATATTGCTTTAGCCATAGCATTTGCATTATCATTTTAGACTCCACTACGCAAGGACCCACAAGGCCTAGTGGATCGAAAATCTGACTAATGACTGAGAGAATGTGGCGTTTAGTAACTTTTTTATGAAGTTCAATATTAATTGAAAATGACAAAATATCCGAATCACACATCCAATTAAGGCCTAAGGTTTTAGAAGGAACATTTTTATTACTTTCTGAAAAATTGAAGACATTATCCGTTTTAACATCACAAGGAGATAATTGTTTTAAAATTAAATTACTATTCGATTTCAATTTTCGTAAGTTGAACTTTGCCGACTTTAATGTGGATATTACTCCCTTGCAAAGAGTAATGGTACCAGAAATAGATGAACTTCCGCCTAAATAATCGTCCATATAAAAATCCTTTTGTATGGACTGTCTCACCTCATTATTTGGTGCACTAGATGCTAAACTAACTAGACATTTTGTAGCTAGATATGGCGCAGATGCTGTACCGTACGTCACAGTATTTAAAGTGTAAGTTTTTAGAGGTTGTTTTGTATCATATCTAAATATTATTTGTTGAAGACAGCGTTGAGACGGATTAAGTTCAATCGCCCTATACATTTTTTCAATGTCGCCAGTAACGACATATTTATGCTGACGGAAACGAATTAGGATGGAATAAAGATCGTCTTGTACAGTTGGACCGACCATTTGGATGTCATTTAGTGAAATACCAGACGATGTGGTCGCTGAAGCGTCAAAGACTGTACGAAGTTTTGTGGTAAGGCTTGACTCACGGACGACGCCGTGATGGGGTAAAAAATAATTCACCTGTTGAGGATAGCTTGATGACGACTGACTATTTTCAGTCATGTGGCCTAGAGATTCGTATTCCTTCATAAATTCGATATAGCGAGTCCTGTAAGCAGGATCTCTTGCAAACTTACGCTCTAAAGATAAAAAACGACATTTGGCCTTATGATATGAATCGCCTAAGACTGACGGATCTTCCTTCAGTGGCATTGAGACTACAAACCGGCCGTCACTATTTCGTGTAGTATTTTCAAAAAAATGCTGTTCACATGCGCGCTCATCTGGGGATAATGAGTGCTTAGATGCTACCGTGTCTAATTCCCAGAAACGAGACAAGTCTGGGTTCGATTCCTCATTTAAAAAATGACATATTGGAGTAGAAGAGTGTACCTTAGGACGGGCTATATACCCTGACACCAACCAACCTAATTGTGTATCATATAGTTTAGGTAGATTTTTACCTAAATCTATAGAATTTGACTTTAAGACCGACCAAAATGTATGGGCCCCGAGTAATATATCTACAGCAGCCGGCTCATTAAATGAAGGGTCAGCTAGACAAATTCCAGAAGGAAGAGGAATATTCTCTATATTTATAAAAGAAGACGGCAAATTATTAGTAAGCTTAGGTAAAATATGACAGTCGATAGTAGTTCTATAATCATTATAAAGTGATTTAATAGTAAGACTACATGACTGTGTACTTTGAGAAATATGATTATTTATACCGGTCACCGTGGCGCTTGTACTATGTCGTGACAAACCCAACTTGCCGCAGAAAGACTCCGTAACGAAGTTGGCAGTGCTGCCATTGTCGAGCAGCACCCTGGCAAAGTGCTCGACGTTCATGCTGTCTACCACCTTCACTCGCGCTGTGGAAAGCAAGACGAGAGGAGGAGTAGTAAACTGTTTAGAATTAGTAGAATTAGCAAAATTGTTAATTGAAGTGATGGGCTCAGAAGGTTCCGTTGAATGTAAATGTAAAAGTGTGTTGTGCCTTTTCTTACAATATTTACAAGGAACAAGACTACATCTATGTTCATTGTGACCTGGACGCAAACAATTAAGACAGACTTTGGATTCCTTGGCCTTTTTTATACGATTTTCAATAGAAAGGGACCTAAATGACTCACAATTAAATAAAAAATGATTTTCCTTACACATAGGACATTTAAATGATGATTTATAGCCATTATTATATTTTTGTTTATTATTTTTAATTGAATTATAATTTAAATTTTGATTATTTTTGAAATCGGAAATAAAAGTTGATTTACAATTATCTTATTTTTGTGATTTTATGATTTTATTTTC
The DNA here is from genome assembly GCA_947093115.1 of Brenthis daphne. Classification (NCBI taxonomy): domain Eukaryota; kingdom Metazoa; phylum Arthropoda; class Insecta; order Lepidoptera; family Nymphalidae; genus Brenthis; species Brenthis daphne. The sequence goes on along the minus strand of OX352472.1, from coordinate 21,320,665 downwards.
CTGTAATGTTTCTAATAAATCTGCCCTGTTGCTTAGAAAAGATATAAAAATGTCATATGAAGGTGGGTTATCCAGAGTATTTCTATGCGTTTCCCACTCCCTACGAGTAATACTATCTAGCTTATCAGCGATCATATGAATGATCAAAGTGTCCCAATACTGAGTAGGCTGATCTAATGTGGACAAGGCACGTAAATTTTTATTTGTAACATCTATGAGGTGGCGAATACTCTGAGAAGATTCTTTATGCATGTTTTCCACATTAAATAAAGCCTGAACATGATTGTTAATGAGTAACCTTTTGTTGTCGTACCTAGTGCACAATAATTTTCCAAGCGTTCGCATAATTGTCGCCTTTTACATCCAAACTATCAATAATTAACAATGCACTACCCTTAAGAGACGCACGAAGATAATGCAACTTATTAATGTTATCTATATCAGACCTTGAGTGAATTAAGGAAATAAAAGTGTCCCTATACTCAAGCCAATGCTGATAATGGCCATGAAAGGTGGGCAAATCGATTTTTGGTAACCTTATACAATTATATTTGGAACCACCTGCCTGCGCATCTTCGAAACTTGCCGCAGAACCATCGTGAGCCTCACGTCGGTGGGAAGGCTCGTCGCCAAGAAGACTGCGAGCCTCTGCCACCAGCTCGTAGTATACGTTTTCAAACTGCTCGCGTTCGTGGAGCTCGTTGTCAGGATTATCCGATAACATTTCGATGTCGCACTGTACTTGATCAAAATCAGCGTATAAGGTATTAAATTTATTAAATCTGCCTCCTAAATCCAATAACTGTAATCTACTTAGTTCCTTGGAACTTTTAAGTACATTTATATAATTACTAAAGATAGTTAATTTAGACTTTATTCCACTTCGCTTTTTTATTAACTTATCTAACTTTGTTTCGGTCATAGTGATAGTAAGTGCGTATAAAAAATGAAGTAAAAGCAAAAAGATAAATCGTTAATATATTTTAAAGAATAAAAATGCAACAGCAAGTTAATTACGTAACTTCGAGAACAAAAGGCAAGCGAATGACTGCGAGCCGGCCGATCAGCCGTTAGCGATAAGAAGTTAACGGTAAAAAAAATCACAAGCAATTATTATATGCAGTTCTAATGAACTTATTAAAAAAAGAAACTATAAATGAGCAATATTTGTATCATATATGATTATTTTTTACAAATTTTATTAGCTTGGGTGAAATTATTAATGGATAAAATAAATTGATGAGGTTTATTTAAATATATACTCGAATAATGCGTTAAGCAAATAACGTAATGCTATTGAAGTGTGAGAATAAAACGTAAAGACTTATAGGCTTAAAGAGAAAAATGACGCAATAGGCTAATTTTGCATTTGTGCTTTTGCAATTTTGAAGCTAGGTATGAAATTAGGACAGAATGGAAAATAATTGGAACGACTCACTAATAATACCCATCCACTTGCGTGATGTTGGAAGTTTGTCCTTTTCTTTGTCTTGAGGTTTGACTCGTGGGTCCAAAGTTCGTGCGGCCGACCTCTAAACGACTTTGATGACGTTCGGGCGTGTGTAGATGCTATGCAAAACGTTCACTCGAGATGATGATCGATGATGAACGAATCTTGCCTGCTGAAGTCCACAACTAAGGCTCCGAATCTTTAAGTGTCTTCCCTTCTTCATATAATTACGCGACTTATAACGGCGAGAATCCTAAAGGACCATTGTTAGGGTCCTGGTGGACGTTAAAATAAAGAGTGGACTGTATAATAATTATATTTAAGGCTGGTACAATCGCCGTTAGTCGTTACAATTAAATAGGGAGGACGAATTTAGTTATTTGAAGTCGTCTGGTCGCCACGGGTCTCAAAAGGAAGTGAAGTGCTCCGTCGTGTAATGGCCGCTCGCCGTGGCTGTCGATGGTGGGGCTGCGACCGCGGCCCGCCGGTGTCCACTGTTGCGTTTTACGCAATAGCCATGATCATGCTGTCAGTGGAGAGTGAAGGAGTGAGCTCAATGTGTACAGCTCGTGTTGTTAAGCATGTGAATAGAGCACCCCATCTCTTCTCATGGCGTCTTGCTACGGTGATCGTCATAGGGCCGAAGTAATCTATTCCCGTGCACGTAAATGGAGGGTTTCCGTGCATCAGCCTCTCAGCAGGTAAGTTGCCCACTGGTAGTTCTTGAGGTCTTGCCTTTCTTGTTTTGCACCACTGGCATTGATGTTGAATGGTCTTGATCGCTGACCTCAGTCTTAGCACCCAGAAGCGTTGTCTTACTTCGTTCATTACGGTCGCGTGATTCTCGTGATTGAAGCGGCAGTGAAATTCTTCTATGATGAGAAGTGTTGTCTTGTCCTTGCTGTCGAGTACGATGGGTCGTTTGTAGTCTCTGGTAACCCCTCGTATCGCGTCGATTCTTCCTTTCAGTCGCAGGAGACCTTCTTCTAGCACTACGTCGAGCCTTTTCAACTTGCTGCTGCCCTCTAATTGTTTTCCTTGCTGTAGGCACCTGATGTCCTCTTTGAAGCATTTCTCTTGACTTCTTCTTAACAACAGCGTTTCAGCTTGCTCTAGTAGACTTGTTTCCAATGGTATGTATTTCCTTTCTGACGTTTTTGAAGACAGATGTCGCTTCTCAACAATTTTCTTATTCCTTTTTGTAGTTTTCCAGGTAGGATCTTCTTTGCTGGCGTGGACCTTTTCCTTTCTTCTGCAGAGTTGTATGAACTGCAGTACTCTTGCTGTAGCTCGCCAAAGTCTTTTCCACGACGAGAACTTTTCGGGATCTGGTGATGGATAGGAGCTGCCTGCAGTCGCTACGATGTCCGCTGCCTTTTCTTCGCCAGTGGTTTCTTTCTTGAATGTTCTTGCCGCAGGCCAGTGAACTTCATCTCTTCTTAGAAACCCTGGTCCGGTGTACCATCGGTGTTGGCAGTCGAAGTGTTCTGGTACGTCACGTGTTGCATCATCTGCAGGGTTCTGCGCCGTCGGTACCCATCTCCAGTCCTGTGGTTTTGTGAGATCTTCTATCTCCGCCAAGCGATGAGCCACGAATGTCTTGAAGGTTCTCGGGTCCGTCTTGATCCATGATAGCACGATACTGGAGTCTGTCCAAAACGTCTTCTTTTCTATTTTCAGATCCATTTCTTCCTCGACCGAGTGTGCCAATCTGCTTCCTAGGAGGGCCGCTTGCAGCTCGAGTCTCGGGATTGACACCGGCTTCAACGGAGCGACTCTTACTTTTGCTGCTACTAAGCTGACGTCATAAGTCCCATTTTGATTTTCAGTTCTCCAATATACCGTAGCTGCATACGCCATTTCGCTTGCATCCGTGAACGTGTGCAGCTCCCCCTCGGTGCGACGTGGTGCCAGACATCTCGGGATCTGAAGGTCTTGGAGCAGCTTCATCTTCTCCAGGTAAGTCTTCCATGACTCGTACTCCTTTTCTTCTATCTCTTCATCCCAACCGACGCCACTTCGCCATATGTTCTGGAGCAGCCTTTTGCCTTGGATAAGAATTGGTGATGCTAGCCCTAGTGGATCGAAGGTCGACATCACGGCGCTGGTGACTTCTCTCTTCGTAGGTACCTTGAGTCCTTGTGCCACTTCATCTGGCGTGTTCCGAAGGTTCGCCCTAAAGCCTATGGAGTCCCTTTCTGTAAACCAGCGTAGTCCCAGTGTCTTCTCTTCCTTCTCACCAAGGTCCACCTCTGTCTTCTCAACTGACTCAGTCTTCACGTCTTGCAGCAGGTCGGAGTGGTTTGACGCCCATCCTCGGAGTTCGAAGCCCGCCTTTTTGTGAATGAAGTCCACCTGCGCTGTAATTCTCTTGAAGTCCTCTTCTGAATGGAAGCTGTGCAGGTAGTCATCCATGTAATGGTTCAGCTCGATTGCCTTTGCTGCCTCTGGGTACTGCTTCTTGTAGTCCGCCGCGTTCCGGTTCTTCACGTAGATCGCTGTGCTAGGAGATGATGTCGCGCCGAAGATGACTGATGTCATTCTGTACTCCTTCGGTGCTACGTCACGACGATCCCCTCGCCACAGGAACTTCAAGCTGTTTCTATCTTCTGGCCGGATGCGAACTTGCAGGAACATTTCCTTTATGTCGGCTGCCACTGCAAACGGGCCTTGCCGGAACCTCAGTAATACCCCGAAGAGCGATCGCAGTAGGTCTGGTCCCGGTAGTAAAGCGTCGTTGAGGCTTCTCCCTTTAGACTTGGCTGCAGCGTCGAAGACGATCCTTATTTTCTTCTTCAATGGATGTACCACGGAGAAATGAGGGAGGTACCATGTCTTCTTTGAATCTTCTTGTCCACCAGGTGCTTCTTCTGCATACTTGCTGTCGATTAGATGCTGGATCTGCTTATTCTTCTGCAGGTCTTCTCTAGGATGGTGAGTGCTCTTCCTTCTGAATCCGTAGTGGGTCTTCTTGGTAGTACTCCAAGTGCTTCGATTGCGAAGTGATCCTTGATGGCTTGATGCATCTCTTCTTCTGGCGTGCTGACATGTAGACACGTGTTTAAGAAGTGCACCACTTTCGCGCCTCCAGTGTCTGACCCGTGGAGCACCCATCCAAGTCCTGTTCTTGAAGCGACTGGTTGTCCTGGTTTCCCTCTTCTTACTTCTTAAGCTCCAGCATCTGAGAGTCTTCCTTCCTTATCAGCCTGCCTCCAACAGTCTCGATGACCAGTTCCTCCTTTCTTCCTTGAGCGCCGATTTCTTCTGCTACCTTCTGGTCTAGCAGCGACACTGTTGACCCTTCATCCATGAGGGCCAATATCTTCTTTGATCCTTTTGACCTGAAGATTTCTATCGGAATTATCTTCAGGTATGCCCTTGCGTTGTTGACCGCATTCACCGATGCCATGATGCTCGCCACTTCTTGTGGTTTGTTCTTCTGTTCTTCCGAGGAACTTTTCTCTGTCTCGACGTGCAGCAGATGATGATGCCACCTCTTGCATTCCTTGCACGACGGCTTCTTGCAGCTCTCCTTCCGATGTGTCACTTGTAAACACTTGAAGCAAACGCGGCTTTTCTTCACTATTGCCCATTGATCTTGCACAGACGCCTTCAGGAACTTCTGACACCCGACGAGGAAGTGTTCACCCTCACACATGGGGCGAGTCTTCTCTGATCTTGAAACCTTTCCTTTGAAGTCCTTTTCCTTAGTTGAATGCGTTGCTTGTCGATGAGTCCGTCTGAACCCGCTCTTCTCTTCTGTTGATGCATAGGCTCCACACTTGTCTGCTTCTCTGTTCAGGAACTTGGACACCAGTGTTAGGTCGGAGAACTCGCCTTCTTCTGTTGTTTCAATGAAGTCGTACCATCGGAACTTGAGGATCGTAGGCATCTTCTCAATAATTTGTTTCACCATCTCAGGTGAATGCAGGTACTGTGGTTTCTTCAATCCTTTTATTGCCGCTACGCTGTTGCTGATCTGGCTCGCGAAGAGGCATATGTCCCTTGGGTTTTCAGAAATCTTCGGCAACGTTTTGACCTTGTCCAACTCTGCCAGCACCAGTGCATCTGGTCATCCATATCTTCTTCTGAGGGCTTGATCACTTCCATCGGAGAGGCTTCGGAGTACAGCAGACTCTTGATAGCTTCTCTTGCGTTGCCCTTCAGTGCTCTTCTTAGCCGAGCCATATTCTGGACGTTGTTGAACATCGGTGCTGTATCTTCATAGACAACCTTGAAGGCCATCCACTCGCTGCTGTTGGTTGGCTGTCCTGCTGGTCCTCGCGTGGTAAGAGCTTCCTTCAATGCTGCCGTCAGTGCTTGAATTTCAATCGTAGCTCTTCTCGTTGAGGAGTTCTCTTCAGGCTTCATCTTCTGTGGCTCTTCCAAGGGGTGTGGACCTCGCATCTCTGGTTGAACTTTGTTGCCATCCTCCAGCACAGACGTCTCGATCCAGTTCTGCACCTGTGCTGTTCTGTCTTCCAGGTCTTCATCCACGGAGTCCTCTTCTTCACACTGTGCCATCTCCAATCTGACACGGGCTAGCTTAGTTTCAGCCTGTGCTTGCTTCAACTCCAGGCGTGCCAACTCTTCCTTTGCTTCTAGCTCGCGTTTTCTGGCCGAGGAACTCGTGGTCTTCGTGGACCTGGCGCGACGACTGACCCCCATCGGTTTCAGGGTCTTGGAGGAGCTTTGAACATCCTTTCCAGGTACATCTTCTTGGCTCTTCCTGGTCATCCTCTGTGCAGCATCTTCTTTGTTGCCTTCCATAGACGCCGCCGTAGTTGCAGTCGTAACCGTAGTCTCCGTCACTGTGGTGACCTCCGTGGTCGTGGTACCCGAAGAAGTGTTCGATGTAGTTGCAGTTCCCGATGACGCCGACGCTGACGTGACCCCTTCTGATCCCGACGTTCCATCTGTCGCGTCCCTAACTGAAGGACGGGACCCGGGACGTGAGGGGGCATCCTTCTGCGACCTGGTTACCGGCATCTTGAACGCAATCTTCTGTTTCTTCTGAACTTCTTCTAGCAGGGATCCGGCTCGAAGGACCAACTGTTTCGGACGACCAGAACCAGGGTATGTCTAGTACCCGGAGGTCGACCTGGGACAATCTCCCAGACGTTCTTGGCGTACACGGCAGTATGTCCGTTCGCTGGTAATGTACGCCACCACGCACCCCTGAATGCGTAGCTTGGGTCCCGATCCACTAGGGTTTCTTCGTTGACAGGAGACTATACTTAGAGGCGATGAAATAAAAACACAATTTTTCCTTTTTTCTCTCTTGGTTTCGGTTCTTCCTTTTCCTTTTAGTTGTTGCCTCTTCGGTGGCTGTCTTGCGACTGACTCGAATCGAGAAATGGCTCGCCTTTTATTTGGCCCGTTAATACCTTACAGAGAGCCGCGTACTTTGAGCTCATTTTTCGAGTAAAATTTCCCTAAACCGAAACCTTGAGAGTCCTTTTATTTTATGTTTTCAGTAAAACACCTTACACATATTTATTTATTTACATGCCTTACATACTATTATACAATATTAAAACATAATATTCAATATATAATAATTAATTAAAAAAAGTCTTAAAACAAAAATATCTAAATTTCTAGGTTGCTACATTTTTACTATACATTTTCCCTTATAACTTTTGAACGGATAGTCCTATCGACCTAATTCTTGTTTTATTATAAGTTTTATAATAAAATCTATTATTTAAAACATAACCTATTATGCTATTGCAAGAAACAAAAAATCTCATTTTCAAGTTACGTAATTATATGCTAACATTTTACTTACGTACCTATTCCTTTCAAATTAATGTTAAATAGTCTTATATGATTCAAATAAGCAAAAAATACTCTAAACTAACCTTATTACACTAATTAGAACTTATTTTAACATAATAAATCTAATAAGAATGAGATTTCATATTTACAACAATTATTCATAATACGCTAAAATGACATTGTCCCTATATTAATACACACGTTACTCGAAGATAGGTTTTCCGTCGCCGACAACGTCTGTCGGGTCCGCTAGTACTTTATAATAAAATGAGTTGATGTTGAAATGGAATAAAACAAGCTGTTTGTGAGGTATTAATGAAATTATTATTATTTTTATTTAAAAGGTCCATGAGTGTCATGTATGGAATGTGGCATCGTTTAAATGACCACCGTGGCTTCCGAGATTTGAAAGATTGGAAAACCCTAAATTATTAATCTATACATGATCTATACTAATATTCTAAAGAGGTAGAGTTTGTGTTTGTGAGTTTGTGACGTTGTAGGGGGTAATCTTTGTATCTACGGAACCCGAATTAGATGACATTTGGTGAGAAGATAGTTTGAAACCCTGGGAAGGACATAGGATACTTTTCATCTCGGAGATCATCCCTTAAGGGGGTGAAAATGCGGATGAAAATTTTATGCCGCAAATCAAGCTTGTTAGGTATACAAAAATAGGATATATGTGAATAATTGTAAAATAATTACTTGATTCTATATGATGTCATTCTGATATAAAATACATATTTTGAGTTTTCTTAAGTTATCATGTTGAGTGGAAAAAAAGGGGAAACGCGGGAAATTTTTATGGTTTAATCTAACTCTAGTTTCCGTAAGAGTTTTACGTTTGAAGCTTGTTACGTTTATATTTACCATGACAAAGAAGTTTATTTGACCTACCTAGTAGGTCACTATTTCTGAAATACTCTCCTAACAATATAATATACATATACAATACAATGCGTATGTGCACAGACAAATGATTTTATTTTGTTAACTTATTAACAAGTGCACTTTATTTGCTTAACCTCCATATTCCGATTGTATGCTAATTAGACACTGGCGGTGAGAACTACAGCTTAACGCTGGTGGTCGGCACGGAGTGTATCCGCCACACTCTAGATTCCTACTGAGTTCTTATTTCATGACAGAAAAACCTAGCAACTAATATAACATTTATTTTATTACTAGCATTGCCCGCGGCTCCGCCCGCGTTGAGATGACCAAAAAGCAAATTCTTACGTTTTACAACTTAGTACATTGCAGGTTTTGTATTTTTTCTCAGAAATGAGATATTTTCCCGCGGTAAAATGTTTCCCGACCTGGGACTCGAACCCAGCACTATTTGTGGCCGTACATGCTACCCACTAAAGTGACTAGACCAACGTGGCAGTCATCAGTATAAAAATAAAAGAGGTATTTCTTATTGGTTATAGGTTTAATAAAACTGCAGAAATAAGTAACAGTATAATTTTATTGAATTCTCAAATATAAATATTAGAGAAAAGTACACAATAATCTCAAAGTCATCATTCACACGAGATAGCAATTTATGAAAAAAATAATAAATAGGTACAATAACATTATGCAATATCAACACAATTATTTATCTGTGAAGTAAAATAGTATGGCTCAATAAATTAAATCAAGGTATGTAATTTTGGTATGTATGGCAACAATTATATAGGTTAATAAAAACATTTTTTTTATTAATAAACTCAATAAAAAAAATTAAATATAAAAAAAACACGGAATCAATATACTTAAATTAATACACGTAGCGTACATGTGATTAAACGACGAATTTAAGAAAAATATTTATTTTTCTATACGTATACAATAACTGAATAAAATATTAAAAATATTTATTGCTACTTATACTTATAAGTCGCATTTTCCAGACAAGGTACCTAACGTTGGCATTAAAATTTATTATGTACTGATTCTTTACATTGACATATAACTTTTTTATTTAAGAAACCGATTGAAATAAAACAAATACCAAATCTTAAGTGAAACGTACCATAATACACGAATAAAAACCGCATCCAAATCGGTCAAGCCGTTTCTGAGATTAGCGCGCACAAACGCACAAACAAACAGACAAAAATTCTAAAAAATCATTGTTCTGGGTTCTATTGCATTTATAAAGAACCTCAATATTAGGTTTTTCTTAAATAAGTACCTTCAATGAATAGACAGCCATCAGATACAATTATATGTTTAGATAATTTAAATTGTTTTCTCCACATTTATTCTCCAACATTCAAAAGAGTAATATTTTAAAAATCGAATACTTAAAGAAAATGTCCACTAAAAATCAACTTTAAAATTAATTTGAGCAGAAATAAATTATTCATAAACTAAACACAACTACCTAATTCACATGTTTTTACTTCATCTAATATTTGTTAAAAATATTCCTTTACATTGACCTAAAAGAACATAGAAAGATACCATAAATAGAGTTAAATGTTAAATTAACTTCATATACTCAGACTATGAGGATAAGATGGACGAAGAGTAGTAATATTAGATGAGATTAAAATATCAATGCCGTAAAGAGAATATGGTAATTATCATTTTTAATATTATACTTGACTTACCCTCGCTTAGTTCGGGTGCGCCCCTAGGTACATACATATTAAATAAAAATAAATAGTTATTAGCCAGCGTTAGCCATGTACATTTTAATTTTCTTTTTTCGTGAATTTTTCCGATGTTTTAACATCTAGTTATTCTGCTATTCGGGGCGGAGATAAATCGAATAAAGATCATAAAAATCGGTCCAGCCGTCCTTGAGTTATAAATGGTGTAACTTTGTTTTATATAAAATTATATTAATTACATATTTTTATACTATTTTTAATAATATTTTTCTGATGATTTTTTTTGTAACTACAGAAATAATATTGTAAATTAGCTACTTATAATACCATTTCGGCTTCAATTTTCTACACGATCCGTCTATCTTATTCTTCTGAGTTCATATAATATCAATAAACAAAATATACAAGGCAAAGACATTACAAGCAAAATAAATAGTAGGTAATTCACAAATTCAGTCTTACAATTATCATTAAATATCAAGTTAGAAATTTAATTGGGGCTTAGGACATCACTAATAGGCCTTACTTTTGGATATATTAAAAGTAATTATTTTGAATGTATTCTAAGTACAATAAAACGTTTGATTTTTCCAAAAGTTATTGAAAGAGGAAGAATTTTATTCATTATATTTTTTTAATTTAATTTTTAATTTAATTATTTTATTTAGAAGATGTCATCGTGAAAATTGCATAAATTTTTAACACCATTACAATAATTAAAATTATTACGTAAGTATGCGAAAAATAGAAAGTTTTTTTTTAATTTAAATTTTATAATTTAAAAATTATTTAATACGTCAACATTTTGCGCTGTCACATTAATCGATATAAGAGAAAAATCGATTTGTCCGTAAGGTTTTCCACACATTGGATATAATTTTAGTAAATTCTTTAACTTAAGCTGGTTTTAAACCAAAGTAAACGAATATTGGCTCTTTATTACATAACAGAGCAAAAAGTTTTTGAATATACCTTAAAATGAAAGCAAAAAATTATTCTCTGTCACATGAGATTATTGCTTAATATTGTAAAATAGATTTTACAATAAATCATTACGAGTACTACAAAGATACTAAAGCTAATTGATATGATATTTAAGTACACAAAAAATTATACAAGTACTGTTTCCGCAAGACTGCCGAAGACATTGTGTTACTTAAATTTAAAGTATAAAACTATTTATTAAGTATCTTAGACATTTTAGATTCATGAAGAGAAAATATACTCAAATAACAACAAACTTTAAAGAACATTACAAGTACAACAATCGCGCACCACTCGTTTACACGAATTTTAAATTTTAATATCGCTTTTGAAAATCGACATCTCCATTTATAATAATTACAAAAAAAAAACTCATTCAAATAGAAATCAAAATATTACAAATATTTATGATTAATTTATTAATTTAGAAAAATTTAGCACAATTGCACACGCACAATAGAACACCTTTAAAAATTTAAAAATTTGAAGTGACCATTCGCCAGATCTACGGGTCTACGGGAATCATTCCCGTAGCTCACTCGTGGATCTATTAAATTTAGTACAAGGTTTCAGATATATAGGAAAAATTTTCGTACTTCTTAGCTTTACCTATAAATAAGTTCTTAAAAACAAATTATGTGAGGTTTGTTAAATATATTAAATATTAATTAAAATAAAAATATTATTATAGGTACTTTTTTTTAGTTTGGAGTGTCAATGTTATTATTAGCAATTTACTGTTTTGAAATGATTCTCTGCTATCTTGTGTTCACATTTTTGCTTTTCACTAAGAAAATTGAAAATTATCAAAAATCTTTCATTTATTAATCACTAATTCGTTTCGGTACGATTTTTCAATATTGTTATTTTAACAAACACCTGAACCAATTACAACCTTTTTTAGAGTGACTCTATATATTTATATATATATATATAGAGGATCTGAAAGCTTGGACTAAATTCTATCGATCCACGGTTCAGCTACGGGAAAGCTTCCCGTAGACCCGTAGATCGGGCGGATAGTACCGTCCTTAAAAATTATATGAGAGTATTTACGATATAAATTTTGAATTTTACCAAATATTGTATGTAGATCACGACGAATGAAAAAAAAAACAATAATTTGAGAAAAATCGAGAAATGCTATTGCACTATTACAATAAAAATGGAGAAATAATATCAATATTTAATATAAGTAATAGGTATATTTAATATTAAAATAGGTCTAAGAGTTCTAAGGCAATGACGCCGTGATTCACGGCAGAGTAAGTTCTAGATGAGTTAGGACTAATATAAATATTATATATAAATATAAGTTTACACGCGCTCTTTCACATGAGTACGTATAATAGAAATAACTCGGAGGTACATTTATAAAAACACCTATAAGGCAGGTCCTTTGAGGAGAGACCGCGACGGAAAATGTTAGGGGTAAAGACGATATTCATTAATATTCAGATGAGGTTTTATACATACATTTTGATTTACCGACGCGGTCTTTTTACATCTAGATATAAACACGAGAGATCACATTTTATATATAAAAAAGAGAATTTATAAATCCATGCAGAACCATCGCGTATCGATCCGAACGTAATGAAATTGCTTATTTTATTTAGAATATTAAATTGAGATTAAGACACCTACAAGTGATTGTCTAACGGTCACTATCAAAACGAACTACCGTATTACACTGAAGTCCTCCATAAAAGAATTTAGATAAGAAACTTTTAAAATTATGTAACAAAAATAGACGGAGCGTAATAAACGTTGTGATTGAAGCCTGAAATTGTGTTATAAATAAACAAAAAATATTTAAATATATCGGGATATTAAACACATATCACCATCTAGTTCCATGTTAAGTTTCGTAGCTTCGTGGCCCGTGTTATGGAGTACAAACATTCGTGCTAATAACACAAATGAATGCCCCCAGCGGAACTCAAACCCGCGACCGCCGACACAACAAGTAGGGTCACTACAAACTGAGCCAAACGTATCGTCATCTCTTTGTATACTAAGAATACAACAATTCTCGCGATGAATGGATTCGAAACAACATATTTTGGCGTCAGTTCTGTGTTCTATACGCTACGTTTTCATTTTGTTAGTCTGAGATTTAGCTTATCAAACTTTGAATTAATTGGAAAAAGATTGAAAAAGACAAATTTGATAATTTTGGAAATACATCACTATTTCTTACTTCAATATTCGTCTATGGAGGATTGAATCCAGGACGACAGATTCATTAAGTTTCCTAGCCTATCTAAAGAGTACATTGTTATACCTACTATGCGACTAACATACCTATAATATTGAATTTCTTGATAATATTAACTTTGGATAGGGCAAGAGTATAGAATTTGAAAGTCTATTTTTCTGCAATTCTAAAATAACCAAAGCCTGAGCTTAATAAATTAAGTATTACGAGGCTTACTGGTTTGTTTCTGCAGAAGTTCTAATAAATGAAAGGGATACAATACTGTAAATCTAATAAAAATGCTTAAGTCAATTTGTTTAATCTACAATCGTTTTAATTAATACTAGTAAAAGTTTTTTTAACTGTCAGTAAATATAGTCTTAGGAAACGCTTAAAAAGTTCAGATATTATTGAAAAGGCAAAAACTATTGTATTAATATTTGAAATAACTGGTTAACACTATTTTTCTATTTCAACAGGAAAAATTGTCTAGATCCATTATTAAGTCAATTCCTAATGAATTCGAATCAGAAAAGTTAGCTAATTTCTCTATGGATTGTTACATTTATTACTTAGTGATGCCATCTACAAAAAAATAAAAATAAAGGCAATGTTGGCTGCTTCAATGACATTACAAACGTTTATTTTTTTTCTAACAAAATTGTTTTAAGCAATTTTATTATTTAAATATTAATAACATCGATGATTAGTATGGTAAGTTAAAAGTAGGTAAATACCTAGTAAATTCGCCTTTCTGATCCCTATTTATTCGATTACTCGATGGAAATCGATTTAAGTTTTCCTCTCACAACTTATTTTAGCACAACTTTAAAATATTACGTCCGTTTTCAACCGTATATTATATATAATATAATCATATCATATTTTTACATTAGGATTCATATTTTTCGATAGATACAATTCGTAGAAAATAGTCTTATTTAAAAAAAAACACAATATAGACAGCTGTAAAGAATAAAAGATTTCGTTGGTGAAGGAACTTAGCTCGGAAGAGGTAGAAGCTTCGATGTTACCGGTAGGTATCGTAATTGGTCATTTTATACCAAAATGTACTCAAGTCATTACAAAAAAATATATAGGTACTTATTAATTTAAGATTTTTAAATATTTAGATGAAAGAAATATGGTCATTCAATCTTATTCTTTTTTTGACATTCAATCATGGATCAAAGACATTTGCAAATATTTTTATTAAAAACAAGCGACTCACACTCGCTTCGGTCGATCTATTACATACAAACTCACAAACTTTACCTCTTTATAATCTTTATATAGTATAAAATGAAGTCGCTTCCGCTGTTTGTTCGTTAGATCTTTTAAACTACTCAACGGATTTTAATGCAGTTTTCAGCAATAGATAGAGTGATTCAAGAGGAAGATTTATATGTATAATACATGTATATTTTAGTACAGAAAAGCCGAGAAATTCAAAGATTTGTATTTCATACTAACCGTTAAAACGTATCTACCTAGGGACGAACCCGAGCGAAGCGAGGGTGAGTCGCTAGTATTATATATAGTGTGGAAAAATTTAAATAATCTACCTACACTGTATTATGTCGTATTATAAGTGAGTACATTTTGGTATAAAAAAAACAAAATTTACCGCTTTTGAAATTAAAGACAGAGATTTACATAGAAAAGATGTTTCTTAGAAAATTTTATTAATACTGTTGTTTCTTTTTATAAATTCGGATTATTTGTCTGTAGCGATGGACTTTATCTCTTTAATAAGTTAGCTATAATTGAAATAGAGTAGTGTCTGTTTGGCAAATGTGTGGATATCTTAAAAACTATTAAAATTATTTATAAGTACATATTAAAGTACGTATATGAGAAACGTTTTAAATTATGGGCTTCGATGAAATCGTTTTAGATCATAATTTAAAAAATTAAAAAATATTTGAACGTCGAAGTTTCTTAGAATACAGATCACAATACGTTACTAGGGAAATATTCAAAATATTTTGACATCAATTCAATCAATATTAAGTACTTTCAAAGATTCCGTAAATATTTTTGTTGGTAATACGCAAGCATCATTCAAAGGACACATCTCTATATATGGCCATTCCCCTCAGAACGGCCGCGACGTCGTCACTGTAGCTCTTTGACCGCTTGAAGGATCCTCTTGACATGCCCAACCTTGGTCACTCCGAGGTCCCTGAGGTCCCTTCTGGCCAAGGAGAGTAGTTCCCTCCCGGTGACGTCATGCTTGGCGAAATCCTCCGAATACTCGCCAAGTTCCAGGCTCTCCAGCCAAGTTTGAACTTCTTTTACTCCCCAAGATCGAACTTGGACAGTTTGTTGACCACTTCCTTCGGATGCACTCCGACGGCCTCGAAGCCATCTGCTGCCGGCTTTCTTTGGTACCTATGGTCAGGTTGGGTAGGGTATAATAGGGAGAATGAGAAGTCGATCTATTATATAATTGGGGATACATATTGGATGTAAATATTTATATACATATAATAATAAAAGGTTGGTGTAGCTTGTTATTTTCGTTTGAAACGGTCTAGTAATATCGTTTGATGCCATCTAAAGATATTCTACGATATGTTTTCGGAACTAAATGCTGTGACTGGAGAATGCAGGGGTCGTTTGGAAAATGATGAAAATTTGAAATTGTTAGATACTGTATTGTTTAAAAATCAATGAGATATGTTTAATTGTTTTAATAATTATATACATATATTTGTCAATAGAATCAACAAAATGCATATTAACTTAACAGTCATACGATATGGTCAAAATATATAGTTACTTCGAGCGAGAATCGAACCCGCGTCTTCTTGTGGAGTGACTGACTATTATACTAAGTGGAATATTAAAAAAGCTCTTTAATTTCGATTAGGGCTCTATCTTTTATTGTTGACAAATACGTTTTAATTTAGAGCGTTTCAGGAGAGGCATGAATGTCTAAATAGTATTAATTAAACCAAACAATTCGATATTATGCGAGGCACGGGATTCGAACCCGCTCCAATTGGTTACCCAAGCTACCGCGTTACCAGTGAGCTACCTATATAATAATAAAGCAAACATTGCATACAAATCTCTTTGGTATTATATATTTTTTATAATTTACTATTTTAATGTTCAATCAATAAACGTACTGAAGTACTTATTGAATACATTGCATTACAAACGTTTATTTTTTTCTAACAAAATTGTTTTCAGCAATTTTATTATTTAAATATTATTAACATCGATGATTAGTATGGCAAGTTAAAAATAGGTAAAATATTTAATATAACATATAGTTTATATACCTCCTCCGCCTGTATGTACGCGAGGCCGTCGCGCAGCTGGCAGCGCGCGAGGTGCGCGCGCAGGCCGCCCGCCGCCGCGCCGAGGTTGGCGCCGCTCTCTAGCAGCTCGTGGCAACTTTCCACCTGTGTAGAGAACAAAATGAAATGAAGTGGTGTACTCACCAATCTAATATTTGTTTCGTTATTAAATAAAAATTCGAATCTCTAACAGGCCAAAACTTCTGTAAAGGCAAAAGTGATTGACTGATGTATCAACGCCCAGGCCAAACGCAGGCTAGAAAATTGAATTAAAAAAATACTTATTCCTCATATGACGAAGACATCCACTAAGGAAGGAATTTTCAAAATCCAACTCCCAAGGGGGGCGAAATAAGGATAAAAGTTTGTATGAAACCTACCTTTTTAGAGATTTTATTTGTAGTTTTAGCGCGAGCGAAGCCGCGGGTTCTGCTAGTTTATTATATAGCTCAAGTAACAAAACAAGTCTCACCAGACTAGCGAGCAGGCGTCGCAGCTGCGGCGGCGGCAGCAGGCGGCCCTCCGCGTCCTGCAGCGCGTCGGCCTGCGCCGCCGCGCGCCGCGCCGTCGCCAGCGCGCCGCCGCCCGCGCCCGCGCCCGCGCACTCACCGCTCGAGCTTATACACGCTAACTTCACCTGTGTAGAGGGGAATTGTGAGAACTAAATATTTATCTATACTAATATTATAAAGAGAAAAAGTTTTTTTTTGTTTGTATCGAATAGGCTGCGAAACTACAAAACCGATTTAGATAAAATTTGGTAAGAAGATAATTTGAGACATAGGATACTTTTTATCCCAGAAATCATCCCATAAGAGGGTGAAAATGGGGATGAAAGTTTGTAGTGAGAATCAAGCCATCGCTAGTTTACGACAATCTTAAGTAATAGTCATTATTCTTTTTAAGCACACAAGTTTACGTAAAAAAATACCGAAAAATAAAAACAGGTTTTTATATTTTCATTTCTAGTGTAGACGTAACAAGCAGGTTATTTGTGAGAAAAAGGTTTTTAATAATAATTCATAACATATTCGATTAAGCCATTTACTTAACAATAATTTATTGATAATTTTTTAAAAACCACTCTGTCATTTTGATAAAATTTAAATGGGAAGTTTACGTTGGAAACAAAATAAAGAATTTTCCAAATCGGTTCAGGCGTCTTCGAGTACTCGATGAACATACATATAAAAAAAGCGACAAACTGAGGACTTCCTCCTGTTTTGAAAAGTCGGTTAAAAATAAACTAAGCTTTAATTTATTACCTAAGTACGTAAGTGGTAAGCCATTATTTCCTTACCCTGGCTTCAGGTGAACACGTAGAAGATATGATACAGGTAGCTTATTTTCTCATAATGTTTATATTATATTATGTTTGTAATGATGTAATTCATGATTGTCTACGATTGCTTCCAAGCTGCATAATCAGACTCAAGACATATAACCTTAATATATAATTACTACATGTTCATTTATCTCTCTAAGAACTATATCAGACACTTTCCATTTAGTTCTTATATGTATATATACATACCTCTTAAATACAAATCCGTACATACATATATAGGTATATACGTATGTTATAAAATCACAAACAAACATTAATATCTATTATCTATACACATAAATATACATATAAATAAATAAATACAAAAACAAACTGACATGCTTAACAATAGTGTTAACATCGTCCAGCAACACGAGCAGGTGCGCGGCCTCCGCCTGCGACAGAGTGCGCGCGGGCGCCGCCGCGTGCGCCTTCTGCTGCTGCTTCTCATCCCACGCTCTGTGGCCAAAACTGATGATACATGAACGCTACACGCTTAACTGTTTCGATATCATGCCATTATATCTTCGATCAACAATACTACTAGATATCGTGTAGAGGTAAGAAATCCGTCTTGGTAAATATAAGCTCATAAAGTGAGCTTATATTTCGATTAGTTCTATTGAAACACTGCCAACGTAAACGCGTTCACAATGCCGCAAAATGTAGTTAAAAGTTACAAATATAATGCACGAAGAAGAAATTTTTCAAATGGAATGTCTTATTTTTGGTAAATACATGTAGATTATGTCAATATTTTAAGATTTAACCTACGAAATAATATAAAAATGAAATTTTGAACAATTTTAAATGTGCTAAGAACGTTGGCCCAGGTCGGCCAATACGCCTGGTCGGCAAATTCTAAGAAGCAAATAGAAACAAAAAATAACGATTTAGATCACAAAGCAACAACAGAAAAAAGTGCTTTAAGTTTTTTTGATATAAGGTTGATTTTACAATAAAGATTATAAAACTTACGAAATGATCGTAAGTGTATAATGATAATTTGAAGATTTGTGACTTTATTACAAGGTGCTACGGTGTTGATTAGCTTGAAAATAAAACTATTATAAGAGTTCGTCTTGGTTCGTTAGTATACAAATGTAGTTGTATATGTATGTACATATTCGCGCGGACAGAATTTATCTTTGATTTTGTATGTGACACGTTATCTAGTAGTATTGTTGATCGAAGCATTGTATTAAAACTTAGGTTAAAATAACGTAATTGCGGAGAGAGAAGATTGCTCAGTACACTTGCGTTGAAATTATGTTAATATGTAATATTATGCTCAGTGAAATTCATGTGTCGTTGCTGTCCATATAAATCGCGTTGTAGCAATGAATTGTATGTATGTGTATTCAGCCCTTTTTAACGTCCCACTGCTGGGCACGGGCCTCCCTTCAATACGAGGGAAATCAGGCCGTAGTCCACCACGCTGGCCAAGTGTGGTTTGGTGGACTTCACATGTCTTTCGAAAATTTGCTAGGTTCTCTCAGATATGCAGGTATCCTCACGATGCTTTCCTTTACCGTAAGGCAAGTGGTAATCATGTCAGAAACCATTCGCAAATGAAAATATCTGAGGTGCGAGACCCGGGATTTGAACCAGCTTCACTCGGTTTCCCTATCGAGCGCGTTACCACTGGGCTACCACTGCCTGTTGTCTGTTGTCTATATATAATGTTATAAATACAAAAGGTTTCTAAGGACGTATCAGAGCAAAGTAAAAATAAGCTGCTAGTCAAAAATAAGAAACAAACGGAAATCTTACTAATATTATAAATGTGAAAGTTTGGATATTTGGATGTTTGGATGTTTGTTACTCAATCACGCCAGAACGGCTGAACGGAGCTGGATGAAATTTGGCACAGAGAATGGCACATAGGCCTTTTAGTCCCGGAAAAAAGTACAGTTCCCGTGGGATAGATTTGTTTCTGTTTCTCAAGTAATAATTAAGCTATTAATAACACAATGCTGAAGTTTTAAAGAAACATCACTCACCTCAAGCTAGTTTCTAGCGCTCTGGACCTGCACAGCATTTGTGCGCGGTTCTTGTGTATGATGCGCACGCAGCCGGGCGGCTGCAGCCACGCCTCGCCGTCCACCTGCAATACATTTTATTATAATTACATTATACGTACATCAACAAATATTATACGTATCATAATGATGTCCTGCCGACCGATTCCGGCCACGACAGACAATCTCAATGAGACTAGCCAGATACGCAGGAGATATTATAGTGCACAAGTGTACGCGCAGACACAAGTAAAATCTCTATTCCAGTCACCTATTTAAAGTTTGTATCCAAAACACAAGTCTCGTAGCTTACCATGGAACTAGATGGTGCTACGTGATATTTATTTCATTTATTTATAACACTTTATTGCACACGTAAATAGTACATTAACATAAAAAAAAATACAATTAAAGAGATGCGCAATGGCGGCATTATCACTACAAGTAATCTCTTACAGGCAACCGATAGAAAAGAATATAAGAAAATAAGTGAGAAGAGCGGAAAACTTAATATAAATAAACGTAATTTACATATATAAAATACTAGTTTTACCATATATATTTTTAATATATATACATAAGCATACATATACATAATAATAATTGTTAATGTCCCAACATATTTATTTATTTATTATTATTATTATATATCTCACCTGAACGGGCACGCATTCCTCGCCCAGTATGTTGATCTGCACGGCGCGGCACTGCGCGATGCGGTGCTTCTGCAGGTTGATGAGACGCGACGCCGCCATCTGCGCCGAGCCGAACACCGCCACCACCTGCGTTGGAATTACACTTAAAATATAATAATTATATGTTCAGTTCTTTTCAACGTCCCACTGCTGGGCACGGGCCTCCCTTCAATACGAGAGGGATCAGGCCATAGTCCACCACGCTGGCCAAGTGCGGGTTAACGGACTGAGCAAGTCTTTCGAAAACTTGCCAGGTTCTCTCAGATATGCAGGTTTCCTCTCGATGTTTTCTTTCACCGTAAGACAAGTAGATTACTACTACATTTTGAAAATGATTCGTACATGAAAATATCAAAAGGTGCGAAACCCGGGATTTGAATCCGCTTAACTCATACATGCTCTGAAAATGTGAGTTGGCCATAAGTATGTTTTTAATTCGCGAGAAAACAGATAATATCTAATTCTACAACTTCAATGCTCGTTAAATTTAAAAAATAAGACGAAATCTATTCTATTTATTTCGAATAAAAAAGTCTTATATTACAAAATTATACTTCATTATCATTCTTAAATTAAAAGGGTATAAAGCAAATAATGCTACTCACTTCAAGGATCCGATCATCAAAAGAGGGTGCCAGAAATAAATCATCTCCTCGCGTTCCTCCCCAGAAGTTGGTGCCTCCCATAAAAGAGGATATGTTCAGAACCACAATGCCCTGTAGCTCTGGGAGAGGAATCCTTTGCCCGTCGCATTCTAACTGCACACGTTGCCCGAGATGTCTGAAAATTGATGAAATAATAATAATATGTATAGCATTTAACATTATACATATATCAACTGTTATTTTTGATTTGTGGACTATTTATAAAGAGAATAGGACCATACTAATATAGTATTTACTTAGAGTCGTATATAGTTATACTTTTCAATAACGCTAAAATTAAAGACTTAACTTAAGTTTTTAACGTATACTACATAATAAATTCTGTCATGTTGATAAAATTGATTATTTTATTAAAATTAAAACAAAAAAGGTACAATATCTTTTCGAGTTCGTAGTCTCTACTGCGCCGACCCTAAGTGATTGGGAAAGGTGCAGGGAGATGATAATGAAATTGAATCTTACTGATCAATATTATGAAATTTTGGATAGATGCTAATTTAATGATTAAAAGTTTATATCAATATAAACGAGTCTTTTAAAATAACACGGTTTGTGGTATGTTTGTTTTTGCATTTGACTGGTAGTATTACTATTGAATTTAGTAAAAATGCTTACCTATAAGTCCTATTCACCCACTCTTTCGATCCAAGCACTCCATACCACATATAATTCCTCGCTCTCGACCGACATTTCTCTGGATGTTCTTCTCTTTTGTTGTGAAAATCTAAAGTGATCTTTGCGTCGATACCGATTCCGAAGTAATTATTCATTACCGCTCTTTCATAGAAGCCCTCTAGAAGTGTTTCATCTGGATCCATCAATGGACTGACAGCAGCACATAGTGCATCTGCATTGGCTAGGAGACATTGGCTAATAAAGCCTTGGGTGACGTGAGGCCACGCAGGTAATTGGACTAATGGATTGATTATAGGAAGCTTTTTAGCTCGCTCGCTGGTTTCTGATTTACTCATGCTCCCACCACCGCCCGCTGTGCCTCCTTCCCCCCATATCGATGATACCGATGTCGATAACCTGCTTAAAAAAAATCAAAGATAATATTGATTAAATGTCAGAAATATTTATAACTATAATATCAGGAAATTTCAGAATTTATAAATGCCACAAAATATTTTGCAGGTAGAAAGAAATTTTTGGTAATTTAGTCAATGGATTATAAGATAGATTCAAATTTAATATGATTCTTTTACAAAACAACTTACTTATCAGGTTCACCAGGCTTAAAGAGGCTCCCGCACGATATCCGCCTAGTCGCTGCTGGGGAGCAACTCAAAAACCGTCCGTATTCTGGATCGGATCCTAACAATCTAGGATTATCTGACTGCCTTCTTTCCCTATCTCTAATATTTGGTTCTGGAGAATAAACACTTAATGTATCTGTTCCTTGGTCATAAATATCACTAAGTACCGAAGCCATCCGACTATGGCAAGTTTTTATGCTTCTGTCTTCACTGTGTGACGGTGATGGAGGTTCTACAACTACGCTTACTTGAGGAAATGTTGGCATTGGTTCTTTTAAATTAAGTTTCTTTTCTTCGTTCATGGGTGGAACTATAAGTTGTGGAGGACTGTGAATGGCTGTGTTTGGAGATTCATCACTTAGAGGGGAGAGTTCTTCAGTAGTTTTGGGCAAGAGATGCTTAATTCCAGTATCATCTGGAGCTCTTTTTTTCATACTCTTACGTAATTGTTTTTTAAATGATTTACGAGCAATATCACTGCCTTCTTCGAATTGCGCTAAACTACAATACTTTATTTGGCCCTCGTTCTTTGTTGCATTTTCAATATAGAATACTCGGTTTTCGTAGCCAAATTTTTCGACATCTGCTTCAGTGGGCTTCTTGATTTTAGATATGTATTTAGTTTTCCCGTCATTTTTCTTTTCTAAGCTTTGGTGTCGACTATCCATTGGTATATCCGATACTGTATCCGATGTGAAGAGTGTTGTATCATCAGTATACGTTTCATTTTCACCATTTTTACCCATCATTGCCAACAAAACTTCTTGTCCCAACATCGAGCTAATGTCATCCATAATGGATTCTCCATGTAGTGTTTCTGAGTTCATATACGTAGTTTCCGATATCTCCGGAGAATCAATATGTCCTATTCCACAACCCTCTTCCAAGTCACCAGGTTTTGTATCTATAATTTCCGACATTAAACTAAAATCATCGCTAATATTTGATCCTTCTGAGCTGGTCGCATCCATTTCTAAATCAACGCTAGATAGTTTTCTTTCGGGCGTACATTCGCCACTACCTGTCGTGGCTCTTTCACTAAGCTCGTTGAAATGAACTTCATCACATACTGTGTACGGTTTGTCGATGTCTATTATAGTCAATTGGTCCGATTCGTAAGTTTCACCCTGTATTAATGATTTCTTGTCACTATCATCTGAGACGACTAAGTTGGGTATGGTCAGGCTGCTACTGTTAAACGTACTGCTTGTTATTTCTATATCAGGCCTTAAGAGGTTTTTGCATGAGCTAGTATCACAGGAAGAGATGATTGAAGGTGAAAGACGCTCTTGAGGCGTAATGGAACTAGTTTTACTTCGCTCGCGCTTGTCAACTTCTAGATTATCTGTATTTTCTGGTGGGTTTGAACTTATTAACTTAGCTATGTCTTCATCTACATCTGGAATGCTGTAAAGAAATAACTAACATAAGTTCAATTGTTATCAAGTTAGGCATTTACTTTTTTTTTATAAAATTCCTTAAGAATATCCTTAATTTAGATCAAAGAAATGAAATTTATTACTAGTAATTGGCTTTAACGTAACTTTATTTGCAATTATTTCACTTGAAAATCGTGAATTTTAACCTATTAATGAGGTGTTGAATATTTTTAATATTTTTAATAATAATATTATAAATACAAAAATTTTGTACGTATATAATTGTATGTTAGTTACTTCTTTATACTACAACGGCTGGACGAATTTGGATAAAATTTAGCACACAAATATACTATGACGTGAAGTAACACTTCACACTAACATTAGGTTCATAGAGACATCAGCCGCTAATCTAATATATAAATATCTGGGGTCACGGTGTTGGTGGTCGCACACCTCCTAAACGATTCGACAGATATTAATTTTTTTGTTTATTTAGTAGGTATGAGAATAGCTCCTAAATTATTTGTCACCCTCCTACCCCCACACCCCTATTTTTTAATCGCGATTTTAGTATTTTTGTATGAACAATATTATATAAATACATAGCGACGAAGTGAGTCGTTGTAGGTATAACATAAATCCAAAGAGTTTTTTTGGAGATTGAAAGCGGGCGAAGCCGCGGCTTCTACTTGTATGATATAAAACTATTACACTAATTGATTATATTGATAACTAAAAGATATTTTTTCTATTCTAGACAAATACGCACTTATCAGGCTGCATGGAGGCGGCAGACACGGCGGAAGAGCGGCGGCTGTCGGCGAAGGCGCGCGGCACCGGCAGCGCGTCCGCCGCCGCATCGCGCGACCGCTCTTGCGACACGCCCTGATTATATACGGGCATCGATCAAGAAAGTACTAGACACACAACTCCATGCAAAGGTTCTCTTAAAACTGTCACCGATTGTGTTTAGGTAATTATTATAGTTAAAATAAATATACAACAATGTAATTGAACCCTAAATATTGCATATAATAATGTTATTAAAAAAAAATTAAAAGCGCGCTCAAATGTTCCAATGAGCGCTAATTCGGCGAGGACATTTTTTGTCGCTGATCGTGTTTCTAGTACTTTTTTGATCGATGTATACGGGATTAATTTAACTAATATCATACATCGTCCTGCGAACACTGGCAAGGTAATATTTTTAATTAAATAACTCTAGTTATATGCATTTAGATTTTTTTTACCAGTAGGTATTACAACACCGTTCTACTGGTAGACTGCGCTGATTATTGTTATTTAAAAAATAAAATTATTGCAAAAAAAGTTTATAAAGTAATATTAAAAAATAATTTAACTAATTAATATTTATAAACTTGGAAAATATAATAATTTTAAACATTGGTAAAATTAAAGAGATCATACACATTTAACTTGTAGCTATTAATAACATTTTCCGATGATCCTATAAGGGGGATGTTTTTGGATGGTATGGATACGTTTCTTAACAGTTTATAGTCTAAACGAGTCGATTTAACATTTGATATGTTACTATTAGTCTCCATAGGTACGGTAGCATTTAAAATATGATATTTGACATTTACGAGTATCTTAGTTAAGTTTTTAATTATTAAATATTACAAATAGCGTATTATATAGCCATACCTGTGGGTAGAGCAGTACGAGCGTGCGCACGAGCGCGCGCAGGGCGCGGCGCACGCTGTCGGCGCGGCCCGCCAGCGCGCAGCCGCGCGCCGCCCAGTTCAGCTGCTCCTGCGGGGCACCGGCTCATGTTACAGGCGTAGCTTCTGTTTAGCTTCTTAAAACAACTAGCTTTTGACGACACGTTTAACTCAGTTAGTAGTGACCCTACTTGCTGTGCCAGCGGTCGCGGGTTCGAGGCCAACTGGGGGCATTCGTTTGTGCGATGAGCACGAATGTTCATACTCCAGTTATGGGTAATTATATTTATATGTAAGTATGTATTTAAAGTTATATATGTGTAGTGAATAAACTATCCGATATCCATAACCCAAGCCTCGTAGTTTACCATGGAACTAGATGGTGCTGTGTGTTAATGTCCTAACATATTTATTATTATTATTAACTAGGATTATGTACCTTATTATATTGTTTTTCTACGACTTATTAGTTCTATAAACTATGAATGTTGATAGATTCTACTCGATTTTTGGAATTTCAAGTCGATTTGTGGATTTTTCCTAAAAGGTAATGTTATTCAACGCTGCATCGGACTAACTTGATTCCTCGCAGAGGGATAGTTTCTGGACCAAGTAGATTATATGGATTTTTTTCTATTTATATGCAATAATTACTTTCAGTAGGATATAATTATAATGTGAAAAATCATTATTAGACTCTCTTACGGCCTGGAATACCTACTCGCAAGAACACATTTTTCTTATGGGTAAATAATGAAACGATCTGTGATTAAAAGAAATGTTGAATTTTGTGTAGTTTGATGACGTTGTTAGTAGTTCTAGACTTGTATTCAGCCCTTTTTAACGTCCCATTGCCGGGCACGGGCCTCCCTTCAATACGAGGGGGATCAGGCCATAGTCCACCACGCTGGCCAAGTGCAGGTTGGCGGACTTCACATGTCTTTCGAAAACTTGCTAGGTTCTCTCAGATATGCAGGTTTCCTTACGATGTTTTCCTTCACCGTAAGGTTAGCGGTAATCATGTTAGAATTGATTCGCACATGAAAATATCAGAGGTGCGAGACCCGGGATTTGAACCCGCTTCACTCGGTGTCCCAAGCGAGCGCGTTACCACTGGGCTACCACTGCCTTTAGTCTAGACTTAGTTGCTCGGAATTATCTTTTTATCGTCTCAAATATTCTGACTTAAGTCGGAACCAAATTCTCTAAAAAACTCTATTTTCATCTTTTCTACAATAGTCTTAAAACATAATGTAAGTGTTGTTAATGCTAACTATAGGTATGTTCCTATTAGAATATACCTTTTCAGTCTTTTCAATGCTGCCTTTTTCAACAGCTTGTTGTGCTTCAGGCTCACTGTCGCTAGTATCAAGAGGCTCCCACGTCCTATGAACAAATTTTAAAAATTTACTTCAATACACATATGCCTTAGTAACATATTGTGTGATTTTAAAATTTTATAAATCCGTTTATCCGTTATCCGTTTATTCGGATTTTTGGAAGATTTCGTTTGACCACAAAGAAACAATCGCTTTGTTGTGCTGCTGCTATCAAAACATGAGACACCATGAAATTTGTATAAATCTAGAACAAAAATATTGGAGAAGTGGTATGAAACTAGCGTCGAAGAAATATTAGACTACGACATTTAACCAATGGCGTAGCAACTTTTATAAAATATACTGAAGGTCAGCAGTCCAAAATTCTTCTTTGTTCTAGCCTGAACAGATTTCCAACACTCTTTACAAAACAGAGTGACGGATTGGCGTGATTTTTTGTGTGGAGATAGTTGAGGAGGCTGGACAGAGACATAGGCTTGAAACTTGATATTAATGCTCTTCAATATGATTATATAAATACCGTTTTGAATTTTTCGAAACTCATTCAACAAGGGGGCGAAATAGGGGATGAAAGTTTGTATGAAACCTACATTATTAGTTTTTTTATAGTTTTAGCGCGAGCGAAGCCGCGGGTTCTGCTAGTAGTATTATAAATATATAATACTAGCGACTCACCCTCGTTTCGCTAGGGTACGTCCAAAGCTTGATTCCCCATACAATTTTTCATCCCCATTTTTACCCCCTTAAGGGATGATTTCCGGGATAAAAAGTATCCTATGTTCTTACCAGGGTCTCAGACTATGTTTTTATCAAATTTCATCTAAATCGGTTCAGTGGATCCAGAGATTACCCCCTACAACGTCACAACGTCACAAACTCACAAATACCTCTTTATAATATTACTATAGACAATAGTATACTAACTCGCATCTGGCGTGGTCGTGCGCGAGATGCGCGCGCGCGTGCAGCAGCAGCGACAGCGCGCGGCGCAGGCGGTGCGCCGCGCGCGCCGCGCCGCCGCCCGCGCGCTCGCCCGCCGCCGCCAGCCGCGCGCAGCCCGCCCGCAGCGCCGCGCGCGCGCTCCGCGACGCCTCCTCGCCGCTCTCGTCTGCCTACAATTATTATCTCATTTTTATTTTAATACTTATTAATATAGTAATCTATACATACATATCTATAATAAAATTCTAATTGAATCAAATTATTACATTAAATATTATTTGGAACATCTTATTGAAATTATTGATACAGAGGCCGAATATAGTTTTTTTATAATTTTTGTAGGTCTGTCTGCCTGTCTAGGAACGCATCAAAAGAAAACCACTGGACAGATCGTGATGAAATTTGGTATGATGATAGCTGGTTACCCGTGTCAACATCTTTTTTACTGCGGGAAAATACCTCATCTCTGATTTTTTTTTAGTTTTAAAATAATTATTAATTCCTTAATAACTCCGCTGAAAATATATCCAATATTTGAGCTTGTTGTTTGCAATCAAATCAAAATTATGAATAATACAAATAGACATAAGATTGAAAGAAATTAAATGTATAAAAGCAAACCTGAACGATCTCTTGCAAGTTTTTAAGCAGAGACCTCTCCTCGAGATCAGGCGGCGCGGGTGGCGGCGGCGGCGCTGTTAACGCACGCTCAAACGTCATTATTGACCAACTGTGAAAATAATATTAAAAAATATGTAAAACTTGTTCAAAGTTCCACATGTTTCAATTTTTTTCATTCCCTAGTTATTTTTTTTATTTTTCGTTATCGGGCATTACGATTATCTAGCTATTTACATATATTATATTGAAATATATACATATATTAACGAAAATGTGAATTTACGAGTATGTTCTTATACGGAATTTTGCCACTTTTATACCTTATGAGTTGTGCATTATATATTTAATGGGAAATTCATATATGTATATTCTACATACAACTACATAGAAATTATATAGAATAACTCACCGATCTAACATTTTCGTGGAAGCTCGTTCATATCGCTCCAATAGCTGTTGTAAGTTGGCCGCGTCGTCACAAGACGCGCCCCACCCTAATACGCGAGCAAGATCGTTGCCTGTTCCCAGGGGAAGGACTGCCGTTTGAACTTGACGCTGTTGACATAGGACACATATTTATATGATAATTAGCATTTCCCGTGGCTCCGCCCGCGTTCAGATGACCAAAAACCAAGTTCTTAGGTTTTACATATTAGTATACTCTTACATTGCAGTTTTTGTATTTTTTCTCAGAAATTGGACATTTTCCCGCGGTAAAAAGTATCCTATATGTTGACCCGGATAACCAGCTATCACCATACCAAATTTCATCAAAATCCCTCCAGTGGTTTTTCTGTGATGCGGTAACAGACAGACAGACAGACAAAAATTCTAAAAACTATAGATTCGGCCTCTGTATCGATAATAAATTTTATTTCAATAAGATTTCCCAAAAAATATTTAATGTACAGATTCGGCTTAGTTACAATTTTATTATATGTATAGAAATATAATTTTTTTTGCACTATATTGCCCGCTGACATCTTCTTCCACAACCAGGGTTGACTGGAAGAGATCTCTTTTAGAGATAAGTCCACCTTTGTGAACTATGTTTACTTTGTTATTTTTTTTCTGTATCATATTTTAAGTGCAATAAAGAATATAAAATAGAAGATATCTGCATTACTGTAAAATATTAATAGGATAATCGTCTTCAGTTCTTTTCAACGTCCCAATGCTAGGCACGGGCCTCCTTTTAGGTATTACCAAGGGGTTCAGACCATAATCCATCACGCTGGCCAAGACTTTCAAATACTTGCCAGGCTTACTCAGACATGCAGGTTTCCTCTCATGTTTTCCTTTACTGTACGACAAGTGGTAATCATGTTGGAAATGATTCGCACATAAAAATATCAGAGGTGCGATACCCAGGACTTGAACCCGTTTCACTTGCTTTCCCAAGCGAGCGCGTCACCATTGTGCTACTACTGGGAATAGGAAAATAGTATAGTCAAAATAATGAAGTTGAAAGAAATATTTGGAAAAAAATTAATTATAAGTAAGCTGATAAATTCTATATGTTTAGATGCACATATTTCAAGGATGGCTTTACCGAATTCCATGAAATAAAGTTGTACGGATAATAAACAAACTACATTGATTATTTTAATTGTCTTTGACAAAACAGTAATTAAAAATTCAATATATAAAACTAGCAAAAGTTAACGTATTATTGCTCTATATAAATTAAAATTAAATGCTGTATGAATTGTAAGCGCATTACTTGAGTATATATAACTGCATCAATTTTGATAATAGTTATTTTTTTACAAGATTGTTACGGAACAAAAATTGGAAAAACTGTCCAAAAAATTGGGAAACTCGGAATAAACTGAAACTAACTGAAATTTTTGTATGAACTCCAAGCCCACACACAAAACTGAAACTTTAATAGGACAACATCTGTTCAACGTCAGGTAGTTATAAATAAACACGTATTCTACTCACATGCATATCCAGCTTATCGACCTCTTGCAAGACCCATCCCACAGACCCGTCGCCACTACACACGAGCACTCGTAGCGGCGCGAAGTGCTTGAACAGCCTCAATCCAAGTCGAGGGCCGGCGCCGCTCAGTTCAAACACTTGCGCGGGATTTAGAAGTTGCTTGAACCGACGTAAAAACTTCACGCCCTGGTTGTCGCCTGTTTTATTATAAAAATAGGATAGTAATTGTTGCACACAGCAAGGAATAAACGAGGTATACAGACCGCCTCTTTGTTAGCTTGTTTGTTTGCATAATACGAGGAAAGATATTTCAATACATAGACTAATATATGCTTATAAGGACATCTACTATTAAATACTTAAAGGCAACCTACCAGATCGCGAATTAACAAAGACGATGAGTGGAGAAGCGTTGGGTGGTCTATCCGGGAGCCAGCCATCGTCAGGGCCTACAGAATGCAAGCGGGTTGGTGGTACAACAGATGCCCGAGCGGGACCTAGCAGGCACGTCGCTCTCCAACTTGGTCTACAGCTCGCGTGCACGCATTTCCTACACCAGATGCATCGGAAATCTTGAAGCCTGGAAATATAAATGATTTTTATTGGTTAAGTTTTTGCTGTTCTTAATCGTTTAATTAATAAATCTATAAAAGTATGTTTCTATTAATTATTATTTACAGATGTATGTCTATTCCAGACTATAATCTATGTCTATACCAAATTTCATCCAGACCCAGAACAGTCGTTCTGGCGTGATTGAGTAAAAAACATTCATTTATTCAAACTTTCGCATTTATAATATTAATGGGATTGAATTTAAAAATGCATTATTCCTATATTATTTATTCGCATGTCTGTGAATCATGTCAGTCAAATTATCGTTTATTACGAGTAGATCATGGTTTGAGCTTCTCAGTTCTCCTATTATGAAGCTTTAATATAGCAGAGTTGATGCTATTAATATGATTTGCTAGTAGTAATGTTGACTTGAAGTGTTGAATATTTTTTGGAAAATCTTATTGGAAGCGTCATTTTTATCGATACAGAGGTCGAATCTATACTGTATAGAATTTTTGTCTGTTTGTCTGTCTTTATGTCTGTCTGGGAACATATGATGAGGAAACCACTGGAATGATTTTGATGAAATTTGGTACCATGATAGCCAGTTTTCCGAGTCAAAATATAGGATACATTTTACTGCGGGAAAATATCTCATCTCTGAGGAATCTATACTAAACGTTAAAATGTAAGTATATTATATATATTTCTTTGTCATTACACATATAACTGTGATATAGTACCTACAGATTATTATCAAAATTTCTAAGGTTGGTTTCAAATAAGAAGTGTGTCACTGCAAAATATCTAAAGCCATATTATCTAAGTACCAATTAGGGACGTCTTTGCTCTCACAAACTTTTCTCGCTACAAAATAAAATAAATCCACAGGGGATTTCAAATATCCAAGTCTTTCCACGGAGCATTACCGAAACGTTGCACTCACAGAAGATATTGAGAGGGTGGGAAATTGCTATGGGAATTGAGTTTAGGTGCAAACTAAAAATTTACTTTTGTTTACAGCCAAAAAAGTAAATAAAGCAGCCAGGTAGGTATAAGTTATGTTTTTTATTTATTAAATCAAGTGTTAATTACTATTTTTCCATTCCATTAACCTGACGACACGTTTGGTTCAGTTTGTAGTGACCCTACTTGCGGGTACGAGACTTCCGGGTTTGAGTCCCGCTGGGGGCACTCATTTGTGTGATGAGCACGAATATTTGTACTCCAGTCATGGATGTTTATATTTATAATATGTTCGTATTTAAAGTTATATATGTGTAGTGTATCAACTGTCTGGTATACGTAACACAGGCCTCGTAGCTTACCATGGAACTAGATGATGCCGTGTGTTAATGTCCCAACATATTATTTATTCACATATATATATAAATAAAATTTTACAAAACAATTAGGTAACATTGGGCTAATCTTAGAAATTTCTTTGTAGAACGTCACTGATAATTAGTTTAGAAAGAGTATCCCTCCGTCCAAAGAAGAATTGGTGAGAGAAACTCAGCGTGTCTATTTAGAGTTCCGTAACTTCAATAGAAAAAAGAAGATTTCCGAATCTGCTTGAAAAATAAGAACAACATTGTGGGCTAATTTCTGTGTCTAACAAGAAAATTAAGTTATTATAATTAAACTAGCAGAACTCGCGGCTTCGCTCGAGCTAAAACTACAAAAAATCTCTAAAATGTTAGGTTTTATACAAACTTTCATCCGCTATTTTACCCCCTTATAGGATGAATTTCGAAAAATGCTAAAACACGTATTTAATTAATTGTATTGAAGAGCATTAATACCAAGTTTCAAGTAATTCTGATCATTAATATTATTGGACTGAATTATAAAGTGTTTTCCCGTGGGAAAGAGATAATTTCCCGCGGTTAAAAGTAGCCTATGTCACTCTCCAGTCCTTCAACTATCTCCGCAAAAAAAAATCACGCGATGTGAAAGAAAGACAAACAAACACACTTTCATATTTATAATATTAGTATGGAAATGGATATATATTTTTCTTTTAACTTTTTTAACAATAAAAGTAAAATCCATACAAACGTATCTATACACACGTATAATGTAGGAAATTGCCTCGAGACGTTCCCATTATCATAAATATAAGCAAAATGAAATGCTTGAAAAAACTTTAAAAATATAGTATAAAAGAAAGCTTTTATCATGTAAGCTGATAGTATAACAAAAAGGTAAACCTCAGGAGGACGATATCACACTTGCCACGTGTTCGGAATATAGTGCACGTATGATTTTGATACGCACCATATATATTTATGAAGAAATACTTCTAAGAAGTTTCTAACGTACATAAAAACTTAAATAAAATCTGTGTAAGTTATGGTAAAGAAAAAGGTAAAGTTAGTTAATTAAAATTAGTTATTATTATTAATTGCGAGTTGAGTTTTTAAACATATTTATTTTATATGAAACCATCCTTGACTTATTTATAACTTATTAATTACAAAAGAATAGCAAAAATCTTCTCACAATTAATGAAGAGTAAGTGTTTCATAAAAGACAACCATATGTTAGATAAACTTAAAAAGCAAAAATTTATCTAAATACAAAATTTGATCCAAATCGTTAGAGCCGTTTCCGAGATAAACGAAATAAATTTATATATATACAAGAATTGCTCAATTGATATTACATGATAAGATATTGCTTAGCATAAGCATTAAAAATCCTTCTCTCAATAAACCTACTCAATAAATGAAACAAAAAATGAAATTCAAACAAACTAACAAACACTCTTTAGCTTTTCAATACATTACAACAAGTGATAAATAAAAAAATAAAAAAACCCCGACCATCTTGGACCCATTTTCATCAAACACTGCTAAGAAACCCCCCACTAATTCACCTTTCAAACAAAAAAAAAACAAAATCAAAATCGGTTCATCCGTTCGGGAACTACGATGCTACATACAGACACGTCAAACTTATAACACCCTATCGTTTTGCGTCGGGAGTTAATAAATTAACTATTTTTCGTATAAATATATTTCGTATAAAATATAATAAATATATTTTTAAAATAAATAAATATGAATAGGTGTAGTAAATGTAGTTTCTAAAATGGAAAATATCAAAATCTATGAATGATATCTATACATATAGTAAAATTGTAACTAAGCCGAATCTATACATTAAATATTTTTCGGAAAATCTTATGGAAATAAACATTATTATCAATACAGACACCGAATCTATAGTTTTTAGAATTTTTGTTTGCTTGTCTGTCCGCCTGTCTGTCTGTTACCGCACCACAGAAAAACCACTGGAGGGACTTTGATGAAATTTGGTATGGTGATAGCTGGTTATGCGGGTCAACATATAGGATACTTTTTACCGTGGGAAAATGTCTAATTTCTGAGAAAAAATATGAAAAATTGCTATGTAAGAGTATACTAATATGTAAAACCATAGAATTTGGTTTTTGGTATCTGAACGCAGGCAGAGCCGCGGGCAATGCTAGTTCATTATAAAAATAAGTTTAGATCTACAAATTATATTAATTATATCATTGATCAAGATATGTACATATATTTATAAAGACAAAATTACTCGTTACCACAACCATTTCAGTTCGAATTTTCAAAGAATCTAAACTACTTACATATCAAAGTCACCTCTACTTTCAACTTTACTTCTTATTTTTCAAAGCGTCATATGAACTCTCGTAATGTAACTAATATTGACATCCAATATTTGTACACTTCATGTTACATAACCAGCGAAAGCTTGATATTTTCTTTTAATTTTACGAGGAATTCCAGTGGGGATATACTCGAGCCTCAAACACTGAGATGAAGACGTAAGAGCATGTGCTAACTAGACCGATAACAAGTACATTACACATCAACCCATGTATTAATAATTTAAATTACTAGTCTAAAGCAAGAGAGCTTAATCAAGCATCTATCTAATCTAATATTTTAATAAACAAATTAATATATATTTTCGCGAATATTTGACATTTTAAATAAAACTATAAAACATTCGAAACGTCGGGAACCAAAAATCCAAATAAATCCGCGAAAAAATCCGAAAAGATAGTTTTATTTAAATAAAACAAATTAATAGTTTCTACAATGTGAACTACAGTGTGAACTAGATATACGAGTATTAGTGGTCATTTGGTAGTTTTACTGGAAAGTTCTCCAGGAGTTTCGAAAATTTATAGTTTCATAGATTTCGACGTGTTCTTTTCCAATTTCTACTATGCCACCTCGTATGTTTTTCGCTCGCACTGCCATATTGGAAATATGGAGCTTAAAAACAATTTTTTGACAATATCTCCTTTCCTACTCACTTTACGATTAAAATAGCTATGTAATAAATTAAACTAGAAAAAATTTCTTATAATTAATCTAATAACCTCTTTTTCGTAAAATGAACAGTTTTAGCGTACGAGCGTTGCAAAGTCGACTCAACAGGCCAAAAGGGTAAAAATATCATTTCCACACTACCATGTGGCAGTGGCACATATTTTATCATGGTATCCTATCTCAGTAGGACTAATTCACATACAATGCACTATTACAATATTTAGCGCATTCTCCTAACCTCATCACAAGATACGGATGAAGTATTTCCACTTCAACGAAGACGTTTCCATCGGTACTGAAGGCGATGTACCCGCAACACCTCGTTTATCAAGAATTGCAAAGCCAAGTTGTCAGAGTTTGAAATTCGCATTATGCCATCAAGTTAATTCGCGCTAAGATGAGATGCACCAACGAGAGCGTGATAATTTGCATTGCGGTAAAAAAGCGAGAAGAGCAAAAGCTCAAAATCTTACTTGTATACATTTTTATCATGGTATCCTATCTCAGTAGGACTAATTCACATACAATGCACTATTACAATATTTAGCGCATTCTCCTAACCTCATCACAAGATACGGATGAAGTATTTCCACTTCAACGAAGACGTTTCCATCGGTACTGAAGGCGATGTACCCGCAACACCTCGTTTATCAAGAATTGCAAAGCCAAGTTGTCAGAGTTTTAAATTCGCATTATGCCATCAAGTTAATTCGCGCTAAGATGAGATGCACCAACGAGAGCGTGATAATTTGCATTGCGGTAAAAAAGCGAGAAGAGCAAAAGCTCAAAATCTTACTTGTATACATTTTACTGAAGTGTTCTTCTATGTACATTTTGTTTAAAAACCTGATTAATCTATACATACTATCACGGTAATATATGCATTACATTACCGTGATACTATAGTCTGATTTCTAATTCCACGGAAATATGACAGCAGACATTCTTTGACAATTCAGATATCATAAACCTTTTCTTCTATGATTTTTTTAAATATAAAGTAATAAAAAATATGAAACAGAATTAGATTAAGTAAACTACGAGCATATGTATGACATTGTAAATAGTTTTTGTTTTGTGCATTCAATGCACACTAACAGATAATTTTTAATGGTTAAATGAAAAAAAAAACGGAGTATTTATATTTATATTTTTTTAGTATAATAAAATTCTGAGTCGAATCTGTACAATAAATATTTTTTGGAAAATCTTATTGAAATAGTCATTATTATTGATACAGAGGCCGAATCTATATATAATTTTTACAATTTTCTGTCTGTCTGGGAACGCATCACGAGGAAACTACTGGACAGATTTTGATGAAATTTGGTATAAGCGAGGGTGAGTAGCTAGTTTATTATATTATGTGTTTAAGCCTATATATTGTACCTACATACTGCTATTATTAAGGACTAAGGATAGTGTTTTAGTATTAAACGAACCTTGGTGCCAAACATTTGTCTCATTTTGTTCCCACATTACATGTAATGATGTTATTAAATGTGACAACCTTTATGTTCCTGTTTATAGCTAGCTTTTACACAAGTAGATACCGTGAGCCACACTATTAATGATATATAGCTTGCTTGGCGCGCACTTTTATCCAAATCTTATAAAGATTAATATAAGTTTCGTTATAAGATTTCTTGTTTTTCTTTCTTTCTTTATTTAATACTAGCGACTCACCCTCGATCTGCTCGGGGTCGTCCCTACTTACGTTTTAACGTTTAGTACAGATTTCATTGAAATGAGATATTTTCCCGTGGTAAAAAGTATCCTATATGTTGACCCGGATAACCAGCTATCACCATACCAAATTTCATGAAAATCCCTCCAGTGGTTTTTCTGTGATGTGTTCCCTGATATACAGACAGACAGACAAAAATTCTAAAAACTATAGATTCGGCCTCTGTATCGATAATAATGCTTCTTTCAATAAGATTTTCCAAAAAATATTTAATATACAGATTGGCTTAGTTACAATTTTATTATATGTATAGATATAGACAATAGCAACTAATATTAGTTTTGGACAAAATCAAAAAATATCCGACTAAGCCATTCTATAGATTAGCATGTACAAACAAACAGACTAATAACATTTTGTAAATAACTCCATGGGCTCAATATTAGGCAGCTGCTTTGTACACAAAACTATTGCAAATGAGAAATACGATCATTTTGAAAGTTTTACCAATCCTTATCTTATAATATTCCGTGTACACATAAAATTTTCTTTTCAATTTCCCCTCTTGTCATATTGAGACGTTTTAGTACGAGTGCTACACGTCAATCCAAGAGCAAAAAAGCGCTTGCTGGCGGAGATTAATATGGATTTCCGCAGACTTCACTGTTATTGGAAAAATCGTAGTATTACAGGGATTCGATGAAAAGTCGATATAATTTAATACAAATATAATGTTAAAAAAATTTCGACAACAAGTAACTCTATGGGTACACAAATATTTTGTTTTCAAATCAAAATAAGCCAAACCGTTTAAGAGACGAATTACAAACAGACGCACATCGAAGTTTATTATAAACTAGCATAGCCCGCGGCTCCGCCCGCGTTCAGATGACCAAAAACCAAATTCTTAGGTTTTACATATTAGTATAGGTACTCTTACATTGCGGTTTTTGTATTTTTTCTCAAAAATGAGATATTTTCCTACGGTAAAAAGTATCCTATATGTTGACCCGAATAACTAGCTATCATCGTACCAAATTTCATCAAAATTCCTCCAGTGGTTTTTCTGTGATGCAATAATAGACAGACAGAGAGACAAAAATTCTAAAAACTATAGATTCGGCTTCTCTATCGATAATGATGTTTATTTCGATAAGATTTTCCAAGAAATACTTAATGTACAGGTTCGGCTTAGTTACAATTTTATTATATGTATAGAAGTTAAGTTTCTCTGCATGGTTATATATATATATATATATATATATATATATATATATATATATATATATATATATATATATATAACTGCCTCGGTGGTGTAGTGGCTAGCATGTACGGCTGCACACCCGGAGGTCCTGGGTTCGAGTCCCGGGTCGGGCCAAGTTTAGTTATTGAGTCTTCCTGTATAGTAAGTCGCAGTAACAGCCCGGAGTTGGGAAGTTGGCGGTGTTTCACCCCCGTGCCTTGGAGAGCACCTAAAGCCGTCGGTCCTGCGCCTTAACTCTCACCGGTCGTGTCGAGTGGTCGTCCCACCGGAGTATGAGAGTGATAGGAATAGAGAGTGCACTTGTGTCTGCGCCTACACTTGAGCACTATAATATCTCCTGCGCAGTTGGCTAATCTCATTGAGATTGGCCGCCGTGGCCGGAATCGGCTAGGAGAACATCATCATCATCATATAAATATAATGCCTATAATAAACTTATTGCTCATGCAAACAAGCATATACATTATACATATATAACTTCAAATGGAAAACCCTAAAAAAATAATATTATAAAGCTTTTATCTAACCGTTATTTGATGTGGAGTTGAGTGTGATTAAAATAATCAAAATTACCATATTTCATGAGAAAATCCAAAGAAAAAGCTTAGTATATACAACATAACATAAAATTGAAGAGGAAAATATTAACCGTACTCACTTATCTATTTTGAGACTCGATAACTCTACAATTTCAATGTAAGTGAATGGCTTTTCAAGTTGACATCAAAATGCACTCTGCGGCATTCCATTCACATACACGTGTCGCCCGCTATTGATGCATTATAATTAGTTGCTAGAAGCGTACGTTCATATAACACTTTAGAATTGGATTTTTACCAGGTAAAGTAAAACTTGATGTAATAACATCTATCCCCCCCCAACGTGTGTTTATCTTGTCGTGGTGAGGGGGCTCAGTAGTGACCGGCAACCCAACCGGGCGCGAAGGCAAGAAACGCACAGGGAGGTGGCCCACTTCGGTGGGCGGTGGGAGGTGGCCCTCTTAGGAGAGCAGTGTACCATGCGGGTTGCTCCTGGTACTTCTCTGATAGCAGAGTGGACTGTGGAGCAACCCCGTGGTTGTTGTGGTCTGCTTCGGCAGACCTGCCGTCGGTGCGTCGTGGTTGAGTGCGTAAACGATCCTGCGACGCCCCATTAAGACTGGGGAGGTTCCGTTGGGTTTAAGTGGGTAGTACTGGTTTTGCCGGTGAGTCCCACACCTTGTGCCTAAATGCATTTCCCAACGTTAAAAAAATAAATCTACAGTGTACACTGTAAAGTGTTCTATTACTAATCCTATATCTATGTATTCATCTGTCGGATTTTCTTTCTATGGCTTATATTTTTTTAGAGGAAAAAATATTTTAGGTCATTAGTGTTTTAGGAATATGAATATTATGGGATATTTTCATAATATATGCTTAATGTAATTAATATTCTTAAAATGATTAATTTGCTTTTTATGCTATAAAAATTTTTTTTAGTTCACAATTACTAGAGAGCTGAAGTTACAGCATTCCTATTATGGTAGGTGACCGCTGAGAAAGTTTTTTTTTAATTGAACACCTAAAGGAGTGAAAAAAGACTGACAATATTTAAATGGAAAACATTATATTTTAGCCGAAATTCACTTAAATATATTATTAATAAAGCAAATATATTGGCTTTTTGAAAAATCTACTCCGTTTAGGAATTAATTACAGGAAGTGTAAAATTAAAAAAGTAGCCAGAGGGAAAGCCATTCATTTAGGCAAACCGAAATACTTTTAACGAACATTATTTTGGAAGTGATATGTGGAGTAGCTTAAAGATATGTCAATATATTTTTTAGATATATTCGGTATTATTTTTGGTTACTTCTGGTTACACGCTTTGTTAGTTTAG
Source organism: Brenthis daphne (assembly GCA_947093115.1). Classification (NCBI taxonomy): domain Eukaryota; kingdom Metazoa; phylum Arthropoda; class Insecta; order Lepidoptera; family Nymphalidae; genus Brenthis; species Brenthis daphne. Next base: position 21,280,704 of record OX352472.1, on the reverse strand, counting down.
CGAGCGTAATATTACCCTCATTTATATAGAATATCTTCAAAAAAATACAGAGAAGCAACAATCGAGATATAAAATACCAGAGAAATGGTTTTATTAAAACCTCATTTCATTTCACATTCCCGTCAGTGGCAATGAAATACACGAGAAAATTCCCAATAGAAGTTGGACAGTCCATTCGTTTGCGGTACAATTGATTGCTGGAGCCTCGTGTACGCTTTTGCATGCAAATTTAAACTGAATACCAATAAATATATCTTCGTATACTTGTAAAGGTGTATAATAATTTAGTATGTAAATGAAATACATTTATAGATAACAGTGACTTTCTCTCCTTCTTGGGGGCATAACAGTACCCTAGTACGGATAGAACTTACGGATAAGTTACTAAGCTTCATCCAAATCCATCTGGCCGTTTTAGTTTTAAGTCTAAAGCGTAACTATCACAGAGGCATAAACAGTGCCGGATTCAACCTTAGCGCCGCCCCTGGGCACTATAAAAATTGCCGCCCTATTATCGAAATTTTGAACAAAATGTTGAAAGTTTAATTTTTTTTTCGTTATTAATTTTTTGAAAAATACAAAAAAATAATTTATAGATAATAATAATATAATAATAATAACTTTATTCATAAATAAGGAAATTGAACATAGAACATAGTAATTTTTTTTTTTTCAGTAAAGGCTTGTACAAATCAATTTCATACGGTTGGGTGAAGTACTGTACTCCTTGCTAGGTTATAAAAATAATCTGTATTAAGGAGTAACAGTCCCGTTCCCCTTTGGATATTTACCAGTATATTTATGTACCGTACAATATGTTTTCATTTATACTATCAACTAATTACAATACTAGGTTCTATCGTTAGCAGTAACATTAACTTGATAACTGAGTAAATGAATGGAAATGAAAATGGATGAATATGTGTGTGCGTGTGGTATGTGTGTGAATGTGAATGTGTGTGTATGTGTGTGTGTGTGTGTGTGTGTGTGTGTGTGCATGTGTGTGTGTATGTGTGTGTGTGTATGTGTGTGTGTGTGTGTGTGTATGAGTGTAGGTGTGTGTGTGTGTATGAGTGTGGGTGTGTGTGTGCATGTGTGTGCATAGATGATATCAATTTTTCGAAAAATGTACCTACTAGTTAATGTTTTTTTATTTATCCTTTTTTGGAAAATAAAAAAAAAGCATTTTCGATAACGCCAATAATTTTTTTTCCCGCCCTCCGGATTTTTGTCGCTCCTAAAAATTTGCCGCCCTGGGCACCAGCCCCGAGTGCCCCTAGTGTAAATCCAGCACTGGGCTTAGCTTCATAGTTACTATATAGCTATGAAGCATACGTTCAATTTCTAGATTTCAAGGGATTTTCGATAGATTACATCCTACAATCACTATAATAGAAAACTAAAAATTGTATGTGAATGATATTATATCTTTAAAAGTTATGTATCAACAGAAAGTACAAAAACATCTTCATCCTTACCGCGAGATGTACATAAATATATACGTCTCCGACTGCATAACACATATATTCCTGTGTCAACTTGTTTTCATTTTTTTAGTTAACTTTTATGCAGTCGGGTTTTTTACTTTTATAATAAATTTTTTGTTATATATTTTTATCACTTTTGAAGTATAGATTATAAAAAAGATTTTTGATTTGCGTTACTTTGTTTTATTTACTTTACTTACTAATGAAGATTTTAGATGTTCAAAATTTAAGATTTCTTAGAATTTTAATTAATTTCTTAGAAATATACCTGGAGGTGTTAAAAAAAATCGATATATATATATATATATATATATATATATTTATCAAATAGACTAGACTAGTATTGAATATTAGTACTGTAAGTCCATGAGGAAATTATTATCATTGGCGATAGTTAAAAATCCTACTAAAGTCTATTTTATTTATTAAGGACATAATGGTATTTCTGGCGATCTATTCCTATGGTTCGACGACACGTTTGGCTCAGATTATTGTGACCCTATTTGCTCTGCCAGCGGTCGCGGGTTCGGAGTCCCGCTGAGGGCATTGATTTGTGTGATGAGAACGAATGTTCGTACTCCATTCATGGATGTTTTTATATTTTATAATATATGTATGTATTTAAAGTTATATAGAGGACAAGTGCTATGAAAGGGACAAGTTTAGAATGGGACAAAATAAATTTACGGCGCGTTTTATAATTTAGATTTTAGTTTTCTAAATTCTTACAACATTTACTCAGTACCATTATTGACGTAAATTTTATTTGCTCTTCAAAATAAAGAAAATGGCGAATTTCATCTGCAAATATGTAGGTCCTAAACAGACATTGCGGTACTGAATCCCAAAAAGTAAGCACCGTTCCTACAAATAACCTCACAAATATTTTATTTTATTTTTATTTTATTTATTTACAGAAACAGAAAACAAATTAAAAAAATTACATCTTCGTATTAAAAACTAAAAATATCATATTAAATTTGTTGTCCAAGTATGTCTGTACACAACATTCAAATGAAAACATATAATCTTAATATATATATTTCTTGTGTGCGTGTGTATGTGACTGAACTCCTCCTAAACGACTGGACCAATTTTGATGAAATTTTTTGTGTGTTCGTGGAGATTCGAGAATGGTTTAGATTTACAGTTTGGTCTACTGGAAAATGTTTTTTCAATTAATTTCTTATTTATAAGGAGTTGTTGATTTTGGAATGTTTTACATTAGATCCGGGGGACGGCGCTATCATCGCATTCAATATTATTCTATTTCAATTTTAGTTTGTCCCGACAGATGGTGCTACGATTAATTTGAAAAAAATTTTGTTATTCAATTCATGTGCTGATTAAAATATTAAATGTAATTATTTTTTAAAGAGTTTTGAAGTGTGTATAAATAATTTTGTGAATTCAGATGTTTTTTTAATTAATTTCTTATTTATAAGGAGTTGTTGATTTTGGAATGTTTTACATTAGATCCGGCGGACGGCGCTATCATCGCATTCAATATTATTCTATTTCAATTTTAGTTTGTCCCGACAGATGGTGCTACGATTAATTTGAAAAAGTATTTCGTTATTTTGTGTTATAATTGTGTTATTCAAGTGAAGTTGCTAATTAAAATATTTATTAGTTTTCGAAGAGTTCTGAAGTGTATATAAATAACTTATACATTTTGTAAATTTAGTGCGGAATCGAAGTGAGTATATTTTTTATAAATTATCTTTTTTAATTTACACGTGCGTTTATTAACAACCAACATAACCTTCAAGTTTATTTGTGTAGTTAGAGGATTGAATTTTTTAAATTATTTTTATTGACAATTAATTCATTTTTGGAGATATTAAATAAAAAAACTCACAAAATGCGATTACATGTTCTTTATCTAAAATTTGTCATAATAAATCTTTTGAGTTAATTAATTTACATTTATATTGCACAATCGCTTCTATTACCTAATAAGATGCCACAGTGTTTAATTTAAATCGCCCGTACTCCCGCCATAGCGTATCAACCAAATGACAGAGTTATAATATCCATACTAATATTACAAATGTGAAAGTGTGTTTGTTTGTCTGTTTGTTTGTCCTTCTTTCACGTCGAAACGGAGTGACGGATTGGAGTAATTTTTTGGGTGAAGATAGTTGGAGGGCTGGAGAGTGATATAGGGTACCTACTTTTTACCGCGGAAGATTATCTCATTACCACGGTAAAACATGTTATAATACAACCCAAAAAAATATTTATGATCAGAATTACTTGAAACTTAGTATTAACGCTCTTCAATACAATTAAATAAATACATGTTTTAGCATTCTTCGAAATTTATCCGCTAATGGGGTAAAATAGGGGATGAAAGTTTGTATGAAACCTACGTTTTTAGAGTGTTTTTTTTTAGTTTTAGCGCGAGCGAAGCCGCGGGTTCTGCTAGTAATTATATAAACAAACTTAACCAAAAGGTGAATTAATACAGTATGAGTCTGTGCATTTAAAGTAACGAGTACATAAGAAATATTAAAAAACAAAAAGAAAATAATATTTACATTTAATAATATTGATGTCAAAAAGCTAAATCTAGATGTTTGCATCAGTTTTATTGACTGTCCCGATATTTGCATATTATTCAATATCAAATGGAATCTCCCCTCGGAGTGCGGCTGACCCATATATTAGCAAAGATTTCCTCAAATAAAAAACTTAAATCTTTGAATAAAGATAGCATTTATATCACATTATCTATAAATATAATAAAATTGTAACTAAGCCGAATCTGTACATTAAATATTTTTTGGAAAATCTTATTGAAATAAACATTATTATCGATACAGAGGCCGAATCTATAGTTTTTAGATTTTTTGTCTGTCTGTCTGCCTGTCTGTTTGTCTGTTACCGCATCGCAGAAAAATCACTGGAGGGATTTTGATGAAATATAGTATGGTGATAGCTGGTTATCCGGGTCAACATATAGGATATTTTTTGCCGCGGGAAAAGATCTCATCTCTGAGAAAAAAAAATACAAAAACTGCATTGTAAGAGTATACTAATATGTAAAAGCTAAGAATTTGGTGTTGGTCATCCGAAAGCGGGCGGAGCTGCGGACAGTGCTAGTATAATAAATAATATACTCGTAGTTGCTTATCTTATACATACCTATGATTAGAACAAAGTCTGGACAAAAAACTATAACTTTTAGCGAGAAAAACAACAATAATTTACGGAAAGAAATAAAAAATCTAAAAATGTCAATAGCTCAAGTCTAGGTTATATAAGTATAATCTTTCTGATGTTCTGAGTTAAACACTCGTTCGATATGAGAAAATAAAGTTTTTTAAACCGATATACTCAGGTTTCCCTGTGTAGAAGTATTCCTTTTTAGAGTTCCTTTAGTAATATCCGCCTGTTCGTATATCCGTATGACACAGCAATTTAACTAAGCTGCGGAACCCACAGTGTGCGAATCAGAAACGCACTTGCCCGATTTTTTTTAAATTTTTGACAGTTTTCGAAATTTATTTAAATAATATTTATCATAACTTACTAGAAAATTATAGGGAATTCGAATTTAGTAGATAATTAAATAGAAACTTTAAATAATAAAAAAAAAACAATCTCTATTGTAACAATACAATATTGTGTCTGAAATAGGATGAAAAGAAGCAGAAAATTAATTCTTTTTGTACTGCTCAAGTATTAATTTTCACAACAGTTATCTTTCACAAAAAAAAAAGCTTATTTAAAATATAATCAACGACGAATTCATCCTTAATTTAACCATTTCGTTGTAACAAAATGTGCTTCATATATTACTTCATCATAACAAAAAAGTATGAATAAAATTTAAGAAAAAATCTGCAAATCGAAATCCCTTTTCGAGCCAAATGCAGAAATCATGTGAGCTCACCCTTGATAGATTAATTCGTTCCGGCGGTCCGAACCCTTTCGTAGCGAAGATAAAAACGTTTTATTAAGCCTTTAATACACTAAGAGAAAAATACGTACATTTCTGCATTTTTTTGTTGGGACATTAACACACAGCACCATCTAGTTCCATGGTAAGCTACGAGGCTTGTGTTATGGATACCAGATAGTTGATACACTACACATATATGGCTTTAAATATATACATATTATAAATATAAACACCCATGACTGAAGTACAAACATTCGTGCTCATCACACAAATGAATGCCCCCCAGCAGGACTCGAACCCGCGACCGACGGCACAGAAAGTAGGGCCACTACAAACTGAGCCAAACGTGTCGTCGTATTTATTTTTAAACTAACTTTTTAGTACTATAAGCTACTTGTATATGAGTTCGCTTATCGGACATCTATTTTAGTTGGCGCCGGATACGAGTTTATATATACTCGTAAATGTCTAACAATAGATTGCGTGTGAAATGATTTAATTTCGTCCGTAAATATGTTGACGATTGACAGAAATACTACTTAAGTTTGTTTAGAAGCTTGTTTTCGTATGATGAAGCTTGTAAAATCCAAACTATTTTGAAATTACAAAAATAAAAGACCCGACTGCGTGAAAAACAAACTAAAAAAAAATGGGGAAAAGTTATAAAAAATAAAAATAATAAATATTTTGGGACTGTAACTTATTAGTTTGTTTTTTACACAGTCGGGTCTTTTATTTTTGTAACTACATACTTACGAGTAGGTATATATTTTGTACAGCTTTTTAGTCTTTTTAGTTTTAGTTAGTCATTTGAAGTTTTTATTTAACAATTGTTATCTTAAACTATTATCAAACATATAAATAGTTATATATTTTTGTAATGATCTCTTAAAATTTTTTATATTAATACCCAACTCAATTGGTTTGGAAGTTTTTTTAAGACATACAAATAGGCGCCTGCAAATCACCATTTTGATTTTTAACTATTTCTATATGTTCTATATATTCATATCAAGAGGAATCTAACGACGACGTATGAATCATTAAAATTTTCTATTTTGCTTAGTAAATACAAGGGACATAGGATCGGATATACGTACATACTGGTTAAATACATAACCTTCCTTTAGGCTTCGTTGCAGTCAGGTAAAAAGATGGCAATCCTAGGAACTAATATCTGTTATACATATAACAATAACACTACGGGACCTAAACGCGTGAACTCGTAAGTGGCTAAATACCTTATTCCCGACGTTTTTACTGGGTTTAATTCCCGTAGTGTCATTATTACAAGTATAAATATGGAACGCGAGAATTAAAAAAGTTAATACTATACTGTTTATAAAGAAATTATCAATAAAAGAAAACTACAATAACCCCTACGGAACAACGGCTACTTTTTAGAATTAGAATATCAGTTTTAACATTTCTCTTAAGAATTTAATTACACGAAGGAATCACACTAACTTTAACGTAGTTTGTTAGTTTTGATTTCTATAGTTTTTAGACTGAAAGAAAAAAAAACATAGTACAGTAGGTACGTACTAACCTTAACACCGAACCGCAGGTCTTATCGCATATGTCACATTTGGCGGCGACCGGTAGATTCCCCTCTAACCACTGATGCGGCATTATTATTTTCTGCAAACAAAAATGTAATAATTACTTACATATATGTATGTATGTTATTAAACCAAAGTTATAAGGCTGAAAAAATTATATCTTTTCATTTGTTTAAGAGCGTTTGTCTCTGGAACTATCGTCAAATAAAAAAAAAAACCTTTTTCGTTCTAAAGCCTACTATTATTACACTCGCTTCGCTCGAGTGCGTTCCTTGATGCCTAACAATCGCCTATGTGTTACTCCAGGTCTATCTAGTCCAGCCGTTTCAGTGTGAAGGAGTAACAAACAAACAGACAGATAAACAAACATACAAATACATACACATAAAAAAAATCGCATTTATAATATAATATCTTTTCATTGAGGAAGACTATCTAACATTACGCTACGAACCTTAGTAGCGGAGTAATTAATACTTTCTATAAATAAATAGGCAAAGACCAAACTATCAATATCTTTTTCTCCTTCATTTATTAACCGATTTTATCGTTTCTTTTTTTATTCAGTAGCAATTGACGAGCATTAATTACATCAACAAAAAGTATGGAAACAGTTAGTTTTCTATACTAATATTATAAAGAGGAAGGATTTGTTTGTTTGTTTGTACCGAATAGGCTCCGAGACTACTGAACCGATTTAGATGAAATTTGGTAAAAAGCTGGTTTGAGACGCTGGAAAGGATATAGGATAGTTTTTATTCCGGAAGTCATCCCGTAAGGCGGTTAAAATGGGGATGAATTTTTTAAATAAAACTATCTTTTCGGATTTATTTTGAATTTTGGTTCCCGACGTAAAAAACATCCAAACTTCAATAGGGAAGATGGCTGGGTACTACCATCGTCGTGGGATCCTGTTATTAATATAATAAAATCAAATAATAAATATAAACATAACAGACAGGTAGATGTAGTAAGTTCTTACTGTGTAGATCAAAATGACAGCTTATCACATTAATATTTTCAACCGACTTCAAAAGGTTCTCAATTCGACTGTATGTTTTTTTTTTTTTTTTTTTATGTTTGTTACCTCAGAACTCCGTCATTTATTAACCGATTTGGACAATTTTTGTTTTGTTTGAAAGGGTATACTTCCAGATTGGTCCCATATAAATTTCAAAAAAAAATACCACCCCTAAGGGTGGAAAAACAACGAATGATGGATTTAACCTACTTCTAATTGTCATATTGACTTGAAACTTTGCAAGTATTTCTATTTCCGTTGATAGTACAGTGGTTCAGTGTTGTTGACCTGATCTGATGGCAAGGCCAGAAGGTGGTTAGGTGGAACTCTTCAACGGCTAATAGTAGATACTTTGAGTTTGGGCTTATTTTGTTTGATTTGACAAGCCTAACACGTTAGAATCCTTACTTTGCTACTACTGTCTACACTAAAAAGGGAAAAATAAAAACTTTTTAACAAAAAAATAAAAACCGACTTCAAACAAAAGCACTAAAAAGTAAAAAATAACTGATTGGTAGTTTTCATTTACTATACATACCTAATCAAATATTTTCGAAGTCGGTGTACGAAAATGGAATTTTAATTTTTATGCTAAGCATCAGCTCTTTTTATAAATCCCTTTATTATCATAACTACAAAAAATATTTCATTAGGTTATAATAAATCTAATATATACATATAAATACATATCTCGTATATTTGTGGTCGGTCTCCTCCGAAACGGCTCGACCGATTTTAGTGATATTTTTTCTTGTATATTTGGTAGGTATGAGAATAGGCCGTAATATATTTTTCACCTTCCTAGCTCAACACCCCATTTTTGAATCGCAATTTTAGTATTTTTGTATGAACAATATTATATAAATACATAGTGGCGAACCTAAGCGAAGCGAGGCCGAGTCGCTGTACAACATAAAGCCCAAGAGTTTTTTTTTCTAGATTGAACGCGGGCGTAGCCGCGGGTTCTGCTATTATACGTATAAAAGTAAAATAAATAATTCAGCAGCTTTAACGTCTCACTCATTCACTCAGCTGTGGTCGGGCCTCCCATAGATAGGATTAAGGCACACTGGCCGAGTGCAGATTTGAGGACTTCATACATTATTTAAAAAGTAGTTCTCTCTTACAGCATGGTTTCCTCAAGATATTTACTTTCACAGTATTACCAAGAGCTTAGTCATGTTCAAATTGAGATTCGCACATCAAAATTTTATAAGTTCACGTGACGTTGAAATCGCTTCACTTGTGTTTTTCATACGAGTGCGTTACTAATATTAATATTATATTATGACTAGCATTGCCCGCAGCTCCGCCCGCGTTCAGATGACCAAAAACCAAATTCTTAGTTTTTACAATTATTAGTGTTCTCTTATATTGCAGTTTTTAATTTTTTCTCAGAAATGAGACATTTTCCCGCGGTAAAAAGTATCCTATATGTGGACCCGGATAACCAGCTATTATACCAAATTTCATCAAAATCCCTCCACTGGTTTTTCCGTGATGCGGTAACAGACAGACAGACTAAAATTCTAAAAACTATAGATTCGGCCTCTGTATCGATAGTAATCTCTATTCCAATAAGATTTCCCAAAAAAAAAATCATGAACAGATTAGGCTTGGTTACAATTTTATTATATGTATAGATGTGAAATTATGTACATACATACTCGTATATTCGTAAGTTTAGCTCTTAAGCCATAAGAGAGCAATGCGTTGATGTCATTTTTGGACAAAGATTGGAGAAAGTTTTCCGATAGAATGCCAAGAAGGCGAGCGCGTGTAGTTACTTCGCTTCGTCTTTCCAACCTTTTAAGTAAAGGATGTTAGAAAAGTTCGTTTAGGGTTTCGTAGCCAAATATCTAAATCGGAATCTTTATATTTCGTCATGTCCCTCTGTCCGTCTGTCCGTATGTTACAGCCATTTCAATCAAAGATTATTGGATCTACATTGTTGGGTAGACATTTGTCTCATATAAACTACAAAACATCAAATTACTGAAATAATAAAATGTTGGGATATTATGTTGGGACATTAACACACAGCACCACCTAGTTCCATGGTAAGCTATGAGGCTTGTGATATGGATACCAGATAGTTAATACACTACACATATGTAACTTTAAATACATACATATTATAAATATAAACACCCATGACTGGAGTACAAACATTCGTGCTCATCACACAAATGAATGCCCCCAGCGGGACTCGAACCCGCGACCGCTGGCATAGCAAGTAGGTTCACTACAACTGAGCCAAACGTGTCGTCTAGATAGAAAAATAGAGGTGGGACTCCATATATTTAATTGAGAGATGTAAACGTTTTTTCAAGTTTACACAAACGTGTTGGATATCCATGGATAGACTTTAAAATTCAGATGGATGTTTCTAAGTGACTTTTTTGATTAAGCCAATAGTTGCAGAGTTATGTACTTCTAACGTAAACATATAAATTGCAGGAAAAAATCTTAAGTACATAAGCATGCAATATAAAATGAATAATTCAATAAACTATCAATCAATAAAGTACATTCTCGTTTTATGGCTGCGTAATAAAACCGATTAATATATACACTAGAAGGAAGAAATGGCATTCAAGTCGCGAGAGTGTCGATAAAATGAATCGTTCCGATTTATTGCCTCGTAAAATGAATTACTTGTACTAATACTAAGCATCGATCCCACAATAGCCCTTCAGATTATGGTGTTATGGATTAATTAAGTGGAAGAAACGAGACGTTTAAAGGTTTAAGGACTTCCAGGGTCAATATATCTTATTAGGTATTAAGAGTTGCCTTATATATCTAGAGGTAGTCTTATATTTTTATTTGGCGACAGGTTTGTTCAGTTTTTAGTGACCATACATGCTGTGCCAGGGGTCACGGGTTCGAGTCCCGCTGGGAGCATTCATTTGTGTGACGAGCACGAATGTTCGTACTCCAGTCATGGGTGTTTATATTTATAATATGTATGTATTTAAAGTTATATATGTGTAGTGTATCAACTATCTGATATACATAACTCAAGCCTCGTAGCTTACCATGGAACTAGATGGCGCTGTGTGTTAATGTCCCAACGTATTTAATTTAATTTCATTTATTTCACTGCCTTTTTGGTCTATTGGATAGAATAAAAAGTTGGAGTAGCAGCATTCTTTTTTTTTGTTTATTAGTCTTTACTTGTCTTACGGTGAAAGGAAACATTGTGAAGAAACATGCATGTCTGAGATAACCAAACAAGTTTTCGAAAGACATGTGAAGTCCGCCAACCCGCACTTGGCCAGCGTGGTGGACTATGGCCTGATCCCCCTGAAGGGAGGCCCGTGCACAGCAGCGGAACGACAAAAAGGGCTGAATGAAAATTAAAAATAAATTATTGTATAGTAAAATTAAACCGATTACTTCTGTAATCCTTTCATTTAGATACGTTATCATCCACTTGAATAACTTTCTTTCGTCTTATAATAGTAAAAACCAGTCCGCGAATGAATAATTAGGTAATTTAAATTATTAATTAAAATATATTCTATTCAGCCATATTTTAATAACGAGATATTTTAATAACGAGCTATTTCAATCCAGTGAACTGAAAGTTGGTTAAGACCGTTGGTTGGGTCGCTTCCGCCGTCCATGAATGCTCCGTTGACAGGTGTCGATGAGAATCTCAAATAGGATACTTTTTGAAGTGATAATTATATTTTCTACAAAAAAATGGTGTTACTTATTTTTTTGGCAGCTATTTTCAAGACAAGATATAACAACGAATAATAGGATATTTACTGTGAAATAAACTTTTCAATGTATTTCGTCCTCGTGGGAATGAATTATTTAAAACAAAGGTCTGCAGATATCATTGTTGTCATAAAAGACCCAATAGCAACCAGCTTGCTTGGAAAAAAATATGAACAAAATTCAAACTCTAGTCATGCATCTTTGATATTTTCATGTGGGATCATTTTTAACATGAATTTCACTTTCGTTATAGGGAAGGAAAACATGGTGCCAAAACTTGTATGTTTGAGAGAACTTAACTATTTTTCGAAAGACATGTGAAGTCCGCCAACCGCACTGGGAGAATCACAGCGTAGGGGGACGCCAGTAGCGGGACGTTAAAAAAGCTGAATCAGGACAAGTGTGTAAATCTATATTCAAGACATCGCTATATAAAATCATTTTAGCATAAAATCGTGAAGCATTAACAACCAAACCGGCGATACAATTGGCTCAGTTTGTAGTGACCTTATTTGCTATGCCAACGGTCGCGGGTTCGAGTCCCGCTGGTAGAATTTATTTATGTGATGAGCACGAATGTTTGTACGCCAGTCATGAGTGTTTATATTTATAATATGTATACATTATAAATAATATACGAGTATGTGTAAGTGTATCTGGTAACCACAACCTCGTAACTTACCATGGAGCTAGATTTTGCTGTCTGCTAACGTCTCAACATATTTATTACTTATTTTTATTTATATAAATAATTTTTTTTGACTCTATCTTGTTATATTTAATTCTTTTTTTGCTTAATTAGATATTTAATTTTTGATTTTTCTCTGTTTACTTTGATTAATATGTGTACGACAATAGACTTGTCATAGACGACGCTTGTGAAGCGGGCGTTAATAATAGGTATAAGGGAAAGTCCTGTCGTTTTTAAACTCTTGCACTTTTATGCGTTGCCGATCCTTACCAAGAATTCTGATCCAACTGAAACCGGTTTAAATAGTTAGATTAGTATATAATTAATGATTTATATACATTTTTTTGAATTTAAGTCAGTTTTTTTAAACTTTTAAAACTGTCAATATGAGTGAAGAAAAATTGCACTTATGACATTGTATATTATATGAGTTCCAAAAAGGGAATAATGCGATGAAGGCAAAAAAAACCTAGTGTGACGTGTTTGGAAAGGACGCAGTAATAGCTCGAATATGTCAAAAGTGGTTTGCGAAATTTCGTTCAGGTGATTTTTCTTTGAAAATTCAACCCAGTTAAGGAAGGCCATCAGATGTCAATGACGAAGTGCTACGCAGTATGATTAAGACAAATCCCACGTTAACTTCCACAAAAGTAGGCTTCAAGCTTGGAATTCATCAGACTACTGCTTTAGATCACATTGAAACGCTTGGTTTCGTGTTTAAACTCTCTGTTTGGGTGCCACACGAATTAAGCGAAAAAAATTATTGGTCAGAATTTCGATATGTTCTTTAAATCTTGCTCGTCACAAAAGGGAGCCCTTTTTTGGACCACTTGGTGACTGGAGATGAAAACTGGATAGTTTATAAATACGTTGTTAGAAAAAGGATATATGTTTATAAAGGGGAGACACCACCGTCCACATCCAAAGCTGGCGTGCATCCGAAGAAGGTTATGTTGTGTTGTTGGTGGGACCGCAAGGGCATTGTGCAATATGACTTTGAAAGCGAATGAAACGGTCGATGCTGATCGTTACTGTCCGCAACTTAATGTTTTGAATAAAGAAATTCAACGTAAACGTTCATGTTTCGCCAACAGAAAGGGGGTGATTCTTCACCACGACAACGCTAGAACCCGCATGGCAAGAAAAACCATACAAAAAATTGCAGAGTTGGGTTGGGAAACTTTACCTCAGCCAGCATATTCTCCAGATATTGGACCATCTGGCTATCATCTGTTTAAGTCGCTATAATACTTTATTGCTGGAAATAAATATATAAATTATGATGGTGTCCAAATAGCAGTGAAATAATACTTCGTCTCCAAAAAAGAGGAATTCTTTTCCAGTGGGTTAGATAAGCTGCCAGATCGCTGGCAGACATTTGTAACTAATAAAGGACATTATATTTTGGATGATTTTTTATTAAAAAGTGAAAAAAAAATTGTTCTCTCTTTTAGGAAAAAAACGACAGAACTTTCCCTTAGACCTAATAACTGCGACACAGTTACACTAATTATATATCGTTAACTATTATCGTTAAATGGTTTATAGGGTTCTGTACCCAAAGGGTAAAATGGAACCCTATTACTAAGACTCCGCTCTTCGTCCGTCTGTCTATCTGTCTGTTCGTCTGTCACCAGACTGTATCTCATGAACCGTGATAGTTAGACAGTTGAAATTTTCACAGACTGTGTTTTTCTATTGCCGCTATAAGAACAAATACTAAAAAACAGAATAAAATAAATATTTAAGGGGGCTCCTTTACTACAAACAAGATTTTTTGTTCGTTTTTGCTCGATATTGATAACGGCCACAGGTAGACGCTTGACATATTTACAATATATTTAGTTATATATTCACTTTAAAAATAAATAATTAAATTAAAATAAATCAAATATTTAAGGGGGGCTCCCATACAACAAACGTGATTTTTTTGCCGTTTTTATAGATAATGGCACGGAACCTTTCGTGCGCGAGTCCGACACGCACTTGGCCGGTTTTTTGTTAAATACTAAATGTTTTAAATAAACAAATAATAAAACTTTTTGAAATAATGATGATCAAATGTTATGGATTTTATACTTTTTTATTTAACTCACCCCATCGGGATCCTCCACAAGATGCGGCCCGAGAGATGCAAGGGTGCTCCACTTGCAGGAGGGCGGGGCTCGCGCGGCACATCGCTTGTGTGCTTTATATTTGCACAGCTCACAAGCGAGCGCGTGCGCAGTTCCTAGTGCACCGAGCGGCTCGCGACAAACGTTGCAGAAGGTTGGTCGAGCGTGGGTTGCGGCATACCTGTTCAAATTTAGCAGATATTGTTAAAATCCACAAAATACAATTGAAAATGTTTCTAAAAGAAGTGTGTCGTCATGAAATGGCATTGAATGCTAACTAATAATATGAGAAAGGGCTGCCTTTTAATTAATCGATTTTTAAAACAAATATGTATAAATACACTAAATTAGCATCATACCTTCGATCTGTTGAGAAATTACTTTCATTTTAAATAATGAAGATTTCAAGTATAAACAGACTTTAATTTCTAATATTCATCTATATCAAATCTTAGAATTAATCAAACAGAAGGCGCAATGAATAAGTAAAATAATTTAAAGACTAGCGATTCACCCGCGCCTCGCTCGGGTTCGTACGTTTCAACGTTTA
Organism: Brenthis daphne; assembly: GCA_947093115.1. NCBI lineage: Eukaryota > Metazoa > Arthropoda > Insecta > Lepidoptera > Nymphalidae > Brenthis > Brenthis daphne. The sequence continues at coordinate 21,265,637 of OX352472.1, read as the reverse complement.
GTATAGATTTCTCAGAGATGAGATATTTTCCCGCAGTAAAAAGTACCCTTATTGTAAACTTGGATAACCAGCTATCATCATAACAAATTTCATCAAAATCCCTCCAATGGTTTTTCGGTGATGCGGTCACAGACAGACAGAGAGACAGACAAAAATTCTATAAACTATATATTCGGCATATGTATCGATAATAATGTCTATTTCAATAAGATTTTCCAAAAAAACATTTGATGTACAGATTCGGCTTGGTTACAATTTTATTATATGTACCTGTAGATATTGTGGGATGTTGAATTACCTTAAGAAAGAAAAAAATCTTACCAATGATGGTCACCAGATGAGATGCTAGCTACGAGGTCTGCTACGTCGGCCCCACGGTGTAGGGCGCCTCGTAGCGCGCCCGCCCACGCCTCCATTTCACCGCGGTTATCCGCACACAGCACTAGACAGCGAGAGGCTGTTATCACCTATCGACAAAATATTCTATTGTTAATATATAATAAATCACTATCTTTTATATATACATTAAATAGACAAAGACAAAACATAATACTTTCTTAGACTTACGCGAATATTTGACATTTTAAATAAAACTATCTTTTCGGATTATTTCACGGATTTATTTTGATTTTTGGTTCCCGACGTTTCGAATGCTTTACAGCAATCATGGTCACGGGAGAGACTGAGGTGTTAGATGTCTCGAAGGTATAGTTGTTACAGACAGCCTACCCACAATTGACAAAATGAAAAATTGCACCAAGTGCCATACAATATTTTATAACTTTAAACATTTTTATAATTTTAATTAGTTTTATAATTGAATATGGAATATTATTTAATTTTTGCTGTTATCATTATAATTATTATAATTTTAAAAATATTAATTAGTAATCTATATTTAGTGTTGTCATTACTATATTTATAACCATAAAGAAAAAATATAAAATATAATATTAATTATTTAAGCCACATAATTGTTCTATGTGTAATTTTACAAAATTTTTCATTAATTTTAACTTTTTTTAAAATCATCTAGATTATAGCTGTATGATTAATATGCTCATTATGTTTGTGAACTAAGTAGGAAAAAGATCATCTCTAGGGACGCGCTCGAGCAGAAAGAGATTAAGCGACTCGATAATATAATTTTTAGACTGAAAAAATATATCGACTGCGAAATCACGTACTCGTCTATTATAATATTAGTCCTATTTTTAGATTTTTATATTTTAGGTGCTTTATTTGCGATTTAATATGACCTTGAGATATTTTTCATAGATGTACATAAAAAATATTAAAATCATTTTACAATCGACTAAAATATTACGTACTAGCGACTCATCTTCGTTTTGCTCGTGTTCGTCCCCAGATGATCCTTTAAGTTGACATAACTTTTTTATTTATGAACCGATTGAAATAAGACAAATACTAAATGTTTAATGAATCTTACCACAATACATTCGTGAAAACCTTACCCAAATCGGTTAAGGCGCTTACATTAGGTACATTACAGACAAACAGACAGAAATTCTAAAATTCATTGTTTTGGGTTTTATTGCGTTAATAAAAACCCCCAATAACAGTTTTTGTTTCAAATATATTTCATGTACAGACAAAGATCAGTTACAATTTTATTATATGTATAGATAAACATACACAAAAAACACCAGAACATCAGAATCAAAATATCTCCTATATTTTGAAGCTGGTATATAAACAAAAATTAAGTTTTTTTAAAAGAGCCCTGATTTATAATTTTGTGTCAGGTCAGAAAGTTTCAATAGCTCAAAGAATATATAATATTAATTAATTATCACTAAGCTAGCAAGCTACATTGAATTAAGTACTTTATATGCCCATCATCATCTTTGAGATATTTCCGAAATTTTAAGCGCGTAATAAAACTTATATCTTCCATCTTCGTATGAAGATAATAAAACATTTTTCCAAGAAAAAAAAACAATAACAATATGGTGGTCAAGTGTTAAGTCAATAAAATACGTAAATATAAGTATGTTGGGACATTAACACACAGCACCATCTAGTTCTATGGTAAGCTACGAGACTTGTGTTATGGATACCAGATAGTTGATACACTACACATATATAAACTTTTTAATACATACATATTATTAATATAAACACCCATGACTGGAGTACAAACATTCGTGCTCATCACACAAATGAATGCCCCCAGCGGGAAACGAACCCGCGACCGCTGGCACAGCAAGTAGGGTTTGAATATTGCATTGCAAACAAAAATTGTTTTCGTGTCATCAATTTTAGTTTCCTCCGAAGTAAAAAAAAAGAAATACATACATCATTTAAAAAAAAGACAATAATAGGGTCTCGGTCTGACCTGTAATTTCTTTCTGAACCCTAACGTGACCCTAATTCAGACTAAGAGTGATGCGATGAAGAGGGTTCACTAGACTAAGGCTATATCATTAATTTAATGATCCATGAGCTGTCATGTCCACATTAGGTCAAACAGGTTTATAGCTGTCATTAACTTTACAAACTACATATTATGTATTATATACTGCTATTTACTGCCTCGGTGGTGTAGTGGCTAGCATGTACGGCTGCACACCCGGAGGTCCTGGGTTCGAGTCCCGGGTCGGGCCAAGTTTAGTTATTGAGTCTTCCTGTATAGTAAGTCTCAGTAACAGCCCGGAGTTGGGAAGTTGGCGGTGTTTCACCCCCGTGCCTCGGAGAGCACGTAAAGCCGTCGGTCCTGCGCCTTAACTCTCACCGGTCGTGTCGAGTGGTCGTCCCACCGGAGTATGAGTGTGATAGGAATAGAGAGTGCACTTGTGTCTGCGCATACACTTGAGCACTATTATTATAGTGCTCAAGTGTATCTCCCGCGCAGTTGGCTAATCTCATTGAGATTGGCCGCCGTGGCCGGAATCGGCTAGGAGAACATCATCATGTATTATATGTATAGTGTATGTATTAAAAAACTTAGATCACTAGCCTTTGGCATGTGACTTCATACGATTATATATGTTACAGTCAAAACAAATTTTGACTAAAGAGGTTGGTGAAAAGTAGCTTTGACTGCAGGCCTTGGTCAATAGCAGTTTTTTACTGTGCCCAGGGGCGGTGCTAAGATTGAATCCGGCACTAGTGATATCGGTAAAAACTCTTAAAAAGTTAAGGTAATGTAGGTTGAAAGTTACTCGAAAGAATTCTCTTTTTCTTTCTAGGTTAGATTAGGTTAGAACATAAAAAAAAGTAAATAAAGTTTTGACTGTAACATAATATATTTACTTTATTATAACTGAGGGTGACTTTCGTATTATATTATGTATATACATACATTATTAACGTCCCACTGCTGGGTATTGGCCTCCTTTCTATTCGAAGAGGTCAGGCCACAGTCCACCACGCTGGCCAAGTGCGGCTTGGTGGACTTCGGATGTCTTTTGAAAACTTGCTAAGTTCTCTCAGACCTGCATGTTTCCGAGAGGAAACCTGCATGGTTTCCTCTCGGAAACTTCACCGTAAGGCAAGTGGTAATAATGTCGGAAACGATTCACACGTAAAAATATAAGAGTTGCGAGACCCGGGATTTGAACCCGCGTCGCAAAGGTAATATAAGAACTTTCTATGTATTTATTGAAAAAATAAACACTAAATTGGCGTATACATATGAAACATAAAAAAACAACGCATAACAACAATTTACCTCCTCTTTTTGAAGTCGGTTTAAAAGAAAATCATAGCAAAAAGATTGAAATCCAATTAGTCGCTTTCACGTAACGCTCGCAAATAACAACAGACTATATTTCTAAAAAATATTTACTCTTATTGGACTTCTCAAACATTTCCCTGATGGAAATTAAAAGATCAATGAGTTTCGAGAGTTATTAAAGATACTAAACATCACGACACGTGTATGCAGAAAACTTAAATACAATTGCTACATATAATCACATCGACGACATGTTTGGCTCAGTTTGTAGTGACTCTTCGTGCTGTGCCAGCGGCCGCGGATTCGAGTCCCGCTGGGGGAATTCATTTGTATGATGAGCACGAATGCTTGTACTCTAGTCATGGGTATTTATATTTATTATATGTATGTATTTAAAGTTATATATGTGTATTGTATCAACTATCTGGTATCCACGACACAAGTCTCACCATGTTTAGCTTACCATGGAACTAGATGGTGCTGTGTGTTAATGTCCCAACATATTTATTTATTTATAATTTGACATAATTTGTTCAATAGATAATTAAATTATAATATTTGGATTCTCACGTTACTGGAGCTTCCATCAAAACGAAATAAAACTTTTTTATAATAACGTAATCTCTATTATTGAAGCAACCTTCGACTGGATTTGAAAACACAAAAGACATAAACAAATTAGGGAAACTTTTATAAAAGCAGGTCAAACAAGATTCAACAGGGCTATGGAAGTTTTGTACTTTGTAGTAAATATAACACAGGGTCCGGATCGGTCCGTCTGTCTGACCTGCCGGGTCGGGCACCTGTTCGACCCGGCAGGTCAGACAGACAACTTGCCCAAATTAGTAGTAGATATATGAATTATTTTTTTTTTTCTATTTCGAGGATAAAACGCTAAGTCAGTATTATCTATATATATAAGTAAGTATTATCTCCTCCAGGTTATCTAAAAAATTAATAGAAATTAATTGTTAACTGACACACCGGTGTGCCCGCGGTCGTTGACGGAATAATATGTTCTGTCAATGCCAGTTTTAGTTCGTGGTGGCACCTCAAGCACATAGCGTTTATTTACGTGTTAAGGAGCTTTTGAAAGTCCCGGTTTAATCTGTCGCAAATAGTTATATAATAATTAAATAAATAAATAAATAAATTTGTTGGCACATTAACACACAACACCATCTAGCTCCATGGTAAGCTACGAGGCTTGTGTTATGGATACCAGATAGTTGATATTCTACACATATATAAACTTTAAATACATACATATTATATGAACTTTTTATGTGGAGAACGACGTTTAGAAATGGCTCGTTAGTCTAGTACTCGGGGATCTAAGATTTCGAGTCCAGGGTCGGGCCAAATAAAATAGATCTCTTTCAGTAATAGCCGGGTGTCGAGTAGTTGGCAGTGTTACATCCCGTACCTCGAAGAGCACGTTAACGCGTAGGTCCTGCCCTTGATTTCATTACTCGTGTTGAATTACAGTTCCATCGTCCTTGATGGTCAATCAAATCAAATGATAGGTATAGAGATGACCCATTTGTATGTGAACAAACTTGTGCACTATTATATTTCGTGGGCAGTTAGTTGGCCAGCCTCAGTAAGATTGGGATTGGAGTGGATTATCCCATACTAATATTATAAATGCGAAAGTTTGGGAGGATGTATGGATATCTGGACGTATAGATGTATGGATGTTTGTTCCTTTTTCACACAAAAATTACTAAATGGATTTTAATGAAACTACAATAATATAGCTCATATATCAGAATAACATATAAGCTTCTTTTTATCCCGGAATATTGTACGGTTCCGTGGATAGATCTGTGTTTGCTTTTCTAGAGGTGAACCCGAGTGAAGCCAGGGCGAGCCGCTAGTATTATAAACGCGAAAAAGGGTAGATGAATGAATGTTTGTTTCTTTTTCACGCAAAGACTACTGAACGGATTTTGATAAAACTTTATAGTTATATAGCTTATATATTAAAGTAACCCTTATGCTATAAGTTTTAAAGATATTATATTAATACATAATTAAAATACGCGTGCGGACCTGTGGGAAAACGCTAGTTATTTATGTATATTAACGTGCGGCATATAGAAAAGAGTGAAGTCTATGTACTACGCTTTAAAATTACTTCTATCCCTTGTCTAACCTTCAAAAGTTTACGTGAAAATGCATAAAAAAGTTTCATTAGTCCTGGCAATGTCAACAACATTGTTTATTAAAGCGTGGAAAGAGAAATCATTTATTAAAATATACTTTAATTTACGAGTTAAAACTCGTATATTAAATTAAAATTATAATGAGCCTCGTGCAAAGAGTGACGCAGTGCGTTAACATTCATAAAGATAAAATAACAAACTATCGACTAAATCAAACGTAGCGTTTTGATAGTAATAATAGAACACGTATATATAATATATATGTATATATAATATGTAAATCCATATTCGTACTTCCATACTTAATATTATTAATGTGAAATTGGGTTTGTTTGTTTGCTTGTCCTTCTTTCACGTCAAAACAGATTGACGGATTGGCGTGATTTTTTGCGTGGAGATTGTTGGAGGGCTGGAGAGTGACATAGGCTACTTTTTGCCGCGGGAGATTATCTCATTCCCACGATAAATTTAACATTTAAATTTAGCATTTTTCGAAATTCAACATTCCCATAAGGTGGTAAAATGGAGGATGAAAGTTTTTATGAAACCTACCCTTTTAGAGTTATTTTTCTTGGATGGAAGTTTTAAATAAAGGGCCTTTTATGAGTCAGTTTTATTTTATTTTAACTTTTACAAACAGATGACGTGGTTTTTAAATTCAGAGTTTTTTTTAAAGAGAAAGAATCATCAAGTATTTGCAATTATAAAGATATATAGTTTACATATAAATGTCACAGACAATATAATACCAACCTTTTTCTTGTACCTTTAGCGCAAGCGAAGCCGCGGGTTCTGTTAGTACTATATAAGACAAAACAGCTCAATACCTCTGTAAACCAAATTTCTTTTTTTCAACCGACTTCAAAAAGGAGGAGGTTCTCAATTCGACTGTATTTTTTTTTAATCAAATATTTTCGAAATCGGTGCCAGCCCATACAAAGCAAAGCACACCGACTTCGAAAATATTTGATTAGGTATGTATAGTAAATGAAAACTACCAATCAGTTATTTTTTACTTTTTAGTGCTTTTGTTTGAAGTCGGTTTTTATTTTTTTGTTAAAAAGTTTTTTGTTTAGCAGCTATTGACGAGGTTTTATGTTTTTTTTTTAAATTGGAACAGATTTTTCTTTTTATATAGAAGGACAATTCTATTCATATATATTTCCCTTAAATGTTTAATAATGATTACGGTCGAGTTTCGACCACTCGGCGAATACATAATTACATCGACTTCAAATCAAAAGTAATTATTACGCTCTTAGGGGTTGAATTTGAAATTGTTCTTGAAATTTATATGGAACAACCTTTGAAGTTTAACCTCTTTTATACCGCCTCCTTTTTGAAGGTCCAGTCATTAATAGGCGAGAGAGCATTACGAAAAAATCCGAAATATATAGAATTCACCCAAAAATTAAAGCTACAAAAGTTTTTTAACACAATTGTTAGTAAAATCTAATTGAAGCGGGTTTAAATTCTGGGTGTTTCACCTCTAATATTTTCATGGGCGCATCATTTTTACCATGATTAAGTACCACTTGTCTTACGGGGAATCAAAACATCGAGAGGAAATCTGCATATTGAGATGAAATAAAAATTTAAAGCTATACTGTTTATGAGCTATAACATCGAATCCGCGACGGAAGCCTAGAACCAACAACTAACAAGGTATAGTAAGGACAAAGCGATTTATTTATAACCATATATAAATAAAGTTCGCACCCTTAGTTTTCATCCTCTATTCACCTCTACATTTACTTACTTGTATATTTATGGTTAAGACGACCTGGAAAAACTTTATAGGTACATACATAGCTTCGTAAGCCTGTTCCTGTACTTTATATTAATATGACGACAAAACTATGCATAAACTTGCTTAATTTAAAAACGAGTTTGTAAATAAAATTAAACATTATGTATGAAAACATATTATAAAAAAAAGTCACCCCGCAGCCAAAGTGGCACCGACTTCGAAAATATCTGATTAGGTATCTATTCTAAATGAAAACCCCCGTTTAATTATTTTTTAAATTTTAGTGCCTGAAAGTTTTTGACTTTTTTTTAAGTTTTGTTTTTCCATTTTTAGTGTAGACGTAATAAGCAGGTAATTAGTAAGTAGAAAGTTTTTTAATAACATATTCAATTAGGCAATTTATTTTAAAAATATACTTATTGTTGATTTTTTTTAAAAACCGCTCAAGCGATTATAATAAAATTTACATGGGACCACCTGGGAAGTATACTCTTCGAGACAAAAGAAAAAACCAAATCGGTTCAGACGTCTTCGAGTAATCGGTGAACATACATAAAATAAAGATTCCGACGAATTGAGAACCACCTCCTTTTTGGAAGTCGGTTAAAATCCGTATCATACGCTTTTCACAGAGGGACAGATTGATTCATGAGGAAGGTTTAGATGTATAATACATTATGACGTTCATTGTTGAAGATGTCGGAAATAAAAACTTTTTAACAAAAAAATAAAAACCGACTTCAAACAAAAGCACTAAAAAGTAAAAAATAACTGATATGTAGTTTTCATTTACTATACATACCTAATCAAATATTTTCGAAGAAGAAGTCGGTGTGCTTTGCTTTGTATGGCTCCTCTCCTCTCCTCCTCCTTTTTGAGGAAGTCGGCTGAAAATCATGCCGACTGGGAGCTTTTTTAGTTTGCGTCGCGTAAACCATGATTAGAGTTAAACGAAAACAATGTGTTATGGAATTATTCTTCTTAAAAAGATCTACTAAAATAATATAAGTGACACTAATTCAATCTATATAAATAAAAACGTATTATGTTACTTTAAAAATACACAAATTTAAAAACACCAAAAGTTCTCGATCGAATTAAAATTTTGTGTACATTTGCTCAGTTATCTAAATTTTATTTTCCTTTTTTTTGTATATATTATTTTCTTTTGTATGTACAATACAGAATTATTATTATTATCACATCAAATTTTCCTGATGAGTGTAGCTACTATTGTCGGTGTAATGATCACGTCACTCTTACGAGTATATTATAAATATTATATATTTGATTATTTGTTTTCATTAACACAGCCACGGATGAAAGCGGAGAGTACAAATAGTTTATATATATAGCTGTGGGCAATATTGATACAAAAAGATATATCTATACATATAATAACACTGTACAGGTCGAATGTCTGTGTGCATTTGTTACCATTGTGTTATTTAAATAAAGATTGTTTTTTTTTATATTGAAATTTTGTTTCACTTTGCATCGGCTGGCACCGACTTCAAAAATGTCTCATTAGGCATCTATAGTTAACGAAAACCCCCGTTCAGTTACTTTTGAAAAAATAATACAACCAATGAACGTAGGACCTCTTTCTTTTTGGAAATCGGTTAAAAAGATAATCGGTATCAGCGATATCTTTTTCCACACAACATCACACATGTATTGTATTGATTCAACATAAACAGAGCAATAAAACCCTGGATTACTCCAGGATTGCTCCGCTACAAATGTAATCTACCTCAATTACAGAAACCATGTAGAAACAAACAAAAAAAGATCCTAATGAAATTGAAAATCGCTTACACGTTAAACCATAATATATAACCACCATAATATAAAACCTTCTGCAATAACCTATTAAACAAAACAAAAACACATATATACATATAATAAAATTTGTAACTAAGCCGAATCTGTACATTAAATATTTTTTGGATAATCTTCGCCCGCGTTCGAATTACCAAAAAGTAAAAACCAAATTCTTAGGTTTCACATATTAGTATACTCTTACATTGCAGTTTTTGTATGTTTCTCAGAAATAAGACATTTTTCCGCGGTAAAAAGTATCCTATATGTTGACCCGGATAACTAGCTATCACCATACCAAATTTCATCGAAATCCCTCCAGTGGGGTTTCTGTGATGCGGTAACAGACAGACAGACAAAAATTCTAAAAAATAAGATTCGGCCTCTGTATCGATAATATTGACTATTTCAATAAGATATTCCAAAAAATATTTAATGTACAGATTCGGCATAGTTAGAATTTTATTATTATTATTATATGTATAGATTATTAATATATCAAACTAGCGACTCACCCTCGCTTCGCTTCGAGTTCGTCCCTAGACAAAAACAAATCTATCCCATGGAAACCGTATATTTTTCCGACATAAAAAGTAACCTATGTACTATTCCACACTATAATTTATCTTTGTGCTTTTCATCCACATACGTTACAAACTCCATCCATCCAGTCATCCATCCATCCTCACAAACTTTATTTTTTTATTTTATTTAGATTTTACTAAAAAAGTTTTGCTATATACTAGTAAAAAATCGAGTGTTTTATTGCAAGTTTGTCCTCTAGGCGTTCCTAAACTATTCATGCGATTATATATAAACATAGGACTTAAAATGAAATACCCAATTATTACATTCGTTTATAAATGTATTTAAATAATTTGAATTTACAATAATTAAATAACACACCGGACCGTTACTCGCACTCTCACACCCTGTCAATATGACAGTTGTGTCACATATATTTTTAATAATAAAAAAAATAATGTTGCCATCAATGCCATAAAATTTATATAAATGAAATTAATAAATAATTATTATTTAACACATTATTATTGCCTCTTTAATTCATTTATTTTATTAATTCATTATAATAAATACAGATATTTTAAATTAAAATATGTAAAAATATGATGACTATGCTGACAGACGGCCGTCCTGTGAGTTGAATGTCCACATTCCGGCGCGGCCATTCGAGAGGCCTAAGATTTTTAACTACAATAAATAAAATATAACAAATAAAAAAACCTTCTTTGCACCTTTGCCCTTTATTTGAACACTAGCGACTCACCCTCGCTTCGCTCGGGTTCGTCCCCAGCTTACTTCCCCATACAAACTTTCATCAACATTTTCACCCCCTTAAGAGATAATTTCCGGGATAAAAAGTATCCTATGTCCTTCTCATGGTCTCAAACTATGTTCTTACCAAATTTCATTTAAATCGGTTCAGTAGATCCAGAGATTACGCCCTACAACATCACAAGCTTTACCTCTTTATAATAGTAGTATAGATTACAAATATGACTGGTAAATACGGCCTAAGGGGCGGAAACGGCCTTAATTGGGATTATAATTTTGAAAACCAGCAAAAGATTAAGTATAAACCGCCTTGCGTCAATAAGCGAGATATGTACGTCTTAATTACCACATAGTCTGTCCACATGTGTGACAATTTGCTTTATGATATGTATTTATTATATTCTAGCGACTCACCCTCCAGTGGTTTTCTCGTACTGCGTGTCCATACAGACAGACAGACAAAAATTCTAAATACCCTGTATCAATAATAATGACTATTTCAATAAGTTTTTCCAAATAAATATTTAATGTACAGATTCGACTCAGAATTTTATTATATGTATAGATTTCGGACGATTATTCAATTTTTTATTATAATTGAGGCTTTGAAAACATAAAAGGGTCAATTTAGCAAAAATTAATATTCATAGAGCAAATGAATGAGATGACGTCAAAAAAGGGCGAGCGTACAAGCTATTTTTTGAAATATTTACAAAATATTATACTTTTAATATTGATTGATTTTCATTCATAAAAAAAATAGTGTGTATATATACATATATGTATTATGTATGTATATGTTTATACATTGTATTTATTTTTGTTTTACATAATGGTTGGTTCTATACATACAGAGGCACATGCCTCTTTCCGAATATTTCTCTATACTTCTTTTTCTCCTGAACCGTTATCACACATTATTTTCCACATACGTATGAAATTAACTGGAAGAGATCTCTTTTGGGTAAACAAACTACCTTTTTACATCATCGTATCATTGTATTTTTTGTAGTCTTTGTTTTTATTCAAAATGATCTTTAACCTGAAAAATATCTTTTAATTATATAATTTTGCTCTTCCCTTGCTTGACTGCTTTTGATGATATTTTTGTACTTAACGTGTCATCTGGATGGTCTATAGCTATAGTCAAACCCAGAAAGTTATGCTCTTATTGAGATCCAGAATAACTTTTCTCTCTTTCTTTTCTTTATTTAAGTACAATAAAAAATATTGTATTCAGCCCCTTTTAACGCCCTACTGTTGGGCACGGGCCTCCCTTCAATACGAGGGGGATCAGGCCATCACGCTGGCCAAGTGCAGGTTGGCGGACTTCACATGTCTTTCGAAAACTTACTAGGTCCTCTCAGACATGCAGATTTCCTCACGATGTTTTCCTTCATCGTAAGGCAAGTTGTAACCATGTTAGAAATGATTCGTACATGAAAATATCAGGGTGTGACCCGGGATTTGAACCCGCTTCACTCGGTTTCCCAAGCGAGCGCGTTACCACTGGTCAACCACTGCCTTTGAAATAAATAAAATATACATACGTGTAATGTATGCCACTAGAAAAATGTACATATTATGTATATTATTTCCGACCAAAGCGAGGTCTGTGGAAGAAAAACATCTGCCACGACCGCTCGTTATATAAAGAAATGACGTTGATAACGAAAAACTAGTCTAAAAACGTATGAAACTCGAAAGCACTATGCAAATTACCAAACAGCCCAATTTAAAGTACAAAGAAACGATAACATTACGTGCGCTTGTGAAAACATACATCGAACATAGGTAAATATAGTTGAAACGGCAGCCAAGTGACGGCGTGTGTAATTTTAATCTCGTTAGTAAGCAAGCAAAATATTTGAAGCAAAACCGTCCGTACATTGTAGGTGTTGTCCTTTCCGAGGAATGCAAACATGCGGTTATGCTGAAATTCGCCAACAATCGTTCAAGTCACGCGCGGCGTTTGCTTTAGAATTAGGTTTTAAGTACTAGCGACTCACCCTTTTTTTTTTTTTTTTTTTATTTATTTATTTATACTGACACACCTCCGATGTGGGAGTCGGAGTCCTTGTTTACAATTTTTCTTACTTGCTATTACATTATTTTTTAAGCGGTATTCTACATATAGTCTTACTTTCTATTTGTACTTTAGATTTACAGTATTTTTACATTTTCCTTATGATTTATCTTATTATTACTAGTTTTGTTATTTTTATAACTTATTACATATTCCTTATTTCTATTACATATACTTACTTAGTTCTATCTCTAACATTTTACTTTTATACTTAAACTAGCGGCTCACCCTCGCTTCGCTCGGGTTCGTCGCTAGGTACGTTTCAAATAGATATAAAAAGTTATTAGCCAGCGTAAACCATATAAATTATAATTTTTTTTCGTTAATTATTCTGATGTTTTAATACTTACCTATTCCGGACTAAGAGAAATCCAAAAATTAAAATATCATAAAAATTGGAACGCGGTCGAACGGGATAAAAAGTATCCTATGTCCTTCTCCTGGCTCTAAACTACCTCCCTGCCAATTTTCAGCTAAATCGGTTCAGCCGTTCTTGAGTTATAAGCGAAGTAACTAACACGACTTTCTTTTATATATATAGATTTCATGCACAATACCATCATAATGTTGTTATGGTGGATTTACAATTTTCATACTTATATTGTTTTACATTGTAATGGATATAGCACTTTTTTTTTTTTTTTCTAAGTCTTAGTGCTATGTCGTTTATTCGCTATTTTTGTAATAAAAGAACAAAATGCTAAAAATATACTGCGATATTGTTTATTTGCTAGAATAGTGTGTAGGTTGTCTAGTTTGAGTTCCATTCTTATTTGTGCTTCCAGGTCATGGCGTGCCATGCAGAATCTCGGACAGTTAATAATCAAATGGATGCTTGTTTCCATTTCGTTAGAATCGCAAATGCATCTGGGGTCAGTAATGCATTTAAATCTTGTCAGGTATTCTGCATAGCCGCCATGACCCGTGATTGCCTGTACTTGTGTTGGCGTCAGTGTGATGTTTCTTATGATTTTGTAGCTGTTTATGATGTCTGGGAAGAAGATTTTAGTAGTTTTGCCAGTTGGTCCATTTTGGTAGGCTCTATCCCAGACATCAATGGTATGTGCTTTGATTAATCTTTTGATGGTGGATATCGGATATTTGTCGTAGCAGGGGGCGATCTTTTTATTTTTGGCTGCTTCTTTAGCTAAGAAGTCCGCTCGCTCATTCCCTGGGATTCCCGTGTGCGCTTTGACCCAAAATAGTCTAAGTATTTTATTTTGTGCTGACAGTTTTTTCAGATCTTTCTTTATGGGGAGCGCTAAGGGATGGGTTGTGTCGGTCCTTCTCAGGAGATCCAGGGAAGATCTTGAGTCACTGAAGACGTTGATCGAGTACTCCTTAGTCCCGAAGGCGACCTGGAGGGCCTGGCGCAGCGCGTACATCTCCGCCTGGAATACTGAGCAGAAACGAGCCAAGCTATACTTTCTGCTTAGTATTTCACGCTCGTTGTTCCAACAGGAGATGGCCGCGCCCACGCCATCCTCTACCTTGCTGCCGTCCGTGAAGATGCACAGCCCTTTAATGCTGTGCCTCTCCACGGTTTCCGGCTGCAAGTCCTCGAGACAGGTGTATTCGATCGATGTCTCCATCGCGGGGTGAGGCAATTCAAGGAATGGAACCTTGTTTTCGACTTCCCTGCCTTTAAGCTGTTCCATTGGTTTTCCCCTTTTTATTTCATAGATCTTGGCGGCTTCTGCTATTCTTAATTCTAAAGGCAGAAGACCTGCAAGCGCCAGGGCGGCATCGAATGATACCGTCCTATACGTCTTGCAAATCTTCTGCGCGAATCCTCTTTGTACATTATGTAATACTTTTCTGTTACCGATCTTTGCTGCCTCACTCGCCCAAACACTGCTCGCATACATGATGATTGGTTCAGCCACCGCCGTATAAGCGACTCACCTTTGCTTCGCTCGGATTCGTCCCTAGCTTGATTCCCCACACAAACTGTCATCCCCATTTTCACCCCCTTAAGGGATGATTTCCGGGATAAAAGTCCTATCCTATGTCCTTCCCAGGGTCTCAAACTATCTTCTTACTAAATTTCATCTAAATCGGTTCAGTAGATCCAGAGATTACCCCCTACAACGTCACAAGCTCACAAACTTTACCTCTTTATAATATTATTATAGACTAGCGACATACCGAAAGAGGGTCTCTCTAAGGTGCATGCCTAACTGTAGTGTAAAAAATAACACATAAGCCATTTTTTCCACATCAATTAAAATTATGATGCTTTCTGACAGTAAACAAATTAATATGTTGGGATATTAACACACAGCACCATCTAGTTCCATGGTAAGCTACGAAACTTGCAGTTGATAGACTACACATAATATAACTTTTAAAAACATACATATTGTAAATATAAACGCTTAAGACTAGAGTACAAACGTTTGTACTCGTCACACAAATGAATGCTCCCAGCGGGACTCCAACCCGCGACCGCTGGCACAGCAATTAGGGTCACTACAAACTGCGTCAAACGTGTTGTCGTCATAATAAAGAAATAATACAATAATTGATATGAAATTTTTATAAACACAATACGGTCTTTGTCGGATCTTCCCATTAGTCGGTTAAGGCATTGTTGGGATAGATATCAACTGGATGAAGAAAATCCTTTGGTGAATTCCACTTGGATATTGTCACTTATTAAAAAAAACCACCCCTTTATCTCCATTCTTATTTTTTTATCTTTTGTTTGGTTTTATTATTTACTAGCAACTCATCCTCGCTCCGCTCGGGTTCGTTCCTACTTACGTTTTAACATTTACTATTAATTTCTCAGTGATGAGATATTTTCCCGCAATACAAAGTAACCTATATGTTGACCCGGATAACCAGCTATCATCATACCAAATTTCATCAAAATCTGTCCAGTGGTTTTCTCGTGATGCGGCCACAGACAGACAGACAAAAGTTCTAAAAACAATAGATTCAGCCTCTGTATCGATAATAATGTCTATTTCAATAAGATTTTCCAAAAAATATTTAATGTACAGATTCGGCTTGGTTACAATTTTATTGTATGTAATTAATAAATAGATAATTAAATTAAAATACATAAATAATCACATATTATATATATATATATATAATTTAATAAAACCAACTCGAGCGAAACGAGGGTGAGTCGCTAGTATTATTATAATTATAACGTGTTTGACAGTGAATTTCAAAAGAAACTTGATTATAGGTACTGGCGCGCTTAGAAGCCAATGAAAATTGATTAACTTGATGGAATCAATATAATAAGGAAATTGTCGTTTTAATAAACCAAAAAAATCGAAGTAGCTTAAATTGACTTTCAAAATTAATTTACATAATTAATTAAATACATATACGCGAAGCAAATAAAGCAGGAAAGCAAGCAATAAGCAAGTTAATAAAAAGTTAACAATAGTTATTGAGTACTAGCAGAACCCGCGGCTTCGCTCGCGCTAAAACTACGAAAAATACTCTAAAAAGGTAGTTTCATACAAACTTTCATCCCCTATTTTACCCTCTTATGGGATGAATTCTCATGGTTCTTATTTCTTCATTCATAATTATTATGACCTTCGATAATGAATTATCAAAAAATGCTAAAACACGTATTTACAGGTGGCCCAAAATAACGTTGAAAAGTGATTTTTCAAATAATTTTATTAACTTTAAACTTAAATGAAATTATGCTATAAATTATAAAAATACAACTTATTTTTTACAAGAATCCCTATTTGTCTTTAAAATAACCTCCTTTAGCGCGAATGCATAGAGCTAAACGCTTGGTAAAATTTTCCACAATTTTCCGCACTTCCTCAACAGATATTTTGTCCCACTCCCGTGTAAGAGTAGCCTTCAGGTCATCAACAGTTCTATGAGGCGTAGAACAGGTCCTTGCCTCTAATACTGATCATAAACTGTAATCCATTGGATTCAGATCAGGCGAGTAGGGTGGCCATTCTTTTGAGCTGATAAAATCAGGGAAATTGCTTTTGCACCACTGTTGAACACTTAAAGCTCTGTGAGCTGGAGCAGAGTTTTGTAGAAATATCCATGAATGGTTACCAAAGTGCTGTTGACTCCAAGGAATAACCACAGATTCAAGGATGTCTCGTCGGTAATTTTCTTGGTTAATTTTTATACCATTTTCTACAAAAACGAGGGGAGTTTTGCCAGTGGCGCGGATTGCACCCCAAACCATAATTGCTTTTGCGTTTTGGAGACGTGGAATGACTGCGGCAGCTCCAGGACGAGTGGAAGACCAGATCCTGTCATTTTGGTGATTATGGGCTTGTTCTATCGAAAAAAATTTTTCGTCGGAGAATACGATATTTTTCCAATTCGAAGCAGCGGAGCGTTGTTTAAGCAAACGACATCTCTCAAGGTGAACTTTTTTGTCTTTCTCTGTAAGCAATTGCGCTTTTCTGAGTTTGTATGGTATTAATTAGAGATCATATTTCACTATACGCTGCACGGTGGAGCGACTTATTCCCAAGTCTCGTGACATTTTTCTCACCTTGGTATGTGGATTTCGGACTAATCTTTGTTTGGTAATGTGTTGGTTCCTAGCAGTTCGAACAGTCCGCTTACGTCCTCTCCCAGGACGGTCTCCGATGTTGCCGAGCTCAACATAGCGTTTAATTGCTGAAGAAACTAGCTGACGACTAATACCAAGAATGTTTACTAGCTCACACTGCCGTTTTCCACGCTCATATAATGAAATTATGGCTCCACGCTGCTCTGACATAACGTAATAAAATATTTTAAAACTTTTTAGCCAACAAACAATATTAAAATGGCGCCAAAGAATGAAGAAAGAATAAACAAAATCAAAAGAGAACGCAAGGCATTCCATTTTTAAAATATTATTTTTTTAATTTTGTCAACGTTATTTTGGACCACGGTGTATTTAATTGTATTGAAGAGCATTATTAGTAAGTTTCAAGTAATTCTGATCTTAAATATTTTTTTGGGTTGTATTATAACGTGTTTTCCCGAAGGAATAAGATAATGTCCCGCGGCAAGAAGTAGCCTATGTCACTCTCTAGCCCTCCAACTTTTTCCACACAAAAGATCACGCCAATCCGTCACTCCGTTTCGACGTGAAAGAAGGACAGACGAACAAACAAACAAACAAACAAACAAACACACTTTCACATTTATAATATTAGTATGGATTAACGCTACAACTGCCATACTCGTATTTGTAAAATATTTCTAAGGGCACATCTCTCGAGACTTTACAAAATGTACGAGATATAATGCACACTAAGATTTCTTTCGGCACTTAAGCTGTCACTATACGATGTTGCGTGAAATAAATATTAGTAAGAATATGGATTTTATATAGTTAAAGCACTTCTAAATGAATCGCATATATTTTTAAATAATTATTGTTTATCAATTAAAATAAAAAAAAACCTAACTGCGTAATAAGCAAACTAAAACTATAGGGAAGAAGTTGATAAAGGAACATAGCATTTATTATTCAGTCGGAGACATATTATACATATATGTAAATGTTTTGTACTTGCTATGAATTTTGTACTCGTTTGAATCATCAAAATTGGTTAAGCCGTTTAGTAATTACGAGAGAAAATAGTATCGAACAAACATACATACACATAATAATTGAGTCTTTCTGTAAAGTAAGCCTCAGTATCAGCCCGGAGTTGGGAAGTTGGTGGTGTTTCACCCCCGTGCCTCGGAGAGCACGTAAAGCCGTCGGTCCTGCGCCTTAACTCTCGCTGGTCGTGTCGAGTGGTCGCCCCACCAGAGTATGAGAGTGACAGGAACAGAGAGTGCACCTGTGTCTGCGCGTACACTTGTGCAGTATAATATCTCCTGCGTAGTTGGCTAGTCTCAATGAGATTGGCCGCCGTAGCCGGAATCGGCCAGGAGAACATCGTGTGATGTTAATATATAGGTACGAGTATATATGAATATAGGTCCCTTCTTCTTCATACGGGTTTTGGGCTTTGCCGCTGTCGGGTATAAAAGTACCTACAACGACTTCAGAGTCACTTAAAATGAATATTCCATCCTTGGAGGTGGAATTCTTTTGAAGTTAATACGCGACAGTCGTTGAGGTGTATTACTAATACTAATATACATTAAAAAATAATTATGAAAATATCGTTTTACAATCCGCATAAATATCGGGATATTTATATACTTTTTGAAATCGGTCCAAAATAAGTTAATTGCATCGAGTTATAATAAAATGGTGCTTATAATGATTTAAGTTGAACGAGCTAATCTTTGTAACTGCTAGCTTATTTTATCACTAACGACTCACCCTCGATTTGCTTCGGGTTCGTCCCTAGACAAAAACAAATCTATCCCACGGGAACCGTACGTTTTTCCGGGATAATATAACCTATAGCCTTCCTCAATAAACGGGCTATCTAAAGCAAAAAGAATTTTTCAAATCAGAAGTAGTTTCTGAGATTTGCGCGTTCAAACAAACAAACAAATTCTGCCTACTTATAATATTATAGTTTAGATTTATGGCTTAGGTATTGAGAAAGACTATGTATAGACAATACGTCTTACAACAACAACAATAATAGCATTACACACTGATTAATTATTCAACGCTAAATCCAATTTACTTGCTTCTAGTCAAATTGTCCCAAGAATATTAGATGATTTAGGTTGATTCGCGTCAATAAATTTTACAGGACGACAGTGCGCATTAGTGTAATGAAAATCAAGTATTTTACTTAAATGATACCACTCAGTGTTATTCTTGAGATTTATATTATGATAATTTAAATTTATTTTCAGGAATGAGTAACTCCAGCTTTTTGGCAACGAAAATTCCCTTGCTTTGAATCTTTTGGGCAGTGTATGTGTTATTGTTACTGAGATTTTAATAAGTTTATTCTCAGTAGATACACACAAGATCACATCAGCATTGAATATCTTCCCTTTTTGACATACGGGAAAAAGAACAAAGTGCTGTACAAAATCCTATAAACAATATTAAAAATTAAAATAATTAAATAACCATAACTAGTCAAGTTTATATTGTAAATTATCACCAAATATATACTAATTTCTATCCCGTAGGAATACACAAACAGACAGACAGACAGACAGACATACATACATACACGTACTTCTGCTTTCACAATATCAGTATAATATGACCAGTAGAAATATTAATACCATATTTGTGTACTGATAGTTTCACTTACTAATAGGATGTATGTATGTAATACGTATGATCCCTTGTTATTTCCGGTAGTGTGGAGGAGGCATTCAATCGTTACTGCATTTATCTGTATAGATGGGCCGGAAAGAAAAGTTTATTCGAACCAATGGAAACTACATCAATAAATTTTATATTTATCGACTGGTATTACTAAAGCAACCTATATAAATACACTTGAAGAACTCGCGTCTTCGCTTGCGCTAAAACTATAAAAAATCTCATTGGCTTTATGCAAAAGGCATTTTTGAAATGGGCTCAGTAGTGTCTGAGCTTAAAGCACTTAAATATTTTATAAGCATCAGTATTGCAATAATGTATGGAAGTTTGACCGATTTATTGACATTTATGATTACTGCTCCGCTCCCTTGGATAGTAGCATGATGATTATAACCTATAGCCTTTCTCAATAAACGGGCTATCTAATGCAAAGAGAATTTTTCAGATCGGATTAGTAGTTCCTGAGATTAGCGCGTCCAAACAAACAATCAAAATCTTTTTCATTTAGGTTAATATTTAATTACATTATCTTCACTCAATTTTAAAAACTCAAATCTGTTGAACTGTTATAAAGTATGAGGAAGTAACAAACAGACTCGATTGACACTTTGACAATGGTTTATTTTAAAAGGATAGCTTTAGACTCTGAAGAAAAACAAAATGCTATATAATTTGTAGCTTATATCTCTGTATGTTTGTATATATGTATATCTGGTCTTATGGTATTGTAACTCTCAAAAGTGTAGACCGAATATCAAGCGTTTTTATTAATTGAAAGCTGACTAAGCCAAACATTTTTTTTAATGTTGGGAAATGCAT
This sequence comes from Brenthis daphne, assembly GCA_947093115.1. NCBI lineage: Eukaryota > Metazoa > Arthropoda > Insecta > Lepidoptera > Nymphalidae > Brenthis > Brenthis daphne. The sequence continues at coordinate 21,244,790 of OX352472.1, read as the reverse complement.
TTACGTATGCCACCCCAATACATACAGGTAATTATGTGAGCCTCAGAAAAGTTAGTACTACCCACTAAAACCCCACAGAACGTCCCCCATCTTAATGGAACATCGCACGATCAATTACGCACTCAAACACGACGCCCCGACAAGCCCAACATACCACAGGTAAACACATTTCGAAAAATATTTCATTAACGTCTTTGACTTTATCACAATTTTCCTATACATACATATTATGTATAGAAATGTGTGGACGTGACAAGTAAATAATATATGTAATTATAATATACCAAAGATTAATTTTCGCTATATAATGAAGAAGGTCGCAATCGAAACAAAAAAAGCTTACCGAGCTTTCAGAATTAATAAGCATTTTAATTTCTCCCGCGTAAATTGCTCCCGAATTGTAAGGCTTTGTGTTCAAATTAATTAAAAAATAATAAACACTTTGTACGCTGCAAAAAGAATACGGGGCTTAATATACAAAAGTGGAATGATTTAAAAATATATAGATATTTATAACTTTAACACACCTACTTTTGCCCGCGGATATTCTCGCTTATTATGACGATGAAAATTAGTCTATGTCACATTAATCCTTTATCCATATGCCAGTGTAAGATTTGTAAAAGTCGGCATAGCCGTCTATCTTCTCGTCGTCTCCTCTAAAATAATATAGAAAGAATTTACCTGTGTAGAAAAATAAGAAAGAAACTGTAAAAAAATAATGTATTTTATAAAGCACGTAAATCTCGCGACAAGTTTTTATATCATATAAATTGTGTGATGTAATAAATTGTTGTATTTGATTTAATTTAAATCAAAAATAAAAAAAATAACTATGATAAATCGCCATTTTGTAACGTCCGCCATATTGGATTAAAAATGGCGACATTTACATAATATGTTGGGACATAATCGTGCATTGTCTCGAAAACCAAACTGGTTTGCCAAATTTCAGCTTAATCGGACTTTGGGAAGTGGATCAAATTTAACTTGCATAATTTCATTACACACCGTAACAGGTGAAACTAAATAGAAGCTTGTAATAAAATCGATTCAATGATCACACGGACAAACATTTTTTCATTCAAGATCTACTGCAAAGTAAACAAATTCTATTATTTAAGATTTATTTTTATCACCCCACCCACATTTCCATCGACTATAGGAATATGCCGACATTAATTTAGAATTACATAACAAAACTATATAAAAAGTGAAATAAAAGATTTATTATGCAACAGTGAGTGACAAATGAGGCATTGTCTCCAGAGGCATTAGAAAAAATTGTGTCTACGATACTAGAAGGAAGTTACGTACGTAAAAAGCATGAGGACACCCCAGAGACCTCGTACTACGAGATTGATGACAGGAGGAAAAACGCGGTCGAGTCGGACGTACAAATTTACTGTGTCGTAAATACGACCACATTGTTTATTTGTGTTTTGTATTATTAGAGACTTTCTATTGTTTTACTTGGGTGAGTATAAAAGAGCCTGTAGTATTTATCAATACATATAATAAAATTGTAACTAAGCCGAATCTGTACATTAAATATTTTGTTGGAAAATCTTATTGAAATAAACATTATTATCGATACAGAGGCCGAATCTACAGTTTTTAGAATTTTTGTCTGTCTGTCTGTTACCGCATCACAACAAAACCACTAGAGGGATTTTGATGAAATTTGGTATGGTGATAGCTGGTTATCCGGGTCAACATATAGGATACTTTTTACCACGGGAAAATATCTCATTTCTGAGAAAAAAATACATAAACTGCAATGTAAGAGTATACTAATATGTAAAACCTAAGAATTTGGTTTTTGGTCATCTGAACGCGGGCGGAGCCGCGGGAAATGCTAGTAATATTATATATAGTAGCATATTTGAATTTTCAATCGACTTCAAAAAGGAGGAGGTTCTCAATTCGACTGTATGTTTTTTTTTTTATGTTTGTTACCTCAGAACTCCGTCATTTATTAACCGATTTGAACAATTTTTGTGTTGTTTGAAAGTGTATACTTCCAGATTGGTCCCATTTAAATTTAAAAAAAAAATACCACCCCTAAGGGTGGTAAAATGGCTAATGATGAATTTAACCTACTTCTAATTGTCATATTGACTTGAAACTTTGCAAGTGTTTCTATTTCCGTTGATAGTACAGTGGTTCGGTATTGTTGACCTGATCTGATGGTAAGGCCAGAAGGTGGATAGGTGGAACTCTTCAACGGCTAATAGTAGATACTTTGAGTTTGGGCTTGTTTTGTTTGATTTGACAAGCCTAACACGTTAGAATTCTTACTTTGCTACTACTGTCTACACTAAAAAGGGAAAAATAAAAACTTTTTAACAAAAAAATAAAAACCGACTTCAAAAAAAAGCACTAAAAAGTAATAAATAACTGATTGGTAGTTTTCATTTACTATACATACCTAATCAAATATATTCGAAGTCGGTGTGCTTTGGCTAAGTAATTAAAGCCTATCTATTAAATACATACCTAATCAAATATTTTCGAAATCGGTGCCAGGCCATATAAAGCAAAGCACACCGACTTCGAATATATTTGATTAGGTATGTATAGTAAATGAAAACTACCAATCAGTTATTTATTACTTTTTAGTGCTTCTTTTTGAAGTCGGTTTTTATTTTTTTGTTAAAAAGTTTTTATTGTGTGTAGCCACTCAAGCCATCTCAGCGTGAAGGAGTAGCAACTTACAGGCACACACACACACACCCACGCAGACATATACTTTTACATTTGCAATAGTAATATTGTATTCAGCCTTTTCTTAACGTCCCACTACTGGGCACGGTCCTTCCTTCAATTGGGGGGACAAGCCATAGTTCACCACGCTGGCCAAGTGCGGGTTGGCGGACTTCGGTTTTCTCAGACATGCAGGTTTCCTCACGATGTTTTCCTTCACCGTAAGGCAAGTGGTAATCATGTTAAAAATGATTCTCACATGAAAATATCAGTGGTGCGAGACCCAGAGATCCCCGCTCACTCGATTTCTCAAACGAGCGCTTTACGACTGGGCTACCACTGCCATAGTAATAATATTATTATTTATTTTATAATTTCTAATTTGAATAGTGGTTGAAACCCTTAGCGAGGGTCTGACTAACTCTTTAATACACGTTTATATTTGTTTAGTCACTAATAAAAGGTCAACTTCTCGTAATTAGACACCTACGCAAATTGTTGACCCGCATACGAAGTAATTTGGCTTGAGAGTCGAAAAATATTCAAACATGCAAATTTATTTTGCCAATTTTAATGTATGTATAACTACATATCAAAGGAAAGGTTTTAGAATTAAAAAGTGGTAGTTCTGAAATATATGTATGTATATACCTATGGCCTCTTAAATAAATGTATCTACGAAACTTGTACTTAATATACAACAAATCGCTTAGGAAATCAATCATTCACCTGCCATACATACGGCTAGCGACTCACCCTCGTTACGCTCAGGTCCATCCCTAGTTATAATTAAGGTTTAGTATATAGTTATCAGATATGAGATATTTTCTTGCAGTAAAAGGTATTTTATATATTAACCCGGTTAACCAGCTATTATATCAAATTTTATCAAAATCTGACCAGTGGTTTTCTCGTGATGCGTTCCCAAATAGACAGATAGACAAAAAAATCTAAAAACTATAGATTCGGCCTCTGCATCGATAATAATGACTATTTCAATAAGATTTTCCAAAAAATATTTAATGTACAGATTCGACTCAGAATTCAATTATATGTATAGATAAAACAAAACATTCATTTGCAAGTTGTGCTTTTAAACGGTTATGCATAATTGTGCTGTATTTTAATTATTTAACTTAAATATTTTCTTGTAAAACATGTACTTAATAACCACTAGCAAACCTTATTGAAATAAATAAAGAGAAGAAGAAAGAAAGAATTTGTACCGATTACTTGGAAAAAATTTGGGAAAGTCTCCAGTCAACGTGCCCAATATGATTTTTTTTTGTGCAAATACCTTCCATTATCCCGTGGGAAGCTTTCATTTTCTTATAATATAGTGAGAGTAGTATACTTAAGACTTACTCTCGCTTCACTGGGTGCGTCCCTAGGTGCCTAGCTATTAATTATTATTAGTCGATAAAGTACCTCAACGGCCATATTTTTCCTTCAATTATTTCGTTATTATGATATCTGAAAATAATCTGAATAAAACATACGCCATTTTTCGATTAATATACGTCGCATATTTTCAATCAAATTGGAGAAAATCTAATTCCACTCACGAGGCTCGTCGTATATGTATAATATCCGATATAGTCAACTGCCTAAGTGGTCTAGTGGCTAGCATGTACGGTCGTAGATCCGGAGGTCCTGGGTTCATGTCCCGGGTCGTGCCACATTTATTTTATTGAGTTTTGAGCTTTTCTGTCTAGTAATTCTCAAGCCCGGAGTTGGCGATGTTTCACTCCCGTGGCTCGGACACCATGTAAAGCCGCCGGTCCTGCGCCGAAACTCTCAAGTCTCACCGGTCGTATCGATTTGTCGTCCCACCCGCACTTGGCCAGCGTGGTGGAGTATGGCCTGATTCCTCTCGTACTGAAGGGAGACCCACGCCCAGCAGTGGGACGTTAAAAAGGGCTGAATACAGAACCGTCACATATCTATGAAGAATTGCAAATATTAAATTATTTTCGTACCTACTTCAAAGATAGGTATAATTTCAAAGAAGATAATATTATAATATACTAGCATTGCCCGCGGCTTCGCCCGCGTTCAGATGATCAAAAACCAAATTCTTAGGTTTTACAAATTAGTATACTCTTACGTTACAGTTTTTGTATTTTTTCTCAGAAATAAGATATTTTCCCGCGGTAAAAAGTATCCTATATATTGACCCGGATCACCAGCTATCACCACACCAAATTTCATCAAAATCCCTCCAGTGGTTTTTCTGTGATGCGGTAACAGACAGACAGACAGACAAAAATTCTAAAAACTATAGATTCGGCCTCTGTATCGATAATAATATTTATTTCAATAAGATTTTCCAAAAAATATTTAACGTATAGATTCGGCTTAGTTACAATTTTATTATATGTATAGATGTATGACATATGTAAATAAAACATTTTGCTTAGAATGAGGAATTAACACGGCTCTTTGTAGCTGTTTGTGCAAATAACTTAACGTGTTTAAATACATATTACATGTATAAATAAATTTTAGCACCCTCTTATCTTCTTTAATGTTTATTTCTACGATGAGAGTGTTTAAATGGCATTTGCCTTTGTATTCAAATCATTTTTTAAAAACACAAATTTGTGTAGCTTTTTTTGGATAATTTATTAAAAAAATATATATTTACGTACCTGTATATTAAAATTTAATAAGTTTTTCTGATATTTATGGAAAAAAATTTTTTTTTCAAATACACATCTCGCACATTTGATTGTACGTAGGATAATTTTGTGGAATCGTCGGTTGAATTTTTAATTACAAAGCTTAATCGACGAAGAACGAACAGCGAAAAATAATCTATCTTTCTAACTAAGCTTCTAAACAGATGTAAGTAAATAATTTTGAGTCGTCGTTTTTGTGTAGTGTTCAATTTTTATTTGTACCTACACTGAAACAGTTTATCATTGCCGGACGACATTTTTTTTTTCAATCAATCTGACTGTCGTAAGACTAGTAAGTCCTTCATCAATATTTCGACAACTTTGTTTAATTCAGTAATGCATAATAACATACATTCAACATTAAAAATATTAGAAACACTCAAGAAAAACACACTACTACGTAGTAATACGAAATGTTGTACGCGTGTTTGTGTACTGGTGTACCACATAGATAAATCTATACTACATAATATAATAAAATTGTAACTAAGCCGAATCTGTACATTAAATATTTTTTGGAAAATCTTATTGAAATAGACATTATTATCGATACAGAAACCGAATTATTGTCTATCTGTCTGTTACAGCATCACGGAAAAACCACTGGAGGGATTTTGATGAGGTATGATAATTGATGGTTATCCGGGACAACATATAGGATACTTTTTACCCTGGGAAAATATCTTATCTCTGAGAAAAAATACAAAAACTGCAATGTAAGAGCATAATAATAAGTAAAACCTAAGAATTTGGTTTTTGGTCATCTGAACGCGGGCGGAGCCGTGGGCAATGCTAGTTTATTAATATAATTGACCAAAACATGCCGCGGTCTGTTTGTAAAAACGCACTCGAACCAAGTGAGGAAGTCGCTATTTAAAATATACGGACAGCAACAGATAGCTTTAGAATGACAAATAACCCAAAAAAAAGCTAATATTTATAAGTATACAACAACACAGTATTACAGGGCGTCCTTAACATAACATTTGTGTGGCCTACATTGCTTACGAAGACTCTAATGAAGAACGTGATATAAACTGCGTCTAAATCCTCAACTTTGATTAAACGTCACGTATTATTGTAACGTGTATTTTTCGGGATGTTTGCAGTCCCGATGTAGGTTACTTATATGTATGTCTTGGACCATTTTTTATACTAAACATATAATTTTTTAAACATTCTAGTTTATATTAATTAGAAAAACATAATTTTGACTAACTGATATGAGTGGAACTCATAAATAAGCACACTTGAAGTATATACGAATAGCCTCGCTTCGCTCGGGTTTGCCTCTAGAGAAACAAAGACAAATCTATCCCACGGGAACCGTACATTTTTCCGGGATATAAAAGTAACCTAGGTATGTTCTATTCCAAACTATAATTTATTTATCTCTGAACCGTTCAGCCGTTCTGGCGTGATTGAGTAACAAACATCCATACATCTACGACGATTCAAAAGTACTTGTAATAAGTCTAATTGAATAAAGTTTATTTCATTTCATTTCTAAACTTTCACAATTATGATATTAAGTATAGATTATATGAAAGATCGCACAAAACAGAACTAAAATGTTATATTGAGCACTTTGCTTTGCAAAAAACAAAACTTTTTTCTAATAAAAAAACCCAAACTAAAAAATATATCATTCCTTACATAAAATTAATATTTCAAGTAAATGTAAATACGACAGTGTAAGTGCTTTAAGAAGTCCATTAACATGTAAGTGGTTAAGGGATAGGTATGAAACTCGATAGCTTTTGACACGGCAGGTTAAGCTTTATTGGGTCACACCATTATATGACATTTAAGAATAAAAATGTAAATCGCCTAAAAATAAAACTAAAGAGTATTTTATTTTGATATTTTTATAAAACGACCATTTAATTATAATCATTTCCATAAAAAAGAACCAACCCGCGACCTCTGGTACAGCAAGTAGGGTCAATACAAACTGAGCCAAATGTGTACTCATATAATGCAACAGATATAACAAATAATGTCTCTTCCGGAACCACTATTGCTGTAACAAATTCGTTCGCAGTTAGTGAAGATATCGCGTAACACATAAGAAGTTGATCAAAAAAACTTATTTTTATAACATAAAAATATCCCTCTAAAATCATATATTAGAATAGTATCCAAATGTATAACATAACTTTCTCAACATAGGACTTCGACTGAGCATTTACATATGTGAAAAAAAACTATGTCACTCGACACCCGATGTGAAGTCAGATGCCTTGGTCTGCTACCGCACTAGCTTAAAATTAGCCGAACCAGGCATAGGAGTTAAATAAATATATAACTAATGCTTTACAATCTATACTAATATTATAAATGTGAAAGTTTAGATGTTTGGATGGATGTTTGTTACTCAATCACACCAGAACGGCTGAAAAGATCTGGATGAAACGTGGCACAGAGATAGATTATAGTCTAAAATAGCACATTACTTTTTATCCCGGAAAAATATACGGTTCCCATGGGATAGATTTGTTTTTATTTTTCAGTATTTTATATTTTAGTATGTATATAAAGAAGGAAAAGTTAGCTAGAAGAAAAGGCAACTAAAACTATATATATATATATACTAAAAATGATATAAATACAAGGATATCAGGTGCGAGACGAGCAGGTATAAAGAAGGGTTCTGAAAACTAACCAATAAAAAAATGTATAACAAGACTTAAATTAAATATATCTTTTTAAATATCCTAGTTTAACCCATTAAACATCATAAAAATCGTTTATTTAATCTACATATACGTTATAACAAATTTAATTTTTTTTTTCCTGCCTCGTACATTCTGGAACAATAGAGTGTAACAACTGGACAAACAGATACATGGGTGATCCAATATTCTCCCTTATACAACAAACTCCCTTCTATCATACATAAATGTGTAAAAATAAAGGCTTTAACATAAAAAGAAGTAACAAGTAAAGCTGTATATATCATATTTATCTTTTTTAACACAGTTATTATATGTTACTAAACGGTTTTGTGGCATGGTTTCAGTCCAATGTATGATAACTATTAATCTTTTAATGCCGGAAACGGCTAACACGACATGTGATAAATGACTCGGTGACCTAATAATCTGTGTTAAGCCTTATGTACATTGCCTGAGGCTTTGAACTTTGTTCTCATTTACATATTAAGGTTGCTTATAAGCCTTTGAAGTAACGCTGAATATACGTATATATTATAGGAGTGTCGTTGCTTATACTTTCCAAAATTAGGTTTTGTGATTTGATTAGTATAGGTTTACACGAGGGTTGGGGGGGCTCAGTAGTGCCCGGCAATCCAACCGGGCGCGAAGCTAAGAAACGCACAGGGAGGTTGCCCACTTCGGGGGGCGGTGTACCATGCGGGTTGCTCCTGGTACTTCTCTGATAGCAGAGTGGACTGTGGAGCAACCCCATGGTTGTGGTGGTCTGCTTCGGCAGACCTGCCGTCGGGGCGTCGTAGTTGAATGCGTAAGCGATCCTGCGACGCCCCATTAAGACGGGGGAAGGTTTTGTTGGGTTTTAGTGGGTAGTACTGGCTGTATTACGCCGGTGAGTCCCACACGTCGTGCGTAAATGCATTTCCCAACGTTAAAAAAAAAAAAAAAAAAAAAAAGGTTTACACGAGGGTAAAGTGCCGTTAATCCACGGCGGGTTCTTCTTTTTAGGATTTTTCTAGCCGACAACTCCCTCATAACCAGGTACCTACCTGTATATATACAGGTGGTATGCGTAAATGCATTTCCCAACATTACAAAACAGGATGTGTTATTTGCTTAAATATAGGATGTCCTTAAAACTGAATCAGGAAATAACTTTGGCAGAAAACGCAAGTATTTAGTTAAAAATTATGATTTTCTCATCGATTCACAGAGCATACAGAATGGGATTATGTTTTGGAATTTCATATGGGTTAAATTTCCTATATGGCTTAGCTTGCCCATTCAAATAAGTTTTTTTTTAAATATTTGGGAAACATACAGTACAATAATACTTAGAATTAATCAGATATAAATAATACATAAACCAGCGAAGTTTCCACTAAAAAATATAACTATAAATACTTTTGTCGTAATTTATGACAGTTTGGCAAAATCGTGGCACAAAAAGACAAACATGATCCGACTAATTTAATAAATACAAATTTACACTATCCTACAAATTTAATAAATAGTATTAATTTACTCATTAAACAAAAATTATGAAAATCGTAAGCACAATCTATCCTCCATTAATGCAGCATAAGTTGTTATTGAGAATGAGGTTTTTGTACCGATAAATATTAAGCTAGGAAAAGTAGATACTCGTAGGTATGATTTGCTTACACCGTAATTTTTTCTGAACTAACGAAATCAAACATGGCGTTGAACATATAAATTTTCTAATTTTCAGTAAAGCGAGTCGTTTGCAATATTTTTAGACAGCACATTTTGTTATGAGCCGCAAATAATATGAATAAAAGAAATTCTTTGACACGGTATTATTAATAGCATAACATTTTTTCGATATTTTCGTTAAAAAATATTGTCACCAGCCAGTTGTTTCTAACAGACAAAGAGCTACCAGATCCGTCGCACTCGTGACCCAATAAATGAGCTCATGCAACTATTGAGGTCACACTCGTGTTCTGGCTACGTGACGTACTTAGCTTGAGCGACGTGTAGGGAAATCTGAATATCCTGTATACTGCTTTAATTAAATTACGTTATGTTAAATTTAAAACACTGCCACGTGATATAGATTATAACTGAATCTCAGGACTAAAACTTTTAATCTCCGAACTGATGGTAGACTCACGTGACAAATATTTTTAAAATTTAATGGCGATAAAATTTCCCTGGCAAACGTTGCCTTGCAATTTTCGAAATATAAAAAATTATAATCGGTCAAATCACTGCTTACGGACCCAGAATTTTGATTTTCATTAAAGCAAAAAAAAACTAATGATTTTGATTCATTTTGTTCAATAATATTAGTATTCGGTAATAACTTAATTATATTATTATATTGTTTTAATGTTTAAACTAATCATGTTTACTCTACCTGTGACATAATTATAGGTGGAAACTTTGCCGGTGTGTGGATGTTTTAGTTAGTAATTATTTTTAAGAATTATCTCACTGTTTGTTTCCCAAAAATTAATAAATAAATATTATCTATCAATATCCTATCTGGGCATGACTAAGAACCATTGTCTCGAAAAAACAAATACTTATATTGAGAATATAACATCATTTGGCATGATCTTCATTTTGTTATTTTGTGGGTAGGCTGTCTGTAATACTGATAACTGAGACATCTAAAACCTTAGTCTCTCCCGTGACCATGATTGCTGCAAAGCATTCGAAACGTCAGAAAATAAAAATAAATCCACTAAAAACATCGAAAAGATAGTTTTATTTAAAATGTCAAATATTAGCGTAAATCTAAGAAAGTATTATCTTTATTTAATGTTTATTTTAACTCACTTGAAAGCTGTTGTTGGCGTTGTTGATACTGCACTCTGCGAACGTTGCGTCTTCTAGCTCGTACTCGTCCCAAAGTTGACTCTGTGACAAATACATAAAAAATTGTACTTTACATATAATCAAATATTTCTTATTCTTAAGTCATTGAAAAAAAAATTATAAGTATATTATTTATTTCGTTATGACTACACTTTAGCTTGCTTTTTAACACTATCTCACTTAGATTGACTTGAAGAGATTTTTGTATTTCATATAAGTTCAATAAACAATAGTATGAAGAAGTTAATAAATAATCATAGATAACTCCATTCCACTCGTATATACAATATCTAGGCAACACTTTATGACCAAGGTAAGTTTCTTTGGGAAACTTAAAACTCTCATCTAGCCAATTAGGTACTAAACACCGTGTAGGCAACAATAAATACATAAACAAATATATACACAAACCGTTTTTTAATTTTTCTGTTTTTATTAAGACTTTTTATTAACTTTTCTTTAAATTACGTTTGTGACAGAATTGGCAAAGAGGAAAAAATAGTGACATTAAAAGGCGTTCAATGAAATGTATGATTTTTATATCCTATTTTCAATAAATAGATTTTAATAATCAAATAACGCTGCAACGGCCATTACTCTTATGATTTTATCACACTGATATAGTACATACAATATTACTACACTGGTATAAATAAATTAATAATCAATATGTCGGGACATTAATACACAGCATCATCTAGTTCATCTAGCATTTGTAGAGGCTTGTGTTATATATATCATATAGTTGACACACTACATATGTACCTTTAAATAGCTTTAAATACATACATATATAAACACCTATGACTGGAGTACAAACATTCGTGCTCGTCACACAAATGAATGTCCCCAGCCAGACTTGAACCCGCGACCGCTGGCACAGCAAGTAGGGTCACTATAAACTGAGCCAAACGTGTCATGTGTCTGATATAACAAATAGTGTCTCTTTCTTAACCACTATTGCTGTAAAAGATTCGAAACGTCGGAAACCAAAAATCTATCTACAAAAAATTGTTTCATAAACAACGTCAAATATTTGCGTAAATCTAAGAAAGTATTATGCATACAAAAGTTTTTGAAAGAATTTGTTTGAATAGAACCTTTACGCTGAAACACTTCAACGAATTGGAGTGAAATTTCGAATAAATAATAATAATCTTTATTTCAAGATACTAACGATTTATCCTTACTTCGCTCGAGTGCGTCCCTGGGTGGGGTTTTTAGCGGAACCCTTTTTTTCGAAAAAAAAAATATCCTATGTTACTCCTTATAACATCAGCTATCTGCCAGTGAAAGTCCCGTCAAAAATTCTGTCTAGCCGTTTCGGAGATTAGCCGGAATAAATTGACAGACGGACAGACAAACAAAAATGTTTTTCTTATAAGTACCGTATATAATTTCATATATTTACATGTAGTAAAAGGCTGTATATTTCAGTATTACAAACAGTTACTTCAATTTTATTTATCTATTAAGAATTGCTGGTGCCAACTTCGAAAAATCTGATTAGGTATCTACAGTAACACCAGTTAGTTATTTATTACTTTTTAAAGTTTGAAATTCGGTTTTTATTTCTTATAATAACACAATAAACAAGAGAACTTGGAATACCTAAGTGCCCAATACATTTGAGTGTGTAAACTTATGTAAATTGAATTGTTGGCAGAACTTTAAGTAATAAAAAAGTTGTTCGTGTTGTAGTTGCATTGTGAAACTTTGTTATTGACTCCGTCTAGCTCAAGTTTTGTTCCGTCTTCTTAGTTTAGTAATAAAAATTGCAATCTACGAGAACTTTCCTTTTACTCAATCACATTGAGTTTTGTGACTTTGTTTGGCTTTCTGATAAATAACTTTACTTAGTAAAGTACTAGAAAGGCAGTGGTAGCCCAGTGGTAACGCGCTCGCTTCGAAACCGAGTGAAGCGGGTTCAAATCCTGGGTCTCGCATCTCTGATATTTTAATGTGCGAATCATTTCCAACATGATTAACACTTGCCTTACGGTGAAGGAAAACATCGTGAGGAAAACTGCATGTCTTAGAGAACCTAGCAAGTTTTCGAAAGACATGTGATGTCCGCCAACCTGCACTTGGCCAGCGTGGTGGACTATGGCCTGATCCCCCTCGTATTGAAGGGAGGCCCGTGCCCAGCAGTGGGACGTTAAAAAGGGCTTTACCTCTACCTCTAGTTAAGTACTAATAGCCTCATTGGTCAAGTAACAATATATGTAAGTGTAGTATAAACTTTTGTCTTGTTTGTATGTCTTCTGTGTATTTGCCTAGTCTCATTTAAGTTAATGGAAATTCGTTAAGATGGCATTAATCACTTTACTAGGTCTTATTTTAAATCTTTTTGTTTATTTAGTTTCATATATGAAGACTATCACAATATAGTGATATTATAAAATGTTTTTTCTCGATAATGAATGCGTTATTTTCCAAATAAAAGACACAATTTTTATGAGGACATACATACCATGTTTATTTATAATTTTTCTCATTCTTCATAAATCTCCTTTGGTGTTAAATCTTTTTTTATTCAAGCACTAAACTCCTTACTTAACACTGCACAATACTCAATTTTATCCATTTTCAAAAATCATCACTACTTGTTCGACAGAATCGCGTGAAGAATAGTAACGGATACAAATAAACGAATGGAATTTTATACCATTACTATTGAATAATGCTGCTTTATAAGGAGGGTAGTTTATAAAATATATGACGTTCTAATCTATGTCAGGATACGAACTTTCCAAACGCCCCTCGTAAGTTATTATACTAACTTCTATATAAAGCATCTAGAGTTTCAATAATATAGCGTTAGAGTAAATTGGCACTTCCGGTTTGTTGCATAAGTCAGGTCACTTGGTCGAAGCTTTCTCACAGAGTTGTATATTTCATTATAATTTTCGTTTGGATATGGTTATTTATGTACATTTTATTTTACTTGATATCAAAATTGTTCAAGAAAATTTCAATTTAGGTGACACGGTGATCTCATTGTGACTTTTAACATAATTCAATACATTCTATTATATTCAATAGTAAACATGGTCTACACAAGCACATTCTATATGAATTAATTTAAATAAAAGGAGGCTAAAATATTAAAAGCCGCATACATATATATCTATGTATATATTACTTTAAAATTCACATAATAGCGGTTGGACAAAGGGATACAAGCAGGTAACCAACTGTCTAGAACATAAAAGACGCAGCGAAGGCCTTTTCGTTATCAAAACTTGAACTGTCACCTACCAAAATGTTTATTTCATGCTTTGTGACTTTAGATATTTATCTGACTTTGAAAACGGGAATGATTGCAATTTGATTATATTTTTTTCGGCATATGTACATTGTATAATGGGCTAATCTAATAGAATGAAAATTTCATCAAAATCACTCCAGGCGTTTTGGCGTCCATATAGAACATACATACAAACATCGATTTTTATATAATATATAGATACTAGCGACTCACCCTCGCTTCGCTCGAGTTCGAGTTAGGTACTTTTAAAATTAAAATAGATATAGTAAGTTATCCTTAAGAGATAGACATATGCCATCGCGGACATTTCTGTAGACCTATATAAGATGCACAATTTTACCATACATTATTTTGTTATATCTAAAAGGGTTTAGGCAGCGTTTTCGTTGATAGCTCCTAGACGGCTTATTTTTTTTCGACACCTCCAACAAATATCGTTATATTTTAGCCAATGTATACAAAAACTTAACAAATTATATACTAAAATCTTTCTCTTGAATCAATCTATCTATTAAAAAAAACACATCAAAATCCGTCGCGTAGTTTTAAAAATCTAAGCATACATAGGGACAGACAGCGGGAAGCGACTTTGTTTTATACTATGTAGTGATACAGGTATGAAGAGATGAGATGGAAGTGTGGAGTAACAAGAATGGATAAAATAGGAAAGCTCGAAAGAAGTGTAAGCATACTCTAAGCAAATCATAAATTGTAATGTAATTTATCAGTTGCTATACTAGGAGAAAGGTAGCCTAAGCTAGTTAAGGTATTATTTTTGTTCCACCCTTAGGAATGGTATTTTTTCTTCACATTTAATTAGCACCATCTTTGCTTTACACCTCATTTAATAATATATTCATGAAAATTGGTTCCTAATTTACTAAAATATCCTGTAACATACACCCGAAATGAGAATTGCCTTTATTTTCGAAGTTGGTCAAATTCGTAGAGCATCGTTTTGTAGAGCATAACTATATTATAATGAAAAAAAGTTGTAGCAATAGTTTAAAGAGGATGACATAAGTAGCGAAGTTTTATTTACAGAACGAACAAATATCGCTGGTAATGTTAGAAACACGTGCGTCTTTGAACATGTTTTGATCTCTTGAATTCCACTTCAATTTTATATTAGCCACAAATGGGATTTTTCTAAATAACAATAAATTTTGAATACTTGCTCAGAAAATTCTCGTGGAATGATGGTTCTAAAACATTTTACCTGAGTATATATACTTTTAGACTATCTATTAAGAAATAATAATAATAAATAATAAATAAATATGTTGGGACATTAACACACAGCACCATCTAGTTCCATGGTAAGCTACGAAGCTTGTTATAGATACCAGATAGTTGATACACTACATATATATATAACTTTAAATACATACATATTATAAATATAAACACCCATGTCTGGAGTGCAAACATTCGTGCTCATCACACAAATGAATGCCCCCAGCGGGATTCGAACCCGCAACCGCTGGCATAGTAAGTAGGGTTACTACACACTGAGCCAAACCTGTCGTCAAAGTATACAGTGCTAAACCGGAGTTAGTTAATTCATGGGATATGCTGATACGAAAATATTGTAAATCCATCAAGGTTCTCATATCTGTCACGAATCACTGATTGTCATCCCATTGGACTATCAAATTGAGGGAAAAGAGTGTCTGACTGTTGTAACTCAAATAAGGCACTCTGCTACTAAGAATTTCTCGACAGAAATCCCAATAAATATACTTTGCTGGAGCCGGGACTCGAACCGGGACAGGAGCGATGTTTTATCCTGTAACAATCAATACTATCCTCACTGATACCAATACTCCTAAGATTAGAGAGATGGGCAAAGGATAATTATATTTGGGATCTTCGATTATATAATTGAATTTTAACTAAACTAGATAAATAGTGAGTAGCTTAATCATTTTAAATAAAACTATCTTTTCGGATTTTTTCGCGAATTTATTTTGATTTTTGGTTCCCGACGTTTCGAATGCTTTACAGCAATCATGGTCACGGGAGAGACTGAGGTGTTAGATGTCTCTAAGGTATTATATAGTTGTTACAGACAGCCTACCCACAATTAACAAAATGAATTCAAAAAATTGAAACGTCGGGAACCAAAAATCAAAATAAATTCGCAAAAAAATCCGAAAAGATAGTTTTATTTAAAATTTCAAGTATTCGCGTAAATCTAAGAAAGTATTAGCTTAATCATGTTAACCGTTTACCAACTAACCGATGGTCGTTTCGGTAAATGGTTGATTGGGTGAATTCGAACAGCTTATTTCAAATGTAAACGCAATAAGCATAACCAATTTGGAACGTTTCCAAACTGTACTAACAGATAAAGTAGAAGGGATGGGATGTTTGATTAGTTATGTGTGTATGTAAAATTTAATAAAACATATATATGTACATTATACATACATATATACGTATTTTAAGGAAATCAGTTATATTTATATATAATAACTTACTTGTTTTGTTAATAAACATACCGTTCATTTTATGAATTATTTTCTTATATTTTAATCTATATTTTATCTTCAAAAGTCCTCCGGGGCCTCCCTACTACACCCATTCACTACATTTCATTCACTCTTCTACAATACATTTAACCATTCGTTCGTCATTTACGCTTGATTGAATGAGCTATTCTCTCGTCAATCATATAAGATAATAATCTGACTACTATTAATCTTTCATGCTGAAACGAATGGACAGATTTGAATGAGTACACAAATAGACTACGACCTCTAAGTTGCAGTTTATTTGTTACTTATAAGCTTATAGACTAATGTTAGCCAGCTAGTAAGTGTTTAGAATATATACGTAAACTAAACAATATTAATTAATAATATACAATAAATAATAATATACAATAGACTGATTTTTAGGGTTCCGTACCCAAAGGGTATAACGGGACCCTATTACTAAGACTCCGCTGTCCGTCCGCCTGTCTGTCTGTCCGTCTATCCGTCTGTCCATTTGTCACCAGGCTGTCTCTCATGAATCGTGATATTTAGACAGTTGAAATTTTCACAGATGATGTATTTCTATTGCCGCTATAACAACAAATATTAAAAAACAGAATAAAATAAATATTTAAAGGGGCTCAAAAGGGCTGAAACGGGATTTTTTCTGCTCGTTTTTGCTCGATATTGATAACGGCAACAGGTAGACGCTTGAAATATTTACAGAATATTTAGTTATATATTTACTTTAAAAATAAATAATTAAATTAAAATAAAACAAATTTTTAAGGGGAGCTCCCATATAATAAACGAGATTTATTTGCCGTTTTTATAGATAATGGTACAGAACCCTTCGTGCGCAAGTCCGACTCGCCCTTGGCCGGTATTATTAAATTTTCAAAATACAATTTTTGCTAAGAAACACTACAATAGGGTAAGCTTCTACGCAAAAGAAACTTTTATAAAAAAGTTTGTAATAAATCCGATTACAATAAATACAAATAAGTAAAAAAAGTAAAATTTGTTAAAATATATTAACATCAGAACAGGAAAATACAACAACGGTAGCACAGCGGTAACGCCCTAGCTTAAATACCAAGCGGATTCAAACCCCTGGCCTTGCACCTATCAAGAGTAAGTTTCATATGCGAATCATTTTTTCTAAGGTATTTCCACATGTACGAGTACAAGCCCCGTATTTAGCCAGCGTGGTGGACTATGACATGATTCTCCTCGTATTTAAAGGTCTAGTCCAGCAGCTTTTTTTAACATTCAACTGATAAAATGGCTAAATTATTTTATTTATATATATTACGATAAAGATGTTTATAAAAGTGATAAATTAATAATGAAAAAAACCTCTACCCAAATTAATTGTCATTTAACGATTACACTGGCACGCGTGAAGCACTTAATCGAGTAATCATACGCCAAAATGCTTTAAATCAAAAGAGCTGATACTTTTACACTGCTGGACCGATATTAACCAAACATGGCTAAGAACCACCGCAAGGAAACTGGCTTTCAAATCAAAAAAACCGCACCGAAATCGGTCCATCCGTTTGAGAGCTACGATGCCAGAGACAAATACACAGACAGACAGACGTCGACGTCAAACTTATAACACCCCTCTATATTGTGTCGAGGGTTAAAAACACAGAAACATCAATAGCAACAAGTAGATAAAAATTTAATGAAATCAACTTAAATATTTCAATTTTCGGTTTGGCTATGAAAATTATTTGATCAGAAAGCTTATTAATTATAATTTCAAATTTAAATTTTGATATGTTTGATAAAATCAGTTTTGAAAACGCAACTTTGTTCAAATTTTGTAGATAAAAGCTCGGTTGAGTCCCAATGGAAGACATCAAAAGCATTGTAATTAAATTTTCGTAAGGAATTTTCACGTAATAAATTTTTATGACATCACCAACACTACAAAGGCTTGAAAGGTTAAAAGTCAAATGTCATACAAAAATATTCTCGTGGAAAGTTTTAACTTTAGTATGTGTAAATATATGTGTTGTATACGTATGTATATATCTCACTAATGAAAGCACGCGTCATCCACACGTTACGTATTATTAGACCCTTTTATATGTGGTAAATGTGGTATTGGTTTTAAAAAGGTAAATGATAGATTTTTAATCATATACATGGATATATATGTATGTGAATGGAAATTTGTTATTATATATAATGTACAGATTCGACTCAGAATTTTGTAACACGCTATAGATTTATAGATAGATTTGATTGCTGCCAAGGGCATATCTTCATCATGTCAACAAAATGATTGACGTTCATATTTCATATGTATTAATGTAGACACTCTTTTTGATAAACTTTATCACTCCAAATAATCTATACATATAATAAAATTGTATCTAAGCCGAATCTGTACATTGAATATTTTTTTAGAAAAATCTTATTGAAATAGACATTATTGTCGATACAGAGGCCGAATCTATAGTTTTTAGAATTTTTGTCTGTCTGTCTGTCTGTCTGTCTGTTACCGCATCACGGAAAAACCACTGGAGGGATTTTGATGAAATTTGATATGATGGTAGCTGGTTATCCGGGTCAACATATAGAATACTTTTTACCGCGGGAAAATATCTCATTTAAGAGAAAAAATACAAAAATGGCAATGTAAGAGTATACTAATATGTAAAACCTAAGAATTTTGTTTTTGGTCATCTGAACGCGGGCGGAGCCGCGGGCAATGCTAGTATTTTATAAAACAAAACCTTAATCTTGTGACCAAATACGTATTAAAATCTAATATTTCATAGTAAGTAAACTCGAATGTTTGGTCTTTTCATTTTATAAAGTATATTCATTTCGTCATCAAATACGCCTTAGTAAATGTGTAATGCTATTGTTATTGCTGTCTTGGACCCCTTTGTAGGCGTAGTAACTCCACAAGTTCTGTTGACAATAAGGGAGTACGTTTCCACCTTCTGAGGTTTTCGTTTATTACTTTAGTGAAATATCTATACATATAATAAAATTGTAACTAAGCCGAATCTGTACAATAAATATTTTTTGGAAAATCTTATTAAAATAATCATTATAATTATCGAAACAGAGGTCGAATCTATAGTTTTTAGATTTTTTTGTATATCTGTCTGTCTGGGAACGCATCACGAGAAAACCACTGACCAGATTTTGATGAAATTTGGTATGATGATAGCTGGTTATCCGGGTCAACAAAACTAATCGAAAAAAATCCTGACCAAAAATTACACAATTAGAAGTGTTTAATTTCACTTTTCGGGGTCCGGTCCTCTATATGAACGATATTAAAGCCAAAATAATAATTTCAAAAAAAATTGTTTGTTAGTCTGTATACACTCATCTTCATAACGGTTAAACCGATTTTACTTTATATTTTTATCCCGACAAAAACAATGCTCGTTATTAGTATACCCACATAATGAATATAGCTGAAGGCAGATATTTACGTATATTTACGCTAAATTTTCTCTTTATATAAAAAGAATTTGGCTTATAATGTAAAAAAATACGGGACGCCTAAAGGAAACAACTGCGTTCAAAAAATATGCTATTTGATTATGAGAACACACAGGGCCCCGTGTGGGGGGACCGAGGCAATTAAGGAGTGGAGGCCCCTAATCATATTATAAAGAAAATAAAGAATTTTATTTTTTTGTTTGCTAAATTCAGATAAAAAAGAATATATAACACCCTCCTACCTATCATGCTCTGCTCGTGTGGGAGTTCCCCTAAATCCGGCTTCTTCCGGCCACTTCGAAAATATCTGATTAGGTATCTATTCCAAATGAAAACCTCCGTTTCGTTATTTTTTACATTTTAGTGCCTGGAAATCGGTTTTTATTTTTTGTTAAAAAGTTTTTATCTTTTTCAATAAATTTGTTTTTCTTTCGCCTTATTAACTAATGCTACTAGTTGTAATATTATATACGTATAATCATTTTATACTCATTATGCAGATTATATGAGTCATTTGAGGAATTGCTCACTTCTTGGAAGGAAATTCTTAAAACATAACGTTTTGTTCCAGATAAAGAAATGTTAGTTAGTAAATTTTTGTGTAAAGAAAAAAACTACAGTAAAATTGAAAAAAAAAAAGTAAGAAGATGTACAGATTTCCAAAGAATTTTGAAAGCAATCAATTACGCATAGACTTATATTTTTTCTAGAAATTTATACTGAAACACCATTTATATATAACTCAAGAACGGCTGGACCAATTTTTATGATATTTGAAATTTTGGATATCTCTTAGTTCGGAATAGGATAATAAATATCAAAACTTCGAAAAAAAATATATGGCTAACACGAGCCAATAACTATTCAAAACGTACCTAGCGTCGAGCCCGAGCGAAGCGAGGCTGAGCCGCTAGTTGAGATATAAAGCATTTATAAAAATCGGTTTAAAATTGTGCCTCCACTGTAATTATAGTCAACCATAGAATTTTATTTAGATCAATAACCAACTAAATTGACAAGGACATGTAAATATATGTTAATTTATATTAATATATATATATATATATATATATATATATATATATGTTAGTTTTTAAGGTATATATGTTATGGGCCTCTGTTTACATATTTAAGATATTTTTTGTAAATATTACCTGAAATAAATGATAAAAGAAAAGTGAATGCAATCGATTCAAGCGTTAAAAAGTGGAAATGCCAACGCAAGTACGGTCAAGCATCAACCAATCAATAAAACTAAACAACCGTGAATGGACTATTACTATTTGTAAACGTACCGTTATACAAGCAACATCCCTATACGTTATTGGAAAATATGAATATTCAGAAATTGTTTACGAATACGCATTCATAGGCTAAAATTGTTTATATATTCATTCAAATTTTATGATGAGGTTTATAGTATTGGGTAAAGGGAATTTGAACTGCGGTTACGTGTTTATACTTCAGCCTTTGTTGTTATGTTATGTAAAGCAATGTTACGTAAAGTAAAATTTTAGGATTTCGATTAAATATCACAAACAATATCAATTTAAGGCCTCAAATTCATCATTAAAAATGCATACATTTAAATATTCTTTTCTTAGTCACCGAATCGTAAATTCAATTTAAAATATACTACTAACAGCAGAAGCACTAGTATTTTGTCTTGGAATTTCCATATCGGTTGATGACAGTAAATAAAATGTTATTTATAGCTTTTTCATTGATTTCAGTATAAGTTCTGTGAAATATCAAATTTTTTATACGTAAAAAATTATGATTTAATATTCTTAGCTCGCAAAAGAGTTTCCTTGCTTCTTATATTTGAAACTAGCGTTGCCCGCGGCTTCGCCCGCGTTCAGATGACCAAAAACCAAACTCTTAGGTTTTACATATGAATATACTTCTACAATGCAGTTTTTGTATTTTTTCTCAGAAATGAGATGTGTTCCTGCGGTAAAAAGTGTCCTATATGTTGACCCGGATAACCAGCTATCATCATACCAAATTTTATCAAAATCCGCCCAGTGGTTTTTCCGTAATGCAGTAACAGACAGGCAGACAGACAAAAATTCAAAAAAACTATAGATTCGGCCTCTGTATCGATAATAATGTTTATTTCAATAAGATTTTCCAAAAAATATTTAATGTACAGATTCGGCTTAGTTACAATTTTTTTATATGTATAAATAACAAAAAAAATCAGAAACTGACGGGGAATAGCATTTCTTTTAAATTTCAAATAGTTTTGTGACGTCTCAAGATCTTAGGTACCAAATTAAGACTTTTATCTCAGAACTTTACTCTTAGGACTACTAAAGTAGTAGTCAAAGTTAAAACTCTAAGGCGGATTTATAATAATTATAGTAAAATAAAAACTTTTTAACAAAAAAATAAAAACCGACTTCAAACAAAAGCACTAAAAAGTAAAAAATAACTGATTGGTAGTTTTCATTTACTATACATACCTAATCAAATATTTTCGAAGTCGGTGTGCTTTGCTTTGTATGGGCTGGCACCGATTTCGAAAATATTTGATTAGGTATGTATTTAATAGGTAGGCTTTAATTATTTAGCCAAAGCACACCGACTTTGAAAATATTTGATTAGGTATGTATAGTAAATGAAAACTACCAATCAGTTATTTTTTACTTTTTAGTGCTTTTGTTTGAAGTCGGTTTTTATTTTTTTGTTAAAAAGTTTTTATTTTTCCCTTTTTAGTGTAGACAGTAGTAGCAAAGTAAGGATTCTAACGTGTTAAGCTTGTCAAATCAAACAAAATAAGCCCAAACTCAAAGTATCTACTATTAGCCGTTGAAGAGTTCCACCTAACCACCTTCTGGCCTTGCCATCAGATCAGGTCAACAACACTGAACCACTGTACTATCAACGGAAATAGAAATACTTGCAAAGTTTCAAGTCAATATGACAATTAGAAGTAGGTTAAATTCATCATTAGTTGTTTTTCCACCCTTAGGGGTGGTATTTTTTTTGAAATTTAAATGGGACCAATCTAGAAGTATACCCTTTCAAACAAAATAAAAATTGTCCAAATCGGTTAATAAATGACGGAGTTCTGAGGTAACAAACATAAAAAAAAAAAAAAACATACAGTCGAATTGAGAACCTCCTCCTTTTTGAAGTCGGTTGATGAATGTGATATTTAAAGAATGTTTTATTCAAATTATATAATTTTATTATCTTCCTCTTTTGATTATAGTTTTTTAAGTATATTTTGGAGCTTTTTTCGCTTGGGAAACCGAGTAAAGCGGGTTCGAATCCCGGGTCTCGCCACTGATATTTTCATGTGCGAATCATTTCCAACATGATTACCACTTGTCTTAACGGTGAAGGAAAACATCGTGAGAAGGAAGGGATGCCCGTGACCAGCAGTGGGACGTTAAAAAGGGCTTAATAGAAATAGGTATATTTATTACTAAATAACCGCGAATTTTGTAGTAGGCTCGATTATGTAAACAAATAAGCTTTTGATTTATAGAAACATCTAGATATAGATTGATTTTGAGCAAAACTAAATAAATACGCCATTGTATTAAAAAATCTAATATTAATTAATTGTTTTTATTACGTAGCACTAGGTATAGTTCTAATAAGTGTGATTGGCTATAGCCGCTACGGCGCAGCGTAGTATAAGCTACGATGGATATTCGTAGCACGCACAAGGTCGTGTAGTAGCCTTGGCATTGTAGGCGTTCCGTAGCCTTGGAGTAATATGCTCGTGTACGCACGTGACGTGGGCGATGAAGAGTAGTGTGCACTAAGTTATAGAGCATTAGAATAAAATATATTGATAATTAATTGATATGTACATATATCGGACTTCTAACTTATAATATGCAAAAGATTGTATTTGTGTATGTTTGTTACACCTTCACGCTGAAGCGGCTGGACAGATTTTGATGTAATTTAGTGAACAGATAGACTATATGACCTAGTAAAACTATGTGTTAATCATAGGCTTAGGATTAGCTATCAAATACTGTAACTCCATACTTGATATTATAAATGTGAAAATTTGTTTGTTTGTCCTTCTTTCATGTTGAAACAGAGCGATGGATTGGCATGATTTTTATGTGGAGATAGATGCAGAAGTTTTTGAGTGCAGAAGATTATCTCAAGACACATAAAACACGCCAAAACGTTTCGAGGGACAAACCCGAGCGAAGCGAGGGTGTGTCGGATACTAATATTATAAATACAAAAGCGGCCGAGCGAAAAGAATCGCCTGTATTGAATAAATATATTTTAGTTAGTCTTTGCATGTAGCTGACTTGTCCTAATACGTTATCACATCAAAAAGTCGTAGATTATAGGCTATTTTATGGTATTATTTATAATCATTTCGAATCCCACCCAAATCCGTGAAGCTGCATTACTTATTTATTAGATGTATTATTTTATGAGATATATATTTATGATTATATGGGGCATTTCACGTGAAGTGGACAGGAAAAAAAAGTGAGGTTCTGAAAATCGATCATATTCGGCCCATTTATACTTCTAATATGTATGAATGTGAACACAATTTTTTTTTTTGTATAATGTATATTTCACAAGTTATCGGTTTCTGAAGAATTGTCGTAATTGTAATATCAATTTTATGAAAGTAGTTTTTCGAATTTCACAAAATTACAATTAAATATTTAATATAGCAATACAGTTTGAAAAATACTGTTCTTTTTTACAATAAAATGAAATTAAGAAAAAAAATTTTTTCATGTCCAAAATCGGATGTAAACTTTTCAAACCTGAATTTCAGTCACTTTGACCAATTTTTTTTTCTTCTTTTTTTAAAAAAAATATAGCTTAAAGTATATTAAAAATACACAAGAAAATTCAAAATGGGATCTCTATTTGTTTAGGAGTTAGATTAATTAATGTACATACGCGTCGCAATGGGCGTGATATCTGGCGCTAGCTTAGATCGGTTGGTGTGCGCGAAACAACATGTCTTGTATAATTGCTGTCGTATAATAATTATAACATAATAAAACAACATTGTAACAACGTTAGAACTAGTTTATTTTGTAATTTTTAGAACTTTACAATGGGAATCTATGCTAGAACTGGTCCTTTTCACAAGAAGGCCACTGGTTGTTGGAATAAAGCTGTGAAACTTTATGGTCCCCGGAATGATGACTGTAGACGCAAACCGGGGTTGCAAAACAATTCTCTGGCGTTCTATATCGTCTTTAGAGCAGAAGTAAATAGCTGTTTGTTCTAAAGATGATTTTGCCCAATCGTATAATCGTATTGGTGTTACAATTGCTTTACCTGAAGGTAACTGTAGACTTGCACGCGCAGCTAAAGGTTTAAGATTCCCTCCTAGACCATCACATGGCCCCTTTCCGTGAGACGTTGCATGAAAATGCAACTCTGCATCTGCATTAAAATCTTCTTTGTAATAAAATAGATTCACAAAGTTGAATCTGTTTTTAAAATGTTGGGAAGCCCCGTCGGTTATGTATATAATTTTAATTTGTAAGAAATATAATTTTAATTTGTAAGAATGTATGGATGTATGTATGGATGTATGTATGTATGTATGTTTGTTACTCTTTCACGCAAAAACTACTGAATGCATTTTTATGAAACTATGCAGTAATGTAACTAAGACATCAGAATAAAACACATAGGCTGTAATTTATAAAGATTGGACATACCGGGCGGGCGAAAGCTAGTATATTATATTAATAATACTTATTTCACATCCTTGTAAGAGCTTAAATACGTTGAAACGAGATAAAAAATTAATAAAGTTGCGAGTTTTAATGAAATATCGTGCAAACTACTCGACCTATGCAAGCGCCAGATATCACGCCCATTGCGACGCGTATGTACATTAATTAATCTAACTCCTAAACAAATAGAGATCCCATTTTGAATTTTCTTGTGTATTTTTAATATACTTTAAGCTATATTTTTTTTTAAAAAGAAGAAAAAAAAATTGGTTGAAGTGACTGAAATTCAGGTTTGAAAAGTTTACTTCCGATTTTGGACATGAAAAAATTCTTTTTTCTTAATTTCATTTTATTGTAAAAAAGAACAGTATTTTTCAAACTGTATTGCTATATTAAATATTTAATTGTAATTTTGTGAAATTCGAAAAACTACTTTCATAAAATTGATATTACAATTACGACAATTCTTCTGAAACCGATAACTTGTGAAATATACATTATACAAAAAAAAATTTGTGTTCACATTCATACATATTAGAAGTATAAATGGGCCGAATATGATCGATTTTCAGAACCTCACTTTTTTTTCCTGTCCACTTCACGTGAAATGCCCCATATATTAGATATATTTATTAGATGTTTACAATATGAAGAACTAATAAACAGACACATTAACAGTCATGATATTAGTATCATAACTTTATGTACCTACACTTGGAACATACTAAAACGTTCGCTGACTCAGCAGTTATATTATCGGGCGTTAAGTAAACACAGGGAAATGCCTCATTAGGCTTTCCGTGGCGACATGGACGGTTGAAAGCAAACCATTTAATAAAGCTGATTGCGAGGCAAATCTTGTAGAGTATATAAACGCGATTATGTTTGAATTTGTACAAACATATTTACTTTTAAATAGATAGATACATCGCCTTTAATTAATCGAAATTGTTTTAAAACTAATTTTTGTCAAGTATATGTATGTATATATAGTATATTTATTAAAGAAATTATGAAATTAAAAAAGCTTCACAATTGGCAAAGATATTGCGTAATACAGACAAAAAATATACACGTAAATTAAGTAAATACTTTAAGTAAAGTAGGTAAAAAATAATAAACTTTTTAAAACTATTAATCAAATGATAACCGATATAGGTTATTGAAATTAGTCTTTAACCTAAATAAATAAATCCCTTACATTACACTTCATCCAGCTCTTTTGTCAAGTATCAAAATCGCTATCTATTTACAATATTGCATATAGAAGTAAAATTTTTATATATTTTTTCTATTCTATCAGCGATAGCAATAATAGTATATTAAGTTAAAGGTTAAAGCATATGAGGGTATTTCGCTAACAAGAATGAACAACTAAACACACTAATATAAAGTAAGACAGCATTTTAAGTTTCCAAACAATGGCTTTCAAAGTTATCCTTTGAATAATGAACATTGTACGTAGAAAAGTCGCGTTAAAAGATTACTTCCGGATCTTGATACTTTGTCAATTGGCCCGTCTTCATTAATGCGACAAGCTGGCGGAAAGTTCACCGAGCCTTTTTGATTTGCGCACAGGTCATTAATGCTGTGAAATTATTAATTTAAATATATCTTCGGAGTTAGTCTCTTGTGAAATAGGTGTTGGAAATATTCCCGCCTAACGTGCGTTATAACCTTGTCGTGGTGTGGACGCTCAGTAGTGCCAGGCAATCCAGCCAGGTACAAGGTCAAAAAACGAACTGGGAGGTGGCCCACCTTGGTGGGCGGTGTGCTATGCGGGTTGCTCCTGGTACTTCTCTGATAGCAGAGTGGTCCGTGGAGTAACCCCGTGGTTGTTGTGGTCTGCTTCGGCAGGCCTACCGTCGGGGTTTCGTTATTGAATGAGGCCTATTAAGACGAGGGAAGTTCCGTTGGGTTTTAGTGGGTAGTACTGGCTTTGCCGGTGAGTCCCACACTTGCCTAAATGCATTTCCTAACGTTAAAAAAAAAAAGAAAAAGGTGTTGGGAATTTATTTATTTATTTATCGAATTATCAACAAAAATTACAATGGTTAACACATATTGTCTAGGTACAACACTTAACATGTTAACTGCACTTTTAGTTATAGGTAAATAATATCTCCTGCGTTCTTAGTTAGTCTTAGAGAAATTGGTTGCCATGAACGAAGTCGATCAGGAATTTATTATTTATTTTAATTACTTTAATTCTCAAGCCGTATTTCCGAATAATATAGTAGGTACTTTCGAGCAACCATAAGGCAAGTTATATTTAATTAAATTAAATAATTCCAAAGGCCGAAATTTCTTTGTTGATTTAGGTGCGGGTCTGAGACGTCGTAGATGTTATAGACTGACTTAGCTATCCGGGGGCACATTGTCGCCCCACCCAGAATGAGAAGGTCGCGTAAATCTGAGAATCTCTTGAAATTGAGGTTCCCATTTTTCTATTTTACACTTCTATTATACAATCACAAATCAAGTTACATAGTATTAATATAGCAGGCAGTTGTAACGCGCTCGCTTGGGAAACCGAGTGGTGCGGGTTCAAATCCCGGTTCTCGCCCTCTGGTATTTTCATGTGCGAATCATTTCTAACATGATTACCACTTGCTTCACGGTGAAAGAAAACATCCTGAGAAAAACTGCATATCTGATAGACCTTAGCAAGTTTTCGAAACATATGTGAAGTCCGCAAACCCGACTTGGCCAGCGGTGGACTATGGCTTGATCCACCTCGTATTGAAGGGAGGCCTGTGCCCAGCAATGGAACGTTAAAAAGGGCTGAATACATAATATATGTTACATACAATTATTATATACTATGTATGTATATATGTATGTATAGACATATAGATGTATACACATAGGTAACAATATATAAATATCGATAAGCTTATAAAATGTAAAATCTACATGTTTATCCAGGATATATGCTATGCCATTTTGAATTTCACTCGAAATCTTTGAATCTCTATGGCGAGAAAAAGTAACGACCGATGTATTATAACATGTTATCCCGTGTTAATGAGACAATCTTCCCACGGTAAAAGTAGCCTATGTTACTCTCCAGCCCTCCAACTATCTCCACACAAAAAAATCAAGCCAATCCGTCACTCTGTTTCGATATGAAATAAGGACAAACAAACAAACAAATAAACACACTTTCACATTTATAATATTAGTATGGATGTAAGTTTAATATACAGTTAAATTTCCAAAAAAAACTCTATGCAAATTATACATGGATATATCAAAACATATCTTTATTTTCTCAGAATACAAGCTATCTTAAATACTGTTCAGTTCGAGTAATAATTATATGTTAATTTACATTAACACAACAGAGCAGTTTCGGAATATTTTATAATATATGTATATATCTATCTATTATTTTTCATATCCTCTATTCCTTTATTATATATTCAGGCTTTTTTAACGTCCCACTGCTTATTATGGATCTCACTTCAACACGAGAGGGTTCAGGCTATAGTCCACTACGCTGGCCAAGAGCGAGTTGGCGGACTTCACATGTTTTTCGAAAACTTGCTAGGTTCTCTCAGGCGTGCAGGTTTCATCGCGATTTTTACCTTCGGCATAAGGCAAGTGATAATCACGTTGAGAAATCATTCGATTCATTAAAATATCAGAGGTGTGACTACCGAAACTTGACTTCCAAAAAAACGCATTACCACTGGGCTTCCATTGTCTCAATGATAATGAGTTATATGAGTATGAAAGGTAAAAAAATTAAGGATTTTATAGAGTAGCAATAGACGAAGTTGTTAATTTATTAAGTCACTACAAACTTGAGTTGAAAGCAAATTGTTTTACATTTTCAAATAAATACTTTCTCAACTTTCATCAACTGGGTGGAAAAGAGGGTTATAATTTTGCTTTTGATACCACTGAAATAGCTAGGCGGCTAATTACAAGAAACAAAGAAAACTCATCTCTATGTTTGTACTTTTCGTGGTATAAAGGGGTGTAATATTACTGGCACAGTGGCAACTTATTATTATTATACTTGCTTTCTTTCAGACTGTAGTGGGTCCAATATTTACTAAAGAATACTGTTTATGAATTAACAACAAAATATCTCAACACAGGCGTAAATTTGTGGTAGAATAAAAGAGTTACGTTGGACATCTTTTCTATAAAGATCCAATAAAATATATTTTTATGAATTTGTTTATATTTAACTAGCAACTTACACTCACTTTACATGCATCTGGCGTTAGGAATTGTATTAATAATCTATACTAATATTATAAAGAGATAAAGTAAAGCTGTAATTAAATCTATACATAGTATAATAAAATTCTGAGTCGAATCTGTACATTAAATATTTTTTGGAAAATCTTATTGATATAAACATTATTATCGATACAGAGGCCGAATCTATAGTTTTTAGAATTTTTGTCTGGTCTGTTACCGCATCACAGAAAAACCACTGGAGGGATTTTGATGAAATTCGGTATGGTGATAGCTGGTTATCCGGATCGACATATAGGAAACTTTATACCGCGGGAAAATATCTCATTTTTGAGAAAAAATACAAAAACTGCAATATACTCTAGGTACTGTATTGTGTTATACTAATATGTAAAACCTAAGAATTTGGTTTTTGTTAGCTATAAAATAGTGGAAGGAAAATAAAGAAGTTTTATTAACTTACAAAGATTTAAGTCACATGTATTTAAGGAACTTTTTAGCTTTTTATCCTCAAAAGCTCTTTTGAAAATAAGAAGGTCAAGAATATGAAGAGGTCGCCAGTAAATAAAAAAGGAAAATGTCTTGGTGGTAATAATTGGATTAAAGAATATTTTCCTATTAGAAATAAATTTATATATAACAAATTAACATTTGAGTTTTTGTACTATCTGTTGTATATTTAAATTTATATTTTGTATATTTAATACTAACGACATACGCTTGCTTCGCTTAGATGCATCCTGAGATGCCTTACTGTAGCGTATGTGCTACTCAACGTCAATATCTATGTACGTAATTTCCTCCAAATTTGTCCAGCCGTTCTGGCGTTTGTTATTTCTGACAAACATACACGCAAACATATACACATATTAACATTCGCATTTACAATATTATACCTATTATCTGTATTAATTTACATAGCTTGCGATGCCCTAGTTTTGGAATTCGTAAAGCAATAAGTCAGTGCTTAATAAAATAAATCACTCGACGGGTTCGGTCATTTAATACTCATCAGAGCTACTAGATAATACCTGTTAGGTAGCTGCTCTTTAGCTTAACAATCTGCTCCCATCACAGTGCCAGTGTCACAGCTTCTTTGAATTTAAATATAGTTAATTTTAAATATAGTTAATATAGTTAAACTAAATAATTATATGAACCGCACAAGACCACAACAAAAAGCTATCTCAAAGGCGGAATCTACAGGGAGTAAAAAGTACGAGTAAGTAACACAATATTTACGACTGTACTTATATTAAACGAAACTTAAATAAAAGCTGGAAGAGCGCCAGACCTCTTATAAAATATTACCTTAAGATATTTCCACGCTATCTGCTAATTATATATAATATATTACTAGTATACCACCACCCCTGTTTTACCCCAATTATCTCTAAACGTATATATTATGCAAATATACCCACGGAAATCTCTTCATGTAATAGACATTAAGAAAATACAACTTGCGTCTATAATATTCATTATATTTTAGTGAATGCAGAGGTAGCCCAGTGGCGGCATACTCGCTTGGAAAAAGAAATGATGCGGGTTCAAACTCGGGGTGTTGCACGTTTAAGAATATTATGTGCGAATAAATTTCTACACGATTACCACTTGCTACTACACTTAAGAAAACCATCGTGAGAAAACCTGCATGTCTGAGAGAACCTAACTAGTTCTTGAAAGATGTGTGAATGTCTCGAGCCTGTATTTGTCGATCTTGGAGGACTTATTCATCTCGCATTGAAGGAAGGTAGGTCCATGCCCAGCTGTGAGACGTTAAAAAGGGCTAAATAAATGAATCACAATTTGAATTAAAATTATAATCTACATTTACTTCTACGCCACTAATGGACTCCACTTTGGGGCTTGCTTTAGTCGTAATTATTAAAGTAGTTTTGTAGCTAGAATGACTTCTGTATTTCTTTTTAGCTTTTAAAAGGTCAACGCTGCTTTCATGTTTTTAAAATCAATAGTGTAAAAGGATAATAAGTAAACTTGTATTGAGTAAAAATGTAACTTTTGACCGATTTTAATCAGAAGTAAGTTCTCAAATCGCCTGATTCCTTCTTTGCCAGAGAATCCATATTTTTTTTGATGAACAAGTTATAAATCTAAAAGATGGTTCCATATAAATTTAAAAACATCCACCTCTAATATCCATCTCTTAGTTCCATCAGTGCTACAAAATATCTAAAATAATTCTCATTACAGAAAAAAAATAACAATTCCATACGTAATATTTTGTTTACATGTGAAGATTTAACGAATTATACAATTTAATTGTAAAATTTCCTATCTCTGTGAGCAATTAATGTGTGTGTATAAATAATAATTAATGACATGCCTTTCTGCTATCTCTGTGAGCAATTAATGTGTGTGTATAAATAATAATTAATGAATTAATTACAATTAATTTCAATCGATACCGGGTTATGTCGCAGTGCTTGCAATTAATACCATTTATTGCTGTACCTATATGTACAAGTACATGTATGTAGATTACTCTAAAAATAAAAAAAATATAAATGAAAAAGAAATGTGTCGGCGACAATCTTGATATCTTCTCCATTAAACTAATTAACTTTCTATAATCTATAGCTATGGGCTACCACTGCCTTTTATTTGCTATTTTCATAGGTATATATAAATATATGTATAATGTATATCTGTTGTAAAACTTATTACATGTTATTTTATTTCATATTTATAACTAGAAAAGCACAAACAGATCTATCCCACGGGACCCATTCATTTTTCCGGGATGAAAGTAACATAACATGCCTGATTGCCACCGACGTGGTATAAAAAAAACCTGTTGTTTGACCGGCATATAAGGTCAGCATGCCAAATTTTACTAAATTAGGTGCATAAGTTGTTGTGTACTAAGCTGTATAAGTTACTATAGTTTTTAACTATCCCACGGAAACTCTTTAATTTTCCGGAATGAAAAGTATCTTAGATGTTGACCGGGGATATACGGTACCCCCATGCGAAATTTCATTTAAATCGGCCCATTAGTTTTATTATAGGTATAGATAAGAATAGATATTGTCTATCTGACATACACTATTCAGAACTTTTCTGTAGGACTTTTTAAGACCTAAAATTTTTTAGTATATTGTTTTGATGTACGTATGTCTTAAGGTTTAGCTAGCGGAAGGTTTTTAGGGAGGACTTGATAAAACCAGTTACTATATTTTCTCGTGGGAAAGAAAGATTTTCTGGAAGTAAAAGTTATCCTAAATGTTGACTCGAGTAATAAGTTATCGCTTCACCAAATTTCGTTGAAATCGGTTCATTACTTTTCGCGTGAAACACGCACACAAAAACAGACAGAAAACATACAGGCAAACAGACAAAATTTTTAATAACTATTGTTTTGGGGTTTGGTCTATGTTGTGTACAACAAAAACATTTATCCCGCGGGAACCGTACATTTTTCCGGGATAAAAAGTAACCTATTTGTTATTCTGATATATGAATTATATTATTATAAAGTTTTATCAAAATCCAATGAGTAGTTTTTGTTACTAAGCTGTATGAGTTACTATATTTTGTTGGCTATCCCACGGGAACTCTTTAATTTTTCGGGATGAAAAGTAGCCGATTTGTTATTTTCATGTATGAAATATATTACTGCAAAGTTTCATTAAAATCCAATCGGTAGTTTTTGTGTACTAAGCTATATAAGTTATTATAGTTTTTTAACTATGCTACGGGAATTCTTTAATTATAGATATAGATAGATAGATATAGATTAGGAGATATGCCCGTACAAACAGACAGAGGAACAAAAAAATTGAAAAAAAAAACAGAATTTGATCTATATCTCTTCTTACACCCCCCTTACTCGATTTTTAGCATTTTTTTTTCTATGTACAGACATTCGACCTCTACAGTTTTATTATACATTTAAAATAAAACAAAATGCCATAAAACACCCATTATACTACGATTAAACTAAAATATGAAGCGTAGGAGATATCTAACTGAATATATTCTTAGCATGAGGCACTATCCTGCAAATTGCGATCCGATCGGCTTCACCCGTGTAATGGTCGTCCTAGATACCGGGATTCCGCCTCGGCGATATTTATAAGAGCATTCTATGGTAGAATGGAATTGAGTTGTCGATATGAGGTAAGAATATTTTTATTCACTGCAATTTATTTCACTAATAAAGATGTACGTTAATAGAATAATAATAATGTTTACATGTACATTGTACAGTGTTCGTCGAGTGGTCGAAATATGACCGTAATTTTTTATTTTACAACACTAAATCTCGTCCTTTAAGGACTAGCTATAAAAAATTTGGTTGAGAGACATACGAGATAAAGATAATAAACTACTTTGCCTTTACCTGTCTATTTAAAAAAAAAACTGTTTCAATTTTTTAATTTATTGATAACACTAAAGCTCGTCTATCTATATAGTATGTACATATATGAAACAAAGTTTGATTTGTTACAACACTTATAACTCGAGAATTGCTGGACCGATTTTTATGATCTTTCATTTTGTTGTATATTTTTTACCTCGAATAGTAGAATAACTATTAAGACATCAGAAAAATTCAAGAAAAAGAAATTAGAAAAAAAAAATCTTTGACTAAGCGTCAAAACGTACCTAGGGGCGAACCTGAGCGAAGCGAGAGTGAGTCGCTAGTAGCTATTAAACAAAAAAAAAACAAAATTGATTGATAAACAGAGGAGAAAAAGGTACTGAAGTGTGTTGTCTTTGTTTATATATATATATATTCTACAAATAACATACTCGTATATTCTTACTTACATTGTAAATATGGAAGCGAGTTACTTAATTTATACGTTCATTCTTTTTCACTCGACTGCGGCGAAGCCCAAAGGATTTAGAGTGTTATTTGTTGTTTGTTCTTTGTAGCAAGCAAAGGATATTTCGGGGTCATTTTTGTATGTAGATGTAACAATATTTGAAGGGATAGGCAGTTCCCAATGTATTTAATAAGCGTTTTGTTTTAGCCTAACGAATGTTTAACGTGACAAACATAATATAGGTATGTATATAACGTGTGATGCGTAAGCCTGAGGTGAAATAAGGGAGTATCGCTAGAAAGTATTAAAAAATCTGACATTCTATATTATACTAACGGCTCACCCTCGCTTCGCCTGAGTCCGCCTCTAAGGAAAAAAAATAAACCTATCCCATGGGAACTGTACATCTTTCCGGGATAAAATGTAGCATAATAATGCGTTATTCCAGACGATCTATCTCTGTGCCAAATTTCATTCAGATCTGTTCAGCCAAAGAGTAACAAAAATCCATACTTGCAACTTTCGCATTTATAATATTAATACGGATTTGATAAATCTTGGGCATATTAAGCTATAATTTATCTCCCGTGGCTTCTTTCCTGACCACAAGAAAGTAGCCGCATAACAGTGAGGGACGTAACTGTCAAGTTACGTGAAATAAAAAAAAAATGAGTGCGTAAATACTTCTTTGGCAAACAACGCAATTAAATTAAAACAAATCAATAATTAATCAAATAAGGCATATTAAGCATATTACAATCATATATTTATAGAATATATTATACGGAAAGAATATAATATTATACATTTATTAGAAAAAACGGTTACCACGGCAACGTGGCAATGTATTCTATCTCATTCTCACGCCGGCTTAATCCTACATATTTATGTGTTTTGTCTCTTTTTAAAATCGGCTTTCTAAATAAGTTTCACGTTAAAATAGCCTACATGTTAATTAAGGATAGTTATCTTGTAGCAATATACTCTATGGTTATCTCCATTTTGAATATATCACACTAATCCATAGAGACGCTACAGCGCGAACAAGTAAAAACACACTAACCCAATTACAAACTTTCGCGCTTTTAATATTAGCGCAAAGTATGAAAAGGGGATTAATTATGTTTCATTTTAAAACTTCAGAAGCCACCGCTATATCGCTTATATTTATGAGAAAAATATTATAAATTATAATTTAACTTTGAAACTTGGTGACAAAAGTAAATTTATAAACACAAAATATTATTAACTTACCTAAAGAAAGAAAAAGTTTTAAATTTCTTTTAAAATTACCTCTTAAATTTCTCGCCATCTAAAAACAGCGCTGATGATAACATAATAAAATTATAAAATAGAAACTTTGCAGGATATAAAATCTAAAATCATAGTGAATTCTTGTTTTATTTCACTGATTCTAATATGCTAAATTCTAGTACAAATAAAGTTAACCTAACCTACCTAAGTTTTCACCTAAATCTCGCAGTGGATGCGGGCCATCGACACGAATGTTATTACACGCACTTGAGTTGGCTTTAGTGGATCATAAACACGTTTATGGCTGCCAAAGAGAAAACTATTGGAATAAAACACCCGTAGATATTTTATTGGTGCTTGTTGGAAATCCTAATGAATTTCCATCGTTTCCCAATTTCCGAATATCATAAGAGCAGTATTACATACGCGAGTATAGCATACAAAATCAAATATAATTGTACCGAGATTTGTTTTGTATTCCGCCCTTTTTAACGTCATGAATGCGTGTGACAAGTGAGGGCTGGCGGACTTCACATTAATCTTTCGAAAAGTTGCTAGGTTCTCTCATATATGCAGGTTTCCTCAAGATGTTTTTCTTCACCGTATGGTAATCGTTTTCAAAAATAATTCGTACGTGAGAATATTAGACGTGTGAGACCCGGGACACTTTAACACTCGCGTTATAGAAACGAATCTAACGAAGTACAAATCATCTATATTGGTGAAGCTTTTTAATAATTACGAGGGAACATATGTAGAATCGGGCATACATACATACATATTCATTGTACATATGTACATATATACAGATAAAAAACATAACCCTCCTTTGGGCTTCGACGCAGTCATGTAAAAGGGGTTGAATATATATATATATATATATATATATATATATATATATATATATATATATATAATTGGATTTCAACCAATTAAGACCTTGAATAAATAACATTGAAATGTAGTTTGTATTAGTGCGTTGATAGTAATCGTAAAACATTAAAAAATACTTATTTTTATACGAAAAGTTTTAGACATTAAAAATTGCTTAATCCTACTAATATTATAAATACGAAAGTTTATGAGGATGTATGGATATCTGTATGTATAGGTTTATGGAAGTTTGTTACTCTTTCACGCAAAAACTGCTAAATGGATTTTAATGGAACTTTACGATAATATAGCTCATATATCAAAATAACACATGGGCTACTTTTTATCTTAAAAAATATACGGTTTCCGTGGGATAGATTGGTTTTTATTTTTCTAGAGGCGAAGCCGAGCGAAACGATAGTGAGCCGCTAGTAATAAATATATTATCAAAAATTGAAATCGGAATGGATGGTTATAAAAACGAAAATGATTACGTTGAACTTCGTAATATTGTTAGTGGGAACTTTTTACGGCGTGTGATAGGACAGCACCGATGGTTTTATGTGGGATATATCATTAAAATTTAATTTTACGATCTCTTCTGAGAAATATTTAGAACTCTTTAGAATGCCAATAGATTCGATGTTAAAGATTTGATTAACAAATCATTGAAATACTAGAGACTTGCCCTCACTTCGCTCACTTGTCCCTAGGTACATATGTGCGTTCTTTAATAAAAGTAGCCTAAGTTACTCCTTATAACATCAGCTATCTGCCAGTGAAATTCCCATCAAAATCAGTCCAGCGTTTCGGAGATTAGCCGCAACAAACAACAAAAGCAACACAGACCGACAGACATACAGACAAAATTTAGTAATTGTATTTTTCTTATAGTTACCGTATAAAGTTTTATATATCTACTTTCAGTAAAAAGATGTTATTTTGAGATAACAAACATACATTTCAATTTTATTTATCTGTATAGATGTATACTAAATTATAAGCGTATACATAGTACAGTTCATAATTATAATTTACAATCTGACCCATTTAGTTGTTCTATTCTCAATTGTTTAGGATGTGTGGATGTGAATTTCCCGATTTTCCGAACAACTCTTACAAATATTTTCCCTAAAAACCTTTTTTGGTACTTATTATATATAATGCATATAAAATATATTGGTCCGCCTATACAAAACTTAAGCGCTTACCAACGAATAGCACATCATTTTTCCTACTAATATTATAAAGTTTGTGAGGATGTATGGATATGGACGTATGTATATTTGAATGTATGTTTGTTACTCTTCCGCACAAAATCTACTGAACAGATTTTGATAAAACTTTACAGTGATACAGCTTATATACCAGAATATCATGTATACTTATAAATTATAAGTATACATGTATAATTTCTATATATATATATATATATATATATATATATATATATATATATATATATATATATATATAGTTGATCTACGCGGAGGGAGCCGCGGGAAAACGCTAGTTTATTTAAATGTATATAGCAGATACGCTGACGCCTCACTTTTCTACCTGAAAAGTTGTTTACTCGGGATTATCAATATTTGATTTGAAGACAATCCCTTTCCCAGTTATTTTAAACATGTAAAACCTTTTTCCCACGGACATAAGAATATAATAGACATGCTCGTATTATACTCGTATATAACAGACAGCACGTAAAGCCGTCGGTCCTGCGCCTTAACTCTCACTGGTCGTGTCGAGCAGTCGTCCCACCGGAGTATGAGAGTGACAGGAATAGAGAGTGCACGTTGTGTCTGCGCGTACACTTGTGCACTATAATATCTCCTGCGCAGTTGGCTCGTCTCAATGAGATTGGCCGCCGTGGCCGGAATCGGCTAGGTAAACACATCATATAATAGAATGGTTTGTTTTTCTTATTCATTCCACTCATATATTGGTGTTTGTGTAAATGTGATGGTCCTACAGTGATATGGTAAGATTGACTTAATATGTACTTACCTACTGCTACCAGGATAAAAAAATAAATTAAATAAATATATTGGAACATTAACACACAGCACCATCTATAACTTTATCATATATAACCTTAAATAAATACATATTATAAATATAAACACCCATGACCGGAGTACAAACATTCGTGCTCATCACACAAATGAATAACGCCAGCGGGACTCGAATCCGCGACCGCTGGCACAGCAAGTACGGTCACTACAAACTGAGCCAAACGTGTCGTCAAACCAAAAAGTCAAAAGGATAACCTGCCAAATATAAAAACACGCAGTACATATTATATTACCTACTTTGAATTAGTTCATATCAATTTTTCCTTTAAATTTACAAATAAGTTACATCTATACATAGTATAATAAAATTGTAACTAAGCCGAATCTGTACATTAAATATTTTTTGAAAAATATTATTGAAATAGTCATTAGTATTGATACAGAGGCCGAATCTATAGTATTTAGAATTTTTGTCTGTCCGTCTGCCTGTCTGTTTGTTACCGCATCACGGGAAAACCACTACATAGATTTTGATGAAATTTGGTATGATGATAGCTAGTTATATGGGTCAACATATCGGATACTTTTTACCGCGGGAACATATATCATCTCTGAGAAATCTATACTAAACGTTAAAACGGAAGCAGGGACGAACCCGAGCAGAGCGAGGGTGAGTCGCTAGTAAACATTAAATGTAAGAGTACTATTTGCACAAGACGATTTAAATAAAATAATATCATTTCAGCCATCTGTTTATCGAGCCTGATACTAATCAATTTTCACACTCACTCGCCTACGCCCCTTACTTAATAGGTGAAACAACCACACCTTCAAAATATATCTTTTTTAGCCGCTAATGTATCATATACCTAACAAAATATTTGGGTTGCTAGAACGAATATTTTATGAAAATTTGCATTTTTCTTAATTATGTGGGAAGCTCGTAGGTAACATAATATGGAAAGCGATGTGGAATTGTTTACTGGAAAGTTTTGTCTGAATTACAAGCATAAATAATAATGATGTAATCAAACTGTGTAGGTATATTCATACATATATATATATTCTACAAATATATAACTTCCATGTATACAGTACATATAAATGTGATGATGATGATGATGTTCCCCTAGCCGATTCCGGCTACGGCGGCCAATCTCATTGAGACTAGCCAACTACGCAGGAGATATTATAGTGCCCAAGTGTACGCGCAGACACAAGTGCACTCTCTATTCCTGTCACTCTCATACTCCGGTGGGACGACCATTCGACACGACCGGCGAGAGTTAAGGCGCAGGACCGACGGCTTTACGTGCTCTCCGAGGCACGGGGGTGAAACACCGCTAACTTCCCAACTCCGGGCTGTTACTGAGGACTTACTATACAGAAAGTCTCAATAACTAAACTTGGCCCGACCCGGGACTCGAACCCAGGACCTCCGGGTGTGCAGCCGTATATGCTAGCCACTACACCACCGAGGGAGTAAATATACTGCTTATGAGGCATATAAATGTACTGCTTATGTCACTGAAATTATCTACGAGTATACATATAATAAAATTGATAACTAAGCCGAATCTGTACATTAGATATTTTTTGGAAATTCTTATTGAAATAAACATTATTATCGATACAGAGGCCGAATCTATGTTTTTTAGAATTTACGTCTGTCTGTCTGTCTGTCTGTTACCGCATCACAGAAAAACCACTGGAGGGATTTTGATGAAATTTGGTATGGTGATAGCTGGATATTCGGGTCAATATATAGGATATTTTGTACCACGGGAAAATATCTCATTTTTGAGAAAAAATACGAAAACCGCAATGTAAGAGTATACTAATATGTAAAACTTAAGACTATGGTTTTTGGTCATCTGAACGGGGGCGGAGCCGCGGGCAATGCTAGTCATATATATTGATGATCAGAAGTGGAATAATTATTGTATTTTTAATCTAGTACTCAATATTTCACATAGAAATGGCGCATGACGCTCCATTTCACAAAAAGACTTAAAAGAGTTTAAAGTACCTTAAACTAATCTTTAATCAGATACATCTTACGAATATTATAAATGTGAAAGTTTAGATGGATGTTTGGATGTTTGTTACTTAATCACGCCAGAACGGATGAAGGAATCTGGATGAAATTTGGCACAGAGATAGATTATAGTGTGGAATACTTTTTATCCTGGAAGAAATAGTAGGAAATGCTAGCTTGCAGCTAATAGGAAATAAGTTTAAAAAATACAATAAGCAAATAAAAAAAATGCTTCAGCAATCGTAATAACATCATAATTTTAATCACATTTCATTTCGC
Source organism: Brenthis daphne (assembly GCA_947093115.1). Taxonomy (NCBI): domain Eukaryota; kingdom Metazoa; phylum Arthropoda; class Insecta; order Lepidoptera; family Nymphalidae; genus Brenthis; species Brenthis daphne. The sequence goes on along the minus strand of OX352472.1, from coordinate 21,203,478 downwards.
TGACTCACTTTATTTTAATAGAATATTCTATCATCATTAAAAATTTATCATCGATTTTCGCTCTAAATTATCATTTTACCGATAAAAGGTCTGTAAAATTAAAAGTGTATTCAGCCCTTTTAACGTCCATTCGCAGGGCAGAGGCCTCCCCTTAATGCGAGGGGGATCAGGCCATCCTTCAAGCCGGAAAAATACGCTACGTTCTCTTAAAAATGTATTATAATAATTATTTTATAAGTCGTAGTATAACGTTTTTTTCCCGTGGGAAAAAGATAATCTCCCGCAGTAAAAAGTACCCTATGTGAATCTCCAGCCCTCCAACTATCTCCACACCAAAAATCACGCCAACCTGTCACTCTGTTTCGACGTGAAAGAAGGACAAACAAACAAACACACTTTCACATTTATAATATTAGTATGGATATTACGAAACCACGAGCAGTAGAATAATATATAATAATAGCATGATAAAAAATTTCCTCTTATAAGTAAGCTAAACGTTAACCTGTAAGAAATAATAGTATAGTCCATTTTACAGCACTTAGTTTGACTACGAACTTATTCAAACTTTCCCCGGGAACGTGACGAGGGAGACTAATGGACGATCTTTTTAGCGATTCAACCGTACCTCAGCTACAAGTGGTTTATTTATCCGTCGCACGCGATATAAATAATTTGTTTTGCTTACTTCTACTGTCTTAAAGGTACTGGTAGCGCAGTGGTAGCACGCTGGCTTGGGAACCCTTGTGAAGCGGGTTCAAATCCCGGATCTTGTCTCTGACATTTTTCGTATGCGATTCATTTGAAACATGATTATTTCTTGCTTTACGATGAAGGAAAACATCTGTCTATACATATAATAAAATTGTAACTAAGCCGAATCTGTACATTAGATATTTTTTGGAAAATCTAATTGAAATAGACATTGTTATCCATACAGAGGCCAAATCTATAGTTTAAGAATTTTTGTCTGTCTGTCTGTCTCTGATCGTCTGATCGCATCACGAGAAAACCACTGGACAGATTTTGATGAAATTTGGTATGATGATAGCTGGTTAACCGGGTCAACATACAGGATACCATTAACTGCGGGAAAATATCTCATCTCTGAGAAATCTATACTAAACGTTAAAACGTAACTAGTCGCTAGTTAATATAAATAAATATAAAAATATTACACAGGGTGACCTATAGTTGTTAATTAGTTTCAAAACTTTCAAAATTATTCACGTAATACGTTTAATATAGGCGACTCGTATACAGTAAAAGCTGCAATATTACAGAATGCCTTACCACAGGACATTCGCCAGTCGGAATCGGTGCAAGTATTCAAACGTCGTCTTAAACACTACTATTTATCGCTATAAGTCTATGTATATTTATGTAAGCCCTGTTTATGTAAGTTTATTGTAGAATATATACGGTTATTGCTTATACTTATATATTATAATATATATTTATGTATGTCCTTATCGTTATTTATGTAAGCTTGTGTGTACTTTATAGTATGTACCGTTTAAGTAAGTTTATTATAAACTAGTTCTTTTTTTTGCACCAACCATAATCCATGTCACCCTATGAGTTTCTTTATAATATAGGTTGCCTGGAAGAGATCACTTTAGTGATAAGGCCGCCTTTACACTAATATTAGTTAAGTTATATATCCATGTATATTGTATTTTTATTTTTGGTGTAATAAAGGATTAATAAATAAAAAATATAACATAATTAGCTACTTACCCTCTCTACACACAGGTGCTTATCTATTTTTCTTAGGGTACCCATTTAAACTAATAAAACAATCCCTTTATATCTTTCCTTAACAATTTATTTAAAAGAATTCAATAGAATTCGATTATAAAACTACCGGTTACTGTTTTATTATACTCGTATAAATGATTCATGAAAAATTTCAAACGCGATGCTAAAGTTATATTACTGAGTTCATATGGTGAATATAAAACCGATGGGAGCGGAACAACATTTTCTTATCTATTAAATTGTTAAAGTGAGGTAAAATTTGCTTGGTTTGTTTTTAACCGACTTCCAAAAACGAGGATTTAGAACCGACTTCGAAAATATCTGATTAGGTATCTATTCTAAATGAAAACCTCCGTTTAGTTATTTTTTACATTTATAGTGCCTGGAAGTCGGTTTTTTTTTTTAAGTTTTTATAGCTTTTATTATTTTTAAACCATCTCGTGAAAAAAACGCTATAACTCTTGATTTTCCATAGAAGAACAGGATATTTATATGGAGTCATATTGGCTTTGCTTTCTAATAACCCGCTACCGACGTCAATAATAATAATGAATGCATAATAATGAATTCTCGACTAATTTCGCCAACAGTGGACAATTTCATTAAAACAAGCCAAATGTGCAGGTGATATTATAATGCCCAAGTATGCGCGCAAACACTCTACACCTTTCATTCTCAGAGTTCGATGGCACGGTACTTCGACACGGCCAATGAGAGATCAGACTCAGGACCAACGATTTTAAGTGATCTACCTCGGCACTGGGGTCTAACACCGCTGACTTCGTAACTACTGCCTGCTACGGACAATTTCTGAACGGAAAAACTCTGATAAATCTACTTAACCCGACCTAGGACTCGAACTAAAGACCTCGGGATCTGGATATTTTATATATACATATTAGATATGTATATCAATTTACAATAACCAATTAATAAATACCATCTAGCTGATACACTACACATATATATATAACTTAGAATACATACATCATATTATAAATATAAACACCCATGACTGGAGTGCTCGTTCGTGATCATCACACACATGACTGCCTCCAGCGGGACTCTAACCCCGCGACCACTGAATAAAATTGATTTCTTAATCAGGCTTAATTTCATGAAAGTCTAAGTAGTTATTTAAAACCCATTCTTTATTTCTATTTTTCTTTTTGCTTCTTTAAACTAACAATGAGATTAATTGGAAGAGATCGCTGACTTAGCGATAAGGTCTTATTGACATTGTTTTTTTTTATATGTTCTTTCCTGACCATTAACAATGGTGAACAATAATGAGTGTTTTACTTTTTCTACTGAGCTTGGAAGATATAAGGATAGGGTGTAAATGACATAAATAACATTTTATCACGTTTTAAGCCATAAAAGCTTCCATAATGAAAGTTCCATGAAATTTTTATTATTATGTAGAAACTATTTAATTGCTTATAATTTCCCAATAATTAAGATATTATGCGGAATACAATTTTTTTATATAATAAAGGTTTTTCAATATATATATTTTGATACAATCAATTTGTTTCCTCTATCGAGGTTTCTAAGTCGTCTTAGTGAGGCCCTCCTGGTAGGGCCCTCTATGAATCAATAAAAAAAAAACAATTTTTAACCAATATTTATGTACGTACATACATATACGTACGTGTGGGGTTTCTAATTTCTATTAAATTGTTTTTTCGTTACTCATGCGACATATTTAGTCAAGTAATGCATTTAAGCTTTTATATGACGATTAAACTACTCTTTGAATCTAATTTAATTTTTAAAATTTCCATTATTTCGAACAATAATAAGTAAAAGTAATTCTATTTCTTTATGATAAAGGAATATCCCCACAAAGGAAGGTTACGTCGCATTGCTCCTAATCTAATAAGGTGGCCAGTATCTACGGGATCTAATTTGATATATGGAAGCCACGTGTGAGTGATAAATCACTTCTTTCTTGCACCTTCAAATATTTCTATTAGTTTCACTCGTGAGAAATTTAATGTATATTTTTTTCATATTATCCATACTTAATATTACAAATGTGAAAGTGTGTATGTTTGTCTAAAATACAATTAATTAAATAAGTGTTTTAGTATTTTTCTAAATTCGTCCCACAAGGAGCTCAAATAGCGGATGAAAGTTTGTATGAAACCTACCATTTTACAGTGTTTTTTGTAGTTTTAGCGCGAGCGAAGTCGCGGGTTCTGCTAGTAATATTATTAAGAGGTAAGGTTTGTTTGTTTGTTTTATAGAATGCGCTAATCTTAGGAACTACTAATCTGATTTGAAAAATTATTTTTGCATTAGATAGCCCATTTATTGAGGAAGGATATTCCATAATAACAGTTAAAACGTACCCAGGGACGAACTCGAGCAGAGTGAGGGTGAGTCGCTAGTCTAAATATATATATGCAAAGATAAAACAGTTCAATACCTATTTCTCCTATTTGACAACCGATTTTTTCTTAGTTTACTAGCTATTGTCGAGCTTTACTGTTATCAATATTTTTTTTGGAAGTACTTAGTTTTTTTTTATATATATGTAGATAGACAAATTCTATTCATATAGATATATTTCCTTCAAATTTTCAACAATGGTTAGGGTCGAATTTCATTTGCTAGTTAATATAAAACCAATGTTAATGAATAAAGAAAAATCAGCTGTTAAAAATCTCATATCATACTCGTATATCTACATTTCAATAGAGTCCATTGTTCGTTCGGGAGTTCATTGCACTGTTTATAAAAACGCTTACACAGTCCGCGTCTCGTGAACACGCATTGAACGTAAACAGACAGTTTTAGACGGAAGATTCGTATTTAGTTCACACCTTAACAGCCAATTATACAATAAAGTTAGAAACGGAACGTAATGTAAACAAAATTTTGTACAAAAAGTATATTCTACTAGCATTGCCCGCTGCTCTGTCCGCGTTCAAATGACCAAAAACCAAATTCTTAGGTTTTACATATTAGTATACTCTGACATTGCAGTTTTTGTACTTTTTCTCAGAAATGAGATATTTTCCCGCGGTAAAAAGTATCCTATATGTTGACCCGGATAAACAGCTATCACCATACCAAATTTCATCAAAATCCCTCCAGTGGTTTTTCTGTGATGCGGTAACAGACAGACAGACAGACAAAAATTCTAAAAACCATATATTCGGCTTGTGCATCGATAATAATATTTATTTCAATAAGATTTTCGATGACATATTTAATGTACAGATTCGGCTTAGTTACAATTTTATTATATGTATAGATTCATATTACGTTTGACTTAGCATGTAGTGACCCTACTCGTGATATTGAAATACATGTAATGTACACAAATAAATTTCTTTCAAACCTGTTCAAAGGTTACAACGTAAAGAAGTAACAAAACAAACACACACCCAACCAAACCCACAATCACTCATAAACTTTTGCATTGATAATATTACAATGATAATACATTGGAAATTACTATAAAGAGGAAAAGATAATATTACAATACGTATTTAATAAAGAAATTTTTCATTTTCCACTTCATACATTATTCATGTCGCATTTGCGGAAAATCGGGGAAAATAATTTAAAATGTGCACACAGCGTAGCTATTATTCTACGTACTAGCATTTATTGGTTTTAACTTCAATAAATTAAGTGATTTAAAACAATTTAAATACACACATGTTCAAAAGTACTACAAAGCAGAAAACTCAATATTAGCTCTTTATAAACTAAATTGACAATTCAAATCTATTCATATAATAAAATTGTAACTGAGCCGAATCTGTACATTAAATATTTTTTTGGAAAATCTGATTGAAATGAACATGATTAATTATCGATGCAGAGGCCGAATCTATAGTTTTTAAAATTTTTGTCTGTCTGTCACAGAAAAACCACTGGAGTGATTTTGATGAAATTTGGTGTGGTAATAGCTGGTTATCCGGATCAATATATAGGATACTTCTTACCGCGGGAAAATGTATCATTTCTGAGAAAAAATACAAAAACTGCAATGTAAGAGTATATATATATTAGTATATAAAAACCTAAGAATTTGGTTTTTGGTCACCTGAACGCGGGCAGAGCCGCGGGCAATGCTAGTCAATCATAAGTCTAATTATTACATAGATAAATATTCTTTAAAGTAAAGATTTTCATATAACTTCTACAATAAGCATGTCTACTCAACAAAACGCTGAAATTATGGCTTATAAGTTACATATTTCATCAAAAACAACCAACAGCGAAGCCGCAATCACGAAATCTATCTAGCTTTTGTGGAAAGTACAGGAAATTGCTATATGAAAATTAAATCGGATTCAAGATGTACTTGCGGTTGGCTGCAACAATCGTAGTTTTCCAACCAAAATTGCACTGTAGCTCCTCGTAGCATATACATACATAGGTATACTAGCAAATCACCCTCGCTTCGCTCGTGTTCGTCCCTAGTTACGTTTTAACGTTTAGCTCAGAGATGAGATATTTTCTCACAATAAAAGTATCCTATTTGTTGACCCGGATAACTAGCTATCATCATCTCAAATTTCATCAAAATCTGTCCCGCGGTTTTTTCGTGATGCGATCACAGACAGACAAATAAAAATTCTAAAAACTATAGATTCGGCCTCTGTATCGATAATAATGTCTATTTCAATAAGAATTTCCAAAAAATATTTAATGTACAGATTCGGTTTAGTTACAATTTTATTATATGTATAAATAAAAGATAGATTGGGACCAGTATATAATATTTCAATATGCTTTGGTTTATATCGAAGCATTGGAGAAAAATATTTGTGTCCCCCATTTCACGAAAACATCTTGTGAACGTGAATTTTGGTTAAAGTGGGAAAATAACAAATTCATTTTATAGATATCGCACTTTTGGAGAGTGTACAGTTGAAGTGTGGTATATTTCTACTACAAATAATATTAATTTACTTAATGTATACAGATAAATTTTGAAGTGTCTGTTTGTAACGTCAAAATAACAGCTTTTTACTAAAGGCATATGAAATTATATTCGTTACTTATATGAAAAACACAATTTTTAAATTTTTGTCTGTCTGTGTGTTCGTTCCGGCTAATCTCTGAAACGGCTGGACTTATGACGAAACTTTCACTGTCAAGTAGCTGATATTATAAAGATCAACTTAGGCTATTTTTATTTTAGAAAAAGAATTAGGATTTCACTCGAAAAAATTAAAACGTATACCTGGGCTGTACACGTAAAATTAAAACCAGCGACCCCAAGCGGAGCGTGGGTAAGTTGCTATGTTCAAGTTGATAGATAAAAATTGCTTAAATATGTTTGAAGCTAACTATGGCTAGGGTTTCTTGCAAACTCTGTTAACTAGGAAAATAAAGCTAAAGACACACTAACAAAAGCTAATTAGCCCGTGAAGTTTCCTTACCTGGACTTTAACCGTGTAAAACAGGCTATAAACTTTACTATGACGTACTTACTCGTAATTACGCTCTGCGTTAGATCATAAAATGAAAGGCGTAGGTACATTTTTATCATATTTTTTGAGCACAATTAAAGGTTACAATTAGCTTTATGAAGAAACTGATCTTAACTTTATAAAATATAAGAGTTTTGAATTCGCAATTTATGGATATACTAGCGACTCACCCTCGCTTCGCTCGGGTCCGTCGTCCCGTCGTCGTCCCTAGCTTGATTCCCCATACAAACTTTCATACCCATTTTCTCCGCCTTAAGATAAAAAGTATTCTATGTCCTTCCCAGTGTCTCAAACTATCTTCTTAACTTTCATCTAAATCGGTTCAGTAGATCCAGAGATTACCCCCTACAACGTCACAAACTCATAAATTCACAAACTCAAAAACTTTACCTCTTTATAATATTAGTATAGATTGTTTTTTTTTTTTCAAATAAAAAAATATTTTTTAAACCAAGCTTTTATTTAAACTCTAAAAAGAAGAAAATAATAATAATAATAATACTTTATTTCACAAAAATACATACATATTGTAGTTGAAAAGCATATTGAACAGTACATTTTGAAACAAACAATTTAGACTATCAATAAAAATAATACGGTTGTCTCTGCTAATAAGTATGAATAAACTTAAAGTTAAATTCTTTTCAAAACAATTTTTATTCTTTTAAAATTCTTTCCAAACAATTTATTATATAACACAATTTATATTATATAAAAGCTTGTCGCGAGATTTACCTATTTTAAATGTTATATTCTTGTAGATAACAGGTAAATCTCGCTACAAGCTTTTTACAACTAACGGGAAACCGAGTGAAGCCGGTTTAATTCCCGGGTCTCTCACCTCTGATATTTTCATATGCGAATCATTTCTTACATGATTACCACTTATCTATACCTACTAATATTTTAAAGAGGTAAAGTTTGTGAGTTTGTGACGTTGTAGGGTAATCTTTGGATCTACGAAACCGATTGACATGAAATTTGGTTAGAAGATAGTTTGACACCCTGGGAAGGACATAGCATACTTTTTATTCCAGAAATCTTCCCTTAAGGGGGTGAAAATGGGGATGAAAGTTTGTATGGGGAATTAAGCTAGGGACGAACCCGAGCGAAGCGAGGGTGAGTCGCTAGTTATTTATATAGGTACATACATTTGTAAAATATGTTACATCTGTAAAATGTTTATGCATCGTAAACTTTTTCCAATCCATCATCGTAATGCTTTCTGCTAGCACTAGAATTTCATATATATAGATAGGGTTCTTCAAAATATGTGTACCAGTTTCTAAAAAGTAGGCACCGTTACAATATGTTTAATTCAATTCAAGTCTTATATTCAATGTCTTCTAAGAGTGCAACAATATGATCAACTTCAAAAAAGGAGGAGACTCTCAATTTAGGTGGAATTTTCTGTTTTCTTTTTTTTTTGTGTATGAAAAAATTATCATGACCATATTTAACCTAATTTTAATGTTTTTTAATGAATTCGTAACTCATTAAAAATAATATTTGCGTGAATCTAATAAAGTATCATTAAAAAAAATATTTTTTTTAAATAAAAAGTAAATATTAAAACGTACCCTTCATTTAGTAGAATATTTTTAAAATTATAAAGCTGATATTAAAGGTAAATAACCGTGAGATGCACGTGTACTATAAACAGGTCATCAAGTATTACGTCGTCTCCATAAAGGCGGTTTATTACTATGACGCGGTAAGTCGAACAAAACTGCTGGAGACAGTTTGTAGACACCTCTACAAGCCAGTTCACACCTTTACAGTTTCACCAAATACGTTTTCATATACGGCTGCATCAGCATAAAAAGATAGATACTATATTACACATTGCACACACAAAAGAATTAAATAGAATGTTAAAAAAATAACAAAAAGGCATCAAAGGCAAGTGTATTAAACAACCTTTGGTGAAAGAAATTAATTGAACCGTAAACGAGGCAATACAATTACAAATACAAATAAAACAAATATTATATTTACACTAGCGACTCACCCTAGCTCCGCTCGGATTCGTCCCAGTTATGTTTTAACGTTTAGTATAGATTTCTTAAGGATGACATATTTTTGCACAGTAAAAAGTATTCTATATGTTGACCCGGATAACCAGCTATCATCATACCGAAATATTCATCAAAATCTGCCCAGTGGTTTTCTCGTGTTACGTTCCGTAGACAAATAGACAAAAGTTCTAAAACTATAGATTCGGTATATGTATCGATAATAACGATATTTCAATAAGATTTTCCAAAAAGTATTTAATGTACAGATTCGACTCAGAATTTTATTATATGTATAGATATAAAATATACATAGTATATGCATATAAATACACATTACTACATAGAGATGATAGGAACATGAAAGAAGCGTAGAAATTGTATTAAGAAATATTAAGAACAGTAAAGAAGAATGTACCGAATCGGTTGTACCTACATATATAATGTGGGTATTTCTCCGAGATCGCGTCCTTCAGATGATTAATCTGGCCAAAAATTATTTTCATTTTTGGCTCTATTCAACATACTCTTATGATTAAAGACATGCCAAATATTATTTATTATATATTTTATTACGCAACTCGGAGAAACACCCATGTACGGCTGGGCAAATGAACTAATCAGTTTTTTTTTCTACATCCATACTAAAACCGTGTGTACTTGCCGAGCATTCATTGTATTGCTTAAATTGCAAAGATAAATAAAATATTTCTGTTCCCGCTCGGATTTCCTTCCAAATAGAATAGACTTACGACGTTCAGAAATTTAAGAGCTTGCCCTTACTATGTTCGGGTGCGTTTTAGTTACCTCAAGGTAAAAGACGACACAAATTGCGACATAAATGTCACACATTTATTTCTATACTGTTCACAGTCTAGGGTGGAGCGAAAAAAAATTTTTTTTTTTCGTAGCTTCGGGGTAGAATTCGTAGCTTATAGAAAAACAAAATTTTTGAAAAAAAAAAACCTTATACTCAACATTTTGAGGTGGCCCACTGATTTTTAAAATGATTAATTTACAAATTTTTGTTTGAATGGGGAATTTTTCATGAAACTAAAAATTTAAATAAATTAAGTATTTATTTTAAAAATCAGTGGGCCACCTCAAAATGTTGAGTATAATTATTTTTTTCATAAATTTTATTTTTTATAAGCTACAAATTCTACCCCCGAGCTGAGAAAAAAAACACGCGTTTACAAACACATTGTTATACATTGAGCGCACCGTGTAAGTATAGTGTATTAGTCTCTACCGGCCTGAGTACGCGGTGTAAGGTACCTATTCCAGGTCATGGTCTATCTATGTACTAAATACATTTCATCCAAATCAGTCCATCCGTTTCCGTATAAAGAAGCTAAAAACACACATACATACACACACGTACAAATATTTATAATTCAAATGAATAATTACAATAGCCCGATGATGATAAAGGATAAATATGTAAGAATTATTTTTTTCCCTACTACGTTATTACATTTCTATCATATCGATACAAATGTATAATATACAGAAAGGTAGTTTGTTTATACTTTATATGAATACATACGACCCACTCGGTGATTTACGACGACAGTGGTCTTGAATCGATAAGTTTGGTACTAAATTTTATCACTCTTCTCGTAAAACTTACCGCACATATGTACATATATAAAATATTTGATCCGAAAGAAATTCTTTTCTTGGATACTTATATGTTCATGAAACCATAAAATCTAATCTTTATATCAATTAATTCCTAAACAGCATATTTTTTAAACTTACTAACATTATAAACGCGAAAGTTTCTGAGGATGTATGTTTGTTACTATTTCACTATAAAACTACTGAACGGATTTTGATAAAACTTTACAGATCATTTGTATTTAAGTAAGAAGGCATTTTTATACTAACTACTATGTGCGGCTCTCTCTATAGCCACTGGAATTACCTACTAAAAGTCTACCGACAAGTAGTACGACATATATATAATAGACATTTTTGCCAGAAATTAATTGTAGATCTACTTTATTTTGGCGATTTGGCAATTTAATGAATTCAAACAGATCACTTCACGCCCTAATACTAAGCTCAGCCCTCTTTAATACCCGCCTATAGGGCACGGGCCTCTCTTCGACGCGAGCAGGATGAGACCGTAATCCATCACGCTAGCCAAATACGTGCCCGAACACAAGTCTAACCTACTTACATTCTCTTAGACATGGAGCTTTCCTCATAATGTTTTCCACCACAGAACCAAGTGGTAATCATGCTGAAGAATGAATCGCACATGAAAGTATAAGAGGTTCGACACCCGTCGGAGAGCGCATTAAGCTCGCATTGCCTTTGAATAACCACGGGTTTACTATTGATTTTCCTCATTGGTACTTTAAAATAAACAAAATATTTCACAAAAATTCTATTAAAAGTGTCGCCAACAGAAACATTCACTTATAGATACGAGTAGAAATACTTCTTACAATGAAGACTATTTCCATTACTAAATACAAAAATGCCTGAAGGCCATTTTGCAGATTAAAATCATATTAGATTAAATACGCGTCTAACATCTCTGTAAAAGAAGTCCATTAAGAAATTTAATTTAATTTTATTTAGCTCTATCATCTCTAGAAATTATCTCAACAAAAAGAAGATTACAAGGTCGATTTCCGTTTGAAGTATATTTTTGAAAGTCTTGATTTAAACGCACAAAAAATACAATAATATACTCGTATATATTAAAAAATATACATCTTGGTTTGCCTCTTTTTTACCCGATTGCGAGGCGCAAAGAAGAGTAATGTGTTTATCAGTCTATGTATGTATGTATATATGTATGTTTGTTCCTATGTCGCGTTCTAGAGACCAATCGAGTGGGTCGATTTTCGTTGTTAGATTCGTCTTGATAAAGCAAGTGTCATGGTCTATATAAAATAGTTAAAAATTAAAATGGCGGGTTTTAGGTGCCAGTGTGTCTTTAAAAAAAAATCTTCCAGCCCAATCGAGTGGGATATCAAAATAAAGGTTATTAAGAGGCGATAACAAAAATATAAAATTCTTATATGTTTAAAAATAATTAAGGATAAAAAAAACTCTAAATATAACTTCAAATGTCTAATTAGCGTAAACTAAAAAGCTGTAAATTAAATATATATATATATATATATATATATATTCTTTTTAGTAGAGTAGCCGGGTTTTTATTTTTTATTCTTATAATATAATATTTCTTTATGACTTTTGTATAACTTACTTTTCATATACGAAAACGTTACTATAAAAATACTTGTTTTTTAACATCATATTACATACTACTGATTCTGTTAAACAATATAATTAATATAGATTTATTGACCAAACAGGCAGTGTAGCAAGCTGGTAATTAATTTATCAAATATCACGATGCTAGCTCTTACTTAATAACACATTCAAAAGTGACCCCACGCAATCGTATGCAAAGCCACAAGCGAAACCCTCTAAGGCATTAAAACGAGAGGCACATAAAACAAAAAAACCCCTGTCTCAACAAAAACGGCCGTTCATTCATCCGACGGTCATATAAAGGTTTATTACAAGTGCATTAAGAGGGTACAATACCTGAATCTGACCCCCCGAGGGTTCTGACTCTTTCGACCCCTTTGCGACTGTAACGCCGAACTTCTATGTGATCTTTTGTACGTAATTTTTTTATTGGCCAACCATTTCCACCCATTCCGGTTTCACCACTTTAATGTTTTAGATTTTGTTGTGTCATAAAGTAACGAACTCTTAGGAAATTCGACTGTTCACTTGCAAAGTTAATGCTCTGATAGATTTATAAGGTAGATACTAGCGACTAGGTGATTCCCCATACAAACTTTCATCCCCATGTTGACCCCCTTAAGGGATGATTTCCGGGATAAAAAGTATTGTATGTCCTTTCCAGGGTGTTAAACTATCTTCTTACCAAATATCATCTAAATCGGTTCAGTAGATCCAGAGATTACCCCCTACAACGTCACAAACTCACAATACACAAACTTTACCTCATTATTATATTAGTATAGACAAAAACTTTTTAACAAAAAAATAAAAACTGACTTCAAACAAAAGCACTAAAAAGTAAAAAATAACTGATTGGTAGTTTTCATTTACTATACATACCTAATCAAATATTTTCGAAGTCGGTGTGCTTTGCTTTGTATGGGCTGTCACCGATTTCGAAAATATTTGATTAGGTATGTATTTAATAGGTAGGCTTTAATTACTTAGCCAAAGCACACCGACTTCGAAAATATTTGATTAGGTATGTATAGTAAATGAAAACTACCAATCAGTTATTTTTTACTTTTTAGTGCTTTTGTTTGAAGTCGGTTTTTATTTTTTTGTTAAAAAGTTTTTATTTTTCCCTTTTTAGTGTAGACAGTAGTAGCAAAGTAAGAATTCTAACGTGTTAGGCTTGTCAAATCAAACAAAATAAGCCCAAACTCAAAGTATCTACTATTAGCCGTTGAAGAGTTCCACCTATCCACCTTCTGGCCTTACTATCAGATCAGATCAACAATACCGAACCACTGTACTATCAACGGAAATAGAAACACTTGCAAAGTTTCAAGTCAATATGACAATTAGAAGTAGGTTAAATCCATCATTAGCTATTTTTCCACCCTTAGGGGTGGTATTTTTTTTTGAAATTTAAATGGAACCAATCTGGAAGTATACCCTTTCAAACAAAACAAAAATTGTCCAAATCGGTTAATAAATGACGAAGTTCTGAGGTAACAAACATAAAAAAAAATACAGTCGAATTGAGAACCTCCTCCTTTTTGAAGTCGGTTGAAAATAGCCATTTGTTTGTAAAAAAAATTTTTTTTTATTATTTTATCCCTTATATGGGAAATTCTAAACAATTTTCTCTATTACGAGTAGGTACCTTCATTTACTATAACGATATTAGAGTACAAATACAGATAAAAAAATGGAAGTGTCTGTTTGTAATGTCAAAATAATACTTGTATATGAAAGTATATACAATAGGTACTAATGAGAAAAATACCACTTTAAAATTTTTGTCTGTCTGTCTGTTTGTTCCGGTTAATCTCTGAAACGGTCGGACCGATTTTGACGGGATTTTCATTCCCAGAAATCGACGTTATAAGGAGTAACTAAGGTTACTTTTATTTTAGAAAAAGCTTTAGAGTTCCGCGCAAAAAAATTAAACCTATGAAATTGTGAAAATAATCGCTTGTATCATATAAAAGAAATAAAAAGAATTTCAATTTAAAACTTTTTTTTTTTAATATAATTTTGATAGACTAAAGGTTATTATTAATATTTCTGGCTGAAAACAAAACATTTGTAATCTATGCTCGGTCACACATCATAACAATATATATAACCGTTCCCATTATACCAAAATGAAAATTGTGGGTATCATTTATCATCGTAAAAGAGTCATCGTAAAGAGCGAAATGAATATATTATCTTTCAAGAACATATTATTTTCCAAGCACGAATTTTTTAAAGTGAGTTTGTCTAATAAATGAGGTGCATTCACATAGCCAGCATCAGATTTTTATGAAAAATGTTTTTCAGTAGGTACGTTATAACAGACCTCACGTCGTTTCAGTTTAATCTAGGTCGATCGATTCGCTTGGTTTTGAAAAATTTCATTGTTCGCATCGAACCTATCGTGGTATTTTTATTTCTAGAGATAAAAGCACGCTCTTTAATTTTCGAGATCAATAAAGAAAAAAATACAGTAGGATTTTTGATCGATAAGATGACCAAATTGCAATCTTATACGAGACTAGCGACTGACCCTCAGGTTCGTCCCTAGCCACGTTTTAACGGTTAGTATAGATTTCTCAGAGATGAGATATTTTCCCGCATTAAAAAGTATCCTATATGTTGACCCGGATAACCAGCTACTATCATACCAATTTTTTTTTATTTTTTTTTATTTATTTAGTATCAAATTCCTATAAGTATACAGTAAACAACAATGGCTACGATGATACTGCAAAAGTATAAACTGCGTTGCAGATATCAACGCCCGCCTCCGTACAATATTTAAACTATTTTATAAAAACTAAAAAACAATAGATGATGATGATGTATGTGTGAGTGTGTGTGTGTATGTGTGTGTATGTGTATGTGTGTGTATATGCGTGTGTGAATGCAAATTCTTTAATAAACAATGGTCAAAAGTTCTTCAGTCTCGTCATACGTAATGAAATTTCATCAAAATGTATCCAGTAATTTTCTCGTGATGCGTTCACAGACAGACAGAAAGACAGACAGACAGACAAAAATTAAAAAAAAACTATTGATTCGGGCTCTACATCGATAATATTTTCAAAAAAATATTTAATATATAGATTCGACTTAGCTAGAATTTTATTATAATTATAGATATAGACGATTATTATTTTAGAATCGCTAACATTAATAGAAAATTAAAATAATATAGAAATTACATAGCTAAAAAAGTACAATACGTTAGAGAAATGTTTGATCTTTCTGTATATTTTTCCAAGTTTTCTATTACTGATATCATTTATAGAAAGTCATTTTGTCTATGGGAGAAAAGTATACTTATATATAAATTCAACACGACATACATCGTCCCAAATCAGCGGAAAGTTACGTAAGTGATGGATCACCGAATCGTCTCCCGCAACATATCCGCTTTTATATACCCGCAACTCTATATACCTACATATAGAGTAATAGAGTAAAGAGATAGAGAGTACTCAGATTAAAGAATTAGTTAGTACCTCGGCTACCGAGCTTCGCTCAGAGTTTTTGGCCTACAGTACAATTTTCTTTTTTTCTTAAGCTAAAAACTTGAATAAATATCAAAACAAAAGTAAAAAAAATTATATCCGACCGGGGGATTCGAACCTGGACATCTATGATTGTTGATCTTGCACCTGGCCGCTTGACCACGATGCTTATGCGTGAGCGTGCCAATAACCGATCATACTATACGTGGAATAATGCAAAAGAAAACTGCATGAAAAATCGAAAACACGCGTTTTCTCAGACATAAGACTAATCTAGATCGCTTTATCACCCTCGAAACCCCCAGTGTACTAAATGTCATGAAAATTGTTGGATATATATATATATATACATACATACATACATAAGATATAGACGGAGCCCACCAAAAGAAATATCAAAATCAAATATACTAGTATGTTTTACCGTTTATGCTATTATTCTCGATTTTGCAAAACATATCTTTTACTTTCTTCTGAGAATAAGGTTTTTTTATAGGTACTAGTCGTAATACTTTAGATTTACGCGAACATTTTAAATAAAACTATCTTTTCAGATTTCTTCGCATGTTTATTTAGATTTTTGATACACGATGTTTGGAACGATTTACAACATGACCATGATGGTCACGGGAGAGACTAAGGTTTTAGACGTCTCAAAAGTTTTTTAAAATACGTTTTATAGTTTTTGTCGAAAAGATAGGATTAAAGTACATATTGCAATATTTGTATTTATTAAATTAGTTTTTACTACCATTACTGGGAAGGACCGTACCCGTACCGAGGAGTTTTCTCTTCCGCGAACATACGTACTTACGTGTTATAAACACAAAATTACAATTTATTTATTATTTACAGAAAACTATAAAAATATTTAATACTTCACATCTCTCCTATGTATGTATGTATTCAGCCCTTTTTAACGTCCCACTGCTGGGCACGGGCCTTCCTTGAGTACGAGGGGAATCAGGCCATAGTCCACCACGCTGGCCAAGTGCGGATTGGCGGACTTCACATGTCTTTTGAAAACTTGCTAGGTTCTCTCAGACATGCAGGTTTCCTCACGATGTTTCCCTTCATCGTTAAGACAAGTTGTAATCATGTTGGAAATGATTCGCACATGAAAATATCAGAGGTGCGAGACCCAGGATTTGAACTCGCTTCACTCGGTTTCCCAAGCGAGCGCGTTACCACTGGGCTACCACTGTCTCCTATAATTAAGATAAATCTTACAAATTTTACCTCATAAAGAAGTAAAGACAGAGCGTACCTCAGAAATATTCGTAACGCATTACCATTTTTTTAGAGCAGTCGGGTGAAAAATGAGTTTTTTTTATAAAACTGAAAATTTCATATCGACAAGATTGCCTTTAGTTTATTACTCCTCGGGTTAGAAGGTCGAATCACAGCTGTCAATAGCAGCGCGTCTTGACTGGATTTGACACCGCAACTCCACCCGTGCGGAATACGGATACCAATTCTAGAGACGTTTCTAGTGAAGTGAATAAGTTATCTGTTAATTTAGGAAAATTAAATTTATATAAATCAAGTACCTACATATAATAACATGAAGCTTGATAATCGCTACCGAATTTAACAGCTATCCCAAATAATTTCATATTCGTATATGTAATATTATAAATATATCTGTATTATATTTTTGACGACACGCTTAGCTCAGCTTGTAGTGACCCTACTTGTTGTGCCAGCGGTCGCGGGTTCGAGACCCGCTGGGGACGGACATTCCTTTATGTGATGAGCACGAATGTTTGTACTCTAGTCATGGGTGTTTATATTTATGATATGTATGTATTTAAAGTTATATATGTGTAGTGTATCAATTATCCGGTATCCATAACACAAGCCTCGTAACTGACCATGGAACTAGATGGTGTTGTGTGTTAATGTCCCAACATATTTATTATATACCTATACATATCCGAAATTTCATATCCCTAGCATTAAATATATACCCATAGCTATGTCTACATTACTATATGTCTGTTCAATGTTCATGTCATGTCTTAAAAACCGATACAGCTCACGTACCACTTATTTATTGTATTAAGCGAGCGAAGCGAGGGTGAGTTGCTAATAGCTTGTGCATCAAAGTAACACTTAGGCTATATTTTTTTTTTCAAATAAATAATATATGATTAAACTATATTACATATCATTATTACATACGTATATATACATAAGTATATTACATAAACATAATTAGTTTAGTACATGTAAAAGTTTCAGGCTAAATGCCAAGTATCTATATAGAAATAAAAGGCGTACATTTATCTTTTTTTAATCTGTTTACTTACACTATAAGTCTAGGGCTTAAATTTTAGAGACGTCAACCCGTATCAAAACCGAATGAGCTTCGCGGTGTGACGTTGACAAGTAGCACAGATTATATATTGAACAGTGCCGAAACAGCTGGAGAGTGTGAAAATCGATTCGAAGGAAACGGCACATCTGACTAACATAGTGAGTGATAAGAATGTTGATATGTAGAGTTTGTTTTATATAAATCTATCTATATAAATAAAAATTAATATGTTTTTTTTGTTATGTTCCGAAACCATTGATCCGATTGTGATGAAACTCTAGCGGGTTATTCTGAGCGCCTGCAAAGGTTTCTGGAGTAAAAAAAAAGAATTTTTCTTTGGATGTTTGTCTTTTAACGTAAACCAACCAAGCTTAGGGACACATCCCAGCGAAAGGAGGTTAAGTTATTAGTAGGTAATAAAACATCTTATGTTACTAAGTTTTAAAAGTTCCATGAAGGTGATGATGAATATAAAGAAAACTAAAGTTCGGTTTCAGAGGAATTTCCTCCCACGGACCATTTCGCTGTGGAATAAACTCCCTGCCGAGGTTTTCCCAGAGGGCTACAGTATGGGGTCCTTCAAAAGGGGAGTACATAGGTTCTTAAAGGGTCGGCAACGCGCGTGTGATGCCCCTGGTGTTGCAGGCGTCCATAGGCTGCGGTAACCGCTTACCATCAGGCGGGCCGCATACCTGATTGCCACCGCCGTGGTATAAAAAAAAACTAAGACCCCTGAATGACTAATAATAATAATTAAAAGTTTTTACTTTATACAAATAATGTACATATTAAATGGTATTGAAGTTCTCCACACTCTATCTCAAAAACGTAAAATCCTATATAAATTTTATTAACAAAATTTGTAGAGCGTTTCATGCTCTACAACTTTATAATACATGCAAATACCGTAGAACGCGTAGGAAGCAAGATATTTACAAAACAACTGATTTTTATGTTATTTAATATCTTAAGACAGACACGAGATTATATGAGACTTATGACACATATGACACATATGTCAAAAATGTCAAAACAAA
The DNA here is from genome assembly GCA_947093115.1 of Brenthis daphne. Classification (NCBI taxonomy): domain Eukaryota; kingdom Metazoa; phylum Arthropoda; class Insecta; order Lepidoptera; family Nymphalidae; genus Brenthis; species Brenthis daphne. The sequence continues at coordinate 21,184,137 of OX352472.1, read as the reverse complement.
GTTTTATATACAATAATAAGAATTCGAGGTGAAACTCCTAACGTTAAAGAATTATTTTTTTAATTATTTTAAAATAACTTTAATCGTTATGCTCATATATTTATCAGATTTCTATCCTTAATTTAACATCTTTTTCCTACGTCCCCATTACTTCTTTTAAAAGTAAAACAAAACTCGTCATAGACATATTTACATAGATATTTACGCAGCATAAGTATCGATACTGCTATTCTACATATATGAAAATCAGAAATTTAATATTCGAAAGCTAGCGTGCAGTAAATTTCAATCACGTCGGCCACAACATTACCAACTTCTACACAAAATCAGGGATCCGGCTTATATGTACATTTGTAATACTGTCCATATGCGTATGAAATGGTTATTGGATAACATCGAGTATCGGTTTCAAATATTATTAGCTAGCATTTAATACTCTGGCTTATATTAGAACAAATCGTTACAAATAACCGGATTTCTATTATTATTGACACGAAAGTGTATTTGTTTGTTAATCTCTCGCGCTGAAATAGTGTTATTTTTATTGTTGGAAAATATATTTACGCACACCACCTGCAAACGTACAGGTGTTTTTATGGGATTCTCTGGTTAAAAAAGCCCTTACTACCCACTAAAACCCAACCGAACCTTTCCCGTCTTAATGGGGCGTAGCAGGATTACTCACGCACTCAACCACGATGCCCCGACCGCTGCCTGCTGAGGCAAACCACAATAACCAAAGGGTTGCCTCCCACGGTCCACTTTGCTATGAGAGAAGTACCTACTAGGCAACCCGTATGGTACACCGTCCAACGAAGTGACTAATATTATCAAGCTGAAGAGATTTTTTGTTTGTTAGTTTCGGTGAGCATCTCTTGCATTTCTAGTCAGATTTGATAAAATCTTTTTGCTTTTTATCGCCGTTATCTTATCAGTGTATAGATACCCTATAATTGCAAGGAGTAACGCGTATATTTTTAGTTATTTCTATTGTCTTTCAAAAAGATTTTAAATTAAAAATAATATATTTTTGCCACAAAAGGCACAAAAATATATAAAAACCATATTTATGACGTCTAGACTACTGACTATATACCTACTACAAATACGTACACCGATTTAAATCGTGAAACGCTTACATACCTCAATTTTATGAAAAATTCAAAGGAAATGAATGGTATGGAACAATAGAATTCAATATAAAATGCTTAAAAATTGTGGCAGGATGCCAACTATCACAACTTCAAAATATTGGATTTTTATGTTAAAAAGGATAAAAGTAATTGAAATGCCTGAAATTCTGACGAAAATATTGGAATTTATAGGAAAAACTTTAGAATCTTGCAAAAACTATGTATTATATATATATAGGACTTTCATTTGTTTAATGCATTGTTGAGCATTTTCAATGATAAAATTATCCGCACCAGGCAAAAAATCTATCTCAACATATAATAAAATACTGAGTGGAATCTGTACATAAAATTTTTTTATTGGAAAATCTTATTGAAATAGTTATTATTATAGATATAGAAGCCTAAACTACAGTTTTTAGAATTTTTGTCTGTTTGTCTGTCTGTCTGTCTGTCTGGAAACGCATCACGAGAAAACCATTGGACAGATTTTGATAAAATTATAACAATAGAAATATGTATATAACAAATTAGGCATATTAGTAAATAGTAAGTATATAAGTATAAAAGGATGTAAGGTATTTAAGCAAATAAAAAATATTACCAACACGTTGCTCTAAAGTGTTATATTTCTAACGTATTTGGATATAAAGATTACCATAACACTACGGCAATCATCAAAAATGAATTATTTATATCTCACATCTCCAAAAATCACGTATGTAAACAAAACAAGACCGTGGGCAACTTGTAGTATAAAATTATAACACAATTTTGGTATGTTTGTATATTATATATCTAAGAAACATCAAATAAATATCTAAATCAAAGCGCAGTCACGGTCCGTAGGATATTTTGTAACTCACGTAACTTTCTCAATTAGCGCTTCGAACCATTGTAATTAATTGTTTTTGTTAAGTTAATAATTAGCCAACTTACACCGCGATAAACGTGGCTGGAATGCTTCATCAAAGGGAATATTTGTTTGATGCTTTTGACCGACTTCAAAAAGACGAGGTACTTAATATATCTATTTTGAAAATCGATTTACAATTAGAAAGCTTCTCACTCTCTCTCTCTCTCATCTAAGCATCCTCATCTTAAGCTTTTGCTCCCCCATAAAATATATTGTTATATCATTTAACGACTCTATCGAAATCATCTAACGATGTTAAATTATACTAGCTTAAGAGTGATCGTTTCTAAGCCTAAAATTCGCCCAACCGTATTCTATACTCGACATATATACATATCATGCGGCTTTCTCCACTCCCAACAATAAGGACTCTAATGCCCAATTTCACTAACGTCACCTAAGTTTAAGGGGTCCCCTAAGCATGGTTAGGGGGCTGTTAGGGGACAGTTTCTGTTCCACTGACAGTTAGGGGTCACCTAAATATTAAAAGGCCCCCTAAATTTAGGTGCTCGAAATATGGGCTTAAAGACGATGGTAAAACGATATTTAATTTAGGGGCTAGTTTAGGGGGACTTTTAAGCTAGGGATCCCATACGTAGGTGGTAGCTTATGGGTTGTTGGTGAAATTGGGCATAAGTCATATATTTTCACCAAGAAGTTCCACGAAGGACGGGACTTCGTTGTACTTATTGGAAACCGTGGAGTTCCTACACTGAAACATTAAAAAATTTTATATTCGAGAGAAGAAACTTACGTATAATATCATAGTGTTTGTTTGACTGTCATCACTTAACCGTAATAGCAAGTGGCAATCATATTGCAAATGATTCGGAAATGAAAATAACTATGTCACTCTCCAGCCCTCCAACTATCTCCACACAAAAAATCACGCCAATCTGTCACTCCGTTTCGACGTGAAAGAAGGACAAACAAACAAACAAACAAACAAACAAACAAACAAACAAACAAACAAACACATTTTCGCATTTAGAATATTAGTATGGACGTGTCGTATTGAGAACCTCCTCCTTTTTTTCGTCGGTTAAATCACACCCACCACTGACCTCAGCCAGATCAGGTATCGTGTCTAAGCTTAGGAGTAAATCGCAGCTACACGACGCCATCTTATTAGACGAGGCGTTTGTGAACAAGACCCTTTCACCCACAACTAAGGCACGGACTTAATAAGGACAGCTTATTACAGGTGGTTAGGTATAGCGGGTTATTTAAATTCAGAGGTGAGATAGTATATGACCTGGAGTAACATGGTAAATGTGTGAGGCATCTAGAGACGTACCCGAACTGAGCGAACGCAAATCACTAATTATAATTTATTAATATACATCTATACAGATAAATAAAATTGAAGTGTATGTTAGTAATGTCAAAATAACAGCCTTTTATTAAATGCATATGGAATTTTTTATTTTTTATCTGTCTGTTTGTTTGCCTGTTTGTTCCGGCTAGTCTCCGGAACGGCTGGACCGATATGGGCGGAAATTTTACTGGCACATAGCTGATGTTATAAGGAGTAACTTAGGCTACTTTTATTTAAGAAAAAAATTAAAGTTCCGCTCCAAAAAATTAAAACGCACCCGAGCGAAGAGAGGTTAAGTCGTTAGTATATGTATAAAGAAATCACGTTTACCTTTTAGTTATTTCAGTGATTTATTAAAAAAATATATACAGATACTAGACACATGACGAGTGGTGAGACTACGATGAGTACATGTAGTTAAACAAATGCCGTTGTGGGCCTTCATTATTTTCATTTTAATATATAATAAAATCAAAATTCTTAAAACTATGTATCTGTGTAATTAATATATACCTGTTTGGTAGATATATTTTATGTGAGTCATAATGGTGACCATTTTATATTTCTATATCATATACTACAAACATTCGTAGGAATCTAGCTGCAATGCTAGACAAATGAGATCGTAAAGTTACCAATAAAACGTCGACGCAACCAATTGATTGCAAGAGACATGTCGAGGCGACTGCGCTCGCCAACGATAGCTTCCCTAACTGCTCAACTCCGAGCACTTGATTTAGTATATAGCTGTGTTTACTAGCTAGCAGTCGAATAAACGTAATTTATATATATTACATGTAAATAGGCAAAGACAAAAGAGTTCAGTACCATTTTTCCTCTTCCTTATGTCAAAAGATTTTCTCACTTATTGACAAAACTAGCATTACCCGCGGCTCCGCCCGCGTTCAGATGACCAAAAACCAAATTCTTAGGTTTTACATATTAGTATACTCCTACAATGCAGTTTTTATATTTTTTCTCAAAAATGAGATATTTGCCAGCGGTAAAAAGTATCCTATACGTTGACCCGGATAACCAGCTATCATCATAGCAAATTTCATCAAAATTGCTATAGTGATTTTTCCGTGATGCAGTAACAGACAGACAGACAGACAGACAAAAATTCTAAAAACTATAGATTCGGCCTCCGTATCGATAATAAAGTCTATTTCAATAAGATTTTCCAAAAAATATTCAATGTACAGATTCGGTTTAGTTACGATTTTATTATTTATATGTATAGATTATATTAAATAGTATTAACAATAGAAAATTTGGACAACGGTTCTTTTACAATGATTATGATCGAATTTCGCCTACTTGGGGAACACTAGTATTTATAAAATGTATTATTTACATACATTACAGACTAATGACACGCACACGTTTCGTTCCGCCATCACTACAAAGTGCCAAAAATAAGCTATTTTCCTCTATCCCGTGGGAACCCTTTTCTTTTCATGGGATAAAAATATCTTTAGAGAGAGCTACTTGTTTTATATTCTAAACTAGCAAAAGCCGCGGCTTCACTCGCGCTAAAACAAAAAAAAAACTCTTTGGTTACTATTAATAATTTGATATAGAATATAGATTAAACACATATATGATTAGATTTTAAATTGACTGGAAGTATGAAACAAATACTTAAAAAAAAAATTTATTCTTTATGTTTGTATGGAAAAAACAGTTTGGATTGGATATTCACTTCAAGGGAGATTTATTCAGTAAGTTTGAGTAGAAGTAGAAAGAATTCTTTAGAAAATTTGAGATTTCTGAAAATAAAATAATTAATGGGGATATAAGCAAGATTCTAACTATAAATACAGCAAACCTATCTTCCGGAGCATAAGCGATTTATGTTCTATCTCAGTTCAAAGTGGGTACTTTACTCCAACTTAGATCACTTAGCCAACTAACTTACTTAGGCAAAGATAACAAAAGATCACTATATATTTTAATAAAGCTAGCTACTGTGGTTTTACCTCCTAACGTGTAACTAAATAAAACAACAAAATCCTTTGTAGTTTTATAATAAAAATATGTAGATTTAATATACATAATCTATACATAGGTATAGTAAAATTCTAGCCGAGTCGAATCTGTACATTAAATATTTTTTGGAAAATTTTATTGAAATAGTCATTCTTATCGATACAGAGGCCAAATCTATAGGTTTTAGAATTTTTGTCAGTCTGTATGTCTGTATATCTGTCTGGGAACGCATCACGAGAAAACCATTGGACAGAATTTGATGAAATTTGACATGATGATAGCTGGTTATTTGGGTCAACATATAGGATAATTTTTACTGCGGTAAAATATCTTGTTTTTGAGAAATCTATACTGAACGTTAAAACGTACCTAGGAACGAACCCGAGGAGAGCGAGAGTGAGTCTCTAGTAATATCTAAAAATACATTACGTAGTACAATGTATCGATTACTTGAAAGAGGCTGAATGAATTCAAACGTGACAGCTTTAGAAATAGATTTCGACCACGTTCCAATTGTCGTCTGTGAAACCTTGTAAGAAATCATCAGATCAGTTCGATGGTACCAAACATAGTATTGTCTATAGCCTCACACTCCATAACTTTAAAAACTCAATAGTTAACTTGGCTCTACCCGGGATTCGAAGCCGAGACCTCCGAATCATGCTAGCCACTACTGAGCATAAACAACTTACCATTTCCTTAAGGAATGATTTCCGGGATAAAAAGTATCCTATGTTCTTCCCAGAGTCTCAAACTATCTTCTTGCCTTTCATCTAAATCGGTTCGGTAGATCCAGATATTACTCCCTACAACGTCACAAACTCACAAACTTTACCTCTTTATAATATTAGTATAGATAATTCTGAAGTCTTTATCCAGTAACCACTGTAAGAATAAGGGGAAAATGTGACATTTGATAGACAGCCATATATATACACGTATAGATAGTTGTTGACGAAAGTAGGACGACTCTTCATATTACGAGAATGTGAAAAGATTTTATATCACTGCGATGTATCAATTTCTGAACGGCTAAGAGCAATAAAACGCGAAAGGAAACGAATGTATGTCGAAACGTTTATTAGAGTATCTACTCTTTTTGAAGTGGTTTTTGGTGAAATAAGTAATAGAACCAACTTTTATGTACTACTAGCATTGCCCGCGGCTCCGCCCGCGTTCAGATGACCAAAAACCAAATTCTTAGGTTTTACATATTAGTATACTCTTAAAATGCAGTTTTTGTATTTTTTCTCAGAAATGAGATATTTTGCCGCGGTAAAAAGTATCCTATATGTTGACCCGGATAACCAACTACCATCATACCAAATTTCATCAAAATTTGTCCAGTGGTTTTCTCGTGATGCGGTAACAGACAGACAGACAGACAAAAATTCTAAAAACTATAGATTCGGACTCTGTATCGATAATAATGTCTATTTCAATAAGATTTTCCAAAAAATATTTAATGTACAGATTCGACTAAGTTACAATTTTATTATATGTATAGATATGGCATGGGGTTTAAGAGTTTATTGCTTGCTGTGCCATTAAGTCTGAAGGCTAAGTTGAAACTTGCAGTTTGTTAGATGAGTTAAAGCCTTCTAAGTGCAAAGTTTATGTCCAGTCGCGCTATGTTTTTAATAACTGAACACAGACTAAGGAATAATAGAGATAGTATCATAGAACTAAATATGAAGCCAAACAATTATGTTTGAAAATAGTATACAAATGACAATTTTTATACTGAGTGATAAGTAAATAGATATTAATAAATAAAAATAGCGATTACTAAAATCCAATATAATAAAGAAAAAAAAACTAAATAAGCTCATACTCTCTTTCAAGGTGAAGAAAACTAATCCTTATATAAATTTTGAAAAGTCCGAAATCATCAAACAAACAACACGACCCCACTTTGAAGTCGTAAATAAACACGTATTCCAAAAGCTGTATAATACATTTATGTAGGACGGATATACGATTCACGACATTACGAACATCCCTCAATCTCATACGAAACATATGTAACACAATTTTAACTATTTTTATCGTTCCGTACCGGAAGTGTGCCACCGGAACCCTATTCCATCCGTCCGTCTGTCAGAAGGCTGTATCTAATGAACCGTAATAGGTAAAGAGTTGAAATTCTTACAGAGTATCTATTTCTATGACCGCTATAACAACAAATAATAAAAATAAATAAAAATAAAAATAAAACAAACATTTTTACCGTTCGTAATCGATCATCGAAGTTAATTAATATACTACATAATAATAATGAAGTACATAGATAGAGTAAAAATTATATTGTTTACAATTCTTAATTAACAAGCATTAAATAAATTTCAAGTATCTTAATAATATTCTAACATAAAATAGCATAAATACAATCGAGATACTCATAAACTAATTATATGAATAGGAACAAATATTCTTGTAACCTGGTTTTACCAAACAAGATTTCAGCATTAAGGTAAAATGCAGCCCCTGCGAGATTAAATATGATTACGAATACTTACGTAACATTCTACTGGAGGAAACTTGCCTATAATAATCCATACTAATATTATAAGCGTGAAAGTGTGTTTGTTTGTTTGTTTGTTTGTTTGTTTGTTTGTTTGTTTGTTTGTTTGTTTGTTAGTTTGTTTGCTTGCTTGCTTGCTTGTCTTTCTTTCACGTCGAATCGGAGTGATGGATTGTCGTCTTATTGTGTGGAGATAGTTGGAGGGTTGGAGAGTGACATAAGCTACTTTTTACGCGTTATAATACAACCCATAAATTATTTACGAACAGAATTACTTTAAACTTGGTATTAATACTCTTCAATAAAATTAAATAAATACGTGTTTTAGCATTTTTCGAAATTCATCCCACAAGAGGGTAAAATAGGGTATGAAAGTTTGTATGAGACTTAGTTTTTTTAGTTTTTCTGTAGTTTAGCGAGAGCGAAGCCGCGGGTTCTGCTAGTAATAATAATAATAAGCCTATTATTTCTTTAATAAAAAATAAAATTTACAATTGGTTTAACAGTTAATTGAAAATTTTAAATAACATTAATATTATATTCATGATTTTTTTTTTAATGAATAACTAGATGTTTAGTTTTATACATTTTATAATTACTTAATTATTATTATTTTTTCCAAACGGTAAAAGAAGAAGAGGAAGACCTATAGAGAGATGGCTGGACGAGGTACTAAAAACAGCAGGGACAGATTGGTTAGATACAGCAAATGACCAAATCACCTTGAGACAAATGGAGGAGGCCTTCACTCGATGAGGGGTTAGTACTGTTAAGTATTTTAATGTTACAAATGCTTAGGGCATAAAATATTCATATATCTCTCAACCTAATTAGATCTTTACGTGAATGTACATGAGCTTTAGTAGAATTTATTTTACATATTTCTAGTACAATCTCTAATAATATTTTTTTTTTTTGCTTTGTTGGTCTAGTGGCTAACATGTACTGTAGATCCGGAGACATAGAGATCGAATCTCGTGTTGGGTCAAGTGTAGTGATTGGGTTTTTCTATAAATAACAACAGTGTTAAGGGGTTTAAATCCCCATGCCTTGGAGAGCACGTAAAGCCTAACGCCGGTCAATTTATCGCCAGATCTCTTATCCGCCCTGACAAATTACCCCATTGGACCTTGTGAGTAAAAGGTATAAAATGGGCAGTTGTATTTACACACAGAATATAGTGATAGTAGAAAGTTTAGTATAGATATCTCAAAGATGAGATATTTTTCGGCACTAAGAAGTATCTTATATATTGACCCGGATAACCAGCTATCATCATACCAAATTTCATCAAAATCTGTCCAGGGGTTTTCTCGTGATGCGGTCACAGACAGACAGACAGACAGACAAAAATTCTAAAAACTATAGATTCGGTCTCTGTATCGATAATAATGACGATTTCATATTTAATGTACAGATTCGACTTAGTTAGAATTTCAATATACATATATACAGATTTACCGCCGTGGACGAAATTTGTCAAGAGGATATTATTATTGTTATTAAAAGAGCCTGGGTGGCAAAGATTTACTCGGTGTTATTTCGTCTTTTTCAGATAAGATATAAAAATTGCATTTTTTCAGAATCTATACTGATATAATAAATGTGAAAGTGTGTTTGTTTGTTTGTTTGTTTGTTTGTTTGTTAGTTTGTTTGCTTTTTTTTCACATCGAAACGGAGTGAAGGATTGGCGTGATTTTTTGTGTGGAGATAGTTGGTGGGTTGGAGAGTGACATAGGCTACTTTTTACTGCGGGAGATTATCTCATTCCCACTAGAAAATACGTTATAATACAAGACAAAAAAATATTTATGATCAGAATTATTTGAAACTTGGTGATAATCCTCATCAATACAATTAAATAAATACGTATTTTAGCATTTTTCGAAATTCATCCTATAAGGGGAAAAATAGGGGATGGAAATTTGTATGAAACTACCTTTTTAGAGGTTTTTTTGTAGTTTTAGCGCGAGCGAAGCCGCGGGTTCTGCTAGTATACTATATGGTTATACAAGAATTGCTCATTTAATATTATAAGATATTATATACTTTCCATAGGATATCAGTATACATCGAGGTAAGATAGGATATGAGTGAAACTGGGGCAAATCGCTAATAAAGTTAATTTTGTTTAGTTTATATGAATAATAAAAAAGTTAATGATTATATTCATAGAAAGGATATAAAGGAATGGCTCCGGCAATATTTTTCACTTTATTTATGTTAATTATACTTATAATAATAAAATATAAATATTTATTGAATGTTGAGTTCTTGACACAAATCCAGAAGTATGAACTTAATTACGATGCATTCATTCAATAATAAAATATATTTTGTCACAAAAAAATCTTTAAATCAATTGTTTTATTCATACGGCATTAATAAAATGGAAAAATCTTGATGACAAAGCAATGTCTGGTTATTAAAATTAAAAAAATTTTTTGCAGTTATACTTCTTTTGGCACGTTTGGAAAAATTATGAGAGTAAAATTTATACGATGCGAGCGCACATCGACAGCCAAAAAGCGACATGATGAAGTTAGCTGCATTCCTTTTACAAACAGTTTTACAAACATCTTGGGATCCTGTAATAAACATTATAAAATCTAACAACAAATATAACAGACCAGTAGATGTAGTTAGTTCATACTGTGTGGATCGCAATAATGACAGTAATTCTGATTAATATATTTTTTGTCTATAAAGGTAGCAATAGTGTTGCTCAATATTTTAACTTTAAATAATAGCAATCTAAATTAATATTTTAACTTCTTTTAAATTTTATATAAAACAATAATATCGCTCAGATAAATAATTAATATTTTTAATTTTTAATATTCAGGTTATACATAATATAATAATAGCAACACTAAATTATATTAGTTTTTTAAAAAATTGTAATATTTATAATAATAATAGCAAAAATTAAATAAATAATATTGCTATATTTAGTTATAATATTTAAAAAAAAAATTATGTATAGAAATAAAAATCAACAAATATTGTAAGGTACTTTATTGCCATTTTTGAATTTATTAAATCATTTTTGTAAAATAGTGTATAGGCACTGTCTGTAACAAGTATGTGTTTGAGACGCCTCTAACCTTAGTCTCTCCTGTAACCATGATTGCTGTAAAGCATTCGGAACGTCGGGAACCAAAAATCCAAATGAATCCGCGAAATAGGTAGGTGCTATGGGCGACCGGTCCCGCTTTCCATCAGGTGGGCTGTCTGCTCGTTTGTCACTGAATACCATAAATAAAGGCCCCACTCTTTGACGTTGACAGTGCACAAATTTCGAACTACCTTACAATAAGTACACACACACACGTATATTTTTTCATTTGCTTTCAGCTTTCAAATCAGGCGCAAGATCGACGGGTTGACGTCGGTGCTCTCCCAGTCATAGTGGATAATACTATTAGATTCTGAAAATTTAGTACTCACAAGCCCATCTATACTAAAATTAAAATTGGTAAAGTTTGTGAGTTTGTGACGTTATAGGGGGTAATCTTTGGATCTACTGAACCGATTTAGATGAAATTTGGTAAGAAGATAGTTTAAGACCCTGGAAAGGACATAGAATACTTTTTATCTCGGAAATCATCCCTTAAGGGGGTGAAAATGGGGATGTAAGTTTGTATGTGGAATCAAGCTAATTTTCTATAATTACCCGACTAGGACTCAAACCATTCATGATCAGCAGCTGTTTTAGTTAACCACTAACCACTTTACCAACAACGCAGTTTTATGATTTAGTATCGTTATAAATGCTTTACTTTTTTATATGTTGCACTACTATTTAGAAATCACTGACCATTTTCCAATTTCATTTTCAAATATACGATCTAATAATATGTAGAATGAAATTCAATGTAAATATTTTGCAAAACTCTAGTTCAATAATCCAACACTGGTTGATATAATTTTTGTTTATTATTTCATCTGATGCGATTTCCTATATGCGCATATAAATAAAATTCTTTGTTTTCGAAATAACTTCTTCCCTCCACATGTCGGTATATTTTTCCATTAAAATATGTAAATCTCCTATGCTGAGCAATATATTAGAAAAAAATGGAGATGTGTCAGTGAAATATCGCGACTTCGTCTGTGTTAAAAAAATTGAAATACAAATAAATAAATATGTTGGGATATTAACACACATCACCATCCGGTTCCATGGTAAGCTACGTGACCTGTGTTATGGATACCAGATAGTTGATACACTACACATATATAACTTTAAATACATACATTTTATAAATATAAACACCCATGACTGGAGTAAAAATATTCGTGCTCATCACACAAATGAGTGCCCCCAGCGGGACTCGAACCCGCGACTGCTGGCACAGCAAGTAGGGTCACTACAAACTGAGCCACACGCGTCGTCTAACAAATAATACACATTTTAAAATTAAAGGGGCGGTGCGGTTTCTTAATATTTAAAGACTTCAAAAGCATACAACTCGGTACAAATACTTTTAACTTTTTTTGACCTATTCATAGATCAACACACTTTTATTACCCCTAAGTGTAATTTATTTAGAATGAAGTTCCATCATTTTTTTTTAATATTGACAGATTAGTCTGGCGATTCACATGGGACCTACTTTCTACCTATCTATAAATAATTTGAGCAATGTAATTTATTGACTACTATCATGTACTACAATGTAGTTTATCTATACATATAATAAAATTCTAACTGACATGAGTCGAATCTGTACATTAAATATTTTTTGGAAAACCTTATTGAAATAGTAATTATTATCGATACAGAGGCCGAATCTATAGTTTTTGGAATTTTTGAATGTCTGTCTATCTGGGAACGTATCACAAGAAAACCACTGCACAGATTTTGAGGAAATTTGAGATGATGATAGCTAGTTATCCGGGTTAACATTTAGAATACTTTTAACTGTGGAAAAATATATTATCTCTGAGATATCTATACTAACTAGAATACATTAATTCTCCGAGTAAAATAGATGTGACCTACAGACAGATAGATATAATAAAATTATAAGGCTTAAATTTTTACCATTTAGCTACGGATCCCTAAAAATAAACAAACGGAATTAAGTACTATCTGAAACGTACAAGAATATTGTACAACATTCAGGACAGGTTCTACATCTTATTACATAAATACCATACTGAATTTCATTCTGAACATGAAATTTAGAATATCCTATTACTAAATTCAGACTAGCGAGTAGCAGCAATCAGTTACATATCTGCTTACTTTATATTCACCAATGTATATCACTTGGAGATGGCGGCATAGGGCTGTGTACGGGGCAAAATATTGGTTCACTTTTTTTCTATGTTTTACATTACATACGATTAGTGATAGCTTGTTGCGCGTTTAAATTAGATTTATATTATTTTAATCATTTTTAGGGTTCCGAACCTAAAAAGGAATAAAGGAACCCTTATAGGATCACTGCGTTGTCTGTCTGTCTCACTGTCTATATGTTTGTCTGTTCGTTCCCGCTAATCTCCGAAACGGCTGAACTGATTTTGACGGGACTTTCACTGGCAGATGTGATTAAATATTTATACACGCCTAAAACATTTCTATAATACTTCGTACATTTATTTAATCCCAAGACCACAATTTGCTTCGAGTTTGGTTTAAGCCTCGCAAGCTAGAAACATATTCACATATATTTTATTTACACAACAACCCAAGATTGACTATGACTATATCTTTATTTACATGCAATCTCCTCATATTAACAAAATGTTTGTTTAGTTAACGAAGAGAAACAATCAGTATTCAAATGAGAGAGAATATTTATCAAGTATTTCAAGAAATAAGGCATTTTTTTAAAAATATAAGAGACAGAGTAGCTCTTTTTATAAAAATATCAAATAAAATTAACCTCACAATTTTTTTTCCTTTCTCGATAATAATAGAGAAAGTAATATAACATGAATTCATAATATCAGTATATTCTCGTAGATCATAATCTAATCACAATTTCAGAAAGACGTAAGCCTCATCTTACTTATTCCGTCACTCCCCATAATTTCAATTGTAACGAATGATCTAAAATAGAAATGGACGTAAACACACGCAAAAGTTATATTTAAAACTAACAGAATCCGCGGCTTCGCTCGCGCTAAAACTACAAAAAATTCTAAGTAATGGGTTTCATAAAAACTTTCATCCCCTATTTTTCCCTCTTAGGGGTTGAATTTTAGAAAACGCTGAAATACGTAATTCATTATTTTTGCCGTACTGAATTCATACGAAATTTCATGCAAATATGTCCAAGGAATAAAAAGTTTCATACAAACTTTTATCCCCTATTTCACCCCCTTGGGGGTTGAATTTTGAAAAATCCTTCCTTAGTGGATGCCTTCGTCATATGAGGAATACGTGTGCGAAATTTCAATTTTCTAACCTTAAGGATTAGGCTTGTGCGTTGATACATCAGTCAATCACTTCTGCCTCTTATATATAAGTATATAAATAATATATACTTAACAATCACTTTAATTCAATCTGACTCACTGAGAGGCGAAACATAATACAATAACTATAATTGACCCTACGCGAGACTCGAACCCCTCCATCACATCTGCGATCTTACTTGCTAGCCATAAAACCAACGATGTTAACAAAGGCCTCTACAGGAGACAAAGGGAAATGCAGTAAGGGAAAGTAGATAAAATATGTACTCGTATACCTATATATGTTGTAGGTACTAGTATGAAGCATTACCAGCGTTAATTTCATTGCATTCATTTCATTGAGATCCATTTCTATTACTAAATAGTTATACCTGTTGCATACAGATTATTAGATCTCATCCATGCAAAAACTTCATCATAGCATTCATAGTACAAATACACACACGAACAAACATACATTATATCTAAATATCTTTATAAACAAAGATAATTTCTTTCTATTTATATTTTCTAGCAAACACGTCGTAAAGAATATTGTAGAACACCTTTTTTATCTCGAAAAATGTAAATAAAGGGCCACGTAAATTGAGATAAAAAGGGCCGTAAAAGTATAATTCGAGTGTTCCTCCAAAAACTTCACAACATTGTTCATAACCTACAAAATTCCGGGTTGAAAATGTTCACCTTTTTCCAGTTTTCACGGTAAAATACAAAGTGGTTTATATTTTACGCACAAAAATAAGACAAATAAGAAGAGAGAGAAGCAACGTACTACCAATTCATATATGTACATAATAAAATATGTTGGGACATTAACACACAACACCATCTAGTTCAATGGTAAGCTACGAGGCTTGTGTTATGGATACGAGATAGTTGATACACTACATATATATAACTTTAAATACATACATATTATAAATGTAAACACCCAAGACTGCAGTACAAACGTTCATACTCATCACACAAATGAATGCCCCCAGCGGGACTCGAACCCGTGATAGCTAGCACAGCAAGTAGAGTCACTACAGACTGAGCCAAACGTGTCGTATGATGAGAATATATAAAAATAATGTTTCTGTCAACATATATAAAAAATCAACAGGTATAAACAACAAAATTATCATAGTTATAATTCAGCTCTTTCAACGTTCCACAGCTGAGGGTGGGCCTCATTTAATACGAGGAGGTCAGGGCGTAGTCCACCACACTGGCCAAGTGCGTGTGGGCGAACTTTACATGTCTTTTGAAAACTAATTAGGTTAGGCACGATGCTTTCCTTCACATTTAAATATCCTATTTTAAAATCGTATTTGGACAATGGGACAATGAGTGGAATATAAAAAAGCTCATCAACAAGTCTTGGATTTGTTTTGTCCGTTTGACTATAGAAGGCCAGGGCAGATTACAAAAAAATATATTGTATTTAAATGCATGTTCCATGTAAATCAAAACCATATGAAAACTTAGCTTCAGCTAGACTTCATTTTAATCAATCTTGTGGGCTAAAAGATACAAAAGATTTCTGCTTTATATGGTTTCTTGGATTTCTCTAATTATAAAAAGTATATAATGTTTCACACTGGCATATTAAT
This sequence comes from Brenthis daphne, assembly GCA_947093115.1. Taxonomy (NCBI): domain Eukaryota; kingdom Metazoa; phylum Arthropoda; class Insecta; order Lepidoptera; family Nymphalidae; genus Brenthis; species Brenthis daphne. The sequence continues at coordinate 21,168,227 of OX352472.1, read as the reverse complement.
GGTTAGTGGTTACTGCTGGTGGTTATTTCAAACTATATGAAATACGCATTTTTTCGAAAGCAACCAAATGAGTATAGCTTAGATCCTTAAAATTTTATCCATACTTGTACATTTAACTCATCACTCTCGATTATAAACTACTAGCGGTTCACCCTCGCTACGCTTGGATTTGTCCCTAGTTAGTACTTACGTTTTAACACTTAGTATAGATTTCTCAAAGATGAGATATTTTCCCGCAGTAAAAATATCCTATATGTTGACCCGTATAACCAGCTATCATCATATCAAATTTCATTAAAATCTTTTCAGTGGTTTTCTCGTGATGTGCTTACAGATAGACAGTCAGAAAGACAAAAATTATGAAAACTATAGATTCGGCCTGTGTATTGATAATAATGACTATTTCAATAAGATGTTCCAGTGTGGTGGACACGCTCGCCAAGTGCGGGTTGGCGGACTTTACCTAGATGTTTTTCGAAAATTTGCGTTTCGTTTCTTCACGATATTTTCCTTCACCGTAAGCCAAGTGGTAATCATGTTAGAAATGATTCATATATGAAAATATCAAACGTGCGAGACCCGGGATTTGAACCCGCTTCACTCGGTTTCCCAAGCGAGGGCGTTACCACTGGACTACCACTGTCTTATAGTATTAGTATAGACAAAGAAATACATTTTTCGATAATTTTCTTCGAATTCGCAACCTGTTATCAAAATACTTTCATATTTTTATATCCAATATTATTGAGCTGCGTGAAATATTGATAGATTATTATACACAGTATAACACCTGTCCCAAAATAATAGATTGGAGGCAAAAATAAATAGCTTTTTAAGAAGTGAGATCTAGTAAGGATATTGACTCGTCTAATAGATGTTTGAATAAAAGCTTAAGGATTGACTGTTATCTAAACATTATGTGTGCTTTCAATAGATTTCTTCAGAAGACAATATATTTATCTCCACCTATTTTAAGCGAATCTCAGATAGAATTCGTTAAGTATGGGTAATTATAACAATTTTTGAATCAGTATTCTCATAACTAGTGTCCGACCGAAGCTTCGGTTTCGGCTTCGGCCACCTTCGGCCAAATATTCCACCTGCGGCGAAACATTTGGCTTCGGCTCAAAACCTGGCCGAAGCCGAAGGTTTCGCCGAAGGTCCGAGTGACCGTCGAGATTGAACGAACTGTTACGAAAGTCATGAGGCGGCGGGGAGTCACTGTCAAAATATCACATTGCATGCATCAAAACAAGTTCGTACGTGTATTTAAACGAGTGTTTTGTTTTGAATTTGTGTTTATCAATTAAATTGTGATACGTTATACGATGATAAATTATTATTTTTAGCATACAACATAAGGCTGTTTAACTTTGATTACTAATATTTTCAATTAATACATATCGTTACTATGTGATTTTTATTGTGATCAATGTAGCTTTAGTTAAAAAGTTTTTGAGAGAGAAGGTTAAGTACAAATATGCTTAGTAAAATAGAATATTATATTATTCTTATAACTTGTTGTTTGCAAAACAGTCATTACCTCATTAGTTCTATTGTTATTGTTACATTTATTTTGAAATTTCTAACATTTTCTAAACTGTGCATTTAATTGACCAACATTTAATTATTTACTAAGAAGTTAGTGTTTGTTTATTTTATTTATTAGTCTAGTTTTGGTCTAGTCGAGTAAAACAAAGACTGATTGGTCTAATTGTAATTTGTAAATTACATAATAAAGAAATGATAATTTTTTACCAGTAGGTAAATCACAAAATCACAAACTTTTATTTATCTCTAAACCAACCATCTCTATGAATATATCATCAACTTCTATATGAGACAGTCAATATAAACCTTCAATATTGAGGTTTTTTGAGGTATTGATACAAAATTAATTACTGAGTGCTGAGAGAATATAAACCTTCGGCTTCGGCCGAAGGTTGTGGCGATAGCCGATTAATCGGCTTCGGCTTCGGCCAAAAATAGACCTTCGGTCGGACACTACTCATAACAAATTAAAATTTTAAATAAAACTATTTTTACGGATTATTTCGCGGATTTATTTTGATTAATATAAAGATAAAACTTAAAAACCAAAACCTTATCTGAATATAAAATATGATCCAAATCGTTAGAGTCAGAATAAATTTATATACAAGAACAAGAATTGCTCATTTAATATTATAAGACACACTCACTTCAAATTACATCTACATTCAAATTACATCGACGTCAAACTTATAACACCCCTCTTAATAACCTATATCACTCGGTGGTAATGTAGTTTCCAATATAAGTGAAAGATTTTCAGAATTTGATCTGTTGTTTCACAGGTTTCTCTCTACATACAAACTTTATAATATTAGTGTAGAGTAGCGACTTCGTTCCGCTCGAGTTCATCTCTAGTTACGTTTTAATGTTTAAGCTCAGAGATGAGATATTTTCCCGCAGTAAAAAGTATCCTCATCTTGACCCGGATATCCAACTATCATCAAACCAAATTTCATCCAAATCTGTCCAGTGGTTTTCTAGTGATGCGTTCCCAGTCTGACAGACAAAAATTCTAAAACTATAGATTCGGCCTCTATATCAATAATAATGACTATTTACATCTAATTTTCCAAAAAAAATTCAATGTACAGATTCGACTCAGAATTTCACTATATGCTACCTACATATAGATATAGATTACTAATAACACTTTTAAAGAATAATTAGATATTTTAAGTGATTTTCAAGTCGATGCAACTTTAGAGTTTAAAAGAAATTATTTATTTCATCTACATCATTGTTTATTGAATAAAATGTACAAATAAACAATTCATTTACTTTTCTTTTGCAAAATTTCAGTCTCCAAACACACTCAAATTGTTTGCACAAAGTGAGCAAATATCTGAATGATGAAAAAATAACAGCAATTTTCTTGGAGAGATCGAACTTTGCAGATGGGACAAGATTTTTGTCCGTCTAAATGTTATAGGGTGGAGAAAGTTTGCTGAAAATTCTAATGAATCTGATTAAATTACAGCTATTTATTATCGATCGAACGAATTTATGTGTATCGATGAACGAATGATTTATTTCCTGCAGGAAATAAATCTTATTTATTATTTACTAGCGACTCATCCTCGCTTCGCTCGGGTTCGTCCCTAGCTTGCTTCCCAATACAAACTTTCATCCCCTTAAGATGTAATTTCCGGGATAAAAAGTATCCTATGTCCTTCCCAGGGTCTAAAACTATCTTCTTACTAAATTTCATCTGAATCGGTTCAGTAGATCCAGAGATTAACCCCTACTACATCACAAACCCAAAAACTTTACCTCTTTATAATATTAGTACAAGTACATATAGATTAATCTCCGATACATTACCGACTTAAAAAAGAAGAGGTACTTATATCAGATGTTTTGTTCGTAGTTCGTATTATTATTACGCAAAATTTTCGTCAATTACGAACAGACTTTCATTACAAATTTGAATAAGTAGGAGTTAATGCCTAAGATTGAAATAATACCCAATTTCTTAGGATCACAACATTGAATCGAAGAAACATATACAAACTTCTAAGTAATGAAAGACATTACATGTTAATATTATCTTTTATGCGAATTTTCCTTTTTGGATTTTTTCGCGAATTTATTTTGGCATTTTGTTACCGACGCGACGTTTCGAATATGTAGATACTTTACAACATGAAACAAACTCTGAAATTTACAGCAATCATGATAATGTTTAGTACCTGTGTCCTAAATACATTTGTATGTTGATATTTATTATGAAAATACTATCGACTTTTATAATTTAAGATCAATAATAAAAAATCTAAAAATCAAAAAAAAAATATATATATATTATATGTTAATGATATAACAATTTATGTTGGGACACTAACACACAGCACCATCTAGATCCATGGTAAGCTACAAGGCTTGTGTTATCGATACCAGATAGTTGATACACTACACATATATAACTTTAAATACATATATATTATAAATATAAATACCCATGACTGGCGTACAAACATCCGTGCTCATCACACAAATGAATTCCCCCAGCGGGACTATAACCCGCGACCGTTGGCACAGCAAGTAGGGTCACTACAAACTACAAACAATATAATATCTATTTGACATAACGCTTTAAAGTGACATTTCCATTCAATTTTCTACAATCGTAATCGTTTGTAGAATTGTTTTCTTACGCCTAAGGCCTTCCTGAAAGATTGCTGACGCTAACTCAGCGACAAGGCCGTCTAACGTTTTATATCTTATTTTTTACCCACACGATTATATGGACGTTGGTGTACAAGGAAGAGTATTTTATTTTCTGAAGCTAATAAAAAATCCTTATACTTTCATTACACTTTCCTTAATGTTTAGAAAGCCGCCCTCGTTTCGTTCTCATCCCACATAGGATGAGTGCTACCCACTTAGTATTATTATGACTGTAATAAACATAAAAAAAAGAAAATAAAAATAAAAAATCTTCATCTATACATATATAATAAAATTCTAACTGAACCGAATCTTTACATTAAATATTTTTTGGAAAATCTTATTGAAATAGTAATTAATCATTGTAGAAGCCGCATCTTTTTTTAGAATTTTTGTCTGTCTGTCTATCTGGGAACGCATCACGAGAAAACCACTGGACAGATTTTGATGATAGCTGGTTATCCCGGCCAACATAAAGAATGATTTTTACTGTGGGAAAATATCTCATCTCTAGGAAATCTAACAGTTAAAAAGTAACAAGGGACGAACCCAAGTGGAGCGAGGGTGTGTCGCTAGTATAAAATAAAACTATTCACGTGTTTATGTAAGTGAGGAAACTTTTTGAAAATAACACACACACAGAAACTGATATAAAATACTCGATAATTAAGACCGTAGTCTCTACATACGAGTATATATGTACGTATCCTGTGCCTCGGAGAGCACGTAAAGCCGTCGATCCTGCGCCTTAACTCTCACTGGTCGTATCGAGCAGTCGTCCCACCGGAGTATGAGAGTGATTGGAATAGAGAGTGCACGTTGTGTCTGCGCGTACACTTGTGCACTATAATATCTCCTGCGCAGTTGGCTAGTCTCAATGAGATTGGCCGCCGTGGCCGGAATCGGTCAGGAGAACATATATCATATATTATAAAAAGTCTAATCTATTCCATACTAGCTTTTGTCAACACATACCTATATAGAGATGAACCTAAGCGAAGCGAGAGTGAGTCGCTAGCAAGCCATAAAAAGGATACAACAACGACGTAGAATGTACATACATATATTAAGAATATAAACGAAAATATGGATGAGTCGAGGGACGGCTTCGAAGAACTTGCTTTAGCTGCTGTAATATTAAAATTGTTTCATACAACTGGATTTCATTTAATAACTAACTGAATTATTGTGTATCTCGCTCATAACTTGCCCTACTTTATGAAAGGCCTGCACCGATTAAATAATGCTAAGCCAAAAACAAGTTTATACAATAGATGCTGAGCTAAAGCTAGCTTGCCCATATTCATTTAGATTTATGATCTACACTAACGTTATAATGAGGTAAAGTTTGTAAATTTGGATGTAGAGATAGATTTTGAAATTACTGATTTGCTTGTGAAATTTCTTTCATAAATAGATATGTAAATATGACGACACGTTTGTATCAGTTTGTAGTGACCCTACTTGTTGCGCCAGTGGTCGCGGGTTCGAGTCCCGCTGCGGGCATTCATTTGTGTGATGAGCACGCAAATTTTACTCCAGTCATGGGTATAAATATTTATAATATGTATGTATCTAAAGTTATATATGTGTAGTGTATCAACTATCTGGTATCCATAACACAAGCCTCTCCTCTCGTCTTCCATGGAACTAGATGGTGACGTGTGTTAATGTCCCAATATATTATTTATTTAAAATAGAAAGCTACATTACCACCGAGTGTTTTATGCCATTTTTTTTATTCCAATAAAAATGTGTTTACTGTCAGAAATCATAATAACGTTAACTGAAGTCGGGTGAAAATTGGCCGTTGGGTTGCTTTATTTAAACGAGCCCGTGCTAGCTTCCTCACGGACTGACTATACTGACTCTTTAAATAAAGTTAAAGTTTTAAGAACGCTTGCATAAGTCTATTTGAATGAAGTTTCATTTCATCAATAAATGTGTGACAAAAAGACCTTTTCGGTTAAGCCCGAGCAAAGCGTGAATAAGTCGCTAATCTATACTAATATACTAATATTATAAAGAAGTAAAGTTTGTGAGATTGTGAGTTTGTGGCGTTGTAGGGGGTAATCTCTGGATCTACTGAACCGATTGAGATGAAATTTGGTAAGAAGATAGTTTGAGACCCTGGGAAGGACATAGAATATTTTTTATCCCGAAAATCATCCCTTAATTGGGTGAAAATGGAGATGAAAGTTTGTATTGGGAAGCAAGCTAGGGATGAACCCGAGCGAAGCTAGGGTGAGCCGCTAGCATATAATATACTAGTTATGTAATCAAACAGCACATAAAAAATCTATGTTCGTCGAATTGTTTTCATCTTTTTAGTTAGCTTTTATGCAGTCGGATTTTTTATTTTAGTATAATTGTACAATATAAATATTAAAAAAAGAAATACAATCATAAAAATTGCAATTTTTTCCCCAAACACTAAATGAAATTTAAAAAAAATGAGTAAATTATTTCCAAAATTAAGTAACTTATTTAAATTGTCACGTTGCCTTCAAGTAAAGTGTGGCTAGAATTACCAAGCAACACAAGCAGAACTAACTTGAGACAGATTTGCCTACGTAAACAGAGAAGTTAAAATTAATAGCTATGGATTTGCATGAATCATGGAACTAAAATGGCTTTGATACTACATTTTAATTGTCTTATTATTTACACAAGTGTTTTTTCGCAGCTACGTCCGCGTCCCTTTGAAACTCCGCTCCCGTAACTCGCAGTGTAATGTAAAATAATATTTTTAGCCAATAACCTTTCTAAATTTTTGTCTTATTTTTGCAAATCCGAACAGGACCTAAAAATTACTAGTTCGGACAAAAGAAACGAATAAACAAACAAATTCTTCAGCTTTTTAAATTAATATAGATCCAAGTATACGACGATAGTCTTTTATGAATTTATGTATAAATAATATGCCCATATCCATAACTTATTACAGCTTTAAACCTAACATGGTACAAAAATTAAAAACATAGAAATAATTTAATATTCATATTTCACACGTCATTTTTACGTGTAATGTAATAATTAAACTTGCTAACGTTTTGAAAATATACTTTTCAAAATATTTGTTCAACAATATTTAGAATCATAACGGAAACTTTTTAAAATAACTGTCTAGAATAAGTTTAGTAAAATTAATCATCATAATCTTATAAAATCACAAAAACTTAAAACAAACATTGTTTTAAATAAAATAGCTCTATATTAAACTTCCTCTAACAAAGAAATAAATATAGGTTGAGTACATTTCTCAAATTATTTTACCTGCCATTTTAAAATCTATTTCCTGCTTATTCAATGAACTTATTATATATATTAAAATCAACAAAAATAATAATAAAAGTACTTACGAACACCAAACTTTATGTCACTCACAGAAATTGTGCCAGAGTCAGATACGTATCACAAATTATTTTCCAGCATAACTATTTAACGAACAAACGAACGAAAAGACGATCCTATTATAAAAGAATGAATATATATAATATTTTCATTTATGATCAAGGATTTATATTTTCGCGAACAATTTTGTTAGGAGCGACACGAACGACTGGCAATTGTATCGCGTGAGCGCGTACTGAATTCTGACTGAGTCGGCGCCCCAACGTCTCGGAACTGCCCAGGTGTAATCCCCGCCCTTCTAAATAATATCTAAGCCCTATATTATATATTGCCTTACCCGAAATCTACTGTACACCTTTAATGAACTACCTAGCCTACTTCACCGGGTTGCTTTTTTGACTGACTTCAAAGAAGGAGTGCGGTTTTGTTTGTATTTTTTATTGTTTATATGTCTGTTAAGCGATATTTTCGTTTATTGTAAACTAATTTTCGTTTGTATAATACACACACAATAATAATAATATATTATGCAGGCACGCGTAAGTAACTGAAAGTTACACCTACTTGACTTAATAATGATTTCCTCCCCATGAACATTAGTAAGAAATAATTATTAATTCAAGCAGGTTTTTGTTTACTTTATAACTAACCTAAGCTAGTAATACTCGTAATCTTATTGAGTACTAGCATTGCCCGCGGCTCCGCCCGCGGTCTGATAACCAAAAACCAAGTTCTTAGATTTTACATATTAGTATACTCTTACATTGCAGTTTTTGTATTTTTTCTCAGAAATGAGATATTTTTCCGCGGTAAAAAGTATCCTATATGTTGACCCGGATAACCAGCTATCACAATACCAAATTTCATCAAAATTCCTTCAGTGGTTTTTCCGTGATACTGTAACAGACAGACAGACAGATAAAAATTCTAAAAACTATATGTTCGACCTCCGTATCGATAACAAAGTCTATTTCAATAAGATTTTCTAAAAAATATTTAATGTACAGATTCGGCTAAGCTACGATTTTATTATATGTATAGATAACATTACTAGTATTACAATAATTTAAGACCGACTTAAGCCAATCGTCAACAAATTAAAACCCACTCTCGAATATTTTCCAAATTAATTCTAATTTTTTTTCATTTTCATAGTTAATTCTCATCCCCTATTAAAGTAACGGGTTTTATTTTAATAATCCTACATAAGTGCTTAAACTAAACCCTGTTGTTCAAGCTGGGCTTCTTCAGTCCCTCAGTCAAATTCAGCCTTTTATGAAGAAGATGTACCTACACAAAATATGAATAAACAATTTATTTTACATGGCATATCTGTAAGTCAGTCTGTCAGATTAATTCTGAGTTGTATTTTACTTCTTGAAGAATCTATTGATTCTTCAAAATATGAAAGAAGACTTAAAGAAAGGAATTTTCCAAGACAACTATAGGCAATAAATACATAATATAAAGAGCAGATACAAACTCAATCTATATAATTACGAGTATCTCTCAGTTTTACCGAACTTATTGATTGATACTTTACAACGAAAACACGTTATGTCCAGAACATTATAAAACCGTATGTTTACATTTGAAAATTTCGAACGAAATAACAACACCGTATAAATGCACAATCGGGTCACCTAAAAATATGCTCGAGTGACACATCTCTTATACAAATTCCAAAAAAGAAGTCTAAGCATGTACATTTTTAAAAGAAATTTTATTATTAAGCTGAGGCTTATTTATGTTTATATAAAGAATGTCATGTTAGATACTTCTATTTAGATTATTGTCGACGAAGGAAGTTAGTCCCGCACTCATCTACTCATCGAATGAAATGTATTTTACATGTAACACAATCCATACTAATATTATAAATGTGAAAGTGTGTTTGTTTGTTTGTCTTTCTTTCACGTCGAAACAGAGTGACGGATGGGCGTGATTTTTTGTGTGAAGATAGTTGGAGGGCTGGAGAGTGATATAGGATACTTCTTATCGCGGGAGATTATCTAATTCCCACAAGAAAACACGTTATAATACAATCCAAAAAAAAATTATGATCAAAATTACTTGAAACTTGGCATTAATGTTCTTCAATAAAATTAAATAAATACGTGCTTTAGTATTTTTCGAAATTCATCCTATAAGGGAGTAAAATAGGGGATGAAAGTTTGTATGAAACTACCTCTTTAAAGATTTTTTTGTAGTTTTAGCGCGAGCGAAGCCACGGGCTCTGCTAGTACTATATACAAGTATATGAAAAATACTATATAGTATGTAGAGTTAATACCTTAATATATATTACATATTGTACCTGAAAAACTCAATAAATTTATGAGAATATAAGAAAATATAAAAGCATTTCCAAATTCTTATATTTTTTGTTTTTTTTTAAGTTTCGTAATAAAAAGCTAAAAAGGAAATCATGCACTTCCGTCACGTCCTAGAAAGACATCCGTTCGTTCGTCTGTCAGTACGTCACACGTCACACCAGCTGAAATTCCTAAGGTAATTTTCATATGAACCGCTTAACAGTTGTGTTAAATTATAAGAGAACTAAACATAACTAGGTGGAATTCAATATATTATTTTTATAAATAGGCTTTTTTTAGATAAATGAAACAGATAATATACAATGACTTCATTCAATCCGATAGCTGTCGAGTTCGCTTTCAAAATCATAAAAATTGAGTACCAAACTCGCATCTGTCCAATTTTCTCGACAATACATTATACACTAACCTTTTGAAAAACTTACATGTAAAAGTATTAATCTTATTTATCAATACTAGCGTTCTCTTTCGGTTCCGACCGTGTCTTCTCATTTCATAAAACACGGCTTTGTTATTTTGATTTTTTTATTTTTCTAATTGAACAACTAGATCCAGAGAAAAGCTCGTTCTAATAAACAAACAGACTCTTCAACTTTATATATTAGTATAGACTATACAAATGAGTAAGTGATTAAATTTAAATTTACGAGCCAGGGAGTAACTAAAGCTGCTGTTTATCTCGATACGATACTATAGAGACGGATGGCCAACAAGTAAACAAACATCAACATCGTTATAACAATACCAATTAATCGTGTTTTGGTACTGGCATTCGTAAGTAACATCGAGAACTAAAAATCTAAATAAATACGTGAAAAAATCCTGAAACATTACATAAGCTATTTTTATCGATGTAAGGTACAGTAGATACTCGTATATCGATTCTAATGTTATAAAGAAGAAATATTTGTTATTTTGTTTGTTTGTTTGTATCGAATAAAAGGCTCCGAAACTACTGACTCGATTTAAATGTTTGGTTAGAAGATATTTTAAGACCCTGGGATGGACATAGGATAGATTTTATCTCGGAAATCATCCCTTAAGGGGGTAAAAGTTTATATGGGGAAGCAACCTAGGGACGAACCCAGCGAACCGAGGGTTAGTTGCTAGTTACAAATAAGCACATCAATGCCACTGAGCCATATGACGAATCTAAATATACAGCACAAACGAATATCCCATCATTTAAGAAAACTTGATTATATATAATAGGGTATCATGATTTGATACATTTCTAAAACGATTGATACACTATTGTAGTCGCTTTCCATACAAACGTTTTGACATATAAAGCTGTACGAGTATTATTGAGTGCTGTGACATCCTTTAAGCGCCTACATACGATTGTAGAGCATGGAGTAAATGGAGCGTAAAACATGATATCGAAGGTCGATGATCCGTTGGAACGATGGCAGTATATCTGCCCTTTAAACTATAACCATTACAATTCTAAACCTTTAAGAGCAGTTCAACTTCTTTCAAAGTTTTGTGACTTCTATAACAGTACATACGGACCGTTTTTGATAGTAAAAAAATATTGAATTAATAAGAGATATTTATATAAAATGTTACGTGTTAACGCTTAGTGAAGATTTCTCAGAGATGAGACATTTTCCAGCAGTAAAAAATATCCTATAGATCCCGGATAACCATCTATCTATTCATACTAAATTTCAATAAAATCACGTGATGTGTTCCCAGACAGACAGACAAAAATTCTAAAAACTATAGGTTCGGCTTCTGTATCGATAATAACGACTATTTCAATAAGATTTTCCAAAAAATATTTAATGTACAGATTCGACTCAGAATTTTAATATATGTACAGATTTATACAGTAATTTGTAAGAAAAGACAAATAGCACCGAAATACCATTTTTTTTTTAATTTAGATTATTTACTTTTCTGTAATTTTTTTTTTTTAAATTTTATTACATATCACTAATTAAATAAAAAAATTAACAGTAAAAGTCTTTAAAACTAAGTAAAAAAGAAAATCCCAGACCTGATTCTGGATCGAGATCTGGAGGAGTTACATTTCATTACCTATTTATATATATGTATGTATATATATACATACATACATATATATATATATATATATATATATATATATACATATATATATATATATATATATATATAAGGATCATCTTGTCTTTCACATATAAAAGAAATTCGCTAGCAAGCAACTATGAGTAGAGACATACTCGTATATACGAGCTAATCTCGAGAATTACTAAATAAATTTCGATACTGTTTTTCCTTTTGAAAACTGTATTTTTTGGAAAAAATTTAAGTTTATTAATTTCCCTACAACTTGTAGAAGTACCATCACAAGTAATCGATAGAGATAAAATTTTCTACTTTACAACCCATTATTTGATTAAGATTAGTTTATGGAGATAATAATCCGTTTGATACAGACGAACAGACAGACAAACAACAAGAACAAAGGGTCAGATGTATAACATCGTTTTCTCTCGGGGGTTAAAAATAAACGTTAATGACGGAATAAATATTTTGAAACCATATAATAAAATGTTTATTCAGTCATATTCAGTGTAGACCACTTAACCGTGACCTCTGGCCTATATGTGAACCGAGTACCTACTGCAGATGTACGAGTATTATATATACAATAGCTAGCTTTGTTGATAAAAAATCGATGCTTGTTGGCTTTTTAAAGACCACCTACTTGATGTACTTAGGTCACGGGTTCGATTCCCACTCGGAATAAAAAAAGTAAAAAAAAATCATCAACAATTATCACGAGATCTGGTGAAAGCGAATCGCCAGGACTATTTACTTTTTTCACCGTCTTCAAAAAAAAGAGGTATTTTGGAGGATATATTTTTGTATGACTAAGAATTTTATATTATACTAGCGGACCCGACAGACGTTGTCCTGTCTACACGTCTTTAATTTGAAAATTTCAAACTTTTTTTAATAAGCTAAAACATTCTGGACCATTTTGATGAAAATTATTATTCAAATTGTGAATCTAAACCATTCTCAGATCCCCTTGAACGCACAAAAAATTTCATCAAAATCGGTCCAGTCGTTTGAGAGAAGTTTAGTGACGTACACACTCACAGAAGAATTATATATATAAAGATTTAAATCAATATGTTACAATGATAACCATAGTAAAAGCAAGAGTGGCATGTAGATATCGTAGTGCTTGGCACTCTGTAATCAGAGAAATGCCTATCTCACAAGAGACATAGCGTTAAGTTTTATATAATAGGTTATACCTAAGAATATAATATAAGAGAAAGTTTTATATCGATACATATAATAAAATTCTAACTAAGCCAAATCTGTACATTAAATATTTTTTGGAAAATCTTATTGAAATAGACATTATTATCGATACAGAGGCCGAATTTATAGTTTTTAGAATTTTTGTCTGTCTGTCTGATACCGCATCACGGAAAACCACTGGAGGGATTTTGATGAAATTTGATATGGTGATAGCTGGTTATCCTGGTCAACATATAGGATACTTTTTACTGCGGGAACATATCTCATTTTTGAGAAAAAATACACATACAATGCAATGTATACTAATATGTAAAACCTAAGAATTTGGTTTTTTATAGCGGAGCCATATAATTTTTGGCGGAGCCGCGGGAATTGCTAGTAAATTGAATAAAATCCACCTAAAATACAGGTAGGCTAATACATGTTTACGTAAAGATATGATACGTTTAATTAATTTTGAAGTCGGTAAACATTTTTGGTTAAAATTTATTATACAAAAAGCATTTTCTTACTTAAAAGGAAATTTCCAAATTTTGCTCATGATAAATTGTTAAATCGGAATTTGTTATTCTGTGTACTAGTACAATATTAACTCGATCAAATTATAATAATTAATTTTAAATTACTATTTTCAATCCACACTGATATTATAAAGAGGTAAAGTTTGTAAGTTTGTGAGTTTGTAATTGATAAACTATAAATCCGCTAAACCGATATAGACGAAATTTGGTATGATGATAGCTGGTTATCCGGGTCAACATATAGGATACTTTGTAACTGAGTCGAAACTGTACATTAGATATTTTTTGGAAAATCTTAATGAAATAAACATTATTATCGATACAGAGGCCGAATCTATAGTTTTTAGAATTTTTATCTATCTGTCTGTCTGTTACCGCATCACAGAAAAACTACTGGAGGGATTTTGATGAAATTTGGTATGGTGATAGCTGGTTATCCGTGTCAACATATAGGATACTTTTTACCCTGGGAAAATATGTTATTTCTGAGAAAAAATACAAAAACTGCAATGTAAGAGTATACTAATATCTAAAACCTAAGAATTTGGTTTTTGGTCATCTGTGCTATACTAGTCTATACTAAACGTTAAAACGGGGACGAACCCGAGCGGAGTGAGGGCGAGTCGCTAGTAAAATTTATATTAAATCAAAGGTTAATGAGTGGCAATTTTAATATGACGATATACGTTTCATGTTAGAAAGATTCTCTCCAAGAGAATGAAACCAGCGTTAAAAGGTGTAATAAAAGACGACAATTTAACGGCAAGTACGGTCGGATACGCGTTTGTCTTATCACATACATGCACATATGTTCTATAGTGTAAAGTGTCTATTATAATAATTGGAGTTACCTTCATATATATGTACATACTAAAAGTGCTAGTTAAAGGTTTTTCTGTGATGAGTAAATGTACTCTATATTCAGTTCTTAAGTAAAATTTCTTTAGGCGTAACTGAAGGGTAAGTCAGTCGAGAGTAGTCAGGGCAAGACAGAAACAGACAGACAGACAAAAAATCTATAAACCATAGATTCGGCCTTTGTATCGATAATAATGACTATTTCAATAAGATATTTCATATAATATTTAATGTACTGTTTTGACTCTGTCAGAATTTTATTATATGTATAGATATAGAGTATTATTGCGCCTTTTCATGATTCTAGTTCGAAAGGTTGTTTCCATATGTATAGGTATAAAATATTTCATTACAGTAGACTTCATTTAATACTATACTAGAACTTATAGTTTATATATCTTTATTCAAAGATTTTTTACACCTTTATATAATCTATATAGTATACTTATATTATAAAGAGGTTATAAGTTTATGAGTTTGTTTATAATGGAACTAGCGATCACCCTCCCTTCTCTCGGGTTCGTCCCTAGGTTGATTCCCGATACAAACAATCATCACCATTTTCACCCCCTTAAGGGATGATTTCCGGGATAAAAACTCAAATTTCATCTAAATCGGTTCAGTAGTTTCGAAGCCTATTCGGTACAAACAAACAAAGAAACAAACAAAAAATAAATCTTTCCTGTTTATCTATACTAATATTATAAAGAGGTAAAGTTTGCGAGTTTGTGAGATTGTGAGTTTGTGACGCTGTAGGGGGTAATTTCTGGATCTACCGAACCGATTTAGATGGAATTTAGTAAGAAGGTAGTTTCAGATTCTAGGAAGGACATAGGATACAATAAGATTTTGCAAAAAATATCTAATGTACAGATTCGCCTTAGTTACCATTTTATTATATGTCTAGATTATATTTATAATATGTATGTACTTAAAGTTATATATGTGTGTAGTGGCAGTAGTAACTAGTTGATATCCATAACACAGGTCTCGTAGCTTACCATGGACACGGTAATGTTATGTAACATTACCGTGCCATGGAACTAGATGGTGCTGTATGTTAATGTACGAACATATAAAAAAAACTTGTATAATGAAAGGTTCCGACCGTTATGAACAATGTCTAACAGCCCCCATAGATTTTCTATTATTTTCTATTATCTACATATAGCTTAGTCGAACTGGTAAAGAGTATGAAATTATTTCCAAGTGGGCACATAGCAAACGATTCGGTTACATCCGATAAAAAGTTTGATGGGTTATACGAGCAACTGATTGCTAAATCAATATGGCGCATAAAATGCGCTCACACTAGCCGATTGAGCCCGATCTGAATAAACTATAGACAGGAGACAGTTTAATCTTTATTTTGCATAACTTCTTATGGCTTTTATTATATTTTAATATACGAAGAGAACCAGTAATTCTGATATATAGTAATAAATAAAAAATATATATATATATATATCAACTATACATATTACAATTAATAAAATAAATAAGATATAACTCTATCTTTTCGGATTTTGTCGCGGATTTATTTGTATTTTTGTTTCCGCGTAAATCTAAGAAAGTATTAAGATATAACTCGTTAAAATTTAAAAGAGCAACTGTTAAGTTTCTCGCCGGCTCTTCTCAGCAGAACTACTTTCCGAACGGGTGGTAGCTTCCTTACGGACTGACTATACTGACGCTATTTAAATTAAATTGACAATTCAAAAGTGCTTGTATAAGTCTAATTGAATAAAGTTTAATTTCATATCATTTCAAAAGTACTCACATCTTTTTTCTTGGCATAGTAAAGCGTGCGCCCGCGCAACTTGAAGTACCGCCGCTGCCATCTCTGGAAGCTGCGGGTTTGCTTCATCAAATAACCCTCTTTGACCACCGGCTGCAATAAAAAAAATATCAAATGAATAAAAACTTTAAATCTATTTATATAAATAAAAATGTATATTCGTATGTTTGTCCTCTATGAGTCCCTAAATCATTAAACCCATTGTGATTGAACTTCCTGCCGCAAAAAAAAAAAAATTTTGTCTTTTTTCCATTCCTAAACATTCAAACTTAGAGACGCACCTGAGCGAGGCGTGGGTACGTTACTAGAAATGTTTATAATACTAAGCATACTTTTAATATTTTATTTCTTCAAAAAAAATTCCTGAGGAAATAGATCTGACACACTAATCTTTATATAGGGGAACTAACGCTCGGTTTTGTCCCTAGTTAGGTTTTAAGGTTTAGTATAGATATCTCAGAGATGAGATTTTGTCCCGCAGTAAAAAGTATCCTTTATGTTATGACCTGGATCATCATACCAAATTTCATCAAAATCTGTCGAGTGATTTTCTCGTGAAGCGTTCCCAGACAGACAAAAATTCTAAAAACTATAGATTCGGCCTCTGTATCGATAATAATAACAATTTTAATAATATTTTCTAAAAAATATTTAACGTACAGATTCGACTCAGTATTTTATTATATGTTTAGATGTCAAATAATAAAGTCTCTCTAATCAATTTCGGCCATAGCGGGCAGTCCCACTGAAACTACCCAGTGCCCAGCCATCTACGCAAGAGATATTATAATACACGGATATAACCGGCATCGCAATATGTACATATGTAGATATGTTCTTCTCTTAGTCATCGTATACGTTTCTAATAAATTTTAAAATATTTTTAATGGCAGTTACAGGTATTAGCAATTACAACATTCAAACGAACAAAAAAACAAACACTGCTCTTTATCTTCGTCGTTCATCTGATTTTCTTTCCTTTTTATTGATCAGTAAGTTATAGACAAGCTTTCGTGTTATCAATAAAAAAAGTTTCGAAACAGTTATATTTATACAGATAATTTAAAAATCATTTGTTTATGGGAAGCTTTATGTTTATGATGAACAACATAGGTTAATTTTAGATGTATCGCTATCGACCATAATTTCGGAAATATACTCTAGCTTTATAAACTATCTTCATTCTACATTAAAAATAATCATAACATTTATAATTTAAAGCAGGAATATTAACTTTTTTTAAATACATTTTAACATTTGGCGAGATCACATTTTATTTCTAGCGCTAGGATCTCAAAGGCAACCTTTGTAAACTTCTAGTCGTATTTACAGCCTCCGAAATAAAGCGGAATGCCTTTGCCTTGAAGTTAATTAATTCGCAGTAAAATTAACGAGCTTTGATGTAAAGACTCAAAAGGTATAATTCTTATTTCTAAATAAGCTAAGCCGAAAACTGTATCGAAAAATCGAACCCATATCCCACAGTGGGGCCCACGACCCACGCTCATATCATTAGCATCAGCCATGTACAATTGTACAGCTCAGCTCGAAATTAAGTTGATTTAAAATATCTTACTCAAGCATATACCAAAAAAAATCTTGGACCTTGAAGAAATTCCTTTACCTTCATTGTAATAAACATCAAAATGAGAAAGATATTATAATTAGAGCTTACTCATAAAATATATAAATTAAAACACAAAGCAGGTTCACTTTGAAATATATTTCATTAAGCCTCACCCTGCAAACAACTAACCTAAATTCGTATAGCAACGATATAGTAATAAGCATATAAATTATAACTTAATATCTATGACCCGAATAGAAACTGCTAATCAACACACGAAGAACACAATTATTAGAATGGACATTATTTAGCATTCTGTATTAAAACGGTGAAGGAAAACATCGTGAGGAAACTTGCATGTCTGAGAGAACCTAGCAAGTTTTCGAAAGACACGTGAAGTCCGCTAACCCGCACTTGGCCAGAGTGGTGGACTATGGCTGATCCCCCTCGTTTTGAAGGGAGACCCAGCCCCAGCAGTGGGACGTTATAAAGGGCTTAATACTTACATACATATATACAAATATATAATAAAACCTTTATGATCGATATCGGATAAGGCGGACAATCTCAATTCTCACTGAGACTAGCCAACTGCGCGGGAGATACTATAGTACTCAAGTGTACGCGCAGACACAACATGCATTCTCTATTCCTGTCACTCTCAAATTCTGATGGAACAATGCGACACGACCGGTGAGAGTTAAGGCGCAGGACCGACGGCTTTACGTGCTCTCCAAGGCACGGCGGTGCAACATCGCCAGCTCCGTGCCGTTACTGAGAATTAAGAAAAGTCAATACTTAGACTGGTCCGGGATTCGAACTTCGGATCAGCGGCCGTGCGTGGGAACCACTAGACTACCGAGACAGTTAATAATGCTTGTAATTGTACCGCACTGAAATTAGCTGTGAATGGCTGCACAGTTATCAGTTTACTTGTCAAAAGGAGAGTTTGAACGCGTGAATAACGCCAATTGATTGACAGATCAATGGCTTACCTTTACCTAAGTTTCCATATTAGTTTATACTTAGTATTTGTTAAACTTTAGTAAAAAGCTTAATAATTATTTATGCACTAAATTTACAACAGATAGCAATCTTATTTAATGTTTAGCTAAATACTTGTAACTTTAAACATAAGTCGTATATAAAAACATAATAATAAGATAGAAAAATCGAATATTTAACATTTAAAATAAAACTATCTTTTCGAATTTTTTCGCGGATTTATTTAATTATTGGGTTTCGACGTTTAGAATGCGCCCGACGACGAAAAATGGCTTAGAGATCTTTGACTCTCCCGTGACCATGATTGCTGTAAACCATTCGAAACGTCGGAAACTTAAAATCAAAATTAATTCGCGAAAAAGTCCAAAAGATATTTAAAATGTCCAAAATATATTCATATCTAAGAAAGCATTACACAAGAAAACGACTCGAATTCGTATCTATTGAACATTTCGTACGGATTTCAGCTATACATATACTTACTACAAAACACATAAATTACGCGGCATCATAATTAAACTCACTATAACGATATTAAATTACCGATTGTGTAATAAACCCCGAATAGAGATAGCTTTATGATGGTCGTATATTATTTATATCGTAGTAAAGAAATTATTGCTTTATGATTTATCTCAAAGGGAACTCATATTAAAGGGGAAAAAGTAGTTCATATTAAATAGACTATCTTCCGGTTACAGCACCAATTGGCACCATTTTCAACCTCCCCCCCCCCCCCAACGTGCGTTCACCTTGTCGTGGTGGGGGGGCTCAGTAGTGCCCGGTAATCCAACCGGGCGCGAAGCTAAGAAACGCACAGGGAGGTTGCCCACTTCGTTGGGCGGTGGGAGGTGGCCCTCTTCGGGGGGCGGTGTACCTTGCGGGTTGCACCTGGTACTTCTCTGATAGCAGAGTGGACCTTGGAGCAACCCCATGGTTGTGGTGGTCTGCTTCGGCAGACCTGCCGTCGGGGCGTCGTAGTTGAATGCGTAAGCGATCCTGCGACGCCCCATTAAGACGGGGGAAGGTTTTGTTGGGTTTTAGTGGGTAGTACTGGCTGTATTACGCCGGTGAGTCCCACACGTCGTGCGTAAATGCATTTCCCAACGTTAAAAAAAAAGGTACCATTTTCAAAAGGTATATTATAAAAAATCAAAAAGATGTGAAAATGATCGTTTTACAAGTCCACATTAAATATTTATGCTCGAAAAATTAAAATATGTATAAACGTTTTTAGGGTTATGATGATGTTCTCCTGACCGATTCCGGCCACGGCGGTTAATCTCATTGAGACTAGCCAACTGCGCAGGAGATATTATAGTGAACAAGTGTACGCGCAAACACAACGTGCACTCTCTATTCCTGTCACTCTAATACTCCGGTGGGACGACTGCTCGACACGACCAGTGAGAGTTAAGGCGCTGGACCGACGGCTTTACGTGCTCTCCGAGGCATGGGGGTGAAACACCGCCAATTTCCCAACTCCGGGCTGCTCTTGAGACTTACTATACAGAAAGACTCAATAACTAAACTTCGCCCGACCCGGGACTCGAACCCAGGACCTCCGGGTGTGCAGCCGTACATGCTAGCCACTACACCACCGAGGCAGTGTTTAGGGTTATAACCTCGTCATGTCTGTGTGTCCGTATGATACAGCGATTTTACTCGAAGATCGTAGGTATTATTATGTATTATTATGTACTTACTTCAGAAATTGGAACAGTAGAAACTGCAAAAGTTACAAGTGGTGACGACAAAACATAAATTGTGGATGTTTTAACATTTTATTTTACTTTTAATACACAAATATTTACATGTATGTATGTATGTATGTATGTATATATGTATGTAAGTATGTATGTATGTATGTATGTATGTATGTATGTATGTATGGATGTATGAATGTATATTGTATATAGTAATATTTGGTAGCACGGACCTTTCTTTTTCAAATAATAGCTTTTTCTTTGGTCTATTGGCCAGCATGTACGGCTACACATCAGGAACTCCTAAGTTCAATTCCCGAATATGAAAATTTTTAAAAAAATAAATTCTTATGTTATAGTGGAAGTGACATATTACAAAAGTGAAAAAAAATCGAATAGACTTTTTAATCCCTCCACGACCGCGGACACGCCGGCGTTACAGTTACGTCTAGACGTCGTACGTCTATTGTTAAATAGATTTCTTAGGAACTTAATTAATTTCTTAGAAATTTACCTAGAGGTGCTAACTATATAATATTATGTATAAAATAATAACCGGTCCAATTAAAATAATTGCGACCACGATAAATGCAAGCGGTGGAGCGCTATCGAGTCACCCGTCAGTCAGAAATAATAAGGTAAAAAACTTAAAATAACATAAACGCAGAGTAAATTTCAAACGAGAAAACTTCTGCGAAACCGCTGTAAGTGGTGCTGAAAACCAATACTAGGTACTAATTCATAATTAAAAACAAATAAAGTAATTTAATCATAGTATAACATAACTAGCGACAAACCCACGCTCCGCTCGGGTTTGTCCCCAGGTACGTTTTAACAGTTAGTATAGATTTCTCAGAGATGAGATATTTTCCGGAAGTAAAAAATATCCTATATGTTGATCTCCCGTGACCATGATTGCTGTAAAGCAGTCGAAACGCCAGGAACTAAAAAATAAAAATAAATATGCAAAAAAATCCGAAAAGAAAGTTTGTAAAATGTCAAATATTCGCGTAAATCTAAGAAAGTATTAAGTAGGTATCCTTTATACTTTTAACGTGAGTAAAGCCAAGGAGAAAATAAGAGACAGCGAGTCGCAACTAGAAAATATGTATAATTAAATTATATCAAAAGTTTCCGCTGCCACATCTCTGAGGAAGTTTTAAAGGTACAATTTTATAACTTGCTTCTTTTTTACTTTATTTAGCTTGCTTCGAAATACAAACGTTAACACCATTTTCACCCCTTTATGGAATGATTTCCGGGATTAAAAGTATCCTATGTCCTTCCCAGGGTCTCAAACTATCTTCTTCCCAAATTTCATCTAAATCGATTCAGTAAATCCAGAAATTACCCTCTACAACGTCACAAACTCACAAACCCACAAACTTTACCTTTTTATAATTCTACTCTTTAGATTAGTATAGATTAACTGTCGGCTAGTCCAAAACATCTTGGTGGAACTGACGTAATGGAAATGAGATCTTCAACTATAAATTATAACACACAATATCCTCTTTCGGTACGTGTTCCTATTATGAAAGTATGTCACTATATTTTTAAAAAGCTTTTTGTCCGAAAGGAGTTTTACAAAAAAGGAAGAGCTACTCAATAATTGAAATGATACACCAATTTAAAAATTACTTTAAATATAATGACTCCAGCTTTAAACTTCACAATTGATAATATTTCTTTTCTTTCTATAATGGCTTATAGTAATAATATTGCTTAATAAAAAAAACACGAATTGTGCGCCTTCTGCTTTTTGGATGTTGGTCAATAAATATAAATAAAAAAGACCTTTTTTGACTATCTATTACTAGTAATAGGCTTTCGCTTTAAACTTAAACGGCAGTTAGCGTACTCATTATTAAGGATGCATCATATTGAGAGTCAAAGTGTGGCTATAAATTACTTAACTACCCAAGTATGAAATTTAATTAATTACCCAGTAAAATGTCTTAAACCCTTTTTAACGTCCCACTGCTGGGCAAGGGCTTTCCGTCAATTCGAGAGGAATCAGGTCATAGCCCTCCCAATCGCAGCATTCGGCTAAACACAATCCAGTAAAACTTATTTTGCTCTCATCTTCACCTTCTGGTTGGCTGATACCAGAGTGGTCTGCGGGAGCAACCCTCATGGTTGTTGTGACCTGCTTGAGCAGGCCAGACATCGGGGCGTTGGTGGTTAAATGCCTAAGCGATCCTACGACGCGCCATTAATACGGAGGAAGGTTCTATTATATTTTAGTGGGTAGTACTGGCACAGTAATGTAATGCATACAGTATTCCAACTCGGGCCTGTCCTTGAAATAATTACCTACAGCCGAGCGGCACGTACCTACGCGACAGGGCTGCCCGAGTGCCCGCCGGCCAGTATTTTAATTTCATCTACCTACTTGAGTTTTTTTCTAATTTTGTGATTTCAAATATTATATTTTTTATTTAAAAACTATTATTAGTAGATTTAATTAAAAAATCTCAAATTTATAAGGGTGGTATGTGACCCTTATAAATTTGAGATTTAAAAATATTTGCGCCTCGGCTGAGACGTACAAAAAGCTTTATTGTTAAATATATAAAAATTAATAGATAAAAAGTTTAATTAAAAATACATTTTTAATTTAATTAATTAATTTTTATTTTTAAAACATACGATGCATGTCTCGATACTTTTTTGTTTGACATTAGCGAAATTACGGGAGGAATAAAATGTTTACTTTTGTATCCAATTATAAAAGTTACATAACAACCACCTTATACAATTTTCGTATTCAATTATACGATGTGGCAGCCCCGCACGGTTGTCTACCGAGTGTATACCGAACGCGAGGCGCGTAGGTATAACTCGATTTCCGACCGTTTGTATGAAGATGGAATACTGTAGTAATATCACCGTGGTACTGGCTTTTCCTCCTTATGTATGCAGGTGGTATACGTAAATGCTAAAAATCCAAACGTTAAAAAAAATTATCCTGATAAAAAAAGTTACCACACTAGTTCAACATAAAATGTGTTCATTTATCAATACGAATATTGCAATTCAGAAACCATATTTAACAACCACTTATATTATTTATTTACACGTTCCATTGCAAACAAACAGACATTTTATTATATTTATAATTCGCAATAAATACATAAAAGTTATTGTGATATTGAAAATTCTACAGTTGATGTGTACGCCTTGAACAAAAACAAAAGGGTAACGCATGCGTTATTGGTTCATTTACCCATTCAAAGCTAATTGCACCGAAATGTGTAATGAATTGTGATAGTTATCGCCTACATTGTGCATTTTAATCTTTAATCTGCAGCAAGAGCTATTAATTTCACGACACGTCTGGCTCAGTTTGTAGTGACCCTACTTGCTGAACCAGCGGTCGCGGGTTCGAGTCCCCCTTGGGGCATTCATTTGTGTGATTAGCACGAATGTTTGTACTCCAGTCATGGGTATAAATATTTATAATATGTATGTATATAAAGTTATATATGTGTAGTGTATCAACTATCTGGTATCCATAACACAAGCCTCGTAGCTTACCATGGAACTAGATGGTGCTGTGTGTTAATGTCCCAAAATATTTATTTTTTTATTATTTAACTACAAACCAGAGACCACTATATATCCCACAACGAAAAAATAGATACGGTTCCAATTCAGCACTCTTACGAAGCTTTAAGTTCTACAAGCGATTCACCATCCATCAATAAAAAATCTGGAAACGGTTAGTTTTTTTGTATAGATAAATAAATTCTATTCATCTATACATATAATAAAATTATAACTAAGCCGAATGTGTACATTAAATATTTTTTGGAAAATCTTATTGAAATAGACATTATTATCGATACAGAGGCCGAATCTATAGTTTTTAGAATTTTTGTCTGTCTGTCTGTTACTGCATCACAGAGAAACCACTGGAGGCTTTTTGATGAAATTTGGTATGGTGATAGCTGGTTGTCCGGGTCAACATATAGGATACTTTTTACCGTGGGAAAATATCTCCTTTCTGAGAAAATATACAAAAACTGCAATGTAAGAGTAGTAGTAGTAAGAGTATACTAATATGTAAAACCTAAGAATTTAGTTTTTGGTTATCTAAACACGGGCGGAGCCGCGGGCAATGCTAGCATACCTATATGTTTTATTCAAATTTTCAATAATAATTATTTTAAATAATCAGTCGAATATTGACTACAGGGCGAATATTAGTATTATTAAAATACCATTAAATGTAGACTACCCACTGAACACCTTACATATACTATGTATTAGTACAAAAATCGGTATAATTAAAGATTTACTACCCGCAAACTCTCATTATTATAATATGAAATAAAAAAATAAATAAGAATATAACTTAAGAAAATTTTACGTAAACGATAATTGGATACTTGTAACTTGTACAAGAATATGGATACTCCCGTTCACTAATAAAGCTAAGCCCAAAAATATGCTTATTTAATATTTTACTTTGATGTTATAAGTCTATTAAGTACCAATTGTACTCGTAACTCATGTTATGTTTTACTCACGACCTACTCCATCTTTCTCGAAGAAAAAATCTTTTAGCGTTGTCTATGAAAGTTTCTTTTCAAAAATGACTTTTGATTATTTTTCCTTTCGTGTGCAAAATATCTAACTCTTCTAGTCTTATAGTCTGTGTACTAAAGTTCATCAAAAACCATACAGCCGTTTCTGCTTGGAGGTGTAACAAATATACACACTCATACAAACATTTATAATAGTAACTAGTAATTCCTGAGATTAGCGCGGTCAATCAATCAAACAAACAAACAAACAAACAAACAAACAAACAAACAAACAAACAAACAAACAAACAAACAAACAAACAAACAAACAAACAAACTCTTCAGCTTTATAATATTAGTAGAGATGTGTAATAGTAGCCAGCGGTAGCCAAACGTTGTCCTACCATAATACTGGGAGGCTATAAATTTTGCATTATAACA
This sequence comes from Brenthis daphne, assembly GCA_947093115.1. NCBI lineage: Eukaryota > Metazoa > Arthropoda > Insecta > Lepidoptera > Nymphalidae > Brenthis > Brenthis daphne. The sequence goes on along the minus strand of OX352472.1, from coordinate 21,142,621 downwards.
TTTGCTTTTATGTCCAAAAATCAAATAAATATATAAAAAAATATTTTCGTATGTCGGCAAAATAAATAATAAAACTACAAAAGCTTCATCCACCGCATCCAACTCTATCCCTAACTCTCAATAATTACACAAAAAAATATCAAAAGTGGCCAAGCCGTTCGGGCGACGAAGAATTATTATAAACACACGAACACTGGAATTTTATATAAATGGGCCTGAATTTTTAACCGAGGTTTCTCTACTCAAAGATAGTGTAGCTTTGACCGACGTAAGAAAAGGAGGAGGCACTCAATTTGCATATAATGTGTATATTTTTATTCTTATTTTTTTGTGTGTATCTTAGCAAATTGCTAGCACACTTTCATGATTCTGTTTTAGAGATTCTTCTGTCTGTAATCTGTTCATATGTCACAGGCATTTTACTCGCAGATTATCGCCTCTTTGCTACCTGTAATTTTGAAAGTAGATGTCCAATATAAACCGTAGTGTAAGAAAATTATGTTAAATAAAATATAAAGCTGACACTCCATATATGTATGTGTTATTATTAAATAAATAATCAAAAAATAAGACACGTATTTAGAAAGCTAAATGACTTTTCTACTTGAGCCAATAGTTACGGAGTTATATTTTTAAAGTCATAAACATTGTGGAAACACAATGCTTAGACTTTAGAAGATACACATACAAATTACTTTCGATTATAATTAAAACCATACAAAATTAATATTTGGTAACAATGAACCGTCGATGCGCGAGTCAGAATCGCACTTGCTCGATTTTTTCTAAATAAATGTTACATAAACGGTGTTCTCATAAATAAAAAAATAGACACAAGAAAAATCTCAACCCTAGGGCTTAAAATATGATATAATAATATATATTATTTTATCTCTTTATTTAAATGACGCCCTTCTATCTTACGCAGTGTTATTTCCTACACCTTAAAGTTTCCCGGAAAAGCCAACTCTGCCTCTTTAAGGCCGCCTCCTGTACATTTTCCAACATGTCTGTCTGTCTTACTGTATTTTTTTTCTCTCCTCCATTAAAGAAGACAGGATAAAGGATATTATTATTATTATAGCCGTCAATTAATCTTAAGAGATATCGCCGTAAATTAATCTAAAGATTATTATACAACCGATTGCTCATTATTCATACCACTTACAGTTCCCATTCTATGCACACAGGGTAGTAGGTACTAAATTAGATGATACTACAGCATCTTGGTTCGAAGCCAACGTGCAATGATAATAATAATCCTGCGGTCATTGATCTGAATATAATGAATTAAGACAGATATAAAACACATATTTGTTATATTCGAAGTACTATAATATACCTTACATTGTCTTGCTACATTTCATATGTTTGAATGTTTTTATTTTCTTACAAACTGAGTTGTTTTATTATAAACTAGCAAATCACACTCGCTTATCTCGGGTTTATTCCTAGGTATGATTTAACGATTAGTATATTATGTATACATTGATACAAAATAAACAGTTATGAATATTTGGATTTTTCAGCTGTTTGTTTTTTTTTTGGTTTTTATTTTTTTTTATACTTAAACCACCCGACACACCCCCAACAAAACAAAAAAAGAATTATTCAAATCGATCCAGACGTTTTTGAGTTTTAGCGAAACTAACGAATGGCAATTGATTTTTATATACATATATAGATGTGTAATTTGTTTTTGTTCATTTAATTTTCTGTCATGAAGCAATGGAGCAACCATACGAATTGACTGTGGCAATGGAAAGGGATAAAGACAGCTCATAGACCGGCGTGTCTAATTTTTAATATCCGGTAGATACATCAAACAATTTCCATGGGATATTTGATAAATCCCCTGGTCATGGCGGTCTCAACAGTGCACATCACGCAGGTTACTTACCCAGAGCTTTATCTTTACTATTTAACATCTGTATTGATCATGCCTAGTGACATTATACTATCAAGATGTGCTTATTTTTTAAAATAAAACGAGCAACCTGTCTGAAAATAACAATTGGGATTTTGAAAAAAGAAATGATTTTTTTATGTATTTTAAAACTTTATTATTAATAATATTGATATTTAATGCAAAAAACTTATTTTTTTTTATCAATTGTTTATAAACAATTAAAAATTGATTTAAAAAAAAACACGTGACTAAAAACGCGCCATGATTGGTCACCATAGTTGTGACGTCATAATGTTATAGCTATGTTATAACAGTCCAGCGTTGACGGCTATTACACGTGACTAGACAAAAATATAGAAAATTTATTGCTAAAAAACGAGTTGTTAGTTGGTTACGATTAGCTATGTGTGATAAAGTATTTATTAAGGCAAAATCTGATAATATTCCTGATGTTGATATATTTATGATAAACATTTTTTTTAGTTGTTTTAACTTTTGGGATTATCACGGTGCACAGCTTGAAACCATATATTTCGACATTTGTCATCTTGGGGAACATTTAAAAACACTTTGTCAGGAGCTTGTTTTTGTAGTATTCGTACATAACGGTACAAAACAAGAACGATAACTTTTGAGGTTCGACATTTTCAATATAAATTTGAATATTTAACAATACAACAAAATTAAATAGATCAAAATACTGTACTTATTATTTCTATATCAACTGTAATGAGTAAAAGCTAATATAATGAAGTCGCACACGCTCGGGTTTGCTCGGGAGCTGTCGGCGTGTCTTCGGTACTGAATTCAAAAATGTATTTTTATTTTGAAATAACTTTTGAATTATTGCGAAAAAAAAAGTTTTTTTAGAAAACTTATATAATATGATCTCTCCACTTATCACAAAAAAAATGTTCAAAAACCCAATTACAGACCTATTTTCTTAGACACTGTCATCTCAAAGATCTTGGATAGCATACTTAATACACAGTTAAATGAAAACATTATGATTCACGATAACCAATATAGGTTTCGTCCGGGACTATAAAAAACATTTTACACTGTGTATTAAGCATGCTGTCGATTACTACGCGACGCGCAACACTTGGATTTATTGCCGCTTTCTCGACCTTTACAACGCTTTTGACCCGATTCCTATGATATATATCAATCATTAACCTTTCAAAATATTACGTGAACCAAATCGACAGTGTGCGACGAGCAGGGATACTATCACGTCCGTATGGGTTAGAATGCGATTAGAAATTGGAATTTATCCCTAAAAACCTTCCGACTACGATGATAGTTTCACAGAACCCAAATCGTTCAACCGTTCTCAAGTAATGCGTTTATCAATGAACAGCGTATCAATTTAGCTATAGAGATTAAGATAGATTATGTGGAATATTATCTCCTCATATTAAAAGGGAGGCCTGTGCCCGGTAGTGGTACGTAAGGCCAAATCCACACTATAGTTCCAATCACGGTTCATTTTTGGCCCGATATCGGTCTGGTGAAAATTTTTTTATACAAGAAACAATGAGAGCATTCACACTATGAGTAAGGGTCAAGTTCCGGTCGAATCACACTCCAGCAACGTCTTTTGTATAAAAATACTTTACCAGACCGATATCGGAACGAAATGGAATGGAATGGAAAACCCTTAAAAAGACTGAATAGTACTACTACTTACTAGATCTAAACTAATATTATAAAATATGTGAAAGTTTGTGAGTATGGATGTATGGATGTTCGTTACTCTATCATGCTAGAAAAAAGTAAGTTTCTCGTGGGATAGATTTGTTTTTGTTTTGCTAGAGGCGAACCCGAGCGAAGCGAGGATGAGCCGCTAGTTAAAAATATTTATTGACTGACTTCACAAAGAGGTATGTGTTATTTTGTGCACATAACGTGGTATCTTTACCGATCGATCATATAAGCCTTATTCACTAATACTCCAGGCTGAATAAATATTGGATAATATTTTTTTTAATATTTCCGCATATATATTTTTCAACATTGATACGAGAAAAAATTATACGACAAAAAATACAACTATTTCTGTAATACCATTATTTAAATGAAGATGTTGAATATTAACCAAACTAACAACACTATCACCGCCAAAAGTAACATGCCAAATCCCAAAACGTAATTCGGTCAATACTCCTGAAACATTACAGTACATCGCGTCACAGCGAGGGATCGGATTTCCTTAATTGCTAACAGCTCGTTGGGGACAAGCCACTTGCCCGTGACATGTTAGGAATGGTTGGTTCTATATATATTACATACTGTGTGTATTAGGAACAGGGAAATGAAACTAAATTCTTACCAATATTATAAGCTAGCGAACTAGTCCCTAATAATAACCTATATGTTACTCCAGGTCTATCTATATACTAAATATGTCATCCACATCCTTGCTGTGCCAGCGATCGCGGGTTCAAGTCCCGCTGGGGGCTTTCATTTATGCGATGAGCACAAATGATTGTACTTCAGTCATTGGTGTTTATATTTATAATATGTATCTATTTAAAGTTATATATGTGTAGTGTATCAACTACCTGGTAACCATAAAACAAGCCTCGTAGCATACCATGGAACTAGATGGTGCTGTGTGTTAATGTCCCAACATATTTATTTATTTATGTATATTCTTTCACTCGTTTTAACGTGAAGAATAAACGAACATTATGTATGTTTGTTTATTCTTCATACTATATGTACAAGCTTTCGTTTTTAGAATAATTATGTGATAAAAATAGAATTTGATTGAATTGAGAACTTATTCTATTTAACCGACTTCCAAAAAGATACTCTCAATTAATTCACAATGTATGCCTATATATATATATTTTTTGTATACACAATTGCATCGCTAATTGTTTAATGACTAATTTTTGAACTATTTTTGACGAAATGGCAGTTGCCTCATCGTAAATATAAAAATACACACCCTCAACAATGTCCTCCCGACTGATTTCGACCCCGACGGCCAATCTCATACAATCTCACAGCCTTTCGCAAACACAAGTGCACTCTCTATTCCTGTCACTCTCATACTCCGGTGGGACGACTGCTCGACACGACCAGTGAGTAAAGGCGCAGGACCGACGGCTTTACGTGCTCTCCGAGGCACGGGGGTGAAACACCGCCAACTTCCTAACTCCGGGCTATTACTGAGGCTTACTATACAGAAAGATTCAATAACTAAACTTGGCCCGACCCGAGACTCGAACCCAGGTCCTCCAATTGTACAATCGTACATGCTAGTCACTACACTACAATATACAGGCGTTATATATCTTAAATATATACATATTAAACAATAGTACTATCAAGAGACGCAATGAGATTTATTACAACTAAACGTCCCCGTCGTCATTCACCCTTGTCACATCGCTACATAGTCTAACTGCCAATCGCTTATTCACTGCTGACAGACAAGTGAAGTAGGTCTACAGTGAATGAACCGACATGATTGAATACCAGAGTATAAACAACAATACATAATATATATTATCACAAATCCGGACAAGTGCGAGTCGGACTCGCCCGCCGAGGGTTCCGTACTAATTTGTAGAACATCATGTTTAACTTTAATTTTCAACTTTTTTTTATTTTTCGGAATTTTTCCTTTATTTGTGCTGAACTACCATATAGGTTTATGACCCAAAACTTATAGGGTACTTCCAGTTCACCTATAATTGTCAATTTTGGTTAAAAACAAAGCCCTACAGCACAAATAAAGAGAAAATTCAGAAAAATAAAAATGTTGAAAATTAAGGTAAATTTTGGTACATACAAGTTTTCGCAAAAATATAAATTTGCCCATATCTTTATATCCTGTTGACTCAGGACCTTGATTTTTATACACCTAATAGGGACTATAAACTTCAGTATCTGGTATAAATTACAATTTGCTAGGTCCATCCGTTACTGAGAAAATCAGTGGTGACAAAATCAAATGAAGCGGGTTCAAAGCCCGATTTTTACAACAGTGACACATTTATATGTGAATCTTATTTTCAATACCATTGATAAACCCTCGCACCGCCCGGGTTCGTCCCTAGTTAGGTACATTTTGACGTTTAGTATAGATTTCTCAGGGATGAGAGTATTTTCCCGCAGTAAAAAATCATAAGGCCATTATAGTCCACCACGCTGGTGAAATACGAGTTAGTGGAACTAATAGTTCTTCCGAAAACAAGTTTAATATAGACTTTTTCTTTCACTGTATTAGTAAGAGATAATCATCTATACATACATATAATAAAATTCTGAGTCGAATCTGTACATTAAATATTTTTTGGAAAATCTTTTTGAAATAGTCATTATTATCGATACAGAGGCCGAACCTATAGTTTTCAACCGACTTCAAAAAGGAGGAGGTTCTTAATTCGACTGTATTTTTTTTTATGTTTGTTACCTCAGAACTGCGTCATTTATTAACCGATTTGGACAATTTTTTTTTTGTTTGAAAGGGTATACTTCCAGATTGGTCCCATTTAAATTTCAAAAAAAAATACCACCCCTAAGGGTGGAAAAATAGCTAATAATGAATTTAACCTACTTCTAATTGTCATATTGACTTGAAACTTTGCAAGTGTTTCTATTTCCGTTGATAGAACAGAGGTTCGGTATTGTTGACCTGATCTGATGGTAAGGCCAGAAGGCGGATAGGTGGAACTCTTCAACGATAAATAGTAGATACTTCGAGTTTGGGCTTATTTTGTTTGGTTTGACAAGCCTAACACTTTAGAATTCTTACTTTGCTACTACTGTCTACACTAAAAAGGGAAAAATAAAAACTTTTTAACAAAAAAATAAAAACCGACTTCAAACAAAAGCACTAAAACTTTTTAACAAAAAAATAAAAACCGACTTCAAACAAAAGCACTAAAAAGTAAAAAATAACTGATTGGTAGTTTTCATTTACTATACATACCTAATCAAATATTTTCGAAGTCGGTGTGCTTTGCTTTGAATGGGCTGGCAGCGATTTCGAAAATATTTGATTAGGTATGTATTTAATAGGTAGGCTTTAATTACTTAGCCAAAGCACACCGACTTCGAAAATATTTGATTAGGTATGTATAGTAAATGAAAACTACCAATCAGTTATTTTTTACTTTTTAGTGCTTTTGTTTGAAGTCGGTTTTTATTTTTTTGTTAAAAAGTTTTTATTTTTACCTTTTTAGTGTAGACAGTAGTAGCAAAGTCAGGATTCTAACGTGTTAGGCTTGTCAAATCAAACAAAATAAGCCCAAACTCAAAGTATCTACTATTAGTCGTTGAAGAGTTCCACCTATCCACCTTCTGGTCTTGCCATCAGGTCAGGTCAACAACACCGAACCACTGTACTATCAACGGAAATAGAAATACTTGCAAAGTTTCAAGTCAATATGACAATTAGAAGTAGGTTAAATTCATCATTAGTTGTTTTTCCACCCTTAGGGGTGGTATTTTTTTGTAAAATTTAAATGGGACCAATCTGGAAGTATACCCTTTCAAACAAAACAAAAATTGTCCAAATCGGTTAATAAATGACGGAGTTCTGAGGTAACAAACATAAAAAAAAAAAAAAAAAAAAAAAAGACATACAGTCGAATTGAGAACCTCCTCCTTTTTGAAGTCGGTTGAAAAAGTATAAAATAACTGATTGGTAGTTTTCATTTACTATACATACCTAATCAAATATTTTCGAAGTCGGTGTGCTTTGCTTTGTATGGGCTGGCACCGATTTCAAAAATATTTGATTAGGTATGTATTTAATAGGTAGGCTTTAATTACTTAGCCAAAGCACACCGACTTCGAAAATATTTTATTAGGTATGTATAGTAAATGAAAACTACCAATCAGTTATTTTATACTTTTTAGTGCTTTTGTTTGAAGTCGGTTTTTATTAGAGTTTTTGTCTGTCTGTCTGTCTGGCAACGCATCATGAGAAAACCACTGGACAGATTATGATGAAATTTGGTAAACGTAAAAACTTAACTAGGGACGAACCCGAACGGAGCGAGGGTTAGTCGCTAGTTAAAAATATATGCTAAATGTTAATTTATTGAAATTTTACCTATTTCTCTTTAACTTGCCAGCCTAGCACGTACGCGGATGTCCGGCTGTCAATCTCACACATTTACACACAATCGCTGACAGACACTCTATAGAGCTGTAGCAAGATAATTACTTGTGACCTATAAAGCTTGTTATCAAGACTTCATTTTGGTTAATTTAAATTTGCTATAGGTATTCAAGCTGGCTATTTTAAAATTTATTATTATAAGCTTAGTTACAACATGAGAACGAGCAGTTTGTATTCAGCCTTTTTTAACGTCCCTCTGCTGGGCACGGTCTTCCCTTCAATACGAGGGGAATCAGGCCATAGTCCACCACGCTGGCCAAGTGCAGGTTGGCGGAGCAGTTTATTTACGACTAATAGTTTATTTGCATATAGAAGTTTAAATTTTTTATATAGGTCCTATAATATAGGCTATTAAATTAAAAGCAATTTTATTCCCGAACACTAAGTGGTTAGAGAAATGGTCAGTGGTCTGTCAACGTTTGAACTTAAAGCCTTAAAGCTTATAAACAAAAAAAAAATATGGTTCTAAGGTTATTTTTTCTCATTAAACCTGTTTTCACACAAAAAACATCAAACTTTTACATTTGCAGTAAATATTTTACAATAATATTATTATTATTAGCCTTTAAAAAAGTTATTAATATTTAATTACTTACTTGAATAGAATATGTGCTCTTATGTTATTTAGTGTTTGAGTTTGAAATAATTTCAAGGCGTTCTTAAACTATTTATATTATGGTCGCGGTCTGATTTTACTTCTTCACGCTGAAGCAGTTGGATGGATTCGTGTGAAAAATACGCAAAATAAAGTATGACCTGGAGTAAGAGAAAGGCTCCTGTTAGGTATCAAGGGATGCAACCGAGCGAAGCGACCGATAAGTTGCTAGTTAGGTTTCCGAGCCCAAAGGGTAAAACGGGACCCTATTACTAAGACTACGCTGTCCGTCCGTCTGTCTGTCCATCTGTCACCAGGCTGTATCTCATGAACCGTGTTAATTAGACAGTTGAAATTTTCACAGATGATGTATTTTTGTTGCCGCTATAACAATAAATACTAAAAAACAGAATAAAATAAATATTTAAGGGGGCTCCCATACAACAAACGTGATTTTTTTGCTCGTTACAGAATATTTAGTTATATATTCATTTTTTTAAATAAATAATTAAAATAAAACAAATCCATTATTATTTTAGGGATGAAAGTTAGCTTAAAATACCTAACCAGGGCGGTATTCAATTCATTTAACATAAGCCCTTTTAACTTACAAACGATATATATTTTTTTTATTGCACATAAAAACAAAAATACAATTTTTAAAAGAAAATTGAAGGCACAGGTGGACTCATTTCTAAAAGAGATGATATTAAATTAAAAAAAAAATACAAAAATGACTCAGTACCTACATTATATTTCGTTGAAAGCAAACAAGTCACAAGTAAGGTTCAGACCGTGTACGAGTATACGCCCCAGGTGTCTAGTTACAGCAATTAGGTAGAACGATTTACTTGCCTTGATTTAATACTGAGGACGGTGACCGAAATGTTAGGCTCGAGTGCTCATAGATTATGAGGACGCTTTAACTTCGTGTATGCTTAGGCTACAGCAACAAGTTGGTAATATCGTTCAGAGACACGCCCCATTGCGAAATTCTGGTATAATTAAGTACAATTATTTTAACTTACTTAGATTTACGCGAATACTTGACATTTTAAATAAAACTATCTTTTCGGATTTTTTCGCGAATTTATTTTGGTTTTTGGTTCCCGACGTTTCGAATGCTTTACAGCATCCATGGTCACGGGAGAGACTGAGGTGTTACATGTCCTGAAGATGACTAAATTGGTCCCATTATGATAATGTTTTATAACTACTAGGATGAAGCGAAAAAAAATTTTTTTTCTTTGCTTGGTGGTAGAATTTGTAGCTTATAAAAAAACAAAATTATTGAAAAAAAGGAACTTTTTATTCAACATTTTGATGTGGCCTACTGATTTTTAAAATAAATAATTAAATTATTTTTTTGGTATAAATAGATTTTTTTAATTGACGAATATGGTGACTTTCTACCCAACTTTCACTGTAATATTACTTTATTGCAATATTTAAAGAGTTGTAAAATAACATGATCCTTTTTTTGTATTATACTTAACCAAAAATTTTGATTAATTATTTTAAAAATATGTGGGCCACCTCAAAATGTTGAGTAAAAATAGGTATTTTTTTTTATAAGCTACAAATTCTGCCCCCAAGCTAAGAAATTTTTTTTTCCCTCCACCCTGATAACTACTCAATTTAAATGGTGCTACCATTGTTAGCCTTAAATCATAAGATATTAGGTTCGAATTCTGATAAGTCCACTGAAATAACTGTACCAAGAGTTTCCAATTTTTTTGTCTGTTCTCAATTTATATGGTTACAATCAGGATATATCTACAGTTTAGAAGTCCTTTTTAATGTATCACTAATTGTCGAACTATTTTGAAATTCCGAGTATAAAATCCGGATGACAATACTGTTACATATTGTGTATCTGTAACTTTGTCTATAATTTATGGTCAACTTGATATGAAGAATTGTCTGTAAGATAGATCTCTCTTGTCTCTGGTCCGCAATAAAGATGGTCGATCCTGTAAGTTCCTAGTTTCAATTCATAAAGCAGTAGAAATAAAGAACCCAAAACAAAACGAAATATGGTGTCATACATGGGATAAAAAGGCGAAGTCAAAAAAAAAAAGGAAAAAGTAAAAATGTCTGAAACAATATTCATGTCTGGGATAAAACCGTTAGCTGTGAACAATGGCAACGTGTCGGAACAATGGCGTCGATGGAAGCAAAAATTCGAAATTTTTTGTGACGCAAATGATATTAAAAAACAAGATGAGACAAAGCAAGTGGCTATTTTTTTGAACACAATTGGTGATTATGGCATTGAAATATATAATTCCTTCAACATCGACAGAAAAAATATTTCTTTGGAAAATCTGATAAAAGCGTTCGATGAGAAATTTAATCCTCAAAGTAATATCACAGTAGAAAGATACAATTTCTTCACAAGGACTCAACAAATAGATGAATCTTTAGACAACTATGTAACAGTATTAAACAATTTGGCTATGTCTTGTGAATTTAATACATTGAAAGATTCTTTGGTTAGAGATATGTTTGTTATTGGCATTCAAAATTCAAAAATTTGTGAAAGTTTGCTTCAGCAGGAAAAATTAACACTGGAAGATGCATTAAAAATTGCTAAAAGCATGGTACTGTCCCAGGAGCGTTCGTCAAGAATCACACAGTCGCATACACCCAAGGAATTATCCAACAATATTCAAGCGCTGAAAAACATTAACAATCATAGAAGTAGATCGATCTCAAAAACAAGAAACAAGAAAAACAGAAATTCAAGTCAAAGTTCATCAAGAAAAAGGTCTCCATCACAAAACAAAACTTGTAGGCGATGTGGTCAAGTGCATATATATAAATGCCCAGCGGAAGGAAAAACATGCAACATTTGCAAGAAGACAAACCATTTTGCCAATTACTGTTTTTTCAACAAAAATAACAAGTCGGACAAGAGACATATTAGTAGTGTAAGTAGTAATAAAAATTCTAACTCTGACAATAACTATTTTATAATTAGTAATTTGACTGACATTGAAAATAATAATAATAATTGTAATAATGAGGAATGGAAAATAAATGTAAAATTGAATAATTATTTAATAAAATGTCAAATTGATACAGGAGCTGACGCGAATGTCATATCAAAAGACACACTTGATAAAATGATGACTCACACTAATAAGAAAATACTTATTCAGAGAACAAATAATAAAATTTTCTCATTTTTAGGCCAAGTAGTACCAAATATAGGCAGCTGTATACTAAAATGTGAATTTGAAAATAGTCTCACAACTAGCATATATTTTATTGTAGTCAATTGTAAATGTCAAACTATTTTAGGATGGAAAACCTGTGAAAAACTAGGTATTGTCAAAAGAATTTTTAAAATTCAAAAGGATTTGCAAAAGGACTTGGATTCGGAAAGGTCAGTACAAGATATTGTTTCTAACTATTCACAAACATTTGAGGGAATAGGATGTCTTCCAAATGAAGTTCATTTAGATATTGATGAAAGTGTTACACCTAAAATTTGCCCAGTACGTAGGATTCCATTTACTTTACAAAATCGTTTAAAAAATGAATTAGAAAATATGGAAAAAGTAAATATTATTGCTAAAGTCACAAAACCAACTAAATGGGTCAACTCTATAGTTCTTGTTGAAAAGCCCAATGGTTCATTACGCGTATGTCTTGATCCAAGAAACCTCAATGTAGCAATAAAAAGACCTCATTTTCCATACCCTACATTTAATGATCTTCGATCACAAGTAGCTGGTAGTACAATTTTTTCTAAACTTGATGCTAGTTCTGGTTACTGGACAATTAAATTAGACGAAGAAAGTAGTGATTTGTGTACATTCAACACACCATTCGGAAGATATAAATTCTTAAGACTTCCCTATGGAATAAATTGCAGTGGAGAAATTTTTCATAGAATAATGAATGATATTTTTGGTGATTTACCTGGTATTATAATTTTCGTTGATGATATATTAGTTCATGGAAAAAATCAATCAGAGCACAATCAAAGACTTGAAGCTATATTCAAGCGTGCTTCTGAAGTAAATTTAAAATTCAATAGAGAAAAATGTAAATTTGGTCTTTCAGAAATCTGTTATGTTGGTCACATTTTCAATAAAAATGGAATATCTCCTGATAAATCAAAAATTGAGGCTATAATTAAAATGGCTAGTCCAAAAAATGTTAAAGAATTGCAAAGATTCCTTGGCATGATAAATTATTTAGGTTCATTCATTCCAAACTTAGCAGAAGAAACCAATATTCTTCGTGAATTACTGAAGAAGCAAAATATTTTCCACTGGACTGAAAATCATGAAAATCAGTTCAATAAATTAAAATCTATTATTTGCAAGTCACCAGTACTGATTCATTATGATGTCAATAAACCTGTCAGAATGTCTGTTGATGCTTCTAAAAATGCAGTAGGTGCTGTAATATTTCATGGTGATAATCCAATTGCATATGCATCAAAATCCTTAACAAAATGTCAGGAACAGTATGCACAAATCGAAAAAGAACTTTTAGCAATAGTCTTCGGTTGTAAAAAATTCCATCAATATGTTTATGGAAAACCTATTAATGTAGAAACAGACCATCAACCCTTGGTGACTCTTTTCAAAAAATCATTGTGTGAAGTACCTACAAGACTTCAAAGAATGATGATAACATTACAGGCTTATCATTTAATTGTGTCATACACAAAAGGTTCAGAAATGTACATTTCAGACACTCTTTCTAGAGCACCAGTAGATGATTGTAACAACTCTTTAAATAGTTTAATAGATTTTGAGCAAAATTTAAATATTCATATTAATCTATTAACATCGAATTTAGCAATTTCTCAAGAAAAATTAGAAAAAATTTCTAAGCATTCAAACCAAGATTTAACATTAGAAAAACTTAAAGAATATTTTATCAACGGATGGCCTAAAAGTAAAAATCATTGTAATAATTTAGTTCTTCCATATTGGAATATAAAAGAAGAAATTCATGTAATAGATAATTTACTTTTCAAAAATAATTCTGTTATAATTCCAATTTCCATGAGATCAGAAATTCTGAATATTCTACATGAAGGACATTTAGGCATTGAAAAAACTAAAAATTTAGCCCGTGGTACAGTTTATTGGCCTAGTATGAATCATGACATAGAAAATAAAATAAAGCAATGTGAAACATGTGTTATGTACAGTTCAAATAAGTCAAAAGAATCACTTTTGCCTCATGAAAAATCTATATTTCCTTGGCAAAGACTGGCAACTGATTTATTTGATTATAAAAATCAGAAATATTTGCTGGTAGTAGACTATTATTCTAACTTCATTGAAATAGCTAATTTAAAAAATGACAGTAGAAGTTCTTCAGTAATAAATAATTTAAAGTCAATTTTTTCAAGGCACGGAATCCCATTGCAATTAGTCAGCGATGGTGGTCCTCCATATAATTCAAAAGAATTTAAACAATTTCTTCAAGATTGGGACATTGAACATATAGTTACAAGCCCATATTTGTCTAGATCCAACGGCTTAGCCGAAGTATCTGTCAAAACAGTCAAAAATATTTTTAGAAAATGTGAGGAATCTGGCACAGATCCACACATAGGACTATTACAACATAGGACTACACCGAGAGGTAATATGCATTCACCTTCTCAATTACTCATGTCGAGACAGTTAAGGACTAAATTACCTACTAAAATTAGTCAATTGAGACCTAAAGTTGTAAAATTCTCAGAATATTCTTCAGTCAAAGACAAAAATTTACAAAAAACTAAATGTTATTATAATAAAAATTGTAAAAAATATGAAGAATTTCAAGTCAATGATAAGGTATATTTTAAGAAAAATCCAAAAGATATAATATGGACAAAAGGTTCAATCATATCAAAAACTAAATTTCCTAGATCATTTATAGTCAAGGACAATTTAAGTAGTACATACAGGCGTAATTCTCAACATATTCGACCTGATTATAGTCTAAATAATAAACAGTCTGTAAATAACAAAAAATCAATTAGATTTGAGAATCATAATAATAGTCAAACAAATAAGTCACAAACATTTTTTCAAAAGGAAAAGGATGATGATGATTGTTCTTTCATAATTACTCAAAAGAAATTAAATTTATCTTATACTCAAAGTCTATTGTCAAGTCCAATACAAAAACAAGTAGATAACTATATTTTAAGTCAAAGTGAGTCGGATACTTATAGGTCAATTGGTTCAGAGTTAAATGAATCTGTATCTAGTTCGAAGTCGTGTCAATCTGTACAATCTCCTGAATTCGTCAATGTAGATAATAATATGTCAGATGAAAGCTTACATGATCATAACGATTATGAAGAGGAAATTCATTTACCTAGTCCTCCTGAATCATGTTTGCAGGAAATGTCTAATATTGTAATATCTCCTAACGATGGCAACAATGTACCTGATAATGAATATCAATATAGTTCTAGAGGTAGACGAATAAAAAAGACTCAAAGACTGAATTTGTAATAATTTTAATAATAAAAGGATTGCACTAGTTAAGTCATTTATTAATTTTTGTCTAATTCACTATTGTAATTTAATTATAAATTTATATCTAAGATACCTAAATGTAAAATAAAATTTGTAACTCCATTGTATTTCCAATTTTAAGGTTATGCCCAATTGTCACTGTCAACTTCAAATTGAAATGTCATTAATGTCAAAGTCATGTGTCAAAATTTTCTTTTTAAAAAAGGGGCATGTTACATATTGTGTATCTGTAACTTTGTCTATAATTTATGGTCAACTTGATATGAAGAATTGTCTGTAAGATAGATCTCTCTTGTCTCTGGTCCGCAATAAAGATGGTCGATCCTGTAAGTTCCTAGTTTCAATTAATAAAGCAGTAGAAATAAAGAACCCAAAACAAAACGAAATAAATACAATAATTTGATACCATCGAACTGATGTAATGGCGCCATATATTGAATATCGAAATTCGTCAATAGCTGCTCAGTTAGTACGAAGGCAAAGGTACCTAATATTAAACCAACTGCTTAAATCAATAGTAACCTCCATATCCATCTGTAGTTTCCCTTATTAGAGATAGATATTTGACATAAGCTCTATACAAATTCTTTCATTTATATCTCAAGTACAGAGAACCACAGACTCAATAGTCCATCTATTATTGGGTTCACCATAAATGGCTAGTAAAATAGATTCTTAAGTCATAAAATTTCATACAGACTCAGTTAATGCAAATCTAGAAAAACTCTTTCTACAATCGATATTGCTAAAAGTAAACTAAATAGATAAAAAAGTAGATATGCTAAAAAATTAAATGTAAAAATGGATTTTTATCTATTGGCTATATTGATTGAAGAAAGCCATCTTGTCTAAGAGCCCAATTTTTTTCTTGATTAAAATATCCATTACATGCTACCATCATTTCTACTATCTACTAGCCATTTTTTCCGCAAATCACGATGAAAAAGTAGCACGTCCCAAGCGATCACTTAAAGCAATTTCGTAAATTACGTTTCATTTCGCAGCGAAATTTTCAGCATTAAAGCACAGATTGCTTTTCTATTATCCAAAAATAATTACTACTAATCGATTTATAATTTAAAAGACTAATATATTGCATTGTATACCCTGAAAAAAGAAACACATACATACATACTTATTTTTTTAACGTTGGGAAACGCATTTACGCACGAGGTGTGGGACTCACCGGCAAAGCCAGTACTACCCACTAAAACCCAACAAAGCCTTCCCCCGTCTTAATGGGGTGTCGCAAGATCGCTTACGCATTCAACTACGACGCCCCGACGGCAGGTCTACCGAAGCAGACCACAACAATCACGGGGTTGCTCCAAGGTCCACTCTGCTATCAGAGAAGTACCAGGAGCAACCCGCATGGTACACCGCCCTCCGAAGAGGGCCACCTCCCACCGCCCACCGAAGTGGGCCACCTCCCTGTGCGTTTCTTGGCTTCGCGCCCGGTTGGGTTGCCGGGCACTACTGAGCTCCCCCTCCACGACAAGGTGAACGCACGTTGGGGGGGGACATACATACATACCTACATATCCAAAATGAGTAGGTACTCCCCATTTTTCAAGTCGGTCAATAATTAAGTTGAATCTATTCTCAACTAGGGACTCACCCTCGCCCCGCTCGGGTTCCCCTAATTACGTTTTAACGTTTAATATAGATTTCTCAGAGATAAGATATTTTCCCACTGTAAAAAGTATATGTTGACCAGCATAACAAGCTATCATCATACAAAATTTCATCAAAATCCCTACAATGGTTTTCCGTGACAGACAGACAAAAATTCTAAAAACTATAGATTCGGCCTCTGTATCGATGTCTATTTCAATAAGATTTTTCAAAAAATATCCAATGTGCAGATTCAGTTTTGTGAGAATTTTATTATATGTGTAGACTAGCGACTCACCCTTGTTTTACTCGGATACAGGTTGAGCCCTAAGTGCGCGGAATTTGTTCACAATTTTATGGGTCTGAGTTTTTTTTTGCGTGGAATCCTAATTCTTTTTCTAAAATAAAAGCAGCCTAAGTCACTTCTTATAAAATCACCTATCTGCCAGTGAAGTCTCGTCTAAATCGTTCCAGTTTTTTCAGAATTTAACCGGAACAAACAGACAGATAAATTGTATATTGAAGTATGCTAATAAAATTACTTACTGGCAATTCTTCCGTCATTTATGTTGAAAACCTTTTTCTTTGACCACTTAAAGCCACCGCAGCAACAGTTAGTCCGCGATTAGTATAAAAATTTTTACAAAATAATAAAATAATACACAATATCCAATTACATGGAACCGACTGAAGTATCGGGCTGCAACAAATCTGCAGTGTGCGAACGCTTTTATGCTAACTACTTTCAAAAAAAAAACTAAAAAAATATATTAATCCAACAGTTAACAATAAAGAACAATACAACGTAAATTCAATGACTCATGATACTACACATTCGTATGACGATTGTCCAAATAGATTTATCTCTTTAAATCTTACTTCAACAAATTGAGGACTGCTAAACATCCCTTGAAGTCTTTCATCCACAAAAATTGCAATCTATATATATAAAAAAACAAAAGACAAAACAGTTCTTTTGCTCGTCTGTTTGTCGATCAATGTTACTTTTTTTTGTTTAGTAGCTGTTGACAAGCTTTATAAACAATAAATATATTATCAATAAAAAGCTTTAGAAGCAGTTAGTTTTTTTTTAATTTAGATAGGTAAATGTTATTCATTAATTTTGTCTTTCAAATTTTCAGTTATGACGAATGTCGAATTTCGAATTTCGACCATTATATCAATCTCCACTGATATAAAACACGTGTTATAGATTTATGAATATTTGAAAAACTACTTTGAATATGTAGTTGAGTTTTCATGGGAACTGGAGAGACAGATATCAGCTAACTTCATCATGTCGCGACTAGGCTGTCGGTGTGCACGCGCATCATAAAAATTTTACTCCCATATTTTTTTCCAAATGTGCCAAAAGAAGTATAAATTAAAAAATGTTAAAGTATTTATGAATTATATTATTTTATGTTTACATAGTTAAAATAAAATTTAATTTAATTTAGGTGTGCATTTATCGATTTAACTTACTAGTAGGAATTCTAAGATGGACACCGGGTCATGCAGGCGTCACTGCCAACGAATGTAATGCGCTAGCAAGAGTAAGGACTCTAGGTATTCAGCAGGGCCCTGAGCCCTACTGTGGTATACCCAAACACCTAGCCCAAAGAAAAATGATAAAAATATCAAAATAATAATAATATATGATAAAAATATTCATCTCGAAATTTGTGTTTACTTAATTAAATGCGATTAATAAAAAAAAAAGAAAATATTTATAAATGAAATTATTTTATGTTTCATTCACAATAAGGCAAAAATATTCGCTATAAATCTTAGCATTTAATGGATAAGATGACTATATGAAAACTCTGTGTCACGATTCTTATCATTAAACTGATAAGAAATCGTAAGTACACGAAAACTTCTATAGTTAAAAGTGTTAGTATTTGTTAGTTTTTGTTAGATTTTTAATATATTTATAATATATTTTTTATACATTTTGACATTTATTTCTTTAATATATATTTTTTTTCATGGGGGTATACTCACGATAAAATAGTGAAGGCATTATTAATTTTGTCTTTTCAGATTATCAGTATGGATGAATCTGTTTGTATCATCTGCAATAAGGCAGATGATAAGCAAGTGTATGAAATAAAAAAGGTTTTTTGTTTTTTGCATTTTCTCAGAAGATTTACTATGGTAACATATATTTTTTTTTCACCATCGGAAAGTAGAGATTTCAACGAACAGAAAACATACCAACTTTTTGAAAAAAGCTGATATTTTGACGGGTGAATTTTCGATTGAAAATTAGGGTGCTTTTTCGACATTAATTCAAAATAAGGTGAAAAAATAAATATTTTTAATCAAATAAATTACAGCGTATTTGGGACATAAAAAGGTAAGTTTTCACCAAATTTCGTTAAAACAAAAACATTTTTGTAAAAGATAAAAATAAAAAACCAAAAACTTGGTTTTTTGAATTTTTCACATAAATTTTGAGGTTATGTGAAAAAAGTGTAAATACAAAAGTTTTAGATCTTTTTATTACCTACAACTTTGCCATTTGACTTTTTTTGGATAGGACTTTTAGTTTTGCCGGAAATCGAGAAAAACCGTTTTTTACCCTTAAAACCTCACCCCCAACCCCTTCCCGTCCTCAGATCGCCCGTAAATTATTTTTCCTTTCATTTTTATAACATTCCCCTCCTTTTCTAACGGATTGCATCCTACTATTATTTTTTTTCACTTTTTATTATTTTTAAAGGCTTCTACCCTGGTCTAATATATGTAGGTACATTTGAAACTTTCTATTTATGTCGTAGAGAAGAGGGTGACACAATGTTTATGACTTAAAGAATACTCTTGGTTACTATTGACTTGAAAAAAATCTATACTAATATTATAAAGAGGTAAAGTTTGTGAGTTTGTGACGTTGTAGGGGGTAATCTCTGGATCTACTGAACCGATTTAGATGAAATTTAGCAAGAAGATAGTTTGAGACCCTGGGAAGGATAGAATACATAGGATACTTGTTATCCCGGAAATCATCCCTTAAGGGGGTGAAAATGGGGATGAAAGTTTGTACGGGGGATCAAGCTAGGGAATGAGTCGCTAGTAGTGGTATAGAAACGTAGCTATATCAAAGTTATAAAGACGAGATATATATAAATAGATAGAGACAAGACATTTGAATACGTTTATCTCCTCTATTTATTTATATGATTCACTTTTTCTATCCTGTTTAGTACCTAATGACGATCTTTAATGTTATTTATAAAAATACTAGCAGAAACCGCGGCTTCGCTCGCGCTTAAACTACAAAAAACTCTAAAAAGGTAGGTTTCACACAAACTTTAATCCCCTATTTTACCCCCTTATAGGATGAATTTCGAAAAATGCTAAAACACGTATTTCTTTAATTGTATTGAAGAGCATTAATACCAAGTTTCAAGTACCAAATTCTGATAATAAACATTTTTTTTTTTGGTTGTATTAGAACGTGTTTTCCCGTTGGAGTGAGATAATCTCCGGCGATAAAAAGTAGCCTATGTCACTCTCCAGCCCTCCAACTATCTTCACACAAAAAATCACGCCAATCCGTCACTCGGTTTCGACGTGAAAGACCCAAACAAACAAAGAAGTAAACAAACCAACAAACAAACGAACGAACGAACGAACGAACGAACGAACAAACAAACAAACAAACCAACAAACAAACAAACAAACAAACAAACAAACAAACAAACAAACAAACAAACAAACAAACAAACAAACAAACAAACACACTTTCACATTTGGGAAACAGTTATTTACAGGTTCCTCAAATTTTCAACAATATTTACAGTCGAATTCCGACCACTACACAAACACTGGTGTATTGAAAGTAATAAAATAAAAATAGTACCTATAGTAACCAAAATACAATAGCATGCTGAAAATAAATTAAACGACCCCTGACATTTACTCTTTGCAAATGAGTACAGTTTATGTGTAGATTTTTAACGTAAAGAATTTTCAAATGTCGCAGTGAAAAACGTTCACTTG
The DNA here is from genome assembly GCA_947093115.1 of Brenthis daphne. Lineage (NCBI taxonomy): Eukaryota > Metazoa > Arthropoda > Insecta > Lepidoptera > Nymphalidae > Brenthis > Brenthis daphne. Next base: position 21,121,838 of record OX352472.1, on the reverse strand, counting down.
AGAGGGGAAAATGAGGGACGCTATAATTATAAATTTACTGACGCAACTCACTATAACTACGGTGTAACTTTAGGGTTGGTGCCGATAAATGCGGATTTAATTAATAATATGACGACACGTTTGGCTCAGTTTGTAGTGACCCTACTTGCTGTGCCAGCGGTCGCGGGTTTGAGTCCCGCTGGGGTCATTCATTTGTGTGATGACGAATGTTTGTACTAAATTCTAATGGGTGTTTATATATTTATAATATGTATGTATTTAAAGTTATATAATAATGTGTAAGTAGTGTATCAACTATCTGGTATCCATAACACAAGCCTCGTAGCTTACAATAGAACTAGATGGTGCTGTGTGTTAATGTCCCAACATATTTATTTATTATTTATTTATAATATGAAACCCGGTCTTGCTTTTTGCGAAAAACTAATATCCAAACCAACCGATGAGAAACAATGCTATGATAATTCCGTGGCTGGCGTGTATATTTTATTTAAAATTGTCATTTAGATATGTCAATTTTACATATAATTCAAATTATTATTTAACACAAAACATGCATAGTCCCCAAAATCAGTTAAAAATAATCAACCAAGTATTAAGTTTTTTTTTTCACTTGCTCCATCCTTACGATATTTATTAAACATTTTATTAAAGAACTAGCAACTCACCCTCGCTCCACTCGAGTTTTCCCTACTTACGTTTTAACGTTTAGTATAGATTTCTCAGAGATGAAATATTTTCCCGCTGTAAAAAGTATATGTGACCCGGATAACCAGCTATCATCATACCAAAATCTATCGAGTGGTTTTGTCGTGATGCGGTCACAGACAAACAGACAGACAGACAAAAATTCTAAAAACTATAGATTCGGCCTCTGTATCGATAATAATGTCTATATCAATAAGACTTTCCAGAAAAATATTTAATGTATAAAATCGACTCAGAGTTTTATTATACGTACCTACCTATAGATGTAGAGATAGAAAAATCTTTTATTAAAAAAAGTCCATTGTCAACTGGCGAAGACATCGCGTAATATACCCATACAAAAAAAATTGAACTTGTGTCTCTTTTTCTTAAAGTGGCTTCATCGCTTTCCGGTTCATAAATTATCTTTTGCAAATCTTTAAGTTGGTACCCTTATTCTATTGCTGCGTTCAAAAAGGATAAACCAAAAACATAATAATAAGAACACGTTCAGAATAACAAGAACATTACTAAATAACTGTCCATCTCTGCGGTTTGATATACATATGTATATTGTATATGGAGTATTCAACGACATCATATGAGCGCAAGAAGGGAAAACTCCGATTAAAATATATATATATGTCCTGTTTTCTATACAGATAAATAAAATTTAAGTGTCTGTCTTTCGAAAACTAGTTAGGTTCTCTCAGAAACATTTCCTCACGTAGTTTTTCTTTACCGTAAGACAAGTGGTAATAATTATATTAAAATATCAAAACTACGAGATCCGGAATTTGAACCCGCTTCACTTGATTTCCCAAACAAACGCGCTACTTTTGGGCTACCATTGCCTACAAAAAATCTATACATGTAATAAAATTGTAACTAAGCCGAATCTGTACATTAAATATTTTTTGGAAAATCTTATTGAAATCTCATTATTATCGATGCAGAGGCCGAATCTATAGTTTTTAGAATTTTTGTCTGTCTGTCTGTCCGTTACCGCATGACAGAAAAACCACTGGAGGGATTTTGATGAAATTTAGTATGGTGATAGCTGGCTATCCGGGTCAACATATAGGATTTTTACCGCAGGAAAATGTCTTATTTCTGAGAAAAAACACAAAAACTGCAATGTAAGAGTATACTAATTTGTAAAACCTAAGAATTTGGTTTTTAGTCATCTGAACGCGGGCGGAGCCGCGAGCAATGCTAGTTATATATAAATACATAAAATAATAATGAATGAAAGCCCTACCCGCAGACTCTTACGTAAGCACAGTATCATCACACTGGTTTTAAACTCTCAGATAATTCAGTACAAAAGTTTTTCCGACTTCGCTGTAACGTAAGTCTAGGTCAGTAGGTCTGCTGTTAAGAGCTTAGTATTAAGCATTGAAAGCCAGATTCAATTCGCAATGAATTGAAATGGTTGTGTAATATTAAAATTTTATTTCGCTGTTGGATTCCAAAGTGAATAAGTCAAGTGATTTCATATAGCACTAATATTATAAACGTGTAAGACTAAGTGTATTGTGTTACTTCTTTACGCTGTAAGAAATTTTAGTAATACTCGGAATAAATATATGGCGACTCACCCTCCGCTCCGCTCGAATTCGTCCCTATGTTGGTTCCTCATACAAACTTTCATCCCCATTTTCACTCCCTTAAGGGATGATTTCTGAGATAAAAATTATCCTATGTCCTTCCCTAGACCTCAAACTATCTTCTTACCAAATTTCACCTAAATCGGTTCAGTAGTTCGGGAGCCTATTCGGTACAAGCAAACAAACAAATTTTTCTTCTTTATAATATTACTATAGATGTCCTGAAAAACATAGGCTAATTTTCAACGACAAATGAAACTTGCTGTACAGTGCATAGGTAGTTATTATATCCCCCTCAACGTGCGTTCACCTTGTCGTGGTGGGGGGGCTCAGTAGTGCCCGGCAATCCAACCGGGCGCGAAGCTAAGAAACGCACAGGGAGGTTGCCCACTTCGGTGGGCGGTGGGAGGTAGCCCTCTTCGGGGGGCGGTGTACCATGCGGGTTGCTCCTAGTACTTCTCTGATAGCAGAGTGGACCTTGGGGCAACCCCATGGTTGTGGTGGTCTGCTTCGGCAGACCTGCCATCGGGGCGTCGTAGTTGAATGCGTAAGCGATCCTGCGACGCCCCATTAAGACGGGGGAAGGTTTTGTTGGATTTTAGTGGGTAGTACAGGCTTTGCCGGTGAGTCCCACACGTCGTGCGTAAATGCATTTCCCAACGTTAAAAAAAACGATAGTTATTATATACATATTATACTCGAATAGCACAGGATATTTTTATCCCGATAATACATTCAAGTTTGACAATAATTCAACTTTAATGCATTTAACAACGCTTTAGTTTGAAATTTTTTAAACATGTAAAATTTTAAGAGTTTATCGTTCCGTTGATAAAAAATAATCTTTTTGAAATAATTATCTGATTTGATTCTCCATCTAGGATTAGTTCCAGACGTAGCAACTTCTCAACGATGAACAAACAATACAGACACGAAATTTTATATTTTCTGTTTTTGCATGTACCGTATAGGCTCCAGAACTACTGAACCGATTTAGATTAAATTTTAGTAAGAAGATAGTTTAAGACCTGGGGAAGGACATAGGATAGTTTTTATCATCCCTTAAGGAGGGGAAAATAAGGATGAAAGCTTGTATGGGGAAGCAACCTAGGGAGGAACCCAAGCGAAGCGAGGGTGAGTCGATAGATTACTAATAAGACAAAGCCACCCGTTCTAAAAGTATGAAATTCCACACGAGCAAAAAATACAAACAACAAATAAATATGTTGGGGCATTAACACACAGCACCATCTAGGTCCATGGTAAGCTGCTAGACTTGTGTTATAGATACCAGATAGTTGATACACTACACATATATAACTTTAAATACATACATATTAGAAATATAAACACCCATGACCCATGATTGGAGTACAAATATTCGTGCTCAACACACAAATGAATACCCCCAAAGGGATTCGAACCCGCGACCGCTGGTACAGGAAGTAGGGTCACAACAAATTGAGCCAAACGTGTCGTCATAAGCGTTCCTAATTTAAGAAAAAGTAAAATTGATTCATTTTTGTAGTATGAAACGAGCATACATCTAGTAGACAAATAAAAATAAAAAGATATATGAAGATTGTAACAATAGGCACTCTATCGGCAGTTTTCCATATATGAAGATATTTGTCATCCACTCGAAATTTCTGTAGGAGTTTGAAACAAATGGTTATATGACAAAAAATGTTAGACAAAAATAGAATTTCAATAGCAATTACTTAGTATCGAATTGAACAGATTTATTGAATATGATATTCACATTTAATGTTACGAATAGGTAATTTTAATCATATTTTTAAACAGAACAGCAATATTGTTTATGGAAATATAAATTTTTGCTAAATATTAATTAATACGCGAACATTTAATAAGAAACAGGTACTTTTTCTACAAAATTGTGTTTTACAACTTAATACTTATATAATATGTATATACAACATGTACATCAAAGAAAATACAAACTCGGAATAAACGGTCTCTTACCAATATAAACTGACTGAATGCAATCCATTACGATAAATGAACTCTATTAGAGTGTACACACTACGATAAAATCCGTCACACACAAACTGAGATTCGCTAGTAATACTAAAAACCAACCAAGTTTCCACAGATTCCACACATAAACAAAGGTTACCACCACGATAAGATGATACATATTATATAAAAATTTTGAATTAAAAAAAAACTAAATGTTACCACTTAATAAAACATCAAGTAATTATGCAGTTAAAAGTTAAAAGTAACAATATACATACAACCTACAGCAAAACTACCTATTATAAATTAAGTTTTATATTTTTTTATTAAATATATTAGACTAATTTCTTTATGTAGTGTTCACCGAGTGGTCACAATTCGATTTTAAATCATTCTTTTATTGATAACACTTTAGCTCGCCAATTAACAAAAAAAAAATAAGAAAATCGGTTGACAAGCATAGGAGAAAAATGAACTGTTTTGTATTTACCTTACAAAATGGCCTTCAAAAGTCAGTTAAAAATACACGGTTCCATGTTTACAAGACATCGCTCTGCCACAGATAACATGGTCTGTTGTTTATGGCATAAGATTCATGGAAATTCTTATTGCCTGCTTCACTAAAGAATAAAAAATCTGTGCCTACTGGTACAGACAGCATTGTATTTTGCAACAATAGATAACGTTAACCGACATTAAAAACACTTGATGATATGATTATAAATTAAAAATTTCAAAAACCCCCTATGCAAATTAATTGTCATTTAACGATTACACTGGCACGCGTGAAGCACTTAATCGATTAATCATACGCCAAAATGCCTTACATTATTTTGGAAAAGAGCTGATACTCTTACGCTGCTGGACCGATATTAACCAAACATAACTAAAAAGCAGCGCAAGGAAACTGCCTTTCAAATGAAGAAAACCACATCGAAACCGGTCTATCCGTTTGAGAGCTACGATGCCACAGACAGACACACACACACAGACAGACAGACATCGATGTTAAACAAATGGCATCCCTCTTTTTGCGTCAGGGGTTAAAAACACTGATGTTTGTAAACATGTAAGAATATATTTCAACTGACCTTTGGAGGCCACTGTATATAAAAAAGAAGTTTCCAAAGTTTTCGAAAAAGCTCGTCAATAGTTAGAAAAATAAAATAAAAATCGGTTGACAGACAGACGAGAATAACGTACCGGACTGTATTTGCCTATTTATTTATATATATATATATATATATATATATATATATATATATATATATACGTCGATTTTACGCATTAAGAAAAAAATGTATCGACATTGCAAGAAATTACTAAGTAAAAGATACGTAGACGCTACAAAAGCGTTTTGATGTGAAATATAGAATGAAGAAAGTATATATCTTAGATTTATATAGAAAATACTAGAAGAACCGCGGCTTCGCTTGCGCCAAAACTACAAAAATATCTCTAAAAAGGTAGATTTCATACAAATTTTCATACCCTATATACTCGTATATAGGGGGTAAACCGCATATAGGATGAATTTCGAAAAATGCTAAAACACGTATTTATTTAATTTTATTGAAGAGCATTAATACCAAAAAAAATTTGGATTGTATTATACCGTGTTTTCCCGTGGGAATTAGATAATCTCCCGCGGTAAAAAGTAACCTAAGTCACTCTCCAGCCCTCCAAAATCATGCCAATCCGTCACTCTGTTTCGACGTGAAAGAAGGAGAAAAAACAAACACACTTCCATATTTATAATATTAGTAAGTATAGACTTCCTATTGACGTACATCGTACATGCTAAAGCATAGTTAGATATATAAATAAATATAAGTTTTCAATCTATCTCTTTCGAACAAATGGTAAAGCACGTGAACCTCTCACGTGCTTGTCTATTTTTATCAATTCGTGTCTGCGACAGTTTCTAGTGCGATCTTTTATTTTTACTAGAAAATAATAAACAAAGTTAATAAATAAAAAAACTCTTACATTTCTTCAAAATCTTGGTCCCATAAAAAAACACTTTTTTTAAATATATATTTTTTGTAACTTTGTCTAATCTATTACAGATAAAAATAAAATTGAAGTGTATGTTTTCAATGTCGAAATAAAAGCTTTAGTTTCGCTTAGAGTTCCGATAAAAAAATAAAACGTACCTAGGGAGCATCCGAGCGAAGCGCGGATAAGTCGCTAGTATGTACCTATATAAAATAAAAGTTGAAAATCTATACATATTAATCAATACATATAATAAAATTGTAACTAAGCCAAATCTGTACATTAAATATTTTTTGGAAAATCTTATTGAAATAGACATTATCATCGATACAGAGGCCGAATGTATAGTTTTTAGAATTTTTGTCTGTCTGTTACCGCATCACAGAAAAACCACTGGAGGGATTTTGATGAAATTTGGTATATAATATTGCATTAGATTTGGTATATAATATTGCTTATTGAGGAAGGCTATAATATAGGCTACATATCATCATGCTAATACTCAAGGGAGTGGAGCAATAATATAATAATATATAGTCTATCTATTCCATACTAACCTACGGACGAACTGAAGCGAAGCAAGGGTGAGCCCCTAGTCTTGTTATTTTATATATATATATATATATATATATATATATATATATTCTTTATTGCACTTAACAAGTAATAAAAAAAATACATATAAAATGATGTGGACAAAGGTGGACTTATCTCTATAAGAGATCTCTTCGAGTCAACCCACGTATGTGGGAAATAGTGTTAAATAGCGAGACAGAAAGAGAAAGTGCAAAGAAAAGATAAGAAAATAAATAAGAATAAGCATAATATGTAAAACAAAATGAATACAATATATAAACATACAAATATGTACACACTATATTTCCATATATAATATATAAGCATAAATACATAAATACAAATATAATTTATTTTAGTATAGGCATTGTTGATACCTAATATTTTTATCGCTAGCATTATTATAGCATTGCTTTACCAGTAGTCACTAGAACATCAGCTTTATGTACACATTCACAACGTACACAACTGCTACAAATGTTATCAGTTCGACCCGAATAGACTGGAATTGAGATGAAATGTGTTTTTTTTTGTTAAATATTATCATTTAAGTCTCTTGGCAGCATCTTAACAAAGTTAAATATAAAACATTAAGTCTATATATATATATATATATATATATATATATATATATATATATATATATATATATATATAGAGTAGAGTTCTATATTTAGATAGTTGATACGTATTATATTAGTGCGAGATATCGTATTGTAACCGTGTCAAATTGAATGTTAGATATTTATCAATTTTCTTTTTTTTTCACGTAATATGTGTATGTAATTCGACATCTTCGCCAATTGTGAACTAATTTTCATTATTACATTTATATCACTAGATTTCAGGAAAAAAACTCATCTATATGCCGAATAATATCATTTAAATTGATTTTGAAGTCGTAATTCAAGTACTAATATGTATGTACAACTAGCATTGCCCGCGGCTCCGCCCGCGTTCAAAAAAAAAAACAAAAAACCGAATGATTTCTCCGAAATGAGACATTCTCCGAAATGAGACATTTTCCCGGATTGACCCGGATAACCAGCTACCATCATACCAAATTTCATCAAAATCTCTCCAGTGGTTTTTCTGTGATGAGGTAACAGACAGACAGACAGACAGACAGACAAAAAATCTAAAAAAAACTATAGATTCGGCCTCTGTATCGATTATAAAGTCTATTTCAATGAGATTTTCCAAAAAATATTTAATGTACAGATTCGGCTTAGTTACAATTTTATTATATGTATAGGTGTAAATACATATGTACAGACGTATTTATTAATATTGTATGTATACTATACGTAATATTTATAAATAATGCGTTTTCTGGCCAAGTTGTGACATATCCACGTTTAGTTGTGGTGGTGTGGGGCTCATTAGCGTCCGGCAGTTCAGCCGGGCGCGAAGCCAATAAACGCACAGGGAAGTGGCCCACTTCGGTGGGCGGTGTACCACGTGGGTTGCTTCTGGTCTTCTCTGACCGCAGAGTGGAGTGTTAGAGCAACCCCATGGTTGTTGTGGTCTGCTCCGGTAGACCTGCCGTCGGGGCGTCGTAGTTGAATGCGTAAGCGATCCTGCGACGCCCCATTAAGACGGGGGAAGGTTTTCTTGGGTTTTAGTGGGTAGTACTGGCTTCTCTTAAACCGGTGAGTCTCACATAACTGTACTGTATCTATGCAGGTGGTAAGCGTAAAGAATTTCCCAACATTAAAAAAAAAGGCTATGTTGACAAAAATCGCAGGTTAAGATAATTTAAATTTGCCATAGAAGCTATAACTTTGCTTTAATAAAGTAATTACTTTTTAATAAAAAGGTTTAAGGATTCTAATTTAATCTAGAAAATATATGAAATATTATGCAATTCAAAAGATATAGCATAAGACACTCAAAAACATACACCGAAATTGAATACCTCTCTTTATTTAAGTCGGTTAAAAAAAATAGAATGGAAACTTATTTATAAAGATAGCAATTCCATTAAGCTTAGTCAAAATGAGTAATTTCCCTGTGTAGGGATATAATTAATTGCTTTTAGCGCTAATAAGTTACGCTCGTGTACGCTAAGTGTAGAAACCGCGGGTCATGGTAATAGGTACTTTTTGATAAAAATACAATATATTTTTATACTATTAACTAGCGACTCACCCTCGCTCCGCTCGGGTTCGTCCCTGGGGTGGGGTCTGGGAGGACCACCCTTATCCTTATCACTTAGGGGTATGGAAAATATATAGATAGTAGCCGATTCTCAGACCTACTGAATACGCATATAAAATTTGGTAAAAATCAGTAAAGCCGTTTCGGAGGAGTACGGTAACTAACATTGTGACATGGAAATTTTATATATTAGAAGATAATCTATACATATGTATAATAAAATTCTAACTAAGCCAAATCTGTACATAAAATATTTAAAAAAAAATCTTACTGTAATAGATATTATTATCGATACAGAGGCCGAATCTATAGTTTTTAGAATTTTTGTCTGTCTGTCTGTCTGTTACCGCATTACGGAAAAACCGCTGGAGGGATTTTAATGAAATTTGTTATGAAGGTAGCTGGTAATCCGAGTCAACATATAGGATAGTTTTTACCGCGGGAAAATATCTCATTTCTGAGAAAAAATACAAAAACTGCAATGTAAGAGTATACTAATATGCAAAACCTAAGAATTTGGTTTTTGGTCATCTGAACGCGGGCGGAGCCGCGGGCAATGCTATTAATAAATATGTACGTAAATAACGAAAGGTTCTATAGAAACTTTCTAATATATACAAACTTCTTTACTATAGGTGGTGTACAATAAATATCGTATTAATTTGTTTTTAATAATAGCTGCACACTATTATCTACACTAATATTATAAAGATGAAAGATTTGTATGTTTGTAACGGAATAAACTCAAAAACTACAGTATCGATTTAGATGAAATTTAGTAATTAGATAGTTTGAGACCCTGGGAAGGACATAGGACATTTGTTATACCGGAAGTTATCCCTTAAGGGGGTTAAAATGGGGATGAAAGTTTGTATGGGGAAACAATATAGTGAGCGAGTCGCTAGTAATTTATATAGGAGAAAAACTTATTCGTTTGTTTATATGAAAGGGATAATCTCTGGAGCTACTACAAGAATTCCTTCAATTCATGAATTGTAATCTACATTATCGCTTAATAATGATTTTCTATTGAAGCACAATGTGAACAGACTAGCGGACGAAAGCAGTTAATCTGATACTTTATTAGACATATAATTTTACTATATTTTATATTGGCAGTTTTTTTTTCATTATAAGCTTTTATAAGCTTTTATTTAGCTTACAATGTTTGTTAGTGTATTTTTGATAATCAAATCTTGCAAACTCAATTAGAACCATTTTCTCTTACCCTACAGAGTTGTTTTTTTTGTTAATTCAATGAAGTTTTATGATAATTAAGATCTGATTCTCCATCATCTAGAATTGACTCCAGACGAAGCAATACCTCAAACATTATCAGTACAGACACGAAAATTTAAAATCCATCGTGACTTGACTACTGCGTCCAGGGCTGGCTCCAAATAAGAGCACACCACAGATACGAAAATTTCTATACGTGTTCAAATATAATAGAAGATGTACTGCGGCGACCGAATTATTTCCCAAGTAATTGGGAACGAATTTCCCAATTATTTAGGGTTCCGTTTTCATTCTAAAGAAGCCCGTTTTAAAGACCACCATGGGCGGGCCGCTGCATACAGGGTTTGATTGATCTGCTCAGCAGTCAACAACACAGACGCGAAATTTTGTTTACTGATTCAATTGATTCAGTTGATTTAAATTATATATAGTGCATCTACATAAAGATTTGTAAACTAAAAAATAGATAAATAAATTAATAGCAAAAAATAAAAATAAATTAAAAAAAAAACTTTTATTTATTTGGGCCAAAAACATGAAAATGAATCTATCAAATCTTTATTTGAAAAAAGAGTTTATAACAATTAATTTAATACACTCAAATTTATGTAGGTACCCAATGACTTACACGAACTAAATAATTTCGCGCCATAATAAGGCAAATAGGCTTTAGCTTTTCTTGAAAGTTCTAGATATTTTATTATACAGAGTATTTATTACATATACAAGTAGTTCAAAATTAACTATTCAGATCATAACATTTTATAATATAAAAAATAGATCGAATCGAGTACACTGTATAATGCTTTTAGTCTAATGAAATGATATGAAGTGAACCGCTTCTATAATAGATAGTTTACTCAAGTCATGTTTTTAATTAAAAGCTTTTAAAATATTTGTTATTAAGAGTCACTTTCAAGATACAATTTATTAAAGAATAGAAAAAAGGTTTAGTAGACTGCGAATATTTTTTATGAACGGCGCAGGAAAATGCGGAAATCGTTTTTTTTTTCATTTAAAAGCATAACAAAAGGCAGTCATAATAAGGTCATATGTTACGAGACTATAATGACACATTAAAGCGCTCAGTATTTAAAATGCACCGAAACGAATGCACCTCAAGAGGTGCAGATTAAATAAGGGATAATGTTATATAAATAAAAAATGTATTTTTTCGTTTTCTTTAGATTATATGCTTAATATATTCTAGGATTTATGTGCACTAATTAACATTAACTCTAGTATACATATATTAAAAAATAGTTCTATCTTTCACAAAAAATATTTTTTTTTACAAAGGAAGAATAATTTGGCTACTATAACAAGAATAGAAATTAAAAAACACATAAATTTTGACACGTTATTATAACCACAATATGAATATAATTGAAAATAAACCCAACAGATGTATTTAAACATGAAATCCCATTTATTTTAGCATCTAAATAGGTCAGCGCATTATTTGTGGCCAAACAAGCTGTATCGTTAAAAAATTGATCATCGTCCGCGTCCCAGGCACATGGCTCCCTGCCCCGCGCCACAGCTGGCACGCCCATATCTTAGCTAGCACTTGTTGGAAACTAGTTGATTAACTACTCACCAGTCTACCAACACACTTGCTGGTAGATATCCTGCGAAGTAAAGCTCTCCTTTCGGTTTCATTGTCGCTGTCCGTGCTATCCTCGTTGCCCTTTCTTTCACCGGTCGCACTCCCTTCTGCCACTGACATCGCGCCGCGGGCGCTCGGTATCACTTAGTAAACACATGAAACGGGGCTACATCATACATAATTCAGTAATTTTCATATTGTATAATTATTCGCTACCTCGCTGACATTTCGGGCGAGCGCCATGACCACTGTGACAATCCAGGAGGAAAACAAAACAAGATTAATACTGGTGGTGACATCTTGCAGCGATTTAAGGAATTAAAAGGAAAAATCTAGGAAATTTTCAGTGGCTTAAAGTGTGGGAAAATGTTGCTAGATGGCGATAGTGATACGATACTTTTATAAATATATATAATCTGTTGCTTGATATTTTATATTATATAGGTACACACACGCGAACTCGTTTATTGTGAATTAGCAACTTAGGGTCCCTAGATAATTTTGCACACTTCTAAAATATCTAACATACTGTAAAAGGCAAATTTTATATCTTTGTAAGTAGTATTTGTGATGTTAAAATATAATGAAAAAACGCTGAAGCGAGCAGTGGTTTTTCTATTAATACTTATTTTAAATATGCTTCTATACATTACATTACTTAATCAAAAAATAAACATAAAATCAACTATATCTAGGTATTAAAATACAAAAGTTAAATGTATGGGATCACAGATATTTTTTTTGGTTTTAGAACTATTAAATATCTTTATCATAAATTACTTCTACTTAAATACAACCTATACTTGGTCAGCGCACGCCGATAATGCAACCGAGCAGCGCTTTTTCTTCCGGCTCGATTCACCATTCGTAAGTCTATACATATAATAAAATAACCAAGCCGAATCTGTACATTAGATATTTTTTGAAAAATCTTATTGAAATAAACATAATTATCGATACAGAGGCCGAATCTTTAGTTTTTAGAATTTTTGTCTGTCTGTCTGTTACCGCATCACAGAAAACCAGTGGAGGGATATTGATGAAATTTAGTATGATGATAGCTGGTTATCCGGGTCAACATATAGGATACTTTTTACCGAGGGAAAATATCTCATTTCTGAGAAAAAATACAAAAACTGCAATGTAAGAGTATATTTATATGTAAAACCTAAGAATTTGGTTTTTGGTCATCTGAACGCGGGCGAAGCCGCGGGCAATGTTAGTTGTTTATAAAATTGCGCTACAATTTTATAAGCAACTAACATTCTTTTTGGACACGTTCTTTTTGGAGGAATGCAGATTGTAACAGTAAAGAATGCATCCAAATTTGTTTAGTTGTTTTTGAAATTAGCTTGCACGTATGTACGTACAACTAGACGATAAAGAAGGAGGGAAAAAGAAAATTTCATATTAACAAGATAAATTAACAATATAAAATGAGGTTGATATGAACAAATAATTATCCTTCTTCGACTATTTAATATTTGTCAGAAGATTTTTTCCAAAAATTCTAGAACACAAATTCAAATTGATAAAATAATAAAATTCAACTCATTTAGTTCATTTATCGGAAATCCAACGTACGATGCGCACATTGTGAATTTTGAGATTTTTTTTTGAATTTTTTTATTAGTTTTAGGTTAATGTTAAGCGACAACTTCCTAATAATATTTTGATATCTTTTTGAGAAATTTACAAGTATCTGGAGCTAAGCAACTGTAAATTTTCAAGATGAGGGAAATCATTAATCTTCAAGTCGGTTCGTGTGGGAACCAAATTGGAGGGAAGGTAAATCTTACATATTCATTCTGCCTAAATAAATATAATTTCCTAGGTCGTACTTTTTAGATCATAGCTAAAACATTGGTGTTTTCTTTTCAATATATGATGAAAAAGTTAAAGGTTTAAGTCGCGAAATTGAGTAGGATATAAGGTGCCTCTATAAAGGATACACGTCATTATTTCTATTATCGCTTAGTAATTTATAACGAACGGGCTACGTTTAGTCTGACGATTATTTTACCTTTTGCTTTGTGAATAATGCATATTGGAAAGGGAATTGTTTATAATACAACATCTTATTTTTGTTTAGATATTAGAATTTTATCATTAATAAAAAATGTGTGATCACTTTCTATCCTAAGCATAAATATTCTAAGCTAAATTTCTTTTTACAGTTCTGGGAGGTAATATCTGACGAGCACGGTATCGATCCGAGCGGCTGCTACCATGGCGATTCAGACTTGCAACTAGAACGCATCAATGTATACTACAATGAAGCTAGTGGCGGTAAATACGTACCGCGAGCAGTCTTAATAGATCTTAAATCTTCCACTATGGACGCAGTCCGATCTGGGCCCTTTGGCTGTCTCTATCGTCCCGACAACTTTGTATATGGCCAAGGCGGAGCCGCTAACAATTGGGCAAGAGGGCACTATACTGAAGGCGTCGAAATCTTAGAATCTGCACTTGATGTGATAAGACGAGAAGCGGAAGGCTGTGACTGTATGCAGGGTTTCCAACTTAGTCATTCGTTAGGTGGCGGAACCGGCTCGGGTATGGGCACGTTACTCGTAAACAGAATTCGAGAAGAATATCCCGACCGTATCATCCTATCTTTCTCTATATTCCCAAGCGCACGAGTTTCCGATTGTGTTGTTGAACCATACAATACCACTCTGTCCATAAATCAGCTAGTAGAAAACACTGACCACACATTTAGCTTAGATAACGAAGCTTTATACGACATATGCTTCAGAACGCTAAAGCTTACTACGCCAACATATGGAGATTTAAACCACTTATTATGCGCTACTATGTCGGGCATTACGACATGTTTGCGTTTTCCTGGGCAATTAAACGCAGATTTGCGTAAATTGGCCGTCAACATGGTACCATTCCCACGCCTCCATTTCTACACGCCTGGTTTTGCTCCACTCACATCAAGAGGCGCTCAACAGTACAGAGCCCTCACGGTACCAGAATTAACCTTACAGATGTTCGACGCTAAGAACATGATGGTGGCATGTGATCCACGACATGGCAGATACCTTACTGTCGCCACAATATTTAGAGGTCGTATGTCTATGAAAGAAGTAGACGAGCAAATACTGAATATACAGAATAAGAATAGTACATACTTTGTGGAGTGGATTCCAAATAATTGCAAGATTGCTGTATGTGATATACCACCACGAGGATTAAAAATGGCGTCTACGTTTATAGGTAATACGACAGCTATACAAATTGTATTTAAAAGAATTGCAGAACAGTTTGTTGCGATGTTTAGGAGAAAAGCTTTCCTTCATTGGTACACAGGCGAGGGTATGGATGAGTTGGAATTCACAGAAGCAGAAAGCAACATGAACGATCTCATATCAGAATATCAACAGTACCAGGATGCCACTGCAGATGATGAAGGAGAGTTTGAGGAAGAAGCAGAAGGTGAAGAAGGAATGGAGGAATGAAACGATTTTACTTCATTTACCTGTATATCCTCATAAAAGAAAAATAAAAAATATACATTAATCTGCTTTTAATTGCTTAGCTTATATTCAATTTAAACTTAATAGATACTTAGGTATTATACCTAGTAGTACTTGTAGCATATTCTTTTAGTACAAACAATGTGTATTTCTGAGAAGGCAAAATTTAAGTTTCACATGAAATAACGAGGTAGTAGTATGATACATCTCGTACAAGTAGTACCCTTACCCAGTATATAACTATACTCTTTGACCCTTACAGTACAAAGTGAAGGTACTAGTGAAATTACTCGTACTTGGCAATAATCAATTAAAATCCGTTTAGCACAAGGTTCCATCTCCTGAAATTACTAATACACACCCATATTCCATCATCCACAAAGTCAGTTTCCTGGAATGCCCATTTTCTATGCCTTTCACAACACATTAGCGATGCCGAGTTATCGATAGTAGTTTACTATCGGAGTTGATCTTGAAAATTGGAATAATGATGATGTTCTCCTAGCCGATTCCGCCCACGGCGGCCAATCTCAATGAGATTAGCCAACTGCGCAGGAGATATTATAGTGCTCAGGTGTACGCGCAGACACAAGTGCACTCTCTATTCCTATCACTCTCATACTCCGGTGGGACGACCACTCGACGCGACCAGTGAAAGTTAAGGCGCAGGACCGACGGCTTTACGTGCTCTCCGAGGCACGGGGGTGAAACACCGCCAACTTCCCAACTCCGGGCTGTTACTGAGACTTACTATACAGGAAGACTCAATAACTAAACTTGGCCCGACCCGGGACTCGAACCCAGGACCTCCGGGTGTGCAGCAGTACATGCTAGCCACTACACCACCGAGGCAGTTAATTGGGATAATATCGATAACATCAATAGAGCTTAACTATCGAGGCTAAATACTATCGAAACTGTCGATACTATTGTGTCGTCAATATGGGGAGTATTTCAGAAGGACTTACACTAGTTATGACAACTATATGTATTTTTATTACGGTCTATGTTTATATCTATAGCTACCTATAGATTTTTGATTTTGCGGTTTTTATATACTTTGTTTTTACTACTTCTTTATGTACTTCAATAATTCAAATAAAAATTCTTTTGAGGATTACTTAATTGTACCTAGACATAAAAAATAAAAACAATTTTCGTATTATTTTTTATTACGATAAAATGATTTCAAACTTAGCGTATATAATAAATATGTTTTATATTAATCTTCAACATCTTCGTCAAATTCGCCTTCATCATCTGCTGTAGCGTCCTGGCACTGCTGGTACTCTGAAACGAGATCATTCATGTTGCTTCCAGCTTCTGTAAATTCCATTTCATCCATACCTTCATCTGTGTACCAATGTAAAAAAGCTTTCCGCCTGAACATGGCTGTAAATTGTTCAGAAATTCTTTTAAATAATTCTTGAATGGCCGTTGTATTTACTATTAAGGTGGCGGACATTTTAAGGCCACGTGGTGGTATGTCACAGACGGCAGTTTTGACGTTATTTGGAATCCATTCTACAAAATAACTGCTGTTCTTGTTTTGTATATTAAGCATATGTTCGTCCACTTCTTTCATGGACATCCGACCGCGGAACACGGCGGCAGCGGTGAGATATCGACCGTGTCGTGGGTCGCACGCAGCCAACATATTCTTGGCATCGAACATTTGCCTTGTAAGGTCTGGTACAGATAAAGATCGGTACTGCGGTGCATTTCGTGCCGTGAGTGGTGAAAATCCAGGTATAAAGAAATGTAATCGTGGAAAAGGTACCATGTTCACTGCAAGTTTCCGCAAATCTGCGTTTAACTGCCCCGGAAACCGAAGACAAGTGGTCACCCCAGACATTGTTGCTGAAATTAAATGGTTAAGATCTCCATAAGTTGGAGTCAATTTTAGAGTCCGGAAACAAATATCATACAGAGCTTCGTTATCAATGCAAAAAGTCTCATCTGTGTTTTCTACTAATTGATGGACTGATAATGTTGCATTGTAAGGTTCTACAACAGTATCCGATACTTTAGGACTTGGCACAACAGAAAAAGTATTCATGATACGGTCAGGATACTCTTCTCTGATCTTAGATATAAGCAAAGTTCCCATACCGGATCCAGTACCGCCACCTAGTGAATGTGTCAATTGAAATCCTTGTATGCAGTCACAATCTTCTGCTTCTTTTCTTACTACATCTAGTACTGCATCTACAATTTCAGCTCCTTCTGTATAATGTCCTTTAGCCCAGTTATTGCCAGCACCAGATTGTCCAAAAACGAAATTTTCTGGACGAAATATTTGTCCGATAGGGCCAGATCTAATAGAGTCCATAGTTGCTGGTTCCAGGTCGACAAGAACTGCGCGTGGCACGTATTTACCACCAATGACTTCATTGTAATAAACATTAATACGCTCAAGTTGTAAAAATGAGTCTCCATGGTAGTTGCCTGTGGCGTCGATTCCGTGCTCGTCTGATATTACTTCCCAGAACTGTAAACCAAATAAAAAAAATAAAAAAGAAAATAGTAAAAATGAGAACATGAAATAGTTTATGTTAATTTTATCTAGCGTAGAATTTATTACACTATGTGAGCGTTGCAGTCACTTTCATTTACTTATTTCTTTTTATTCATTAAACTTCGTATTACCTACAAGCTATCGTGACTAAATAATCCCATATGTTATAGATATAGGGTAATCCATTTGGAGGAAGCTAAGGTTAAGCAATAAACATCAAGAGGTGACAATTATAATAATAATAATTTAATGCACTTTTTGCATTTTAAAAGCACTACGATTTAATTGAGGAGCGTCGAAACAAAAACCGACAAATCACATTTGTGATTTTTGTGGAAAAAAGTAAAAATATTGCCAAATTCATGGTTTTCTAATTTAGAGTTAAACGAAATCTATCAATTTATTATTTTTAGACCACGTTACATTAACCATAGAGCAAGATATGTACGAGAAGCATCATAAAATAAATTGTAAAAATGTGATTTATCGGTTTTTGTTCTGGCGCTCCTCAATTGGTAAAAAAATAAAAGTTATTGAGGATGATCTGATTCACTATAGGTTAGTCACAAAGGTAACTTAAGAAAAAAAACAGTAAGCAAACAACTCTGTAAACAGCCACTGGGTCTAGTCATTACTCTTAGTAATTAATATATTACCTTTTCCCCAATCTGATTTCCACATTGTCCTGCTTGAATATGAACGATTTCTCTCATTTTACAGCTAGCTGCACAAAGAATTTAGATGTCTAAAAATAATATTAAAATTTATTTCACCAGAAAAATTGAGGCATATATTATTTATTTAATTTAAATAAACTTAAATTTTAAATAAAAAAAAATAAAAAAAATGAAATCAGCACACGTGCATTTTACAAGAAATTTTGTTATAGATTTATTGGATTGATTTAATAATTTTTTTAATGCAATTCATTCCTTATTTAAAAAAATACATTTAGCTTGTAGTCATCTCTTGTGAAAAACTTTAAGGCGGCTACACACAACATTTTAATAATAATTGGATGCTTGGGCCAAACGTTTGTCGGTCTTGTGGGTTCGATTATTCAACACTAGCGGCTCATCCTCGCTTCGCTCGGGTTGACTTTAGTAGAATATAAACAAAGTACGAGCACTGTATAACGCTTACATATCTTAAGTAATATTAACGCAATTGAAAGAATCAGATCTTGGAAAGGTCAAGTCACTGAATACATTATACTAGCGGCTCACCCTCACTTCGCTCGCGTTCGTACCCAGTTACGTTTTAACGGTTTGTATTCTATTCCACGCGAACTGTACATTTATGCAGGAGAAAAATAAAAAGTAACGTATGTGCTATTCCAGACTATAATCACTGTGCCAAATTTCATCCAAATCGGTTGAGCCGTTCTAGCGTAATTGAGTAACAAACATGCATTCATACTTCCGCATTTATATAGTAGTGAGATACATACACACATCACTTGGTTGGAACAAATTAGGTTGCATTTAATAGTCGGGACCAGGCTTAAGCAAGTCGTGAATGTCATACTTACATCTCAACAAACGCCAGTTATCAAGCAATGGTTAGTTTGAAAATATATGATTTTATAAAAAAATACTTTAGATTAGATTTCGTTATGTTTTCATACTAAGTCTAACCACATATTGAACGAGTACAAGAACAAACAACAAAATTAATCGAAAATTTCTACTAAGTATGTTTTTTCAATAAAATTAGTAAGATAATAAAAAAATACTATGGAAAAATGAAACATAGTTACTTTCAATTTATTCTAATTATAAGTTTTGTATAAAAGTATTTATGCATATAACTATATATTTTGTATAAAAGTATATATGTGTTTATGCATGTATTTATGGTATGTATTTACGTGCAGCAAGTACAGCACCTACCTTTTCATATAATTACTCCTCCGCCCTAAGGTTGCCTGGAAGAGATCGCTTATAGCGATAAGGCTTTCTTATTTTGTATATTTCTTTCGTGGTGTACAATAACTACTTTATGCTAACTACGTGAATTGGAACACAGAATACTAGCAAATGTCATTGTTCACTTTAATTCCAATTGTCACTGTCACTGTCAGCAGAAAAATAGTTAATAGATTTTCTTCAAGAAATTCTAATTTAGGAAAACGATTATAATAAAAAAGGTAAAAAATGTCCGTACGTCTTGGCGGTGCACTCAAGGAGTTGAGGATCCACTTATGCCAAACAAGCAAGCAATCAGCTGGTGTTAGGTAGGTTTGATTATATAAACATTCTTATAACCTGCAATTCAAAAACTACTAAATTATATAAAAAATAAATATTTGCAACAACTTTAAACTCCATAATAATGCATTATTTATGTTAAAAACAATCTCTAACTATCAATAATTTTAATTACAAACCAATCTTGTCTTGTTTTAATGGTTGGTGATATTTTTTAGGTATCAAATGTAAATTTCTTCATAATTACTACCATTAATGTAGCTAACTACTTTTTTCAGAGAGTTTATCCAAAAGAATTATGTAAATATCAAGAAAGAGAATCCAAATTTCCCAATACTAATTCGTGAATGTAGTGGAATTCAACCTCGAGTTTGGGCGAGATATGGTAAGATAACAAGTTAATTAAAAGAATAAATATAAACAAAGACATTGTTTTATAAGAATAGCATAGGCAACTAACTTTAAAAACTAAAAAACAAAAAATAATACATATTTGCAGAAAGAGGTTATGAACTATGTGAACCTTTGTGTGACTTTTCAAGTGAACAAGTGATGGCAATAATTAAAAAACTAAGCACAGCGTAAAGACCTTATCTCTTAGTTTTAAAGTATTTTTTGTTGGTAATTTTTATTATAGGTATTAGGTAGCTCTATTACAAGTACATAATATATATTTTTTTGTTTTTGTAATATTATATTTTTTAGTTTATTAGCCATTTCATTATTTATTAGTTATTGATTCCTTATAAGTGTATTATAGTTTTGATATTCTCTATAGACTATAATTAGAAGTTTTAATAAGTGGAGCGATTTTTTTTTTCACTTTAATATAAGCTTTCACTGTAATATTGCACTATTATATTACAGTAAAAGTTGAGTAGAAAATGCCTCAGTTCTTGAATGTTTTCAAAAATGATCATGTGAAAAAAAATCATTCACACCAGAAATTTAAATTAACTATTTATTTTAAAAATAAGTGGGCCACCTCAAAATGTTGATTTTGTGTTCATTTCAATCATTTTCGATTTTTTATAAACTACAGATTCTACCACCAAGCTAAGAAAAACAAAATTCGCTCCACCCCTAATAAGTACAAAGTATATTCTGAATACAGAATAGGTATGTATATAAATAACCATTTCCCTATTTTTATTTCAGACAAAGGTTTTGAAAAGAGCGCTCCATTAACTAACTTATCATCCAATGATGTTTTATCAGCCATCAAACAGCTTGCGAAGTGAACATATTAATTTTTATTTATAATGTATATAGATAGCTATAGACAATTTTGATTTGAATAAAACCACAGACAAATAAATTATTGCTTTTATTGTACTTGAAGTTACTACAAAATAACAGATGTAAAAATCAACTAGAAAACTACAATGGCTCTAGAGTTATAACAAAATGGAACAACAGATTAAAAATTCTAAAAAAGTTTTATTATGACATTGTATTTTCTTCATGCCTAAGTATTTATATAAAAATTTGCATATAAACCTATCCTACATACATCGTCTGTGTGTGGTGAGTAATATTTTAGAAAATTGTATAATTTTTAATTTTAAATTATAACTGGATAAAAATTATTTATTATTATGTTTTAAAAAAACTCATGAAAATGTTGAACATGTATTATTACAGGCAATAACAAAATTAATAGGTGATTGATATAATATTCAATGTTCTAGAACTAGAATATTTTATCACCATTCGTGAGAGATTTGCATCATATTTGGTGGTATTAAATGTTAATTGGTCAAATGAGCATCTCTGTTTGTTGACATTCTAGATATGGAATATTTTTGTTAATAAATAATACAAATATATGATATATTATGGCATAAGTTAAACAATATTTATTTCTGTGACCAGCACAATAAATCCCTGTAGCATGATTCAGTTATTCTAAAAATATACAAATATAGAAAACACAGATATGATACGTTAAAAATTTAATCTAATGTGGTTTCAAATCAGATTATGAGTTTAAGAGTAGTCTAAGACAATGAGCGCTTTCGATTCTGGTAGCACCAGTTGGCGCCACTGGCGAGTGAGGTCCCATCGCTGTCGTTGAAACGTATTAGTGTAGTACGGCAGGGGCAATAAATTTAATATAATAATTATAATTGTTAGGAGGAAAACAGTTCTCTCAGGATAAAACATTGACTTTTTCTTAACTCTTCTTTTAAACCAATAATGGCAATGGAATGGCACAATCTTTACAATAATCATGAATATTAATTAAAATAAATAAATAAATATGTTGGGACATTAACACGGCACCATCTAGTTCCATAGTAAGCTACAGGCTTGTGTTATAGATATCAGATAGTTGATGCACTATACATATATAACTTTAAATACATACATATTATAAATATGAAACACCCATTACTGGAGAACAAACATTCGTGCTCATCACACAAATGAATGCCCCCAGCGGGACTCGAATCCGTGACCGCTGGCGTAGCAGGTAGACTACAAACTGAGACAAACGTGCCGTCAAAAATCCGCGATAAAAAGCTCGCAAACAGTAAATATTCAGTACTATTTGACATTTCTAGAGACCTTACTCATCACCAGCGCCCTCTCGTGGCGAATTCAAACGCGGTAGACCCCATTGTCACAATATTGTTAAAACATTTTAATATCCATATGATTAATATCATTACTGACAAACTATATTAGCACTATACACATATATGTTACATATTGCTTGCTTAAAGATTCTAAATCGTCCAAGATGGCGCATTACGCCTTCGTCTAAAGTCTGGACATCTTAAATTGTACATCTTATATACACTTTGGGCTTGTGTGTTTTAAAAGGTAAAGATTTTTTTGAATCAGACTAGTTGTAGTTCCTGAGGTTTAACCTCCTACATGCAAACTGACAAACCATATTTATTTATAATAATACTAGCGACTCACCCTCGCTTTGCTCGGGTGCATTCCTAGATAGGCAATGTAAGCGCATAATACAAATCTTTGAATTTCTCGCCTTTCTGTACTATAATATGCATGTATCATACATATAAACCTTCCTCTTGAATCTCTATCTATTGCTGAAAACTGCATTAAAATCCGTTGTGTAGTTTAAAAGATCTAAGCGTACAAACAGCGGAAGCGACTTTGTTTTATACAATGTATAGATATATATATATACCTATTTTTTTCATAATGGCTTAGAATTGCGTTAACAGACGCGATACAATCTGCTAGTGTCACGTATTGTAAGAAAGAGATGAATGAGTTTAAACGGTAATTTTGAAATTTTGTAGTGTTAAAGTGAAATTATATAAACTCATTATAGTGGTATATATGACACGGCGCCAGCGCCATCTTGGGTCAATTTGTTTTGTATTTAAGATGGAGGAAGTATATTGAATAATGTACAAATATTTATTCATTATCGAGTCGTTAGAATTCAACTATCAATAACTATAGGCACTAGTTACAGAAGTTTAAGTCAAAGAAGACTTTAGGCACTTCGTATGTAAAACTACAATCTACTATCATAAATGTTCTAATACTATTCTGCATTAATCTAAAACAACTTAATTTTTCCATTTAGCTTGCAATT
The DNA here is from genome assembly GCA_947093115.1 of Brenthis daphne. Taxonomy (NCBI): domain Eukaryota; kingdom Metazoa; phylum Arthropoda; class Insecta; order Lepidoptera; family Nymphalidae; genus Brenthis; species Brenthis daphne. The sequence continues at coordinate 21,098,180 of OX352472.1, read as the reverse complement.
TCACATTTAGTTTTGGCATCATTGATAACATTTAAAAAAATGTTTCAATATGGCTTCACAATTTTTAATTTTACTAATATGAGTATCAACACAACTTTACACAAGAAATTAAACTTTAAAAGAGTCATTGCGCATATAATGATTATTTTATTATTATTTAAATTATATTATGAACTTAAATGGAAGTATAATGTGACTTAAACTTTCTCTTTTATTAATATACTTGTTTTTGTGTAGTTCTCATTTTACTTTTTACCTTACTTTCAAATATATATTTGTAAATTGTAATGACATTTGTTTAAAAAAAATATTTAAAAAAATCTATAATCAGTCATAATATAAAATAAACATAAAAAACTTGTAACAAGCATCCAATATGACACCAAAACTATTAATTATTTAAAGCACTTTTTAGAAGGGTGGTAACCCAAACATTTCTGGTTGGAATTTGGCTAACGTTGGCAACACTACAGTAGCATGGGTTGTCAGTCTCTTGTCCAAGTGGGGGTCTGGCACCATCACTACTTGCATACCAGCTGACACACCCGCTGTCACACCGTGTGGTGAATCTTCGAATACTAGACACTGTAAAAAAATCAGCCCTTAAAATTGTGTATTTTATTATTTTATTTTTATATCCCGCTGCTATTTATTATTACATATTTTCTTTAGCTACAAAAAAATATTTAATTATTTCTATTCTTGGAAAAATAAAATGTATTTTACAGTACAGACTAAATTAAAAAAAAATGGTCCTAGCTTTAATAATGTTAGGCACCAACTATAAACTCACAAGAAGTTTGTACTACAGATATATTTGTGACCAAATTGTATAATTTTGATAATTTAAATTTTTTTCAATGAATGGAAATGGGAAAAATATGAAAAAGCGAAATTTTGCGTAAACTCTATTCCATCCGTACCTTTTCTGGTGCAGGCTTGTCAGGGAACCTGCTTGCTGCTACCAAGAATATGTCGGGGTGTGGTTTCCCATACTTCACTTCCTTGTCAGTACTCCCCATGACCATATGATGAAAGTAGCTGAATAGTTCTTTATGAGGTTCTATTTTGGTTTTCACTGAACGTTTACTTGAGGAAGTTGCAAGCGCGAATGGCACCTTCGTTTTGTGGAGATGTCGAATAAGCCTTTCTGCTCCTACAAAGTTTTTAGTGTAATAGAGTGAATTAAGAATTATAATGATGTTAAAATTGTAAATTAATCACACTACATAATATGCGAAATCCATACTGAATACTATAAATGTTAAAGTGTGTTTGTTTGTTTGTCCTTCTTTCACGTTGAAACGGATTGGCGTGATTTTTTGTGTGGAGATAGTTAGAGGGCTGGAGAGTAACATAGGCTCCTTTTTACCGCGGGAGATTATCTCATTTCCACGGCAAAACATGTTATAATACAACCCAAAAAATTGTTTATGATCAGAATTACTTGAAACTTGGTATTAATTCTCATCAATACAATTAAATAAAAAGGTTAGTATTTTTCAAAATTCATCCCATAAATATAAGGGATTACTTTTAGCGCGAGCGAAGCCGCGGATTCTGCTAGTGCACTATAAATGTGAAAGTTTGTGTGTCTTTATACTTAATATGTGTTAGTTCATGCTTAAACAGTTGGACGGGTTTGGATGAAATTTAATACAGATAAAGCTTGATATAACTCTATGATAACATATAAGCTGATAGTAAGAAAATTAGCCAAAAGGTGGTGTTGATTGTTTGCCAAAAGATATTTTTGGATCAAGTCCCAAAAGGCACTCGGACACATTCAAGTAAAGAGGATAAGTTAACTAGTAAACAAAAATAGCCCGAAGAATAGCTAAAATAGCACTGGTCTATTTCTTTGGACAGAATGGGGCATCTGTACTTGTATAGTATTAAGTAACCCATGTCCTAACTATGCGCAAATAAAAATTGAAAAATGTCAGCAGTTCTAAAATAATGTAATTTCTTGAACGTCATATTATATGAAGATAAGATATCAATAATTACATCAGTTACTTATATAATTTCTAGCGACTCACCCTCGCTTCGATTCTTGTTCGTCCCTAGACAAAAACAAATCTATCCCCTGGGAACCATACATTTATCCAGGATGATATATAAGCCTTCGTCAATGAACGGGCTATCTAATTCAAAAAGAATTTTTCATATCGGTTTAGTAGTTCCTGAGATTTGCATGTTCAAACAAATAAACTCTGCCTCTTTATAATTAGTATAGATTACTATTTTATTAGCTGTACTTAAATACTTTTATTTACAAAACAAACAAATGTTTGTATGAGAAAGTGGGAATAACTTTGGCTGTTTTCATTCAAATGAATTGTGTATTATGCTCATACATTAATTTATAAGATATTTTTTTTTTATAACAAACCATCTAACAAAGGAGTTCCAACCAGCATAGTATCCCCAAGCTCTAACAATTGATTCCTGAACTCAGTGGGTGATACAGGAAGATTTAATTCTTTGCACAATATTTCAGATAGCCGTTGCTCTGTCCCTCCAAGAACTTTCATCATCAATTCATCAGTATATTTATGACCATACTTGGCACAAAGTTGTGTGATCATGTTTTTATAAACTCGTTCAGTATCTGAAAAATTATTAAATTATGATACAATTTTAAATTTTGAAATAAATATTCTGGATATACTTAATATACAATATAGAGTTAATGAGTCATTATAATGTAAATAATATTGAAGTTACAATTCATTCCAACATATTTCGTAACATAATAACCTCGAGCGTGTTATTGGTATCAACATTGAAAAAGTTCGAAAAGGTCGAATATTACTGTTGCAAACTTACCCAACAAGAGTCCATCCATGTCAAAGATGCAATGGGTCACCTTCTTCACATTTCTCGTAGAATAGCATTGTTTTCTGATAGTACTTGTTACAGCATTCAACAGTAAGACCCTCATATTAGCGCCGGTATATTATATAAAAGTTTAAAAAATAAATACAAGTATAAAGTAATATTATTGTAATCTTAATTTTAAAGCTTATATTTATTATATAACATCTAAATATTACGTATTAAGATGTTATATACTAAAAATACTATTAACACTAAAAGCGGCCAACTCTAGAATAAAAAAATTAAACTTTTTACTTTGCTTCGATTGACATTTCATTTTTGAAAACTGACATATTATATTAAAAGTTTTAAGGGAGTCGTTGAGAAACTTATTATTATCTCTTTCTAACATCAGTAAAAAAGCTAAGAGAAAAAAAGACAGTTGTAAGTGTTACTATTATAATAAAACTAAATGAATTTTACATATAACTGCTTCCCATACAGTAATAAATATATAAGCATTTTAAAATTCCAAAAATCGTTTTAATATGTAAAAGAAATACATATATATTTAAAAATATACATAAGTTGTCAGGAAAATGAGTTTTTATGGCAACAATTAGCGGTGTGAAACTCACCCGCACTCAGCGCACTTCGGACTTCACCCGGCGCAGTCTTTCTGCGACCGTCATGGATCGCAGCTGAACAATTGTGAGCCGTTTATATGGCGTATAAACTGTCCAAAGTTTCAATTAAAAATAATTTAATTTCATTTTTATTTATAAAACTTTAGTTGAGTGAGTTAACATTTACTAACAGTTAACAAAGAAACTTTACCGCGAACATGGCTGTGAACGTGTGTTATTGTGTAAAACTGTCGCCTAACAAAAAATCGATTTTTGGATTGAGTATGAGGAGCCAAATATTATATTTGGTATTGTTTGCCGGCTTCTTGGCTGTTGCTTCAGCTGCGGACACGGAAGTATCTTGTGCTAATGTGAGAAGTATTTTCGAAAAGAAAGGAATGCTGTCGATGGTTGATATACAAGAACAGCCGAATTCAGGTAAGAATCACGCGCTTTACACTTAAATAAGATAGTGATAAATGATAATAACATATCGTTTTGCAGGTGGCATCGTTATTCCATTAAATATTTACGGCTTTTATCGCAAAATTATTTTAAAGTTACGAGAATGTCCTATTTAAGTTTAGATTCCGAACATGCTATACTTTAAACTTTTAACTAACTTTACTAGTAAGTACACGAATAAGTAACTTTGAGACCTAAGTTTAATAAACTTAGACTTAACATTTTGCATTAATTACTTGTTGAATTATTAATGTATCTAATATTTTTAGTGTCTGCAAAATAAAATCATACTTTAAAAATATAATGAGTTTGCAATTGCAGTATTTAATTTGAACGCAGTAAATATTTCATCTTCTGAAGAACAAAAGACATAAAGAACTGGTAGCTATTGTTACAAAACAAATTCAAAGACCCCCGCCCATAAGGAGGCGCTACATTTTACCTGCTCAAGGAACAAGTTAAGACAAGAAGTCTTTAATTCCAAGCCAGCTTTTAATAATCCCACAAATTCCTGGAGATAATAAAAAGCTGTAAAAACTCCAGGGATATTCTTTTAACTTTATAAATACTACGAAATACGTATTTGTAAAGACGTTGCTTTGGTTTTGCTATTAAAGCGTAGGTTTTAGTAAAATTGAACTAGATTAGTTTATTGTAAAATACTTAATAAGTTATTAAATTAAATATTTAAAAACAACATTACGCAATTTATATTAATGAAAATAATAAAACTTTAAGACTGTATGGAATGATGTTTTTGCTTAATGTATCCGACCTATTTATGACAGATCACGGAACTTTAAAGGTAATTAACTATAGATTATTAATAAAAATATAACAGAACTAGCGACTGACCCTCGCTCCGCTTGGGTTCGACCCTACTTACGTTTTAACGTTTAGTATAGATTTCTCAGAGATGAGATATTTTCTTGCAGTAAAAAGTAGTATCCTATATGTTGGCCAGCTGTCATCATAACAAATTTCAGCAAAATCTGTCCAGTGGTTTTCTCGTGACGTGCTCCCAGACAGACAATCAAAAATTCTGAAAACTGTACCGATAATAATGACTATTTCAATTACATTTTCCAAAAAATATTCAGTGTACAGATTCGACTCAGGATTTTATTATATGTATAGATTCGTTTGCCTCGCTCTATATGTGTTACTTGATACATAAATAGTGAGAATACTCAGTATACCTATATTATGGATAAAATTTCAACTTTTTCATCGAGAGATTTGGAAAAATAGGCAATGGCGGATAGCCAAACAGACGACTATCGAATTATTGTAAAAAGTTCTTCATCGTATTTACGGAACCTTATAACAAAAATATTTAATTTATTAGAATGGTCATTACCTCACTATAAATTTGATTACAAACATGGCTCGATCTTGAAGAAGGTGTAGGAGTAATGGTCGTGGGCGGCGTTGTGAAATGCAAGAGTTGCGACATAAAAAGATACATAATATATAATAATTCTGCGAATCATATATTATACTGCAGTCAAAGTGTTATACTTTACAGAGATCTATTCGCTTCACCAAAGAGTTCAATTTCTAGCAAATTTTCTATCGCCATGCCAGGAAGCGGTATAAACTTAAAACATGGGCAGTAAACAGGTAATGTCAGCGTAGGCGCACACGCGGCGGTACGAAATACTGAGCGGCACTCTTTTCATACATTTAAAAAGATTTACAACAATAAAAAAACGTGTATGTGTGTGTATTTATGTACGCACGTAAGGAGTTATATTTCTTTGGCATAACAGAACAAAAATAGCTAAAGTCTTAAAGATATTATCCCGTATGTCACAACTCTCTGTTTGTAAAAGGAATGTAGCTAACTTCATCATGTCGCTTTTTGGCTGTCGGTGTGCGCGCGCATCGTAAAAATTTTACTCTGATATTTTTTTCCAAACGTACCAAAAGAAGTTTAACTTCAAAAATCATATATAAATGCATATATCCCATTATAATGTGGAATAAATGCGAATTATTATTATTTCTTGACAGACTTAATTCTGATTTATTGTTTTACAGGATATAACAATTTATAACGTTTAGCTCTCCCATATGTAATTTATTATAATTTTATAAATTCCGATTAGCGCCATTCATTTGTTAAGTTCACGAATTACTTGGGATTAAATTTATTTTTTTCAAATATTTTGATACGTTTGACATCATAAAAGTTGCCTTCATGACTGAGTTTCTTACAGTTAGACATAAAATATCTCTTTAAATAAAATTTACGCATAGAAGCAAGAATTAATAAGTATATAAATACTTAGTGTGAACGACAATTAACTTAGTTACATTCAATCTTTGTCTGAAATACGTGTTTTATTACAGATTAAATCCTTTACCTATGGGATACGGTAAAATTAATGAGACTATCTCGTTTCGAGGGTGTTTCGTACGTGACAAAAGCTTTGAAGTCATACAAGTCCCAACCTAACCCTTTATGTAAACTAATATATTATCGCTGCCGAGCTACGCCTATATTACTAGCATTGCCCGCGGCTCCACCCGCGTTCAGATGACCAAAAAGCAAATTCTTAGGTTTTACATATTAGAATACTCTTACAATGCAGTTTTTGTATTTTTTCTCAGAAATGAGATATTTTCCCGCGGTAAAAAGTCATATCGTATATGTTGACCCGGATAACAAGCTATCACCATACCAAATTTCATCAAAATCCCTCCAATGGTTTTTCTGTGATGCGGTAACAGACAGACAGACAAAAATTCTAAAAATTTTGATTCGGCCTCTATATCGATAATAATGTTCATTTCAATAAGATTTTTCAAAAAATATTTAACGTACAGATTTGGCTTGGTAACAATTTTATTATTTGTATAGATTTCAAACCAATAAACCTATTTCTTTCCACTTTGATACTTTCGTTATACATTATCTATTCAATGGAAAGAATGCAAGATTTCAATTAAATACAGGTTTAGTGCTTATGCAATTTATACGCAAATACTGCGTTTATCCGACGCCATTGGTTAATTACCGCTCAGATACCTTACAGGTACCAGTTCTTAAGTTGAGATACTCTACGATTTAAGAACGGTGTATGTAAACCACGTTTCCAAATAAGGTAATAAACGTCTGGTATTTCTGGCACCAGTATGGCGGGAACCATGTCCAAGTGTTTTGCATACGGCTTATTTAGCATGCAATACTCGATTGCCGGTGTACCTAACGGATGATAACTGATATGTCGCGCCGACTACCGGTAATTCTGTGCCTGTGAAGTTTTTTCAAAGAAAAAGAGAGAGAGAGAGAGAGTAGAGATTTAAAATTAAATTATTAGGTTTTTAAATATGGGAAATTATTTATATTTCAATATTTGTATTTATTAGCGCTTTACTTAAGTTTTTTGTACGGAAGTACATCCCTTAGAGGAAGCATCACTTGTGTGTCATGTTCACGTTTTGATTACAATATTTGTTTTATAGAAGAAAAATTATTGTTTTTAAAAATTTCTATGAAACTCTATGAAATGATTCATTCAGTCCAGAAATTACCGAAAAAAATCTATGTCACATATTTTTTAACAACTATTAAGGTTTTTTGAAATAGCTTTTTAGTCATACCCGTTAGCGATCACATCGTTTCCAATTTGTGTTTCAATCCTATAAAGTTTTGTTTATCATGTTTATCTGTTTGTTTGTTTATTTGTCTGATTTAATTCGTTTTTTAGTATATGAAGTTAGTGAGTGACCCTAGTCGAAAGTAAAGTGTACATAAATAAATTCCTATTTTTGGACTCGAGCTAGAAAATAGTTTAAAATATATTATTTAAGATTGCCTGTAATCATATAATATTGTAATAAATTTGGACATTACAATAGATTAATGTTTCCGTAACATATTTGCAATTCTTTATTTGCATGGAAGAGTCGTTGGCCCACCGGAAAGGGATCTAATGATTCATCGATATGATTAAGATTCCAGACGACACTTCTTGCTTTTGTACAACTGATTTAAAATTATCATAATAACGTCTGCCAATTTTTTAACATTATCTATAGCCGAATCTGTACATTTAAATATTTTTTTAAAAATCTTATTGAAATAAACATTATTATCAATACAGAGGCCGAATCTATAGTTTTTAGAATGTTTGTCTGTCTATCTGTCTGTCTGTCTGTTGTCAAAGACCACTTTATGGAAATTTTGACTCCTGTCAAAGTTGGTCGTCTATACAAGTCAGCTTATTCATAAATAATTATCAATCTGTCTGTAACTTCAAATATTTTGCCGATGGTAATTTATCTCGAGAACTAATATTGGCCTTGTTTTTATGGTTATACCAAAATATTTAATTTCGTTTCGGTATGTTAAAAATCTCGCTTCACATTTAATTTTGATGTTATAATGTTTTTATTTAAACGTGTTCTTCTATAAAAAACTGTAAAATATTATAGTGGGAGACTGGTGCCATAAAATTTGCATTCCTGATAGTGCGATTATTGGTATTTATTATGATTCATATTGAAGAAAAAATATATTAAATTACATAAACGTGTAAGGATAAGAGGTATTCTTGAATCCGCTTTGCTAATTTTTAATGCGCTACTATATTTGGCAGGGAAAAGCCTTAATTTATTCCTTCATCTACACTATTCTATACTCTAATGTTATAAAGAGGAAAGTATTTTTGTATGTTTGTAACGAATAAACTCAAAAACTACTGAACCGATTTAGATGAAATTTAGTTAGAAGATAGTTTGAGACCCCAGAAAGAACAGGATCAGAAGTACATAGGATATTTTTTAACCCGGAAATCATCCCTTAAGGGGGTGAAAATGGAGATGAAAGTTTGTATGGGGAAGCAACCCAAGGACGAACCCGAGCGAAACGAGAGTGAGTCGCTAGTTCAAAATAAGCTTATAAACTACTTACGTAATATTCGTGTCTTGAAAAATATAAAGGATGTGCATCGTTATCATTGGATGAATTTCCTGTTTGGATATTCTGAACTAACCTATCCATCACGCCTGTCACAGGAGTCACATTTCATAGATAACGATTGTACACTTTGGGAAAGGCTGGAATAAATAAAAATACTGCTTATGATCCTTTTGAGGCAGTCTTTTTCTAATATTTGTATTGTGTAAAATATATTTGGATTAGTTATTGACTTCTTGATTGACAGGTTCAAATCCCGGTTCTCGCACCTCTGATATTTTCATGTGCGAATCATTTCTAACATGATTACCACTTGCCTTACGGTGAAGGAAATATCGTGAGGAAACCTGCATGTCTGAGAAGACCTAGCAAGTTTTCAAAAGACATGTGAAGTCCGCCAACCCGCACTTGGCCAGCGTGGTGGACTATGGCCTTATCCCCCTCGTATTGAAAGAAAGCCCACCCCCAGCTGTGGGACGATAAAAAGTACATACAAGTTATTGACTTATTATATAAAAACGTCTTTTACTTCTGTTATACTTATTATTTAGATAATTTCAACCATTTTGTTTTACAACTAATCGTGTTAATTTGAAATAGGCTATTTATTTTATAAATTTCATCTCTATTGCTACCAATGCCGCGCCGAACTCTCACCCGTCCAATAAATGATATGACATTCAAATAGTTTAGTGGGAGGACTGGTTGACAAACAGACAAAACACACAGTAAACACACGTAAGGCCGTCGACCTGCCTTGATTAGCTTCCACGTGATTACTAATTTATCACATCGAGTCCTACCGGGAAAGTTGGCTAATGCATTCAGTTATACATTTTCGCTTCCTTGGAAAATTTGAAAGTCTTCCGTTGAATTGAAAATGGTTATAATGATTTATATTCGATTTAAACGTAACTCCTCCTTTACATAACTAGATATGTTTTTTTATGTAAATATTCTTTGGAAGTATACACTGTACTAAATTATACTTATACGTTGCTAAAGAGTTTACAGCGGAAATGTTCTCACAAATTTGCGCATACCTGAGTATGAAATGCTATTATATTAGGCATTATTCGGGCTTTCACATGAACCCTTTCAATCAAGTTATCTGAATGGGGCTCCATCAGTGACAAGCCTCATCGGTGCTTTTGTGTCGTTACCTCTCATTCTGTAATTAGGTATTTGGATTCGGCAAACAGGATGCTTAGCAAAGAAATGTTTTTTTTTTTAATCTTCATGACAGTTATTTGAACGGTATGTATTAATTTATAAAAAATCCATACTATTCATGGGAAAGTGTGTTTGTTTGTTTGTCCTTCTTTTACATCGAAACTGATGGACGGATTGTCGTGATTTTTTGTGTGGAGATAGTTGGAGGGCTAGAGAGTGACATAGGCTATTTTTTACCAAGAGAAATAATCTCATTCCCACGGTAAAACACATTATAATACAACCCAAAAATATATTTATGATCAGAATTACTTGAAACTTAGTATTAATGCTCTTTAAAACAATTAAATAAATACGTGTATTAGCATTTTTCGAAATTAATCCCGTAAGGGGGTAAAATGTGTGATAAAATTTTGTATAAAACCTTCCTTTTTAGAATTTTTTTTTATAGTTGTAGCGCAAGCGAAGCCGCGGGTTCTGTTAGTAAAAGATATAAAAAAAATAATAAAATTTTATGAAAACTTAAAAATAAATATTAAATTAACTTAATCTTTAGCAGAAAGTATTGGAATAATATTACGGTTTTAATAAAAATTATTGGTTACATCATGCTAGGATAGTCGAGGTCATTGTTGACGCATGTGCGAATTGTTGTGTCAACCCACGTTCCACGTGGTCTACACGAGCAACAAAATATCCTGTGGGAGATTTAAAAATAGTGTTATTCTCATCTAACTAGGGGCTTACTTGTTAAATCTTACATAATCAATATCTATGGAATATTTTAATCTAGCCAAAATTGTACTGGCAATAGAAGATAAAGTTATAGATATTTACTTCATTTTAATTAGACTTGATCCGGAATCGAACTCGCGATTTTAATAAGAGTAATAAAAAAAGTGTAGGATCTGTAAAACATTACACCGTAAAAGAATATTCGCGCAGTGCCATTGTACTTACTACATATATGATATTTCACCATAAAAAGAAACTCGAAAAATAAACCTACTAATAACAGATACTTGGACAAACCAATCGACTTTTTTAACACTAGTTTTTGCCTACGGTTCTGCGTGCGTGATAATACGTAGATAAATGATATTTCCCTATGTTAATCTAAGATATAGATAAGAATTCTTCATTTCTTTCGAATCTGAATAAAAACATCAAGACAGACACACAAGCTTACGCAATATTAGTATGATATGATATAAATCCTTCGTGTATAGATAGAAAAGGTGCAAAGTGTCCAGGTGTTCTAGAATAAATAATGATTAAAACTCATCGATTAATTGAGGATCGAGGACCTGCGCGTACATTCCTTCGTGCAGGTGGCGACCTGTCGGGACCGGTCTCGACGCAAAAACACCGCTTTGTGTTCACCGACGTTTATGCAAACGCTATGCATAATTAACATGTTAAGCTAATTAAATATTTTACTAATGCACTTTGGTTGATTGATATTTTATTTATCATTATTGATTTTTTTATGTAATTAAGAGAGATTGTGTTAAGGCAATATTAATGATATTATTATTATTTTATAATATACTTTAATTTAATTGCCCGCGGCTCCGCCCGCGTTGATATGACCAAAAACCAAAATCTTAGGTTTTACATATTAGTATACTCTTACAATGCAGTTTTTGTATTTTTTTCTCAGAAATGAGATATTTTCCCGCAATAAAAAGTATCCTATATGTTGACCCGGATAACCAGCTATCATCATACCAAATTTCATCAAAATCTGTCGAGTAGTTTTTTAGTAATGCGTTCCCAGACTGACAGACAATAATTCTAAAAACTAGATTCGCCTTTTGTATCGATAATAATGACCATTTCAAGTTTTTCAAAAAAAAAATTGACGTAACATCATACTACAGTTTATGGGTGGGATTATATCTATACTAATATTATAAATGCGTCTATCTGTCTGTTCCCCATTCACGCTTAATCCACTGAACTGATTTAAGGAAGCGAGGGTGAGTCGCTAGTAATTAATAAACTTTGCAGACAGATCCGCATGCAAAATCTAGTGCTGTTCAAAGATAAAGGATTTATTTATGCACGTATACGAGGTAGTCCAATGGATACACTACACTAACTAACACTAATACTAACAATTTATACCTATATGCAATTTAATTATAGCACTGTAGATTTTAAAATAAAATTTAATTAAGCTCTCCCGCCATATTATTTTATAATGCTAAGGATGTTATCTCAGTCAATGCTTCGTTGTGCTAATGGATCCGTATCGATTTCTTTATGTAAACCATCTTATTCGCAGTTCTTATAAATAAGTAGATATGGTGTGAAAAGTAGTATTCTTGCTACCAGATTTGGTTTGAGTCCTTCTTAGTAGATAATGGCTGAACAGAAATTACAGGTGATAAATAAATGGTTTTTGTATTCACTAGATAGTTAAAAGTAAAACGTTAATACATATTCTGATATACTTTTGTATTTTATTATATGTACTATCGACTCATGCTCGCTTCGCTCGGGTTCGTCCCTAGCTTGCTTCCCAATACAAATTTTCAGCCCCATTTTCATCCTCTTAAGGGACGATTTCGGAGATAAAAAGTATCCTATGTCCTTCATAGGGTCTCAAACTATCATACCAAATTTCAACTAAATCGGTTCCGTGGATCCAGAGATTACCATCTACAACGTCACAAACTCACTAACTTTACCTCTTTATAATATTAGTATAGATTAGTTTGTTTAACACCTCCAGGTAAATTTCTAAGAAATTAATTAAATTTTTAAGAAATCTATTGTTAACTGTAACGCCGGCGTGTCCGCGGTCGTGGAGGGATTATTTTTTACTTAAAAACCAATTTGTTGGGCAGAAAGTCAACTCTTAATAAAAGCTTTCGCCACAAGATGTCTACAACAATTTTCACACAATTTAAGTTTTAACTTTGAACTTATTATTCTTTACCACTTCTCAGCACTGTGCAATTTCCCTATACTTAAAAACAATTACTAAAACCTTTACGACTACAAAGTTCCGCATAACAGGAAAAAGGCAGGGGTTTTCATTAAGAAATAAATACTACAGGATCCGGGCAATGGTAGCCCAGTGGTAACGCGCGCGCTTGGGAAATCGAGTGAAGCGGGTTCACATCCCGGGTCTCGCACCTCTGATATTTTCATATGCGAATCATTTCCAACCTGACTTGTCTAAAAGTTAAGAAAAAGATCGTGAGAGAATCTAGCAAGTTTTTGAAAGACGTGAAGTCCATATATAATTTAAAAAAAGATAAATAAAATTAAACATAACTCTTCCAAATATTTACCTTAAATAAATGTAGAAAATACGACATTAGCCATTCAATGTTCCAACTAAGTCAGGGGTTGGCAGTTATGACGTGGCGAAAACAAAACGTGTTCAAATCGATTCCGTGCATTCCATCGCTACGGATTCTAAAAGAATGCGATGCGAGCTTTTAATGATTATAATCTCGATTCACAACTCGATTCGTCATCGTCTGATTTTGTTAATCGGATAGGCAATCGTGTGAAACAACAGATGACATGACACATTGCCATATACTTGCAAACTAATTTACTTTTATGTTTAATGAATCCTAGTGCTTATATCTTAGATTACAGCTATTATATCTACACTTTAACCATAAAGGATTGACCTTTCTATGTCTAATTAACAATAATAACGTCTAAAAGGAGCCAAATATAAAATTATAAGTAACTACCAGAACCCGCGATTTCGCCCGCGTTCAATCTACAAAAAAAAACTCTGGTTTTATTTTATATATGTATTTAATATTTATATAATATACCTATATATATTTATTTTGTTTGTTGACATTTATGACTACTGCTCCGTGGGTAGTAACATGATGATATATAGCCTTCTCAATAAACGGGATATCTAATGCACAAATATTTTTTCAATTCGGATTAGTAGTTCCTGAGATTAGAGCGTTCAAACAAACACACAAACTGCCTCTTTATAATATTAGTAAGCAATATATTAATCATTATGTCCTCAATTTGAATTTGTTAGTTCAAAATGTTATATAATTAAAAAATTGCAAGTTTAAACTTATACACGCTTCGGCCACGTAAAGATCGCAGATCGGTATTGAGAGCAGGGTAGCCCGTTACGGCGGAATAATAAAAAGTAGACATTTCGGAGAGTCCTGGAGTCAGGACGCGGTCGCATGGGAGCGGAATGCGGTCCGGCGAGCCGGTGAAGCCCGTTTTCATTATGACCAGACGGCAACCGAACGCGATGCATTGTCTTCAATATTATAGGTAAATATAAGGATGTTTAATCAGCGCTTGAACGTTTCCGGGATGAAAATTAAAGAATTTATTCTATTTGCTTTTTAAAAATATAATATGCTATTCAATATGTATATAAGGTAACGGGAAATGCTTACAAAAAAATAGTTAATAATCTAAACAAGGTTCCAAGATCTCTGACTTAGGATTATCTATTTGTGCAACTGTTGCTTGGGTATTAGTGTATGTAAATGGTAAGGTCGTATTGGTGCAATGTAAACGGATACAAAAAGCCAGCCTATAAAGTACAAACTTCGACTGAGCGGTTCGCCCGTAATTATTATGCCGTGAGAGCCGGACGATCACCTCGCCGAGTGCAGAGCATAACGCCACCGCGCATTGCTTTAATGACTGTCGCGAATTGCATGAAAATGTTTACTATCCGCTTGTTTGTATAATACCTTTTTATATTACTTTCATATATTTCTCACAGACTATACATATGTTTTTTTTATTAAAAAAAAACATTTCAAATAAATATTAATGATATGAAACACTCGTGTTTAGCGTAATATATTTTTTCATGTTTTGCCATAATCTTTTGTTTTATTACTACGAAGTAATATATGCCGCCATATGGCAGTTTCGTAATGGTCCTTCGTCTATTCGACTATGACATGTTTATGATGACCACAGACAACGTTGGTGGTTCGTTCAAAATATACAAATTACAATAATACTTCCAAACAATGCGGCGTTTTGTTTTCTTAAACGTTTCCGTTCGTAGAACGCATATACATTTCCTAATTTAAACCGGTAATGTAAAAGAAAGTAAGTATGGACGGAATATTCGAAATATATTAATACACTGTTTTATTTAAAATAGTTCAAGTTTCAATTGCTCATTTTAAGTTAAAAGTTGATCTTTTGACTAAGCCCCAGCGGGACTTGAACCCGCGACCGCTGGCACAGCAAGTAAGGTAAAGGTAACTACAAACTGAGCCAAACGTGTCGTCAAGTATTATGTCTGCAGTAATAATGAACTATTGTCAACTTCAGTCAATTAGGAGTTAACTGCGAAGTTATATTGCTAGACAAACTAACGCTAGTAGGGTGTCAAGAGATAGGCATCACGCGGCGTTATGAATGAACGTGGGGGACGGTAGGAATTCCAAAAACTCGAGTGGGCGACTCGGACTTACAAAAAAGTCGTCGATCCGGCACAAAGGACCAGAATCGACGTTTCTCGCTTTTTATCATAAATTGATTTTACTAAAGCTTTATTTTGTTACATAGTTGATTGGTATTCAATTAGGGATATAAAGAAGTTTTAATGTTGCCAATCGTAAGTATTAAGAAGACTGTTAACTCAGTTTCATAGCGTGATTGATACAAATTTGTATTTGTCGCTGACAGAAACACAGTCATAAATATGATTAATTCAATAGCTATTGCGGTATAAATATTTATAGCCACACTATAATAAAACACTTCATTTTCATTGTTTTGAATACGTTACATGCGATAGGGCGTGATCAAACAGCTGTATTTACCCCGGACTGCGTCGAGTAGTCACAGTTTGTGCCAAATGCACGACAAAAGCCTCTTATCGTGAGGGCCGCGAGAGTAGCACTAGCCTGGTCTACTTCTCGAATGTACTTTAAAATGTTTCTTAAGTACGTACAATAAAATTTACAACATATTATAGGATAGTTATTTACAATTAAAATATTTTAAGTTGAAACCACCACCAAATGAAGTTCCGAGTAGTCAAAGGTTTTGAATTATTATGATAATTATGGTACATTTTCGTGCGGTCCACAAAAAGGCGACTTAATACGACGTAAACGGTTGCGCTATGGTTTGTTAAAATAACATATTAATGAAATACTTATTTGGTTAACATGACAAAGACTGGTGTGGAATGCAGTTCATCTCGCCGGCGCTTGGACGGCATGATTGAAAACCTTGGTTCCTACGATCTGGTTTCAAATCACGTACATTGAATCTCGCATTTTATATGTCATTTAGTCCCTTGCAGGTATTCATACACCTGTTTGTACGTAGAGCGCAAAAGTTATAATTGCAAGTTATAACTGTTTAATATGTAGTAGGTACTTGTTTATATATTTTACGTTTATTGATTTACTATTTTTCCATAATATTTTCTTAGATTTACGCGAATATTTGACATCTATATAAATAATAAAAACTTTTTAACAAAAAAATAAAAACCGACTTCAAACAAAAGCACTAAAAAGTAAAAAATAACTGATTGGTAGTTTTCATTTACTATACATACCTAATCAAATATTTTCGAAGTCGGTGTGCTTTGGCTAAGTAATTAAAGCCTACCTATTAAATACAAAATATATATATTAACTAACAGTTAAATTTGTTCAGGTTTGTAGATAAAACATATGTTAAAAAATAGTCTCGTTAAGAGAACAAAAAGTCAAGAATCATGAGGGTCATACATTACAGTATCTCATATATCTCTGTGTAACATTTAATGAGCAGTTTTGCTTTGTGCCGTACCTGGGGAGGGTCCTTTATACACACAGTTTGTCCTCTCAAGCAAATGTTTGTCGTGGTCGTACTGTTTTGTTTCCGGATACCTGACAAAGCTAGCGATGTTTACTTATTTATTACGTTTGAACAGGCGAATTTTTTGAAAGGCGAGGCTCTCTAAGAAATGGGGGCTGTGATATTGATTTTTATGGACGATTAATTTCTAATTTTCTGTATGGAAACTATCTCCCTTGGGACATTTTGTATTCGCACTGTATTTCTATCTTCATATAGCTTTCTTTATTTTTACCAAAGATCTATATTTAATTTTGATATTATATAATGGTATATTTAAATATGTAAATTTTATTATATACAATGACTAGCGGCTCACCCTCGCTTTGCTCGGGTTCGTCGCTAGGTACATTTTTAATAGATATTAGTCATATAAATTTTAATTTTTTTTTTGTTAATAATATTGACAAATATTGACATTAATATTTATACGATACTAACGTCACTTAATTGTTTTGCCTTCCCGAAACTTCTCCACTAACACTTAAACTTTATGGTATGGTATTAAAGTTCAAATTGACTTTTAAGTATTATTACGAATCTTTTGTATGGGAGTATAGAAAACTGTTGTTTTCAGACTTTTTCAGGCAATTGTTTTAAATTTTTCTCGCCGTAAGAACCATCCTCGTACTTCAAAGAATATTCTAAAAAAAGAATTAGCGAAATCGGTTCAGCTGCTCTCGAGATTTTCGCTTACCAACACATTCAGCGATTCATTTTTATATTATTGAGATATATATTTATCATATTTAAATTATTCATTGAACATTGGTTAAAATGATCTACATTAGGTACAATTGACTAATAAATGCTTTCTATCAGGAAAACCTAAAAATCCAATATGAGATCTTTTGATTTGATGTATTTTTTTTTCAAATTTCTTTTATTATATTTTTATGTAAACCGTATAAAAATATAATCAAATATATATATATATATATATATATATAATATTTGATTATATTTTTATACGGTTTACATAAAAATATAACAAAAGAAATTTGAAGAAAAAATACATCAAATCAAAAGAATGAGATCTTTTGATTTGATGTATTTTTTCTTCAAATTTCTTTGTTATATTTTTATGTAAACCGTATAAAAATATAATCAAATATATATATATATATATATATATCTATATATATATATATATATATATATATATAGTATTATTTTAGTTTGATAAGATTTATTACATTTATATTTATTTATTATTACTGTAAAGTAGATATAGCCTAAATTGGTTTGGTTGTATGTTGTATTCAGCCCTTTTTTAACGTCCCACTGCTGGGCACGGTCTTCCCTTCAATACGAGGGGGATCAGGCCATAGTCCACCACGCTGGCCAAGTGCGGGTTGGCGGACTTCACATGTCTTTTGAAGACTTGCTAGGTTCTCTTAGATATGCAGGTGTCCTCACGATGTTTTCCTTCACCGTTGGTTTGGTTAATAAATGAAAATACCTATGTGAAAATATCAATTAAAAAAATTGAAAATTAATAATGCGCTTTACGCGTGTCACATCAGCATTCAACAATTCCTCTATAATTGGGTTGAGCTATTAAATTTCCACTTATACGAGTATCGTACTTTGATCGACGAGTGTAATGCGTCACACGATGAAAAAATAATTAGTCGATTTCAAATCTAATTAGTGATAACTATACATGCCTACATCAAATGAGGGAAAGAATTAATATAATGCATACAGATTGTACGCATTACAACACTACAAAAAAAACTGTGTGTGTACTTATGTACGCACGCACGTAAGAAGTTGTACTTCTTTAGCGTTATAGGATAAAAATATCTAAAGATTTCATCCCGTATGTCACAACTATCTGTTTGTAAAAGGAATGCAGCTAACTTTATCATGTCGCTTTTTGGCTGTCGGTGTGCGCGCGCATCGTAAATATTTTACGCTCATAATATTTTGCAAACGTGCCAAAGCAAGTATAATTTCAAAAACTTACGACCATTTTTGCACAGTAATTACAATATGACATTTACCTGATATTGTATTAGGTTTACTTTAGCCGACTTTTCTAGCCCGAGCCTATATCTCAGAAGGTAGTTCCTTCCTTCTACAAAATCTATACATGAATATAATTCTGAGCCGAATCTGTACATTAAATATTTTTTCAAAATCTTATTGAAATAGTCATTATTATCGATACAGAGGCCGAATTTATAGTTTTTAGAATTTTTGTCTGTCTGTCTGTCTGAGAACGCATCACGAGAAAATCACTGGACAGATTTTGATGCAATTTGGTATGATGGTAGCTGGTTATCCGGGTCAACATATAGGATACTTTTTACTACGGGAAAATATCTCTGAGAAATATATACTAAACGTCAAAACGTGTATTATATTTTCTTTTAGGTAATATTTCACTTAAAAGATGAAGCATTTGTTTCTAATGTCAAATATTTTTATTCGACTTCAAAAAGAGAGAAAGAAGGTTATTGTGTATAATTTAATCTTCAAAGTCGATTTTAACCTCCACTTTTTTCTACTCAACCAGTTCATGCGATACATGTCGAAACTTGTAGGTAAACGAAATTCTTTATTGTTATTGTTAAAAGTGACGGTGTGTTTGTTGGTTCATGTTGCACGCTGAAAATACTATTATTGTACCAAAGAGGATATATTGTAGGCTAATTTATCCTTTATCTTTTTGATGGGTTCCGGATAAAAATGATGATCACAGATCACCATTAGATGTTTGCCTATTATAAATATAATAAATGCAAATAATTCATCCCATTTCTAGACGGATAAGGCCATAGTCCATCACGCTGGACAAGTACGATTGACGTATCTACTTCACATATTTTACGAAAATAAGTTAGGTCCTATCTGACAAGCAAGATTTATTACAATGTTTTCACTCACCACAAGGCAAGTGGTAATCATGTTGAAGAGGATTTATCCAAGAAAACCTCTGAGGTGGAACTAATGGGCTTGAATCCGCTTCACTTAATTTTCGCGAGCACGTTACCACTAAGCTACCTTCACTTACACTTCAGTCTATAGCAAAACGTAAGCCTTAGCTTACCATTTGTCATATATATGTGAGTTTTAGTGTAACCGAATAAATAAATATTAAATGAGCATAATATACGAAAACTAGCGACTCGCCCTAGCTCCGCTCGTGTTCGTCCCTGGTTACGTTTTAACGTTTAGTATAGATTTCTCAGAGATGAGATATTTTCCCGTAGTGAAAAGTATTCTATATGTTGATCCAGATAACCAGCTATCATCATACCAAACATCAAAATCTGTCCAGTGATTTTCGTGATGCGTTCCCAGACATACAGACTAAAATTCTAAAAACTACAGATCCGGCCTCTGTATAGATAATAATGACTATTCCAATAAATATTTAATGTACAGATTCGACTCAGTTACAATTTTATTATATGTCATCTTTACTAATATTATAAAGATGTAAAGTTTGTGGGGTTGTAGGAAGGAGGTAATCTCTGGATCCACTGAGCCGATTTAGTTGTTTATTAAGAAGATAGTTTGAGCCCCTGGGAAGGGCATAGGATACTTTTTATCCCGGAAATCATTCCTTAAGGGAGTGAAAATGGGGATGAAAGTTTGTATGGGGAATCAACCCAACCCTAGTAAATAATAAAGTTTTCAGCAAAATTACTATTATTAGGAAAGAAAATCACTTAATTTTTCCAAAATATGAAAAATATGAAGCATTTTAATCGTGACCGCATAACCGTTCTCACGTAATCCCGTGTGAGATATAACACTAAAGTTGCTTTCGGGGTCTTCGGGACCGCAATAAAAGTCTACCTGCTTGAGTAGATCGTATCTCACAGTCAAAGGCGCCGGCCGCCTACACTACACAACATTCACAAATGATTTCCATCTGTATTCCTACGAGTTATAGTTCATTTTACAATGTTCCATCATTCAAAGAAACTTATAACGGTGTAGAATTAAAACACTTTTGTTGTTAGATCTTTGTTTTTGGTCTTGTATGCATTAGTCATAAATGGCATTAGTCGTGTTGTGCAGTTTCGCTCGATTGACGATAGATAGATTACAATCTGCTTTGTTAAATCATTCTGACTTAAAAGTAGTACTTGTTATACATAAAATAACATGAAGTTTGATTTCAAGGGATTATAATTTTTATAAATCGATTAAAAATCTATTTGACTGACTTCCAAAAAAGGAGTATGACACACGTAATTTTCGCTACTTGGGTCATTTTTATTAATGAATTGTTTTCTTTAATTGTTCTATGTGTATGTAATGATTGCGAAATAAATGAACGAGTTCAAGGAGAAACTAAGAAGAGAAAAGACCAAGGAAAGCACAGGTGGGCATCTCGGTGGGCGATGTACCATGTGGGATGCTCCAGGTACTCCTTTAATAACAAAGAGGATCGTAGGAGCCACCCCTGGTCAATCTGGTCTGTCTCGGCAGGCCAGCCGTCAGGGTGTCGTAGCTGAGTGCGTGTGTAATCCTGCGACACCCCATTTAGTTGGAGATGGTTCCGTTGGTATTAAGATTTTCAAGTCGGTGAGTCATAACGACTCGTATGCAGGTGGTATGTGGAAATGCCTTTCCCAATGTGACAAAAAGTCTCTTTCTCGCACAGGGTTATCAGTTTGAAATATTAAGTCAATACATATAGTTGTGGTGAAATTTACGGGTCAGCTCACAGTCATACTAGAAAAATAAAGTGGTATTGTATGTATGTATATAAATTTTTTCTTAGTTACATTATATCCACGTGTAATGTGTGTATTTTAAGCATTTAAACTAAGTAAGCAGTTTTGCATATTGTTTATCTACAAAGCATAATTTGATTATCACAATTTCAATGTAATCCGATGCAACATCAAAAATGACGACGATTCATATAGACATTATTTATCTAATAAAGTATAGATATTAAATAATCTATAATCTATCTATACTAATATTATAAACAGGCAGAATTTGTTTGTTTGAACGCGCTAATCTCAGGAACTGCTAATCTGATTTGAAAAATTCTTTTTGTGTTTAGATAGCCTGTTTACTGAGGAATGCTATAGAATATATATTTATTATATAGTGTGTCTATTTAGATGGACTAAACATTAAAACGTACCTAGGGACGATCCCGATCGAAGCGAGTGTGAGTCGCTAGTATATGAAAAATATTTCATATACCTACATATTCCATAATTATTCATATTATATCCATATAAATTATACATTACAATTGTTTATTACTGCCTTTTAAGCAACTGCAGTGTAAAGGACTCGTTAAAACGAATCTTATGGGTCCTAATATAAATTTTTTACTAATAGCAATTCACATACGAGTACTTTTATATAAAACTAGCGACTCACAGCGGTTGATTCCCCATAAAGACTTTCATCCCCATTTTCACCCCCTCAAGCGATGATTTCCGGGAGAAAAACTATCCTATGTCCTTCCCAGAGTCTGAAACTGTCTTAATCTATCTAATTTCATCTAAATCGGCTTTAGTAGATCCAGAGTTTACCCCCTACAACGTCAAAAACTTACAAACTTTACCTCTTTATAATATTATTAATATAGAAGTATAGATTAGTTTTTCCCGCGGTTTCGCTCACGTGATAGCTGGGGCGGGGATTAAAGGTCCATACCCAGGATGCAATCTATGTCCTTGCCAAATTTTATCGAAAACTGTTCAGCCACAACAGTTTGAGCATGAAAAAGTTACAGAAAAAGTTACTTTCACATTTATAATATTAGTATGGATGCAACACTAAAATCTATCACAGACGATGTATTTTGTTCGTTAAGTTGTTTATACAAAATTAAAATAATTTGTAGCTATGCATTACAAATTTTATTCTGCAAAGGGGGATAAAAGACTTGATACGACAGATAGACAGATTAATATACAATTTACTAAGGTTTTCTTATTCCACGTAACGTTGGCGAAATAATCTGTGCTTAACTGGCACTCTTTGATGCCACTAACAAGAAAATTGAACGGAAGGTTTTCTTATTTACAGCATACTCTTAAAGTTACGTAATCAACCAACTAAAAGCTCTAGAATGGAATGTACATACCAATTTGTTTACTTATAAAAATTCTTCGGAAACGCCTTACGTTCGGTATAAGGCTGGGCGCATAGCCAATGCTTAGATTTTATTTGCTATAAAAATATTATTTTATTACATAACATCAAGTATTAAATTAAGTTATTTTAATCTTAAAATCTATTAGATAATCTATACGTATAGTAAAATTCTAGCTTAGTCGAATCTGTACATTAAATATTTTTTTTGGAAAATCTTATTGAAATTGTCATTATTATCGATACAGAGGCCGAATCTATAGTTTTTATAATTTTTATCTGTCTGTCTGTTTGGGAACACATCACGAGAAAACAACTGGGCAGATTTTGATGAAATTTGGTATGATGATAGCTGGTTATCCAGGTCAACATATAGGGTACTCTTTACTGCGGGAAAATATCTTACCTCTATGAAATCTATACTAAACGTTAAAACGTAACTAGGGACGAACCCGAGCAGAGCAAGGTTGAGTCGCTAGTAAATAATATATTTTTTTGTTTGGTAGGTATGCTTGGAAAAAATATTACCATCCATCTAGGGTAGTCGGATAATAATCTTGGCGTAACATTTAATGGGTGATTATCTTACACGATATAAGGGAATGCGGGTACCGCATCAATTAAACGTAGAGATTAAACGTAAGCGAGAACGAGTTGGGTGTGGGCTTATAGTTATAACGAAAAGGACAGCTTAGGCTTATTAGTAAATTATAAAGTGCGGCTGTAACAAAGCATTTGTACTATTTATAAAATGATTACAAAGCTTATGAAAGCTGTTCCCGTTAGGGTTATCAATCGACAAAATGAAAGACTAAACATCTGTTAAAATATTTCTAACTTCAAAAAGGAGGAGTTTACTTTCAAAGTTATTAGAAGGTGAATTTATAAAAATCTTATTATACATCGACTTACATCGACTTACATATATATATATATATATATATATATATATATTGCGTATACTATATTAGTAAGATATATGTATGTGAAAGCTGTTATACAATTGTTCTAGTTTCTTGAGTATCGCAAATTACGTACAGATTTTAGCAAAAACATAGATGCATAACATCAAACACGATCGCCGGCTGACCTACATGCCGATCTATTTTCACACAGTCGGTACCGAAACTGATTTCTCTTTGTAACTCCCACTTGCTGTTAATCGTACTCAATTATTTCTGGATTTATTTCAATATTTTACAGGAATTTTACAACTATAGTTTGGGTGTCCATTTGAATTAGAATAATTTGATTAGAAGCTGACAGTCGTTTTTAATTTGACTTTTTTTTTAAAGAGCAAAAATATACAAATTGTCAAATCATAGGTTTAATAAAAGATTTTGCTAGTTTACTTATTGAATAATAAAATATATTTTATGCATGCTAAAAAAATATTTCATTAAAAAAACTATATAATTTTTAAATATTCCTTTTGAAAAACGTCAAAGACAAAAAATCTTTCAGTTTTATTTTAATTTTCATTTCCCAGTTAAAACTGATTTCGATATTTACAAGTCCAATTAAAATTAATGAAACAGACGCGACATTTCGAATATCAATTTGGTTCTGCGGTTATAAAAAAGTAATTGTTACAATTTACTCACCGTTGTGGATTTGTTATCAAGGATCGCGATTCGATTACCGCGCTAAGTAAATATTTTTTTATTTGTAACAGGAACTCCTTTGGAGTATTTTCTCGCTCGCTGTCTCACAGAAAGTTGATGTATAAATAAATAATTTCTCTTCAGTTAATAAGATACACTGATTGTGAGTTCAAAATCACTGGAAATATTTTTTTAAGACGCTCAGAAAAGCCTTTAAACAATCTTTAGGTAAAACTTACATCGATTAGTTATGTCGTTGTTATGTAAAAAAGGATTTCCCTACAGATACAGTTTCTTTATATAAATAGTTAGGAATATTTATTAAAATTCTGGTTCTCCCTTGAATATTAATGCTATAATTTTTACAATAATAAGTCTTATTACGCATTACGAAAACATCGTATCTTTCAATGAATTATATATCATTTCATTCACAAACTTGCGGTTTTCCTCTTGAAACAGAGCAATGAGCTCGATGTTTATAAAATATTTACACATCCAAGAATAATGTTTCATCGCTCCTATTCATAATAATGGATCCTGTTAATAGAATTAGCTTCGGCGAATTCCAAACGTAAACTAACCATAACTAGATAAATTTCACAGACAAGTTTACAGACGCTTTGTGAAATTATTTCTCTGACTTTTTAACTGTATTATTTTTTATTAATTAATAGGTATAGAATATTAAATTAATACATTAATACGCCATTGCTTCTTTATTACTAAAATCTACAAAAAAAAAGAAATTATTTCTCACAATGTTTTCCTTTACCGTAAGATAAGTGGTAATGATGTTGGAACTGATCGTACAGGAAAATATCAGAGGTGTGAGACTCGGGATTCGATTGAACCCGCTTCACTCGATTTCCCAATCGAGCACATTACCACTGGGCTATCACAGCCTCAAAATTCAATAAATTATTTAATACTTAGATATAGAAAAGATAGTTTTGTTTTAACTGTCAATAAATTATTATTTTTTACAACATAATATCGATAAATTCAATAATACCTAGACATATTATCAAGATGTTAATAATAACACATGTTATCAGGAGCTATTAATGATATATCTTTATAGTTCCACTTATTATTTTCTAGGTCGTCTATGTAATTATCTTTAACCAGAAATACATTGTAGAAAGAGAATCAAGTCTGTGGTAAAGATTAATTAAATTATTATCGCTTTATAGTATGTATTTTCCAAATGTTAGAATTTAATTGATGTATATATAATATGTGAGTATAGAAAATACTTAAAAGAGTATTCTTCATATATCTATACTTTATAAAGGCAAAAAAAATCTGATGAAAAAATTACATTTTTTTTGTCATGATACAACTAATCAATAATAATGCTTACTATATTAATATTTAATACTATTTAGTTTTACTTTATTGGGATATTCCGGTGGGAAATTACAATATACTAATATAGTGTAATGTGAACATTAACTTATTTAAAATATACATTACTTGTAAAATATTTATAATTAAGTATACATTTTGTTTTGTATATATATGATATTATAGAGGCAGTGGTAGCCCAGTGGTAACGCGCTCGCTTGGAAAACCGAGTGAAGCGAGTTCAAATCCCGAGTCTCGCAACTCTGATATTTTCATGTGCGAATCATTTCCAACATGATTACCACTTGTCTTAAAGGTGAAGGAAAACATCGTGATGAAACCTGCATGTCTGACAGAATCTAGCAACTTTTCAAAAGACATGTGAAGTCCGCCAACCCGCACTAGGCCAGCGTGGTGGACTATGGCCTGATTCCCCTCGTACTAAAGGGAGGCTCGTGCCCGGCAGTGGGACGTTAAAAAGGGCTGAATACGATATTAAGTATATTTGTAATTTCCTTTATTGTTCATTCTGTTTACAATTAAAAATATATTTAATCCCTCCACGACCGCGGACACGCCGGCGTTACAGTTAACAATAGATTTCTTAGAAATTTACCTGGAGGTGATATACATAAATTACATTTTAAACTTGGCGCTGCACAGCCGTGCTCCAAGATACAGTCGATTAGGTTCTCGGTAATTTTCACGGTAGCCTCTTGAAGTGCTATTATTAGGAAATGTTTACAAGCAAGCTAACGCCGCGCATTAGTGTAAGTAATTCCGCGATAAAAACGTAACAGCTGCTCAACCAAGCGGCTATACATGATTAAGAATATTGTTACTGAAATTAAACTGATTTAATTATTTTAAAACGTGTGCTTTATGAGATGATTGTTTGATAGCTTAGGTGCTACCTGAACTTTCAAGACTTTGAGTCACACTTGTGATGAAGAGTCGACTCACCCTAGGTTCGCTCGGGTTCGTCCCTATCTTGATTCCCCATGCAAATTTTCATCCATATTTTCACCCTTTATGGGATGATTTTCGGGATGAAAAGTATCCTATGTCCTTCCCAGGGTCTCAAACTATCTTCTTACCAAATTTCATCTAAATCAGTTCAGTAGATCCAGAGATTACCCCCTACAACCTCACAAACCCACAAACTTTATCTCTTTTTAATATTAGTATAGATAAAGCATGAAAACAACAACAAAACTAAATTTATTGTGTGTTCAAAATTTATTAGAAAATATATCCCAAAATTACATTAAAACTTAGAGTAGTAGTATAAAAAAATGTTTTAAAAGAAAACAATATCGAATGTGCAACAATACATAATAAATTCATTTCTAAGGGTTGATGTCAGGCAGGCGGTCGGTCGTAGAACTATTTCAAAATTCTATCAGCAGTACAGAACATGTACTGCGACGAGCCCAAGTGATTGGGAAATGGGCAGGGATATGATGAAAGCATGAAAACTGTTAGTGAAATTGTGTTTAAATTTACCATTAAGAAAACTCAACAAGCGAGTTCTTCGAGATTTATTTAACACTAGCGACTCATCCTCGCTTCACCCGGATGAGTCCCTTGCACTAACAGTAGCCTAAGTGTTACTCCAAGTCATATCCGTGTACTAAAAATTCAAATCCATATAGATGTCACAGCATGATGGAGTAACAAACATACAAGTTTTCGCATTTTTATAGTATTTTAATAGATGACAGTGATTAGATAAAAATTGTCATCCAAGAAATTTATTAATAAAATCGTCCATTCTTCTTCGTAAGAGAAGTAACATAATAATGGGGCATGCCATACTATTTCTATATATTACTAGCATTGCCCGCGGCTCCGCCCGCGTTCAGATGACCAAAAACCAAATTCTTAGCCTTTACATATTAGTATACTCTTACAATACAGTTTTTGTATTTTTTCTCAGAAATGAGATATTTTCCCGCAGTAAAAAGTATCCTATATGTTGACCCGGATAACCAGCTATCACCATACCAAATTTCATCAAAATCCCTCTAGTGGTTTTTCTGTGATGCGGTAACAGACAGATAGACAGACAAAAATTCTAAAAACTATACATTCGGCCTCTGTATCGATAATAATGTTTATTTCAATAAGATTTTCCAAAAAATATTGAATGTACAGATTCGGCTTAGTTACAATTTTATTATATGTATAAACATAAAAACCAACATGTTGCAGTCAAACTTATCGTATCAAATAATAAGTTAATTAATATTTATACCTACCAAAATTAATCTGGCAAAAAATATACCACACCAAATTTTATATACATTATTTTAATTTATGTACGTCTTAAAGTATACTCGTAATATATTTTTAATTCTATATCGTTTTATTTCTTTTTAGTTTTATCGTTTTATATGCCATCGCTTACGATTTTAATTAGCTTCTTGTATGCGGCTTATGTTAATTAAGTGCAAATATATTCTGATTATTTTTTGTATACTATGGGTTTTAGATAAGGGCTTATATATATAATAAGGGCATAAATATTGGTATTTATTCACGCTATTACCTAATTTTCATAGGATTTAGGCTACCGCGTGCTTCTGATTCTTAATGCGCAAACCCACAAACCTTTGTTTCGTGAAAAATCGAACCTGTTGCCTACTTCTGGCGTTGTAATGACTATTAAATTCTAACACAAACTCCACAACAGTAGTACTTTCTGATTAGACGACGATTAATTTAAACGTGATGTATTCGAAAGTAAAATTAGATAGTCTTTAATATAAATTATATAAAAAAAAATTAATCTATTAATTAAAAACAAAGTAACAAAAAAATCATACAGACGATTAGTTTCCCTTATTGTTAACGTAGTTTAGTTTTAGTTTCCAGTTTTACTAGATTCACTTCAAACGTCCCCAAGCCAATTTTACCAATGATTAATATACATAAGTAGGTACAATTTTGATACCGTAGGATTTAATTATATTATAACTAGCAGAACCCACGGCTTCGCTCGTGCTATAATTATTAAAAAAACCTCTAAAAAGGTAGATTTCTTACAAAGTCTTCCCTATTTTACCCCCTTATAGGATGAATTTTGTAAAATGTTAAAACACGTATTTATTTAATTGCATTGAAGAGCATTTATAGTTTGAAGTGATTCTGATTCTTCATAAATATTTTTTAGGTTGTATTATAACGTGTTATCCCGTAGGAATGACATAATTTCCCGCCGTAAAAAGTAGCTTATGTCACTCTCCAGCCATCCAACTATCACTCCGTTTCGACGTGAAAGAAAGACAAACTAACAAACACACTTTCACATTTATAATATTAGTATGGATATTAATAAACCTCTTCATATCTTAAAGATCTTATATTTATTTCTTTCGTATGACTTCATATCAAAACAAGGTAACAAATAAAGCGTAAAACCAGCTATAGATGAAATATTAAATAGGTAAATTAAAAACACATTTTTAAAATTCAAGAATTGCTTCGTCTGGAGCCAATTCAAGACAGAGAATCAGTTCATAAGTATGATAAAAATTGATTATCCTCGAAACTAAATCAAATCAAAAACCAAAAATGTATTTTCGCTCTTTTTTTTGAGAAAGTTATTCTTATTGAACTTGCAAGATATGACCCAAACAAACAAACCAACTAACAAACATTGCAAGCTAAATAAAAACTTTTAACTTGAAGAATTTCATATTAAAATAGTAGCCACTCACCCTTGCTTCGGTCGGGTTCGTCCCTATGTACGTTTTAATGGTTAGTATGGAATAGATAGTGGATCCTTTAATCTGTGAAAAACAAATCTATCCCACGGGAACCGTACTTTTTTCCAGGATAAAAAGTAACCTTTGTGGTGCTCCAGACTATAATCTATTTTTGAGCCAAATTTAATCTGCATCCGTTCAGCCGTTCTGGCGTGATTGAGTAACAAACTGTCGTATTTATAAAGAAAGTAAGATTTTAATACTTTAAAATGTTATATAATTTGTATTGAATTTAATGATATTCGTCCTTCGTCATTGTAAGTGTTGCAGAATTTCTCACGTTTTACACGTATTGTAATTTGTACAATAAGAAAAATAATGACTCGCTTTGTTATGCTTTTATATAAGTAATAATAAAAAACACAGATTTTCATCTACAGATATCTATATAAATAAAAATGTGGTTGACTGTAGTTTTGTAAATAAATATTTTCCCGCAATAACACTAGATCAAACGAGCGAGCTTTCCGGTCGAGGACGCCTACCCTTAACTTTTACTGGCTTACTTAACTGAGGGGTTTGACACAAAAAGTATTACTTTAAAGCATCTATATGTATATTTAAGTTAATTTATATAGTTATAAGACGATAACTAGTAATTAAGAAGGAATTTACAGGAAATAGGGCAGTAGGGTGTATAATGTTTTATATACGTCCGGTTTTAAAATCATATGTATGATTATTAAGGATAGAAGGTTCTGGTCTATACTTTTCATATATTTATTTGAAATAAGTTTTGGATTAATTATCGTGGATGAGACTCTTCAAAACGAATCAAATAACTCAATTAAATCCCGGGGGTTGAAGAGTTACCCCCCAACGTCCGTTGTCTTTGTCGTTGGGAAGCCAAGAAACGCACAGGAAGGTGACCCACTTCGGTGGGCGATTTACCATGCGAGTTGGTACTTCTCTGACGGCATAGTGAACCGTTAGAGCAACCCCATGGTTGTTGTAGTCTGCTTCAGCAGACCTGCCGTTGGGGCATCGTGGTTAAGTTTGTAAGCGATCCTGCGAAGCCTCATTAAAACGGTGGAGGTTTGGTTGGATATTAGTTGGTAGTACTTTCATTTCTAGCTGGTGAGTCTCATATATTCAAAAAAAAAGGGTTGAAGAGTTACCACCTCTTGACTCCATCATGATCTGACATAATCATCAATTTATATAGAAGTTAAACAAAATTAAACTACCTATACCGGTTATTTAGTTAGCTAAAAGTGAAACTTATAAAAGTGCGTTAACATAAAATAATTTAAATATCTCGGCCGGCTGACTCGAATATCTTTATGGCCAATAAAAATATTTGCTTTAAGTGGGAATCTAACCCGTGGTCTTCAATAAAAGATAATACCTACTAACTACACACACCCATTGCGTTTAAAGTACATTGTAAACTGTAAATTACATTATCGACCAATGCAAAATTCTTTCACTTGCAAATTTGCAGAAGGTATATATTTCTAAATAACGATATAAGTTATTTTTTAAATGTTTTTCTTAAAATGTACCCCAAAGAAATCTTACCCCTAAAAACTCTTATAATTATTTTTACTTTCTTAGATTTACGCGAATATTTGAAGTCACTTATATAAATTATTGATCATCTATACTTCAATAATATTAAATATTATAAAGAGGTAAAGTTTGTGAGCTTGTGACGTTATAGGAGGTAATCTCTGGATTTACTGAACCGATTTAGTTCAAATTTGGTAAGAAGATAGTTTGAGACCCCGGAAAGGACATAGGATACTTTTTGTCCCGGAAATCATCCCTTAAGGGGGTGAAAATGGGGATGAAAGTTTGTATAGAGAATAAAGCTAGGAACGAAACCGAGAAAAGCAAGGGTGAGTAGCTAGTATATCATATACCACACGAGTAAAGTCACAATCAAAAAGTAGTTCTGTAATATGCAAGAATGTAATAAAAGTATTAAAATCGCAACACGTACATACATACTCGTATTCTTATCTGGAATATGTTAAAGGAGTCATTGTAATTCTTAAGTTATCGTTTCTAGAAAATGCATAATATCAACTTCACATTATTCTATTACATGGAAAATATTTTGAGGTAAATAAACTTTGACAAAGGGTAAAAGGTCGTGTCTGTTTAATTAATTTATTATGTTTTAACGTTTAGTATAGATTTCTCAGGAATGGGGTATTTTCTCGCTGTAAAAAGTATCCTATATGTTGACCCGGATAACCAGCTATCATCATACCAAATTTCATCAAAATCTGCCCAGTGGTTTCTCGTGATGCATTCCCAGACGCATAGAAATTCTAAAAATTTAGTATCGGCCTTTGTATCTATAATAATGACTATTTCAATAAGATTTTCAAAGAAATATTTAATGTACAGATTCGACTCAGAATTTTATTATATATGTATATATGTAAGCTTTTTATATATTTCCAATTTTTTTTACTTGCTCGTAAAACTTTTACGTAGTAAAATAGACTGTATTATTATTATTGAATAAAGCTTATATTACACCATCAAGATATACTTTGTAGATATTAATGTGTGGGACTAATTCCTATTTGGGTCTCACGTAAGATAAGTAGATAATTATTGTATTACAATATTGTTAACAAATATTACATACTTTAAAAGGTCAACTGTTGAGTTTATCGCTGGTACTTTTCTACAGAACTGCCTTCAGATCCGGTGGTAGATTCCTCACGAACTTGCATACTGATATTTACCTAATTTAATTTTTTTATATGTAAAAAGTGACGATTTATTAAGTGCTTGTAAAAGTTTATTTATCTAAACTTAAATACTTTACTCCTGTTGGGTGTTTCAACTTTTCTACTGCCCTTAATTGTGTAAAAAATAACACATCTTGATAAAACAATTTCTTTGAAAAACGTTAACAACCGTTGCACACTCCGCTGCACTCATGTAACAAAAGATATTTTCTGTCCTACTCTAGTAAGCTTTCGATGCGCAAGCGCAGGTAAGGGGTGATTCATCGAACAATGAGTTATTATTGACATCATGCCCCATTCACTTTGTGTTATCCAAAAGTATTATAAATTAACTTATAATTTTAGCAGTAAATACCTTTTTTATCTAATTGATATTCAAAAATGGCTTACTAATAAAATTAGCATTAAGTAGGCGCTAATAAATATTCCGAAGACAACTTGGATGCATAGATAGATTTATTGATGCTTAGTGCCCACCAAGGGCAGACTTATTCTGATTTATTATCGAGTCCAGTGGCGCCGCGTCGGCCACATCTTGAATTTTTTTATTTGCTTCTAAAATTAACGTATATTTTATTTCAATTTGCCACGCTTAGCTCGTTAGCTGTAGCAATACGATTTAATATATTGTAATTGTCTTTTTCAGTTTCTTGATGGTGGTATCACGATAATGTGAATTTTTACCATCATTTTACTGCTCAATTTATTTTTAGCTTTCCAAATCATCTTTGAATAGAAACGAGAAAAGTTTGTGACGAAAGTATTTTTTAATATTCATATATTTTTCTCCAAAAATTTTCTCCATTAAGTATATTGAAGATGAAAAAAGTGCTTTTATTTATTCATGATTACCAGAACCCGCGGCTTCGCTCGCGCTAAAACTACGAAAAAGTCTCTAAAATGGTAGTTTCATACAAACTTTCATCCCCTATTTTACCCCCTTATAGGATGAATTTCGAAAAATGCTAAAACATGTATTAATTTAATTTTATTGAAGAGCATTACCAAGTTTCAAGTAATTCTAATCATAAAATTTTTTTTTTGTTTTGTATTATAACGTATCTTCCCGTGGGAATTAGATACTGTCCCGCGGTAAAAAGTAGCCTATGTCACTCTTCAGCCCTTCAACTATCTCCACACAAAAAAATGATTGAAAGAAGGACAAACAAACAAACACACTTTCACATTTATAATATTAGTATGGATTATCAAATAAACAAGTGCTTCATGAAATTGATGACTCAATAAATAAAATTTATCAAATTACTTTTCAATAATAAAAAAATGTGCTGATAATTTTCCATAATTGTCGTAGTGGTCTAGATATGTCTATATGTTGGAGGTTGCAAGGTGCATTCCCGTTTAGGGCTAATATTTATTTAAATGATATTAATATTTTCTAATATCTATGTATGTTTTCTTTGTAAATTCATGGACAAAACACTTAGTGTAAAAAGTAAATTTAGTGAAACTACTGATTTATCCTGCTTTGCTCAGGTAGGTTCCTAATAATGGTAGCCTGTGTTACTCCTGGCAGTCATAGTCTACCTGTGAAAGTACTAAATTTTATCCAAATCTGTACAGCCGTTTTAGCGTGAACGTAACAAAAACACACATGCATACATACAAACCTTCGTACTGTTTATATTATATTAGCAGATATATGCATCTTTTAAAAGCTATTATTGAACAATTACCACTTTAACACAGGAAGACATAAAGCCACTGACATTTGACTAATCTATGTTCAATCAAGTCGGGCAAGCATGCACGAAATTCCCTTCGATACAAATGATAATTAAATACCATGGATTAAAAGCATAATTAATTCGATATTTAAAGATCACCACTTGTTATGGCAACTTTGCGTTTTTTTTTTAGTTTTTTTAACCTGTACAGTTATAAATACATACCTATTTTAATTATATACTTTGTTTTAAATTAGTTTTAATAATTTAAATTATCAGCGACCTGCCCCGATTTGTATTGCTTATATGTAATGATATATTTTGTAAGTTTGTATGTGACCTTTCGCATTTATAGTTTGAACTTTCGCAGTAGTGAACTTTCGCATTTATAGTTATGATTTTTCTGGAATGTGACAATCATTTATTAATGACAAGCGAATCATCCTCGCTCCGCTCGAGTTCGTCCCTAAGAACGTTTCAACGTTTAGTATAGATTTCTCAGAGATGAGATATTTTCCTGCTGTAAAAAGTATCCTATATGTTGACCCGAGTAACAACCAAGTATCCATCAAAATCGGTCCAGTGGTTTTCTCGTGATGCGTTCCTAGACGGACAGAGAGACAGACGAAAATTCTAAAAAATATAGATTCGGCCTCTGTATCGATAATAATTACTATTTCAATAAGATTTTCCAAAAAATGTTTATTGTACAGATTCGACTCTGTTACAACTTTATTAGATATATAGATATAGAACAAATTATTTATTTAAACTTTATATCTATGGTACTCTCTTAAACCATTTCTGTATTTCAGTTAACATATTTATTATTAAGAATACCTAGTTGATTATATTTGATCAAGTGTTTTACTGCCTTTTTATTGGTTCAGTTTTATCTTACATTCCAATTTAGTTAAACCGGCTTTGAGTCTACCACTACTCACAATATTTCTTAATGAACACAAAGCTCGATTCTCGCTAGCGAGTGCATGTTTCTTTAAACAAAAAAGAATATATTCTATGAAAGTTATGTTTATATTATAGATAACACGTCAGTGACTCTAGTAAAGTTATAAGTTAACTTTGGTAAGGGCTCGAAACTCGACTGTTATAATTAAAGAATGCAGTGAAACAAATTACTCGCCTTTGATCTGAAAACGGCGGTCTGTGGCAAACCTTTATTTATTACTTTCAATTCGGAATATTTTTAAGTTTTTGGGAATCTCAGATGTTCAATTAATTTTAATTGAGATATTCTTAATTATGTTTGTTTTATTTGTTTATCTTGTTTTCGGCTTTGTCAATGTAACACTTTGGTCTCCTCCAGTGTATCTCAACGAAGAATCGCCGATTTTGATACAAAATTCTATATAAATTTGAGCTACAAAATTTTTAAGAAAACATCTGCAATTTTTTGAATTATGTCCTACAAATAAAAACTTCCAAGTAGATAATAATTTGTGACTTTTTAACGTTGGGAAATGCTTTTACGCATATCACCTGTATGCATATAGGTGGTTATGTGGGGTTCACCGGCTAGAAAAGCTAGTACTACCCACTAAAACCCAACAGAACCTCCCCCGTTTCAATGGGGCGTCGCAGGATCACTTACGCACTCAACCACAACGCCCCGACGGCAGGCCTGCCGAACAGACCACAACAACCACGGGGTTGCTCCAACGGTCCACTCTGACGTCAGAGAAGTACCGACCATCGATGTTACCCTATCCTTAAACGAACTTTATTTTATAATAAGATATTTCGTTTCTCCATTACTTATTGAATCTATAGAAAATATTAAAACAAATAATAATGCGTAAAATATTAACAATATTTTGTAATCTAATATCAACTTTCATACAAAATCAACGTATAATAACAGAAATAATGTTAAACCCATTGCACTATTACATTACGTTACCAAACCTTTGTGCATACAATATGGACTAAGCCCTCAATAAAGCCGTATTGTTTGCTGTACACTGTACAATGCCGCCTAGATGAAGATTAGATAGTGTTATACAACAGATCCTCCAGCATACCGCTATATGTATGTACAAACACTGAGCTTAGAAGCTGACGGGTTCGGCTTCAACTAAATTACTTAAAACGAGCAAAACCGACAACATATTCTAAAATGTAGGTATCTAATTGATATCTTACAGAACGTCAGTATATAAAGTTATATTATTGTTACATCTTAGTATTTTATGGTATTACTAGCGACTCACCCTCGCTTCTCTCGAGTTTGTCCCTAGGTTGATTCCCCATACAAATTGCATCCCCATTTTCAACTCTTTATGGGATGATTTCCGGGATAAAAAGTATCTTATGTCCTTCCCAGGATCTCAAACTATCTTCTTACCAAATTTCATCTAAATCGGTTTAGTAGATCCAGAGATTAGCCCCTACAACGTCACAAACTCACAAACTTTACCTCTTTATAATATTAGTATAGATATCATGCTTTTTCTAGCGGCTCTGCTTGCTTAGAAATTATAGATCACTATTAATTGTAAGGTAACGAGGCCTGATGTTATATATGCCTTGTATACGAATATATAATATAAAGAGAAAAATATTTTTTGTTTGGATGGTACCGAATAAGCTCCGGAACTACTGAACCGATTTAGGTGAAATTTGGTAAAAAGATAGTTTGAGAGCCTGGACAGATTATAGGATAGTTTTTATCCCGGGAATCATCCCTTAAGTGGGTGATAATGGGGATGAAATTTTGTATGGGGAAGCAATCGCTAGTACTCAATAAATACGATATAAAATGTAAAAGAATCTTGTTAAAAGACTAGAGAGTTCCAGAGACAAATGCGTTAAAATAAGTCTCAAAGGTATTTCAATATTATTCTACATATTTTTTGACTAAAATAGACTCTGGTGTTGTTTTCAGGTACTATTTTTCTTGCTGGCAGAATCTTTAATCTATTTTAATATTATATGAACAATTTTATTTGATAAGAGCTAAATAATACTAATACGAGTATCTGTCTTCCGTTCTTGGCCATTGTCGAGACATTGCGTGTTGGGTGGTAGTTCTCTTTGCCACGTTTTTGGAATCGGCAGAATTTTTTTTTCTTATCAATTTTTTTTATTAATTATTTATTAGTGGTCCTAACTACATAAACTACTTGCGTAATTCATTTGCTTTTTGAAATTACTTGGGGAAATCACTTTTCGGCCGCGCGCACTTTGGACGTACGTAAGCGTACGATCGTGGTCGTACGAATTGAGTGCGCACATTGAATACGTTTTTCTCCGTCAAATAGGTAGTTTTCCGGTGATATCGCACTCGTGAAGTCCTCTTTGGAGCGCGATGAATAATCTGTATCTTCAAGATAATTCTCATATAATAACTCGGAGACTTCGGCAGCGTCTTCGCTATCGTAGAACCGAATGGGTGCTTGAAATAAATTCAAAAATATGTGATTTCGGTGAATTCCATCATATTATGGAAGACTCATATAATGACCACATACTGTTTCATGCTTATACACGTATGAAGAAACAAACATTTATGTTCATAAACTAAGTTTATAAATTTTTCTACACCCATTTTAATTTTTAACGCACGAAAGCGTATTAAAATCCCAACAAGTTCGGATTGTATTCGGACGTCGGAACTACACGCACGTATACGTACCACTAATTCGCACGCAGTCTGAGCGCCCCCATAGCACTTGAAAGATGCGAATCGTTCGTGCGTGTTCGTACGAGTAAAGTTCGGACGAAAACGTATTCAAAGTGCGCGCGGCCTTATACTTTATCGATCATGATTTCTATCGCAACTTGGCACCACCCTGTTAGACCTTTACGGTTTTTGTAAAAAAAAAAATATATTCTGTTCTTACTTTGCATTATCAAAAAAAAAACTTATAAACATTCGCAAATACCATTTCATAATAATATCGTGCTAATAAAAGAAATATTTAGATTTTTAATAAATTTTAGGTACATATTAGTCATATGAATTTTCAA
This sequence comes from Brenthis daphne, assembly GCA_947093115.1. Classification (NCBI taxonomy): domain Eukaryota; kingdom Metazoa; phylum Arthropoda; class Insecta; order Lepidoptera; family Nymphalidae; genus Brenthis; species Brenthis daphne. Next base: position 21,060,123 of record OX352472.1, on the reverse strand, counting down.
AATTAGAAGACTATCGTCAGCATTTTTCTGATCTGGCCTCGAATAATCTACATCATTCGGTACGGTAGTGAAGGAGGCCGGTACTTAGAGCCCTCCGACGTTGAGAGCTCAGCGTCTACGAACTACAAAGGATAGAAAAGGATTCAATAAATGTACATTGTACATCTATCCCATTTCATGATTTTACTTTTAAACATGTTATTACATGTATTTGATAATAATTGCCTCTTCGCTAATAATTACTGAATATTTTACATATTATATAAATTACTAGCATTGCCCACGGCTCCACCCGCGTTCAGATGACCAAAGTCTTAGGTTTTACATATTAGTATAATCTAACGTTGCAGTTTTTGTATTTTTTCTCAGGAATAAGATATTTTCCCGCTGTAAAAAGTATCCTATATGTTGACCAAGATAGCCAGCTATCACCAAATCAAATTTTATCAAAATCCCTCCAGTAGTTTTTCTGTGATGCGTGACAGACAGATAGACAGACAAAAATTCTAAAAACCATAGAGATTCGGCTTCTGTATCGATAATAATGTAGATATTATTTTATTATCTAGAACAGTAGCATAATCTTAAATTAAGCTTTAATTCGGCCACTCCACGAAGTCCTTCCTTAGCCTCTCTATACGTTAAGTTTTACTGTTTTAAGAAGTATGATGCAAGTCAAAGGAAGTGCGTTTGAAACAAAAGTCTTACATTTTCCTTTAAAAATTCACAAAGTGTGACCTCCAGCTGTGTTCAACCCTAGCGATTGTCAGACGCATCTTCTTTAATGGATTTGTACAAAACGCAAATAGAATATATTACAATTTTTTAATTTAAAATATAGATTAATTTAAAGTTTTTTATACTTCACAATTAAATAAATATAAAACAAACGTATAAACATAATATGCGTGTAATAATTTAATGCTTATAAAGCCCTTAAAAAATATTGGTAAAATTATATCAAATAATAATTATATAGGTAATTTCCTTCAAAAAATTTATTTAAATATATTTTGACTAGCGAGTGACTCTCGCTTTGCTCGGGTTCCCTAGGGTATGTATACGACTTCCCTATTTGAATCGGATATTATTAAATTTTTCATTGGTTTCTTTTTTCGTGGCACCCTATTTCTGTTTCTTAAATAAAAGTAGCCTAAGTTACTCCTTATTACATCAGCTATCTGTCAGTGAAAGTCCCATCAAAATCGGTCCAGCCATTTCAGAGATTAGCCGGAACATACAGACAGACAGACATACAAAAATTGTAACAAATGTTGTTTAAGTATATGTACCGTGTATACATCCATTTGCATTTAGTAAAAAGCTGTTATTTTGACATTACAAACAGAAACTTCAATTTTATTTATCTGTATTTAGATTTATTTAGATAGTTACTAACGACTTACATCATATTTTCTTTAATTAAAGCTAACTAAAAAGATGAAAACAAGTTGACGAAGGAATATAGTTGGTGTAATGCAGTCATGTTTGAACTGCCTTTTAAAAACCTTTATTTTGATACCCCACTCGATTGGTTTGGAAGAATTTTTTTTAAGAACAAAATGGCACCTGAAATCCTCCATTTTAATTTTTAACTATTTTTATATAGCCTATAACATTCGCGTTATCAAGACGAATATAACGATGTATGAATCATCAAAATCCGCCCACGCGTTTCGTCTCTAGAATGCCATGTAAACAGATTGATAAACACATTACCCTCCTTTGTGTAGCGCAGTCGGGTAAAAAAGTTAGTATTAATTGATATTTTTGTAGTAGATATATTAATTTGTACATACATGGTCTTGAATAACATTTGTCCATAGAAGGCAGCTTTAGATCAACCCTTGCGCGACAAGCGTCTATTTGCGGTGGGATATTGACCGCGCTGTTTACCTTACACCTCCGGCCACGCTAAAGATAGCGGTAACACGCTTCATGTGAACTTTCTCAGCTTTTTGGTATAGAAGGTCATATTGTTATTACCAAATTAGGTTTTGCTTGCTTCATTTCATATTATACTCTGTTTTTGGTTTTACAAAACTTATAACTTACGAGTATTTTTCTTCATACTTGCTGTAACGTCGGTTTTTGATAATTGATATCTAGGTACTTTAGTAGAAAAATTTCATGAAAATCGGCTAAAACTGTAAAAATTAAGTAGACAAATATAGTTAATGTATACAAATATTAATAAATATAAATAATAATAAATTAAACTTATTGAATATTTAATCTATACTTACATATAATAAAATTATTCTAAGTGAGTCCAATCTGTACATTAAATATTTTTTGGAAAATCTTATTAAAATAGTCATTATTATCGATACAGAGGCCGAATCTATAGTTTTTAAAATTGGTTATCCGGGTCAACATATAGAATACTTTTTAATGCTGGAAAATATCTCATGTCTGAGAAGTCTACACTAAACGTTTTAACGTAAGGGCGAATCCGAACGGAGCGAGGTTGAGTCGCTAGTTTCATAATAAAAATTAGAATATGCTTACCTAATACCTATATATGTATTCCAAAACTAATATCCTTTAAGCCACACTCGATGCTCAAATTACATAGCAATGCCCTAATAGACACCTTTTCAATTCATGAATCCGGATCCCTTCCTGTTTGAACAATATTTTGTAACTCTCGCTGTCATCGAACCCAGACTCGTCGAAATAAAAAACCAAGCATTGATGTCTCATGTTGCATTCTTGCGCCGTGAAACGAGCGATTGACAATGGATTAACAAGTTTTTTCATACGTTTTTGAAGTTCTTAGAGGTAATTTCATCTTTTTTACATTTGATGATTCAAGATCTTCAAGATTCTATACAAGAATCTTATAGTCCATTTGTACGTTTGTAATTATTAATATATACTTATAATCTATACTAATATTATAAAGAGGTAAAGTTTGTGAGCTTGTGAAGTTGTATGGGGTAATCTCTGGATCTACTGAACCGATTTAGATGAAATTCGGTAATAAGATAGTTGTTATCTCGGAAATCAACCCTTCAGGGGGTGAAAACGGGGATGAAATTTTGTATAGGGAATCAACCTAGGAACGAACCGAACTAGCGAAGTGAGGGTGATTCCATCTTCCAAGTCGAATCTGCACATAAAATATTTTTTGGAAAATCTTATTGAAATAAACATTATTATCGATACAGAGGCCGAATCTATAGTTTTTAGAATTTTTGTCTGTCTATCTGTCTGTCTGTTACCGCATCACAGAAAAACCACTGGAGGAATTTTGATAAAATTTTGGTGTGGTGATAGCTGGTTATCCGGGTCAACATACGTATATGATACTTTTTACCGTGGAAAAATATCTCATTTCTGAGAAAAAATACAAAAACTACAATATAAGAGTATACTAATATGTAAAACTTGAAAATTTGGATTTTGGTCATTTGAACGCGGGCGGAGCCGCGGGCAATGCTCGTACTTTTATATTATGTTAGTAGCTGACGCAATTATTGTATCTTATCTTATTAAACATCATATTTTTAACCTTTCATAAATTTTCTAATCTTACAGTATAGGGTTAATAATGATATAAATATTGTCTCGAAAATTATATTTTACACGTTGTATCTTCGAAAACTTCATAAAACAGCCAATGCGGCCAACATTATACGCCTTTGTACGGTTTTATATGGACGACGCAGTAATCTGACCGTTAATCCCTCTGCCCTTAATATGGTCCTTGTGTACGATAACATTAAGTAATTTCACGTGGATTCTAATATGCATGGTAACAATGAAATATTGACATACTAATATAGTTCTAAAATGTATGTTATAAGGACTAAAATCCTATACACATTTCGCTATTTATGTTTTTAATATGTTTATTGTATCTTTTTTTCAGGTAAAGATGGTGTTTCATGTACCTACTTCGTAAAAAGAGTAAGAATGCGGAATGCGTTTTTGTTAGTTTTGCCTTTTGAATGAGATAAGTATCGTTTTGTTGGTAGACGTTTATCCCGATTTTTTTGGTACTACGAGATTTGCAGATGCTAATAGAGATTTGAGATTGTAGAGCTTTAAGAAGTTCAAGTAGGAGAATAGAAATATGTATGTATTCAGCCCTTTTTATCGTCCCACTGCTGGGCTCGGGGCTGCCTTCAGTACGAGGGGAATCAGGCCATAGTCCACCACGCTGGCCAAGTGCGGGTTGGCGGACTTCACATATCTTTCGAAAACTTGCTAAGTTCTCTCAGACATGCAGGTTTCCCCACGATTTTTCCTTCACCGTAAGGCAAGTGGTAATCATGTTAGAAATTATTCGCACATGAAAATATCAGAGATGCGAGACCCGGGATTTGAACCCGCTTCACTCGGTTTCCCAAGCGCTACCACTGAGCTACCACTGCCTTTTATAATAAAAATATGTACTACCCTTAAAATTACAATTTGCAACAAACAGGGATGATAATAAGAAATAACTTAGGTGTATAAAATTCGGAATCACTAGTTTTTACTGGTCATTACTGATAAATAAAATTGATGTGTCTGTTTGTAATGTCAAAATAACAAATTTTTACTAGGTAAACACATATGAAGTATATACTTATAATAAAATAACAATTTTAAACATTTTTGTCTGTTTGTTCCGGCTAATCTCCGAAACGGCTGGATCGATTTTGACGGGACTTTCACAGGACGATAGCTGATGCTATAATTAATAACTTAGGCTCCTTTTATTTAAAAAAAAGGATTAGAGTACCGCGCAAAAAAAAATAAAACCCATGAAATTGCGAACAAAATCCGCGTACTAGGATCGTACCATGCAAAGGGTGGGTGGGTCGCTAGTTAGTACTCATTTTATACTAGTAACATGTTGCTTTGAAAACTGAGTAAACTTAAAGAGATATTGAGAAATGAACTACGTATGTAAATAATTAAAACTTATTGATAAATACAAATAAAATGTCTTGTGGTAATATTGATCTCTTATTTGTACTACAGGTACCTACCTACTAAAAGCCTAAGTAGTTTTAAATTTTGTCATTTATCCGTCCTTCAATCTATTTTTCTCCGGAACGGGTGAATAATCATAGTTTTGGCCGGGTTTGTTTATTTATATGAACTATGAAGTAATGAAACATTTTATTTACATAAGGTTATGCTCATACTGATGCGTCATGTATGTAGATTGTAGGTATATAGAAACGAAGGCCCTTATATAAACATGGTTGAAGACGGATGCGACCCAACAGTCTAACGGAACGACAGAATTATAATAAAATGTATTTTTATCTGTATACAGTTATTGAATATTAGCGACTCGCCCTCGCTCCGCTCGCATTCGTATTCGTTCTTACCTTTTAACGTTTAAGGTGTCTGCCCACTAGAACGTATCAACAGCGTATCATACCCGTACATGACGGTTTTAGTGCTGCGTATGTTCACCATTGCGCCGACTTCGCACACCGGTCCCGCAACGTCGCGTGCCAGGCACGGAGCGTACCGGCACCGGCAAAATATTCTCGCCGACAAGCTCCGTGCACGGCATGCGATCGATGCCGGAACGGTCTAGTGGGCAGAGTCTCATACTTTTCAATATGAATAATATTTTTTTGCCTCACACGGTCCTAGCACGGTCATGGTATATACATATATAGATTTCTCAGAGATGATATATTTTCCCGCAGTAAAAAGTATCCTATATGTTGACCCGGATAACCAGCTATCATCATACCAAATTTCATCAAAATCTCTCCAGTGGGTTTTCCGTAATGCGGTTACAGACAGACAGACATAAATTCTAAAAACTATAGATTCGGTATCGATAATAATGTCTATTTCAATAAGATTTTCCAAAAAATATTTAATGAACAGATTCGACTCAGTTAGAAGTCTGTTACCGCATCACGGAAAAACCACTGGAGGGATTTTGATGAAATTTGGTATGGTAATAGCGGGTTATCAGGGTCAACATATAGGATACTTTTTACCGCGGGAAAATATGTCATTTCTGAGAAAATAACAAAAACTGCAATGTAAGAGTATACTAATATGTAAAACCTAAGAATTCGGTTTTTCTCATTTGAACGCGGGCGAAGCCGCGGGCAATGCTAGTTTTATATAAATTTTAAATAATTTATAATGCACGTTCAAAATGTGCCCCTCGGTTGAGGTAGTAACTTTACATTTTACCTACAAAGGGGTTACAGTGGCACTTCACCTAAATGCTAAGGCCGAAGCTTCGACCTGTTTGTATAGGCTTAAAAGAGGTTAACTAGGTCATAGAGATTTATTTTTACAGGACATTCAAATATTTTCTGTTGATGTATTTATTAATATCAATGTGCCATATCTATTAAACTCAGAAGTATTATTTGAAAATTGCTTATTATAAACTAGCTGACCCGACAGACCTCGTTCTGTCAAATTGAGTGTGTAGACTGTAGCAGGTTCGATTATAAAAATAGTTTTTTACAATTTTTCTCTTCATAAGAACCTTCCTTGGACTTTTTAACGAATATTTCAATAAATAAGTAGCCGAATTAGTCCTTTTTATTTATATAGATATATGATGCTTATATATTTTATATATATATGGGTATGTTTAAATTTGACTGATATGAATAATATTTAAAATATAGTTGGTTGCCAAGGATAAAGCAATTTTGCGACTATAGCTTGTTATTAATTAGTTTTGCTTGAGTTTCGTACATTGGGTATTATGGACTGAAATTTTAAATCGGTTTTGTAGTAATTTAAGCATTTAATAAGAGATCTCCCAGATAAAATAATATTAATAGATTATGGATAGGTTTGAAACATAATAAAAGGTAAATATATCTAAAGTTTATAACACTTTTATCTGTTTGTTTTATCGCATGTCAGTTGTCACTCGAGGCGGACGGATTTGTATTGTACTCTTTTAGTTATAGGTACAGGTGTAAACAGTATTTTATGTTAGTTTAAAAAGTTTGAACACTTGAAAATCGCTTTAAACTAGGAAATATTCTATCCATCGGGGTGGAATTTGTACTAAAATTATCCTCATATTATTATTAGCTTTATTTATAACTTATCCATTAAAGAACCATACAAATCAGTTCACAATTGGCGAATATCGGGCAAATCACCTACACAGAAAAATAATTTACGTTAATTAAGACCAAAATGAGAAGCTTAATAAAATTATAATGAAAGCCAAGTTTCATCTTCTTCGGCACAAATTTAGCTTCTCTTTCTGCGCTTTTCCTTACAATACCTACGATGTACGTTTAGTGGTATAAGTGTTAAACCTAGGTTTTGTCATTTTGTATGTATTTATGTGTATCAAGTACACCGCTTACCATATCATAAGTACTCCTGCGCCCCAAGGTTGCCTAGAAGTGATCACTTATAGCGAGTGATAAGGCCGCTTCCTGTGCATCATCTATTTGCTTATTTCTTTTGTATATTTCTTATGTCGTGTACAATACAGTATATCTATCTATCTACGTCGATAAAAAATATGCTTTAAGAATATAAGCTATATCCGTTCCAAACACTCAAATCTGTTAAGCCGTTGCAGCGTTAAGAAGTAACAAACGTACTCACTCACGAACTTTCGCCTCACTACATCCTATAAATTTAAGTCCCCGCCACGCAGTTTATGTTTGTTGGAGTTAATCTCATAAACTACACTCTCATAACTTCAGAACGGATTTTTATACGGCTATCCACACTAATATTATAAGGCGGAAATATTTGTATTTTTGTATGTTTGTAGCGAATAAACTCAAAAACTACAGGATCGATTTAGATGAAATTTGGTAAGAAGATAGTTTGAGTCCCTGGGAAGGTCTTAGGATATTTTTATTCCGGTAATCATCCCTTAAAGGGGTGAAAATGGGGATGAAAGTTTGTATGGGGAATGAACCTAGGGACGAACTCGTGCGAAGCGAGGGTGAGTCGCTTGTTACCAACAGAAAGATCATATTAGAAGGTTAGTGAATATGTTTGTTACTCATCACAATGAAATGGGTGTACGGATTTAGATGAAATTTACTACAGCGATAGACCTGTTTGATGTGGGATATAACATAAGCTATTGATAGGCGAGATCCGAGCGAAACGAGAGTAAGTCGCTAGTCTGTCTGTTTCTCGGCTTACTTCATCTAAATTATAGAACGTATTTTAATACGGTTTTGACTCATAGAAAGAGCGATATACGAGAAAAAATTGTGTATATATTTATCATTTTTGTATACATCATTTTTAATATTTCTAACAATAAGCATAGACGGTGTTTTAGCAAAAAAAATACTTTTCGTACGATTACATGGCTAACGCTGGGTAAACCTTTAGAGATAAATCAAAACGATGTATTAGAAAATTGTAGGTCTTAACACCTCCGTGGTTAGTTTCCGGGAAATCAATTGTTAACTGACATGCTGGAATTTCCGCGACCGTTCAAGCGTAAGGCCCACAGAAAAGTCACCTCCTAAGGTACACTCGCAATAACTATTTCTATCTATGTTAAATATTCGCACCCGAACGAATCGAAGGAAAGTCGTTAGTAGGCTATACATTATCAACACTGCAAATTTCAGCTACTGCTGTGATGGTATTCGTGAATTAAGCATGAAAAAATATACTCTTTCTAAGTTTTAAATGCGAAAGGCATGTCATATTAGCGTGACTTAATAGTACCAAGGACGTGATGAATGAACAGAATTTGCCACAATGCTAGCAAAGACGGAACAACTTACCGATTCAAGTCAGACTGTCCTTTTTGATACGCCGCGTGTGTAGTCGCTGACATACATTTAATGCCCACGAGAGAGTGGCGCCTATATGTTTTCTTACTTTTTATTTTCATAAATCGATATTTAATAGCTTTAACTTGTAACTAACTATACAGTGAAGTGTTGGAAGTCGATTAAAACGCAAATACAATATAGCATCGAGTTGATCTGGTAATGGAACCGGATTAGTTAGGTAGGTATAATGTAGGCACAAATAAATACATATACAAATATGTATGTTTATATACACACATCCTTTTTTATTTTTCTGTTCCTATTAAGACTTTTTATTAACTTTTTTAAATTACGTTTGCGACAGATTTTGCAAAAAGAAAAAATAGTAACCTCAAAAGGCGTTCAATGAAAAAAAAATAAAAAAAAAGAATGTGTGTATATATTTGTGTATCTATTTATTTGCTACTCTTCAATGATTACTTGAAAACCCTTCGAATTTCTGCTCGTTCGATTCGTTTCTTTCTTCTTCCTTTGCATTACATGTTATTAAAGATGATCACAAATAATTACATTTAAAGTAGATGTAAATTTTTGTTCAAAAGTCATTATTTTTAATTCTAATTAAAATTTTCTTTCGAAATCAAAAGCATAAAGTGTCGTAAATTGCGACGGAATGATCCTAGTTCATGAACAATTTCAATTTGTATGAAACTTCTTGACGCCAGCTCTCGTTAAGTTAAATTCGAATTTAACCCTTTATTTAGTGTTCTAACATAATTATGAAATTGTTGAAAGTCCTCAATGGTTGTATTGATTTTATAGTTTAGTTGGGTAAAGTTTTCGCAAACAATTTCGCTTATGTAGCAAGAAAGTTTTAAGTTAGAAATAACATAAGCTTTCTATTAGTGAAATTTACTGATTTACTAACAAACATAACTATTCATAATAGTTTAAATACGTTATTTTTGGTTCCTCGTTAAGAGTCAAAGTTTTTTTATGTGTGAACCTCTTTTTCAACATGTTATCACTTGCTAATACGGTTAAGAAAAAATCTTAAGGAAAAAGACATATAAACTTTTTTTTCTCCTCGCATTCAGCGGAGAATCGTGTCTAGTACTTCATTTAAACAAAAAACTAAATATTAAATACAAAAACAAAATTTATCCCACGGGTACCTTATATTTTTCCGGGACACACAGTAATCTATGTGCTTTTCCAGACTATAATCCATCTCTGTGCCTTTCATTCAGATCCGTTCTGGCGTAAAAGAGTAACAAATATAGAAACATCCATATTTATAATCATTTTCATTATTAAGATTTCTTAAATTAATATTGTTTATTAATATTTTTACACTATGAATTTTAAAACTTTTAAGGGTATTTATAATTGTTTATTTCAAATTTATAAGTTTTTGTATAAAAATCCAAAATATCCAGCGAAGTAAAGATAAATGGATTATTTTTAATATAGCTTGTGGAAATCCTTTGTCAAATATAGGCGCCTAACGATCCTCTGAAGTGACATTTCCTGCACAGAGTAATTAACATACAGAGGTTAAGTGCGGGTTAACGCACTACATCGTTGCTATAAATCATTTTGTTTTATTTAGATAATTAAAACAAATCTCGTTACAGAAAAAAATATTTTAATGAGATTGAAAGAAGAAAAAAAATATTTTTTATAAAAATAATTATTTTTTATTATAATAATGATATTATTTACGTACATAATTACCTTTTTGGCACAGTAATAGTAAATAAATAACTCCCTCGGTGGTATGGGACTGCACCTTCGGTGGTTGTGGGTTCAAGTCCCGAGTAGAAAGAAAACAGTCTCCCGGACACCACAGTAAATAAATGTGTTATTAATTTTATTATTTAAAAGTGAGTTATGACGAGGATGAGTGAGGAATATAATAAAATTGGTGATCCACATGTCACGTGTCAAATAAAAAAAACTCATTATTTATATAAAATGTACGAAAAGTTGACTACAATTTAAATATTTTTAACTTTAATTGCAACGTTTACATAGTAACAGTCAAGGTTCAAGACAACATAAAGAGTACCAACCTACCGGTCAAATGGACGTCTGGTAATACACGAACAATGGTTAATAAAAAGTAGACATAATATACTCGTCGAGAAATGACTGGCCTTTGAAATCAGCTCCTAGACTGGTATATCTGTGCTGTTGTTTAAGTTTATGGCTGTTGCTTTTAATTTGCGTACGTCATAAACCATGTCTTGCCGTTTAAAGTCTATTTAAAGAGATCGTATGTTGTCTTTTGTTTGAAACAAGATGTTATAAACCTTCGGTTATTATAAATAACTAGCGACTTACCTTTGCTATGCTCGAGTGCTTCCCTAAGTGCCTTTAATATTTATATTATTACTAGCAGAACCCGCGGCTCCGCTCACGCTAAAACTACAAAAAATCTCTAAAAAGGTATTTTCATACAAACTTTACTTTCCTACTTTATCCCCATATAGGATGAATTTCGATATTTTTTTAAAAACACGTGTTTATTTAATTTTATTGAAGAGCATTAATGTCAAATTTTAAGTAATTCTGATCATAAATATTTTTTTTTATTGAATTTTAACGTTTTTTCCCACGGGAATTACATAATCTCCAGCTGTAAAAAGTAGCCTATGGCACTCTTCAGTTCTCCAACTACACAAAAAAGCACGCCAATCCGTAAGCCGTAATAATGATAATGTTTCGACGTGAAAGAAGGACAAACAAACAAACACACTTTCACATATATAATATTAGTATAGAAAATATGCAGGTAGCGCCATCTTTTGACAAAATTTATTACTAACAGTAGTCTATATACCCAGTTCACAGTCTGTCTGCACAAACTATCGCACGTATAATAGTGATGTGACCAGTTTCTGACTGCGGATTCGTATGTGCCTATATGCCTTTATTTGGCTACATTTTATAATGACCCTCATTTGATATGATATTGCATATTAGGTACAAGAAACTCGAATACAGTTCTATAATCGATAGAAATATAATTTAAAAATATGTTTACGTCAAAAAACAAGTTATATCTATATAGCCATTCGTTGCCACTGTTCTACATATTTTATTGTATGGATAAATATAATGACTTGCAATTTCAAACAAAATCATTGCCTATAAAACATTTAAATGCTATCACCTACGTAATATATGCGTCATACTAATTTGTAAATTTTGTTCAAATAAAGAGACTCGTTGTAATTACTTAGCAAGTACTAATACGTTAACACTTATGCTATCAATTCTAAGCGAAACAAGCCGTTTTATGAATGAAACAATGATTTATAGTTTCACACGAAAATGTCAAATCTTGATAATAAAAGGTAAACAGCACGAACGAAATCGCTGGGTACGTGCGAATGAATGCTAAAAGCTTTTACCGAGATTAAAAGGTTGCTCAACTCTGGAAATAGGTCTTGCATCTAACCAGCGTTTTATTTTTTATTTATAGTGTATTTGTGATGCTTACAATGCCTATGCATATAGAGAAGAAATGACTGTTGGTAAGTTTTGCGTATGTTGTGTATTTAAATGTACTGGACAGTTTTACAGTAATTTGTGGTATATTTTATTATTAAGTAAATTCTACTTTATATTAATCTATGTACAGATAAATAAAATTGCAGTGTCTGTTTGTGATATCAAAATAAAATCTTTTTACTAAATGCATATGAAATTATTTTCGATAGATACTTTACGAAAAACCCACCTATATAACTAGTGAAGAACCCTAACTTGAATCAGGTCCTATGTGCCGATACAAAAAGAAAATAACCCTGTAAATCTTCTGTCCAAAAATTTCACTACACAAAAAGTCCCATCATTCAAATCGATTTTCCGGTTGCTGCAAAAAAGTAAGGACAAACCAACATACACACGTTCACATGTACAATATTATAAAGCTTTTTGAATAATTAAACAGACCTATACATGGCTATTATTGTCACGAGTATTGACAAGCGGTTGTTGTTTCAATAGCAATATTAACAATATTAGCTATCAGTAGTTCAAAGTGCTGTCATAAATCACGATAACGGCCACTTGCTCTCATTCCGAGGCTGTATTAATTTGGGACAATCAAAATAACCGTTGTTTGATCATTCATTTGGTTATTAATAATAATAATAAATTTACTTCGCGCCTTATTACCTACTAGCGACTTACCCGGGTTTTGTTCGGTGGTCCCTAGATGCCTGTCCATCCTTATCTTTCAGCGAGAAGTAACAAACATGCACGCACTCACGCACGCACGCACGCACACGCGTGCGCACGCATGCACGCACACGCGTGCGCACGCATGCACGCAAGCATGTACACGAACACGAAAGCAAGTAGTCCGATGCAGATACATGTGTAAAAAAATTGATTTAAAATTCCAATATTCGCTTTATTTTTTTTTGGCAATGCAGGCTACATTGGCTTAGCTAATCAAATACCACACATTTGAGGCAATGCGAGCTAATATATAATTGAAACAGTATCTAAATAGTGTACTAATTTATAACACACAGATTTTTTTTTAACGTTGGGAAATGCATTTACGCACGACGTGTGGGACTCACCGGCGTAATACAGCCAGTACTACCCACTAAAACCCAACAAAACCTTACCCCCTCTTAATGGGGCGTCGCAGGATCGCTTACGCATTCAACTACGACACCCCGACGGCAGGTCTGCCGAAGCAGACCACCAAAACCATGAAGTTGCTCCAAGGTCCACTCTGCAATCAGAGAAGTACCAGGAGCAACCCGCATGGTACACCTCCCTCCGAAGAGGGCCACCTCCCACCGCCCACCGAAGTGGGCAACGTCCCTGTGCGTTTCTTAGCTTCGCGCCCGGTTGGATTGCTGAGCACTACTGAGCCCCCCACCACGACAAGGTGAACGCACGTTGGGGGGGGATAACACACAGATATCTTTAAGTTCTTTAACCCAATTATAAGACAAAATAAATAATAAATATGTTGGGACATTAATACACAGCACCATCTAGTTCCGTGGTAAGCTACGAGGCTTGTGTTATGGATACCATATAGTTGATACAATACATATATAACTTTAAATACATACATATTATAAATATAAACACCCGTGAATGGAGTACAAGCATTCGTGGACTAATCAAAAGACTAATTTTATAATCAAATTGTTCTTAAGCTAAACTGATAAATAAACCTTAATACTTCTGTGACACAGAATCACGATTCAACAATAATTTAAATCCATTAAAACAGGTATACCCATTTATTATTACATAATGGCTTATAACTTAATAAGAAAAGGTAGTAAATTCAATATTCTGGAATGTAGCTGACTCTGCATAACAATAAAGTCTGGTTCAAACAATAACACTGTACCCTGGGCAATACAGGGAGCTGTACGTAAACGTTTTTAAACGAAAATGACCTTTAAGGCCTATATATTTAGGAATATATTAGTTATACCTAGTTGCTGGTTGTATGTAAGAGAATTTCTCTACGGGACGTGAGATGCCTTCTAGATAGCGGGTTGGATGTGACTAATGTCACATTTCACACCACGTGGAGATATGCTTTTGAATTTTGTGATCTCCGTTTGTATGATCTTCAATATGATAATACATAATACGTTAGTTTTAGGGTAAGTTTTGGCGTGGAAGCTGCATGTTTAATAGGTTTTTAATTTTTTACGCTTCCTATGCGATTATTGCAAGTATAAAGAAGTAAATAACAACGTAGTTTTTTTCCTATAATTTATTTAGAGTTCAATCAATAGTAATTGATACAGATTGTGCAGTAAATTCAAGAAAAAGTGTCTCTTGACAAATATAACTATGTACAAATAAGTCATATAATAAGATGCTATCTGTAAAATAACACGAGATAAAAAATCTAAATACCACTTTAACACTCGTAAACTGACGTTACATAGCTCAGTTGTTACACGTATGTATGTTAAACGTACGTAATCTTTATGTTCATCCTAAATCCCATCAAGTTTCCCACAATAATCCCAAAACCGAGATTATCCACGCGTACCAGTGACCTTACAGTAATCAGGCCTTGGGATCTAATTAAAGCCTTTCAGGATCCCTAAACGATCAATCTTCGTTCAGAACTTGCCTTTTACTCCACCCGATATAGCCAATTTCATTCGAATGCCTCGTCGGCCGGTACGTCTAATTATAAAGGAATCCTCGAATGCGTCATCCTTTATTTATCCGAAGGGAATCTTGGAGCGGGCACTTGCGAAATAAAAAAAAACTAACGGCGCATTCCACTTTGCAGCAACTCTCTTAGTTCTTGGAGGTTTACGGTCCTTTAATTATAGTTTCGGAGCCTATTTGCCATTTTGTTTTTTGGAAATTGCAAGTTTGATTTTAGTTTTTGAATATTTTGTGCTGGTTTTATAATTTTACCGTTATTTGGTTGCAAAATGTTTATTAGAAACCTTCTCTAGTTTCACTACCATTTTGTAAGGATTATTCGTGGAAATAATACAAATATATTATAAACATTTCTGACTAGCCGATGGGGGTTAATGTTTGTACTACTATTTTAAATACCACAACCTCCGAGAGTAAAAGTGTTCTGTGACCACAACGTACTGTTAATCTTCAAACAAACTAATATTATGAATGCGAAAGTTTGACTGAGTTTATTACTGCTTCTAGTGAAAATAGCTTATAATCTAAACATATAATAAAATTGTAACGAAGTCGAATTAAATATTTTTTGGAAAATCTTATTGAAATAAACAAACAAAAATTATCGATACAGAGGCCGAATCTATAGTTTTTAGAATTTTTTTCTGTCTGTCTGTCTTTCTGTCTGTTACCGCATCACAGAAAAACCACTGAGGGATTTTTGTGGGAAAATATCTAATTACTGAGAAAAAATACAAAAACTGCATTGTAAGAGTATACTAATATGTAAAGCCTAAGAATATGGTTTTTAAAACGCGGGCGGAGCCGCGGGCAATGCTAGTGTAGAATATAATACTTTTTATCGATATACGCAAGACCATTTCAATCTAATGTGGGCGGAGCGGTAAAGAAGCAGTCTCTAAATAAAGTAATTGGCTTTTACATATTGCTTAGTCATTATTGACCTTATTTTTACAGATTTCTATTTACTAGCGACCCGTCCTGACTTTTCCCATGCAAAAAGTGATAGGTCTATATGATTTACGCGCCACCTATCGTATATTTATGATACTATTAAAAATCTTCATAGGCCTGCATACATTTACTTACACACCAAGGCTTCAGGTTTTACAAATATACAAACACACTTTAAATAAAAACTATGTCTTCGGATTTTTTCGCGAATTTATTTTGATTTCTGGTTTCCAACGTTACGAATGCTTTACAGCAATCATGATCATGGGAGAGACTAAGGATGTAGACATCTCAAAGGCAAAAAAATAGAATTCATTTAAAACTGTATCGACAATAATGACTAGTTCAATAAGATATTCCAAAAAAATATTTAATGTACAGATTTGACTCAGAATTTTATTATAAATACAAGCAGTACCCGCGTCTACATCCGCGTCAAAACTTCCGATCGCTAACAAAATTCAAAGGATCACTAGCTGAGCTAATCTAAAGATTACCTGAAAATTTCATCAAAATCGCCCCAGCTGCTTTGGGAGTCCATAGGAAACATACATACACACATCGATTTTTATTTTATTTAACCAACAATTTAAATTTATTTATTGCTCGGAAAATGGAGTCTTTTATGAAAATTTAGTGACACACCGACTGCAGCGCCACCTACCGGATCCATTTGTGCATTCAAATCTTGCAGGGACCCACTCGAACATAGACAAAAAATATCATTAAAATCGTCCCTGCCGTTTAGAAGATGATCAGTGGCACACCGACGGCATCGCCGCGTACTGGGTCCATTTGTATTTTCAAACCATCCAGGAGCCCATTAAAATATACACACAAAATGTCATCCAAATCGGTTCAGCCCTTTACGAGGAGTAGGTTAACAAACACACGTACAGAAGAATTATATATAGTAAGATATGTATATTAAGATAAATATTCGCGTAAATCTAAGAACGTATTAGACAAACACTTTAATTTCAATAGAGACAATTTCACCACTTTCATTTTATCTCACTGTAATCATTCGCATTTGCTTATCAGATGTGTTCTCTTAAGTCAAGTGCGATCTTCCTGATACTCGGCGGATATTAGCCACTTCATAAATCTGTGGCTGTCGGCGTTTCGATTAACTGTGTGAGATGCGGGCAAATAAACTTTGAATGGAGGTTCCTTAACCTTCTTTAGTAACGTATAGGATGGGTATATATTTTTACATATAGAGATATAAATCATGTGAATTATCTATACATCTATGCAGATAAATAAAATTAAAGTGTTTGTTTGTAATGTCAAAATAACAGCTTTTTAATATATGTAGGTATGTGAAATTATTTACGTTGCTTTAAGAAAAACACATATTTTAATTTTTTTGTCTAACTGTCTGTTTGTTCCGGCTAATCTCCGAAACGGCTGGACTGATTTTGATGGGACTCTTTCTAGCTGATCTTACTTTTATTTTATAAAAAGAATTAGGGATCCGCCCAAAAAAATTAAAATAGGGACGCACCAAAGCGAGAGTAAGTCGCTAGTAGGTAATATATGTGCTTGGAAAGGTAATGATTTTTTATATATTTAGCTTGACATTATGCCTGTAAATATAGATTTACTTTATCTTTATACAAATATTTACTCTGAATAGGAATCAAACCTATTATCTCCGACTTAATAAGATAAAGAAACCTTTAATTAAAGATGTAAGTATCCCCTGAGGTAAAATTTCGAATAATTGTGACTGTAACATCGCTATATGGACGTGATCTCTTTGATTCGTTTAATCGCTAATTAAATGTAATTAGCCAAAGCATGTATACATTTTACCTGTGGGTTTTTTTACACATCTTATATAATATATTTTAATGCTAAAAGTTATATTATTTTGAAATATCATAAAAAATATTTGATATTTACGTTTCAATGAAATATATGGCCAAATTATAAAAAATGCAGTAAAAATTGTTCATTAATGACCAAACACTTTTCTCTCAATTCAATTCAATTGACTAAATAATCATATAATTTTCTTAAACACTTTCAATTACATAATTATTAATAAGGCTAAGCATATTTAGTACATATAAATATCACTTCATATGAATTGTAACAAATCCAACTTCCGCGGTAGACGCATCCATCTGTAACCAAACTTACTTTGGCCGTTCCGGAAAATATTGTTTGCCTTTCTATAGTGTTTATTATAAACTTCTAAGCAATTCAATTATTCAATTTATTCAATAATCATTTCCATTAGGGTTTTTATGTCAATAAATTGTAATAATTAGTAATACAAATTACTTGTCTTGTTAACTGATTATGAATATGGTAAAGTAACTAAGAAGTGTGGTACAAAGATATGTTATTGAAATGTTAATTATAAAAAAGATACTATATATATATATATATATATATATATATATATATATATATATATATATAAAATAAATATATATTTAATACTTTCTTAGATTTACGCGAATATTTGACATTTTAAATAAAACTATGTTTTCGGATTTTGTCGCGGATTTATTTGGATTTTTGTTTCCCGACGTTTCGAATGCTTTACAGCATCCATGGTCACGGGAGAGACTGAGGTGTTACATGTCTTGAATGTATAGTTGTTACAGACAGCCTACCCACAATTAACAAAATGAAAATTGCACTAATTACATTACAATATTTTTTAAATTTAAACATTTTTATAATTTTAATTATAATTGAATATGGAAAATTATTTATTTAATTTTTGCTATTATTTTTATAATTATTACAATTTTAAATATTAATTAGTAATCTATATTTAGTGTTGCCATTATTATATTTATAACCATAAAGAAAAATATAAAATATAGTATTAATTATTTAAGCCATATAATTGTTCTATGTGTAATTTAAAAAGTTAAAATTAATTAAGGATAATAATTTTAATTTAGTTTGCTATTATTTAAAAACAACTTACTAAGCAACACTATTAATATATACTTTTACAAATGAAAAATGAAAAATATTAATCTGAATAAGCTGTCATTTTGATCTACACAGTATGAACTTACTACATCTGTCTGTCTGTTATGTTTATATTTATTATTTGATTTTATTATATTAATAACAGGATCCCATGACGATGGTAGTACCCAGCCATCTTCCCTATTGAAATTAGGATGTTTTTTAATTTCTATGGCTTCTCGAATCATTCTAGGGCGATATCGGTTTTCTTTCGCCAGGATTTGAGGTCTATCAAAGCGAATATAATGGCTTGGGCGGTCCTGACTATGTTTGCAGACAGCAGATGTTGTATTGCGACGGTGCTTCACATCAGCTATGTGTTCTTTGACCCGGGTTCTAATGGATCTCTTTGTTTGTCCAATGTAAGAGAGCCCACAATCACAATCAAGCTCGTAAACTCCTGCATCTTGTAGAGGGATGTGGCACTTGACAGGTGGTAGAAACTGACTAATTTTCTTTGGCGGCTTGAAGTAAGTTTTAATTGAAGCTCGCTTTAGAATGTAGCCAATCTTGTCAGTGACGCCTCTCATGTAAGGTAGGACTGCAGGGACGCGCTCGACTGTGGCTGGTTTCACTCGGTCCCTGTGACGTAGGCGCGGCACTTGCAGCTTGTTGTCTCGCAGAACTTGCTTGACATGTTGCAGCTCTCCGGCCAGGTGTTGCTCGTCACAGATCCCGCGTGCCCTCTGAAACAAAGATTTTCCCACGGTAGCTAACTGTGAAGGGTGGTGGTGAGATTCACCATTCAAGTACCTATCAGTATGGGTCTTCTTTCGATACACAGTATGACTCAAGGTGTTATCTGGGTTACGTATAACTAATACATCTAAGAAAGCTAAAGAATTATTAGACTCCAATTCCATTGTAAATTGTATTTTAGGGTTTATGGAGTTAAGATGTTCTAAGAATACAGATATTTTATCAGATGGTAATATTGTGAAAGTGTCATCTACATACCGCTTGTAGAAACGAGGGGTCACAGGTGATGTGTTTAGGGCGGTCTCCTCGAAGGCCTCCATGAAGATGTCAGCTACAACGGGAGAGACCGGCGAACCCATGGCCACTCCATCCACTTGCTTGTAGAATTCATCATTCCACAATAGATAGCCAGATGTAAGGCAGTGTTTCAAAAGTTCAGTGTATTCTTCTTGCATATTATTATCCCGTAGCTTTCTTGATACTATTTTGACACAGTCCTCTACTAGTAGGCTGGTGAATAGAGACTGTACATCAAAACTGACCATAGTTTCATTGTCCATGAGTTGTAGGTGTTTTATCTCATTGACAAAATGGTACGAGTCCCTTGTGAACGCTGATGTTTGTCCTCTGAGTGTTGAGAGTACTTTCGCTACTAGTTGGGCCAATTTATAAGTCGGTGTGTCGATTTGACTCACAATTGGACGTAGCGGAGCGTTAGGTTTGTGTATCTTTGGAAGTCCATACAGTTTAGGCGGCTTTGCACAAGATGGAACAAGATTTTTGACATCAAGATTCAATGCATCGGAGTGTTTCTTAATCAGCTTTTTAGTATTATTTAACACAGTGGTGGTCGGGTCTGTTTTGACCTTTTTATATGTACTTTCATCCGACAAAAGTTGTTCAATTTTTCCATTGTAATCTGATGTATCCATCACGACGGTGGCATTTCCCTTGTCTGCGCGTAGTATGATAATGTCTGACCTGCTGCGTAAGTTCTTCAACGCTAAATACTGTTGTTTGTTGAGATTAGGTTTGGGCCTTGAACTACGACGTAACAAAGATGAAACATCTTGACGTATGGCCTCCATATCCTCAGATTTCATAGTATTTTTTGGCCAGGGCATCTTCAACTGCACAAATAATGTTCTCATAAGGGATGCGTGTCGGCGCAACAGCAAAATTTAAGCCTTTACTTAGTACTTGAATAGTAGATTCGTCCAATGTTTGTTTTGACAGATTGACAACTGCTTGACGTACGCACGAATTTGAAACTGTGGTAGACGGGCGCGTTCCGTTATTGTTTTTGGTTTTCTTTTTGATGTTATATTTCTCGACTAATTTTTGTATTTTAATATATGTTTGTTTTTGCATTGGTTAAATTTAGATGTTTCGCGCTTATTTAAAGTTTCAATGCAATCATTGAAATCACTTGGTGTCAATACTGTCTTTATATTAAGGGACGTTTGTTCTACGTACCGGTCGTTACTGCGTAGATCACGGCGGGTTTGACGAATCACCGTCCGTAACAACTTAAAACTTGCCTTGTTAACGATCTTGGCGCTTCCCCGTATGTTCTTTTTAGATGATATTTTCACACACGTAGGAATGAGACGATGATCCCGACATCTCTTCAAGAATGTTAAAGATGTTAATAATCTTGCGCGCTTGTCTTCAGATCTTCTAACCGGCGTATTTGGTTTGCGATTTCCAGTCCGTACTGGTTCACATAATACTTTCTTAGATTTACGCGAATATTTGACATTTTAAATAAAACTATGTTTTCGGATTTTGTCGCGGATTTATTTGGATTTTTGTTTCCCGACGTTTCGAATGCTTTACAGCATCCATGGTCACGGGAGAGACTGAGGTGTTACATGTCTTGAATGTATAGTTGTTACAGACAGCCTACCCACAATTAACAAAATGAAAATTGCACTAATTACATTACAATATTTTTTAAATTTAAACATTTTTATAATTTTAATTATAATTGAATATGGAAAATTATTTATTTAATTTTTGCTATTATTTTTATAATTATTACAATTTTAAATATTAATTAGTAATCTATATTTAGTGTTGCCATTATTATATTTATAACCATAAAGAAAAATATAAAATATAGTATTAATTATTTAAGCCATATAATTGTTCTATGTGTAATTTAAAAAGTTAAAATTAATTAAGGATAATAATTTTAATTTAGTTTGCTATTATTTAAAAACAACTTACTAAGCAACACTATTAATATATACTTTTACAAATGAAAAATGAAAAATATTAATCTGATAAGCTGTCATTTTGATCTACACAGTATGAACTTACTACATCTGTCTGTCTGTTATGTTTATATTTATTATTTGATTTTATTATATTAATAACAGGATCCCATGACGATGGTAGTACCCAGCCATCTTCCCTATTGAAATTAGGATGTTTTTTAATTTCTATGGCTTCTCGAATCATTCTAGGGCGATATCGGTTTTCTTTCGCCAGGATTTGAGGTCTATCAAAGCGAATATAATGGCTTGGGCGGTCCTGACTATGTTTGCAGACAGCAGATGTTGTATTGCGACGGTGCTTCACATCAGCTATGTGTTCTTTGACCCGGGTTCTAATGGATCTCTTTGTTTGTCCAATGTAAGAGAGCCCACAATCACAATCAAGCTTGTAAACTCCTGCATCTTGTAGAGGGATGTGGCACTTGACAGGTGGTAGAAACTGACTAATTTTCTTTGGCGGCTTGAAGTAAGTTTTAATTGAAGCTCGCTTTAGAATGTAGCCAATCTTGTCAGTGACGCCTCTCATGTAAGGTAGGACTGCAGGGACGCGCTCGACTGTGGCTGGTTTCACTCGGTCCCTGTGACGTAGGCGCGGCACTTGCAGCTTGTTGTCTCGCAGAACTTGCTTGACATGTTGCAGCTCTCCGGCCAGGTGTTGCTCGTCACAGATCCCGCGTGCCCTCTGAAACAAAGATTTTCCCACGGTAGCTAACTGTGAAGGGTGGTGGTGAGATTCACCATTCAAGTACCTATCAGTATGGGTCTTCTTTCGATACACAGTATGACTCAAGGTGTTATCTGGGTTACGTATAACTAATACATCTAAGAAAGCTAAAGAATTATTAGACTCCAATTCCATTGTAAATTGTATTTTAGGGTTTATGGAGTTAAGATGTTCTAAGAATACAGATATTTTATCAGATGGTAATATTGTGAAAGTGTCATCTACATACCGCTTGTAGAAACGAGGGGTCACAGGTGATGTGTTTAGGGCGGTCTCCTCGAAGGCCTCCATGAAGATGTCAGCTACAACGGGAGAGACCGGCGAACCCATGGCCACTCCATCCACTTGCTTGTAGAATTCATCATTCCACAATAGATAGCCAGATGTAAGGCAGTGTTTCAAAAGTTCAGTGTATTCTTCTTGCATATTATTATCCCGTAGCTTTCTTGATACTATTTTGACACAGTCCTCTACTGGTAGGCTGGTGAATAGAGACTGTACATCAAAACTGACCATAGTTTCATTGTCCATGAGTTGTAGGTGTTTTATCTCATTGACAAAATGGTAACTGTATGGACTTCCAAAGATACACAAACCTAACGCTCCGCTACGTCCAATTGTGAGTCAAATCGACACACCGACTTATAAATTGGCCCAACTAGTAGCGAAAGTACTCTCAACACTCAGAGGACAAACATCAGCGTTCACAAGGGACTCGTACCATTTTGTCAATGAGATAAAACACCTACAACTCATGGACAATGAAACTATGGTCAGTTTTGATGTACAGTCTCTATTCACCAGCCTACCAGTAGAGGACTGTGTCAAAATAGTATCAAGAAAGCTACGGGATAATAATATGCAAGAAGAATACACTGAACTTTTGAAACACTGCCTTACATCTGGCTATCTATTGTGGAATGATGAATTCTACAAGCAAGTGGATGGAGTGGCCATGGGTTCGCCGGTCTCTCCCGTTGTAGCTGACATCTTCATGGAGGCCTTCGAGGAGACCGCCCTAAACACATCACCTGTGACCCCTCGTTTCTACAAGCGGTATGTAGATGACACTTTCACAATATTACCATCTGATAAAATATCTGTATTCTTAGAACATCTTAACTCCATAAACCCTAAAATACAATTTACAATGGAATTGGAGTCTAATAATTCTTTAGCTTTCTTAGATGTATTAGTTATACGTAACCCAGATAACACCTTGAGTCATACTGTGTATCGAAAGAAGACCCATACTGATAGGTACTTGAATGGTGAATCTCACCACCACCCTTCACAGTTAGCTACCGTGGGAAAATCTTTGTTTCAGAGGGCACGCGGGATCTGTGACGAGCAACACCTGGCCGGAGAGCTGCAACATGTCAAGCAAGTTCTGCGAGACAACAAGCTGCAAGTGCCGCGCCTACGTCACAGGGACCGAGTGAAACCAGCCACAGTCGAGCGCGTCCCTGCAGTCCTACCTTACATGAGAGGCGTCACTGACAAGATTGGCTACATTCTAAAGCGAGCTTCAATTAAAACTTACTTCAAGCCGCCAAAGAAAATTAGTCAGTTTCTACCACCTGTCAAGTGCCACATCCCTCTACAAGATGCAGGAGTTTACAAGCTTGATTGTGATTGTGGGCTCTCTTACATTGGACAAACAAAGAGATCCATTAGAACCCGGGTCAAAGAACACATAGCTGATGTGAAGCACCGTCGCAATACAACATCTGCTGTCTGCAAACATAGTCAGGACCGCCCAAGCCATTATATTCGCTTTGATAGACCTCAAATCCTGGCGAAAGAAAACCGATATCGCCCTAGAATGATTCGAGAAGCCATAGAAATTAAAAAACATCCTAATTTCAATAGGGAAGATGGCTGGGTACTACCATCGTCATGGGATCCTGTTATTAATATAATAAAATCAAATAATAAATATAAACATAACAGACAGACAGATGTAGTAAGTTCATACTGTGTAGATCAAAATGACAGCTTATCAGATTAATATTTTTCATTTTTCATTTGTAAAAGTATATATTAATAGTGTTGCTTAGTAAGTTGTTTTTAAATAATAGCAAACTAAATTAAAATTATTATCCTTAATTAATTTTAACTTTTTAAATTACACATAGAACAATTATATGGCTTAAATAATTAATACTATATTTTATATTTTTCTTTATGGTTATAAATATAATAATGGCAGCACTAAATATAGATTACTAATTAATATTTAAAATTGTAATAATTATAAAAATAATAGCAAAAATTAAATAAATAATTTT
The DNA here is from genome assembly GCA_947093115.1 of Brenthis daphne. Classification (NCBI taxonomy): domain Eukaryota; kingdom Metazoa; phylum Arthropoda; class Insecta; order Lepidoptera; family Nymphalidae; genus Brenthis; species Brenthis daphne. The sequence continues at coordinate 21,035,276 of OX352472.1, read as the reverse complement.
CCATATTCAATTATAATTAAAATTATAAAAATGTTTAAATTTAAAAATATTGTAATGTAATTAGTGCAATTTTCATTTTGTTAATTGTGGGTAGGCTGTCTGTAACAACTATACATTCAAGACATGTAACACCTCAGTCTCTCCCGTGACCATGGATGCTGTAAAGCATTCGAAACGTCGGGAAACAAAAATCCAAATAAATCCGCGACAAAATCCGAAAAGATAGTTTTATTTAAAATATATATTTGTATATATATAAAAATATATATGTTATATGTATATATGTTAAATATAAAAAAGGTAATATATATTTTTTTCTTTTTGTAACGACCGCAGAGTTAATTTGTGCTTAGTGTAATTGAATTGGACAATGTTGCAATATTTTTTGTTTCATCTGCTACACTAGTATCTACGTGTTTGTTTTTCTTCGATGTCTAAGTTCCCGATTGTATAATTTATAAACTACTTATTCTCGCTTCGCTCGGGTTTGTCTTTAGGTACGATTTAACGGTTAATATGGAATTGATAGACATCACGCCAATCCATCACTCTGGTTCGACGTGAAAGAAGGACAAACAAACAAATAAACACACTTTTTCGCTTATAATATTAGTACATATAGTATGGATATATGATATCTAGGAACACACAGAGTAACTTTTGTAAGTGAGTGTGCTTCTTACTTCTTCATCATTGTCGTAAGGTCGCAACGGATGTAACTTGTAAGTGATATACAGAATGGACATGGCTTATAATATTATCATATTATATTAACATTTAACACATAATATATCGATATGCCCACCACGCAAGCAGAACCGTAACAAAAACTTGTTTAAAATAAAAACGAGATTCAATAACCTTAAATGTTAATAAACCTAACGACCAAATATTGTGCTAATTTTTACATATAATGATTTACTATTCTACACTTACTTCCGCAGACGCGTCCGTCTGTGACCAAGCGCTTACTCGTTCCGCACGATTTTAGTTTCCGTTCACCGATGGCCTATTCTAAGAATTTACTAGGTCTGCATATTCATACTGTAGGTCTATTAATAAATATTCATATAAAGCCTCTTTTTTTTTCTTTTTTGTAAACATTTTGGTGTATTACTAATATTGTATATGCGAAAGTGTGTATGTTCACGGTTTTTTCAAGGTTAAACTTCTGAAACAATGTTTATGTAACATAATACAGAAATAACTTCCTTTCTAGAATTGACTTCCTGTTGGATTTGAGATGGAATTATGTATGAAAATGTCCTTAATATATCGAAATTTCTACATGAATTTCGTAATGATATGCGAAAATGGTCGTTAATGGTTAAATGTTTTTTTTTTATACGTCACGTAAGTGTATAAGTAGGTATGTATATAGTAGGGCATTGGGCCCTACTAAAATATCTGCTTCGGGACTTCTAGATTAAAGGCAAACTTCGACTACCACGCGATTCTTTGATTTTTTATTTTAATTTTTTTTTATTAGGAAGCCTACGTTATATACTAAGTATATATTTCATAACTTAATATAGTTATATATAAAAAAGTGTTACAAAGTATATCACAATTACAGGCTAAATTAACATGTAAATAATAATTGTTGAACTAAGAAAATGTTGTTGCTCAGTTGTTATGTTTAAAAAAAATAAAAATTGAAATAAATCTAACTTTTAAATAACAAAATATCTATGTAAAAAAATAATAGGTAAGTAGTAGACTAAGACTTTAGAACTTATAGTGGTCGAAATTTTCACCATAATAGGTATATTTTTTTTATTGATAACACTAAAGCTCGTGAATAGCTACGAAACAAAAAATAAAGTAAATCGGTTGACAAACAGAACAGAAAAGGGTACTGAAATATTTTGTCTTTGCCTATTTATATATAAAGATATTAGCATTTCGACAATTAATTTGCATGATTAATTGTGCAATAGGCATCTATTTTACTGACTTGATTTAACGCCGAAGTAGAAATATGCGAATGTAAACAATACATAGTGACGTCTGCACATTAAATTGAGGCCACATATTATGCACATATTTGACAAAATTACTTTAGGTATTAATCGTAAGTGAAACGGAAATACGGCCGGTGCTATCAATTTACATACATCCTGGAAAGAAAGGTAGAAAGTGGAAAACGTATATAAGATATGTTAGAGTTAAACTAGACACTACTAAAAAGGTAAACTTGATTCTGAACAAGATAGTTTAATATTACTGCTGGCCTTTTGACTTAGAATATATTATCTATAGGAATTTTTGTCTTTAACATAAAATTAAAATTTATAATTTAAAATGTAACATTGTCGCCTTTACTGTATTTTATCTCTATTAAATTATTTCATTCCCATAAAACTTGTTGTTAAATAAAGGTAAAAGTCACTACGTGTTATGCCTATACATATGTAATTTTGTTGCTATTTACATACCTAAAGTAATTGTTGGAAGTTCAATAATTAAGCCCTCATCTATGTATATACTTACTCGTAATAAAATTCTAAATCCAAACTGTAGGTACATTTAATATTTTTTGGAAAATCTTATTGAAATAGTCATTATTATCGATACAGAGACCCAATCTATATAGTTTAGAATTTTTGTTTGTCTGTCTGGGAACGCACCATGAGAAATTTGGTATGTTGATAGCTGGTTATCCGGGTCAACATATAGGATACTTTTAACTGCGGGAAAATGTCTCATCTCTGAGAAGTCTATACTAAACGTTAAAACGTAACTAGGGACGAACCAGAGCGGAGCGAGGGTGAATCGCTAATCTACTGTATATTTTAGGTAGCTAAGTTGTATGAAACTATATAAAACAGAAAATCTGCCAATTATAAATATGTGTGAAATGAATACTAGTGACTTTTAAATCGGTGTAAGTAGGTACCTATTTTTAGATCTCTGTTCATTTTATTCATCCTGTAACGCTCAAAGATCGATGATCTCTAATTAGTAATTAAAGATGCATAAAGGCAGAAAAATTACTACCACACAGTATACACTCTATAAAAACAACTGTCTGTCTATTCGTTCTCTTTTCACACTTAAACCGCTGAACATATTATAATAAATTTTGACATAGACATAGATAGTATTATAGAGAAGGACGTAGGCTGCCTTTTATACTCGAACTTGTTAAAAAATCAAAATAAATTGTATATATTTTTTAAAATAAGTAAATAATGTTTTAAACTAAGAAAAGAACGTAAAGTAAAGAAATAATATAAATTGTCATTGATATATAAAAATGTGAGATAAATAAGTCAATATAAAGAATTATACATAACTAGAACAAAGAAAAACAAACCTATCCCACGGGAACCGTCCATTTTTCCGGGATAAAAATTAACCTGAGTGTTATTCCAGACTATAATCTATCTCTGTGCCAAATTTCATCCAGATCTGTTTACCTGTTTTAGGGCGAAAGAGTAACAAACATCCATACATAGTCACAAACTTTCACATTTATAATATTATCTATAATATATATTAAATACGGATTATACTTGATTATAATAAGTTTTCATTTAATTTCTAATTTTTGAACAATACACGTCCCGTTTTAACGCACGAAGTAAATCTAGTTTTAGGATATGGCAATTAGTAACACACGCGTTGACGTGAAAATATGTCATGATTTATTACTACTACGACCGAAACCACACCGTATTTTAAATCGTCTATACATATAATAAAATTGTAACTAAGCCGAATCTGTACATTAAATAATTTTTGGAAAATCTTATTGAAATAAGCATTATTATCGATACAGAAGCCGAATCTATAGTTTTTAGAATTTTTGTCTGTCTGTCTTTCTGTCTGTCTGTCTGTCTGTTACAGCATCACACAAAAACCACTGGAGGGTTTTTAATGAAATTTGGTATGGTGTTAGCTGGTTATCCGGGTCAACATATAGGATACTTTTTACCGCGGCAAATTATCTCATTTTTGAGAAAAAATACAAAAACTGCAATGTAAGAGTATACTTATATGTAAAACCTAAGAATTTGGTTTTTGTCATCTGAACGCGGGCGGAGCCGCGGGCAATGTTAGTATTTCATAATTTATTATTAACGATTGTCGTGTATACGTACGTAACGTGACTTTTTCCATTTGACGACTCTATTGTCCAATCCAATGGTCCAAGCTAGAAATTCATGGTGGTCCACATAATTATAACCACAGTATGACATTCTATCACATTGACACGGTTTTGTTTAATTTTTTAGGGTTACATAATATTTCTTATACCGAAAATAAGTTAAAATTTTCAAAAGTATTATTATAGTACAGATTACTCATACTTTTAATATAATTTTCTGATGTAAACAGCTCAATAATCTATACATATAATAAAATTCTAACTAAGTCGAATCTGTACGTTAAATATTTTTTGGAAAATCTTATTGAAATTGTCATTATTATCGATACAGAGGCCAAATCTATAGTTTTTAGAATTTGTGTCTGTCTGTCTGTCTGTCTGTATTCTGTTACCGCATCACGGAAAAACTACTGGAGGGATTTTGATGAAATTTGGTATGGTGATAGCTGATTATCCGGGTCAACATATAGGATACTTTTTACTTCGGGAAAATATCTCATTTCTGAGAAAAAATACAAAACTGCAATGTAAGAGTATACTAATATGTAAAACCTAAGAATTTGATTTTTGGTCATCTGAACGCGGGCGGTGCCGCGGGCAATGCTAGTGTAAAAATATATTTGAAAAATGCTTAAAAGCTACGGAACCACATTCTTTATCATTAACTTGTATTTTAACATTTGAATAAACTATATTTTTCTTTGACGGTAATGTGAAGTAATAATACTCGAGGTATTTTATAGCCGGTATTATGATCGTTACTGTCGTTGTGTTTCGTTGAAAGATTGTAAATTGCTCGGAAGTAATTTCTATATTGATTCGTTATAGATTTTGAAAAGCTTACTTTTTAGGACCATGGTAAGATAGAAATGTTGCGTAAATAATAGAAATTCTACATATTTGTCGCAGTATATGTATATTTGTATATTATATGATAAAAATATTTTTACGTATTTTATATACATACATACATACATACATACATATTATTAGCTTCGTCTTTATCTATCATCTATCTATATAAATAAATAAAAATGATCTCCGAAATGTATGTACGCGCATAACTTCCGATTGACTGCACCAAATTGGATAATTATTTTTTTGTGTTTGTTATTGTCAGGGCAAGCTTTGTATAGAAGAAAATTAAAAGAAACATTTTTTTTTTACTAAAATAGTTATTTTTCTGATATGAAAAGTGAGTGAGTGAAATTGTTTTTATCCCGGAAATCATTTCTTAAGGGGGTGAGAACGGGGATGAAAGTTTGTATGGGGAAGCAAGCTACGGGACGACCCGAGCGAAGCGAGGGTGAGTCGCTAGTAAAAAATAACAAACATATTTATTTGGCTGTACAGTGTTAGGTCATAGCGCATTTAAAGTAGATTAAAAACCTTAATTTAAGATTGACATTAGCGTTTTAATAACAATATAATCTGTGCCAAATAACCATCAATACGAGCAAGTTTGTCAAAATCTACGTCGGTGGTCCCTTACCTCTATAATCATTATATTCCCAAATCTATCAACATTTCCGCCATTAACTCACGCTATTAACAACTTAATGCCGCATCTCAAAGTCTATTGTATTTCACTTAATGTCTTCGATAGATCAATTTGTTATTATTGCTTTCAGATAACAGGTAATTTCGGACCGTTCTAATAAAATGTTTATCTCAAAACCGTTAGTTGATAATATTTGTATGTATATTTAAAATATTTAGCTAAAGTTTTTTTCAAGTTAATAATAATAATAAAGATAATGATTTTTTTTATCTTCCGAGGATTGAATAAATTAATATAGATGTATTATTTTACTCTTATTAACTAGTAAATGTATAATAGGCTTTTAGAGCAATTTGTTATCGCGTTATGTGAAATTAACATTGCGTGTATAAGTGAAAATAAATATAAAAAATTATAATGTTATACAAATCTTTTGTTATCCATACTAATATTATAAATGCGAAAGTGTGTTTGTTTGTTTGTTTGTTTGTCTTTCTTTCACGTCGAAACGGAGTGACGGATTGGCGTGATTTTTTGTGTGGAGATAGTCGGAGGGCTGGAGAGCGACATGAGCTCTTTTTATCACCGGAAATTATCTAATTCCCACGGGAAAACACGTTATAATACAACTAAAAAATATTACCAGAATTACATGAAACTTGGTGTTAATTCTCTTCAATACAATTAAAGAAATACGTGATTTAGAATTTTTCGAAATTCGTCCCATAAGGGGGTAAAGTAGGGTAATAAGAGTTTATTTGAAACATATCTTTATAGAGTTTTTTCTGTAGATTTAGCGCGAGTGAAGCCGCGGGCTCTGCTAGTAATTACATAAATATTTGTATTTCACATCGACGATAAAATCATGCTTCAATACGCGGTAAATCTCTTTGAAGTGTCGAAAACAACCGTCCGAGTATGCGTTAACGCGTGCAATTTATCGGGACTGATTAACGTATAATTGCTACTTTTGCTTATTGCTATATTCTTTATAGATTCCTATATTCTTGTCTGTCTGTTTGTTTGCTTTTAATGGATAAAAACAATATTGATGTTATATGATAAAAATAATTTGACTCGACTAACTTTGAACTATAAGGACAAAAGAAATCTAAGAAAAAAAAAATTCTTTAATCCAAAAATCTTTACATATCACCATGGAAACAATAAACTAAGTGCTAATTTGTTACAGACAATACGCTGTGATAAGGATTATTATTCGACACCTTCAAATAAATAGAGGGGTGATTTAAAATCACAATTTTGAGGGCTTTCAGACAATAAATTTATAGGGAGAAATATTCAATGAAATTATTGCCCTACTCGCTCCACCCCTGCGATGTAAAAACTTAAAAGAACCATTCGCGTTGTTTATTTATTTTTTGCGGACGCTTTATTAACCACGCGAGACGGTTTAATGAAAAACTTGAGATATAATAGAATATAAAGAAATCGCTGAATAATATTATACGTATGATATTAAGTATTATATTATTCAAATAAATGTATAGCTGACGTCTATGTAACGTGTTTTACATAACAACAAACATTTCCACTGTTGTTTTTGTATTATATAGAAATGAGCAATATGGATAAATTGTAGTGTAGGTACTGTCTATACTCTTAAAAATCTATACATATAATAAAATTGTAACTAATCCTAATCTGTACATTAGATATTTTTGGAAAATCTTATCGAAATAGATATTATTATCGATACAGAGGCCGAATCTATAGGTTTTAGAATTTTTTTTTGTCTGTCTGTCTGTCTGTCTATCTGTTACCGCATCACGGAAAAACCACTGGAGGAATTTTGATAAAATTTGGTATGATGATAGCTGGTTATCCGGGTCAACATATAGGATACTTTATACTGTGGGAAAATATCTCATTTCTGAAAAAAAATACAAAAACTGCAATGTAAGAGTATATTAATATGTAAAACCTAAGAATTTGGTTTTTGGTCATCTGAACGCGGGCAGAGCCGCGGGCAATGCTAGTATAAGTATAAAATAATAATTCTTACTCACCAAGTGATAGATTAAAAACTAGCATGCATATTGAAAAAAATGACCCCTCCAAAGAATGGTGGATAAATATAAAAACAGAGCAAGGACTATCTAAGTATTGCCTGAAGGCACTGAGCTTTCCCTCGCAAGAGGAACATAATCAAAACTGATGGAGAGGGGAGTCTCAGACTGCAATTATATACGTCTAGCCGTAGTAGCATAGAACAAATATATTACGTACAAACAGCACTAGCTCTCACAGCTTTGTCAGAATAAGTTGTATTGTGAGAATTTCTGTTACACTCTTTGGAAACGCTCCAGTAACTAAAATTTTATGTGGTCTCATAATAAATCTCTCTTAGTATATTTTACTGGTGACACTCGTCCCCAGTGACATTTTATAATATTCTAATTTATATTCTTCAATTACGACTCGTGCTTCGTGTTATAATAAATTACCCAGCTCATTCTAGCGCCAAAAAACTCATTATTAGAAAAAAATCTATCAAAAATTAAATGAAACGGAAATAAATATACAATTTATTAATATAACGTATACATTATATGTATATATACATATGTAGCATCGAGGTCCGCCTAACAATATTAAATAAATAAATATGTCAGGATATTAACACACAACACTATCAGACTAGTTCCATGGTAATCTACGAGGCTTGTGTTATGGATACTAAATAGTTGATACACTATACATATATAACTTTTAAATACATACATATTATAAATATAAACACCCATGCCTGGAGTACAAACATTCGTGCTCATCACACAAACGAATGCCCCCAGCGGGACGCGAATCCGCGACCGCTGGCGCAGCAAGTAGGGTCACTACAAATTGAGCCAAACGTGTCGTCAAATATTCATGTGAACATTCCGCAACAATAAACAAAGTATCAAATTGGATATGCCGCATTAAAAACAAAATACATACTCGTAAAAATCGACATCGTAAATCTTTTTGTAGTATTTATCAAAAGACATCAGCCCCAAAAATAATATGAATCATTAACTACTTTTGTTTTGCTTAATTCTCTGGTCATAAAGCGACATATTTTAAATATGTTTTAACACGTAACTTTGTCTCGCCGTATGTTTTATTTTTAAAGTGTCACATTACAAGTGCCGCTTTGAAAAATAATAAAAAAGTCATCCAAATTAAGAGGACTAAGGAGGATCTGCCAGTATCTTATATTAACGAGGTTCGTGGCTTGGAACGATATTAATGAAACAAGTTTTAAATTTTATTGCAATAAAAACCGAAATGGTTTAAATTATAGCCGGTATCAGACATTTTTTGAATGGGTTCCATACTGTGACCAAAGCATTTATTTATACGCAAAAACCGCATAATAATCTCTGTTGATATTTGTACTGATTGACACTGAGTCACTCAATTCAATTTTATTGTTAACTAGCATTGCCCGCGACTCCACCCGCATTCAGATGTCCAAAAACCAAATTATTAGGTTGTACATATTAGTATACTCTTACAATGCAGTTTTTGTATTTTTTCTCAGAAATGAGATATTTTCCCGCGGTAAAAAGTATCTTATATGTTGACCCGGATATCCAGCTATCATCATACCAAAATTTCATCAAAATTTGTCCAGTGGTTTTCTCGTGATGCGGTAACAGACAGACAGACAGACAGACAAAAATTCTAAAAATTATAGATTCGGACTCTGTATCGATAATAATGTCTATTTCAATTAGATTTTCCAAAAAATATTTAATGTACAGATTCGACTTAGTTACAATTTTATTATATGCATAGAATATGTACTTTGGTGCCTCATAATCAATTTAACATTAATTCCTATACTTATTAATAGCAAGTGTCCTAGTTACACTGATATACAATCCAACTGACCTTAAGGTTTTTGATCGATCACTATAAGCAGTAGATTACGTTAAATCTCGTATAATCTCATTGTAATTAAATTGATTGTGCAAAGTGAAAGCAGATAATATAAAATACCTTCAACAATTCTTCCAATCTTATCATTTATTATTGATAAATATAGCCTTTGAACTAAAAAACATGCTATGTTGCTGCTAAACTTAATTTTGGCTAATATTATTGTTTCTACTTTACAGTTAATAAGCAATTTGACTTTTTACAATTAGTCTTTGGTACATGTATACATATGAGGTCATATTACCAGATTTTTTTGACCTAACTAGATCCGAGTTCCCATACTTTGTAATACTTTTCATATAACGTCGTGGATTTTAATTGTTATAATGTAGTTTAGAATTAGCATTGTATTAATATCGTTTATTATGACAATCATATGCATGCCCAGGATAAATATTTACTCTCACCAAGAATCAACTTGAGCCACTTAGCCACACTGTTTATTCCATACAATGTCTATACATATGATAAAATTGTAACTAAGCCGAATCTGTACATTAAATAATTTTGGAAAATCTTATTGAAATAGACATTATTTTACAGAGGCTGAATCTGTAGTTTTTAAAAATGTTGTCTGTTTGTCTGTGACCGCATCACGGAAAAACCACTGGAGAGATTTTGATAAAATTTGGTATGATGATAGCTGGTTATCCGTGTCAACATATAGGATACTTTTTACTGCAGGAAAATACGTCATCTCTGAGAAATCTATACTAAACGTTAAAACGTAAGTAGAGACGAACCCGAGCGGAGTGAGGGTGAGTCGCTTGTATGTGCATATAATAATATGTACATCTAATGCTGATACAAACTTTTACGTATTTCAACTTTTAAAATCCATTTATAATAATTCTGGACTAGTAGGCATGTTTTGTATTATCAAAGTGTTTGTTTTGTTAACATCACACCGAGATTAAAAGCGGGGGTGGAATGTCTGCTTCAGGCATCAGACATACTAAATCATATACTATTTATGTTACGCATTTGTTTATGAGAGCTGACGATAGAATCGTGGGTTCATAAACAGATTTTGAAACTTACTGTTATATAGTGTTTAAAATTATTTATTTTAAAGCATTTTAACTGATAAGAGCTAGTTATACTTGTTTTTGTTAGGGAAACGCATGGGGACTTGTTGGACCCCACCACAGCACAAAGTAGGTACCTACTTTGTGTTATGGTGGGGTTTTGAGCCTTACTAATATCTGCACCATAACTGTCCTAATTGATTGAGGGATGAACACTGTAAAAGTATTAAAATGAACAATCAATTATATTTATTTTACTAGTGACTCTTTGAATTGACGTAACTTTTTTATTTATGAACCGACTGAAATAAAACAGATACTAAATGTTAAGTGAAGCTTACCACAATATACTAGTGAAAACCGCATCCAAATCGGTTAAGCCGTTTCTGAGATTAGCGCGCACAAACGCACAGACAAATAGACAAAAATTCTAAAAAATATTGTTTCGGGTTCTATTGCATAAATAAAGACCCCCAATGATAGTTTTTTCTTAAATATTTTCCATGTACAGACTCGCGATCAGTTACACTTTTATTATATGTAGATATAGATTTACTTTTAGATAATATATTTTAAAACATGATACAAACAAGCGACAGTAACTCAGCAGAAAGATTTTAGGTGCCATTCATTAATTACGTAAGGATGATTTTGACGATTTTAGACCATTATCGCACATATTTAAAAAAAATACCAGCCAAACACAATCTCATCCGTTTTGGAAGTCGGTTAATAAAATTACATTTGTCTCCTTGTACAAATTATTATTATCGTAAATTGTATGTAATATAAACACTCGCACTATTTTAGGTAACCTCCTAATAACCCCGTCCGAGTCGGCGCCGCTGTTGATAAAAACATACGGAGATTAGGATTTATCAGTAGGCTCAGCACTGATTATATATTGCACCCGTGTATTTTCAATTATTTTAATATACACCTTATTGCCTGGAACATAAAGTATAAAATAACTCATGACGTTGTTACACCGTGTACTGATTTTCGAGATGAGATTACTTTCGACGTTAATCAGCTTTATCAACGTAAAATATAATAGTTGATGTAATAGACCAGAAAAAAATAGGTGTCAAAATTCGTTTATATGATTAGTTGGTTACTCATTTTACGTTTTGTGGTTACGTCAAAAATGTAAATTAAGTCTCGAGGAACCTGTTTTTACTGGAAATGTCAATTTTAAATCGTATTTGAAGCTAATATATTTTTTGTTTATTTTGGTAAAGTGTCGAGTTCTTGGATTTTCGACTCGCTCTTGACCATTTTGTTTAAAGTAATTTTGTCTCCATAAATACTATGTAGAGATGTGTAGCTCATAGCATTGTTTTTTTCCTAAATCAAAATAGGACTTCGTAAAAAAAAACAAAATGAAATATTATGTCATTTTTATCACGCACTTTAAATTTATACGCATGTAGCCACAAATAAAAGAAAGTATATTTTATATTTATTTATATACTATAAATTTTTCAATAATTTATTTTTATATATTATCCAAAGCAAGTTGTAATTACTATATATTATTGCCATATTAAAATAATAGAAATCTCTTATACGTATCGTATTCAATGAAGGTAGTAAAACAAAATAATAATGGTCACACACGTTTAAAAACCAATAGAGAAGATCGTAAAAGTGAGATCAGCCCCTCGAATTCGTCACGTCCCTTCAGATTCGGTAAATATTAAAATATCAAAGGCCTGTGGCTACGTGTGTGTCGCCCCTACATCTACGCCGTTAAGGTGTGGTGCAAGTAAATTAATTTAAACGCTAATCTATACTAATATTATAAAGAGGTAAAGTTTGTGAGTGTGACGTTGTAGGGGGTAATGTCTGGATCTACTGAACATAGGATACTTTTTATCCCAGAAATCATCCCTTAAGGGGGTGAAAATATAAGTATATTGTTTGTTTATATCGATCTTATTTTGTACTCACATTTATTGTGTAATGATGTGTTTAAAGTAAAATAAGATGGCAGAGTGCTTTATAAATATTAGTCATCTAGTGCTCGAAACTTGACCATGAAGAAAACATATGAATAGAATTTACCTATCTATATAAAAAAAAAACTATTTCCAATTTTTTTATTGATAACACTAAAAAGCTTGTCAATAGATACTAAATTGAATGAATGTGAATCGACTTTCATTGTTTTTTTTTGATATAAAGCTATACCTCAAAAGTAGTTTCATATAAATAAAAAACCCCTTAAGAGATGATTTTGAAAGAGAATCTTTTTTGTTATAAAGTCATATTATTTAAAGTCTCTTCTAAGTTTTAGCCGCTCCTGACTTGGACAACCATTTTAATTGAGATTGACCCCAGAAATATTATACAAAACGTGTCATACCTTATTACGTCAGCATAAAGATTAAAATCCTTCAAAATTATGTAAATTGGGACCTAGTTTATCCCGCGCCGTCGACACAGAGCACGACTGGATACAATACGCTTCCGAATTTCTATTGGATTTGCGTTAATTAAGACATTGTTGTTCGATATTATGTTTAAATGAAATAAGTATGAATGTACATATTATAAGTGCGTTGAGATAAGGAAACGTATGAAAAACGATTTTATCAAAGCTTATTTTAACGAAGGTTTTACTAAAAGTTTTTGGCATTATCATTGTTAGGTGGCAATAAATACCTCATTTATTGCATAAATTCTTATTGTATACTAGCATTGCCCGCGGCTTCCCCCGCGTTCAGATGACCAAAAACTAAATGCTTAGTTTTACATATTAGTATATTCTTACATTGCAGTTTTTGTATTTTTTCTCAGAAATGAGATATTTTCCCGCGGTAAAAGTATCCTATATGTTGACCCGGATAACAAGCTATCACCACACCAAATTTCATCAGAATCCCTTCAGTGGTTTTTCAGTAATGCGGTAACAGACAGGCAGACAGACAGACAAACAAACAAAAATTCTAAAAACTATAGATTCGGCCTCTATATCGAAAATAATGCTTATTTTAATAAGATTTTCCAAAAAATATTTAATGTACAGATTTGGCTTAGTTACAATTTTACGAGTATTATATGTATAAACAATTAGTAAAGTTACTAATAACAAGGTCTGTACAACAATCCGGAAAAACCTACATGATAATACATAACATTTGACGACACGTTTGTCTAATTTTGTAGTGACCATATTTGCTGTGCCAGCGGTCGCGGGTTCGAGTTCCGCTGGGGGCATTCATTTGTGTGATGAGCACGTTTGAACCCCAGTCATGGGTGTTCATATTTATAATATGTATTATGTATGTATTTAAATTTATATATGTGTAGTGTATCAACTATCTGGTATCCATAACACAAGCCTTACCTTACCATGGAACTAGATCGTGCTGTCAGTCAATGTCCCCAACATATTTATTTAAAAAAACATAGTTATTATATTTGTCAATTTTAATTAAACAAAAAACTAAAAAAACAACAAAAACCTTTTTTTAAAAAGGAATAACGTATACTTATCCGTAGAATGAGGAAATTGAAATCCGCAATTGATCGTAAATAGTATACTTTTGAGAATAACACAATTTGGGCATATAGACCGGATGTTATCCCGATTTCTCGGAAAACACCATGATGTTAATAAGTAGGGGAAATCCAAGGTATGATTACCCAATCATACTTTGCCATATACTTCGGTAATAACTAAAATTAAAGTTTTACCCCATCGATCAAAAAAGTACTAGATCAGCGACAAAAATGTCTTTTTTGTGAAAACAGCTTTAAACATTGCATTTAAGGTTAAATTTACATTGTTATTTCAACTAGAAAAATTACCTAAACACAATTGGTGACAGTTTTAAGAGAACTTTTGCATGGGATTTGTGTATCTAGAAGTAGTAGATACTTTTTTGATCGATGTTTCACCGAAATATAATTTCGAAGGTAAAAAGATATATTTATAGACTCCTCAGTCCTCACATCACTTGGCAATGAGGGTGGGTCCTGATCGAGAGGGTGCGACCTTTAGAGCACAAATAAGTTTAAACATCCGTCCGGGGGGTTTTATTGCATTACGTTACTTGGGGGAAAATGTCAATAGTTAAAGTCGTTCGAAATACTGTACAGATAATTTATATTAGGGTGACTATAATACAGGTTCGGCTTGCTACGAATCTTTAGTTTTCATATAATAATTTTGTAACTTAAGTGATGATATATCATTTTTGAGGGATTTATTTTGAATTTTTATGTTATATTTCATTTAGTGGCGAGGTACAATTAAATGTTTTTGCTTATTGAAAAAAATAGTCTTGCTTATACCTAAAATGTAAATTTTTCTATCGTGTATTAATTTCGGATAGATTTCATAAGAAAATTACTAAGGAACATGTTACTTTGATATCTATACTTAATATTGTAAAGAGTCCGAGTTTGCTTGTTTTAACGCGCTTATCTCAGGAAATTCTTATCCGATTTGAAAAATTCTTTTTGTATTAGATAGCCCGTTTATTTAGGAAGGCTATAGTATATCATCATGCTACTATCGAAGGGAGCTGAGCAGCAATCACAAATGTCAATAAATCGGGCGAGCTTCCATACATTATTATAAAACTGATGTTTATAATCAAACAAAAATGCGGGTGAAACCGCGGGGCACAGCTAGTTTACTTATAATTAGGGGCATGTTATTTTCTCTATGAATAAATTTGCTGCTGTCGAACAGGTTTTAATTGAAATGCATTCATAAAACTGTCACTACGAAGAAAAATGAGACGAGTTTGTTAGACTTAGTTACGAATAAGGACGTAAATACATCTAATGCATAATTAACACTTGTACCTATACAAGATAAATTATGGTAAATTAGAAATTCAGCTTTCAATATAAACTAGACTAGCTATCATTTTAAATCGATTTTGCTACCTTATCTATATACTTAATAATTACTATTATAAAGAGGCAGAGTTCGTTTGTTTGTATGTTTGTTTGTTTAAACGCGGTAATCTCAGGAACTACTAATGCGATTTGTAAAATTCTTTTTGCATTATATATAGGTTATATATTATCATCACCCAAGTGAGCAGAGCAGTAATATAATATATAGTCTATCTATTCCATACTAACCGTTAAAACGGACCTAGGGACAAACCCGAGCGACGCGAGGGTGAGTCGCTAGTTTAAATAATATTTATAGATTCTGTACGCATATCTCTTGGCTTAACTCTTAGCTCACCCTTCTAGCATCCCTAAGTTTCTAATTACAATAAATTAATATATAACATGCTTACGTAACTGATTTATGTGCCGTGATGAAAAAGTACACATTTTCGTACATTTTTTATAACATATATAAGAATTTTCTTGGTGATTATCTAAATGACTAGCTTGATTCCCCATATAAACTTTCATCCCCATTTTCACCCCCTTAAGAGATGATTTCCGGGATAAAAAGTATCCTATGTCCTTACTAGGGTCTAAAACTATCTTCTTACCAAAATTTCATCTAAATCGGTTCTGTAGATCCAGAGATTACCTCACACACTCACAAACTTTACCTGTTTATAATATTAGTATAGATATGATTAGTAACCAATAAGTAATCTCAAGCACTAGAGCCAAGGGTTCGAATCGAATATTGTTAAGTGCTCAGTGTATTTTTTATAGCGAACTAGGACCAGGTTGTTGTTTATACGTACATACATATATATTATATATAGATAATTTAGGCGAAAACACAAGTTTGAATATCATTAGAACTTTTATTTACCTTTCAAGGCTGTATAAAGACGACTTTCTTTTTATTTTTGAACCAGACTTAAGTTACGTAGAATATGAAGATGAGAAATGTGACAGTATTTTATATTTTCCAGATGCTGGCGAGCTTTGCTTAAACAAGGGTTGCTGCGGTGCCGGCGCACGCACACGTCTCACGCTACAAGCGCGTTCGCAACTAGAAGCCGCGCTTCGCAGTGAGCTTAATAAGCTCGCTGATATCCTCTCTTCGAAAGCTAAGCGGTTTGATGGTAAGTTATAAATATAATCTATACTTCTATACTAATATATACCTGAGGAGTTTGTTTGCTTGTTCGTTCGTTTGAACGCACTATCTCTGGTATTACTCGATTTCAAGAATTCTTTTTTGTGTTTTATAGCGTACTAGCGACTCACCCACGCTCCGCTCGGGTTCGTCCCTACTTACGTTTTCACGTTTAGTATAAATTTCTCAGAAATGAGATATTTTCCCGCAATAAAAAGGATCCTATATGTTGACCCGGATAATCAGCTATCATCATACCAAATTTCATCAAAATCCGTCCAGTGCGTTTTCCTTGATGCGGTAACAGACAGACAGACAGACAAAAATTCTAAAAACTATAGATTCGGCCTCTGTATCGATAATAATGTCTAGTTCAATAAAATTTATTTTATTATAAGTATAGATTTATTGAGGATGGCTATAAGATACCTACGAAAACAGAGTAGTTTTACAAAATTACACGATTCAAGCGGAGCCGCAAGAAAACGCTAGTATTAAAATATATGTCGGTCTTACTTGTTACTATCAAATTTAAGGGATTTTTGCGCCTTCGTTTCGCTTGTAAAATATATGTACTTATGTATACCTACTCATTTTTAAGTTTTTTTTTGAAAACCCCATACTTTAACCCCATTATCCAACATGACATTTTTTACATGAACTGAGATAAAAAATATGCTCTAGATTATTGTTGTTATTTCAGTCATTTAAATAAGGAAACTTGTTACATTATAGCACTTTGTATATAAATGTACGTATGTCCATTGTACTAAATATATATATGTAAAACAAAATATATCGAACTTATGACCTCCGATGTTTAAGTGCAAGTACGCCAGATGGCATACATTATATCCCTAGCAATAAAGCATTTACTATAATTTGCCATGTCTAGACTACTTCAAACTTGTTAGGAAACGTTTCCTCGTAACATTGCCGCCCACGGGAAGCAGTTGTTTGTTAATTTCTTATCTAATCTCAATATCTTAATCGGACTTTTTAAAAAAATCTTATCGTACATCAATATTTCTATCTTTTTATTCTTTATTAGCAGAACCCACGGCTTCGCTCGCGCTAATATTACAAAAAAACAAAACTTTATGACATGCTACTTATTAGTACTAATGTATGGAAGTCTGCCCGATTTGTTAACATATATGGTTACAAACCAACACTATATATTATTTGTTTGTTTGTCTGTCCTTCTTTCACGTCGAAAAAAAATGACGTATTGGCGTGATTTTTTTTGTGAGATAGTTGGGAGGGCTGGAGAGTGACATAGGCTAATTTTTACAGCTATATAGTCCGTATATAGTCTATTATTCTATACTAATCGTTAAAACGTACCTATGGACGAAGTGAGTCGCTAGTTCATTCATATTTCGTAAGATATTCCACTGCGAACCCAAGTGAGTGGACGGTGTTTATAAATAGACGCGTGACCGCTCGCGGGTTATCGCAAGAAAACTGTACTCATATTGCTTCTACTATTGTTTTATTTTATTTAATTTAAATTTTGTTATTATAAAACTTTGTTATTTATTCTCCCTTGCTTATATGAAATAATGATAGAAAAAATTAATGAAATATATAGGATATTCACTTATGACGTAAAATAACATTATGAGGTCTCCATAGGAAAACGTATCTTTTAGATTATTTTTGTTTTTAATGCATTCTAAAAGGAGTAAGAGCTTTAAACACCAAAACTATAGTATAAAACTAATCAACACTGTCATTTAGATTTACGCGAACATTTGAACTTGAATTATTGTTTTATAAACCAATTGGAATTATTGTTTAAAATTTTTATTCGGTGCCATTTCTCTTCTCTTCCAAATTATTATATAATTTTTGTGTGTGTAGAGACCGTCTGTAATAACGAAAACTTTAATCACTCCCGTGACCCGTGCTTAATCAACGATCAAAAAATGCTGAGAAAAATCGCGATAAAATATTTTATTTAAAATGTAAAATGCAAACTTCATTATAACTACTAAAATTTATAAATGAAAACGGATCAAGAATCAAGTTCAATATATAATTTCTCAATAAACTAACAAGTGGTAGAAGCTTTGTTTTGTCTTGAAAGCTAACGAATAATAAATGAAGTAATACAGACGGAATTCGCGGTACTGAGTGCCGTATGAGCGGTATCAAAGAACTTGGTAAGTGACCTACCTTAATAAAGATAATCGCAGGTTATCTGTTAACAGATTTTTTAACCGACTTTGAAAAAAAACTAGCTACAAAATTGATGTGTATGCTCTTTATATTACGCGATGTCTTCTCAATTGTGGATTGATTTTTATCATTGTTTTTAACCCCCGACGCAAAAAGAGAGGTGTTATAAGTTTGACGTCGATGTCGGTCTGTGTGTGTGTGTGTGTCTGTGGCATCGTAGCTCTCAAACGGATGGACCGATTTCGATGCGGTTTTGTTCATTTGAAAGTCAGTTTCCTTGCGGTAGTTCTTAGATATGTTTGGTTAATATCGGTCCAGCAGTGTAAGAGTATCAGCTCTTTTCCAAAATGATGTAAGGCATTTTGTCGTATGATTACTCGATTAAGTGCCTCACGCGTGCCAGTGTAATCGTTAAATAACAATTAATTTGCGTAGGGGTTCTTTTTTATTTTCAATTTATAATTATTTAATGAAGCTTACGTGCCGTTTTAATTAAAAAGTAGCTTAAATTATTTGGATGATGGTTAGAAACTCGTCATCCTCCACTTTTCCATTTCGGCCCAGCGTATTGGATAATGTCATTAACACATCCAAGTGTACAACTAAATGTCAATAAAGCCATTCGTGTGCACTTAATCAACGTGAGAGTTTCGAGATGAGTGAGACCTAATGAATGGTTGGAAAGTAGACGAGTCAATATTGAATATACCTACTAGAAGCTTTGACTGAGTGCGACGTTTGAATTATGTTTTTAGATATTCATTTATGATATATGTTGAGACATTAACACACAGCACCATCTAGTTCCATGGTAACGTATGAGACCTGTGTAATGGATACCAGGTAGTTGATACACTACAAATATATAATTTTAAATACATACATATTATATATGTAAATACCCATGACTGGAGTACAAACATTAGTGCTTATCACACAAATGAATACCCCCAGCGGGACTAGAACCCGCAACCGCTGGCACAGCAAGTAGGGTCACTAAAAACTGAGCCAAACGTGTCGTCAGAATAATGAAGATTTTTTAAAGGAAACATAAAATTCAATAAAATGTGTTAAGGAAAATCATTATTACTACAGAGTACAGTGTTTCTATGAAAGTTCATAATAAGCTTATTGCTCACGAGTTCAATTTTCACAGAATTTCTGAATTTTCATATAATTTCTGAATTACCATAATATATATGGATTTCCATAGAATTTCTTGGTTTCCAGAGAAACTTATATTGGTCTATTATTTAAAAATTTAGTATTAAATTAACCGGTTTACTATTTTGTTTATGCCACGAATATGTTAACTTTTTCGTGCCCCAAATAAAATATTTATTTACATGAATTGAGTTAAGGAGTTCTATGTGTCATTGCTGATTTTAACTTGTTACATTAATATTATGAAATACGATGAGGTAACCCATATAAATATGAGACGGGATCTGTGGCTTATTTATCTCAATGATGACTGTATTGAAAGTCCTTACAAAGAGTATCACTCGTACTCGTCCTTCTTCCACGCAGCAACATATTAATGTTATTTTATTATATAGAGTTTCTAGCTCGGAAAGTAATTTTTATCCCTGTTAATTCCTTACTCTATCCCGCTGAGATTTCTTTATTCAGACAACTCGCAGTACTTTATAAATAACATTTATGTTTTAACGTTTAGTTTCTCAGAGATTTCTCAGAGATTTAGTATTGAGTTTTCCTCAGTAAAAAGTATCCTATATGTTGACCTGGATACCCAGCTGTCATCATACCAAATTTCATCAAAATGTTTCCAGTGATTTTTCCGTGATGCGGTCACAGATGGCATCTCTAATCTATTGACTTCTTAATATAATTTAGATCATTGTGGGTACTGAACTTCATTAGTGAACTGAGTTTGGAAATCAGACTAAAGTGCCAAAGGTAGGAAGGGTATTTATGAAGGTATACAAAAAGATATCGATATAACTGATAACAAGTATATAACGTCTTCGAGATGTCTAAAAATTTAGTGTCTCCCGTGACCATGATTGCTGTAAAGCATTCGAAACGTCGGGAACCAAATATCAAAATAAACTCGCAAAATAATCCGAAAGGATAGTTTTATTTAAAAAAAAAATATAGCTTTGAATAAATATTTTCGATATGAATGTAGACTAAATTAGCGTAGATGACAAAGTTCGGTGTTGTAGTGATTGCGCAAGCGATCCTGCAACGCCCCATTGTACTGCGGCGACGGGTTCCGCTGTGGGTTTTAGTGGCCGGCAGGGTCACCATAATGGGTTTCCCCATCGAAAACAAAAAAAAAACATAAAATTCACCTTTATTCCTATAGATTCTTGACCCCTTTTACATCTTAATAATAACGTCAGCATTGTAAATACATCAGCTGGATTGAGAAAAACATTTGGTATGAGTCACTTATTTTTCTCTTGATACATTTACCTACTGTTGTGAAATACAATGAGGCATCCCATATGACTAAAGAGTAAATTGAAAACAAATTTATATAGACTACTAGCGACCTAATATCGCTTCGCTCGGGTGCTCTTATTGCCTTTTCTATTTATAGTTTTATATAGTGGCAAATTATACCTTTTGGCAAATTTTATTACTTACAGTAAGTAGCCTATTTCTTACTCCAAGTCACAGTCTTATAATATCATTGATATATCATCATAGGCCTAATTCCATCTACAAAAGATGATTTTATGTAGCATCCGGTAGTTTGCATTTCCGCTCATGGCTGAACAGACCGATACGGGAGTTACAGCTACGATTACAATTGTTGCAGACGTATTGATTTTGCTGTGACGAAGAGGGTTGATGGAGTTGGTTGGTCTCACGCTGGTGTCTGCACGCGCGTTTACGGGCTAACTCATTGAGCCAGACGTGGTCGTGCAACTTTACGCCGTCCCCACATAATTTTCTCCAACGGGCACGGTCCTCTGCAGCTTCTTCCCAGTTGGCTACTCCTATGTTGAAGCTGGACATATCACGCTTAACGCTGTCCTTGAACCTCAATAAGGGACGACCGACTGGTCGCTTGGCGTTTGCTATTTCACCGAGGAGGACCTGTCTTGGCAAACGAGAAGGTTTCATTCGATGCAAGTGCCCTAGCCAGCGCAATCTTCTCTGTTTGAGAAGACCTGTTACACTAGGCAGCTGTGCAGTCTTCAACACTTCTTCATTTGTTACTCGATCTTTCCATGAGATGCCCAAAATGCTACGAAGACAGCGCATGTGAAAAGCATTTAATCGCCTTTCCTGTCGAGTATACGATGTCCACGTCTCAGCTCCGTACAGGAGAATACTCAATATGCATGCTTGATATACGGTCATCTTGGTCTTGATTGTTATGTGTTTGTTTTTCCACACTCTTGAACAAAGCTTTCCGAACATCGTAGCCGCCTTGCCAATTCGCACGTCTATCTCTCTGTCGAGAGAAAGATTACTAGATACGGTCGACCCAAGATAACAAAAGCTCTCAACGACTTCCAAAGGTATACCGTCCAGCAAAATCACTGGTTTCTCCGTGCAGCCTTGCGCTAATATAACGGTCTTTTTAGCGTAGTGGGCAAGCCTGTGTTACCTAAATCTAGTCCCAGGCGACGTAGCGTCCGTGAAGAGGTCATTGATATAATAAAACTCAAAATACACAATTAGCGTCTCAAAATTGTCTTCAAAAAGAAGTGCAAAATTCTAAATCGTGCACTTGTTTCAAATCTCTTTTATGTCGTTTAAAAAAGTATTTTATGTGTAGTGCGTAAGTTCGAATTTGTGTTTAGACATTAAAAATTTGCGATTTTTAATCTTGGTTTGACTTAACGTCACATGTCGACTCGATTTTTTGAAGAGATATTTGTTAGGCATTTCCTAATCTATCTTTTATATTTATTCTATAGGTATCTATGTTTTTATTTATGAATCTATATTCTATACATATAATGAAATTTTAAGTAAGCCAAATCTGTACATTAAATATTTTTTGGAAAATCTTATTGAAATAAACATTATTATCGATACAGAGGCCGAATCTATTGTTTTTTGATTTTTTGTCTGTCCGTCTGTTACCGCATCACAGGAAAACCACTTTAGGGATTTTGATGAAATTTGGTATAGTGATAGCTGGTTATCCGGGTCAACATATAAGATACTTTTTACCGCGGGAAAATATCTCATTTTTGAGAAAAAATGCAAAAAACTGCAATGTAAGAGTATACTAATATGTAAAACCGAAAAAAGAATTTGGTTTTTGGTTAACTGAACGCGGGCGGAGCCGCGTGCAATGCTAGTCTATAATATTGATACAATTTGACGTTCGTTAAACACATTAAAGACAATCTAATGGAATAAAATAATTGGTGTAAATTGTCATTAGGAGAGTATTAATATATTTTTCCATCATATAGAATTTACAGGACATGTATCTTGAAATCGGAACGGTCTTCGTCTAATCAAACATTAGTGATTGTGTCCGGTCAATTAATTTAATGGCGGAGTTTTCTCAACGGCATTACTTTCAATCGGGTTGAATTTATCATGCCTTATATGGACTCAAAGTCCCGTTTAAACAATTAATGCTCTTCGAATGCGGCGATACGATAAAGGTGCCGGGTATATATATACTCGTATATAGATATATTTAAAAAAATCTCACTACTATTGTAGATAAAAGTTTATATGAGAAAGATAGAGGGAAGCCATCTATTTATTAACCGATTTTAAAAAATGAGGAAGATCTAAATAGTTAATTTTTTGTAGGTATGTTGCACCACAAAATAAATTGTGAAATTTTGTTTTTGCTTAAATTTCGTTAAAAAATATTTAAAACTATGGGTGGAATAAGTGTTCAAACTTAAAAGTATATATATTTTGAAATATAACCATTCATACCACCATCATTAAGTCGTAAGTAATATAAATATATGTAAGTCTTCGACGAAAAATGTATGTTTAGTCTTACTCATCTAAATTGGATATGGATTATACAAGGGACTTCGACCTAGTTTACTCTACCCTAAGGACAATAATATGTGTGTGTGTTCGTTTGTTACCTCTTGATACTAAAATGCCTGGATGGAGTTGGATGAAATTTAATACACACTGAAGTAGCATATAGGCTACCTACTCTTAGACACCAAGCCTGCACTCGAGCGAAGCGAGTGAAAATTGCTTGATCTATACTATAATATTATAGAGGTAAAGTTTGTGATGTTGTCCCTATAACTCTAATCTCTGGATTTACTGAACCGATTTAGATGAAATTCGGTAAGAAGATAGTTTGAGACCCTGGAAAGGACATAGGGTACTTTTTATCCCGGAAATCATCCCTTAAGGGGGTGAAAATGGGGATGAAAGTTTGTATTGGGAAGCAAGCTAGGGACGAACCCATGACTAGAGTAAACACATTCGTGCTCATCACACAAATGAATGCCGCCAGCGGGACTCGAACCCGCAACCGTTGCCGAGCCAAACGTGTCGTGTATAATATATTGTCAATTCTCAAAATAATAAATTACCCGAGAGTCTCCAAGCAAAATAACTTTGCGTCCTCATTTATTGGAACTGCCAAATTCAAAAGATACATTACACTCAATTATTTATAATCAAAACATGTCAAGACAACTTTATCTTATGGTAAAGGATTTATAGGCTTCCCTTATTTATAATATCTCGTACATGGTCTACGTGCGAATTTCCATTACATTGTTTTCTGATCGAACTGTACGTGCAAATAGGCAGTCGCCTACACAACATATTGGACTACACGTATAAATGTGTCATTGTTGTATGTGTATCTGTTTGTGTGTGTGTGTGTGTGTGTGTGTGTGTGTGTGTGTGTTTGTGTGTATTTTTGTATGTTTCACATTTCTTCACGCTGAGACTAAACTATGAGCTGGACTATAGGTTACTGTTAGACACCTATCGAAAGATTAGTAAAAAACGTCCAAAAACCAAAAGTAGTTTAGTACCCAAAAACGACACAAATGACGTCGGGGTAGGTAGCTAAATTATTAACATTTATGTAATAACTAGCAGAACCCGCGGCTCCTTGCGTTAAAACTATAGAAAAACTAAAAAAAGTAGGTTTCATACAAACTTTCATCCAATATTTTACCCTCTTATAGGATGAATTTGGAAAAATGCTAAAACACGTATTTATTTAATTGTACTGAAGAACATTAATACCAAGTTTCAAGTAATTCTGATCATAAATAATTTTTGGGTTGTATTATAACGCGTTTTCCCGCGGGAATGAGATTATCTCCCACGATAAAAGTCTATGTCACTCTTCAGCCCTCCAACTATCTCCACACAAATAATCACATTAATCCGTCAATCCGTTTCGACATGAAAGACAAACAAACAAACACACTTTCACATTTATAATATTAGTATGGATGTTGCTATATATTTTTTTATATTGACTTATTAATGTTATTGTGATCATTGTACTTAACTTTATCTGAGTTTTTAATTCCGATTCGAAAGTCACATTTCCGAAGGTAGAAAGGGTTTTTACACGGGACAGTTTTCACTATACAAAAAAACTTAACTTGAAATATTTACTGTTTGGATTTATAATATAAATTATGCATGCCTCAGTCTGTGTTTAATAAGTTACATACTAAAGATTCGAAATAATTGAGCTCCGTTTAATTATTATCGAATTATCTTATTTATTTATTTTAATTACGATAC
Source organism: Brenthis daphne (assembly GCA_947093115.1). Classification (NCBI taxonomy): domain Eukaryota; kingdom Metazoa; phylum Arthropoda; class Insecta; order Lepidoptera; family Nymphalidae; genus Brenthis; species Brenthis daphne. The sequence continues at coordinate 21,009,780 of OX352472.1, read as the reverse complement.
TCTTGATATACGAATATAATTCTATGAAAATCTGGTCAGAATTCTGCATAATTCACAATTTGGCCATTTTTCATAATTATATACTTTTATGTCGTTGTCGTCGGATGTAAACGGTCTCTCCTTATTTGGCTAGGCGCCCCAGGCCCGTTCTGCAATTACCCGTAGGCCAGCGGGAACTGCACTTATGTATTATGTATTAAACCTGCTACTAGTTGACCACTGTACAGTGTACGTGTACCGTCCTCTCCTCTTTCCTTAACGAGATAATGAAAATGTTTTTCTGTTGACATTTGAAAAAACAATGGATGAACTTAATGATTTTTTTTATTATAGAATAGATTTTATTTGTGACTAGCATTGCCCACGGCTCCGCCCGCGTTCAGATGACCAAATACCAAATTCTTAGGTTTTACATAATACTATTCTCTTAGATTGCAGTTTTTGTATTTTTTCTCAGAAATAAGACATTTTCCCGCGGTAAAAAGTATCCTATATGTTGACCCGGATAACCAGCTATCACCATACCAAATTTCATCAAAATTTCCCCAGTGGTTTTTCTCTGATGCGTTAACAGACAGACAGACAAAAATTCTAATTCAATAAGATTTTCCAAAAAATATTTAATGTACAGATTCGGTTTAGTTATAATTTTATTATATGTATAGGTAGTGTTTTTTAATGTTTGATAATAAATTATCATATTTAACTGGTATCCAACTCTTCTCCGATTTGAACCATTCTCTAGTAATAGTTTGGTTGCTATCTATTAAGATGGCTTGTAGTGAAATAATTTGACATTTTTTTTAATTTACTGTAGAGTGTAGAGTTTATTTCAACGTTTTCTCATACATTTTAGAGGTTCGATAAAAGAGAAGGCTTTTTAGGAATAAAATCGATTGCCACCTACACCGCTGCCTTTAGTTGAGGTTATATTGCAATGAATCCTACACGAGTTTGTCTATCTTTTTCAATAAACCAAATCGCTTTTTTAATACGCCGGATAGTCAGTTTCAGTCGTCAGTTGAAAGCGCACTATACATTAATCTACTGGCCTAGAGTCTAAACCATGTGAATGCTAGATATGAGAGGTTTTAAATATAAAGGGAAAATATATATTAAAATATATAAGCTGGCTTTTGACAATTGGATACGGTATACCAGCGTTAGCCGCCAGTTAAAAAAAAATCCAAGTCGTGATCGAATTTAAATTATCATATCTACAAACAAAACAGAACAAAGTAACTTTAAAACAATGTAAACGGTAATAAAAATGTAAATCGTACATTTTTGCATTAAAATTTATTAAAACGACATTTTAATATTCGCCTCGTTGTACAAAGAACTGAACTGAGCATCTGCTCTTTATCTTTCATCGAAAGTAGAGATGCACGTGTGAATGTATATTTAGAACGCATTTCGGAGTTATCGGTAGACGTCTGCTATTTCACCTACTTCGAAAATATATTACAATTTACATCGGAGTGTGAACTTTTCTCCTTGACTATTGCTGACTTTCGAAGGTCGCCTTTATTTATAGTATTTAAATTCTCTAGATATTTAGTTTTTCGCTGTACTTTCAAAATATTAACACAATGGATTACATATTCGTTTTTCTCATCGTTTTATTATTATAAAAGAATTTTATTTCTAGATTAATTGCTGCTCATTCTGTAGAAACCAAACACAAATTTATTGGATTTGATAAAGAAAAATCTCTTTTTGAATATAGAAATATATTAAGTGTTCGCAAGTGTTCAATACGTTCTAGTCATCCCGTTAGCAATGCGGCCTTTGCTGGATGTGTGTCAAACATTCGCGTTGATGATTTCGATTGACCCACACAAGTACTAAGTATATTTAGAAATAATTATTATATTTCTACTATACAAATATACTATAAATCCGCCTAAGTTTTTTTATTTTGTCGTGTTAGTTTAATTTTACCTCTTAAGCCGTAGCAGGTTTGATTCTCGTTGGAGACAATTCCTAAAAGTATACAAATGTTCGATTTAAATACAACGATATTGTTGGAATTTAAATGCGGCTATACACGTAGCTGCATGCGAGTCCACACTAGCTTGTCGAGCATGCAATAACGTGTGTAACCCTCCTTAACATGCTTACTTAAAAAAAACCACAAAGAAATACCTATATTTTTTAAATACTTCTTATTTAGCATAGCATGAAGCTATTTAGTCATTTTTATTACGATTATTTACACGATTATATACTAATATTCCTAATTTATTAACTATTAAATGTCTTAGATGTCGCAGTGAAATAACTATACCTACATTATAAATTATTAGCAGAACCACGGCTTCACTCGCGCTAAAATTACAAATAAAATCTCTAAAAAGGTAGGTTTCATGCAAACTTCATCTCTGACTCAACTCAATTCATACGAAATTTCATGCAAATATGTCCAAGGAATAAAAAGATTCACACAAACTTTTATCCCCTATTTCACCCCCTTTGGGGTTGAATTTTGAAAAATCCTTCCTTAGTAGATGCCTTCGTCACAAGAGGAATACGTGTGCGATATTTCAATTTTCTAGCCTAAGGGTTTGGCCTGTGCGTTGATACATCAGTCAATCACTTTTGCCTTTTATATATATAGATAATTAGCACTGCTCGCGGCTCCGCTCGCGTTCAGATGACTAAAAACCAAATTCTTAGGTTTTACATATTACTATACTCTTACATTACAGTTTTTGTATTTTTCTCAGAAATGAGATATTTTTCCGCGGTAAAAAGTATCCTATACGTTGACCCGAATAATCAACTATGACCATACCAAATTTCATCAAAATCCGTCCAGTAGTTTTTCTGTGATGCAGTAACAGACAGACAGACGGACAGACAAAAATTCTAATCACTATAGATTCGGCCTCTGTATCGATAATTATGTCTATTTCAATAAGATTTGCTAAAAAATATTTAATGTACAGATTTGACTCAGAATTTTATTATATGTATAGATAAGTATAATTCGTTCATGAGTATTACGAATGATGTCGTGTCTTATTCTAATTAAAACTTATCAATATCATCTTTAGTATCAATATTCATAATTTAAATGCTGCATATATATTAATAACATGCAAATTTCGTTTTTTTTACTCAGCTTCAGTAAATAATACGTGTACGGTTGGATAGGTAGTTGGAATAAAACTTGTGTGTATTATTTCTCTACAAAAATATTTAATCAATGATTGCACTTTGAAACAAATATTTTAATCTACCAAGTTATTTATATTAAAAATAACGAACAATATATTTTTTTAAATTAAACTTATCATTTCGGATTTTTTCGCAGATTTATTTTGAAAAGTTAGTTTTATTTAAGGTTTTAAGGATTTATATATGTTTTAACGTTTAGTATAGATTTCTTAGGGATGAGATATTTTTCCGCAGTAAAAAGTATCCTTTATGTTGACCCGGATAACCAGCTGTCATCATACCAAATTTCATCAAAATCGGTCCAGTGGTTTTCTCGTGATGCGTTCTCAGACAGACAGATACACAGACAGAAAGACGAAATCGAGTATCGATAATAATGACTATTTCAATTAGATTTTCCAAAAATATTTAATGTACAGTTTCGACTTACTTAGAGTTTTATTATATGTATAGATTTTAAGAAAGCTATAAACGGTTTGCATCTAACATAAATTATGTATGTACATTTTTTTTTATTTACAATAAAAGAAAAATCGAAGTATAGGCGTTTGCTCAATTTTTAGAAAAAAAAAGTACTTATTACGTAGTCATATAAAATTATTTCAAAAAAAAATGGCACAAAATATATAGGTCTTTAGTCCATACCTCAAAAAGTAATATATGTGTAAAACCGGCTTAATTTATACTCACACGATATACATAACAACGATTGTTTACAATTCTTAAAAGGACGGAAAAACTTACTTCCCCAATAAACATTCATAAGCTTTTCCTCATGCTTGCTTAGAAATTATAACTTATACGTATCGCCAGCGTGTCGTGTGAACATTAGAACTAGAAAAAAATAAGTTTCGGCGATGCGTGAAAACGTTCCAATTCAAACATCAATCGTCGATGAATCGTGATTAGGTATCTTTATTTCCTTATTTCTACATTTTTTACAGTGCAGGTATGCTTCTGTCATAGTAATTAAAAGATATTAATATACGTTAACGCGAATATATTTTATTAAGTTTGAAATGGCTATAGGTTTTTTTTTTATGGGACTAAGGGGGCAAACGGGCAGGAGGCTCACCTGATGGAAAGTGATCACCGCCGCCCATGGACATCTGCAACATCGCAGGGCTTGCAGATGCGTTGCCGGCCTTTAAGGAAGGAATACGCTCTCTTATATTATAAAGTCTATTACTAATATTATAAAGGGGTAGTTTGTAAGTTTGTGAGGTTGCAGGGGGTAATCTCTGGATCTACTGAACCGATTTATATGAAATTTGGTAAGAAGATAGTTTGAGATCCTGGGAAGGACATAGGATACTTTTTATCCCGGAAGTTATCCCTTAAGGGGGTGAAAATGGGAATGAAAGTTGGCTATATGGAATATAAGTATATGTATGGAATATAAGATAACAGTTTTAATTTTCAATCCATAATATTATATGTGAAAGTAACTGTCTGTTACCTTTTCACGCTTAAACTGCCGAACATATTTCGATAAAATTTGGCGAGGACGTCAAAACCAAAACAGTTTTTTACACATTTTAATTTTAGATCAAACAATTCATTTAAAAATCCAATAATAATAACTGTTTGTTTATAGTTTTAAGTTCTCACTTCTGTCGGCAGTCCTCATGAGTGTTTTTTTTTATATTGATAGGTAGATTCCATTCAAATACATATACTAATGGCTCAACCTCGCTTCGCCCGGGTCCGTCTCTACAAAAACAAAAAATATCTATCCCTGCGGAAACCGTACATTTTCCGGGATAAGAAAAAGCCTGTGCTATTCTAGACTAAACTATCTCTGTGCCAAAATATATGTTTATAATATTAGGAATTTCCTTAAATTTTGAATAATTTAAAAAAAAAGTGACAACAAAAATAAAGAATAACCAAAAAACACTACAAAAAATATATTGAAAATTAAAATGTTATAATTTAATAATCAAATTAAGGGATTTGTAAAAGTAATGTGTTATATTTTAGTTAAACTTGGACTTACGTATGTAGGGCAGTAAAATAATACACAAGCTAACCTATTTAAACATACCGAGGTTAACAGGGAAAAGAAAACAAATAGTAAAATGTTACATTCTTTATAGAAATAGCGGAATTTATTTATAACTAGTGTTCGCCCAGTGGTCGAACTCCTAACGTAATTATTATTGAAAGTTTGAGAAAAATATTAATCTATACTGATTATTAGAAAGAGGTAAAGTTTGTGAGTTTGTGACGTTGTAGGGGGTAATCTCTGGATCTACTGAACCGATTTAGATGAAGTTTGGTGGTTAGTGTGAGACCCTATGAAGGACATGGGATACTTTTCATCCTGAAAATCATCCCTTGAGGGGGTGAAAATGGGGATGAAAGTATGTATGGGGAATCAAGCTAGGGACGAACCTGAGCGAAGCGAGGGTGAGTGCTAGTAATATTATAATGGGATATACGAGTATTCTCTATGACAGTAGTCAGTAGTCTATGTGTTTTTTTTAGTGTCGGGAAATGCATTTACGCATACCACCTGATCCCCCAGGTGGTGATGTGGGGCTTATCGGCTAGAAGAGCCTGTACTACCCACTAAAACCCGACATTCCGCTCTCCTCCGCCTTAATGGGATGTGTTACTCCAAGCCTAAATGTGTATTAAATTACATCCAAATTAGTTCAGCCGTTTCAGCATGGAGGACACACGTACATGACGACACGATTGGCTCAGTTTTTTGTGATCCTACTTGCTCTGCCAGCGGTCGCGGGTTCGAGTCCCGCTGGGGGCATTCATTTGTGTGATGAGCATGAACGTTTGTACTCCAGTCATGAGTGTTTAAACATTTTATAATATGTATGTATTTAAAGTTATATATGTGTAGTGCATCAACTATCTGGTATCCATAACACAAGCCTCGTAGCTTACAATGGAAATAGATGGTGATGTGTGTTAAAGTCCCAACATAATACACACACACATACAAGTTTTAGTGTTATTAGTGTGACGTGAAGATATTAGTATAAAAAGAATGCATTTACTTTAAACAATTCTTAATCATACACAATTGTTGTTTTTTTTTCGTTTTACTTGTCGCAGCAATGCAATCTTTCTGCATGACCTATAAGGTCGGCTAGCAGTGCACGCTCGTTGTGTTAAGTCCGACTTCTACACTTATTTCTTTAATTCTATGTGGAACTACATATCTATACAAATAAATAAAATTTAAGTGTCTGCTTGTTACGTTAAAATAATAGCTTTTCACTAAATGCATATAAAATTATATACGGCACTTATAAGAAAAACACGATTTTTAAATTTTGTCTGTCTGTTTGTTCCGGCTAATCTACGAAACGGCTGTTTTGAACTTTACGGGATCTTGATCTTTCACTGGCAGATAGCTGATGTTATAAGGAGTAACTTAGGCTACTTTTATTTTAGAAAAAGAATTAGGGTTCCGCTCAAAAATATTAAACCGTACGTAGGTCGCACCAGAGCGAAGTCAGGGTGAGTCGCTATTTTAAAATAAAGTATTCATACTAAATGATTAAATATCATTAAATACTATTTATAAGGCTTAGATTTAAGATTATTGATTATGTTTGAATCTTAGATTTATTAGTATGAACACAAATATATACATACCTACGTTATATATTTTCTTCGCAATTCGAGTTATGTGATATCATTATTGGTTATTCAATAGCATATTATATACGGTATTGATAATAAACTGTCATCAATATGCTTTCTGTATATGTATTTAATATTTATGTAATTACTAGCAGAATTCGCGGCTTCGCTCGCGCTTAAACTACAAAACAAACTCTAAAAAGGTAGTTTCATACAAACTTTCATCCCCTATTTTACCTCATTATAGGCTGAATTTTGAAAAATACTAAGACACGTATTTATTTAATTTTATTTATAAGTATATATATATACCAAGTTTCAAGTAATTCTGATAATACATATTTTTTGGATTGTATTATAACGTGTTTTCCCGTGGGAATTATGTAATTTCCCGCGATAATAAGTAGCTTATGTCACTCTCCAGCCCTCCAACTATCTCCACACAAAAAATCACGCCAACCTGTCACTTCGTTTTGGCGTGAAAGAAAGACAAACAAACAAACACACTTTCACATTTATAATATTTGTATGGATTATGAAATTGGAGATATTTAATACACCTAAGTAGTCTTAAATTTTTAAAAACAACATCGATTCGTAACTTCGTTCATGAGAACACTAATCTATCCTTAATGAAATATTTTAAGCTTATCTAATGCTATATAAATATTAAATCGATCCATTAGTTTGTTACAACTTTGTTTAGTAACACAAATACAAGCTTCGGAAATTTTATAATATGAATACTTAGAATTAACAATAACTTAGATTTTGTTTGAAACATAAATATCTTTTCGGATTTTTCGGAACATGATGAGAAAGATTAAGGTTTTGACGTTACGTGTACGATAGTTCCTACCAGTTATACTCTCTCCCGCGACCATCTTTGCTTTAAAGCATTATAAATGTCGAGAACAAAAAACCAAAACAAATCCGAAAAAATATAGTGTTATTTTAAAGTTAGCAATTAGATTTGATTACAGTGGCATAGTGCATTTTACGCCTATGTCGGCATCACGCGTGACGGCGCGTACACACGCGAGACGCGACGTTATCGAAGGCGCAAGCAATAGAAGCAGCGGTCATTGGACCGATTATATTATGATAAGTAGTACCATTCACGATCATGTACACTCTTGCTTTATATACATACTAGCAGAACCCGCGGCTTCGCTCGCGATAAAATACAACAAATACTATAAAAAGGTAGGTTTCATACAAACTTTCATCCCCTATTTTACCTCCTTATTGGATGAATTTCAAATATGCTAAAACTCGTATTTATTTAATTGTATTGAAGGGTATTAATACTAAGTTTCAAGTAATTCTGATCATAAATATATTTTTTGGGTTGTCTTATAAGGTGTTTTCCCGTAAGAATGAGATAATCTTCCGCGGCAAAAAGTAGCCTATGTCACTCTCCAGCCTTCCAACTATCTCCACAAAAAAAATTACGCCAATCCGTCACTCCGTTTCGACGTGAAAGAAGGACAAACAAACAAACACACTTTCACATTTATAATATTAAAAGTATGGAAGTATGGATATTAATTAAACAAAAGAGATTTTATAAAAAGCTGGCTATAGAGCTAGTTATAGAGTTTCAGTGTCCAATTTATTACATCTTCATCTTATGTCGTCTAAGGTACTGTAAAAGGTCACAATTAAGATTTCCAGAGATTTTATTCTGGTATAGATTAGATTATTTAAACTTGAAAGCCTAAAAATTGAGACGAAGTAACAAACGAATTAATGTCAAATTATCCGATATGACTCGCGTGATTCTTTTCGTACCTTTATGATATAGCAGTAACTTACTCTTTATAATCGGATGAGTGGAATAGAGGCCTTAATTTTTACATATAAGTACATTTATAGATAGATAAATGAAATAAATGCTTCAAATAAAAAAGGCTAAATGTTTAAAAAACATTACTTTTTTATGTATAACGTCTAAAACAGATTTATTATTTTTATTCAATTATCGTAACATTTTTAATTATCTCACAGAGACAGAAGATATATAGGTCACAAACGTAATTAAAACATCGTTGTTAAAACAAGCTTGAATTCACTATATTATATAGCTAGCGGTTTATCTTCGCTTCGATTGGGTTCGTCTCTAGGTATATTTTAACGGTTAGTATGAAATAGACAGACCATATAATTACTAGCATTGCCCGCGGCTCCGCCCGCGTTCAGATGACCAAAAACCAAATTCTTAGGATTTACATATTAGTATACTTTTACACTGCAGTTTTTGTATTTTTTTCTCAGAAATAAGACATTTTTCCGCGGTAAAAAGTATCCTGTTTGTTGACCCGGATAACCAGCTATCACCATACCAAATTTCATCACAATCCCTCCAGTAGCTTTTCTGTGATGCGGTAACAGACAGACAGACAAAAAATCTAAAAACTATAGATTCGGCCTCTGTATCGAAAATAATATTTATTTCAATAAGATTTTCCAAAAAATATTTAACACCTCGCGGTTAAATTCTAAAAAATGAAATAAAAGAAATAAAAAAGTTAACAGAGTCAAGTGTGGCTCCGCGTGCTTTGAAAGGTTATGTACAGATTCAGCTTAGTTACAATTTTATTATATGTATAGATATAGAATATAGCCTTCCTCAATAAACTGACTATTGAATAACTTTTCAAATTGGATTAGTAGTTCCTGAGATTAGGGCGTTCAAACAAACATAACACAAGTAATATTAATAGGTATTAATATAGATACCATGAACGAATTAACCACGTTCATGATAGATACATTCAACTTACTTGTAATTATATATTTGTTAGACACATCCTAGACAAGAGATAGATTGAATTTCTAACAATAAACATACATTGATAAAGAAGACATAAGACAATATTGGTAGGTATTGGTTACAAATCCTTATTTTATGTTTATCAAGACAAGCATTTGTATACTTAACACAAAATAATTAACTCGAAATCGAACTGGTGACCTACACCATAGTAAAACTTGCAGGTTACCTTGCTTACCAAATTAAACATAAACCGTATACAATGAATTTGCTTAAAAAATATTTTCTTTCTTTTCCTCACTTACCTTTTTCAGTTGAATTAATTTGTGTCACGTAAGTTATGGCCAGGGCGTATAATTGTAATTAATATTAATTAAAGATATAATTATGATATGGTCTGAGATGGGAGGACCATTGGAGCAACCCCATGGTTGTTGTGGTTTACTTCGGCATACCTGACGTCGGGGCGTGTGGTTGAGCGCGTTATCGATCCTGCAATACCTCATTAAGACGGGAGGAGATTCCGTTGGGTTTAAGTGGATAGTACTGACTTTGCCGACGAGTCCCACATAACCACCTGTGTGTATGCAGGTGGTATGCCCAAATGCATTTCCCAACTTTAAAAAATGCACTCTCTGGGATATTAAAAATATGTCCAAAGTGGAGACGAGTTGCTCAGGAGTCTGGACAGACCCCAGTGGAAATTGTTAGAAGAGGATTTATGTTACGAGGCATACTGAGATTAAGGACATTTAATAACTTGTCTATATATTTTATTTGTGTTTAGTAGTTATCTCTAATTTCAATATAAAAGTCTTTTTATTTATTTATGATGCGGATTTCATCGCGGTTTTATATTGTTTTTTGTTGTCGACGCTTCGAATATTTTACAGTAGACATGGTTACGGGACAAGTTCAATCAAGATAGGAAGGTTTACCTTGATCATGTTTGCTGTAAAGCATTCGAAAGGTCAGCAAATCCGTTATTTAGATTAGTTAAAAAATTAAATACTATGATATTTTCAATAAAGAGATTTAAATTTACAAAAGCTGAAGTGGCCTTATTTTAACGCATTAAGTACTTGGTTTTCAATGTAGAACTAGAACTAAATATTATAGTAAACGCTGTGCGTCTGCGCATGCTATATTTAGCGTCCAATAAACATTTGTTGCTTTGCTGTCTTGATATTCGAGTTACGAGTTCTTGATAATGTTGAAGTTGATTTATATAATAGGCGAAAAATGATCTAATTATGTCATATGTTATGATTACATTCATATAATACTAATTAGGAAGCATATAAAAGAACGTATCTGGTTCAGTGGTGGTGATTCAGCTTAGCTTTTATCTGCGTCGGAGGGTATAAGATTTGTTTATCGTTTATTTAACCAACCAGAAGACCAAAAACCAAATTATTAGGTTTGACATATTAGAATACTCTTATAATGCTTTTTTTGTATTTTTTCTCAGAAATGAGATCTTTTCCAGCGGTAAAAAGTATCATATATGATGATCTAATTATGTCATATGTTATGATTACATTCATATAATACTAATTAGGAAGTATATAAAAGAACGTATCTGGTTTAGTGGTGGTGATTCAGCTTAGCTTTTATCTGAGTCGGGGGGTAAAAGATTTGTTTATCATTTATTTAAATATTATCCACTTACCCCCACTTCGCTCGGGTATGTCCGTTGTACGTTGTACATTGATAAAAATAGTTATTGCGAGTATACCTTAGTAGATAGACATATGCTGTTATATACAATTTCTACTAGATTGTTTTAATGTATTTATCTCTTAACGCTAGCGTTAGCCATGTTTTCTAAGGCGACTCGACAGGAACAGTTATTGTGTTCTTCCGTAGGAATAAAAGATTTTCCTAAATGTTGACCTGAGTACTAAGTTATCACTATACAAAATTTAGTTAATATCGGTTCAATTCTTATATATACTACTAATATTATTAAGAGGTAAAGTTTATGAGCTTGTGAATTATGAGTTTGTGAGTTTGTGACGTTGTAGGGGGTAATCTCTGGATCTACTGAACCGATTTAGATGAATCTTGGTAGGAATATAGTTTGAGACCCTGAGAAGGACATAGGATACTTTTTATTCCGGAAATCATCTCTTAAGGGGGTGAAAATGGGGATGAAAATTTGTATGGGGAACTAACTGCTAGCAACAAATATGCCTTGTGATGAACCTGCTATCTCTGCTACAGAAAGAGTTCTACTATGGAGACCTCATTAGCGTATCTTAAATACAGAGACAGCAACTAAGTTTCACTTACGTCAAAATATAGGACAGGATAATGAACTGTTCAATATTTCAAACTGTATTGATTACTTGAAGTAATTTGATGCACGTCACGTCGCAATGCCGCGGTTAGCGCCAGAGTGGGCACAAATTCAATTCATTTACTATTATGTGATTTTATATTGTTATAATGATGTCATATTTTCTTGCTTGCTTGTTTGTTTGTTTGTTTGTATGTACGTAGGAAATACTTAATCTCTAAAATTAAAAAAAATATGTTGTCTATGATTCATAAAAAAGATGTATGTATATATTCAGCCCTTTTTAACGTCCCATTGCTGGGCACGGGCCTCTCTTCAGTACGAGAGGGATCAGGCCATAGTCCACCAAGCTGGCCAAGTGCGGGCGGACTTCACATGTCTTTCGAAAACTTGCTAGGTTCTTTCAGAATACAGGTTACCTCACGATGTTTTCCTTCACTGTAAGGCAAAGTGGTAATTATGTTAGAAATGGTTCGCACATGAAACAAACAAACATAAAAAAGATACATATATATATATATTATAAAATATAAACAATAAACGCCAGAAACAGTAGGCAGTAGAAAAAAAATGTATTGAATAAATAATTTATTTTGCTATCGCGTAAATAAACAAGAACAAAAAACGTTTCTTCCTCATGATAATATCAAATTCACAGAAGCACTAAATATCTTGCAATAAATAGTATGAATCTTATTCAAGGTGGTAAGTAAGGCGGCAGTAATTAAATTAATAGATAAAAACTCACGATGTAGATAAGTGCATTCCTATGTGACTTGCGTAGACTGTTATTAGTTTAAAATATTGCTCAGGCTCAGTCTACAAGGGTAGCGGGTTCAAAGCCAACGTCTTATTTACTTATTATTCGATCATATCTTTTGATATAATATATTTAAATAAAACATATCTTGAAAAAGTCTTATCAGTATTCGTCCCGTTTCACGTAATGCCTTTATGCCTTCTCTTGTACTTACGCTGTAAATAACTTTATCACAACTTTCGTTTACTTTACGTATTACATTTTCGTTTATAAAATACTAGATTTTGCGCGTGGAATCCCTTGCACGATGGATATATATATAATATGTAAAGTATATATATATAATATGTAAATGAAAATCGATCGAGTAGTTACAACGTGAAGAAGGGACGAACATTCTCACTCATAAACAACTTTTATATTATTAGTTTTCTAATGATTAAGAAAATGAACGGTTAAACAAGAATTTACTATATACGTAATATGTTTTTTGTTGCAGAATTCTTCCGCAACCTATTACAGCTGTCGCGACAGGAGTTCCACGCCATGTTCAAGCGGACTTACGGAATGATTTATGAACAACACTCTTATGTCTTCGAACAACTGTTTGAAGAATTGGAGAGGTATGAACATTTTGTCTGTGTACGTGCATTGCCGTACTTGATAATGAATTTAATATTTTACGCGCTGGGAAACCAAAATGGCATTAACCTATAATTGCAATCTAACACGTAAATCAGTGCGTGTCACTTTTTTCTTCTCGTTGCTGTTCCCGGGAACTGATATTTTGAAGTTTTCGTCTAGTTTGGATTACTTTAAATGTAGTATGTATAAATCTTGAATACTTAAAGTAGAAGTAGTTCTCCCCTACTTAAAAAATGGGGGGTGGGGGGAGGAGGCTGATAAATACTTTATGACCTATTCTCATACCTACAAAATATACATAAAAAACATTAAAATCGGTCGAGCCGTTTCGGAGGAGTGCGACCACAAACACCGTGACACGATATATTTATATATTAGATACTAGCGACTCACCCTCGCTTCGCTCAGCTTCGTCCTTAGCTAGATTCCCCATACAAACTTTCATCCCCATTTTCACCCCCTTAAGGGATGGTATTTTAGAGAAAATTACTGCAATATAATATAAAAATCCTTCCCAGGGTCTCAAACTATCTTTTTACCAAATTTCATCTAAATCGGTTCAGTAGGTCCAGAGATTACCTCTTACAAAGTCTCAAACTTTACCTCTTTATAATATGAGTACAGATATAAACTAAAATTGAGTATTAAATATACAGGTACTATACCCGCGGCGACAAAGATTTCGATGAAATGATGGACAGTTTCTTCAGCATCCTCTACCAGAAGATGTTCACAGTGCTCAACTCGCAGTACAGCTTCGACGAGAAGTAAGTTATATATTATGTTCTTTATTATTAACATGTTTAATTAATTTAATTATTGACGTACCCTCGCTTTGCTCGGATGTTTTTTTAGTCGGAATCGGACCAGTAGTTTCAGATATTACCCCTGTATCCAATCTTACAATCTTTACCTAATATAGGTGTAGATTTTATATTTATTGAGATTTCTTTAGAAGACATATATTTATACCTTGACAGGTAAGAAAGAGAAAGAATAAAAAGAGAAAATTACCTGCAATACATATATATATATATATATATATATATATATATATATATATATATATATAATATGTTGAGACATTAACACACAGCACCATGCGCTATGGAGCTAACTCCATGGTAAGCTACGATGCTTATGTTATAAATACCAGATAGTTGATATACTACAAATATATAACTTTTAAATACATACATATTATAAATATAAACACCCATGACTGAAATACGAACATACGTGCTCATCACAAAAATGAATGCCTTCAGCGGAATCGAACCCGCGACCACTGGCACAGCAAGTAGGGTCACTACAAACTGAGCCAAACGTGTCGCCTAAAAGAAATATGGAAGAGTTTTAAACCTTCTGAGGTGTTATGAAGAAAATGAGGTCGTTCTTTGCGTATGGATGATGTTAAAAATAAGAGTGTAAATGTATATATGTTGTAAATAAAAGACAATATGGAATACAGTAAATATCACAGAGGTAAATATAGAGTAAAGGCCATGGCCTCCCATCACAATTCCCCCTTAAAATATTCATGTATTCAGTATGCCAGAACCCGGAATAAATAGTTTTACAATAAAAATGGCTGTGGCTGCATGTTATATAACAGTTAATAAGCCAAGACTAAAATTGTTGATTAAAATTTTCTTGTATATTTTTATTTACATTATAAGTATCGTAATTTCTACAAAAATATTCTTACAATGTCCTTTCAAGGTGAGCGAAGTTGGTTGACATTGCTGTACAGATAAAAAAGTATAAGAAAGTAATTAAAATAAATGTGAAAGTAATTTTGTTTGTCTCTATGTTACTTGTTCACGCGTAAACCGCTTGTAGGTGTTGGCAAGAATATAGGTACTTAGGTTAGGTCATGTAGATATATAGACTAGACTTTAGTCACGTCCTGCTATTTGATCAGAGTCGTGGGAAAATACAAGTAATAGTTTTTTCTTAGGTTTACGCGAATATTTGACATTTTAAATAAAACTATCTTTTCGGATTTTTTTGCGGATTTATGGTTCTATGGTATGGATTTTTGGTTCCCGACGTTTCGCATGCTTTACAGCAATCATGGTCACGGGAGAGATTAGTAAAGTTTTCTAACGTCACTACAATTATATAACTAGTGTCGCCATGTGGTTCTTCTTGCGTGTCTTAGTTGTATAATTGCTTCGCTCGTAAGTTTTATATCATCCCCTGTTTTTCAACCCTCCTACTGTCCCTCTAAAACTTTGAATTCGAATAGTCGTCACTTGAAAAGAAACTGTGACTTTAAAAATAACAAGATTTCATACTTCTTCCAACACCTTACTTAGACGTTTGGGGGTCGATTTTCCAAAAATGCTTTCTTAGCGGATACAAGTTTTAAGTATTCATATCTTCTAAGATTTCGTTATTAATCAGTCAGAGATTTCGCTGTTATATGTAAAAGAAGATATTAATTTATATTTAACACCTCCACGTAAATTTCTAAGAAATTAATTAAATTTCTAAGAAATCTATTGTTAACTGTAACGCCGGCGTGTCCGCAGTCGTTGCGGGATTAACTAGCGATTCATGCTCGCTTCGCTCGGGTTCATCCTTTGCTTCCCATTACAAACTTTTATCCCCATTTTCACCTCCTTAAGGGATGATTCCTGGAATAAAATATATCATATGTCCTTCCCAGGGTCTCAAACTATCTTCTTACCTAATTTCATCTAAATCGGTTCAGTAGATGCAGAGATTACCCCCTACAACCTCACACACTCACAAACTTTACCTCTTTATAATATTAGTATGTATAGACTAACCAAATACCGGTAAAGTATATCTTATTTGCTATAATTAGATGAATAGTGTATGAAAGAACTGTTGCGTAATTAACTGCCTATCACACTGTTAACATGACGTAAACAGCCACGTGGTTATTGAATATAAAAAGTACCATAAAGCACCATAACAGATTTAAACTTGACACTTAAAATAAAACATCAACTAGCCACTTAATAATCTTATCATAACCATTTCTAGGGTTGTAATACGAATATATTTTAATTATATATTTTTTATTTTCAATACTTTTTTATTTAAAATTTAAATTCTATCAGATAAATTAAATATTAAAAAAAATCGTTATTTCAAGTTGGTGTTTTTTTTTTAAGTTTTAAGAATTATCAAAAAAACCAACAACTACGAGTAACAACCCTATTCACTATTCTTTACATAACCATAGCTTTATTTACGCGATCTCATAAACTGGTTTAAGTGTTTTATAGATCTGTCTTTATAAACAGAGTTTCCTTAAGCATTAGTGCAAACAAAAAATAATTCTGTCACATTGCTTTTAAGTTTATATTACCTTGCAGCTGATGTTCCTTTAAATAGTTCTCTTTGCGACATTTCTTTCAGTGGCTGAGATCAATACTGTCATTCGTCATGCGTGTGCGCAATTAAAAGTTTATCACAGGATACTAAACGTGGAACTCTTTTGTGATTCATCTTTCTCGCACTTTATTTGGCTCAGTTTGTAGTGACCCTACTTGCTGTGTCAGCGGTCGCGAGTTCGAGTCCCGCTGGGAGCATTCATTTGTGTGATGAGCACGAATATTTGTACTCCAGTTATGGGTGTTTAATATTTATAATATGCGTGTATTTAATATTATTGTTATAGTAATATACGTGTAGTATATACGGAATATACCTGGTATCCATAACACAAGCCTCGTAGCTTGTTATGGAACTAGATGGCGCTGTGTGATAATGTCCCAACATATTCATTTATTTATATCATTCCTTGATGTATTTTTTTAAAAATAACTAGTGTATTGATTCAGAGTATTAAAGTTAATAAATTTTAAATTTGTATGCAAAAAAGTTGGCATATAGTATACACATCCTAAAATCACGTTTGTGGTTTGCAGAAAAAAATAACAATAATTTATTAAGACGTTTTTTACTCAAACAGATCCAAGTATTTTTTTGTTTTTCTTATTTGTATGCAACATCTATTAATTACGTCGCTGGTACTATAAAACACTAAATGTACGGTGTCGCAAAACTTCAAACGAATTGGAACACTTACTCCTGTAATGTCTACCGAATAAAAGTATTTATTGTGCACAATCTCGTTGCATGTGTCATTAGTTTACATGATCTCTCAATATCTGTTCTTACCCGATTTCAAGTGAAATTGGGAATATGCGTGTGATTTAAATAAAGGTGAAATATTTTTTTATAATCTTTATTGCATCTTCTCTATTTCATCAGCACCTTTCTCTATTTTCATATTTTATATATTAAGTATGTTATGTTTATATGTATGTATGTATACCGATTATTATTACCTTTATTTCTAGTATATATTTAGTATCTTTTTTGCACTACATTGCCCGCTGACATCTTCCACATCCAAAGGTTGACTGGAAGAGATTTCTTTTAGATATAAGTCCACCTTTGTGAACTATGTTTTATTTTTATTTTTTCTGTTCATATTTTAAATGCAATAAAGAATATAATTGCTTTGGAATTAAGTCTATATCAATATTTTTTAGTGTAAAATCTTTTTGATTAAGAAAATAATTATTAAAAAGTGAAAATATAGGTGGGAATTTCAAAGTAGTTACAACGCACGCCATTGGTCAGACCGAATATGATGTCAAAGTATTATCATATCATAGCGATTAGAGATTTTGTTGCTACGAACTAAAGTCGTCATTTTTCTATGTGTGATACTATGACGTCACGCATAGCGCGCGAAATGGCTGGCGTTTAAAATATCCATATCGGTATGATATTTTTAATTTTTTTATAGGTACTAAATTTTAGTTTTTTGGAGCTCTATATTTTTTTTCAATTACATAACGATGTTAGCTATTGTATGGAAATTAAAATAAATCACGCATATTCCTTATTGCATAAAGTAAAATTTCTGAGAATAAATTATCCGATTCTGAATTTCTTCTGCCAAAAGGAAGTTCCAATATACCTAAGTAGCGTAGGTGATATGAGTTCAATGTGCTATTTTCATCCAAAATGAAACACTGTAGTTCTCAATGATGAAAAACAACGTTTTGTATATAGTCTAGACAAAGTATCAGCTTCAGATGGCTTGACTATGTTTGTTGGAAAAATAAATTTTAAGAATTGACAAAGGCATAGCTCGCTGTAGCAATTTTACGATTCTTAGTCTTTTTGTGATATTTTAACAAGTACTATAACAGCACATTACAATTTCATGGTAATAACTTGGCAACTTTGTATTTCGTCTCACAAAGGGTATTCCTTTTCACGAACATGAACACCACTTTTTCTGTTTTAGTGAGCAGGTAACATTAAATATATGTACATTCTAAAAATTATACAAGATACGATATTTTTCATCTGAAATTTAAATAATAATATGTAAAGACAAATATTTGTAAAATTTATGCTATGTAAAGTATATTTGCTTTGGTTTACTTTTTTTAAACTAAGTCTAAAATTTACCTAAGGATTCAGTACTAAATGCTTCGCTACAAAATCAAATTACCAGTCAGAAGACCGATTCTATCAGACGAACGAAGCCTTTATATCTCTAAAGAAGTTTTTAATGTTGTCAATCTAAAGGAAACCTAAGTTTAGTAACCCCTGATTATGTCACCTAGGAAGACAATATGAAGAGGTATGGTTTTTTCTGTTCAGAATTGGCAAAGTATGACGCATATCTATCAGATTACCATAAATTTAAAAATAATCCCATCGATTTAGCATGCAAGATACATTTCGCAAATCCTCTTTAATAATTCATCTATTAAACTTAATAGCCAACACCGAAACGATTACAATTTCACGCATGTCCGCGCGACCCGGCTGAATACCAATGAAATGGTCGAAGACAGAAATTGTTTCTTCCGTTGATTACACGTTTACTGGAATTATTCAGTTAAGCTGTAGGCACAATTTCCTACAGGAATTAACTGTTTGCTTCTGAGAAGGTTCATTCGTAACTGGTTTGTAAGAACGACGTGTTATTAATGCGATCGTTCGCGCTAAAAGGACAGTGGGTTCGATTTTAGTAGAGTTTCGCTCGACGGTAAAAATATTTGTAGATAAACTTGGAAAGCAAAACCATACCTAAAAATAAATTAAATACGTTTTTGGATCCTTTGAAAGTTTTAACATATCTTACCAACTTCAATAAAATGTAGCATGGGGCTGAATTTTTTGTGAGTTTAAATAAATTTTGACTAACTTAAATAAAAAAGTCGAGATAGTCTAATGTCTGTATGGTCTTTTCTTCTTTTATGTTGCACTATATCGTCCAATTCTGAATTCATTGTAATAATTATTTTTTAATTAATAGGTATAATTTATATGTATATACGAGTATTTTTAAACCCTCAACGACCACGGACACGCCGGCGTTACAGTTAACAATAAATGTCTTAGAAATTTAATTAATTTCTTAGAAATTTACCTGGAGGTGTTAATTAAAATAACATTTATCTATAACTTATTACTTATCTATTACAGGTATCTAAAATGTGTAAGCGAGCACATGCGAGACATCAAGCCCTTCGAGGATGTGCCGTCGAAGCTCTCAGTGCAGCTGCGACGAGCTTTCGTCGCTACTCGCACTTTCCACAAAGCACTGCGAGCTGGTGCTGATGTTGTCAAGAATATGATGCAGGTATAGGTGTTTTTCATACTACTGTTACATATGCAAAAGTTTATATGTGTGTATGTTTGTCACTTTTTCTTTTATGCACTCTTTCTTTTGGACGAATGGATTTGGATGAAATTTTGTACACAGACTATGACCTAAAATAACACATAGGTAGGTGCTAAAGCAAAATAAAAGTATAAAAATTAAATATATTATGGTGTGACCAAGAATTCAATACGTAGGTACTAAGTATAGTTACTGTACATAAGAAGAATTTTGAAAATCTTTTTTTGCGATGGCCAATATTTCTGTCTCGGGTTCGAATCCCGCTTGAGGCATTCATTTGTGTGATGATCACGAACGTTTGTTCTCCAGTCATGGGTGTTTATATTTATAATATGTATGTATTTAAAGTTATATAATATGTGTAGTGTATCAATTACCTTGTATCCATAACACAAGCCTCATAGCTAACCATGGAACTAGATGGTGCTGTGTGTTAATGTCCCAATATATTTAAGTTGCTCTTAAAGCTTTATAGCTTTAAGAACAGAAAATGAAAAACGTATACCAAATTGAAATTTAAAACGCGGCATTAAGTCTCGGTTACGTCAATCATATCCTTAAAAGGCGAACATTAAGACTGACGATTTGCCTACTGACCTCCAGACTGATCAGAAATCGCATACTAAATTAAGGCTCGCATGGGCCAATGCCATGAGTACTCCATATAAATTTCAAGCTTCTATTGTCTCAATCGACATGGAATATGCAAATTTGTTGTGAATTTCGGCACTGAATTCATTAAAATATATCTTTATATAACACAAGGAGTAGCTTGTTGTTTATTCTACAGGGTATGGGTATGTGAGTCAGCGTCCGTTGATCTCATTTGGCGCCAGATGACACGTTACTCTCAATTAATAATATAATTCAAATTTATTTCTATATCTACTTCTGCGTATTCAATCGTCTTTGTGAGATTAAAATATTCGCCTGTACATTTGGTGTGGTGATGTCATCGCAGACGTTGTATACAACATTATTGATAATAATAATAGGACTGCCCATTTTTAGGTTTTTGTTGCATAAGAATAAATATGTATAAATAAATATGTTGGGGCATTAACATATAGCACTATCTAGTTCCATGGTAAGCTACGAGGCTTGTGTTATAGAATCAGTTAGTTGACATACTAAATATTATATATATTTAAATTAAATTTTATATATATTTATATTGCTTTAAATATATACATATTATAAATATAAACACCCATGATTGGAGTACAAACATTCGTGCTCATCACACAAATGAATACCCGCGGGACTCGAACCCACGACCGCTGGCACAGCAAATAGGGTCACTACAAACTAAGCCAAACGTTTCATCAAGTACCTTTTTGATGTTTATCGTGATAAACTATTTCCTGCAATAATCTAGCAATAATAACAACGTTTTTATGCATATAATTGTTGTCATACGAAAGAATTTCCTTTGTCAAAGAAAAAGCTTTGCAAAACCATAATATGCTCATATCCGTCTGCCCACATTCCATTTCTGTAAGTCTATAGAAATGTTGACCGGCAATTATGTCGTAAACTCGAGCCCTAAAGATCCCATCAAGGCGACCGTGTGTCATTGCCATCGACCCTAAGATTTCTAGATATTTATCTACATGCAATGTTCTTGCCTAAATTGGATCTAGTTATGCAAAAAAAAGCCACGTGCGTAAAAGTACCAATAGAGTTATAATGATTTTATTATAAAAAATAAAATAATTATAAAAAATAAACAATACTTTTAAATTAATAATTTTAAAATAACCAGAAAAACAAAACATAACCCAAGTGCAACTATCGACAGAAAAATGCTTATAACTCTGTTGGTACTTTTACGTACATGGCTGTTTTTTGCATAACTGGGTCCAATTACTAAATTAAACTGCATCTTCATTTGCTCTTAACAGACTCATTTGAAAACGCACGTAATGGTTATGCCAGATCGTTTGCAACATAAAAATGCTGACGACCACCCGCAAATACGTTTAAACTTAATGAAAAAAGTAATCAACTGTTGTGAAAATTGACTTGTTTATAGTACATTATAAATAAATTATACTTTGTAATTATTACATTTTGTTACATCAATCATTATTATATACAAAACTAGCGACTCACCATCGCTTCGCTCGTGCTCGTCCCTAGGTTGCTTTCCCATACAAATTTTCATCCTCATTTTCACCCCTTAATGGATGATTTCCTGGATAAAACTTTCCTATGCCCTTCCCCCAAGGTCTCAAACTATCTTTAACTCTCAAACCAAATGTCATCTAAATCGGTTCAGTAGTTTCGGAGCCTATTCACAAACAAAGAAACAAATCTTTCCTCTTTATAATCTTACTATATACTAGCATTTATATGTCGCCCGCGTTCAGATGACCAAAAACCAAACTCTTAGGTTTTACGTATTAGTATACTCTTACATTGCAGTTTTTGTATTTTTTCTCAGAAATGAGATATTTTTCCGCGGTAAAAAGTATCCTATGTGTTGACCAGGATAACCAGCTATCACTATACCAAATTTCATCAAATTCCCTCCAGAGGTTTTTCTGTGATGCGGTAACACACAGACAGACAAAAATTCTAAAAACTATATATTCGGCCTCTGTATCGAAAATAATGTTTATTTCAATAAGATTTTCCAAAAAATATTTAATGTACAGATTCGGCTTAGTTACTATTTTATTATATGTATAGATAGATATATAGATAGCTATTACATTATATTAAGTCGGCATTACAATTTCCCTCTTATATTATGAATTTAATATACTCGTAGAGTCTTGTAGTTTTTGCATAGAGATATTTTATGTATGAACCAATGGAAGAAATAGGTATTTTTTTATCTCGTCACATTAAATTAAATAATTTTTAAAATTAACACTTCGAGCAATATAAATATATTGCTCGAAATGTCAACAGACATGTGTCATTACTTATTGTTGTTATTACACAGTAGTCCTAGTAGCAGAGTTAAATGAACGCCAAAGAATTTAATCGTCTCGTATCTATTAATGAGGAAGCTGTCGGCCTAAGGGCTATGCCGATATCGATAAGATGCGAGTAATCGATATGTTTGGTTTGTTGATACATCAAGCAATAATAAATTGTTATTTAAAGTTAGACGTTAAATAAATTCATGAATGAATCTTAATCCCTCCACGACCGCGGACACGCCGGCGTGTCAGTTAACAATAGATTTCTTAGAATTTTAATTAATTTCTTAGAAATTTACCTGGAGGTGTAAAATAATATTCTTGATAAGATATATTTTTTATTTATAGTTTTTTTTTCTGGGTTTTACCAGATTTTGTTTTCTTTGAAATTCATAAGCTTTTTAAGCCGTAATCTACTACATTTTTATGTATATATGTTTAAATTAAAAATTTTAATTATATTTTTTTTGTCTAAAAGTACATAAAATTAAACATAATTGAACGAAAACACAACAAGTTCAATTAATATGGCAATTTTAATCCCACACATTCCCTCTCGTAGCAACGATATAACAGCTGGCGACACCCACATAAAGCGTAAATATGTACATAAAACGTAACAAAATGTTGCGTTTGCTTTATTACGAAAGGAAAATATCAATAAAATGTTAGTAATAAAATCGATCAGATAGATCTGATGCCAATTCGTATGGACGAATTTTGTTAGTTACTCTGCTTCCTAAAGACGGTGGTGGGACCTCTATTTTTCGCCCGAGGCTCCCTCCATAAAATGAAGTTATTCAGGTTTGTGCAACATGAAAGGTGTTTAGAATTGATTTACTTTAAAATATTCTCGTGTAAATACAGGGTTATAGGTATATCAAACACTTAAATGACCTTTAGTAGTGCCTGTACATAATATACGACACACAGGACGACACGTTTGGCTCAGTTTGTAGTGACCCTACTTGCTGTGCCAGCGGTCGTAGGTTCGAGTCCCGCTGTTGGCATTCATTTGTGTGGCGAGCACGAATGTTTATACTCCAGTCATGGGTGTTTATATTTATAATATGTGTATATTTAAAGTTTATATACCTATGTGTATAGTGTATCAACTTATCTGGTATCCATAACACAAGCCTCGTAACTTACCATGGAACAAGATGTTGCTGTGTGTTAATGTCTCAACATATTTATTTATTTTATATTTTATATATCTTACGTCATTCTTATTGGGCAGTTTTAGTCTACTTGGCCATGACCGAAAATCAAAACATTATATTAACATTACATTTATTTCAAAATTTCCAGGTGGGCGTCTCACAAGAGTGTGTAACGGCGTGGGCTCGCCTCCGGTACTGTGGTACGTGCTCAGGCCAGCAACAACCCGCTTGTAGCCGATACTGCCATAATGTTATCAAGGGATGTTTACCAGCACACGCGGATCTTGGTGAACAGTGGGACGCATATGTTGGTGAGTTCACTGTTGATGAAAGTTAGATCTGAAGTTGTATAATTTGTTTTTATGTACAGCACTAGAGATGCTAATATAGGCAATGGTAGACCTGCGGTAACGTGCTCTCTTCGAAAATTGAGTGTAGCTGGTTCAAATTCCGGGTCTCGCACTTCTGATATTTTCACGCCAATCATTTTCAATATGATTATCACTTGTTAGTCTTACGGTTAAGGAAAACATCTTAAAGAAACCCGCATGTTTGAAAGAACCTGTGTTTCAAAGGACATGTGAAGTCCGGCAACCCAAACTTGACCAGCGTGATGGACTATCTCCTAACCGCCCTTACATTGAAGGGAGGCCTGTGCTCAGCCCAGTGAGAGGTTTAAAAGGGGTTAAAACATACTAAAGATATTAATTTTTTGATGTGAATAGGAATAAATTTGGGTCATGGTTGTTTGATTTAACATAATTTTAATTAATCGAGTTTTCATATGCAATTAAATTCATATTCTAGATGCCGTAGAAAAAGTAGCAGATCGCCTCCTCGGTCCGTTCAACATAGCGATGGTAGTCGAGCCCATTGATATAAAAATCTCAGAAGCCATTATGAGCTTCCAAGAGCGTAACCAGGAGATCTCACAGAAAATCTTCTCTGGTTGCGGGAAACCAATTCTAGGGGGAGGTGGCAGTACTGGGCCATTTTTCACCTCCGACAGGAGTCGGCGTTTCGCAAGATCCATACCAGACTTCGATTGGAACCACAAATCCAACGATGTCGACGATTTCGAAATAGAGGCATCTTTCGAGAGTCTCATTAACGACGACCCGTTGCTAGTCGGACTCAAGTCACCCGACGGTATAAGGAAAGCAACGGAAGAAATGGCTGAACAGTCCAAATTGAGGGAACGTTTCCTCCAATATATGAGAGGTCAAATTAAATTGGACGAATATGAAGAACACGAGAGAAGGAAACGAGACGCTGACCCAGAACCAGCGCCCGGAGGCGCGGAAATTGACTTCAAGTCATACGAATTCGATGGCAAGCGAGGATCTAAGAAGAAGAAGCCAATCAACAAAGCTGAAGACAATTATGGTAAGTGATAGTGATCTTTATAATTTTTATTATTTGGATTGCACCTTGATTTTTTAATAAGATACATTTTATAATTGGTCAATAAAACAAAATATACATATGTAGAACGCTTACTAATAGAAATTTTATCGAAATGACTTTTAAGTGTTGTGTTAGATAATCATAAATTATCACTTCCATATTTTCCATGGAGTTAGTTGATTTGAATTTTAGCGAAATAATCGTAATGTAGATTTAATAATAACATTGAAATTTTCACACTTTTCACGTTAACATTTCATCCGACATTTTCACCTGTTTATAAGCAATTTTTCAAGTAATAAATAGAATTTAATATCTTTCCCAGGTGGCGAGTCCGGTCCAGCGCTAGAGCGTCTAGTAAGAGAGACGAGGTCCCGCATCCGCGCGTCGCGCCGCTACTGGGTGCACCTGCCCGCCGTGCTGTGCGCCTCCACCAGCGTCACCAGCACGCCCTGCTTCAACGGCTCCCATGTAGCTAGGTGCGCTTTAGTGAGATTTAGTGAATTTTAGTGAGATTTAGTCACTGGGTGAGATTAGTGTTTAGTTTTGAGAGATTTTTTAGTATTATTAATTTTTAATACGTAAACGGAATAATTACGAGTTAGAGATGTTTATTATTCTTATTGTTTATATATGGAATAGAAGTTATAGTGTTTTGCACCTATAATAAGGCGTTAAATTATTACCTACTTATACTACAAATCAGATTAGTGTAAATCGAACTTACGCATCAAGGGTCCTTTACACCTACAATACTTATTCGGCGCACTGTAACTAATCAATGGATTTGTGTGAAATTCAAAATAGCTTAAAACCTGGATCTACTAAGTAAGCAGAGCCTCGAGAAAAAGCTTGTTTATTTACTAGTTATTCATGTAAAAATATTTTGATATGTTATATTAACTGCCTCGGTGGTTTAGTGTCTAGCATTTACGGCCGCAGATCCGGAGATCCTGGATTCGAATTCTCAGTAACTGCGTTGAAAAGTTGGCGGTATTTCACACCGATGTCTCGGAGAGTACGTGTAGTGTCGGTATCGTGCCTTAATTCTCATCGGTGGTGTCGAGTGTAGTTTCATCGGAATATGAGACAAAAATAGAGAGTACACTTGTGTCTGCACTATAATCTCCTGCGCAGTTGGTTAGTCTCAATGGAATTGGCCGTGGCCAAAATCGGTCGGTAGGACATTACTAAATGTTAAAGTAAAAAAAAACGGAATATTTCGTGGATTTATTTTAATTTATGGTTCCCCATGCTTTAGAACAATCATAGTCACGGGAGAGATTCCCGCGAAAGGATAGTTTTATTTAAAATGTCTTATATTCGCAGTAAATCTAAGAAAGTATTGTATGTTTTAGTTAATTAACCTCTATAACCCACAGCTACACGTCAATAGCGGCGGGCGACGGGTCGCCGGCGCTGGCGTCCAACCCCGAGGTGCGCGCGGCGGTGGCGCCCGCGCCCGCGCCGCCCGCGCTCGACGCGCTGCGCTCCTACACCGCCAAGCTCAAAGACGCCTACAACGGTGTGGAAGTGCAGTGGAAAGATTCTGGTTAGTTATCTACACAGATAAATAAAATTGAAGTGTCTGTTTGTAATGTCAAAATAACAGCTTTTTACTAAATGCATATGGAATTATATGTGGTACGTATAAGAAAAACTTAATTTTTTAAATTTTTATCTATTTGTCAATTTGTTTCGGCTAATCTCCGAAACGGCTGGACTGATTGTGACACGACTTTCGTGGCAAAAAAAATATAGCTGGTGTTATAAGAAATAACTTGGCTACTTTTATTTTAAAAAAGGAAGAGTTCCGCTCAAAAAATTAGATTATATATAAAAAAGAAACAATATTGGTTATAACCTAAAGTTCAGGACCTATTCACATGTTGTTTTGTAAAACGCCGTCGTCTGCGCATATCCTATACTGATTTAAAAAAATGTAGTGGTGCTTGCGTTCGTATCGTATGTAAACATGCGTGAAGCGCGCATCGACAGCTAGTTGAAAATCATTTTACATATAGAGACCCTGATAGTTTCTAGAAAAATATATGAAATTTGTTAACCTGATCAGTATGGTATATACCACTACACAATTATGTTTTTGTTTATTGTATTTTCCCAGATAACGTTGCCAATTAAAAAAGTCTATTTATAAAACAACTCATATATTTTTTATTTCTTTTTTTATTTATGGAGTTTTATCCTTTTAGAACATGTCAGTCCCATCGTATCTTAACCTAAGTGCATCACAAATATGTTATAGGGAAAAAAATTAGATTCAATCTTACAAAACCATATCTACCAAAATTTTAACAACATCAATAACTTGATAGGTTCGCTAATATACTTAAGTATGATCCAATATTATAACTAACATTCATATTAAGTTTTGCGTTATTGATCTCCTTTACCTTTGATGTTTAACACACTCCACAAGGATGTGTTGAAAATTGTATATCATGTTACACCCACTCACATAAAATTTTAAAGATTTTTTTTGTATCTCAAAACCTCATCCTATAATTTAATCTATACACCACCAGCCGAGGAGCTGCAGGCGGCGGCGGCGTCCGTCAGCGAGTTCTCGGACGCCGGCTCGGGCTCGGGCTCCGGCGACGACGCCTACGACACCGACGACCTCCCCACCGACGACGAGGACAGGAACGAAGATGATTATCCCGAAGGTATGTCTTGTGGTTGTACGACACGTTTGGCTCAGTTTGTAGTGACCCTACTTGCTGTGCCCAGCGGTCGCGGGGGCATTCATTTGTGGTGGAATATTAGTACTCCAGTCACAACTCAAAATCTACGAGTCGAATAATTTTGGTCTTAACACGTAAACGTTCACAAAATACTTTCTTATATTTATGCGAATATTTGACATTTTAAACAAAACTATCTTTTTAGGTTTTGTCGCGGATTTATTTTGATTTTTGGTTGATATTTGGAATTCTAAAAATCAAAATAAATTCGCGAAAAACTCGAAAAAGATAGTTTTATTTTTAACACATCAGAGTTCTTTAACATGTATTAATAATATAATTTCATCCAGTATAGAAAAATAATAAGCAATGAAACATTGTAACAGGTTCAGGAGATAGCCGGTTCGTTGCCGGCACCACATCGGTGGACATAGACCGCCCTGTATCCGAGGTGCCAATGCGCACAAACGTACCCGAAGTACCAATAGCACCTAAAAACATCGAACCAGTGGAAAGAGAACCAGAACCAGAACTGCCAGTCGAGACAGACCTGCCAGACCAACGCGTGCCAGACCTGACAGACCCTGTCAGACCTACGGAGCAACCAGTAGCCGCCTCCGCAGACAGGCCTTCCCTACAAAAGGCCCTATTCACATACGCCCTACCAGTAGTGTGTGCTTGGTTCGGAACGATCGTCACTGATCTGTTTTAATTTTTCTTTCAATGACGTCACGTTTTGCACGTTTTTTTTTAAATTATTTATTTATTAAGTAAATAAACGGTTGTGGTATTGAAGGTGTAATGGAATGGCGATTTTTACTTAGTAATATAAAACATGGAAGAAATACAGCCGAATTGAGAACCTCCTTTTTGAAGGAATCGGTTGAAAAAAAATCCATCTTTAACATGACACAAAGCCACATGTCACCTTCAATACGGCACAGATAATAAATTATTTATTTAATTTCCATCTATCTATTTATGAACGTGACGTCAAAGCCTAGTCAATATGGCGCGAGCGAGGACGCTCCTTGGTCCTGTGATATCAACTTGTACTGTGAGAATCATCCGTACACAGTGTGTGTAGTTAATTTATTCCTGTCGGTGGTCGACAATAACTAGAGATTTCCTTATGGCCATTTTATTATCATTTTGTTTTATATTTTTTATTTTATCTATGGTTTTGTTGGTGATATTTATCTATTTGTGGTATATTGTCAGTGTTTTATTAAACACTGGTATATATCATAGAGCAATACCGTCATGAAATTGACAAAAAGAGAAAGCAAACGTGCGGCCAATACCAGTTTTTTATTCCAATTTTAATTTATAAATGGAATGTAAAAAAATATATAATAGATAAATTATAATATTATAATAGAATGTAAAATAGTTATAAATATCTATCTTCATTAATCATATTTATTTGGAACACAGAAGACTTCTGGCCGCACATTCGTTTTGTCTCTGTCGCGCCTTTCCGCCATTTTTTTCTGACGGCTGGCAAAGAAACACTCGGTCCACTCTATGTTTATGGGATATGTGTACATATATCTATCTCTCTCGGCGAGAGTAAGAAGGAAAGAGATAGAGATAGTAGTGTGCTATCTTATTTATTTGATCGTGCTTACGCTTAACAATATAAAAGTATTGGATAAATTCGTAATACGAGTTTTTAGTGCTATTTTACCAAATAATACTATGGAAATTAAATCAATTAATTGAAATTTAAATTACCAATTCCATCTCCATCTTGTTTTTATAACAAACTAGCGGCTCACCCTCGCTTCGCTCGGGTTCGTCGCTAGGTACGTTTTAAATAGATATAAAAAGAAAAAATCTTTCTTTCTCACATTTTAATTATATGTTTTAATACTTACCTATTCCGGACTAAGAGAAATCCAAAAATTAAAATATCATAAAAATTGGAACGCGGTCGAACGGGATAAAAAGTATCCTATGTCCTTCTCCTGGCTCTAAACTACCTCCCTGCCAATTTTCAGCTAAATCGGTTCAGCCGTTCTTGAGTTATAAGCGAAGTAACTAACACGACTTTCTTTTATATATATAGATGATAATAAAATGGCGGTCCCTTCATATATCTATTACCCATTAGGTCGCAGTTTAGAAAATGACAGCCAAATTGTGTATTTAATAATTGTAAATATACCTTGTAAATTATCGAGTTAGATAGCGAATGCTTCAATGTATGTATGGTACTTTGATTTTAAGATATAACTTCTAAACTATCGGCTGTATGAATTTGTAAATACGAGTAGTCTGGTCTCGGATCAAACATATTTAATATGTACATATATTTTAGTGCTATGTAAGCGTAAGTTAAGACTGATTTGCTTTCGATATTCTTTTTGTTACAATACGTTTTTTTTTATTTAAAATTTTGTCATCAATTATGTCACTTTTGACAGGTTCTTTTTATAATATTGGTACAGATTAAAAATTAATGAAATGTAAATCTAGTGAATGTAATGTGTTTTTATCAATCGGACTAACTGAATGACATTGATAAATTGCTTCATTACTATTGTATTTTATTTTTAACAACCATCGATAAAAAAAGTACTAGATAGACAATCCCATGCTAAAGTTCTCTTAAAAGTGTCACCAACTGTGTTTAGGTAATTATTCTAGTTAAAATAAATATACAATAATGTAAATTGAACCTTAAATGCAACGCTTAAAGTTGTTTTCATAAACAAAAATTGAAATTAAAAGCGCGTTCAAATGTTCAAATGAGCGCTCATTCGTTAAGGACATTTTTTGTTGCTGATTGTATATCTAGTACATTTTTGATCGATGTTTTATTGTTTAACTTTGTTTTAAGTTGGGCTTCAGCTTTACTTGCTATTTTTTTGCAACGATTATTGCGAAATGGATTTTTTATTTAACTTTTTTTTATATTAAATCTACCAGTGTATAGTACCTATAAATATAATATTATATCATGGACACGCTTTTCTATATATATATTTTTTTAAATGAAAAAAAAATCTTTTTTTGTCTGTGGCAGTGGTCCATGGTATCTTTAAATAGAGCTTAAGTAAACTTTCTTACATGCCATACTTACTTTTTATTATGAAACGCACAAATATTTATATTATGGATAACTGTTTATCGAATAAAGTCGCAATAGATTTTTTATTTTTTTTATTTAGTATTAACTTTTCATCTGTCAATGTTTAAAATTAAACGTTAAAATTAAAAAGTTTATGATTTCATCAATTTTTATTTCGCTTTTGCTTGGCTGTTCGTTACAATACATATCGCAAATTTTTTTTAAATAAAAAAATATATAATGTAATGTGCAAGTTTTGGGACCAAAAGGAATAATTGAAATTAATTTTTCACTTCTCGCTTATTGACGTATAAAATTAACTTGCACTAACTTCAGGCATTATTAAAAAAATGTAATTTTACATAAATAATATTAATTAAAACGATTTCTTAAGAATGTAGTTGAATTTCCTGCATTTAAATAAAAAATAAAACAAAACTATTTAATTAATCTATGCTTTTAAAATGTATCAATTTAAAAAATATTTAAAAAAAATAGTCTGCATAATTTAACATCAATAGTTAGCTATTTTTATACATAATTATAATCTATAACCATTGATAAGTTTTTTCTTTAATTTACAATGTAAATACATAAGTAACATTTTAAATGTTTATTAAATTTAGTAATAAATTAGATTTTGTACAGATAATAACAGGGTACCGTCAACTGCCGAAATGGATTGCAAATTGTTGGTTCAAAGATGTTAAACAAATTCATATTACAAAAAACATAACTTGATGACTCTAACTAAAATGATAACAGACGGAGCATACGGAAAGCAATGGTTGAAGCTTTAAATGTTATTATAATTTAACAGCTAATAGTACTAATGCTTCTATTTCTTCCATACTCCAGAAGATTTGATGCAATTTGAAGTTGAATAAACAGTGCAGTTTCCAGTAATGCCACAGTCTAATCATTTATGCAGACGTCTTACGAAGACGTTTAGACAAGACAATCGCAAGACACGGATGAGACTCGCTTCTGTCATAAATACATTTATATGACAGTGCTTTAGCTTCACCTTGAAAATTAATATTTCAAGACAACTTTACCTTTCATTTGGCGGGATTTTTGTTTATATCTACTGTATGCATTTTTATACTGTGGTAATATTATAATCACAAATAAAAAAATATAGTGATAAATAGAAAAAAATCCGTATTGTATAAAGATTAAACATCATCAGCGAAGAATAAAATTAATATTAGAATTACATAATATCCGATATTGACAGCTTAGTACGGCTTAGTTTTTTGTTATGCTCCGTCTATTTTATACTCTGTGTCACTCTGACATCGGTTAAAAAAATACAATGTTAAGGAATTGCGAGGAAATTTGAAATATTAATATTTTTTTATATATTTCTAACAAGTTATTATTGAAGAGAATAGATAAAGCTCATGACTTATAATTACTATAACTCAGTAATAAACAAAGCCAAAATACGACCAGCAATGGACTTCTAAGGACTGGGGCATATTTCCAAAATGCTGGATGACTTTTTAACTAAAGAAATTTGACTTATGTATTCTTCTATAGGTATCTAAACACCTTATGCTTAGCTTAGGCTTATGAGTATGGACTGAGCAATACTGTCATGAAATTGACTACTTTTTAGACAGAGAGAATGCGAACGTGCGGCCAATGTGTGTTTTATTCTAATTTGAATTTATAACTAAAATGTAAAAAAATATACTATTGAAAATTATAATATTATAATGGAATGTAAAATGGTTATAAATATCTATCTTCATTATTCGTATTTTAATGAATACAAAAGACTCCTGGCCGCGGAGAGTCTAAGTGCGGAAAACGAGTCCACTCTTACATTTACTCCTGGCCGCACATTCGTTTTGTCTCTGTCGCTCCTCTCCGCTGACGGCTGGTAAAGAAACAGTCCGCTCTCTATGTCTATGCTAATCACCTAGTACATTAAAAGTAATATGAAAGTCATTTAATAAACTAATTAAATTTTAAAGTTTTTGGTAAATTACTATCAATTAACATTTAATTTGTAGAAATATCAGTCTCACACTGCCTAATTGAAACTGCCACATTTAGAATTTTTTAATATGCCGAAAATGGTGATACTTAGACTTTGTTTTTAGATGAAAATATTGATCAAGACCTTTACCAGGTTTTTAATAAATAATATCAAAATTTTATTCACGATTTGTGCTTTACATAATTGTAATAAAAATAAAACAATATGATCTTTTAATTTATAATATAAAAATAAATAAGAATAATTAGCTCCTTTACATCCAGATAATCTTTAAAATTAGAAATTGCTAAACTTCCTTTATAAGATATAATGAAATTGTTAAAAACTGAATGTATAACGAACGGTAGGTAAAATGATTTTTATATACAGTTGATGTAGGCGCTACGATGTAGTCAATGTAAATAAAAAGATGGTGTAATTTGTTGTTTCATTTAAATCCTTATCTACAAAAATGAATATTTAAAAAATGTTTATAAAAATGTGTTACAGTATATTGTGAATATTTTCAATTCAACTATCTTTTCGGATTATTTCGCGGATTTGTTTTGATTTTTGGTTCCCGACGTTTCGAATGCTTTACAGCAATCATGGTCAAGGGAGAGACTGAAGCTATAGACGTCTCAAAGGCCAATATAAAGTATTAGCACAGATCATATATAACTATACGTATTAGTTTGCTGTGAAGTTAAAGTATTTTTTTTAGTTGATTGTAATGTAAAATGTTATACGCCAAATAAATTAGATAAATTAAAAGAGACATAAAATTCATCATTTATTGCTTATATTTACATTTTATATAAAACTAAACACTGATATAATAAAATAGATTACTTACTTAAGTATAAGATTTAAAATATGTTTCAACACTTGAAGTATATATCTATCTCTGTTCCTCATCAGAGTCGTCGCTATCTTCCGTCTCGCTCTCGGAGCCGGAGTACTCCTCCGAGTCAGAGCCGAGCCAGTCCGGTAATGGCGGCTGTTCTATTATTGTCTTCCATTCGTTTAATTTGTGTAAATCTGAAAAAAGAGTTTTAAACTGTTAATTTAAGATATGAAAGTTTATATACATATATGACTAAATATTTTCCATATTTTTATACAGGGCTCGGAAACCCGTTAAATTTTTAAACCGGTTATAGTCATTAACCCCAAACCGAAAGAGTTTTCGGTTTAAAGTTCGGTTACGTTCATTAACCGGTTAAATATGGAAAAACGGTTTTTGATGAATTTATGTTCCATGACCAGAATTAACCGGTTAAAATGAGTTTTTGTGTGTTTACATGTGGCGCGTCTTTGCTAATGGCTTAGTAAAAGGATGCAAGCACGTTTCTTACTTATCAATGAATTAACCGGCTTATTTCGGTATCAAAACCGAAAGCCAACAATTATTATTTCGGTTTACTAAACCGTTCATTTTCAATAACCTGTTAAAGAACGAGCGATGAATAAACCTTTACATTACCGAAACAAACCGTTTTTTTGAACCGGTTCTGAGCCCTGGATTTAGCACTTAACATACATAGATAGACCATAAACACATAGGATACTCTTAATGCCTTGCTTTTTGGTTGTAATTTACTAATAATTATGCATTTATTAGTTTCTTTTAACCAACTTTAAAGATTGATGAACATAGCTCTCAATTCAGATGTGTGTTTCTATTGTATATTACGTTATATCGTCAAATTTAACCTATTTTAAATTATTGTTTTTATTTAAAAAATATAAATAGAATGCAGAATATATAAGAGTAAAATAATTAATTTCAAGATTGCTGCCGGAGAACATTAAAAGAAAAGAAATGAATATGTTACTCACATAAACAAAGCCACGTGCAAAAGTTAATTAAAAAATAAAATAACACAACAAAAACTTACCCAAGCTATACATGTCTCCTAAATAAAACTGTTTGTCGTCCTTCTCCAAAACTCCGCCATACAGGTACAGAACCGACCGCTGCACAGCCATCATGGCCGACATTCTCGCGCTAGGCCCAGAATGTTCTACACGAGGGGCGATTGTTAGAGAAGTTTCTAGAACTGGAGCTTGTGCTGTGCCCAGCATCATTGTAAATACTTCGTCTGTTACCACTGAAAAAGAGTGAATTTAATTAAAATACAGTAAATTGAAGGCAATGGTAACCCGGTGGTAACGCGCTCGCTTGGGAAACCGAGTGAATCGGGTTCAAATTCGGATCTCGCACCTCTGTTATTTTTATATGCGGATCATTTCCAACTTGATTACCACTTGTCTTACAATGATGGAAATTAAAATTTAATATGTACAGAGATACATTTATGCATGTTACTTGTTAATTTTTTTATTTTTAACGCTCGCATCTGAAGGGATATATGTGCCCTAGAATAAAAGCTTACACGTTAACATAGAATTTGTTAGATGAAAACACAAAATATTGCTATTTGGTGATTATCAAAAAATTGTATAAATTAAAAAAAATACCATTAACAAGTTTACCTGACTCTTCATCCACTTATGTTTCCATTAAAAACTTTGTTTAAGAAAAAATCTATTATTATGCCATATATGTACATAATATATTCCTTTTATCAAAAAAAACATCAACACTAACATAACATTGTCAAAGACAAAGAAAAAGGCCAATACTTCAAAATTCAAAACAAACCCATAACCTTAAATCAACTAATAAAATACCTGTCACAGTCTCTCCCTTTTCATCCTTCGGGTCTGGCTGTGCAGACGCAGTCTCTCCCTGAGTGGAGGGTACGGTCTGAGTCTGGACCCGCAGCAGCACCGGGTGCAGGCGACACGTCTCCAGGTCTAGCACTTGGAGCTCATCACTCATCTCCCCTTTCAGTTCTTCTTCTGTTTCTTCTACATCCTGTGGATTAAGTAAATATTTACTGTTAACGGATTACTTATTTATATAACTACTGATAATAAATATATGTGTTCAGACATTAACACACAGCACCATCTAGTTCCATGGTAAGCTATGAGACCTGTGTTTATGGATACAAGATAGTTGATACACTACACAGTACACATATATAACTTTAAATACATACATATTATAAATATTAACACCCATGACTGGAGTACAATTATTCGTGCTCATTACGCTCGAACCCGCGACCGCTGGCACAGCAAGTAGAGTCACTACAAACTGAGCCAAGCGTATCGTCAACGAATGTCGTTTGATCGTGTTGATGCTGAATGCTCTTGATAATAACAATGGCGTTAATGACTAATATATGTATTCTCTATCATTTTCACTCTTAAAGTCTTATGCCAACTTCATCCACCTGATGTTGTGCCATAATATTACTTGGTCTGACTCAGGACTTGAACTCAAGACCTCTAGATCTAAAGCTAGACCACAAGATACTGAAAACATAAGGGCCTACACAACAACTTTTCGACTGTAGTGAACTTGAAAATACTTACATTTGTATTAATGTAAACATTAGCAATCTGTATTATTTAATATAATACTTTCTTAGAATTACGCTCATATTTAACATTTTAAATAAAACTATCTTTTCAGATTATTTAGCGGATTTATTTTGATTTTTGGTTCCCAACCTCCCCGATTTTTGGATCTCGGATGATCGAATCAAAATAAATCCTCGAAAAGATTGATATCTTTTATATTATATTGATATCTTTAATAATATTAGTATTTCAAATTGAGTTTTTAAATCAATTAGCTCAGACATACACAATGATGTCGACGCGTTAATGAAACACAGTGTGCACAGGCCCTAATACTCACACAAACACCCCCATATATATAACCCCTGAAGCTATGCACGTTCACCGCCGCGGCGAGGCCGGCGCGCGCGCTGCTGCCCCCCGACAGAGGGCGCCACGACCAACTCGCGCCTTTCAAACTCAACTTGAACATATCTGTATGCGTTTGTGTCCTCTCTGTTCTCCCTTCCCGGACCCTTGAGAATCCTCCGTATATGACCAGCTAAAATTTTTAATAATAATAGAACTTTTTAAGTAAAGTAACTAATAAATCTTTGAGATAACAATTTCTAAGTGATATATGTGAAGTGAATCGTACTCATCTTGCATATTTATACAGTTTTTAAAACTGTAGTTTAAAAAAAATGTATAGTAACCCTTTTATATTTAAGTCCATAAAGATATTATTATAAGCTATTATTATTATTATGTTTCATAAATAATTAACAGTCATTGTCTCAAGTTTCAAAGTCACAGGAATGTTGACTTTGACAGATATTTCTATCTCATGTGTCTAACAATATGTGAAATCTACATAAATGTGTAGTTTTAAAGTTTGTTTACAGTAATATGATTGTTTATATGTACATAATATTATTTCATTAAAATAAAAACTTAAAAAACACATATATATATATATATATATATATATATATATATATATATATATATATATATAATTTATATATAACTCACTGAATCATTTCCAGAAGGTAGCATAACGCATGCAGACCTCGCACAAGGCCCTCTCCCGCTCACAACCAATTTGTCCCACTGCCTAGTGTCCAAACAGAATGTGTAAAGATCATCAAAGTATCTACACTCTCGTCCGTCATCACAATAACCACCAAAGACGAACAGCTTACGCCCAAGTAAAACCATATGGTGACCTGATCTGGGAGATGGACCATTAGGTGCTACCACCTGGAAAATATAAAATAGGCAAGAAATAAAATACACAAATGCTAACGGTTAAGAAAAAAAGAATGTGTGTGTGTACTAATGTATGCACATAAGAAGTTATACTTCTTTGTCATAACAGAACAAAAATAGCTAAAGATTTCATCCCGAATGTCAACTATCTGTTTTTAAAAGGATTGCAGCTAACTTCATCATGTCACTTTTTGGCTATCGGTGTAAGGGCGCATCGAAAAAATTTTACTCCCATATTTTTTTTCAAACATTCCAAACGAAGTATAACTTCCAAAAATATTGTTTTTTTCCAGCACTAACACTTGTAGATGCATACAAATAATTTTAACTACATACCTAAAATTAAATTTCCATTACATATGAAAATGTAAGTGGTATTATAATTGCTTAAACTTTAATAAGAACAATATTTTTATATTATTTATGACATGGAGCAATCATCAATTAAATACAACAATTTTTTTTTAAATAATAGAATCTTACTTTCTCCCATTTCTTTTCTGCAAGGGAAAAACACCACAAGTCCTTATAATGATGGAATTGAGTTTCTGTAGGACTTGTGAATTCACCACCAAACACCCATAGCTCACCTCTAGAAATAATATAATACATTTAGTAGAATTAGTCAGTTGTATTATAAATGAAAATATTTCTGTTCTCTAAAAGTTAGGAGCCAGGGCAGGAAACTATATAGACTATACACTTCAATACACACTAATTCATTGAATATAATTCAATTGAAAAATATACATTCATAAATTTTTAATATTAAAAATAAAATATTTTTTGCATCTATAGGAAACAAACTCACTTATTAGCAGGTGTAGCTATAGCTTGATGTGCACTTCTGGGGGGTGGAGCTCCTGGGGCTTTTACTTGCCTCCAAGAGCCATTGACAGGGTTAAAGAATAATAGTTCATTATAAACTTCAGTCTGGAACAAATTTTTGTATTTATAAATTATTCAATAATTAATTCACTTCTTTTAGAAAATGCTATTATAGAATCGAAGTAAATAATAATAATAATAAAATGTTATTAATAATTGGTAATATTTTCTACAGAAACTTACTTGTTGTCCATTATGAAACTCTCCACCAAACATGATAAGTTCATTATTTGTAGGGTGTGGTGTGAGAGTAGCATAGGCTCTTGAAGTAGGCGGTTTAGTCAACGTTTTTTCTGATGCCGCAGCACGTTTAGCCTCCTCTTTTTCTATCTGAGCAATTACTTTTGCTATATCTTCCTATGATGAAATAAATTTATAAATTATATATACATGTTACGTTAAATGAAACATATTTTTAGTAATTTACGTTACAATAAAAACCGGGGGCCATAGGAACTAACCTCTCCTAAATTAGCAAGTTCCTTTTTGAGTTTGTTTGCTAATTTTTTCTCTGTTTTAGCAGCAGTTTTAACGGCACCGCTGACTTTATTCTTATTTTTCTTTTTACCCATTGCAAGATATACTATAAATTTAATACAATTTACAAAGTTTTTACAATATTTGTAAAAGTAGTGTTGTTTTTAATAAAATGTGATTTTGACTTATGTCAAAGTCAAACTAAAATAAACGTATCAAACTACAAACCAATGTCAACGTCGCAACAGATAAGCTATTTGAACAATTATTATTAGTGGTAGGTGAGATAGTAGGATTTTGTCTAGGATATTTTTACAAATTGATTGTGATATTAAAACAGTTACTTAATTTAAGTTTGCATTCAATAATAGTGAGAAAATAAGCATCAGTTTTCGTCAATTAACAATAAATCTACACTATGTCAATTAAAAGTATAAAAATTATAGAACATTAAAGTAATCTAATTAAATTTTGAAGATTAATTCAGAAAAAATAGTATATAATAATGATTTATAATATTAAAATACTATACATCATAATAATATGCTTTTACTCTGATAAATTATAGATAAACATTGTACCTAACTTAAATTTAATTTCCAGTCTGTGATTTCCATTTTCTAATAACTTGTTGAAAAAAGTGTTTGGTTAATGCTTGTTAAATTCTAAAAAAATATTACTTAAAAGAGTAATTTGAATAATGTAATTAATATAATAAATTGATTTAAACGAGGACAGTTTTACAACAATTGATATTTATTTAGGAAAGAAACTTCTTGATTTCATAAAAACAGACAGTTTGTGTTAACTATGGTTAAGTCTGTTTAGTGTTTTTATGCAACCTTTCAGGTTTCTAGTGATAAGCAAAATCTTAACGCATTTTGCCAAGCACGAAGTTTAGTCAGTCAGTCAACTGTCGAGTCAAATAAAATTAAATATTAATTGAATATAACAATATGTAATGTAAATAAAATCAGTTAGACGACGTAATAAATTTTTAAGTTTTCTTTAATTATAATAGTGATATTTAAATGAAACCTATAAAAATGAATAAAATGTCAACCCCTGGTACATCGGTACGTACTTTTGTTGTATATATTTATTTTTCCAACAAATCGCACGCATAATAAAAAACTGACCAATTACAACTTAGGACAGAATTGGGTTATTAGATCAAAATAATTACACAAAATGTATCATACGTTTAAAGACTATTTAGAATAATTAAATATTACAAAATATATTTATTTTGTAAACTTTTATTCTATTTAAGAATAAAGAAAGTCGTTAATGCAAAAAAAAAACCTTGATTTATCAAATATCTAGCTTTTTGAGTTAAGTCAGTGTTATATTAAACGTGCGAAATGCTAATTACTATGGGAGCAATTTCTCTTTCTAGTATTTTTTATATTGTTCAGAGATTGCTAAATTGTATTACTTTACCACAAATGAAATGATTAAACATTTTCATAATTAAACACAAATTCAAAATAAATATATTTTAGGCTTCCATATATGAAATACAACTACAAATAAAGTTCAATGTCCCCGTGTCCTTGTAAAGTACATATATATGACATGTTTTATGAGATATTATTTGCAGAATGTGCAATATGCACCCGAATGTTGATGTATGTTTTGTCATTAAAATATGTATACTATATTATGCCTAATT
The DNA here is from genome assembly GCA_947093115.1 of Brenthis daphne. NCBI lineage: Eukaryota > Metazoa > Arthropoda > Insecta > Lepidoptera > Nymphalidae > Brenthis > Brenthis daphne. The sequence goes on along the minus strand of OX352472.1, from coordinate 20,968,802 downwards.
TTAGCTATAAATATTAAAACAAATTGTCTTATTAATACTTTAGCAACCAGCAGCATCAGTCCAAGAGTTCAAAATTAGAGTACCGAAAAATGTAAAGAAGAAATATCATGTGATGAGGTTTAATGCCACACTTAATGTTGATTTTGCTAATTGGACCCATGTTAAAATGGAAAGAGAGAACAATATTAAGGAGTTTAAAGGAGTTGAGGAAGAAATGCCTAAGTAAATTGTAGTAAAGTAATTTTTAAGATGACTTATTTTAAAGTAATTGCTATAATGCCAATAAGGAAGAGAATATAAAAAAGTTGTAACAGTTATGTTATTTTGCATTTATTAATACAGTTAATCTCTATATTATATATAAATGAATTTAATCTATAGATTATTTTATTATATGTATACATATAATAAAATTCTGAGTCAAATCTGTACATCAAATATTTTTTGGAAAATATTATTGAAATAGTCATTATTATCTATACAGAGACAGAAATCGTACTAACTGTTAATTTTTTTACCTGGGGACGAAGCCGAGGGGAGCAAGTGTGATTCAGTAGTGAATGAATAAGTTGGAGATATATTCAAAGAATTTTTAATGATGTAGGTTAATGTGTTAGTGTCTATTAATAAGAGGGTTTTATTATTGTTTCAGTAGTACAGCCAAATATATTTAATTTTTTTTAAGTAGTTTACATAAATTTAATTTAATTTTTCTATTAAATTATTATTGTTAATTACAGATTTGGTGCTGGTTCAGAGTATGGGCGTGATATGCGTGAAGAGGCACGTCGTAAAAAGTTTGGTATAATCTCTCGTAAATATAAACCAGAAGACCAGCCCTGGATATTAAAAGTTGGTGGAAAGACTGGAAAAAAGTATGTTTTTTTATGAATCGTCATCTAACATTTGTTGGTATTTTTATAATTAATTCTTAATTATAGTTCATTACTTACATTCATTTTCAACAGCATTCAAAGCCTTGGATTAGTATAGAATGTTCTATAAAGTAGTATAAGTCAGATTAAGACATGAATGTTTAAGTGTAGCTATTTTTAAGTTTGATTATTGTAAGTTGTATTAATTATGTTTTCTTATTCATATAGGGGTGGAATGATCCCTCTGTGACCAAACCCCTTTAAAATAAGAACAAAAGTTAGAATCTTAATAATTGTGTCTTTCTTTATACAAATTGAGTGTTGTCAACAGTTGCGCTGACCCTTAACCCTTTTTCTCCCCCTTCAGGGATGATTTCTAAGATAAAAACTTTCTTAGCAAATTTCATCTAAATCGGTTCAGTAGTTTCGGAGCTTATTTGGTACAAACAAATAAACAAAAAAATCTTTCCTCCTTATAACATTAGTAAAGATTAAAACACTTTTAAAAATGAAATTAGTTCTTGAAAGTTTTTGAAGTTATACTTCTTTTGGGAAGTTTGAAAAAAAAAATAGAGAAAATATTTTGACTGCCAAAAAGCGACATGATGAAAGTTAGCTGCATTCCTTTTACAAACAGAGAGTCGTGACGTACGGGATGAAATCTTTAGCTATTTTTGAACTTATAAGTACTTCATAAGTAAATAAACAATAAATATATCGTTTTAGATTCAAAGGTATTAGAGAGGGCGGTGTCTCAGAGAATGCTGCGTACTACGTATTCACACATGCTGATGATGGCGCCATTGATGCTTATCCATTGCAAGAATGGTAAGTTAAAAGTTGAAACCAAGAAGGTTTAAATGTATATTTATTTTATTTCAGATTTTATCGTGACATTTTTTTAATTATGTTTGTATTTTTATAAATGCCGAATAGAAATAAGTATAAAATAAATATGTCCGAATACTGAGTTGTGTTTAAGCAACTGTCTTATTTCTTTATCCATAAATAAATCCGCGAAAATATCCGAAAAGATATTTTTATGTAATATGTCAAGTATTATATAAAAAAAACTTTTTTTGCAGGTATAATTTCCAACCCATACAACGTTATAAAGCTCTATCTGCTGAAGAAGCTGAGCAGGAGTTTGGGAGGTTAGCTCGTTTACTTTTAACGTACCTAGGCATTAAATGTTAATTTTATTGCATTAATATCTATACTTATTATAAAAATAAGTCCCCCGGCCGCGTCTTTCTGTCCTCCTGTCTGTCCTCCTGTCTGTCTGTACGCGATAAACTCGAAAACTACTGAACGGATTTTTATACGGTTTTCAACAATAGAAAGAGTAATTCTTGAGGAAGGTTTAGGTATATAATTTATTATGCTTTTATGTAAATTAGCTGAAATACGGCGACAAATGTTGAAGAGGTCGCAAAAAATCTCGCCAAATGGGAACTTTCCACGCGAACGCCGCGTAAACTAGCAAAGATACAGTTAAGTAATGTACTAGAGAATTCAAAATCTATAAAAATGCTACAAAAAAGTCCGCGATAGCATATCTCTATCTCTTACGGTTGACTTACAATAACCACTTTTATGTTAACATTTTTAATTAAAAACATTAGGTTATTTTCAAAGTTATTTTCTTTAGTTCGGTATTAATCCTTATCCAAATGAATATTTTAGTTAGCTTAGTCATTTAATGCAGATTAAAATTGCTCTTTACACTAAATCAATCAGATGAATAGTTTTTGAGATATCGTTGTTAGAAGTAATTAGTAGCGAAACATTTTTAATGCTTGGCGAGCATTGAGATGCCTACGGCGAGTCCATCCCCTCTGCCCCGCATCGCTCGACCGCCTGCTCAAGCTATATAAACCGGGCGATGTAGCGCGCGATCCTAGGATACTTTTTACCGCGGGAAAATATCTTATTTCTGAGGAAAAATACAAAAACTGCAATGTAAGAGTATACTAATATGTAACACCTAAGAATTTAGTTTTTGGTCATCTGAACGCGGGCGGAGCCGCGGGCAATGCTAGTTGAATATAAATTTTAAGTTAAGTTTATCATATCATTACAATGTCTTTAAAGTAACGGCATACCATGTTTCGAATCTATAAAATCTATGGAAGTTACTCATATTATTTAACCGTTTAGAAAAGAGGCGATAGTGTTAATGGCTGAATGGATTTTCCTCATTTATAGCCAAGAACACTCGATTGAGTCACCATTTCAAACGAAAAAAAAAACTAAATTAAAATCGGTTCATGTTTGTGCGTTACGATGCCACAGATAGACGCACAGATACACACGTTAAACTTATAACAACACCTCTGTTTGCGCCGGAGGGTAAAAAATAGGATTTCGACTTTTAAGATAGATATCTGTTAGACAACTAGAGATTTACCGCGAAGCGATCGTGCATCTCTTGGTACGTTTTATATGGATAAAAATAGTTATAGCGATAGTGTACTTTTAAGAGAAAAACTTATGATATTGTAGTTTGAATTGTCGATTCCCAATTCTGGGAAAAAGAAAACAAATCTATCCCGCGGGATCCGTACATTTTGCCGGGATAAAAAGTAACCTGTGTACTATTGCCTCGGTGGCGTAGTGGCTAGCATGTACGGCTGCGCACCCGTAGGTCCTGGGTTCGAGTCCCGGGTCGGGCCAAGTTTTGTTATTGAGTCTTTCTGTATAGTAAGCCTTAGTAATAGCCCGGAGTTGGGAAGTTGGCGGTGTTTCACCCCCGTGCCTCGGAGAGCACGTAAAGCCGGTCGGTGCTGCGCCGACACTCTCACCGGTCGTGTCTCGCGTCGTCCCACCGGAGTATGAGAGAGACAGGAATAGAGAGTGCACGTTGTGTCTGCGCGTACACGCGCTGCACTATAATAGCTCCTGCGCAGTTGGCTAGTCTCAGTGAGATTGGCCGACGTAGCCAAAATTGATCAGGAGGACGTTATTATTATTACTTATTATGTGCTATTCCAGACTATAATCTATCTCTGTGTCAAATTTCATCCATATCCGTTCAGCCGTTCTGGCGTAACAAACATCCATCTCTCCAAACTTTCGTATTTATAATATAATAGTAATATAAATGATTATAATAAATTTCAGACGTAACAAAGTAATAAACTACTTCTCACTGATGTTCCGCAAGCGCATGCGCGGCGACGACGCCGCCGACGACGGGGAAGACCCCGACGAGAAGAAGACCAAAAACTCCAAGGCTAAGAAAGGTTACTAAAGGATTTGACTTTGTATTTTTATATCTGGACATGAATTTTGTTGTCATATCTGCTAGAAAATATTATATAACGAATATTTATATAAAGCTTTTTACAAACACGAGATATTTTTAACGGAACAGATTTAATTTAGTCACTGACTATTACCCAGCCATTTTAATAACACTATCAATTAATGGACTTGTTTGAATTGTTTCTTTTCGAAAAAATCTTTAGATTTTTTCTTCTTCTCTATCTTCGCTTAACTTCGTAATTCAACTGACACTGCCACCGTCTTAGGGTTCCGTACCCGAAGGGTGCCTACGGAACCTTATTACTAAGCCTCCGCTGTCCAGACGGACACGGTTCGTAATCGAGCATCAAAATTAATATATTACATACAAAGAGTAAAAGTCAGATTAATAAAATTGTAAATTCCAAAAGTATCGACGAGAGGACTATTTAAACATATATCTTTCTAGATCTCAAGATATCAGAAATGGACGAATGGATAGACTCGGACGACGAGTCGTCGGACTCAGAGGGCGGGGAGAAGGACAAGGAGAAAGAAGACAGTGATTCTGGAACTAAGAAGAAGAAGAATAAGAAAGGTGACTGACTCACATATTTGATACAAAAAGAAAAATTTAAACGGAAGACGTTTACATGTATAGTTTTTGATGTTTTATTTTACGTATGCATTGCGGCGTCGAAAAAAAGTTATATCTATGGAATTTCACTAGTTTATCTTTATAGGTGCCTTTTCAAAAATAAACTCATTTTTACATCTATTCCGATAAAACACGATGCTAAAACGCCGAGTGAAGTTCGGTCGCTCAGGTACTACTAAAAATAAAATTGTTTGATTCGCATCAATGTTCATGTTCACTATTTCAACGCCGTTTTATATATTTCCTATAAAAACCTAATATATTCAAAAGACATATTTGAAATTAAAAATAAAAGGGTGGTTTGTATGTAATGTATGTTTGTTTGCGCTAAAGGTTTTAATAAAAAAATTGTAGTTGGTTTAGTTAAATTTAACTATACAATGAAAAGTGATATAGTTTCTTATGAGTTTCTTATATTTATTGAAAATTAATGTTAATAAAACTAATATTTTTAGCACCACCGAAGAAGAAGAAGAAAGTAGAAGATGAAGCGTTTGAAGAGAGTGATGATGGAGATGAAGAAGGCCGAGAAAGGGACTACATATCTGACTCATCTGAAAGGTAATTATTATTAACGGTTAGTGTGGGTATCCCACGGGAGCCGTACATTTTTCCGAGATGATGATAGCCTATAGCCTTCCTCAGTAAACAGGCTATCTGATGCAAAATTTTTCAAATCGGATTATTAGTTCCTGAGATTAGCACGTTCAACCAAACAAATAAACTAGGTACGTTTTAAATAGATTTGTTTTTGTCTTGGGAATAAACCCGAAGCAAAGCAAGTGTGAGTCGCTATATCGTATAATATGCACATAAAAAATATTTAAAAAGCACAATCGAATTGAAATAGAATACCATCATTAATTATGGAATAAGTAGCTTAAAGTTATTTTAAAGGAAACGGTAGGAATTAAAATTTAAATGTTATTTGATATTTTTTCAGTGAATCCGATCACGAGAATAAAACGAACAAGGAGTTGAAGGGAGTCGCAGAAGAAGACGCTTTGAGGTTTGTATTGTTGCTAGTATCGTATTTTAATTTAAAAAAAAAATATATATGCAGACAAACATAGAACTTCTTCTTTTTTGGAAGTCGGTTAAAAAGGAAATTAATAGTAGAAGTTAGACTGCTCAAGACCCTAGTCTTTTTAACGTCCCACTACTGGGGGTGGGCCTCCCTTCGATGCGAGTGGGATCAGGGCATAGTCCACCACGCTGGCCAAGTGCGGGCGGAATGAACATGCATGTCTTGCAGAAACTTGCTAGGTTCTCTCAGACATGCAGGTTTCCTCACGATATTTTCCTTCACTATAAGACAAGTGGTCAATCATGTTGAAAATGCAAAAAAATTTGCAAAAGTACTTTTTTCATTTAATATTAGCAGTACCCACAGCTTCATCCTATCACACTTCCGATCGCTACCAAGCTCTACTGGATCACCCGCTGGGCTAATCTGATGATTGGCTGAAAATTTCATCAAAAACCCTCCAGCCGTTTTGGGAGTCCATAGGGAACATACATACACAGATTCCTTTTTATATATATTTAGGTTATAGATTATATTTCTCTATTTTTTTAGGAAACTGTTAACGTCAGACGAAGACAGTGAAGAGGAGCAAGAGCAGAAGCAGGAGTCGGAGCAAGAGGATGAACCCACAAAAGACGGAGAAGAACGCGCCAGCAAACTCACGAAGAAGAAGAAGAAGCCCGATGAGAACAAAAAAGGTAATTTTATCTTCTTTGACTTAAATGTACTAACTCTATGTGAGTATTGAATATATGGAAAGCATTATTCAAGATATAAATAAAAAAAATGGGTGCATGTAACCTTTACGCGCGGTTGAAGTTAAACTTTTTTGGCAAATATCGCAATCATATTAAAACAAATCTATAATTAAATAACGCATGTTAAGCATATTACACTCATATATTTATAGATTATCATAAACGGAAAGAATATAATATATATTTGTCAGACAATAATAACGGTTACCATGGCAACATAGCAATGTATTCCATCTCATTCTCTCGCCGTCTTAGTCATATCTACTTATGTGTTTGTCTCTGTTTAGTGTCGCATTTTCGTTTCATCGAGTTTCAAATCACAATGATTCTAAAGAAGTTTTACTTCAATAATGTCCTCCAGACGGATTTCGGTCACGGCGGCCAATTTCACTGAGACTAGCCAACTGCGCAGGACATATTATAGTACTCAAGTATACGCGCAGGCACTGTCACGTGCTCTGCCTTGGCACGGAGGCGATACACCGCCAACTTCCCAACTCCGAGCTGTTACTGAGAATATCTTAACAAAAACACTCAGTGATTAAACTTGGCCCGACCCGGGATTCGAACCCAGAACCTCCGGGTTTGCAACCTTCACCACCGAGGCAGTTAAACACAACAAGTTAACTGCCATGTTTGTAGATATTTTTTTACATTATTTTAAGTCAATTAATCTGAATAGGAATGAGTATGTATTAATTGTTAGTATAATTTGAGTTTGAAAATGGATGTGGCTTATTAGGAATTTTAACGAATTTGTGTTTGTATATTACAGATTCGAGCAGTGAGTTCAGTTCAGACTCAGACACTGACCAAGAGAGTAGCTCCAAGAAACCAAAGAAGAGCAAGAATGGAACTGCGGAAGGCAAGAACCCACCGAGTGCCACTAAAAATGGTTTGTATATGTATTTGTTTTACTTTTTATTTTAAATAAAACTATCTTTTCGGATATTTTTGCTAATTTATTTTGATTTTTGGTTCCCGACGTTTCGAATGCTTTACAGCAATCTTGGTCACGGGAGAGACAAATTGAAACGTCGGGAACCAAAAATCAAAATAAATTCGTGAAAAAATCCGAAAAGATAGTTTTATTTAAAATGTCAAGTATTCGCGTAAATCTAAGAAAGTTTTACTTTTTAGTCAAAATTTCAACATTATCATTAGTAATATAACTAATATATCTTAACTGCCTCGGTGGTGTAGTGGCTAGCATGTACGGCTGCACACCCGGAGGTCCTGGGTTCGAGTCCCGGGTCGGGCCAGGTTTAGTTATTGAGTCTTCCTGTATAGTAAGTCTCAGTAACAGCCCGGAGTTGGGAAGTTGGCGGTGTTTCACCCCCGTGCCTCGGAGAGCACGTAAAGCCGTCGGTCCTGCGCCGACACTCTCACCGGTCGTGTCGAGTGGTCGTCCCACCGGAGTATGAGAGTGATAGGAATAGAGAGTGCACTTGTGTCTGCGCGTACACTTGAGCACTATAATATCTCCTGCGCAGTTGGCTAATCTCATTGAGATTGGCCGCCGTGGCCGGAATCGGCTAGGAGAACATCATCATCATCATATCTGTACTAATATTATAAAGAGGCAGGGTTTATTTGTTTGTTTATTTGACCGCGCTAATCTCAGGAACTACTAATTCGATTTGAATTTCTTTTTGCATTAAATGTCAATGTCAATCAAAAATGTCCGAGCTGTACAGGCTATTCTATTTAACTTTTAAAGAATAGTTAATGATATATAAGCGATCGATTGCCCGACTCTACTGTCGAAAGTAAATTTTAATTTACCAGTGAGAACTTCTAGAAAGCAAATTGCCCTCTTTCGAATTAATAAACATAAAACGAACCTAGGAAAAAATGCGCCACTTAACCGAATAGCTAGAACCTATAATGGCATTACTTCGGAAAATAGGGGGGTAGACATTTTGCATGACACATTTAACGCCTTTAAAAAAAAAATTAATTGCTATCTTGATCAAATTCAATATTAATCTTTCTTTCTTTAAAAAAAAATTGTTATTAATTTGATTGCATGCTGTTTCTCAATTTTCAATTTTTAATTTTTATGCTATAAATATAAACATAATAGGTACATATTAATTGTTTAAATTAGTTATTATTGATTTTCTTGTTTTAAAATTATATATTTTTTAATTTGTAATTTTAATGAATTATTTTTTTTTAAATTAAATTGGAATTATTGTTATACTATTAATTAATACTAATGTGATAGCCTGTTAAAGTTAGCAAGTTGTAACTACCTATAATTAAAAGTGCAATTATCATGATAAATTATATGTAACCTAAGTTTAAGTATTATAATATTGTAACTTTTGTTGGTAGTTCAATAAATAAATAAATAAATAAATAAATAAATAAATAAATAAATAAATAAATAAGCACATAAACACAAATTTCCTAACAATAATCTCTTTAAAAAGTTCGAAAGTTCTAATTGTCTAAAGACAAATTCGAACTTATGCACACCACATAAAGTACTTTTTTAAACGAAAAAAAACGTGTTTTTAATTTTGCCATCGGAAAAGCAATAAAAAAAAGAGATTAGAAAATAGCGCAATTTAATTTTGAATTGTGCACTTCTTTTTGAGGACAATTTTGAGACGCTAATTGTGTATCTATAAGTTTTTATATATCAATGGTGTGGGTGTTTTCTTACTCCCAGGCACCAGCAGCGCGAGCACGTCGCGCGCCGGCACGCCGGTGCCCGCGCCCGGACACGCGCCCGCCAAGCGCCCCAAGCTCGACCCCGCCTACACGTGAGTATCTGCAATAACTATGAAATATAATTTACATACAATAATAAAAAAAAACCGACTGCGTAAAAGGGGAACAAGATGAGAACAAGTTGACGAGAAACTAGAATCTACCATTTTGATTTTTTAATCTGTACAGTTCCGAGTCGAATCTGTACATTATATATTTTTTGGAAAATCTTATTGAAATAGTCATTATTATCGATACAGAGGTCGAATCTATAGTTTTTAGAATTTTTGTCTGTCTGTCTGTTACCGCATCACGAGAAAACCACTAGACAGATTATGATAAAATTTGGTATGATGATAGCTGGTTATCCGGGTCAACATATAGGATACTTTTTACTGCGGAAAATATCTCATCTCTGAGAATCTTTACTAACCGTTAAAACGTAACTAGTGACGAACCCAAGCGGAGAGAAAGTGAGTCGTTAGTGGAAAGATAAAGATATTTCACAGTATAATACTAATGATTAATGAACACGTTTCCAGCGAGTGCGGCGTGACGGAGGAAGCAGTGAGGCGGTACCTCGCGCGCAAGCCCATGACCACCACGGAACTGCTCACCAAGTTCAAGTCCAAGCGCACCGGCGTCAGCTCCGACCGCCTAGTCGAGACCATGACCCAGATACTCAAGAGGATCAACCCTGACAAACAGAACATCAATGGGAAGATGTATTTGAGTATCAAACAGTCGTGAATAGATTTATTGCAAATAAATATATTTGTTTGAATCTGTGGCTTTTTTTTTCAAAGGGATTTTTGTTTATGATTTGACCGCTTGTATATAGCATTTTCTACATGTCTGATATTAAGTTATCACAGAGTTCTTGTACTTAAAAAAAATGTTTTTAATTAAAAATAGCCTGGAGCAAATTTTTGGTGACAACCCCCCTCCCCCCCCCTGTGTCGTGTTTTTTAATATGTTTTATGATTTAAAAAATATATTTTGTCAGAAAAAATACCAGTCCACTACATAGATCCCGCTCTTTCGAATTAATTGCACAGCAGTAAAATAATATCATTAATGTTTTTTTATTATTATTATTTTTTCTCTGATATCGACAATTTTGATGGTATCACTTATTTTTCTATAGAAAATTATAGAAATGGAGACATCTCAATCTCATATATTTCTTTTTATTCTTAAATTAAATAGCAGTATTATTGTTTACAGTAGCTTATACCAGCTTTCACAGAAAAATATTCGAATCTCTTTGTAGTAAGACATATTTTCAGAGGAAATAAAACAAAAAATTGAAATAAAACATATATTTCATAATAATGTAGATAAAAATAAACAGTAAAATGTTTCTTGCATTCATTAAGTAGATCTTGAGAAAATTTATAATAAGTATTTTACTTAAGAAACAATGACTGGCAGTGTATAATAATACAAGACATAAATTATAATGGCGTCATAAAACTATTATTCTTTTTTGTTAATATCAATGTTTTTTACACTTAATTATTAACTTCACTGCATTCTTATATTAAAATATATAAATAAAAATAAATATATTAGGTCATTAGCACAATGCACCATCTAATTCCATGGTAAGCTACGAGGCTTGTGTTATGGATACCAGATAGTTGATACACTACACATATATAACTTTAAATACATACATATTATAAATATAAACATCCATGACTGCAGTACAAACATTCGTGCTCATCACACAAATGAATGCCCCCAGCGGGACTCGAACCCGCGACCGCTGGCACAGCAAGTACTACTAGGTCATTACAAATTGAGCCAAACGTGTCGTCAACATCTCATCATATTAGAATCTCAAATTAAAATAATTTCTTTGAATTTACTTTAAAATAATAGATCTTAGTATAATTATATTTATTTGTACATTTTATTACATAATTATTTATAGTTTATTCTCAGACTAAGGAATAATAAAGACAGTGTCATAGAATTAAACAAAAATCTCTCTTTCTAGGAGAAGAGAAATAATCCTTAAAAAATACAGAATAATATAATTTAATTTTTATTATTCATATTTCATTCCGCATTTATTCATATTTTTTCTGAAAAATCCGCTTTGAATAAAGTAAACGTAACGTAATATGTAAGTATGACAAAATCTAGAATAGTAGCTTATACAGCGAAACACACTACTTTGACTTTGACATTTCTTTAATATTTTTTTAGCGGGCTCTATGATCGTGGTCGGGCCGTTAGCCATGTAAATTTATAAGGACAACTCGATAGAGCCTGTTATTGTGTTTTCCCGTGGGAATGAAAATTTTCCTGTAGTATAAAGCATCCTTAATGTTGACCCGAGTAATAAAGTTATCACTACACAAAATTTGGTTAAAATCGGTTTACTACTGTTTGAGTGAAACACACAAACAGACTTACAAATAATTTTTTTGTTTTGGGCTCTATATTCTGTACACTATACTGGTTACAGTCATTATTTTTAAAGTTACTGTTTTATTATATGTATATTTCAGGCTCTGACCCTCCCCCTTCCCCGCCCAACTCCTCCCCCAATTTAATTCTGGATCCCCGCCTGGCTCCATCTATATAATTCTTTAGTCTGAGAGTTTATTAAAACTTAAAATTCGACATTATGAATTGATTTGTTTATCACAGACGTAAATGTTATTACAACACTTTTATTTTAAATAGCTTATGGAATAAATCTTATATTGTAAACATTTAATGTTCTTCGATATCATTGTACCATGTACATTGGAGTTATTGGACAGTACAATTAGTATTGAGGAGGAGCAATTCATCATTTTGAACTCTATTTTAATATAAACAAGGATTAAATTTCCCTAGCGCCTCTTTACTTTAAAAGTATTTTATAGACATACTAGCATTGCCCGCGGCTCCGCCCGCGTTCAGATGACCAAAAACCAAATTCTTAGGTTTTACATATTAGTATACTCTTACAATACAGTTTTTGTATTTTTTCTCAGAAATGAGGTATATTCCCGCGGTAAAAAGTATCCTATATGTTGACCCGGATAACCAGCTATCACCATACGAAATTTCATCAAAATCCCTCCAGTGGTTTTTCTGTGATGCGGTAACAGACAGACAGACAAAAAAATCTTAAAATTATAGATTCGGCCTTTGTATCCATAATAATGTCTATTGCAATAAGATTTTCCAAAAAATATTTAATGTACAGATTCGGCTTAGTTACAATTTTATATAGAGGTTGTAGAGTATACGTTATGTCATCGAAGTTAGCTCTGCGTTTTGCCTTTAGGGGGATTTCTTAACGCCTATTATTTTCAATTTATCATAAAAATATCATAGAGATTAATATTAAATTGTAAGTACGTACACGTACTTTTGCTTATGTTTTTTAATTTATTCAAAATTTAAAAAAATCAACTAGTTTTCTTACACAGATAATATTTTAACTCCATAAATTGATTTGTATAAATGGACCCAGTTATGCAAAAAACAACCATGTACGTAAAAGTACCAACAGAGTTATAAGCATTTTTCTGTCGATAGTTGCACTTGGGTTATGTTTTGTTTTCTGGTTATTTTAAAATTGAACAATATTTATATAAGTATTGTTTATTTTTTATAATTATTTTATTTTTTATAATAAAATGCTTATAACTCTGTTGGTACTTTTACGCACATGGCTGTTTTTTGCATAATTGGATCTAATTAATAATTATTAGAAAATAAAAAAAATAAGTGATTTACGTACGTACGTTTTACGTATTTTACGTATACATTTTTTGTATTTATATGTATAAATACTATATAATATAGTATTTTTGTTTGTATGACATTTTTAGGTGAGTTTTGTTTAACCTTAGTATGGTGTCACTGGCTTCACCACAATATGGCGACTTGATTCCTGAATTTATTTCTTTCTTTAGAAAATAAATGGTGTTAGGTGATTAATGATTTTTTATTCTCTTGAATGCAATTTTCTTCTACATCTTCCGGTTTTCTGTGGAAAATATAGTAATTAATTATGGTTTTTATATTATTGAGTTTTAAGGATTAAGGTACGAATAATTTTTTCATATTTCCAAGTTAAGGGTAACCAGCAAACTACAAAGAATATTTTCAAAAGAGTTTATGTTAGAGTAAAACTTTATGGTCGCTTTGGACACGTACTGGTTAGTCATAAAAATTAATTAATTGAATATTTTTAGTTTAAAAAATATTAATAAAATAAAAAATATTATTTAGTAAATATTAATAACTTTTTATTAGTATATATTTTAATTAGATTCAGATCGGTTGTCTACATAAATATGGCAACATTAAATTTCTTTCAATTTACCCGCATAATGTGTGACTGTTGACGATTTTTTCGCCCTCCTCTATGGTTTGTGGCATCTGCCTTCCATTTGTCTCTGGCAGCAGAATTCCCACAGTACACGCAAATAGTGCTATTAGTCCCAATATGAGTAGTGGCAATCTTTTCCAAATTCTTTCCTGTAACAAAATAATAAGCACATTAAAAACATAACTTTAGGAATCAAGTGACCCATAATCACTTGATTCCTAAAGTTATGTTTTTTGGTTTTTTTTTTATAGAAAAAGGAGCCACCTCGATGTCTGATTTAACAGATGTATGATGATCGTGAAGTGTTTCTAATGCTAAGGTTGTCAATTTTTTTTTTGTTTTGTTTTTTATCTCAATAAAAAAAAACAAACGATAGTGTTCATGGTGCCTCTCTGATATAAAAGCTACTAATGCCCGACTTCACCAACATCACTTAAGCTACCACCTACGTATGGGATCCCTAGCTTAAAAGTCCCCTAAACTAGCCCCTAAATTAAATTTCGTTTTATCATCGTCAGAGCCCGTATTTCTAATACCTATATTTAAGTGGCTTTTTAACATTTAGGTGACCCCTAACTGTTGGTGAAACAGAAACTGTCCCCTAACAGCCCCCTAACCATGCTTAGGGGATCCCTTAAACTTAGGTGACGTTGGTGAAATCGGCCTTAAGACCTTCGCTAATGCCCACATATTATTGCGCAAATAGTATTGTTCAGTTCAAAGATATGTGTAAGTAGTTTCAAAGTAACACACTGTTATTATACGAATATTACATATGTAAAAGTTAGCCTCAATACTTAATGTCTTTCTGACCGATTTCGGTCACAGCGACTAATACCACTGAGGCTAGTATCTGCTTGCGAGATATTATTATACACAAGTATGTGCACAGAGATTTACTCTATTCTTACTCTCAAATTGCGATGTGACGACAATTCAACACGACAAGTGAGAGATCAGGCGCAAAACGATGTGTTACGAAACACCGTAAACTTTCCAAATCCTGACTGCTATTGAGAATTTCTTAAAAGATCACCTACAATAGGTATCATATAGGGTCTCAAACCCATGACCTTAATATTTGCAGGCGTACATATTAGCCACTAGACACTAGCGACTAGCCAACGCGATACTTACCGAGTATACGATATACGGCGACACGAGCGTGGACACGTACCCGCTGACGTGTATGAGCGAGGAGCCGGACGCGCGCACCGGCGTCGGGAGCAGCTCCGCCGACCACTGGATGGCGGCGTTGTACGACATGTTGATCATGAACCGCGCGAATATTGCCAGCGTTACTTGTGGTATACCTGTGGTAGCAAAATATTTTAATTATTATTTACTAGCAGAATCCGAGGCTTCGCTCGCGCTAAAACTGCAAAAAAACACTAAAAACTTAATTTTCATAAGAACTTTCATCCCTTATTTTATCCCCTTATGGGATGAATTTCGAAAAATGCTAAAATATGTATTTATTTAATTGTATTGAAGAGTATTAATACCAAGTTTCAAAAAATTCTGATCATAAATAAATTTTTGGGATGTACATATGTGTTTTCCCGTAGAAATAAGATAATCTCTCTCGGTAAAAAGTAGCCTATGTCACTCTCCAGCCCTCCAATTATCTCCACACAAAAAATTATGCCTATACGTCACTCAGTTTCGACATGAAAGAAGGACATACAAACAAATACACTCACATTTATAATATTAGTATGGATTTCTAAATATTATTATCACAATACTAGCGATATATGGCGTTTCGGTTTTGTGTATGTTTGGGGTACATCGCATTTGGGTAAAATTAAATATAGGTACATATAGACTATGATCTTGAGTAACGCAGGCTACTTTTAGGCACCTAGAAGCGCACTCGAGCAAAGCGAGTTTAATATATTTTACAATATCTATACTAATATTATAAAGAGGTAAAGTTTGTGAGTTTGTGACGTTGTAGGGGGTAATCTCTGGATCTACTGAACCGATTTAGATGAAATTTGGTAAGAAGATAGTTTGAGACCCTGGGAAGGACAAAGGATACTTTTTATCCCGGAAATCATCCCTTAAGGGGGTGAAATGGGGATGTAAGTTTGTATGGGGAACCAACCTAGTAAAATAATATAATTACCTCTGGGCACAACTGTCGCAATAAGTATTAACAGTCCCGATACAGCCATCGGCCCACATGTGAGCACTCTTCGACCCCATCTGTAAATAATCCATAGTACTTTATTACTAACATATTTAAATAAGAAACACTTATACAATACAATGTAGCATATTTTGGGACATTTACACACATCACCATCTAGTTCCATGGGAAGCTACGAGACTTGCATTATGGATACCAGATTTGATGCACTAATAGCTTGATACACTAGAAATGCGTATATAACTTTAAATATATACATATTATAAACACCCATGATTGGAGTACAAACATTCATCACACCCAATGCCCTCAGTGGACACGAACCCGCGACCGCTGGCACATCAAGTAGGGTCACTATGCATATTGCATATATTTTATTTTTAAATGTTTTTCACGTTTCTTTTTTAAAAAATTTATGGAACAGAACGAAAAAAATAACCAAATATTTCAGTACATACTAGAACAAAATGTTAACTTCTGATCAAACTTACTTGTCCAATACAAAAGCCAACAACGTGACCGAAGGTATCTCAGTCGCGGAGGTCAGCGTGAAGGTGATAAAGAAGTCCAGCCCCAAACCCTCAGACATCCTCACGAGCCCGTCAAAGATGACCGCACAGGCCATGTACACTATCACCATGAATATCAGCATCTTTCTTAAGGGAGCACTCAAGAAGAGATCTTTTATTGACTCATTAGTTTGACGTGTCCGGCTTGCCGATACCTGGAATATGAGGATGAGATATGAATGAAAATGTTGGCTTATAAATTACTAATATGTATATAGAACTTACTTTCAATGGACTTTTTGTATCGAATTTTATCAAAATACTAGCGACTCACGCTCGCTTCGCTTGGGTTCGTCTCTAGCTTAATTCCCTATACAAACTTTCATCCCCATTTTCACACCCTTAAGGGATGATTTCCGGTATAAAAGGTATGATGTTCTTCCAAGGGTCTCAAACTATCTTCTTACCGAATTTCATCTAAATCGGTTCAGTAGATCCAGAGATTACCCCCTACAACGTCACAAACTCACTAACTTTACCTCTTCATAATGTAAGTATAGATACCCTAGTAAGTGTGTATTTTAGGCTGAAAACTTATTATTACTGAAATAAACTGAATAAGACCTTAAAGGTGGAGGACCTTATAAAATAGGTACAAGAAAAATTATTTCAGTGTAAGTTTAAAGTGGAACTACATTTTTAGCTATAATATTACGTATTATTTAAATTCAGAAAAAAGAAATGTAAACGTAAACTCACAATAAAATCATCCATAACGTCTTCCGGTATTTTAGTGCCATTGACTTTTTCAAATCTTCTCAACACTTTTACTGCATCATTGACTCTGCCGCGGGATGAAAGCCACCTGAAAAATTGAAGAATAGGATATAAGTTCCTGATACAAATTTGAATGTACACGATATGTAAAAAATGTCTTCAGACATTTCTAACTTCAAGCACCATCATCTTAACTATATTTTTGAAGTTATATATATACTTCTTTTGGTACGTTTGGAAAAAAATATGAGAGTAAAATTTTTACGATGCGCGCGCACACCGACAGCCAAAAAGCGACATGATGAAGTTAGCTGCATTCCTTTTACAAACAGAGAGTTGTGACATACCTACGGGATGAAATCTTTAGCTATTTTTGTTCTGTTACGGCAGAGAATTATAACTTCTTGTTTTAACTTGCGTATATAACTTATAAGTACACACACACGTATTTTAATTTTTTACTAGTTTTTTTTAAAACAAACATGGCTTCCTTTGTCTTTTTAACCATTTTGGCGGTATTTTTTGTATGTTTCGCAATATATCGCGATTCATATAATTATTTTTTTAATAAATGTAGCTAACAAATAAATAGCTTATTAATATATACAGAATAACCACAAGAGTATATTACTTAACTTAAAAATAAACCCTTAGGGAAAAATAATTACTTTGAAGTGACTAATGTTCTAGTAAAACTTAATTATTATTAGGTATAGAAAAAAATCTTTTGTCTTTTTAAATAAGGAATCATTTTAGCAACTCACCTAGCACTTTCAGGGACAGTAAAAGGCACAGCAATAACAACAAGTAAGGGTAAAGTTGTAATCCAAAGCAGTTTCCTCCAGTCGTTCATCCAGAGCGCCAACCACGGCAGCATGAGGCAGCCACCACCAAAGTACAAAGCAATGGATAGGTTTGCTACCCATGTACGGTATCGAGATCCTACATATTCTAATACTGAAAAATTTTAAATGCTTTTTAGTATAGTTTTTAACCTACTTCTAAAAAGGAGGAGGTTCTATGATCGTCTGTATGTTTTTATACATTTTTGTGTTTAGAGAAGGCTGGACGGATTTTGTTAGTTTAAATTGTATTCTATTAATATCTATCCGAGGTGGTACCATTAAGTTTTCTTTAACATAGAGTGTGCTAAAAAAAACCATGATTAACTGATATAATCTTACTACAAAATCCCACAGAGATTTGATGTACTAGATAGAATAAGAATCCAGAATCAGGTAATATTTTTTATATAAAGATATTTTTTTATAAAAAATATTGGTAATCCGTTGCTACGGAAGAATAAACAAACTAACGAACATATCTCGCATTTATAATAATATCATTTAAGTATTCTAAATTTAAGTAACTGTATGAAGGATTATGATAGACTCTACTCAGGTAAATTGTACAAAACTGCATAATCCTAACTTAGGCAAACATTTTTATTTTAGATTAATATTCTTTATATATTAAAAACTAGCGACTCACCCTCGCTTCGTTCGGATTCGTCCCTAGTTTGCTTCCCAATACAAAAGTTCATCCCCATGTTCATCCTCATTTTCACTCCCTTAAGGGATGATTTTTGGGATAAAAAGTATCCTATATCCTTCCCCGGGTCTCAAACCATCTTTTTATCGCATCTAAATCGGTTCAGTAGATCCAGAGATTACCCCCTACAACCTCACAAACTCAGAAACTTTATCTCTTTATAATATTAGTATAGATATACTAAAATAATATATCTTACCTAAAATATACATAGCCATAAAGCAGCTATCATAAGCAGTGCCCACTATGAACCTACAAAATGCGAAGTCCCAAAATCCCGTCGTGTATATACTGGCTATACCACCAACTAACGCCATCAAGTTTGTTCCTGAAATTAGAATCACATGTATACCTAGCCTTATGCCTATTATCTTTGATTCAAGAGGCCAAAGAGATATATTGAGACATGGTTCGAGATTTTTGAAAACGGTCAATTATGAAAATTGGTTTACAGTAGGGAATATGCGTGATTTATTTTAATTTTTATACAATAACTAACATCGTTATATAATTGTAAAAAAATATACAGCTCCAAAATACTAAAATTTAGTACCTATAAAAAAAATTAAAAATACCATACCGATACGGATTTTAAACGCCAGCCATTTCGCGCGCTATGCGTGATGTCATAGTATCACACATAGACAAATGACAACTTTAGTTTGTAACGACAAAATCGCTAATCGCTCTCATAAGATAATACTTTGACGTCGTATACGTTCTGACCAATGGCGTGCGTTTCAACTACTTTGAATTTCCCACCTATATTTGCACTTTTTAGTAATTATTTTCTAAGCCAAAAAGAAATTACATTCAAAAATATTGATATATTGGCTTAATTCGAAAGAAATAAAGATTAGAAAAAAAAACTTCACCTTTATTTAAATCATACGCATATTCCCTATTGGCATGGAATTATAAGTAGATAGTTCTGAAGTCGGTCGAAAAAAAATCTAAAATCGTTAATTTGATGCCTTTCACATTCCATAAACACATTTCCATTAATATAAATAATATAAATATTAAAGTAATAAGTATTTTGATTATAAAATCAATGAAAAGCCGTCGTCTTTACTACGTGCTCTTAATATTTGAGGTACCTATAAGTATTTCTTTAGAGTAAATTGTTTATAACAAGCATTAATTAAGTAAATATTCATATATTTATCTAAGTTTTATAAATTCTTACCAACCAAAGCAGGCACTCTGCCATAGTAATCCGCCATCCATCCGAAGAAGATACCGCCAGTTAAAGATCCGGTGAAGAATATCGTTTGTGCGTGGGGAGCATATTCTGCATTTTCACACACCCAGCCACGCTGAAAATTTATATTTAAATAATATAAATGATGTTTCATTACTACTAAAGTTTTGCCAAATATAGCTAATGCGTAACCTTTTAAAGTTGAGAAAGTGAAAGAAGATAGTTTCTTAATTCTCAAGAATTCCAAATTATTTGCAATATCTTCAGGCACCTTTATCTATGGGATTAAGTTATTAAATACTAGCGGCTCACACTCGCTTCGCTTGGGTTCGTTTGTAGAAAAACAGAAACAAATCTATCCCACGGGAATCGTACATTTTTCCGGGATAAAAACTATCCTACGTCCTTTACAGGGTCTCAAATTATCTTCTTACCAAAATATCGTTTAAATCGGTTCAGTAGCTATTATAGAGCCTATTCAGTATAAACAAACAAACAAATAAAAAATCTAATTTTTCCTCTTTATTATAGGTATAGATTAGCCAAAAAATTAACTCCATGGGGATTAATCAAATGGGGATGAAAGTTTGTATGGGGAATCAACCTAGGGACAAATGTAGCGAAGCAAGGGTGAGTCGCTACCGTTTAAATATATAGGTTTATACACTTTATAGTATCTATTCTAATAATGTCAAAATTGCATAGCTAACCTTCTTGCTTTTTTAAGTACTTATAAAAATCTAGTTGAATAAAGTTAATTTTATTTGGATTAATGTTGAATTCGCTGAGTACATTTTATATTCAAATTCAACCTCACCTTTTTACGCGCATTCATGTCTCATACAAAGTCAAGGTCAATGTTAAGTGATTCATGGCTAAATAGAAACACACGCACGCAAGGGTGAGTGTAACCATGGTATAAGTAAACATTGTAATTTTTGGGTAGTGGTTGCTCTGTGGTAACACGCCCGCTTGGACCAACTGAAGTGGGTTCGGTTCGTGGGTCTAACTTCTTCTACTTTCCCATACCCATCCTTATATTAATTTGACTTGACCGTTATTCGAAGCTTACGTATTGAGATAGGCATTACCGTTTCCGCCGTTTATATATCTATCCTTGTCTATCCGTCTACTGTCTCGCTCTCTATCGCACCACCTGGCAGGAGAGTGGGGATCGGTGTGAACGATTCGCACTCTTAAAATTATTACTTCATTGGCGTCTTGTTTTCCGCCGAGTGCAGTCGTGCTGGCTTGGGCTCGCACCGACTATACAAGTAACTCGTAGCATTATAGGAAGACGTTTCTATGTAAGTTTTTGAGGTAATCGCCAACAAAAATTTTAAAAGGTAACGATTCACACCATGTAAGTACATTTACCTTATTTATTATCATCATTTTTCTAGACATTTGTTTAGCACAAAAAAAAAAAAAAAAACCGAGTAACAAATACTTAATAGTATTTGAGAATTAGAAATTTAATGCATGTTACGTTAAATAACTGTTAAAATGTTTAAAAATGTTTTTACATTAACTGCAATTTTTAAAATAATACCATCATGATCTCCCTGCCTATTTCATGCCATGATAATTCAAATTAATATAAATTAACACCATGGTAAAGTATATTGGCAGTACGTAATTCAATTTAGCTTATAAATCTTGTTTTACTATTGACTACATAGATTATACAATGGTATAATTCCTACATTTTAATCAGTTACCTTGCAGTGCTTTGCTTACTAACTGTTTACTTTTAGAATATAGGGGTTTATCATTGTTAGGTGAAGCCAACATTTGGCCTATTTAAGGAACATAAACGGCGAAGCGCAGGACACATATTAATATATAGGTAACTTTTACATAAAATATGCAGTGTTGCAAAAGAGAGGGAGCAACACGAAAAGGGCATGTGGAGACATCCGATGATGCCAGTAACTCGCATTTGGAGCATGTTCCGATAGAAATATAACGAAACAATAGCTGTACAGTTCGCGTGAGTATGCAATA
This sequence comes from Brenthis daphne, assembly GCA_947093115.1. Lineage (NCBI taxonomy): Eukaryota > Metazoa > Arthropoda > Insecta > Lepidoptera > Nymphalidae > Brenthis > Brenthis daphne. The sequence goes on along the minus strand of OX352472.1, from coordinate 20,946,969 downwards.
ATTATACATTGTTCAAATGGCGTAAGCAATTTGAGGGTATAAACAAGTACATTTTTAAAGTGAGTCTTGAAATTAAATACATATTTAAATGTCATTTTTATATAACTATGTAAGTTATATACCTACATATTCTTGTGGTTCATGGATAATTGACATTGACATAGAGTAATGGAATATCTATTGGATTGAGAAATCATTTCAGCACTGTAAACAAATAAAGTTATTACAGTTGTAGTATATATGTAAGTACGTGATATGAAGCGTGAAAATGCTTTCGGAAAAAGGAAGAGCCTACTGGTGTAGTTCACAATTTCATATATTTTATTTTCATATTCATTTTCAGCAGACAATACGATAGTTTATAAGCTTTATTTCAGTTCAGAGCAAAAATGCAGTTAAGATGTCAACACGAGTATCAACATGAGACAACATAAGGACATTAATTATTTTTCATAACACTTCCATGGTACATGTGTATATTGTTATTAGACTAAATACAAATCTTAATTGCCTTGAAGAGGTCCTATGAGCTGTATTTTATAAATAAAACGTCTCCCCGCAGGAGTACGTAAAATGGTTAACCCTCGCAGGGTTATTAGTTATGTGGGTACCTAAGGAGTATCAAAGGTGACCGTTATACATTTACGCATACTACCTACATGCAAATACATACAGGTGGTTATGTGAGACTCATCGGCAATGCCCGTATTACCCACTAAAATCAAACCGAACCTACCCGGTCTTAAAGGGGCGTCGCAGGATTGCCGGACGTTAATGATCCCTCCACCACGACAAGATAAGCATATAAGCACATTGGAGGAGGATCTAGGGACACCCTAACGCTGAGATTTTCATCTAGCTGTGATATTAATATCATAATCACAAATGTTGAATGTAAGCCCCGTTCAGTGAGCTTAATATGAATATAAATCCTCGCGGGATTGACAATATACTTGTTCCACAAAACAATCTCTACAGATTTTTTGATTCTTGTCAGAGTGTGAGTCACATATTAATTTTCTCCAAGAGAAAATGGCAGTGAGTTTAATATGAATATAAATCCTCGCGGGATTGACGATATACTTGTTCCATGAAACAATCTCTACAGATTTTTGATTTGTGTCCAAATGTGAGTCACATATTAATTTTCTTCAAGAGAAAATGGCAGTGAGCTTAATATGAATATAAATCCTCGCGGGATTGACAATATACTTGATTCACAAATCAATCTTTACAGATTGTTGATTCTTCTCCAAATGACAATGAAACAGTGAAACATCAGGAGAAAATAGCAGTGAGCTTAATGTGCAGTTTTGATCTCCATTGGAGTTTGATATGTATAGCATAAAATTTAAGCTATGCGTTGAATGGTCACTTACATGATATAGTTTGGTTAAATTCACTGAATTAGGACAATCGTTATATTACTGAGCGTATAATTGTATGGGAAGGCATCGTCTCAATAAGATTGGTTCACTTTTATGAAGATACAAGTCTGATTTAAAAGATATAAATTTAGGTATGTATGTAATATATAAACTCCAAACCTGTGAATGAGTTGGCTTTTGAGCATTATAAGAAATATTATACATATTATTATTATTTTTTTGAACATATGGATATCGTATATCCATTTATCAAATTTCTAACCCGCACTGGGCAAGGGTAGTGGCCAATGGCCTGATCCCCCTCTTATGAAGGGTGGCCTGTGCCCAGCAGCGAGTCATTAAGACTTGCTGAACACGTTAAAAAGTATAATATTCTATTCCAGTCGTCGAACAGCCGAATCCAATTGGTTTTGGCCAAGGCAAATTATTAGAAGAAACAACAGTGTACCTTTACGAAGTGCATACGTTACGGGCCTTTCTGAATTACGTTGATTAAATGTAACGTAATGTATTTCATATTAAACTGATATTCCCACTCGGGGCATGCTGCGCTTGTAACGACAGGTCGTCTTTGTTGCAAATTAAGCCTTAAAAATCCTAAGAAATCATCATACAAACATTACATGTTGGTAAGCTACGGCGTTGAGAATTTTCAATAATAATAAGGGTATTAAAAGTTCCAAGAACGATAAGACTCAACGTTAAGCATGGAATATAACTTAAAATATAACATTGGCAAATACTACTACTAATATATTAAGAAAATGACATTTTCTCAAGGAAGGCTTGAAATGTAGCACATTATAGTGAAAATTTATCCTTAATTTTGGATCACATTTATAAACTACAACGGAAATGACGTATTATGATCATCGCTAAAATTGTAAGTTTTTGACATATTATTATGAAACCCCAGTCTGACAGCTAGGGTAGTTCTGAAAAATATGAATTATAGGCACAAATTGAGGAGGTACGTAATACATTATAAAAATTATCCTTAATTTTGCGTGACATTGGCAAGTAATCTTTGCTTAAGTGACACGTTTTTGTAGCCACTAACAAGATAATTTATTGTCCATTGCTTGGTTATGGATTTTACCAAATGACCGACTTCTACTATATAAAAGTTATGGCGTATATTTGATGAGTCTTGGTTTTATAAGTGACATTGTTTTAAAATTTATATAATAGTACTCGTGCCTAAGAAGTGTTCTCAATTTATTGTCATATGTGGAAATATCCTGTGATGTGCATCTGTGTACATCATACGTAGCTTCTTCTACGTAAATCATAAATTTATCGTCGAGGTTAAACGTACACATATGCGTATACGTATGTCATTGTTAAAAAATCATAAATTTTACACCAATGTGTATGCGAACATTTTTAACAGTATATTTCCGTTATGGTATTTTTGGCACACTTATGGAAAGGATTTACGTTAGGCGTTGTAATTATTCTAAATTAAATAATCTTTTCGGATTGTCAAATATTCGTGTAAATCTAAGAAATTATTATTCTAAAATTAAATAATATTATTAGAATTTTTAATTTGAATGCGAGTCACTTTGACGAAACAATGACTCGTTTAGCTGAGCTTTCTTTAAAGGAAACTAGATCTCAGCCTAGTATTATTACTAGCCTATTATTATTGTTATTTACCTACAACATATGTTAGTATCGTGCGAAGTCGACCTTTCCCTACCATAGTTATCATCTCATCTCTTGAGGTATCTCTCTATCTATAAATATAGGCACTTCCAAAGCCATTATCAAGTCTTAAGCGTTGTTACATTTGATTTATTTATTTTTTATATACGTAAAGAGTTGGTTTCCCAAACCAATGGGCTTCAGAGTTATTAAAGAAATGGTATAAAATGGGGCGCACTATTTATTAATAACGAAGAGGAATTGAAAGTCAACTAATGTGTGTGTTTTCAGAAGAATTTATTAATTTATTATTAACTAAAATTGGAATTTTAAAACGCATTAATTGTTAATGTTATTGAAATTATTGTTCGAGTATCGGGTCGCGCATAGTAATGTTAGATATTAGTTTTTCTGAAGGTCTAACGGTCTAGGGTCTCGGCTTCGGGCCTGATCACTGGACTGGGAGAGTGTAAGTAAGAATAAACTTGGTCATGTTAAGTGAACACACTTTTAAACCATAACATCTCGAGGGCAGATGGTTTCTGAAACATTGGCGACCGAGGCCGTAATCGGCCAGGGAGATGTCTCCCATGTTGTATTAATACCTTGTTGAGTTGTGTTATCTACAATATAATTTATTTTTTATTTGTAAAAGGACTTTGTAAAAGCACTGCATTAAGTGTTTATTTTGGTCTTATTATAAATCTCATCTCAGTGTTTCAGTTACATACAGCAGAGTTTATTTCATCACATTGGCGTCCGTCTCCTACGCTTGCACCACCAGGCGATAACAAACAAGTCTCAATACGTAAGCTTCGAATAACGGTCAAGTCAAATTAATAGCAGCGTTTTACCTACCAATAAAACGCATATTAATTTACTTACCTTATTCGAAGCTTAACTTTGAATAACTGCCTGGTGTATCTCGACTCAATGAAGTAATAATTTTAAGAGTGCGAATCGTTCACACCGATCCCCACTCTCCTGCCAGGTGGTGCGATAGAGAGCGAGACAGTAGACGGATAGACAAGGATAGATATATAAACGGCGGAAACGGTAATGCCTATCTCAATACGTAAGCTTCGAATAAGGTAAGTAAATTAATATGCGTTTTATTGGTAGGTAAAACGCTGCTATTAATATGATCATCACTTGCCTTACGGTGAATAAAAAGATCGGGAGAAAACCTGCAAGTCTAAGAAAACCTAACTAGTTTTCCAAGGACATATGAAGTCCAACAATCCAACAGCCAGCGTGGTGAACTGTGACCTGATCCTCGTATGTAGGGAGACCCATGTCCAACGATGGGACGTTAAAGTTGCCGAATTATTACTAAAATATTACCTATTGTAAGTTTATAAATTAAAGTTTCATATTTCAATTAAAACGAAATCAAACGATATTAAAATTCGATCAAATATTACGGACTATGGTGTTTTATTTTTGAACAAAATTCTATGATATCCTGTTTCTAAAATAATTTTCAATGTTCGTTACGCAAAAGTGTGAATCATTTGTTTTATCTACAACAATGGCTGATTTATTAGCATTTACTGCAATAAATTTGATATGAATAATAGAAACAAGTCTCTTAAGAGTTCCAGAAATAAAAATAAACGGTGCAAATATTATCTGACATAATTCAATTCAAGACGTTATCGGTTTACAAAATGGCTTCTCGGGCTTTAACTTTTTAAGATTTTTATGACATTTATAATGATTCTAAACAGAAAAAAATGATGTTATGATAAACCCTTTCTGGAACAGTCATATATTTAGAAAACCCTATATAATTACTCTATTATAATATAAATATAAAATATTAAATAATCATTTTTTTCATGTTTTACAATAATCAAGCTTTATTTTTTAGAATTGGTTTACATTGAATTTGGTGTTATATCTAATGTTTATTAAAATATTTAGAAACTTATAAAATTTTAGATACACTGTCACTAGACAGAACTGTCACTAGATATCGTTATTAAACAAAAAATGCAGTATTTGAGCATACGCTAGACCCCAAATCTGTCTCAAAAGTCAGAAAACTCATCAAACGTATAACGCGTCATAAACTATGGCTTGGGTTTCACCTTCTTTTGTGCATATTTCACACTCTCATTTATAAAACTACTAGCAGAACCCGCGGCTTCGTTTGCGCTAAAACTACAAAAAAGCTCTAAAAAGGTAGGTTTAAGGATTAATTTCGAAAAATGCTAAAACACGTATTTATTCAATTGTATTGAAGAACATTAATACCAAGTTTCAAGTTTTTCTCGTGGGAATGAGATAATCTCCCGCGGTAAAAAATTGCCTATGTCACTCTCCAGCCCCCCAACTATCTCCACACAAAAAATCACGCTAATCGGTCACTCCGTTTTGACGTGAAAGAAGGACAAACTAATAAACAAACAAACATACTTTCTATTTATAATATTAGTAATGGAGAAACACTATACAATATTAGTATTTTAAACAACTGTACAAATACTTTAATTTAAAAAATATCAGAACCTAATGTAAGGGTCTTCCATATTTCCTATACATCAGGTCACGTACCTAATGAAGGAATTCGTATTTTACAAATCCAAGAATAACTTAAATAATATATTTATGAAAACTATATACATATATTTCTACATCACGATTTAACAACTGTAATAACTAATAAGTTACATTATAATGTAACAAAGTAAATACAAAGGCCAATGCACTTTTATACTATTATGACAGTGATAAAATATATTCGTGGTATCTTAGACTGAATGACGGCTCTGGTTCTGTGACGTATCGGCCTTAAGATTTTTGTCCAAGTCCAAGTAAGATGGGAGAAAATTTTGAAATCTATACATATAATAAAATTGTAACTAAGCCGAATCTGTACATTAAATATTTTTTTGGAAAATCTTATTGAAATAGACATTATTATCGATACAGATGCCGAATCTATAGTTTTTAGAATTTTTGTCTGTCTGTCTATCTATCTGTCTGTCTGTTACCGCATCACAGAAAAACTGGAGGATTTTGATGTTTGGTATGGTGATAGCTGGTTATCCGGGTCAACATATAGGAATTTTTACCGCGGGAAGATATCTCATTTCTGAGAAAAAATACAAAAACTGCAATGTAAGAGTATACTAATATGTAAAACCTAAGAATTCGCTTTTTGATCATTTGAACGCGGGCGGAGCCGCGGGCAATGCTAGTCATAAAATAAACTACTCGCGTTAGTAACTATGTCGCCTCTGAAACTATGCTTTTCAAACATCCACGAATCAATTGACATTGTTCGCATGCATGCTATTGTCATAACTTTAGCTACTGCACCATTTCCAGCTTCCTTAATAGAACTCTTGTGGAAAAGATAAGTTACTCTTAGTACAACCTGGAGGTAACTTATTGGAACAATTATAATATTATATTATAATATTATATTCATAGAAATGCTTACCTCACTAACAATCGTTGCATAGGGAATATCCCCCAATTCGAATTCCCAACCATTTTTACAAGGAACTACGGGTGAGTCGCTCGGTACACTGTTGTTCATCAATACTTGACTCCAATTCGCATTGTACATAACACATTTATCCCATTCATCTCCAATTGTTGGTGTCGTTAGATTCCGCCTATAAAATTGAAAACGAAAACTTAAATTCTGTCTCGTTAGTTTAGTGGTAAGTTAACCACTGCAGATCCCGAGATTCTGAGTTGGTTCCCCAGACACGGGTTGGAGAAAAATGCGTCTTGGAGTTTTTCTACAAAGAAAATGTTGCATCGTCCAGGAACTTATGTTGAGTTCGATTTTTACATGAAGTAATTTTTTAATCAAAGAGCAAATTTTTTCAAAAAGTAGCTAACAGTGATCCTTCAACTAAATATAAAGGTTTTAAATAAAACTATCTTTTCGGATTTTGTCGCGGATTTATTTGCATTTTTGTTTCCCGACGTTTCGAATGCTTTACAGCAATCATGGTCACGGGAGAGACTGAGGTGTTAGATGTCTCTAAGGTATTATATAGTTGTTACAGACAGCCTACCCACAATTAACAAATTGAATTCAAAAAATTGAAAAATGCCACTAAAGTACCTTACAATATTTTAACTTTAAACATTTTTATATAATTTTAATTAGCTTTATAATTGAATATAGAATATTATTTATTTAATTTGAGCTGTTATTATTATAATTATTACAATTTTAAAAATATTAATTATTAATCTACATTTTTAGTGTTGCCATTATTATATTTATAACCATAAAGAAAAATCATAATATATTAATTATTTAAGCCACAATTGATCTATGTGTAATTTGAAAAAGTTAAGATTAATTAAAATAATAATTTTAATTTTAATTTGCTATTATTTAAAAAACAAATTATTGAGCAACACATTACTACATACATTTACAAATGAAAAAGTGAAAAAATATTATTAATCAGAAATGCTATCATTTTGATCTACACAGTAAGAACTTACTACATCTACCTGTCTGTTATGTTTAGATTTATTATTAGATTTTATTATATTAATAACAGGATCCCATGACGATGGTAGTACCCAGCCATCTTCCCTATTGAAATTGGGATGTTTTTTAATTTCTATGGCTTCTCGAATCATTCTAGGGCGATATCGGTTGTCTTTCGCCAGGATTTGAGGTCTATCGAGCATCATTCGAAACGTCGGGAAACAAAAATGCAAATAAATCCGCGACAAAATCCGAAAAGATAGTTTTATTTAAAATGTCAAATATTCGCGTAAATCTAAGAAAGTATTATAAATATAAAGGTGACATACTAAAATAGGTAGGGGAAGAAGTAACACAATAAAACATAATGAAACTATTTATTTTACTATTACTATTAATAGGTAAATCCATACTAATATATAAATGGGAATCAGTCTGTCTGTTACTTTTTCACATTTAATCCGCTGAACCGATTTAGAAGAAATTTGATATCTAGCGACGAACGTGAGTCGCTAGTAGGTAAATAAATAACTGCTTACCTTAGTTCTACATCCAAATGCTGTAACTCAGGCACTTTGCACCAATGTCTCTGAGGGGTCGCGGTTATGAACATCTGTACAAAATAAACGAAGGCGAAGAAAACACCGAATGGGGCCATCCCGAGGAATAACAGTTTCTGGTATCGTCCCAGCTCTCCGATATACATGAGTACAGCTTCCAATGCGTCGCTCTCATCATTGCTCTTTTTATTTTTATTTAGATCTTCTTTTACGTCCTGTAATAGAAAAATACATATTTTTTAACTGGTTTACAGATGGAAATTATTAGAATGGCTTATCTTAAAGCGACAAGATAAAAATACTATTAGTTCATGTAAATCCTTTTCAATTCATACGCTTTTAAAACTACTTTGCCTTACATATTTTAAATACTTCATAAATAAAAATCATCAAGTGCGAGTCGGACTCACATACGAAGGGTGCCGTACGATAATCATTTTTTTTAAATTTGCATGGCAGTGTTTTTGAAATTCGTCATCTTGGTTTCTTATTATTTGTTGTTATAGCGGCAATATAGCACACTTTGTGAAAATTTCAACTCTCTACCCATTACCACTGGTATAGACTTCTCAGAGATAAGATCTTTTCCCGCAGTAAAAAGTATCCTAAATGTTGACCCGGATAACCAGCTATCACCATACTAAATTTCATCAAAGTCTGTTCAGTGGTTTTTCCATGATGTGTTCCCAGACAGACAGACAGACAAAAAATCTAAAAACTATAGATTTGGCGTCTGTATCGATAATAATGGCTATTTCAATAAGATTTTCCAAAAAATATTTATTTTCTTATTTCTGAGAAAAAATACAAAAACTACATTGTAAGAGTATACTAATATGTAAAACCTAAGAATTTCCTTTTTTGTCATCTGAACGCGGGCGGAGCCGCGGGCAATGCTAGTATGTCTAAATATGGCAAGGCATCCGTGTGCAGCGAAGGCAAAAACATTAATGCCTACATAAAAGCGGAGGGTCTGGTTAAGTCACTTAGTTATAGGTGATTGTTACTATATTTCCTTATGAGATAAAGATTTATGCTATTTTCTAAGTAGGTATCTATTCCTTAAAAAATGAAAAAAAAAACTTATTTCTTTAGAAAAATAGTTGTGTATGAATTTATTCGGGCGTTCTTCTATTCATAGGTTCGTGATAGAATGTTATTTTTATAGCCAAACAATAAGTGATACATTAGATATATCTTATATGCTGTCCAAAATAATATATGAAATAATTTGAATGTCAGTCTGTTTGTAGCATACCAAAATATATTATTATAAATTGAACTTCCTTTTAACTCCGAAGTAGTATTCAACCTTTTTTCATACTAGGCATTATATTTTTTAAATATAATAAAACCCTAAACAAATTGAATGAACTGGAAAAAAAATATTTAAAAAAAGGTCATTTATGTATAAAAATATTTTTATCGTAATAAAAATCAAAAGTCATTCATTACATAAAAATATGATGTAAATATTTTTTTTATTAAATTAATAATTTAATATATGTATTTTTTATCATTCTTAAAGACAATATAAAACCAAAATACCTCAGTTTCCTTCCGATCTGTCGATAGATCATTAAGAATCATTTTGTTTCACATTAATTTATTTTAACTCAACGATTTTTGTACGCAATCAATACATATTTGCTCTACTACGAGTATATGGTTCTAAATGCGATTAGCAACTGAATGTTGCTGTGGTTTTGCGTATATATTTACGTTAAACGAGATAAAAACTATCTAATCTTATCACCTCAGTTTAGGGAGACCATTCAAAATAGTTCGTTTAGCTGACATTGCCCACTCATTTGACGACTTGCTCAGTTTGTAGCGAGCCTACATACTGTGCCAGCGGTCGCGGGTTCGAGTCCCGCTGGGGGCTCATTTGTGTGATAAGCACGGATGTTTGTACTCCAGTCATAGGTGTTTATATTTGTAATATGTATGTATTTAAAGTTATATATGTGTAGTGTATTAACTATCTGGTATCCATAACACAAGAGGCAAGAGGGCAAGAGCCTTCCCTCAATACTAAGGGGGATCAGGCTATAGACCACCACATTGGCTAAGTGCGAGATAGCGGACTGCACATGCCTTTCGTAAACATACTAAGTTCAGACATACAGGTTTCTTCATGATATTTTCCTTCACCCTACAACAAATGGTAATCGTATTGGAAATAGTGATGTTAAAATAGTAGGAGAGGCAGTTTATATGTTTCTTTGCAGATTTATTTTAAAAGGAAGATAAAAATAGAATAAAAAATTTAGTCCTACTATAAGTTAAAGTATTTTACTTTAACTTAGAAGAATTTGTCAAAATTTTCTTAACTGTTACAGAATATCATTATATTACATTTGATTTATACTAATTCAGATAATTTAATGTTTCAATTACTAGAGATTACTTATAAATTATGTAAACCTACTATTATTACTTAACACATATCTTTTGTTAGTCATCACTCTAAACGATATTAATAATTTATCAAATAAATATGATATTCGATAGTAAAACCGATTATGATGCTATGTTACTATGAACAGATGCTACGAGTAATCTATAAAGTAATTTATATTATTACATATACGAGTATAATTATAATGAAATTCTAAGACGAATCTGTACATTAAATATTTTTGGAAAATCTTATTGAAATAGTTATTGTTATTGAGATACAGAGGCCGAAACTACAATTTTTAGTTTTTTTGTTTGTCTGTCTGTCTGGGAACGCATCATAAGAAAACCGCTGGTACCACCAATTTGGTATGATGATAGCTAGCTGGTTATTCAGGACATATAGGATACTTTTTACTGCGGGAAAATATCTCATCTCTGAGAAATCATACTAACTGTTAAAACGTATGTTCTGAATAAGAATTTTATGTAAAATAAAATTGGGAAAGATGCCCGAAAAATTGTGAAATTCGGGAAAAATTGAAAGTTGACTTCTACACGATATTTATATGACCTCAAAGATCACGCACTCAAATTATTGTTTAGATAAGACTAAATGTGTAAGGTCAGCTAATATATAACTCAGCTTTTCTAACTTCTCCCTGGTGGGCATTGACCTCTTATCAAATTGTGGAGTATAGGCCATAGTCCACTAAGTCAGGCCCATGCGACATATTTTACACGTATTTGGAAACTATTTATTTATATATAGATTCTCTTAGACAGGCAGTTTTTCTAATGATATTTTCCTTCACCAAATGTGTTAGCAAATGATACTTATACTTATAGAAAATGAGTCATACATGAAAATCTCAAAAGCGCGAAAACCGGGTATCAAACCGCGTCACTTAAGTTTAAAACGAGTGCGTAACCAATAGGCTCCCACTGCTTCTAATATAATAGAATATCACTATTACATATTAAAGGCAGTGGTAGCCCAGTGGTAACGCGCTCGCTTGAGAAACCGAGTGAAGCAGGTTCAAATCCAGGGTCTCGCAACTCTGATGTTTTCACGTGCGAATCATTTCTAACATGATTATCACTTGCCTTACGGTGAAGGAAAACATCGTGAAGAAACCTGCATGTCTGTGAGAACCTAACAAGTTTGTAGTCCGCCGACCAGCACTTGGCCAGCGTGGGGGCCCACCCCCAACAGTGGGACGTTAAAAAGGGTTGTAGACATACATACATATTACATACATTACATACTAGGCTTGATACATATTGAACTTAACATACGAGTATATCGTATAAATCTTATAACAGTAACATACAAATTTTATAAAAAAATCTATAATTTCGTTTCGTATATTTTTCATTTCGATTTCATTCTTTGTTTTATGGCCTTAAATGTGCGTGCGTGCGTAGACGCAATTTACCTCGACAATGTCGTGTAGCATCAGCATGGAAAAGACACAGTATATTTAATACAGTATATTTAAAAAAAGAAAATAACGTTTTGACTGAATGAAAACGGTTCTAATCTTTTTCATTGGATTCTTCTTCTTCTTTTCCCTGCCCATTTCCCAATCACTTAGGGTCGGCGCAGTACATCTTCTGTACTGCTGATAGGATTTGGCAAAAGTTTTACGACCGGCCGCCTGCCTGACGTCAACCCTCCTTGGGAATTTCATTGGATTAAATTAAAAAAAAAGTTGTTTTTTTTTATCCTCGAAGCATGCAAACGAAGACGTAAACGAATGCTAGATAGGATAAACATAAAGTAAATACAATATTTACCTAGCTCTATCAGAGATGTCACTAAGTTTTTTTCATTATCAAAATCGTGATTTTTTATTGGTATCACATGTTTAACGTATGTATATCTAATTCTAATCATAGTTTTAACTAAGACTCCTTTGAAACGACGAGAAAATCCAGGTAGGAGTAGTTGTATTATTTTTAAGGAAGTTGTATATATTTTTGACACGGCTGGCTAAATAGTCAACCGTTGTTAAAGGATTTGCATGCATGATAAAGAAATCGTTTAAGGTCCCAACTCTAAAAAATAGAAGGTGTTTTGTAACAGGCAAATCTAATTCAGCAGATACTAATTAACAAGCTTGATACAAATACCAATGATATTGCAAAATTAAGAGTGTCTAATTACTCAATTACGTCTTTTTCTATATTTGGAACATGCGACCTACCCTGGTTTTACCTAGTTATAAAATAACAAGAATGTAGGTAAATTGTACACTCATACTATGTGCTTACCTATATACATACATACATACTCATTTTTGTATCTTTTTTTTTGTTTTTGTTAAGTGTAATATGTAATTTCTTTTGTAAAGTGTCAAGTGTCAACTTCACCGCTCGATATGATTAACTTATCAGTGGAAACTATTGGTCTATGAACCATTTATATAATCTATTGTATAAATACTTGTAAACACTTGTTTGTTTCCCCCATTAAAAAAAAAATTAAAAAAAAATACTTACATATACACACATATACACATATATACATACATACATACATACATACATACATACATACATACATACATACATATACTTATAGTTATACTTATATACGCAATCTCAAATTGTTCGAGTACGACTCAAGCGCCATCTATCGTTCACTCGTAGATTTTACATCGTGGACAAATATAGCGGGAGAGTTATTGTTTGACCTGAATGTATGTATGTATGTATGTCCTAACCTACCCTCCTATATTCCCTCGTAACTACTAAACAGCTTAACCGATTTTAATTATTCTGAATACTTATGAATAATTTATTTATGCAACGACTTATAAATAATTTATCCATAAGTCGTTAGAATCCTCTTGATAACGCACGTGTTATACGCTATATGGATATTACTAATAAAATATATGAAAATGGCGTATTTTAGGCGCAGATTTGTGTGTCTCAATTTTTTTAATCCAATCCCATACCAATTATTTGAGATAAGAAATTGTGAAATAAAAGTCCAAATTTATAACTGACCAAAACTAAAAAGCTGATAATAAAAAAATATATAAAACCCGACTGCGTAAAAAGCGAACTAAAAAGAAGGTAACAGCACACATACCTAAATGAAAAAAAATAGTACCACAGTGTTACAATTATGGATTGTAAAACTGTGATAGTACTTATAAAATCTTACTAATATTATAAATGTGAAAGTTTTGATGGATGTTTGGATATTTGTAACTCAATCGCGCCAGAACGGCTGTACGGATCTTAAATAAAATTTGATACAGAGACAGATTATAGTCTGGAATAGCACATAGGTTACTTTTTATCCCAGAAAAAATGTACGGTTCCCGTGGGATAGATTTGATTTTGTCGCAAGTATGTAATGAAATGTTACATGAATATTTTGTTTTTTAAATAAACACGATCACGCCACCGTATAACGGCTACACCTACCTTAGTCGCCAAACGCTTTGTACATTGTGTTTAGTTTGAACAAACATTTACTCGGTATTCGGTTAAAGTCAATACATAAATTTTCAACAGCAAAATATCAAAAGATTTAAAAAAATGTACAGTTGAGGCATATCTCTTATTTCTTGGTCCTGCGTCTGGCGTGGGGTGTCGGCAGCCATTTTGGTCATTGGGCGGAGGTTCGAATTAATGGGGCTGCTCCGGGTACCTCTCTGGTGTAGCAGAGTTGACTGTGGAGCAGCCCCATCAGTGTGGTGGTCAGCCGTTGGCAGACCTGCCGCCGGGGCGCCGTAGTAGTTATGCGCAAGCGATTCTGCGGCGTCCCATTAAGGCGGAGGGGAGGGGAATGTCGGGTTTTAGTGGGTAGTACCGGCTCTTCTAGCCGGTGAGCCCCACATCACCATCTGGGGGATCAGGTGGTATGCGTAAATGCATTTCCCGACATAAAAAAAAAATATCTCTTATTTCTTGATTATATAGAGTTTTTTATTTCAATACTCAGACCCTAATAAGTTGATTTCCAACTAAAAACTTATGTTAATCAAAATGTACTTAATTGCTGTTAATGCAAAAAAATTCCTAGCTAATTCTGAAATTTATCTTCTAAATTAAAACTTATTATAATACTGGATCCTTATTTCGGGATAAGTGGTGTGTAATAATAATGTAAATTATTTTGATTCTTTAAGTTGTCATTCTGATATAAAATACTTATTGAAGTGAAACTTTTTTAGAATCCTTATGATTTAAAACTCGATGAAACGGAAATGCGACACGAGAAAGAGACACATAACATAAATATAGGATTAAGCCGGCAAGAGAATGAGATAGAATACATTACACAGGAAGTGAAAAATAATATTGTATAATATGTTATATAATATATGTTAATATGTTAAAAAAATAAAGTAACTTTTAAACTTGATAAAAAAAACTAAACTTATTACTTATAGAAATGAATATTTATTACTGTGGAATGAATCTGCATTAATTAAGTAAAAGCTAATATGACTAATTGTTGCTATGGTAACCGTTGATATGTCTGACAAATGTATAATATTATTTTCTTTTCGCTTATGATCCATCCTAATATTATAAATGTAAAAGTGTGTTTGTTTGTTTGTTTGTTTGTTTGTTTGTTTGTTTGTTTGTTTGTTTGTTTGTTTGTTTGTTTGTTTGTTTGTTTGTTTGTTTGTTTGTTTGTTTGTTTGTTTGTTTGTTTGTTTGTTTGTTTGTTTGTTTGTTTGTTTGTTTGTTTGTTTGTTTGTTTGTTTGTTTGTTTGTTTGTTTGTTTGTTTGTTTGTTTGTTTGTTTGTTTGTTTGTTTGTTTGTTTGTTTGTTTGTTTGTTTGTGTTTGTTTGTTTTGTTTGTTTGTTTGTTTGTTTGTTTGTTTGTTTGTTTGTTTGTTTGTTTGTTTGTTTGTTTGTTTGTTTGTTTGTTTGTTTGTTTGTTGTTTGTTTGTTTGTTTGTTTGTTTGTTTGTTTGTTTGTTTGTTTGTTTGTTTGTTTGTTGTTGTTTTGTTTGTTTGTTTGTTTGTTTGTTTGTTTGTTTGTTTGTTTGTTTGTTTGTTTGTTTGTTTGTTTGTTTGTTTGTTTGTTTGTTTGTTTGTTTGTTTGTTTGTTTGTTTGTTTGTTTGTTTGTTTGTTTGTTTGTTTGTTTGTTTGTTTGTTTGTTTGTTTGTTTGTTTGTTTGTTTGTTTGTTTGTTTGTTTGTTGTTGTTTGTTTGTTTGTTTGTTTGTTTGTTTGTTTGTTTGTTTGTTTGTTTGTTTGTTTGTTGTTTGTTTGTTTTTGTTTGTTTGTTTGTTTGTTTGTTTGTTTGTTTGTTTGTTTGTTTGTTTGTTTGTTGTTTTGTTTGTTGTTTGTTTGTTTGTTTGTTTGTTTGTTTGTTTGTTTGTTGTTTGTTGTTTGTTTGTTTGTTTGTTTGTTTGTTTGTTTGTTTGTTTGTTTGTTTGTTTGTTTGTTGTTTGTTTGTTTGTTTGTTTGTTTGTTTGTTTGTTTGTTTGTTTGTTTGTTTGTTTGTTTGTTTGTTTGTTTGTTTGTTTGTTTGTTTGTTTGTTTGTTTGTTTGTTTGTTTGTTGTTTGTTTGTTTGTTTGTTTGTTGTTTGCTTGTTTGCTTGTTTGCTTGTTTGCTTGTTTGCTTGTTTGCTTGTTTGCTTGTTTGCTTGTTTGCTTGTTTGCTTGTTTGCTTGTTTGCTTGTTTGCTTGTTTGCTTGTTTGCTTGTTTGCTTGTTTGCTTGTTTGCTTGCTTGCTTGCTTGCTTGCTTGCTTGCTTGCTTGCTTGCTTGCTTGCTTGCTTGCTTGCTTGCTTGCTTGCTTGCTTGCTTGCTTGCTTGCTTGCTTGCTTGCTTGCTTGCTTGCTTGCTTGCTTGCTTGCTTGCTTGCTTTGCTTGCTTGCTTGCTTGCTTGCTTGCTTGCTTGCTTGCTTGCTTGCTTGCTTGCTTGCTTGCTTGCTTGCTTGCTTGCTTGCTTGCTTGCTTGCTTGCTTGCTTGCTTGCTTGCTTGCTTGCTTGCTTGCTTGCTTGCTTGCTTGCTTGCTTGCTTGCTTGCTTGCTTGCTTGCTTGCTTGCTTGCTTGCTTGCTTGCTTGCTTGCTTGCTTGCTTGCTTGCTTGCTTGCTTGCTTGCTTGCTTGCTTGCTGGCTTGCTTGCTGGCTTGCTTGCTTGCTTGCTTGCTTGCTTGCTTGCTTGCTTGCTTGCTTGCTTGCTTGCTTGCTTGCTTGCTTGTTTGCTTGCTTGTTTGTTTGTTTGTTTGTTTGATTGTTTATTTGTCTTTCTTTCAGTTGAATAGATTGGCGTGATTTTTTTGTGTAGTGATAGTTGAAGGGCTGGAGAGTCACCTATGTCACTCTACCAAGATAGGCGCGAAAAACATACCCTTTCCTTGCAGTCGGATAAAAATATTAAAATGTTCATTGTTAAAAAACCATAAAAAAGTGACGTTTTCATGAAGCTTACGCTCAGATTTCACAGGTAATTTCCAAACGTAAATAAAATATGGATGTATGCCAGAACTTCGAACGTTCTTAGAACATGTGTAGATAATAGCACTTTTTTTGGTTTCTGTAGTAAAAAAACAAATTTTAACTCAATATTTTGTGAAATAAAATAATGAGTAATAATGTACAAACAGTAATCTATACATATAATAAAATTGTAACTAAGCCGAATCTGTATATTAAATATTTTTTGGAAAATCTTATTGAAATAGACATTATTATCGATACAGAGGACGAATCTATAGTTTTTAGAATTTTTGTCTGTCTGTCTGTCTGTCTGTCTGTCTGTCTGTCTTTCTGCCTGTCTGTTACCGCATCACGGAAAAACCACTGCATGGATTTTGATGAAATTTGGTATGGTGATAGCTGGTTATCCGGGTCAACATATAGGATACTTTTTACCGCGGCAAATGTTTCATTTCTGAGAAAAAATACAAAAACTGCAATGTAAGAGTATACTAATATGTAAAACCTAACAATTTATTTTATGGTCATCTGAACGCGGGCGGAGCCGCGGGCAATGCTAGAACATTATAAAACAATAGATTATCTACATAATACTGTTTAATATTCGGTATAAGTCGGATCCAAAATATATTCAAAACGTTGAAGTGCGCACTTGGTATAACGGTCTTTGATACTTGAGCTTGATTTATTCCATAGAATATGAAACATACTGTATTATTTATATGCAATAATCTGCCAAGAGCTTATATATTTTGCTAGAGGTATCTTTTGGTTATGATTTACAACCAGTTCTTTTATATTAAGAATTTAAATATAAATAAAAAATTAAAATTTTAATTGATAAGCTATTCAAACATTTTATCCATCGTTTTTGACAAAGCCAGAAATACTTTCTTAGATTTATGCAAATATTTGACATCTATACATATAATAAAATTGTAACTAAAAAGAATCTGTACATAAAATATTTTTTGGAAAATCTTATTGAAATAAACATTATTATCGATACAGAGGCCGAATCTATAGTTTTTAGAATTTTGGTCTGTCTCTTTGTCTGTCTGTCTGTCTGTTACCGCATTACAGAAAAACCACTGGAGGAATTTTGATAAAATTTCGTATGGTGATAGCTGGTTATCCGGGTCAACATATAGGATACTTTTTACAGCGGGTAAAAAATATCTCATTTCTGAGAAAAAATACAAAAAATGCAATGTAAGAGTATACCAATATGTAAAACCTAAGAAATTGGTGTTTGGTCATCTGAACGCGGGCGGAGCCGTGGTCAATGCTAGTTTTAAATAAAACTATCTTTTCGGATTGTTTCGCGGATTTATTTTGATGTTTTGACGTATAAGCGATGATTGCTGTAAAGCATTCGAAACGCCCAAAAACCAAAATAGGTCCGCGAAAAAATATGTACGAGTATAGGTATGTATAGATAGATTCTTGATCGGACTTGTGCTACGGTACTTTATACCGATAGCACAAGTCCGATTCTAAATTCGTTATTGATTAGATCCGTATAAAACCCTATTATTAGGCTTCCGTTGTTTTTCGTTCGTAACGGAAGCACAAAACAGAATATATGCAAAACTTTTGTTTGGGCTATAAAAAAAACAAACCCGTTAAATATGTAAATTAGTGATGTGCGAGTCGTATTCGTGATAAGCGTTTAATAAAATATAATTTATTACATTCTATGTGATTAGTAAAATTAAATGGTAATAAGTCTTTAAACTTTCATGGTCACTGACAATATTATTGCGATAAAAAGCGGGACATTTACCATGTTTATCACTTAGTTTTGAGAGTTCCAGATACTCGGAACTGTGACAAGCGGGATGATCACGGGATACTGGCGTGAGTCGTGACCATAGCGTTTGTAACGGTGCAGAAATATCGGGATCTTTCAAAAGTAAGTGATAAACATAGTAAATATCTCGTTTTACCTTACAATAATAAATGGTAATAGTTATTTTATTCGTATGTGTAGACTAGCATTGCGCGCGGCTCCACCCGCGTTCAGATGACCAAAAACCTAATTCTTAAGTTTTACATATTAGTATACTCTTACAATGCAGTTTTTGTGTTTCTGTATTTTTTCTCAGAAATGAGATATTTTCCCGTGGTAAAAAGTAGCCTATATGTTGACCCGGTTAACCAGCTATCATCATACCAAATTTCATCAAAATCTGTCCAGTGGTTTTCTCACAGACAGACAGAAAGTCAGACAGACAGACAGACAAAAATTCTAAAAACTATAGATTCGGACTCTGTATCGATAATAATGTCTATTTCAATTAGATTTCCCAAAAAACATTTAATGTACAAATTTGACTTAGTTAGAATTTTATTATATGTATAGATTACATACATAACATAAACCTACATTGTAAAGAATTACATTTTGCAATACGCGACATTTTAGGTCAAGTGAAAACATCGACCTACACAACAGTGTAACATCTGTATTGTATGAATTAATAAGCAATTGTATAAAAGCTCCACCCATACTATTGAATTCTTTACCAACTATGCCTTTAACATGACAATAACATTACTTTATATTTTACTAGAGACTTATTCGCTCGGGTGCTTAAAAGTGGCTTACGTGTACTACTATCTATTTGTATATTAAATTTCATCCAAATCTGTTCAGTCGTTTCAGGGATTCATGAGCGTCCGGTAAACCAACCGGGCGCGAAGCCAAAAGACACACAGGGAGATGGCCCACTTCGGTAGGTGATGTGCCATGCGGGTTGCTCCTGGTACTTCTCTGATATCAAAGTGGACCAGAGCAACCCCTTGGTTGTGTTGTCTGCTTCGACAGACCTGCCGTCGGGGCATCGTCGTGGTTGAGTGCATAAGCGATCCTGCGATTCCCCATTAAGACGGGGGAGGTTCTGTTGGCTTTTAGTGGGTAGTACTGGCCTTACTAGCCAGTGAGTCCTACATAACCACCTGTACGTACACAGGTGATGTGCATAAATGAGTTACCCAACATTAAAAAAAAGTATATTAAAGGAAATTAAATTTCGAATATAGATATATACGGATAGAGATATTATTAATGATAAAATAATAATCAGTGGTCTAGTGGTAAGCAAGCTGCTCGGAGTTGGGAAGTAGGCGATGTTTGACTCCGTGTCTCGTAAAACACACAAAATGTCGGTCCTGCGCATGATCCGTGTTATAATCTAATTGTAATAATTCATTAGTAACTCAATTTCAAGAGGCTAATTACACCGAAGCACATTTAAGTTTTAAGGAAACGTTGATTTATTAATCAACGTTTCCTTAAAACTTAAATGTGTATGTGTATGTGTGAATAATATTTTATTACTAATCTGTGGTCGTTGGATTTTATTTTTTGTACATCTGTCAAAAGCGTTTCGTATTAACAATGGTTATTTTTCAAGGCTACAAGTGCTTTTATCTTAATTTCATTTCATGCCATTAATTCTACATGTCACTATGTTTTTGCTATAACCAAAAACATTTTAAACCAAAAAAACCTCAAAAATTTTGCACGGTCTTCAATGTATTCATTAGGTACGCTCACGTGTCGTGTCGGGCATGTCTATTTTATTGTCGAGCTTGACATAAAATTATATTTATTCTTAGCAGCCATAAATTCTTCGTTTATTATTATGTCTGTAGGAATAAAGTTTTATTATTTGATATCATCGTTATTAATACCACAATTATGGCAATTATTTAATTTTTGAATCATTAGACGTACGCCTCACTTAGCTCGTTTGTTTAAGTGAGATGAGTGAGTTCACTTCATTCACACTTTCCGCATCTATTTCTTATTGAAAGTCGGGCATGTGCAGCTTTTTATAAAACTAAGTCTAACAAGCGATCGAATTCCGTTTTTCATCTTGAATAAATAGCTATTTTAATATCACTTACATTGTAAAATAAAAATAAGTATACCTAAGTGTAGATAATTATGTCGCACGTATCTTCATAACGTACCTACTTACTACATATATCTTGTTATCTGCTTGTTACTAATCGACCTAAATATAAGAGTATGATAAAGCTGTCAATATTACTTGGTATAATGGCTTTATGAAATACTAGCGAATCCCTATACAAACATTCATCTCCATTTAGACTCTCTTAAGAGATGATTTCCCGGATAAAAATTATCCTTTATCCTTCCCAGGGTCTCAAACTATCTTCTTACCAAATTTAATATTAGTCGGTTCAGTAGATCTAGAGATTACCCCCTACAACGTCACAAACTCGCATCTTTATAATATTAGTATAGACTTGCAACACACCCTCGCTTCGCTCGAGTCCGAATCTATCCCACGGGAACCGTATATTTTTACCGGGATAAAAAGTAACCAATGTGCTATTCCAGACTCTAATCCCTCAACGACCGCGGACACGCCGGCGTTGCATTTAAAATAGATTTCTTAGAAATTTAATTAATTTCTTAGAAATTTAATAATTTTTAAAGAAATTTTCCTGGAGGTGATAATCTATCTCTGTGCCAAATTTCATCCAGGCCCGTTTTGCCGTTCTGGCGTGATTGTGTACAAACATCCATCCATACAAACTTTAGCATTTATAATATTAAATGAGATTAAACGGGATAGTCTTAGAGCTAGTCTAGTATTTTTTCTCCTTTTTTACCAGTGATTCTATATATAACGTGTCTCCTCCATTCTCCACGACATTGACGAAGTGAATTGTGTCCAAATGGCACTTCGGAGCCATTGAACAAAAGAATTGAATTGAATTGACATTACAGTATTCCTATACATACAAAGCTCATTTTTCAGAAGGAAAATATATCTTCAATTAACATTTATCACTTTTCATCTTTGATTTTCTGTCCTTTTCACATCAAGTCTATGGTTTTTGAATGGTATGTATGTATGAACCTTACTCACATTATCACATAAATATAATTTAAAAAAGCAACACCGCGAAACGCTGCCATGTCTAGTAAAATAATATACCTATGTCAAAGATATTTTATTTATGTACATATAAGACAAATTACTGATTTGTTTTGTTAAGGAAACTAAACAATAATGTTGTGGAAACGTAATTACTTTTAACGTATTCTTTTTTAACTGGTTTGTACTAAACATACGGGTATGAAACGGCAAAAGATACCTAGTGTAGTAATAAGTGATCTGTGTTGATAATTATTTACAAAAAATAAAAAAAAAATCTAACCAAATTATATTGTTTTTGTACCTATATAAAATTCGGACGAAAATAATATAATTATAAAAACAATGGTTTAACCCATATTGTGCTATTTTTATCGACTTACCAGACAAAAGGAGCTGTGAAAAAAACTCATCGATAGGAAATTTTCTTGGAATAATATAGATGTAGCCATAGTAAAAAACTAAGTCATCAAAAGAAAAAAAAAATTAAAATACCTGTTTGAAGTTTGAATTTTGACCATGACTTTACAAATGTAAAATTTTAGTGTTCATTTAATTGTAAACAATAATAATTATTGTTGGTTAACAATAATTTATTGTTTTAATTAAACTTGTAATTACAACAATGGTACAAAGGTAAGCCATATATATACATTGCTCACAGTAAGCATCAAAGTGAAAATCTATCTCTATACATACAATAAAATTTTAACTAAGCCGAATCTATATTAAATAGGTATTTTTTGGAAAATCTTATTGAAATAGGCATTATTATCGATATAGAGGCCGAATCTATAGTTTTTAAATTTTTTGTCTGTTTGTCTGTCTATCTATCTGCCTTTGTCTTTCTGTCTATCTGCCTCTTTGTCTGTCTGTTACCGCATCACAGAAAAACCACTGAAGGGATTTTGATGATATTTGGTATGATGATAGCCGGTTATCCGGGTCAACATATAGGATAATTTTTACCGCGGTAAAATGTTTCATTTTTAAGAAAAATACTAAAACTGCAATGTAAGAGTGTACTAATATGTAAAACCTAAGAATTTGATTTTCGGTGATCTGAAAGCGGGCGGAGCCGCAGGCAATGCTAGTCTATACTAATATTATAAAGAGGCAGAATTTGTGTTTGTGTTGTGTGTGTTTGAACGCGCTAATCTCAGGAAGTTCTATTTCGATTTGAAAAAATCTTTTTGCATTAGGTAGCCCATTTATTGACGAAGGCTATAGGCTATGTATCATATAATAATATATAGTCTATTTATCTATCTACGTAGTGAAATAAGCTTATTGATTTATTTGCTGTTTATTTTATTTACTTTTATTTTGCTTTGACCGTTTTCAAAGAAGGCAGAGATACTAAATTCGAGAAATATGTAAAAAAATGAACAAAAAAACTATGAGAAGCGAGTAGATCTCTCTTCGTTCAAAGAATACAAATGTTAAATTTTATCTCAGAATCTTGTGACCTCATTGACACAATGACGAACGTATTCGTTACCTGCGAAGTACTCTTGCACCTGTACTTAGCAATTTTCCTTGTATATTATGTAGGCACTAGTGACTTAACCTAGCTTCGCTCGAATCCTTGGTAGATTAGTCCTTGCCTTTATAATATTAGGACTCGCACTCTCTAGTTTGGCGGCTTGATTTGATTACACTTTTCCTTTGATTTTTGATATATGTATGATAAATCTATACTAATACTAATCTATACTAATATTATAAAGAGGTAGAGTTTGTGAGTTAGTGAGATTGTGAGTTTGTGCGTTTGTGACATTGTAGGGGGTAATCTCTGGATCTACTGAACTGATTTAGATGAAATTTGGTAAGAAGGTAGTTTTAGAGCCTGGGAAGTACATAGGATACTTTTTATCCCGGAAATCATCCCTTAAGGGGTTGAAAATGGGGATGAAAGTTTGTATTGGGAAGCTACTATTGGCGAAGGGTGAAATTTTAGCAAAGGTAAGGCGTTCCAAAAATATACAATTTTTATAAACGTATTAATCTAGAAAGAACTAAAGCTATTATATAAATATTTATTATATGTATATATATATATAATTTTTAAACTTAAATAAATAAAAGACGTCTAGTATAGACGCTTCGCCACTGCGGCTAGGTAGATATGTTACTATGTATGTAAATATGTACCACGATAAGGTAATATTTTTAAATCCGTCCATTCTTTTATTGACAATAAAACTCTATCATCAAGTATTTAAGTGTGAACATGTATTTTTATGATTTTACAATTAAAATCATGAAGGACACAGATTAAGATCTTAACGTTTTTAGAGGTCCGTACGCTTTGGTCGATAAATTTTCAAAAATTTTACTAATAACTGAGTCCATAAATAAATCTTAGTTAGGCAGGTAATTAGTACCTGTTATGTATACATATATAATACTAGCATTGCCCGCGGCTCCGCCAGAGTTCAGATGACCAAAAACTAAATTCTTAGGATTTACATATTAGTATACTGTTACATTGCAGTTTTTGTATTTTTTCTCAGAAATAACATAGTTTCTAGTGGTAAAAAGTATCCTATATGTTGACCCGGATAACCAGCTACCACCATACCAAATTTCATCAAAATCCCTCCAGTGGTTTTTCTGTGATGCGGTAACAGACAGACACACAGACAGACAAAAATTCTAAAAACCATAGATTCGGCCTCTGTATAGATAATAATGTTTATTTCAATAAGATTTTCCAAAAAATATTTAATGTACAGATTCGGCTTAGTTATAATTTTATTACATAGATTTTCATTGTAAGAAAAAAATGTTTTCATCAGTAACAGTAGTAGTAATACTAAATTCGAGACATATAAAATAGTAGTAATATCTTTTTTAGGGATAGGATAAATTGATTATTAAGTAGTTACCTAGCCGTATAATGTATATCAAGTTTTTTGGTACTGTAAGAAGGTACGGAACAGTAAATGAACTGCTCTTTTATTTGATAGAACTTTCCGAAAAAATCCGTTTCCTTATTTGAGATAATATTCCTAAATTGGTTGACGAAGAACTTACGATTACTTAAGAATTATTTCTTTAACTACACGCTAAAGATAAATTATCAAGAAGATAAACGATGTTTCAGAAAAATATAATACTTATATGGTTTATCGGTTAAGACACTCTAGTTTTTAAATAGCCGCAAATTTAGCACTAGTTCATTGTATTGCAAAGTAAATTTAATGTGCTAATTAATCATTTTATTAATAAGAAATAAAAAAAATTTTACAAAAATAAAAAAAAGTAAATGATTTTTTTGAAAAACAAAAACAAATCTATACGTGTATCCGCTATTCCGGACTATAATCTATCTCTGTGCCAAATTTCATCCAGATCCGTTCAGCCGTTCTGGCATAATTGAGTAACAAACATCCAAACTTTCACATTTAAATATTATTTATATTATTTCTATTACCATAAGACACACTTTTCCATATTTAAAGTCGTCTCAATCCAGAATACAAGTATTGTGTGCCAAATACATATACCTATATATAATCGAGATTTATTTTGATCTGAATTCAAGCAACGAAGGCACCGACTTTGAAAATATTTGATTAGGTATCTATTTTAAATGAATACCCCCGTTTAGTTATTTTTTACATTTTAGTGCCTGGAAGCCTGTTTTTTTTGTAATCTTAGCGCGAGCAAAGCCGCGGGTTCTGCTATTTCCATTATAAACGTTAAAAAGCTTTTCTGAATAGATAATTTGTAATCGAAAATCTCAATAAATATAAAGATATGAAATTACTAAACAATTTTCATCGTGGTAGGTAATAAATATACATTTATTAACATTACGTGACTGCGAGCCAAACTTATTTTTAGTTACCTATCTAAATAGTTGTTACATGATTATTAGTTGTGAATAATCATAGTTTTGATGGACAATTTAACTCTGGATAATATATTTACTAACTAGCGACTCACCCTTGCTTCGCTCGGGTTCGCCCCTAGGTCGGTTTTATTTTTTTTGAGCGGAACACTAATTATTCTTCATAAGAAGTAGCCTAAGTTACTCCTTATAACATCAGCTATCTATCAGTGTAAGTTCCGTCAAAATCAAGCCAGCCGTTTTGGAAATTAGCCGGAACAAATAGACGGAAAGAAATTTAAAAATTGTGTTTTTCTTATAAGTACTCTTTATAATTTCAGATACATTAAGTAAAAAGTTGTTGTTTGACATTACAAACAGACACTTTAAGTTTATTTATCTGTACAGATGTATAGATAAAATTTATTTACTTCATCGTCTGGAAAATAATTTACCTATAGTGCCTCTATATTTATAGCTTTCAAATATAAGCTAAGTAGAGAATAAAGTGAGGAGAGAGTAAAGTGTTTTATTAGAGGTTATTATCTTTCCTTTAATAATGATCAAAACAATTGAATTAATGAAAATTAAAATCGCTCGAATTAATAAAAATTACATTCGATATAATTATTTAAATTAAAGCAAACAGTATAAAATACCACAAATATGCTTATCAACGGTTAAAATTATTATTATTGTTTATGATTTCATTATTAACAGTTTTAAAGATTTAACAACTAAAAAAAACCTATTTAATTTTCTTGTTTATGGCTTCATAATGTGCAGAATAGATTGGAAATCAGTGACTGCTATTATTTACTCTGGTGTTCCAATTCCTTACTGTGATAAGGTACGGAACTTAGGCCTCATTATGGATTGCGATATGACTCCGACACCTCATATCAATGAAGTTAGTAGGCGTATGCACTTCACTTTCCATTCTCTGAAGCGTCTCCAATTTTTTCTTCCCTTCAAAACTAAAGTTATGCTTGCGCAATCTCTTTTACTGCCCATACTCGATTACGCCGATGTATGCTATTTGGATGTGACAGAGGAGCTACTGAATAAACTTGAGCGTCTCCAAAATCTCGCCATACGCTTTATCTATGGTCTGCGTAAGTATGATCATGTCTCCAACTTCCGAGCTCAACTTCAATGGCTCCATATCCGCCTTCGCCGTAATATGCACATCCTTTCGTTCCTCTTTAATATTCTTTACAATCACAATTTTCCCTCATACCTTCGTTCCCGATTTAATCTGCTTCCGACTACTTCGCGTTCCAGGCGACCCTGCGTCACATCGATGCTTGATATACCGAGAAGTAACACAATGTTTTTACAAAACTCTTTCTCGGTACGTGCTGCAGTGTTATGGAACAAACTCCCTAAAATCCTTCAGGAGAGCCCTTCTACAGCTGCGTTTAAAGCCAACATAAAAAAGCATTTTCTAGCTCAATTTTGAACTACTTATATATTTTTCTGTTTAGCAATCATGTACATATGTATGTTTATGTATATATTTATTTATATGTACATATATATCTATATATTTTTGGTATGTATTAGATAACATGTTTATATTATATATTTATAATTGTATTTATGTATTTACTTATATAATAAGTATTTAATTAAAATGTGCGTATATAAATTTAAGTTTTATTTATGTTTTTATTAGTTTACAATTTTTCTCTGCACTTTCTCTTTCTGTCCCGCTACTTAACACTATTTCCCACATACATGGGTTGACTGGAAGAGATCTCTTATAGAGATAAGTCCACCTTTGTCCACGTCTCTTTCAATGTATTTTTTTTATGACTACTTTTTTGTGCAATAAAGAATATAATATAGCGTAGAGCATAGATTACTTCGCAAATCTCACGAAAAAAAAAAAAACAGAAATTCATTTAACTTATGTTCAGTGGCTTGTAGGATACTGTTACAAGTTTCTGCGCTAATATCGTGTAGAATGGAGCAGACATGTTATATATGACCGGTAAAGAAGAGAAAAAAACCCTAGATCTGAATGGTTACACGTAGAAGGAGCGATTTGTTATAAAATCAGGAACTGCAACAGACTACATAATATGTCCATAAACAAAGACATAAAATAAAAAAAAAAATAAAAAAAATTACGCTGCAAACAAATGGAACAAATGAACGTTGCTACAATGGGCGGCCATTGACTTTAAACACTTGACTGTTTTTAAGTTTAAAAATAAAGAGCGCTATAATTTAATATCTGTATTTAATAATCTTATTAGCTATTTTACCAACCAATCTCTTTCGTGTTTTCTCCATTCTACGTGACATTTGCGAAGTCATCTGTGCTCAACTGGCACCCTTTGAAGCCAGTAACAAGTTATTGAATTGAATTGAATTGGAATTCTTGCCTTATTGTAATGGCCAAAGTGGTACCTAAGTGTGATGCACAGATCACATCCGTATTATGAATATTATAAAGGTAAAAATTTGTGAGTATGGATGTTTGTTTCTCTTTCACGCCAGAACAGCTGAACGGATCTGGATGAAATTTGGCACAGAGAAAGATTAGTCTAAAATAACGCACAGGTGACCTTCTAGTTTTATAAAATGTGGTTTGGTGCTACAAGAATGAGTTGGTGTACTTTTGTACTGTTAGTAACGATTTCGCTTTACTTCTAATATGAGATTAGCATTATATGTAAAATATGTTAAAATATATAAGTTTTGAAACATGATCCTGGGTTTTCCTAAGATATCCTACAATATATACACAGATATTATCTATACATACATATAATAAAATTGTAACTAAGCCGAATCTGTACATTAAATATTTTTTGGGAAAATCTTATTTAAATAAACATTATTATCGATACAGAGGCCAATGAATCTATAGTTTTTAGAAATTTTGTCTGTCTGTGTGTCTGTCTGTTACCGCATCACAGGAAAACCACTGGAGAGTTCGATGAAATTTAGTATAGTGATAGCTAGTTATCCGGGTCAACATATAGGATACTTTTTGCCGCGGGAAAATATCTCATTTCTGAGAAAAAATACAAAAACTGCAATGTAAGATTATACTAATATGTAAAACCTAAGAATTTGGTTTTTGGTCATCTGAACGCGGGTGTAGCCGCGGGCAATGCTAGTATAATTTTATAATAAACCTAATACCTATGTTATTCACCCTAAATCAAATCTGCCACCAATATTCGCTAAACTGGCACTCTGCCACTGTATTGAACCGTACAGCTAATTATGCGCAAAAATTTTGTCATCAGTTGAGACTCGTACATACGATACAAACGATAATCTATATTTTAATTTTATAGGAATAATTAAAACTTATTTTGATATAAAGGTTATCGGTTAGAATGGACTGTGGAATTTTTAAAATATTTGTTTTTATAATTATGACGTACATAGTTTACTGATAAAATGTGTATTTTTCAAAACCATTAAACTTGACTTAGTGCATAAAAAATTATACGTTCTAAAGTGAAAATTAGAAAGCTGAGAGTTCTAACGGAATAACAATCTTGATTCCACGTTAAGTCTAAAGATGAACACAATAGCTTATAGTTAGATCGTATTTATTTGAAAATATTTGTAAAATGATAAAGGTGGTTATTTGTTTAAATTAACAATTCGACTGATATATACAAATTGTCGCCTTACGACTTAATAAGATTATATTTTGTATGCGCTGGTGAATATATTGCTCTAAAAGAATCATCTATACATATAATAAAATTGTAACTAAGTCGAATCGGAACATTAAATATTAAAAAAAAAATCTAATTGAAATAGACATTATTATCGATACAGAGTCCGAATCTATAATTTTTAAAATTTTTGTCTGTCTGTCCGTCTGTCTGTCTGTCTGTCTGTCTGTTACCGCATCACAAGAAAACCACTGAACAGATTCTGATGAAATTTGGTATGATGATAGCTGGTTATCCGGGTCAAGATATAGGATACTTTTTACTGCGGGAAAATATCTCATTTCTAAGAAAAAAATACAAAAACTACATTGTAAGAGTGTACTAATATGTAAAACCTAAGAATTTGGTTTTTAGTCACCTGAACGTGGGCGGAGCCGCGGGCAATGCTAGTAGATAAACCTGTAACTAATCGCTGACTGTATATGGAAAATTTTGAGAAAAACTATTATTGGTGGGCTTTATTAACGCAATGGAACCCAAAAAAATGATTTTTAGATTCTTTGTGTTTGTTGTTTGTTTGTGCAAGATAATCGTAGAAACGGCCTAATCAATTTGGGTGCGGTTTTCTCTAATGTATTGTGGTAAGCCTCACTTATACATTTTGTGTTTGTTTTATTTCAATCGGTTTATAAATAAAAAAGTTATGTCAATTTAAAGAATCATTTAAGGGCGAGGGTGAGTCGCTAGTGTTATAGTAAATGCGAAAGTTTGTTAACATGTCTATGTTTGCTTCTTAGTAAACTAATGAACAGATTTTGATAAAACTTGAATCTCAGCTAAAACATGTCTTAAATTGGCATGTAACATGAATGGATAACTGCGAATTAGTGATCTTTAATTTTTCTCATCAATATCGTAAATTTGATTAGAAATTCTTTATGATCCCATGATATGGGTTGCTTTTTATTACTATTGGAATATAGTTTATCAACAAGGAACTAGTAGCAGGTATTTCGTTACAAAGAGAGTATACTCCTCTACAAAAGTAGAGCACAAAACTGCCTTAACATGCAGTGATATTAAAGAAAGATACTAGACATAGACCTAGCCAAAACTTAGACCTAACAAAAAGAACGTGGAACAAAGGCAGAAAACCGTCTCACCACTATATTTAAAATATATATTTGTATATTTGCAAAATATTAGTGCTTTGTTTTACTTTCTATAAAGAATAGAATATTTTCCATAAAGAATTACATTAAAAAAAATTATACACTGCTAATAAGATAATCGTACTACTAACATAAATTCGAAAGATTATATGAATATTTCATTTGTACATGTTTGTTACTCATTTTATACTTTATTTCATTTACATTAAAACGGCTGATTTGGGTAATATTTAGTATACAGACTGACTTGGAGACATGTGCTACTGTCAGGTATGCATCCAAGAGAAGTAATGGTAAGACGCTAGCGTATAATCTAATACCTTTAAACAAGCAATTCTTGTATATTTATTTATAGATACCAGCAATCTCGGAAACGGCTCTAACGATTTCGTTGACATTTGGTATATGGGTGTTTTCGGGGGCGAAAAATCCATCTAGATTAGCCTTGTCTGGGAAAATGCGTGTTTTCGAGTTTTTATGCGGTTTTCTTTCGCATTATTCCACGCAAAATATGGTCGATAATTTCGCATGCTTGGGCATAAGCATCGTGGTGAAGCGGCCAAGGTGCAAGATAGACAATCACAAGTGTCCGAGTCCGCATCCTGGTCGGATACAAAGTTTTTACTTTTGTTTTTTTATCTATTTATTCAAGTTTTAAGTTTTTTATTGTTTTTAAGCCAAATTAAAAAGAAACTTGTACTTTTGGCCCAAAAACTCCGAGCGAAGTTCGGTCGCCCAGGTACTAGTAAGTTAATTGTGAGACACAAAAGGGTATTTTGGCTAATCAAATTCAACGAATACAGATTAGAATTTATTTAAATAGATTTTAAATTAGATTTCTTCAATTAATAGAGATTCAATCTTAAATTAATTTATTATATCTATATAATATAGTTTATTTTTTATCGTTGTGACTCCTCTCGATTTTTTCCAAAAATAACTTGGCCCGTTCTCATTTGTCAGTTTTAGTCATAAACAATTTAATTATGCAATCTAAAATTTCTATTTTCCATAAAAATCACTTGTGCTGAGTCCTGTAAACCTACGCTTGTAACAATTAAAAAAAAAATACAGTACACTATACATACTTACCGTTTTTAACGATGAGAAATGTACAAGGACGTAGATAATCTACATCAATTTTGTATAATAGAATAATTAGCATCATAGATATAATAGAATAATTAACATGTACATGTGTGTCTTTAAAGGTATACAAATTATAATAAGTTATACTGCAATAAAACCACATATGAGTGCTCTACCTGTAATTACATATCTATTATTATTTATTTAACTATAAAACATATATGTACGAGTATACCTGGACTTCATTATTTTTAATGTAATATTCATAAACTTTAAAAATTGTTACCTATTAAAAATCTAAATGGCGGATTTTAGGTGGCAATTTTTTATTCTTTAAAAAAAATCTCCCAAACATATTGAATCAGTTATGAAGATGTGTAAAAAGCGATTACAAAAATATAATTAATTAAATTATACTTATTTGTTTAAAAATAATTTAGGTTTTCAAATTATTAAATAAAACTACAATTTTATCTGTCTTAACTAAGTAACTAAAAAGCTAAAATAAATAAAAAATTAATTACAAAAAAAAATACACTTTTTCTACCTTTATCATATAATTTAAAAAAAAATTAGAAAGTCAATTAATTCGGTGTCAAATACTTAAATT
Organism: Brenthis daphne; assembly: GCA_947093115.1. Lineage (NCBI taxonomy): Eukaryota > Metazoa > Arthropoda > Insecta > Lepidoptera > Nymphalidae > Brenthis > Brenthis daphne. The sequence continues at coordinate 20,914,799 of OX352472.1, read as the reverse complement.
AGAAATTGGCACAGAGTCAAACCCATAATTCGCTTCAACCTGTGAAACTAAACGTCATATATGCCCATTACCCATGTGTTTGCGATCAATGGCCTCGTTCTGATTACAATTATAAATACAAATAGTATGTTACATTTGTATAACGACCGTCTGGCACAGTACTATCATATTTGTTATGAAAATGGATCCTATATTCGATTCCTAGTTGATGATTATATATATGAGCAGAGATTTATAAATTTTATCAGTTTATCAATAATAAGACACTGTCGCATTATATAAGGGCCGATCCAGACTTTAATGCCGATCGCAGACGTGCTCAGTCTGATATCGGTCTGGTAAAGTATTTTTATACGCGAACCATTGCTGGAGTGTGATTCAACTGGAACTGAGAATGCATTGCCATTGTTTCTTGTATAAAAATATTTTACCAGACCAAAATCCGACCGAACCGTAATCGGCACCATAGTGTGATGTGACCTTAAAATACTTTACCAGACCGATATCGGAACGAGAACGGACTGTTATCAGCGCTGTAGTATCGGCTCTTAGACTGCCATGCATTTATAGAGTCTAGTAATTCCATAACTGAAACGTTATTTAAATGGAATAGGTATTAAATCATTATTTATATATATACTTTCACTATTAGCTTCATATGTATTTTACTAAATACCTAACTGACATAAACATAACTAGAAAGTTGATTTTAACCTACTTAGAAATTATTGTCGATTTATATATAATTTAAAATTTATTACACAGCGACTTACACTCATTACGCTCGGGTGGCATCCCTAGGTACGTTTTAATTTTTTTTGAGCAATCCTATGTCCTTCCCAGGGTCTCAAATTATCTTCTTATGAAATTTCATCTACGTCGGTTCAGTAGATCCAGAGATAATCCCCTACAACGTCACAAACTCACAAACTTTATCTCTTTATAATATTAGTATAGATATTGTATTTATTACTTACACTTACAATTTTTGAAATAATATGTTATGATAGAGATAATATATATGTAATTGAAAAAAAAACGCTATTTTACTTAAAGATACTTTTTAATCGCAGTAAGCCCGCATTATCACATCGTAAATAAGTGTGTTGAGACATATGAAAAATAAATAAGTATGTCTCTTTAAAAAACAAGATAATACTATCAATGGAACATATGTAGACACTTCGATGGTCATACCAGTTTGTCACAGCTGTGCCACATAGTAATAATACTTATCTATACTAATATTATAAAGAGGTAAAGTTTGTGAGTTTGTGAGGTTGTAGGGTGTAATCTCTGGATCTACTGAACCGATTTAGATGACATTTGGTAAGAAGATAGATTGAGGCCCTGGGAAGGACATAGGATACTTATTATCCCGGAAATCATGCATTAGGAGGGTGAAAATGGGGGTAAAAGTTTATATAGGTTCATTATACATACAAATATTGCCGACGAAGGCAAATTGTTACAAAGTTGTATTGTAAAATATCAATATGGTTACCACGAGGTAGTATCATTTCTTACAGTGAAGGAAAACATCGTGAAGAAACCTACATACCAGATGAGAGAACCTAACAAGTTTTCGAAAGACTCCTCGTATTCAAGGGAGGCCCTGCAGTGGGACGTTAAAAAGGGCTGAATACTATACATACTCGTACAATATACTGCTGGCATATCGTCTCTTCTCTCATCTTACAAACGGCGCTGTCTGTTTGTAAACGCTCACGCCTTTGTAACATGCCGAAGGCAAATTGTGCCATGTTGGAGTGTAAAATACAGCACAATAAATACTTAATACACTGTAATACTGTAATAATAACTTCTAGGTTCAAGAAAAAATATGAGACCTAACGAAAAGGCTAAGGCGGGCGCTTCGCTATATTTTATGTGTATCTATGTTTCAAGACGTCTTATCTTAGCCAATTATAAATTGACTAGTATTGCCCACGGCTCCGCCTTCGTTCAGATGACCAAAAACAAAATTCTTAGGTTTTACATATTACTATACTCTTACATTGCAGTTTTTGTATTTTTTCTTAGAAATGAGACATTTTTCCGCGGTAAAAAGTATACTATAATATGTTGACCCGGCTAATCAGCTATCACCATACCAAACATCAAAATCTTAATCACTCCTATGGTTTTTCTGTGATGCGATAACAGACAGACAGACAGACAGACAGACAAAAATTCTAAACACTATAGATTCGGCTTCTATATCGATAAAAATGTTTATTTCAATAAGATTTTCCAAAAAATATTTAATGTATAGATTCGGCTTACAATTTTATTATATGTATAAATTTTAAATCTTTCTTTAATAAACAGTAGTGCCAAGTTAATTGAATTTTTTTTATAAGTAGTTTAACAATATTAATTGTATCGTTTCTGGCTAATCTGAATATGAAATACATAATTGGTGTACATTTTTTGCAATCACCAGTTAAATATAGATAAAATTATCAAATACGTTATCATTTTAATAAACCAAAGTCATTTCTTATAAGTAATAACTAGAAAGCAATTTGTGGATTTGACTCCATACTACTAAATGAAACTTTAAACTGTAGAACCATAGAATATTCAACTTTTTAAGAATAGATATGTGTTATTGTAGTAGCTGCCGCATAATAAAATAAACGGGGAAAACAACATTGATCTAAAGGTGTAATTATATTGCAATATGGTCAGGATAAAACTATTACTTAGCAAGATTACTATGCATGGTATAATAAACCGTATGAAAAAATTGTAATGTTAAAGAAAAAAATAGTATTTCTTGTCACGAGCTCCATAAATTCTATAATAATGTACACAAAATTTAATATTTCTTATCAAAATCTTTCTAATCAAAATGGTGTAAGTAACAGTCAAAAAATCCCACATTTCGGTAGGATCAGTGCCGGATTTAACCTTAGCACCGCCCCTGGGCACTATAAAAAATGCCGCCCTATTATCGAAAGTTTAATTTTTTTTCATTATTAATTTTTTGTAAAATGCAAAAAAATATTATAAATGATATCAATTTTTCGATTAATGTACCTACCAGGTAATGTTTTTTTATTTCTCATTTTTTGCAAAATAAAAAAAGCATTTTCACGAAGAATTTTTTCCCGCCCTCCGAATTTTGTCGCCCCTAAAAATTTGCCGCCCTGGGCACTAGCCCCGAGTGCCTCTAGTGTAAATCCAGCACTGGCAGGATGCACATATTCCTATAACGAATGGTTAACCACTATAAAAGTATTATTTGGAATTCTCCGCAGAAATAATAAGTATATCAGTATTTTTGGGAAGTGCCAAATTAAAAAACAACACCTAAGCAAAACTTTGGCAGATCTTTACTTATGTAATAAGACTGTTAGATTCACTTGACATAACCAGATCCGTAGTTATTACGTGATGCACGAACATAGATAGTTATCATAAAAGATGATTATAGAGATTAACTCTCCATAACAGACCTCGTTGCAGTTTTGTTTTTAAAACTTAGAGTTCATTTCGTTTTCGTTATAAAAATTCGAATACCTAATATTCTACTTCAAGAGTCAGGTAACAGTAATCTTAATGGAATCACTTTCCCGCTCGTTCACATAAATATACATATGTATGTATTATTTAAAGTCACGCCGCGCCAGTCTCTCGTTAAAGAAGGGCAAACTAACAAACACATTTTATCCTTATATTTTGATATTATTTTTATTTAAATAGCCAACCAACGTAATATACAAAGTATTTTATGCTAACTCATTTAAAAATTTATAATTAGTACATACAAAAATGGCACAAAAACAGTACAGTAGAAAAAGGCTAACTCAAATGTTTAGTCTTAACGAATTTATTATCATACTAGCAATGCCGGCGGCTCCGCCCGCGTTCAGATGACCAAAAACAAAATTCTTATGTTTTACATATTAGTATACTCTTACTTTGCAGTTTTTGTATTTTTTCTCAGAAATGAGACATTTTACCCCGGTAAAAAGTATTCTATATGTTGACCCGGATAACCAGCTATCACCATAGCAAATTTCATAAAAATCCCTCCAGTGATTTTTCTGTGATGCGGTAACAGACAGACAGACAAAAAAATCTTAAAATTATAGATTCGGCCTTTGTATCCATAATAATGTCTATTGCAATACAGACAGACAGACAGACAGACAGACAGACAGACAGACAGACAGACAGACAGACAGACAGACAGACAGACAGACAGACAGACAGACCAGACAGACAGACAGACAGACAGACAGACAGACAGACAGACAGACAGACAGACAGACAGACAGACAGACAGACAGACAGACAAGACAGACAGACAGACAGACAGACAGACAGACAGACAGACAGACAGACAGACAGACAGACAGACAGACAGACAGACAGACAGACAGACAGACAGACAGACAGACAGACAGACAGACAGACAGACAGACAGACAGACAGACAGACAGACAGACAGACAGACAGACAGACAGACAGACAGACAGACAGACAGACAGACAGACAGACAGACAGACAGACAGACAGACAGACAGACAGACAGACAGACAGACAGACAGACAGACAGACAGACAGACAGACAGACAGACAGACAGACAGACAGACAGACAGACAGACAGACAGACAGACAGACAGACAGACAGACAGACAGACAGACAGACAGACAGACAGACAGACAGACAGACAGACAGACAGACAGACAGACAGACAGACAGACAGACAGACAGACAGACAGACAGACAGACAGACAGACAGACAGACAGACAGACAGACAGACAGACAGACAGACAGACAGACAGACAGACAGACAGACAGACAGACAGACAGACAGACAGACAGACAGGACAGACAGACAGACAGACAGACAGACAGACAGACAGACAGACAGACAGACAGACAGACAGACAGACAGACAGACAGACATACAGACAGACAGACAGACAGACAGACAGACAGACAGACAGACAGACAGACAGACAGACAGACAGACAGACAGACAGACAGACAGACAGACAGACAGACAGACAGACAGACAGACAGACAGACAGACAGACAGACAGACAGACAGACAGACAGACAGACAGACAGACAGACAGACAGACAGACAGACAGACAGACAGACAGACAGACAGACAGACAGACAGACAGACAGACAGACAGACAGACAGACAGACAGACAGACAGACAGACAGACAGACAGACAGACAGACAGACAGACAGACAGACAGACAGACAGACAGACAGACAGACAGACAGACAGACAGACAGACAGACAGACAGACAGACAGACAGACAGACAGACAGACAGACAGACAGACAGACAGACAGACAGACAGACAGACAGACAGACAGACAGACAGACAGACAGACAGACAGACAGACAGACAGACAGACAGACAGACAGACAGACAGACAGACAGACAGACAGACAGGATAGACAGACAGACAGACAGACAGACAGACAGACAGACAGACAGACAGACAGACAGACAGACAGACAGACAGACAGACAGACAGACAGACAGACAGACAGACAGACAGACAGACAGACAGACAGACAGACAGACAGACAGACAGACAGACAGACAGACAGACAGACAGACAGACAGACAGACAGACAGACAGACAGACAGACAGACAGACAGACAGACAGACAGACAGACTGACAGACAGACAGACAGACAGACAGACAGACAGACAGACAGACAGACAGACAGACAGACAGACAGACAGACAGACAGACAGACAGACAGACAGACAGACAGACAGACAGACAGACAGACAGACAGACAGACAGACAGACAGACAGACAGACAGACAGACAGACAGACAGACAGACAGACAGACAGACAGACAGACAGACAGACAGACAGACAGACAGACAGACAGACAGACAGACAGACAGACAGACAGACAGACAGACAGACAGACAGACAGACAGACAGACAGACAGACAGACAGACAGACAGACAGACAGACAGACAGACAGACAGACAGACAGACAGACAGACAGACAGACAGACAGACAGACAGACAGACAGACAGACAGACAGACAGACAGACAGACAGACAGACAGACAGACAGACAGACAGACAGACAGACAGACAGACAGACAGACAGACAGACAGACAGACAGACAGACAGACAGACAGACAGACAGACAGACAGACAGACAGACAGACAGACAGACAGACAGACAGACAGACAGACAGACAGACAGACAGACAGACAGACAGACAGACAGACAGACAGACAGACAGACAGACAGACAGACAGACAGACAGACAGACAGACAGACAGACAGACAGACAGACAGACAGACAGACAGACAGACAGACAGACAGACAGACAGACAGACAGACAGACAGACAGACAGACAGACAGACAGACAGACAGACAGACAGACAGACAGACAGACAGACAGACAGACAGACAGACAGACAGACAGACAGACAGACAGACAGACAGACAGACAGACAGACAGACAGACAGACAGACAGACAGACAGACAGACAGACAGACAGACAGACAGACAGACAGACAGACAGACAGACAGACAGACAGACAGACAGACAGACAGACAGACAGACAGACAGACAGACAGACAGACAGACAGACAGACAGACAGACAGACAGACAGACAGACAGACAGACAGACAGACAGACAGACAGACAGACAGACAGACAGACAGACAGACAGACAGACAGACAGACAGACAGACAGACAGACAGACAGACAGACAGACAGACAGACAGACAGACAGACAGACAGACAGACAGACAGACAGACAGACAGACAGACAGACAGACAGACAGACAGACAGACAGACAGACAGACAGACAGACAGACAGACAGACAGACAGACAGACAGACAGACAGACAGACAGACAGACAGACAGACAGACAGACAGACAGACAGACAGACAGACAGACAGACAGACAGACAGACAGACAGACAGACAGACAGACAGGACAGACAGACAGACAGACAGACAGACAGACAGACAGACAGACAGACAGACAGACAGACAGACAGACAGACAGACAGACAGACAGACAGACAGACAGACAGACAGACAGACAGACAGACAGACAGACAGACAGACAGACAGACAGACAGACAGACGACAGACAGACAGACAGACAGACAGACAGACAGACAGACAGACAGACAGACAGACAGACAGACAGACAGACAGACAGACAGACAGACAGACAGACAGACAGACAGACAGACAGACAGACAGACAGACAGACAGACAGACAGACAGACAGACAGACAGACAGACAGACAGACAGACAGACAGACAGACAGACAGACAGACAGACAGACAGACAGACAGACAGACAGACAGACAGACAGACAGACAGACAGACAGACAGACAGACAGACAGACAGACAGACAGACAGACAGACAGACAGACAGACAGACAGACAGACAGACAGACAGACAGACAGACAGACAGACAGACAGACAGACAGACAGACAGACAGACAGACAGACAGACAGACAGACAGACAGACAGACGACAGACAGACAGACAGACAGACAGACAGACAGACAGACAGACAGACAGACAGACAGACAGACAGACAGACAGACAGACAGACAGACAGACAGACAGACAGACAGACAGACAGACAGACAGACAGACAGACAGACAGACAGACAGACAGACAGACAGACAGACAGACAGACAGACAGACAGACAGACAGACAGACAGACAGACAGACAGACAGACAGACAGACAGACAGACAGACAGACAGACAGACAGACAGACAGACAGACAGACAGACAGACAGACAGACAGACAGACAGACAGACAGACAGACAGACAGACAGACAGACAGACAGACAGACAGACAGACAGACAGACAGACAGACAGACAGACAGACAGACAGACAGACAGACAGACAGACAGACAGACAGACAGACAGACAGACAGACAGACAGACAGACAGACAGACAGACAGACAGACAGACAGACAGACAGACAGACAGACAGACAGAGACAGACAGACAGACAGACAGACAGACAGACAGACAGACAGACAGACAGACAGACAGACAGACAGACAGACAGACAGACAGACAGACAGACAGACAGACAGACAGACAGACAGACAGACAGACAGACAGACAGACAGACAGACAGACAGACAGACAGACAGACAGACAGACAGACAGACAGACAGACAGACAGACAGACAGACAGACAGACAGACAGACAGACAGACAGACAGACAGACAGACAGACAGACAGACAGACAGACAGACAGACAGACAGACAGACAGACAGACAGACAGACAGACAGACAGACAGACAGACAGACAGACAGACAGACAGACAGACAGACAGACAGACAGACAGACAGACAGACAGACAGACAGACAGACAGACAGACAGACAGACAGACAGACAGACAGACAGACAGACAGACAGACAGACAGACAGACAGACAGACAGACAGACAGACAGACAGACAGACAGACAGACAGACAGACAGACAGACAGACAGACAGACAGACAGACAGACAGACAGACAGACAGACAGACAGACAGACAGACAGACAGACAGACAGACAGACAGACAGACAGACAGACAGACAGACAGACAGACAGACAGACAGACAGACAGACAGACAGACAGACAGACAGACAGACAGACAGACAGACAGACAGACAGACAGACAGACAGACAGACAGACAGACAGACAGACAGACAGACAGACAGACAGACAGACAGACAGACAGACAGACAGACAGACAGACAGACAGACAGACAGACAGACAGACAGACAGACAGACAGACAGACAGACAGACAGACAGACAGACAGACAGACAGACAGACAGACAGACAGACAGACAGACAGACAGACAGACAGACAGACAGACAGACAGACAGACAGACAGACAGACAGACAGACAGACAGACAGACAGACAGACAGACAGACAGACAGACAGACAGACAGACAGACAGACAGACAGACAGACAGACAGACAGACAGACAGACAGACAGACAGACAGACAGACAGACAGACAGACAGACAGACAGACAGACAGACAGACAGACAGACAGACAGACAGACAGACAGACAGACAGACAGACAGACAGACAGACAGACAGACAGACAGACAGACAGACAGACAGACAGACAGACAGACAGACAGACAGACAGACAGACAGACAGACAGACAGACAGACAGACAGACAGACAGACAGACAGACAGACAGACAGACAGACAGACAGACAGACAGACAGACAGACAGACAGACAGACAGACAGACAGACAGACAGACAGACAGACAGACAGACAGACAGACAGACAGACAGACAGACAGACAGACAGACAGACAGACAGACAGACAGACAGACAGACAGACAGACAGACAGACAGACAGACAGACAGACAGACAGACAGACAGACAGACAGACAGACAGACAGACAGACAGACAGACAGACAGACAGACAGACAGACAGACAGACAGACAGACAGACAGACAGACAGACAGACAGACAGACAGACAGACAGACAGACAGACAGACAGACAGACAGACAGACAGACAGACAGACAGACAGACAGACAGACAGACAGACAGGACAGACAGACAGACAGACAGACAGACAGACAGACAGACAGACAGACAGACAGACAGACAGACAGACAGACAGACAGACAGACAGACAGACAGACAGACAGACAGACAGACAGACAGACAGACAGACAGACAGACAGACAGACAGACAGACAGACAGACAGACAGACAGACAGACAGACAGACAGACAGACAGACAGACAGACAGACAGACAGACAGACAGACAGACAGACAGACAGACAGACAGACAGACAGACAGACAGACAGACAGACAGACAGACAGACAGAGAATCTGAAAGCGCAGAAGAAGCAAAAATAATTAACTAATTAAAATTGTATGTATTATATTCAGCCCTTTTAAACGTCCCACTTCTGAGCACGGGCCTCCCTTCAGTACGAGGGGAAACAGGCCGTAGTCCACCACGCTGGCCAAGTGCAGATTGGCGGACTAATTAACTAAGATTGTCCCAGGCCAATTCGCTTATTTCTATTGACCGAGTAGTGTTTGATGCTAAGTGGATATTCACTTTAGATAGGTACCACTTTTTTACCCATTACCCTTTTTACTAGCAGTAACTATGTTCTCACTGTCCACTACGCGGATAAATTAGACGAATACATAATCAGAATATTTTATTCGTGGATAGGAAACCTTAGTGACTAGGGTTCAAAGTCATTTTTGTTTTAACGTTGGGAAATGCATTTAGGCATACCACCTGCATACATACATCTGGTTATGTGGGACTCACCGGCAAAGCCAGTACTACTCACCAAAATCCAACAGAACCTCTCCCGTCTTAATGGGGCGTCGTAGAATCGCTTACGCGCTCACCCCGTGACGCCCCGACGGCAGGTCTGCCGAGGCAGACCACAACAACCACGGGGTTTGTTCCAACGGTCCACTCTGCTATCAGAGAAGTACCAGGAGTAACCCGAGGTTGGCCGCTTCCCATTGCGTTTATTGGCTTCGCGCCCGGCTAGATTGCCAGACGCTAATGAGCCCCCCACCACGATAAGGTATCCGCACATTGGGGAAGACATAATATCTACGGCCTACCAAACTCATAGGTCACCTATCCAAGCGCAGCTAATCACGATGCTTGACTTAGGATAAGGTACCCCGTACCAATAATCCGCCCTTGCAGTACAGTAGGATCTCAATGCACAAAATCGCAACAGTCGGTTTCCGATTTACTGCGTTTAACAAGGATAAACTTACATACCCACTACCCAGTTTTGCATTTATAGTATTACTAAGGATATTATAAAGGCCAATAATTGTTGCTTGAACTTTTATTTTTGTTCTCTGTACTTGCGTGTTCAAATAATATTTTTGACTCAAAAAATGAAATATAACTTTGCGTACATTGACGTCACTACAAAATTGCTACTTAATATGTATTTGCATTCAGTTTGAACTTTGATTGTTTATAAAGGTTATGAGAATCTGAAACGGCCAAACTAAATAATGCTTGCTAACATTATAAACGCTAAAATTAGTCTTTATTTGTGTACTAAGTACTTATTTTTCTTTTTTGAGTTTATAGTATAAGGTAAACAAGATGTTAAAAATAATTATTTATCTTAACATTTAATAAAATAGAAATGAGTACCAAAACGCAAGTTAATTTATCTTTTAAAAAAATGCATTAAAGAGATGTTTGAAAATAATTTTATTTATTTTATTAATAGTAATTATGGCTTTCAACGAACATTCGGCTCTTATTCGGTATTGGCCTACCGAATATCTAGATGCTACTCAGCCGAATACCGATTACTTAAGTAATATGTTTTGTTGTAATCACATAATTGGTAAAAAGAAAATGTTGATTTATTTTATAATAATATACTTTTCATATAATCAATAAAGTAATCATAGATACATAATCAAGTTCTGTATTACAAAAATTAACCAAAAAAAATCATCAAATAAATTTCAATGCACTTGCATTATCATAGTTAAAATTTTGAAGTGAAAACCCAGCTTTACAGAAACGACGCTCTAAAAGTAAGTAATACTACTTCCTGGCGCCAAACAAGAAACAAACAGGTCGATACAAGTTTTCCCACCATGAGTTTTGCGCTGGCCGAATACTTTTACCTAATAATCGGCTATTCGACCAGAAAGTCCACCGAACATTCGGTATTCGGCGTGTGGCCGAATATACTATACTATATATTTTTTATTTATTGGCTGGATGATTTTCATGAGATTTGTTTTCCTTTTACAGTTTTAGTCTGAATAAAAAGATCGACGATGGATCGTTAGTTTTATATAAAGAAACCTATGTTATTTGACTTCAATAATTTAGTAATATTACCTAGTAAATCATATTTCCAATACTTGTTTTTGAAATATTTATAGGCAAAGATCAAATGTCGACTTCGCAATTTTATTCTTGCAAAGCGGAGTTTTGTTAACCCACATAAATGTTACTATAAATAATTACAGAATAAGAAATAAAAATATAAATAGAAAGAAATCACGTACAAAACGTTAACATCAGCTAACTTACCATTTTGATTGTTTTTTTTTAATTTAGCACACATCCACCTTTGTCTGAATAACAATAGCACCTTTGTCACTGATTAAAAAAAAACTTTTTTCAATTTTAGACGTCCATTGTACCATGCGTCCGAGCGACACGACCGTACGTACTCGTACTGCGATACCGAACATGTGGATATATGCAAATGAATAAAAATAATTAAAATTTAACCTAATCCCTTTCATAATAAAGTCTAAAATGTTATAAAGTAGCCTTTATGTTTGGTATTATCACGAAGGCGAGATGTTTCGGATTTCTAAATTAAACTTTAACTTTAGTAGTTAACGGTAACATACAGCATACTATTTGTCACTAACGTTATCGTTATACTCCGACTCCGCACGCGTAGTCTACACATATAATAAAATTGTAGCTAAGCCGAATCTGTACATAAAATATTTTTTGGAAAATCTTATTGAAATAAACATTATAATCCATATAGAGGCCGATGTATAGTTTTTAGAATTTTTGTCTGTCTGTTACCATATCACAGAAAAACTAGTGGAGGAATTTTAATGAAATTTGGTATGGTGATAGCTGGTTATCCGGGTGAACGTATAGGATACTTTTTACCGCGGGAAAATATCTCATTTTTGAGAAAACATACAAAAACTGCAATGTAAGAGTATACTAATATGTAAAACCTAATAATTTGGTTTCTGATCATCTGAACGCGGGCGGAGCCGCGGGCAATGCTAGTATAATCTATATAAATATAAATGAATCACCTAAATGTATGTATGCGCATAACTTCGGATCGACTGCACCAAATTGGATAATCCTTTTTTTGTTTCTTATTGTTAGGAAAAGCTTTGCATAGAAGAAAATTTAAAAAAAAGTATAATATATTAAATACCTAATATTTTGTGTATGAAATAAAAAAGTACATATCACATGAACATCTAAAAAAATACAATTTACATAACAAGATTCGAGAATTTAGTTCCGCTTTTTTTCATGCGATAACTATAATTTCCAATTTAAAAAGTTATTAAAAATCATTTACCTATTCCTAGCTCTATTTGTTTCTTGTTTGTTGAATGATTAAAAACAACTTACTTTCTTTTGAGAAGTCATATAAAAAGTAATTTCAAGTTTTATTTTTAAATGCTTTTTAATAGCAATATTAAAAATGGTTTCAACTTTCATTCAACGCTTATCAACCGTCAAAAAAATGGCATAAACTGTTGAAAGTGAAAAATAAAATATAATACTAAATAATAGGCACCTCGGTGACTACACGTGGTTTTAAGCGCAGTGCGGCAAATGTACGGACTGACGGCAAGAACTTTTATCGACTCCTTGCTCCTTGACCTCTAACTAAAAGCTACATACGTACATATTAACTGGCTTTAAGTGACGCCTAAAAAAATTTTACGTTCTGCCTTATTAAAACTCGTACTTACTTATTAAGTTTTTTTATATATTGTTTTAGAATTTATATTTCATGAATTTATATTTCTAAAACAATATTTATTTTTATAATGTTTTAGAAAACTTTTAAACTTTATTCAATCAGACCTCGATATCGTTATCAACTATTTATTTATCTATACTAATATTATAAAGAGGTAAAGTTTGTGATCTTGTGAGTTTGTGAGTTTGTGAGTTTGTGACGTTGTAGGGGGTAATCTCTGGATCTATTGAACCGATTTTCAAAATTCTTTTACCAATAGAAAGCCACGTTCTTTCTGAGTGTCATAGGCTATATATTAACCCGAAAAATGAAAAGGCTTTTTCGTGGTAGTCGGATTTGCAAAGTAAGTCGGAGAAAAAACGGTCGAACGAAAACGTTTCTTACGAACGCTGCCTTAACGATGAGAGATATATGATTATGTTCTAGAGAAAAGTTGTAGAGCTTAATAATGCCTACAAAAAAGTCAGCGACAGCATATGTCTAACTTTTATATTTAAGTCACAAAAAGTAGTTTTTTATAATAAAAAAATAATTTAAATCGGTAGGTCATGTTTTTTGGTCATATTATCAACAATTATGAATTCTTATCAAAATAAGTAAATTTATCGTCTAAAACGTTTAAAATAAAAGACTTTTCCCTTTTACTGCATATAATTTGGACAAATGGTTAAAGAGATAACACAACATATTCGTATGTATGGACGAACCCGAGCGAGCTGTTTATATGTTTTTCTGTTTGTACGGGCTAATCTCCGGATCTATTGGACCTATTTAAATGAAATTTTGCATGGTGGTACCTTATATCCCCGGGCAACATCTTGGATAGTTTTCATCCCGGAAAATTAAAGAATTCCCGTGGGATAGTTAAAAAACTATAACAACTTATACAGCTTAGTACACAAAAACTACTGATTGGATTTTAATGATACTTTACAACAATATAGTTCATACATGACAAAAACAAATCAGCTACTTTTCATCCCGGAAAATTAAAGAGTTTCCGTGGGATAGTCAAAAACTGTAGTAACTTCTACAGCTTAGTACACAAATACCACTGATTGGATTTTGATGAAACTTTACAATAATATAGTTCATACATCAGAATAACAAATAGGTAACTGTGTATCCCGGAATAATGTACTTTTCCCGTGGGATAGATGTTTTTGTTTATTTGTAACGTATTATGTACACAACATAGACCCCACAACAATAGTTATTAAAAAAAATGCCTGTTTATCTGTTTGCCTGTTTGTCTGTTTTTGTGTGTGCGTTTCACGCGAAAAGTAATGTACCAATTTCAACGAAATTTGGTGAAGTGATAACTTATTACTCCAGTCAACATTTAGGGTACCTTTTGTATGTATGTATGTATGTTGTATTCAGCCCCTCTTAACACGTGCGCGGGCCTCCCTTCAGTACGAGGTAGATCAGGCCATAGTCCACCACGCTGGCCAAGTGCGGGTTGGTGGACTTCACATGTCTTTCGAAAACTTGCTAGGTTCTGTCAGATATGCAGGTTTTTCTTCACCGTTAAGACAAGTGGCAACTGTGTTAGAAATGATTCGCACATGAAAATATCAGAGGTGCGAGACCCGGGATTTGAACTTGCTTCACTCGGTTTCCCAAGCGAGCGCGTTACCACTGGGATACCACTGCCTAGATACCTTTTACTTAAAGAAAATCTTTCTTTCCCACGGGAAAATGCAATAACTGGTTTTATCGAGTCCTCCCTAGAAACCTTCCTCTGGCTAACTAATTTTTTAGTATATTGTTTTGACATAAGTCAAAACAATATACTAAAAAATTGTAGGTCTTGAAAAGTCCTACAGAAAAGTTCTGAATAGTATATATCTATCTTCTAAGTTACACTCGCAATATTTATTCTTATCTATACCTATAATAAAACTTAGTCAAATCGATGTGCGCGTTTCACGCAAAAAGTAATCCACCGATTTTAACTTAATTTTGTATAGTGATAAAACTTAGTGCTCGGGTCAACATTTAGAAATGAACGGTTCCCGTGGGATAGATGTGTTTGTGCTTTTCTAGAGGTGAACCCGAGCGAAGCGAGGGTGAGCCGCTAGTTTATTATAAAGGCTTACTAACTAAATTTACATGAAACATGAATTTAACATAATAATATTACCTACGCTATTTTTATATAAACTTAATATAAAAGTATGCACAGCTTTTTATAGAAATATTTTCTTTAAATTTTATGTATTTACGGGTATATAAGGAGCCATTTAAGTTGTACAACAAAAAAAAAACAAATAAGTTTCCCAAGCGAGCGTATTACCACTGGGCTACCACTGCCTGTCCCTATAGTATAGTATTTATAATATGTTTATCTTCTATCATATATATATATATATATATATATATATATATATCTTCTAGGAGACCAATGTGACATACTATCGAGATAAGTCTATGTCATACTCTCGCCCATTAACAATGAAGGATGAAGGATTTATTCGAATTTCTGCTTTGAGGAAGGAAGCCAAATCAATAAACAAAGTTTTGTTTTAGAAATAAGTTTATATTAGTAAGTATATTTTTATAATTATTATTCTTAACAGCGGATAATTTAAACACTTGTTAGTACGTAAAAGTAAAATACAGATTCCTCTGAATAGCGCGCTTTCAACGAAAAGGTTAACCTACAAATATTTTAAATGCAATCTTCTTTCACGTCTTTACTTTTTATGTCTTGAGCTTTGCAATTTGCTACGGTCGAGCTTTAAAGGAAATTAGAATTAAATATGAATACATATTTAATTGGATATATCTTTTGACTATTTAAAACTCTTAATAGTTCCTGAAAAATATACAATTAATAATTATAAATTTCAGTTCCATCTTAATTATTATGTGTTATTATGATTTCCTCTACTTTTAAGATAGGCAAAAATTAAAAAAAGAAGCAGATTCAATTAGATTATATCAAAAACGTAAAAAAGTAAAAAATATAATTTTTGGATTAGTCAAATGTTAAAAAAAACAATTTGAACAAACTTTAAAAACTAAGGAGGTGTTTAAATGAAGTACGACTTTTTTCGGTGTGTTTAACAACCTTTTTTTTTATCGTCGGGAAATGCATTTACGCACACCACCTGATCCCCCAGGTGGTGATGTAGGGCTCACCGGCTAGAAGAGCCGGTACTACCCACTAAAACCCGACATCCCTTCCCCCCCGCCTTAGTGGGACGCCGCAGGATCGCTTGTGCATAACTTCTACGGTGTTTAACAACCTGCTGCAGCCTTCTTTAAATAGGCATTCCTTGCTGCAGGTTTGTTTACGTTTGTTTGCGGTTTCCACTCTAGCATGTGTCGGTTCCATCAGCCATGAATGCATCTGGAGACATGCCCACCTATTTCCACTTCAACATGATAATTCGGAACACGATGTCAGTTACAGTAGTTCTCTTGCGAGTGACAATCATCAACCACTAATTCTCCATGGATTTATGTAATGCTGATCTGGCTATTCAATAATCAATCTATACTATAATATTATAAAGAGGTAAAGTTTGTGAGATTGTGAGTTTGTGACGTTGTAGGGGGTAATCTCTGGATCTATTGAGCCGATTTAGATGAAATTTGGTAAGAAGATAGTTCGAGACCCTGGGAAGGACATAGGACACTTTTTATCCCGGAAATCATCCCTTAAGGGGGTGAAAATGGGGATGAAAGTTATATTATAATATAATTAATTATATTATAATATAATTTAAGCTAAAAGAACTTTGGCCTTGAGAATCGTAGTATCTATTACCTAATAAAAATTTCATAAAAAAAACATAATATCTCTACGTGGTAAGTGTTAGCTCATATTTGGCCCAATATATCTGTATCGTGAAGGAATGCAACTAGCATTCTTCTTACTATTTCATACAGATATATACCTATATAGCCTGTATAAATATTTAGGTATGGACTTATTTTCATTGTTGTAAATATAATCTTATCGCATGTGTTACTTTATTGTTGACCCATACCAAGCGGTATTCAAAACATTTAAAGAAGGAGGTCGAAACTTGAGACCTACTTAATAACTGTTTTAGTATTTTTATTTCCAGTACAATTTCGGCATTTCAGTGTATTAAGGTACTACATTTTATACAAAGATATGTGTGTCACGCCAATTATAACGCATAGCAGAGATATAAAGCAAAGTGGACCATAGCTTTCTCCCGCCTGCACTAACAAGATTTTTAAAGCTATATACATATACAATTAATGACTAGCCCCCGGGCCCCACAGACAAGTTGATCAGACTATTTATTATGTTTTATATATACATGTATATATGTATGTTTGTTTCTCCTTCACATTGAAACGGCTGGACGAATTTGGATGATATTTAGTAGATTAGCGTCCGGCAATCCCGCTGGGTGCG
Source organism: Brenthis daphne (assembly GCA_947093115.1). NCBI lineage: Eukaryota > Metazoa > Arthropoda > Insecta > Lepidoptera > Nymphalidae > Brenthis > Brenthis daphne. The sequence continues at coordinate 20,896,816 of OX352472.1, read as the reverse complement.
AAGCTAAGAGACACACTGGAAGGTGGTCCACTTAGGTGGGCAATGTACCATGTGAATTGCTCCTGGTACTTCTCTGACAGCAGAGTGGATCATGGAAGCAATCCCTTGGCTGTCTGCTTCGACAGATCTGCCATCGAAACGTCGTCTTTGAATGCGGAGACGATTCTGCGACCATTTAACTGCTGACCATTTTAAGACGGGAGGGGTTCTGATGGGTTTTAATGAGTAGTACTGGTTTTTTAGCCGGTGAGTCCCACGTAAACACTTGTATATATACAGGTGGTATGCATAAATGAATTTCTCAATTATAAAAAAAACTAGGGACTAAAGTGAGCGAAGCCATGTATTTTATATTTCCAGTAATATTACACAACATCCTTTTTTTTTAAATTAATGCAAAAAAGGACATAGCATTTGTTTTTATTACTAATTAAAGATTGACATAAGTGCGTCAGCATGCAAGTAGGCATGGCACAGGAAACCGCCAATTAAGCCAATAGCGGACAGCAGTCAATGACCACGTGCACGGAATTAAATAAATACTTAGTTATATGTAATTAAAACCTACATAATTATGTAATGCTGATTCAATAATATTATTTTCACAGATTCACTTACCTTTTTCAAATTATTATTAGTGTGAAGAATTCACAATAATTTAAATATTTTTATTATATTTAAAATTTAATAGAAACTTTTTAATGAAGGATTAATGAAAAGTGTATTTTTATTAAAAAAACAATATACGAAATATAACACTAAATATATGGATTGTTTTTTTTTTGGAGTGCTGCTCTTGCATATTTTTAATTACATATAACTAAGTCGTATAAATTTTATTAATACACAATCATAACTTAGTTATATCATATTATGTCTATGACACTAATTAATGTGTTTAACAAGTAAAAAATAAGTAAAATTTTAAGAAATAGAAATAAAAAATCTTTTAATCATTAGAATAAAATCTTTATTAATAAAAAATAAATTACCATTTGTTATTTCCATTTTATTTTTAATTAAGTTTAGAGTATATTCAGTTTTAATCGTATATCATCTGATCTGGCGTGTGGTAGCTGTGTCCTTTTGCCTAAAATTGATAACAAATATATTTGTGGTTAATTTAAAAAAACTGCAAACTTAGGTTTATGGGGCCCAGAAACCGAATGATTTCTAGCTTATCAGCTTCTATTTATCAGCCCTGAGACAAATGGTAACCCCAGGCCAGAGCACACATAGAGAGCTTGATAGTCTTTATTATTAGTAATAAGTTATTTTGATAATAAAAATATAAAAAAGGAATTTGTTTTATTGGTTTTGTGGGTTTTGGTAGAGTGCAAATTATCTGAGTTCTATACAAAGTAGTTGTTGCAACCGCAAATACTACAATTTTATTTATAACTATAGGAATGTATGAACTTACCTGGCGAAACAAGTGTTACTAGTTAAATCATTCAAATCCTCCATAGTTTGAGGCATTCTTCGTCCCATAGTCTCTGGCAACACCAAAGCAATAAGAGATACAACGATACCTATCACTCCCACTATGATTAAAGATAGACCTTCCCATACTCGTTCCTGTAAGAGCAAATTATTTATTAGTTAAATTTATGAAAATAATTGTTTGAATTAGCCCGCGAATCCACGCTCATGATGAACAGGGTGGGGATAAAAGGTATTCTATGTGTATTGTGCGTGATATAGTGCGTGATGTGCCATGATACGTTATAATATCCCCATATATGTCCTTTGCATTTTCAATGATATCTAAAAGATAAGAAACAGACAGATTTTACTTTCAGATCACATATATAATACTAGGTACTCGCCCTCGTTTCGCTTCGGGTTCGTCCCTGGACAAAAACAAATCTATCCCACGGAAAACGTACATTTTTCCGAATAAAAAGTAACCTATGTGCTGTTCCATACTATAATCTATCTCTGTGCCAAATTTCATATAAATCCATTCAGCCGTTTCTGGAGTGACAGAGTAACATCCGACCATCCATCCTCACAAACTTTCACATTTATAATATTAGTATAGATAACATTAATATAATCAGCCGTGAGACAAAATATAAGCAAGCAGAAAAAAGGTTCTTTCATATAACAGTTTCAATAAGTGCAGCTCACCCTCGCTTCGCGCTTTTCAACCGACTTCAAAAAGGAGGAGGTTCTCAATTCGACTGTATTTTTTTTTTATGTTTGTTACCTCAGAACTTCGTCATTTATTAACCGATTTGGACAATTTTTTTTGTTTGAAAGGGTATACTTCCAGATTGGTCCCATTTAAATTTCAAAAAAAAATATCACCCTAAGGGTGGAAAAATAGCTAATAATGAATTTAACCTACTTCTAATTGTCATATTGACTTGAAACTTTGCAAGTGTTTCTATTTCCGTTGATAGTACAGTGGTTCGGTATTGCTGACCTGATCTGATGGTAAGGCCAGAAGGCGGATAGGTGGAACTCTTCAACGATAAATAGTAGATACTTCGAGTTTGGGCTTATTTTGTTTGGTTTGACAAGCCTAACACTTTAGAATTCTTACTTTGCTACTACTGTCTACACTAAAAAGGGAAAAATAAAAACTTTTTAACAAAAAAATAAAAACCGACTTCAAACAAAAGCACTAAAAAGTAAAAAATAACTGATTGGTAGTTTTCATTTACTATACATACCTAATCAAATATTTTCGAAGTCGGTGTGCTTTGCTTTGTATGGGCTGGCATCGATTTCAAAAATATTTGATTAGGTATGTATTTAATAGGTAGGCTTTAATTACTTAGCCAAAGCACACCGACTTCGAAAATATTTGATTAGGTATGTATAGTAAATGAAAACTACCAATCAGTTATTTTTTACTTTTTAGTGCTTTTGTTTGAAGTCGGTTTTTATTTTTTTGTTAATTTCAGGATAAAAACTACCTATGCGTTATACCAGACTATAATCTATCTCTGTGCCAAATTTCATGCAGATCCGCTCAGCCGTTCTGGCGGGAAAGAGTAACAACATCCATACATCCGTACTTACAAACTTTCACAACGATATTATGTATAACAAAATTCTAACTGAGTCGAATCTGTACAATATATATATTTTTTGAAAATCTTATTGAAATAGTCATTATTGTGGATACAGACCGGATTTCTAGTTTTTAGAGTTTTTGTCTGTCTGGGAACAAATCACGAGAAAACCACTGGATGGATTTTAATGAAATTTGGTATTATGATAGCTGGTTATCCGAGTCAACATATAGGATACTTTTTACTGCGGGAAAATATCTCATCTCTAAAAAATCTATACTGACCGTTAAAATGTAGATAGATAGATAGATAGATAGATGCTTTATTGTACACCACAAAGAAATATACAAAAAGTAGATATAAGCAATAGATGATGCACAGCAGGCGGCCTTATCGCTATAAGCGATCTCTTCCAGGCAACCCTAGGGCGTAGGAGAAATTATATGAAATGGTAGGCGGTGTACTTAATACACACAATTGCATATCTTAAATACAGACATGCATAAATACATATATACATACATACATACATACATACATACACACACATACATACATACATACATGCCCAAGTATAACATAAAGATGTTTTCAACGTTACTATTTGTAAAAGCTATTATGATAACAAACTCTTTAATCAAATGTGACTCACAGAGTAAATAATAAAGGGCGAGACAGTGATAGCAGCAAACGCGCTGATGTGGACGAAGGAGGCACCAAAGCCTCGTACAGGCGTCGGCATGAGCTCTGGTGTCCATTGTATGATCGTACCGTACGCCATGTTGATGAAGAATCGTACTATCACAGCTAATGTTACTGATGCTACACCTAATATATTATACAATATTATATATTAAGATAGCTTAGGTTTACCACAATCTTCTAATCTATACAGTCTAGACCAGCGGTTGCCAAAAATGAAGACATAAAGCCTGCTAGACATGAAGCGTAATTTTAGTACTATTATAAATAAATACGTGAAAAAAAAATTCATTACATTAAATAGTTATATTTTTGGTAGGTACAATAAAAAATATTATAAGTTTTAATATTTTTCATTTATGATTTGTTCTTTCAAGTCAAACAAGATAGTATTCTAACTACAACGCCATCAGCATCGAAATGGGGCTCCATTAAAAAATTATGATCAATTACAGTTCTGTGGCCAAAAAAATTGGGAACTACTGATCTAGATAATTTAGAGTCTAGACACAAGACTACGGCATAGTACGGGGGAGTCACCCCCGAGAGGCGCCTGACTGTCATATTTACTTTTACATGTCAGTTGGGAAATGGCTTTAGGGTTGACGAGTATAACTATAACTTACTACGAGATGACACTAAATGCTTTAGCTTTGAAACCGTATTGGTAACCCTTGCATTTGACATCTTTTAGATTGAAATGAATGGATAATCGCCTACTGTATGTTCATACTGTGGTTTTAATAAAATGCATTTGGTGACATCAGCCCCACCACTTATATATAATGGCTGTTTGATAGGACGGTAAGCTTTTACGTGGTAAAACTCTCAGAGAGATAACTAAAATAGATGTCACTATATTTCAACTTAACAGTATTCAGTAGCTTTCTATCGGCAGATTACGATAAAAAGGTAATTTGAAAAAAATTAACAATAAAATACCTCGTGGAATGAATGCAGTAACTAATGAAAGTATTCCAGAAATCATCATCGGACCCATCACCATCCATCTACGGCCAAATCTATAACATAAAATATTTACATTGTGATGCGTTCATGGGTTTAAAGTTTTAAGAATTGCAAAGTTTTTAAAACAAACCAAAAAATTACATTACCTGTCTAAAAGCAGTACCAAGATTATAATAGAAGGTATCTCTGTAGCCGAAGTTACAGTAAAAGTCAGGAAGAAGTCTAAGCCAAGGTTCTCCGAGAGTCTGATGATGCCATCAAAAACTACTGCCACACCCATAAATGTGATGATCAGAAATATAATCATGACTCGTAATGATGGTTCCCTAAAGAGAGCTAGCACACCTTGTTCTTTCTCTTTGGTGTTTGAAGCAACATCCTTGAAGAGATTGTTGAAATTAGACATCAAAAATAATTACTTATTTAGATAAAAACTAATAATCTTTGATAGTTTCGAGAATATCGATATACGTACATATTATAAAATTATTAAAAATCTAAATGGCTTACAATAAATTCATCAAGTACATCTTTTGGTATTTTGGTTTTGTTTATTTTTTCAAATCTCTTGAGAACTCGCACTGCTTTGTCTACTTTTCCTTTACTTACTAACCACCTAAAAAGTGAAAAATTCTGTATAAATATTATAAATATGAAAGTTTGTGAGTTTATATGGATGTTTGTTACTTTTTCACGGCAGAACGGCTGAACGGATCTGGATGAATTTGGCACAGAGATAGATTATGGTCTGGAATAACACATAGGCTACTAAAACCACCTAAAAAGTGAAAAAATATATCTATATTATACATAATATATGTAATTACTACATAAGATTTTTAACAAAACCACTATTCTAAAACGATATTCATTGTAATGCATATTTATGCATATATATATTTTTATAAATATGTATTGCATATTTTAAATTTAGCCTAATAAGACTGACTGACACTCTGGGTTCAATTCTCTATCTGAATATATCATTTTAAATTGGTTATAAATATCTTTTACTTTGATTGTTTTTTTTACTTTCACTTTTACTCTGATTTGATTTTAACAAAAAAATACTAAATACAAGAAGTGTAAGCATTATCTTGTTTATATAAGTATAATCTTACATTCCACGGGTTATGGAGAGCTGAGTTTGTAACGAATAAACTCAAAAACTACTGGACCGATTTTGATGAAATTTTATAAGAAGATAGTTTGAGACCCTGGAAAGAACATAGAATATTTTTATTCCAGAAATCACCCCTTAAAGGGGTGAAAATTTGTTTGGGGAATCAACCTAGGGGCAAACCCGAGCGAAGCGAGATTGAGTCGCTAGTCTTTAGTATAGAAAATCTTCAAATAGGTTAATGGGAACCACTGTAATAAAGAAACATTAGACATTACAAACCATAACCTACCTTGCACTCTCCGGGACGATTAAAGGAGCAACAAGTACCAGAAGCATGGGTAAAGACATGGCAAGTGATAATTTCTTCCAATCAGATATCCACAGTGCGATCCATGGCAATACTAAACAACCTCCGCCAAAATACGTTGCTATTGACATATTCGCCACAAACGAACGATATTTTAGACCCACATACTCTAAAACTGATAATCATTAGTTAATAATAAATTATCATAATTTATTATATGGGTTTTGGAATAACATTTGACGACACGTTTAACTCAGTTTGTAGTGCTAGCCAGCGGTCGTGGGTTCGAATCCCGCTGGGGACATTCATTTGTACTTCAATGTTTGTACTCCAGTCATGGGTGTTTATATTTATTATATGTATGTATTTAAAGTTATATATGTGTAGTATATCAACGGTATCCATAACACAAACCTCGTAGCTTACCATGGAACTAGATGGTGCTGTTTAGTAACGTCCCAAAATATTTATTTATTTATATGGGTTGCCTAAGGAAGCACCCGAGTAGTACTGCAGTCATAATAAAGAAGGCCCTAACTAACAATTTGGTCAACAATGACTTAAATGTAGATTCGGAATCAGCAAAAAAAAACATGCTACTTGATAGTCTTACTCATAAAGCTCTAAGTCTTATGAATCCGGAGATATCATATCCATTTTCATCGTAACTACATCAAAACTATTACTAAGTACTAAGACAAAACTTCGAAACTAACTTTAACGAAGTTGCGGCCTTCTTTTTTATGACGGCAGAATGTGAGTCGCTAGGTACCGTAATATCTCTACAATATTTTAAATAAAACTATCTTTTCGGATTTTTTCGCGAATTTATTTAGATTTTTGGTTCCCGACGTTTCGAATGCTTTACAGCAATCATGGTCACGGGAGATACTGAGGTGTTAGATGTCTCTAAGGTATTATATAGTTGTTACAGACAGCCTACCCACAAATAACAAAATGAATTCAAAAAATTGAAAAATGCCACTAAAGTACCTTACAATATTTTAACTTTTAACTTTAAACATTTTTATATAATTTTAATTAGCTTTATAATTGAGTCAAGTATTCGCGTAAATCTAAGAAAGTATTATCTCTACAATAGTGGGTTTTTTTGAGAAATTAGAGGCACTTACTAATTATGTAAATCATCAAGAAGCAGCTGTCACAAGACATGCCGACGAGGAATCTGCACATTGCGAAGTCCCAGAAACCATTGGTGAATATTGTGCAAACTCCACCAACACAGCCCACAACATTAGCCACTGTATAATAGAAAATCATTTTAAAATTATAAGAATACTAATATGTATAAATAAAATATTTTAAAATAAGAAAGCTACGAGTAAATGCAATAACTAAATTATATACATAATATATATACTCTATGTATGTACATGATTAAGTAATGAGTCAGTCATTTCAGTAAGCTTATAAGTCATATGTTACTGAGATGATCTCCCGAGTAAAAGTGTTCTGTGGAGATGACCAACAAGATTTACTTGTACACCGAAATTCATTAGGAACTAACAATAGCACTCTATAGTCAGTTATTAGATAAATAAGCAAATAATCTTTAAAATAGGTAAATCTCGCGATAAGTTTTTATATCATATAAATTGTGTAATGTAATAAAGTGTTGGGTTTGATTTCACTTAAAGTTTATTTTCTTCCTTTTAGAGCATTTAAATAAAGGCTTGTTTTCAAAAATGTTTTTTTTAATATTAATTATAAAGAAGCTGGTTACTGCTTACTAAGCTAACTACTAACATACGAGTAGATGACACAGTGCTCATTTTCCAGGCCATGCATTGAGTTCAAAGTCAACGTGATACCGAAACATACTCATATCCATACATATATGTAGAATATGTTATATCTATGTAATACTAATACTAATGTGTAAAAGCAGCAAGTTGTAACTACCTATAATTAAAACTGCAATTATCATGATAAAGCATATGTAACCTAGGTTTAAGTATTATAATATTGTAACTTTTGTTGGTAGTTCAAGAAATAAATAAATAGAAATAAATAAATAGAAATAAATAAATAAATAAAGTAAATACACTTACGAATGAGAACAGGTAGTCTTCCATACTTGTCAGCTAATATACCGTACACAATACCTCCAGCGATCGCGCCGAAGAATGCAATTGTTTGGGCCCAAGGAACTAGACTTGCTCTATCACAAATCCATTCTCGCTTTGAAATAATAATAAAAATCATTATGAAAATATTAAGACATACTTATCTAAGTTAATCAATAATTAATTATCTTATAATTTCGTGTATCTCGGAAACGGCTTTAACGATTTGAATGAATTTTTGTATTTAGATAAGGTTTTGCTTTTATCTAGACATATAATAAAATTGTAACTAAGCCGTTAAATAATTTTTGGAAAATCTTATTGAAATAAACATTGTATCGATACAGAGTCCGAATCTATAGTTTTTAGAATTTTTGTCTGTCTGTCTGTTACCGCATCACGAGAAAACCACTAGACAGATTTTGATGAAATTTGGTATGATGTTATCTGGATATCCGGGTCAACATATAGGATACTTTTTATTGCGGAAAAATATTTCATTTCTGAGAAAAAATACAAAAACTGCATTGTAAGAGTATACTAATATGTAAAACCTAAGAATTTGGATTAGGTCACCAAAACGCGGGCGGAGCCGCGGGCAATGCTAGACTTTCTATATAGGTGCCTTTTCTGGAGAAAAACCGCAATTTTTATATACTATCCGAAAAACACCGAGCGAGGCTCGGTCGTCCAGAATCCAAGGAGAGTACCTATATATATATATATACTAGCGACTTACCCTCGCTCCTCTCGGATTCGTCTTTAGCTTAGACCACCCTTATCACTTAGGGGTATAAAAATAGTTTAAGTCCTATTCTCAAACCTACTAAATATACAAACAAAATTTCATAAGAATCGGTCAAGCCGTTTCGGAGCAGTTTTGTTTCAAACACTGTGACACGAGAATGTTATATATTAGATATAACAGGACAACAGGCTCAATTGTTTTGTTTACAAATAGGTATTCACTACTCGTATGATACATATTAATCGATGTTACATAAATGTAAATAAAATATTTAAGCATTTACCGATCGTAATGAAAGAGATATGTCTCCCTTATAAAAAAATCGCTGAAAAATATTTGTATTATACTTACAAGCTAAGTAAGCTAAATCAACTTAGCAAGACTCGGGGCAAATATAAAACATGTACATACGAGTATGTCTCCGACTGCATAAGACCTTCCATAATTCCTTCGTCAATTTGTTCGTATCCTTTTAGTTCGCTTTTTACGCAGGTCGTTATTTTTTTATAATTCAATCTTTTATTACTAGTTTTTTATTCATACAGTATAGTATTATTATGTTTCTGGTAATAAGTACAAAGGAGGGTGATGTGTTTGATTTGTGTATGTAAATGTATGTCCGATCCAATATTCCCTTATAATTGTTAAGTGGCTGAACAGATTTTGATGAATTACAATTCGATAGATTCGTTTTGAGCGATATATTAAAATCATAAAAAAAAACAAAATGGCGCATTTCAACCTCAAAGGGCGTTTTAAATTTTGCTTTATTCCAGACCTATCGAGTATTAATGTCTCGACAGCTATTTTGGCTTACCTCATTAACAATCGTCGAATACGGTATATCCTCAAAGAGAAAGTCCCAACCATTCTGGCAGGGAATGATAGGTGTGCCGATATCAGGAGGTTCCAGCGTTTTCAAAACTTGAGTCCAGTTTGCGTCAAACATGTTACAGTGATCATATTCGGCGTCCGATGTTTTTGGAATGGATAGAGTCCGTCTGGAGTATTAAAAATATATTCAAAATTAATTTTATCTAATTAGAGTATTTACACGTTTTAGGCGACCTAAAAACTGGTTTGTTCGTAAAAGAAGCATGAAAATGAAATAAATATTACACTAATAAACGTGGCTTTATTTGAGAAAAAATTAACTACTTGTTTTTACTGATAAATCTAGTAAGTAACTTAATAAATATAATTTGTTTTTAATCTTTTGCTTAAGGCGGCAAAGTTTGCTGGAATAAAAACCTATATATATATATATATATATATATATATATATATATAACCTATGTATATATATATATATATATAAGTATATTATACAACTAAGTAACTCTTATAAAAACTGTACATCTAAAAAGCAAGAATTTGAATAACAGTTAATATTGCCAACAAAAAAACTTTTTTTCTTGCACAAAATGCCTCACCGTTCTGAATTTACTTATAATTAAAAAAATGTAGGATAAATTACGTCCAATACCTTAAATCTAAGCTAAGTCCTTCTAACTCAGGCACTCGACACCAATGTTCCTGAGGGGTGGCTGTTAAGAACATTTGTCCGAAATATACAAATGCCCACACAAAACCGAACGGCATCATTGTGAAAAACAGAAGCCATTGATAGAGACTGAACTCGCCGACGTGTTTTATAATATTTTCCAATTTCATCCCAATATCGTCATCATCGTCAATTTTATTTTTCTAAAAAAAACTTATTTTAAAGTTTAGAATTTTTAAGCATGTTAGTTGAAATATGTATTTTACCATTGATTCATAATAGAAATTAGAGATGGTCGATGAAAGGTGACTTAAATTTGTTGATTTAACAAGGTAACTGTTCTAGCGCAGTCTTGCACGTGATTTTTAATGAGTCACAGAACTAGGTAAAATTCTGATATATTAGTTACATTTAACATGACTGCACCGGGTAATCACATGGATGGTAGAATATTTTTTGGAATAAATATTTATTTATTTGTAAAAAGCACACTTACAACATACATATGAAACATTTTCAATTTAATTAATGTAATAATAATGTACCTTATATGTATGTCAATTATAAGTGTACATTGCATTTAAATATTCATGTAATATATATATATATATATTTTTAGTCTAAGCATGCCATTAGACAAAAGTCATAATCAATACGTTGAACAGATTATTGAGATGAATGGGTCTACTCGATTATAACTATAATCTCACTAATATCGATGTAATTAGGCATGATGAATTAGAGCAACTAAGCCCCAACTACGACCTTTCTATCCCCTTCCCTTCAAATCAAATCAAATTCGATAGCCAAGAGATGTCTTTGTTTTTACTTGGCTAAGCTACACCAGCCTTATTTACTACGTTACTAGTATAAAAAATTCAAAACGAAATACATACTATATCAAGAGCTTCCATCTTTTAGAAAAAATAATTCCAAAAAATTACGATATTTTCTAAACACGATATAACATCAAACAATATAGGAAATTCAGACTCAGCTCACGTGACTGACTTTTATCTTGTAATTTATTAGCGCTGTTAGATAATCTAAGTATATAATGGAATAAAAATGAATTTTCCAACCTTTATTAAAAAAAAATTCAAAATATCGATTATAAGCTTCATTACATTTATTGTGATGTGATACCGATGTAGTCATATACATATTTTATAACTCATGCAAAAATTAAATAATTTACATCAAATTCCGCGAATCGCAATAAATTATTTAAGATCGCATTTCGATTGTTAATTTTACATTTTATCTGAGTTCTGACACTAAATGCTTGTTTTAAAGTATGTTGGTCAAATATAAAAAAAAAATCTTTGTGAATACAAAAACTTTTGAACCTTTCAATTCATTTTAATCTAGCTCTGCACTCATGGACAAATTGTAGTAGATGTAAAAATAAAAAAAAAATACATTTAAAAAAACTGTGGGTAGTAAATACATATACATATATATGTACGGATCAAATGGGATTAGGCAAATTCCTACTACGAAAGCCATCCCCATTGAATTTTGGGGTTACAATCCCTAATTAATTATACTACGTATTACTTCTCATAATTATAAATCAGCATACATACTGACCTCTTGATTTTCCGTTTTCACATTTACATTGTCCACGTCCATTCTAAAATCTTTATTATATAAACACGTGTCACTACTACTACAACTACTACAATAACGTGACTAGTAAACTGCTAAAAATTAAATAATGATTAATTATTATCGTATCTTTAGAAGATCATTTTTTTCATTTTGATAATGTTATCTAATAATTAATTTTAGTATGCTATCTACATATATATAAAAATCAATTGTTCGTTAGTCTCTCTAAAACTCAAAAAGTGATGGACCGATTTAAATAATTCTTTTTTTGTTTTGTTAGGAGTGTGTCCGGGGTGGTTTAAGTATAAAAAAATATATAGGAAAACCCCAAAAAAAAAGAGCTGGAAAATCGCAAAATTCAGAGTATCTACAGTTTATCTATTATTTACTAATTGGGATGAACCCGAGCGTCATAGTACCTATCACCTAATAAAAAATTAATAAAAAATATAACATCATTACGTGGCAATGTTGGCTCATATATGGCCCAATATATCACTATTGCGATTTAGTGAAGGAATGCAGCTAGTGTTCTTCTAATTATTCCATACAGATAATAATGATGATGATGATGACCTTTATAAATATTTAAGTATGGACTGACGTGAACACACTTGGTCCTGCGTTTCTCCAGCGTAAGTATTTCTTCCCGGAAGTGAGAGTCTGGAAGGCTGTGAAAATACTCTATCAATTTTTTAAATGAATGCGAAGCCTTTCCCAAAAGCAAATATCTTTAAGTTTGGGAACAGATTGGAAGTCTGAGAATACCAAATCAGGAGAATAGGGGGGACGGCCGAGCAAATCGCGCCCCAAATCTGCAGTTTTCCCATCGCCAATGCATTTATGAGCCGGTGCGATGTCCTGGTGAAAGGTTATTTTTTCTTCTTCAAATCAGGCCTCCTCTCACGAATTTAGGCATCCAGCTGGTCAAAAAGCTTGGGAGTAATATTTGCCTGTAATTGTTGTGCTTTTTTCAAGATAATCAACAGGATCCCTTTTGCATCCCAAAACACACTGGCAATGACCTTTCCGGCAGATGAGATGGACTTCGCCGTCTTTGGTGATGAATTCTCGGATTACACCCACTGCTTTGACTGCTCTTTCGTTTCTGGCGTATAGTGGTAGAACCATGTCTTATCCATAGTGATTAATCGCCGCACAAAATTGATTGAATCGGTCCAAACATGGCCGCTAATATTTTTTGCCCGATTGCTTTTGATCGGCATTTAGCAAATGCGGCACCCATATTGCGCAGAGCTTTCGAATCCCTAATTCTTTGTGCAAGATGTTTCACACTCTTTCTTACGAAATATCCATGGCCTTAGCTATCTCTCTCATCTTCACTCGCCTATAGTTCAATACGATATCGTGCACTTTTTCGATAGTTTCAGGTGTAGTAGCGGTTTTTGGCCGTCCTTGACGTGAGTCATCTTCGAAGGATGTGCCACCACGCTGACATTTACTGACTGTTCACTTTTTAACGGTTGACATTGAAGGAGTCCCCGTAAGCTTTTATCAACTTCGAATTAATTTCCTTAGGGCTTAACGCATCCAAAACAAAGAATTTCATGACTCTACTTGTCTACTGCAAATGTTCATGTAAACAAACTACTTGAGAGAACAAGTTGAAACTTACCATACGAACTAATAATATAATACGTAGGCGGGAAACACTTTTTGATGATTAGAACAACATCTCTGTGTCAGGCCGAGAACTTTTCACCTTACCCTAGTAAATTGACCTGTCTGTTGACCCATACCAAGCGGTATTCAAAACATTTAAGGAAGGAGATCGAGACTCGAGACCTACTTATAATAAATAACTGATTTATTATTTTTACTTCCAGTCCAATTTCGGCATTTTAGTATATCAAGGTATGACACTTTATGCATAGATGTGTGTGCCACGCCAATAACGCCTAGCAGAGAAATAAAGCAAAGTGGACCATAGCTTTCTCCCGTTTGCACTAACAAAATTCTTAATTCCATATACATATTTTTTAATAACTTACCACGTTGATCAAACTATTATATGTTTTATATATACATGTGTCTGTGAGTATGTATGTTTGTTTCTTTCGTTCCCATTTTCACCCCCTTAAGAGATGCTTTCCGGGATAAAAAGTATCCTATGTCCTTTCCAGGCTCTCAAACTATCTTATTACCATATTTCATCTAAATCGGTTCAGTAGATCCAGAGGTTACACCCTGCAATGTCACAAACTCACAAACTTTACCTCTTTATAATATTAGTATAGATTAAATATTGACATAAGTGCGTCAACATGCAAGTAGGCATGGCACAGGAAACCGCCAATTATGCCAATAGCGGACAGCAGTCAATGACCACGTGCACGGAATGAAATAAAAACTTAGGGAGCATCCATGAATTACGTGAGACAATTTTGGCGATTTTTCGACCACCAACCACCACCTTATCCCCCACGCGAGATTGAAGAAGGTTTTGCTCGACCCCCTCCCTCCTTAAACGCCTCACGTAATTAATAGATGCTCCCTTAAATATATGTAATTAAAACGTACATAATTATGTAATGCTGATTCAATAATATTATTTTCACAGATTCACCTTTTTAAATTAATTACATCATATAAGTAGTATAAATTATGTTAATACACAATCATAACTTACATATGTCATATTATGTTTATTACGCTCAATAATGTGTGTAACACGTAAAAAATAAGTAAAATTAAAAAAAAATTGAAATAAAAAAACTTATAATCATTAGAATAAAATATTTATTAATAAAAAATAAATTACCATTAATTGTTATTTCCTTTTTATTTTTAATTAAGTTTAGAGTATATTCAGTTTTAATCGTGTATCATCTGATCCGGCGTGTGGTAGCTGTGTCCTTTTGCCTAAAATTAATAACAAATATACTTATTTGTGGTTAATTTAAAAAAACTGCAAACTTAGGTTCATGGGGCCCAGAAACCGAATGTTTTCTAACTTATCAGCTTCTATTTATCAGCCCTGAGACAAATGGTTACCCCAAGCCAGAGCACACATAGAGAGCTTGATGGTATTTATCATTAATAATTTTGTTTTTGCTGCTATGTTATCATAGTATTATTCCATGTAAAACATAACATGTAAAAAATACAAGCCTCGCAACGCAATTGTTCTACCGTAAAAAGTTTTGAGATCTAATTTAATAAAAATAAAAATAGAATGACTTAACTATCGCACACTACAAATAACAAAATTTCCCTAATATTAGCGTTCTGAGCGCATTATTTATATTTGTGTATGCATAAAT
The DNA here is from genome assembly GCA_947093115.1 of Brenthis daphne. Classification (NCBI taxonomy): domain Eukaryota; kingdom Metazoa; phylum Arthropoda; class Insecta; order Lepidoptera; family Nymphalidae; genus Brenthis; species Brenthis daphne. The sequence continues at coordinate 20,881,452 of OX352472.1, read as the reverse complement.
TTAATATTTTCTTTGATCATGCATAATTTAGCTAATTGTAAACCATCCAAGTAATCCCACATTATTTGAGAACATCCCAATCCACACCTTATGGTGGTATAATAATTTTCAAAGTTATTTTGGAAAAATAAAATAAAACAGAAATTTAATCTATTGGTTATCTGGGCTTTGGTACATTGCAAATTATCTGAGCCATATACAAAGTAGTTGTTGCAACCACAAATACTATAATTTTATTTATATCTATAGAAATGTATAAACTTACCTGGCGAAACAAGTGTTACTAGTTAAATCATTCAAATCCTCCATAGTTTGAGGCATTCTTCGTCCCTTAGTCTCTGGCAACACCAGAGCAATAAGAGATACAACGACACCTATCACTCCCACTATGATTAAAGATAGACCTTCCCATACTCGATCCTGTAAGAGCAAATTATTTATTGGTTAAATTTATGACACTAATAAAATACGTCTTATTACTAAATATACTAATAATCCGTATTCTTATCTAATATTTATAAATGTGAAAGTTTGTGAGTATGTATGGATGTTTGTTACTCTTTCAAGTCAGAACGGCTTAACGGATCTGGATGAAGTTTGGTACAAAGATAGAGTGTAGTCTGAAATAGCACATAGGCTACTTTTTATCCCGGAAAAATGTACGATTCCCGTAGGATTGGTTTGTTTTTGCCTTCCTAGAATCGAACCCGAGCGAAGCGATGATAAGCCAGTAGTGGTAAAATAAAATAATAATGTTTGAATTAGCCCGCGACTCCACGCTCATGATAAGCAAAGTGGAGGTAAAAGGTAGTCTATAATATCCCACTCTATGTCCTCTCCAATATTCAATGCTATCTAAAAGGTGACAAATAGACAGAGTTTACTTTCACATATTATATAATATTAGCCACTCCATCTCGCTTTGCTTCGGGTTCATCCCTAGACAATGTCAAATCTATCCCACGGGAACTGTACACTTTTCCGGATAAAAAGTAACCTATGTGCTATTCCAGACTATAATATGTCTCTGTGCTAAATTTCATCCAGTCCAGCCATTTCTGGCATGACAGAATAACATTCACCCTCACAAACTTTTACATCTATAAAATATTATAAAGAGGTAAAGTTAGTGAGTTTGTGATGCTGTAAGGGGTAATCTCTGGATCTACTGAACCGATTAAGATGAAATTTGGTAAGAAAATAGTTTGAGACCCTGGAAAGGATTTAGGATACTTTTTATCCCAGAAATCATCCCTTAAGGGGGTGAAAATAGGGAAGATAATTTATATTTGGAAACAAGCCAGGGACGAACCGGAGTTTAGCGAGGATGAATCGGTAGTTTATTACTAAATAGATCAATACATTAATAAAATTCTAACTGAATCGAATGTACACATTAAATATTTTTTTGGAAAATCTTATTATTATCGATACAGAGACTGAATCTATAGTTTTTCGAATTTTGTCTGTCTGTATGTTTGGGAACGCATCACGACATAACCACTAGACGGATTTTGATGAAATTTGGTACGATGATAGCTGGTTATCCGGGTCAACATATAGTATACTTTTGACTGCTGGAAAATATATCACCTCTGAGAAATCTATGCTGATCGTTAAAACGTACCTGACCCAAGTATAACATAAAGACGTTTTCACCATTTCTGTTTTAAAATGTTATTATGATAACCAAAATCTTAAATCAAAAGTGACTTACAGAGTAAATAATAAACGGCGAGAAAGTGATAGCAATAAATGCACTGGTGTGGACGAAGGAGGCGCCAAAGCCTCGTACAGGCGTCGGAATGAGCTCTGGTGTCCATTGTATGATCGTACCGAACGCCATGTTGTTGAAGAATCGTACTATCACAGCTAATGTTACTGATGCTACACCTAACAGTATATTTTATCATTAGTATACTTAGATTTACCACAGTCTATGTGCTATTTATGTCAAAAAAATTCATTCATCATATTAAATAGTTATATTTTTGATACATTAAATATTATTATAAGTATTAATATTTTTCATTTATGATTTGTTTTTTCAAGTCCAAGAAGAAGATATTCTAACCACGAGTATAATACAATCAGTATCAAAATGGAGATCCGTTAAACAATAATGAACAATTAGGGTTCCGTGGCCAAAAAAAATTGGAAACCACTGATCTAGTCAGTCTAAAGTCTAGACACTAGACTACGCAATCGTGCAAGAGAGTCACGAGTGAGGGGCACCCGACTGTCATATTGACATTTATTTGTCAGTCGGGAAATGGCTTTAGGGTTGACGGGTATAACTATAACTTGCCACGAGATGACACTAAATACTTTAGCTTTGAAACCGTTCGCCATGATATTATTGGTGACCCTTGCATTTGATATCATTTAGGTTGAAATAAATGGATAATCGCCTACTGTATGGATTTTCATACTGTGGTTTTAATAAAATGCATTTGGTGACATCAGCACCACCACTTATATATATTGGCTGTTTGACAGGACGGTAAGCTTTCACGTGATAAAGCTCTCAGAGAGATAACTAAAATAGATGCAACTAAATTTCAATTGTACAGTATTCAGTAGCTTTCTATTAGCAAATTATTGGTTCTTTTATTGTTAACACTAAAACTCGTCAATTGCTACTAAATAAAAAAAAATCGATTAACAGAGGAGAAAAAGGTGCTGAACTGTTTTGTCTTTGCCTATTTATATATAGATCAATTAGTACGAAAAAGGTATTTTGAGTATAATTAACTATAAAATACCTCGTGGAATGAATGCAGTGACAAATGATAGTATTGCAGAAATCATCATCGGACCCATCACCATCCATCTACGGCCAAATCTATAACATTAAAAAAAATTACTTAACAGATATAATTAAAGACTTAAGACCAAATTACAGTTTTGTTTTTAATATAATCTTCGAAATATTTGTTTTTGAGTTATAAATAAATAAATATGTTGGGACATTTACAGTTATAAGATTTTGTTACACCAAAGTCAAGAAATATCACAGGATTTTCAGAAAACACATTGGTAGTTGACGTCCAAAAAATGTTGCCTGAAAAGTTATATTATATTTAATGTGAGATTTAATAAATGACTTAGATTGTGATGATTTCATGTGCTTAAAGTTTTAAAAATTGCAAGATGTTTAAAACAACCAAAATACTTACCTTTAAAACAAATATTACCTGTCTAAAAGTAGCACCAAGATTATAATAGAAGGTATCTCTGTAGCCGAAGTTACAGTAAAAGTCAGGAAGAAGTCTAAGCCAAGGTTCTCCGAGAGTCTGATGATGCCATCAAAAACTACTGCTACACCCATAAATGTGATGATCAGAAATATAATCATCACTCGTAATGATGGTTCTCTGAAGAGAGCTAGCACACCTTGTTCTTTCTCTTTGGTGTTTGAAGCCACATCCTGAAATTGGTGAAATTAGGCATGAAAAATAATTACTTATTTAAATAAAAACTAAAGTTTTTTTTAAATAAGTAATTTTTTTTCTTAGATGGTTTCTAGAATGTACATATGATAAAATTATTAAAAATCTAAAAAGCTTACAATAAATTCGTCAAGTACATCTTTTGGTATTTTGGTTTTGTTTATTTTTTCAAATTTCTTGAGAACTCGCACTGCTTTGTCTACTTTTCCTCTACTTACTAACCACCTAAAAAGTGAAAAATTCTGTATAAATATTATATTTATGTGAAAGTTTGTGAGTTTGTATGGATGTTTGTTACTTTTTTACGGCAGAACGGCTGAACGGATCTGGATGAATTTAGCAAAGAGATAGATTATAGTCTGGAATAACACATAGGCTACTTTTTATCCCGGAAAATACGCGGTTCCCGAGGGATAGATTTGTTTTTGTTCTTCTAGAGGTGAACCCGAGCGAAGCGAAGGTGAGACGCTAGTATATCTATATTAAACATAATATATGTTATTACTACACTAGATTTTTAACATAACCACAATTCTAAAACGACATTCATTTTAATGCACATTTATGTATATTTATTTAAAATATGTATTGCATATTTTAAATTTAGCCTAATAAGACTGACTGACACTCTTGGGTTCAATTCTCTCATAAGTATATCATTTTAAATTGACTATATCTTTCATTTCTAATTCGGTTATAACAAAAGAAACACTAAAGACAAGAAGTGTAAGTATTATCTTACATTCGACGGGTTATGGAAAACTGATTAAATTAAGGTATATACTTATGTACCTGTACCATAAAGTCCTACTTATATTATATTTTTAGTATCATAAATCTCAATTCCTCCCTTTTAGCGTCCTATAGCTGAGCACAGATGTTTCCTCAATGCGAAGAAGAATCGGGCCATATTGATATTTTTAGTAAAATCGACTAACGTCGCATTCCAACAACCTACTTTTTAGCAATAAGAATTTGCCATTTGTATGGAACGTTCTATAAAAAATCCTGTCTCTGATAAAGACTCTTGGAAATAAGAACCACTGTAATAAAGAAACATTAAACATTACAAACATAACTTACTTGGCACTCTCCGGGACGATAAAAGGAGTAACAAGTACCAGAAGCATGGGCAAAGCCATGGCAAGTGATAATATCTTCCAATCAGATATCCACAGTGCGATCCATGGTAGTACTAAACAACCTCCGCCAAAATACGTTGCTATTGACATATTCGCCACAAACGAACGATATTTTAGACCCACATACTCTAAAACTGATAATCATTCGTTAATAATAATATTTTATCATAATTTACGACGGGTTTTGGAATAAATAACATATGGATTGCTTATGGAGGTACCCGAGTAATGTGAGGCGCTAGTATCGTAATATTTCTACAGTAATAAATACTCTCTAAAATTTACGCAAATATTTGACACTTAAAATAAAACTATCTTTTCGGACAAAAAATTATTGTGGTTAGGCACCGTCTCTAAAAAGTATATAATGCCTTTGAAACCTCTAAAACCTTAGTCTTTCCCGTGATCATGATTGCTGTAAAGCATTCAATCAAAACGTTGGGAACCAAAAATTAAAATAAAACCGCGAAATAATCCAAAAAGATAGTTTTATTTAAAATTTCTACAGTAGTTAATTTTTTGAGAAATTAGAGGTACTTACCAATTATGTAAATCATCAAGAAGCAGCTGTCACAAGACATGCCGACGAGGAATCTGCACATTGCGAAGTCCCAGAAACCATTGGTGAATATTGTGCAAACTCCACCAACACAGCCCACAACATTAGCCACTATATAATAGAAAATTTTAAATTATAAGAATACTAATATGTATAAATAAAATATTTTAAAATAGCAAGCTACGAGTAAATGCAATAACTAAATTATGTACATCTATTTATACATAATATAACTGAGTCGAATTTATACATTATTTTTTTTGAAACCTTATTGAAATATTCATTATTATCGATACAGCCGAATCTATAGTTTTTAGAGATTTTGTCTATCTGCCTGTCTGTGTGCCTCACATAACGGGAAAACTGGACAGAATTTGATGAAATTTGGTATGATGATAGCTGGTGATCCTTTTTTTTTTTAACATTGGGAAATGCATTTACGCACGACGTGTGGGACTCACCGGCGTAATACAACCAGTACTACCCACTAAAACCCAACAAAACCTTCCCCCGTCTCAATGGGGTGTCGCAGGATCGCTTACGCATTCAACTACGACGCCCCAACGGCAGGTCTGCCGAAGCAGACCACCACAACCATGGGGTTGCTCCAAGGTCCACTCTGGTATCAGAGAAGTACCAGGAGCAACCCGCATGGTACACCGCCCCCCGAAGAGGAAGTGGGCAACCTTCCTGTGCGTTTCTTAGCTTCGCGCCCGGTTGGATTGCCGGGCACTGAGCCCCTCCACCACGACAAGGTGAACGCACGTTGGGGGGGGATAGCTGGTGATCCAGGTCAACATACAGAATACTTTTTATTGCGGGAAAATGTCTCATCTCTGGGAAATGTATAATAAACGTTAAAACGTAATAAAGTAGGTATACTATATGTATGTATGTACATGATCAAGTAATGAGTTAGTCATTTTAGTAAGCTGATAAGTCATATGTTACTGAGATGACCAACAAGACTTACCTACTTGTACATCGAAATTCATTAGGAACTAACAATAATACTCTTACTAATAATAGTCTACACTAATATTATAAAGAGAGAGAAATGTTTGTGAGATTGTGAGTTTGTGACGTTGTAGGGGGTAATCTCTGGATCTACTGAACCGATTTAGATGAAATTTGGTAAGAAGATAGTTTTTATCCCGGAAATCATCCCTTAAGGGCGTGAAAATGGGGATGAAAGTTTGTATGGGGATTCAAGCTAGGGACGAACCGGTGAGTCGCTAGTCTTAGATAAAGAAGCATATAATATTCAAAATAGGTAAATCTCACAAGCTTTTTTATCATATAAGTTGGGTAATGTAATAAATCATTGGGTTTCATTTAATTTAAAGTTTGTTTTAATCTTTTTAGAGCATTTTAATAAAAGCTTGTTTTCAAAAATGTGTTTTACTATTATTAATTTATTATAAAGAAGGTGGTTTAACGTTTCTGAAAGTTGTTAATACTATTAATTTCAGCGTTCCATTATGTAACTACAAGTACTAACATACGAGTAGGTGGCACAGTGCTCATTTTCCAGGCCATGCATTGAATTCAAAATCAACGTGATACCAAAACATACTCATACCCTATTTATATATATGTAGAATATGTTATATCTATGAAAGGTAAACCTTTATCCATTCTACCCTACGAGTTCCTTTATAGATTTATAGGTTGCCTGCAAGAGACCACTTTAAGTGAAAAGGCCGCCTTTACACTGAAATATATATATATATATACTAGCGACTCACCTTCGCTCCGCTCGGGTTCGTCCCTGGGGTGGGGTCTGGGAGGACCACCCTTATCCTTATCACTTAGGGGTATGAAAAATAGATAGTAGCCGATTCTCAGACCTACTGAATACGCATATAAAATTTGGTAAAAATCGGTAAAGCCGTTTCGGAGGAGTACGGTAACAAACATTGTGACATGGAAATTTTATATATAAGATAAAATATATATATATATATATATATATATGTATATATATTGTAAAGTACTGTATTGTTTTAAAATTGTACTTCTTTTTTGGTGTAATAAAGGATTAAATAAATAAATACACTTACGAATGAGAACAGGTAGTCTTCCATACTTGTCAGCTAATATACCGTACACAATACCTCCAGCGATCGCGCCGAAGAATGCAATTGTTTGAGCCCAAGGAACTAGATTTGCTCTATCACAAATCCATTCTCGCTTTAAAATAATAACAAAAATCATTATGAAAATATTAAGAAATTGTTATCTAAGTTAATAAATAATTAATTCATACCTAATTATATATTTGCGAAAGTAACTCTGTCTGTCTGTTACCGTTTCACGCTTAATCCGCTGAACCAATTTAGACGACATTTGGTTTGGTGATAGTTTGAGACCCTGGGAAGGACATAGGATAGTTTTTACCCAGGAAATGATCCCTTAAGGAGGTAAAAAGGGGGCTGGAACTTTATATGGGGAATCAATAAAATCAAATAAATATATATATACACACATAGATAGACTATATAGTCTATATATTCTATGTATTCCATACTAACCATCATAAGGTATCTAGGGAAGAACCCGAGCGAAGGTGAGTCATTAGTTATCTTTATTGTGTATCTCGGAAACGGCTTTAACGATTTGGATGAATTTTTGTATTTAGATAAGGTTTTGCTTTTTAAGTTTTTATTGATCTATAAAGATTAGATTAGCCTTTTCTGGGTAAGAACCGCAATTTTTGTACACTCTCCGAAAACCGTCGAGCGAGGCTCAATTGTCCAGGATCCAAGGACTGTACCTATACATACATACCTATATGTAACAGGACAACTGGCTCAAGTGTTTTGTTTACAAATAGGTACCTACTCACTACTCGTATAAATACATATTAGTAGATGTACATAATTGTAAGTAAAATATTGAATGTATGTCCGATACAACATTCCCTTATAATTGTGAAGCGGCTGAACTGATTATGATGAATTACAATTCATTAGATTCCTTTAAGTTTTGATTAAAATCATAAAAAAATTAAAATGGCGAATTTCAGATTTAAAGGGCGTTTTAAATGCTTTAATGCCTATGGAGTACTAATATCTCGAAAACTATTCTAACTTACCTCATTGACAATAGTGGAATACGGTATATCCTCAAAAAGAAAGTCCCAACCATTCTGGCAAGGAATGATTGGTGTGCCGATATCAGGAGGTTCCAGCGTTTCCAAAACTTGAGTCCAGTTTGCGTCAAACATGTTACAGTGATCATATTCGGCGTTCGATGTTTTTGGAATGGATAGAGACCGTCTGGAGTATTAAAAAATATATTCATAATAAATTTTAATTAGAGTGTTGTTGACACGTTTTGGGCGACCTTAAAGGAGATTATGTGTAAAGGAAGCATGAAAATGAAATAAATATTACACTAATAAACGAGGCTTTATTTGAGAAAAAAATATTTACTTGTTTTTAATGATAAATCTAGTAAGTAAATTAAATTTTAGTAAGTTTTCAAATTTTAGCTTAAAGCGGTAAAGTTTGCTGGAATAAAAAATCTAGGTATATTATAGAATTAAGTAACTCATATAAGAACTCCAAAAACCAAGAGTTTGAAGAATAGTTAATATTGCCAGCAAAAAAGCTTATTTACGTGCGCGAAAAGCATCATCGTTCTGAATTTACCTACTTATAACAAAAAAAATTATCAGAAATTACGACCAATACCTTAAATCTAAGCTAAGTCCTTCTAACTCAGGCACTCGACACCAATGTTCCTGAGGAGTGGCTGTTAAGAACATTTGTCCGAAATATGCAAATGCCCACACAAAACCGAACGGCATCATTGTGAAAAACAGAAACCATTGATAGAGACTGAACTCGCCGACATGTTTTATAATATTTTCCATTTTCATCCCAATATCGTCATCATTGTCAATTTTATTTTGCTAAAAAAACACCTCGTTTTAAAGTTCAGAATTTTCAGGCATGTTAGTTGAAATATACTATATTTTACCATTGATACATAATAGTGATGATCGATTAAAGATGACTTAAAGTATTTGTTATACAAGGCAATTGTTGTAGCGCAGTCTTGCACGTAATTTTTAATGACATTGCTGTACTCATTAAACTAGGTAAAATTCCGATATATTTGTTACATGACTGCACCGGAAAATTGCATGAATGCTAGAATGTTTTTTGGAACAAACATATACGGGTAAGTTTTGCGCAAAAGTCATAATGAATTGAATAAATGATTGGAATGAACAGGTCTGATCGAGTATACCTCCTTATAATCTCAAAAATTTCATTAATGTGGCATGATAAGTCAGACCGAAACTAAACTCCAACAACGACCCTTTTATCCCCTTCCCTTTGTCTTCATCCCCTTCCATGGCGAAGAGATACCTTTGTTTTTACGTGGCTAAGCTACACCAGCCTTATTTACAACGTTACTAGTATAAAAAATTCAAGACGAAGTACTACATCAAGAGCTTCCATCTTTTAGAAAAAATAATGCCCAAAAATTAAGATATTTTCGAAACACAATATTCCACAAACATTAAAAAAATCTGACTCAGCTCACGTGAGTGACTTTTATCTGGTAATTTATTAGCACTTTAGGTAATCTAGGTATATAATCCAATTTATATGGGTTTTCCAATCTTTTGTTAAAAGAATTTCTTTCAAGATATGAATATTTATATATAACTAAATAAGCTTCATTACATTTGACATTTATTTGTGATAGCGATATAATCACACAAATACTTAATCTTATAACTCATGCAAATATTAAATAATTTACAACCAGCTTATAATAGTAGTTAGCCAATATATCAAAATCCGCAAATAGTAATATAAATTATTTTAGATCTCACTTCAATTAATTGTTCATTTTACATTACTGCTGAGTTCTAACACTAAATGCTTGTTTTAAAATTTATGGTAGGAATGTTAGTCAAATATCAAAAGAAAAGTCTATGTGAATACAAAATCTTTTAAAACTTTCAATTTCTAAGCATTTTAAAGCAGATATGAACAAATTGTAGTAGTAAAGAAAATAAAAAAAAATATATAAAAAAACATGTGGTAAATAAATATGTACGGATCAAATGGGATTGTGAAAATTCCTACTAAGAAAGCTATCCCTATTTAATTTTGGAATTTCAATCCCTAATTAATGCCAGTACCTATTATATATATATATATATATATATATATATATATATATATAGTTATTAGCCAGCGTTAGTCATATATATTTTTTTGTTAATAATATTGACAAATATTGACATTAATATTTATACGATACTAACGTCACTCAATTGTTTTGCCTTCCCGGAACCTCTCCACTAATACTTTATGGTATGGTATTAAGTTCAAATTGACTCTTAAGTATTATTACGAATCTTTTGTATGAGAGTATAGAAAAGTGTTGTTTTTAGACTTATTCAGGTAATTTTTTAAATTTTTCTCTCCGTAAGAACCATCCCCGTACTTCAAGGAATATTTAAAAAAAATACATTTTTATATTATAGATATAAAATGCTTTGTCCTGACTGACTTATCGATCAACGCACAGTCTAAGCCGCTGGTCGTAGAAGCGTGAAATTTGGAGGACATATTCCTTATACAACAATATAAGCATCCGCTAAGAAAGTATTTTTCGAAATTCATCCCCTAAGGAGATTAAAGTTTGTATGAAACTCGGTTATTCTTAACGCGAAATGCACAGACAGTTGTATTTAACTTTAAGATGAGAAATAAAAAATATATGTACCTATTAGATTTTTTTCGAAATTCATCCCTTAAAAGGGTAAAAGGGCGTGATAAAGTTTATATGGGCAAATAATTATTTATGATCAGAATTACTTGAAAATAATGCTCTTCAATACAATTAAATAAACATGTATTTTAGTTTTTTTTTAAATTCAGCCCCTAATTGGGTAAAACTGGGCGGTGAAGTTGAAGTTGTTGAATATATTTAACAGAGCAACATAACTCAAGCTCTTCATACGTGCACACTTACAGTGTGGATATATAGTAGAGAACGGAGATTATTTCAAACCCAAAGGAAAATTATGTATGTCTTCTCGGCTGGCCACAGCATGACAACTTTAATAGACCTAGAGCGCGAGAGGAAAAATCTAGCTAGAGAGTATCCTGCTATCTACATCCTCCTTTTGAAGGTTGGCACAACTGTAATGAAAACGTCACCTAAGCTATGTAACGGGATTGGACTGTGAGTAATTCGTTAAACATTATAGTGGCCACTGTGTTTGCTGGATGTGCTCGGGGGAATCAGAATTCGTACCTCGAATACAAATGATAACTTCTGACTACGCCTTTGAATTTAGTTTATTGTAATTCCTCCTTTAAGTTTGTTTTGCAATGACCATTAATATATCTCAGGGCCAGTCGTTAAAAGTAGCAAGCGTAGACTTTTAGATAGTTCCGCTCAGGAAAATAGCAGACCTCAAAACTAGATAGAACATCCATCAGTGCGATATATTTGTGGTTTTTTTGGGGTTTTTGGGGTTTTTTAGTGTAGACTAAGTTAAGTTAATCTAGAGTTTTACTCTAATATTAAAAAATCGATTAAATTCAATGGAAATTAAAACTGAGCTAAAAAATCTACAGCAAAATAAGAATGGCACTTTATATATGTAACTTAAAAAAGAAGGAGAAGGAGGGAGACTGTAAGCTTCAGGTGTACATAGCATTGGGTCTTTAAAAATAACATAGATGTCAGCCTATTAGTATGTTAAAAAACCCATATTAGCCGTGTTACATGATTCTAAAGTCGTAAACATGGTATGCGATTGTAACATTGTACTCTCTTCTTCTAACATTGGAAAGATGGAATAGAAGAATGAGTAAAAAATACAGATAGTGGAGCTTACGAAATACCTAAAGTGAAAAACTTACAGAATATGTAATCTATGTTTAACATCTTTTAAGATTATGGATATTTTGAGTTACGATCGATATAATTTAATTTGTTTTTCTTATATATTTAAAAACACGAAATCTTAAACGAACTTAATTTTGCAAATAATAAAGTATGAGTAGCGTAAAAAAATATTATTTTCGTAATATGATCGCGGGCGAAGCCGCGGGTTCTGTTAATTTCTAATGATTATAAATCAGCAAACATACTGACCTCTTGATTTTCCGTTTTCATATTTACATTGTCCACGTCCATTCTAAAATTTTTATTATTTAAACATTTGTCACTAACAATAACGTGACTAGTACTACTAAAAATTAAATAATGATTATTGTCGTATCTTTAGAAGATCATTTTTTTTCATATTGATAATGTTATCTAATAATATTTATATGATGTTGGAGACATATCTCCATACTATAAGTATCTCTTATATAAAATTAAATTGTTTGTTTGTATGTTGGATAATGCAACCATAAGGACCATTAGGAGATGAGGAGATACCTAGACTACGTGAATGGAGCTGCTCGCAAATACTACTCTAATAAATTTTATTTTAGCATCTTATTCTAGACTTTGAGTTCAGATGGATACTAACAATAAGACACTTCCATCACTCTAAATAACTTTTACTTGATATGTTATTCATTTTTGGTATATCTGCTACAAGCTTTGCACTTTTACTTTAAACTTGGTATTAATATTCATCGACACAATGACCCATTGGAACACGTATTTTTTTCGTGTTCGGAAAATGTCAAATTTAAAAAGAGAACCGGGCGATGCCAGGAGAGAATGATAGTTTTATAGAAATGCAAACCTTGCGCCTTTAGTACTTCCATGTATTATATATAGATTTTGATATTCTTAATATTTATATGAGATAACAATTTATAACCCTAATTGATAAAAAAATTATGTGTGCCAGCCGGTACAAAGCAAAGCACTACCAATCAGTTATTTTATACTTTTTAGTGTTTTTGTTTGAAGTCAGTTTTTTTTTGTTAAAAAGTTTTTATTGTATGTTTGTAACGAATAAACTCAAAAATAGTGGTCCGATTTAAATGAAATTGGGTTAGAACATATAGTTTTAGATCCTGGGAAGGACATAGGATTTTTTTATTTCGGAAATTTATGGTTTGATTTCCGGAATAAAAAAAATTTGCGATCTTTTATAGATTCGACTAAAGAATCATATACCTAAATAGAATAGGGTACTAGTAATCGGTTGTTTGGATGTATGTATGTTTCTGTATGTGTCAATGTTTCTTATTCCTTATAGATGAAATCTACAGTTCCTATCGTTTAGAAATATGACTGTAGTAACTAACCCATTGGTAATGCGTCTATTTGAAAAAAAAACGTGTGAAGAGGGTTCTAACCCGGATCCCGCAACGTTGAGATGACTTACTTTACGTATTTTCAGCATAAACATGTGTTAATACAATAAAGGATAAATATATTGATAAAACTTGGACATTTGAGAGAGCCTTATTAGTTATTGAGAAACGTATGAACCGCACCGACTCGCATACATACAACGCATCATAAAAGAAAAACCAACAGGCTGCTTAGCCTCGTTTACCGCTTGTCATAATATTATATTATAATCAATAATCATGACAAAATATCAACAAGCTAGCATTTAAAAGTAGGTTGTGAATTTATCCGCTTAAATATATTATACATAATATATTTCTGATGAGTTCATAACCAATAAGCATGACCCCCTTGATGGAATTTGAGATGTACCTACATGAACTCTTGTTCAAATAAAATGTTTAACATTTGTACCTGTGGAACAGCATACCGTGTGAAAGAATTTCTGGCTTTGAAAAAACGTCTTTAAACCTCGTGTACCAATATGTATTAGCACAGAAATGAACATCATTAGGATTGGCCGGATAATTAAATATCCGGTTAAGTTGATTCTAGTTAAATGTCTATTCGTTTGACGATCATCCGATTACTTTGTATTTACTCGCCCGATTTAATTTCAGTAAAAAATCTAACTTAACGATAGGTTAGAGTTGTTTTCTATATAAAAGACTACCTCGTTGGTAAAACTTATATTTTATACCTATAAAGAAACTTGCATCTAAAATAATCTATTTAACCTACTTACTGGAGATTAGGGTAGTTATCTTTTTTATAAGTATTATTTTTACACATAAAAAATTAATACATAAAAATATAATGCGTTTTATAAAATTCACCATAAGATTGGCAACAGCCATGTTTCACTTCTGATATGGCAAGGTATAGTGAAATTGCAGTTACACAGAATGCTATGAAAAAGGAACAGGCGTTTTGCGAGTAACATAAACATTTTCTTGTAGTCTCTGTCTAGTAGGTTTTTTTGTATTATAGCCTGGAACAAATTTTTGGTGACAACTCCCCTTTTTTTGTAACTTTGAGAAATGCATTCATTTGTGAAGACACGAGGTGTGGGACTCATCGGCAAAGCCAGTACTACCCACTAAAACCCAACGGAACCTCCCCCGTCTTAATGGGGCGCCGTAGGATCGCTTACGCACTCAACCACGACGCCCGGACGGCAGGTGAAGCAGACCAAAACAACCATGGTCCACTTTGCTATCAGAGAAGTTTGGTGACAACCCCCTGGGTCGTGTTTGTTGATATATTTTATGGTTTAAAAAATATAATATTTCGCCTGGAAAAAGACCAAGGCGTCTCACATAGAGCGGGATCTCCTACTATAAGGTTAGAAATTTATTAAAGAAATTAATACCTACATAATCGAGTTTCCTATAAGTAAACCGATTGTGAAACGAACCATAGATGAAAAATATAAGTTCACATTTCCAGTGAAAAGACTAGGTTGTGTACTGTGTAGTTAGGTTGTGTAGTCTGTATAGATAGCGTTCCAATCTAAGTAAAGGTAAGTTATAAAAATAAAATATTTAATATTGCGCATCTAAATACCATCATCGAAATATAAAAAAATATTAAGATTGTGTATTTTTAAAATAACAATAATTATTATTCATTAACATACAAAAAATAACTTAACAATTGTTTTGGTATTAATAAATATGATCACACCATTTGTGATCTCAATATACGAACGTAACATGAGTGACATTTGCTTTGACTTGGATTTGCAAAGAGTGAATCAGTCGTAGTTTTAGTTAATTTATTTCTTTAACTCTTTTCAAATAAATGAGGTGCTAATACTAAATCATTTGTGCTGTGTTAGGTGAAAAATAATAAGTTTAGATGCTTGGAAGCGTATAGGAAGTTCAAGTTTGAAAAATTTGTATTTATAATGTAAGTACTGTTGTTTGCATTTATGTGGACTTTATCGTAGAAGTTAATTTATTATTGTTGTTAACATGTGATCCAAGGCCGACAAAATGTCTCAACTGTTAATTAGATTAAATTAGTGGACCATATTACTTTAATCAACGCGCTATGATAACGATTTTTAAACCAAACCGAATAACGCATAATCAATTGTTTTTGTTACGAAACGACCTTATTATCATGTGCAAAATAAGTTTCTATACTACGATACATCTACATGTAAGATTTATATCTAGTCTATCTTTTGATTTGTCTCATTGGCAATAATTTTATTGTATACTATAGAATAATCTTTTTTAAAAATATAATAAAACTATAAATATTTTATTAGACATTATTTCCTTATAACACTTATATTTTAGAGTAGTATTTAGTTATATTTTATTTTCTTATACATATATTTTAAAATTCAACATAAGTTATTATAGAACTACAAATCAGTAATTATTATGCAATATAAATTTGCAAATATCATGAATTTAGAGCAACGGCCCAAGCTTTAATCAAATAGTTGTCATCTACAACACACAAAAAATCTTAGTCTAATTTTTTTTAAAAGTTAACTTTTAATAATACTATAACTTCTTGTGTTGTAAGTGTTTTATTATTACATTATCCATGCAAAATAGTTTTTTTTAGGCCTTAGTAATAATTTTGGTGATCTTTTTACTTTTTAGGCTTCCGTACCTCAAAAGGTAAACACGGAACCTTTATTTTTATTATTATAATTGTATTATGCACAATGATTCAAATCACAATCAGTTGAATATCTCTTTAAATCTATAGTAATGGAATGAATTCTTTGTTTGCAGATCGAATATGACATAAGATTTAAAAGTATCAACATTGTAAACTACCCAATGTGAGCTGCTTGTTATAAATTGAGCGCAAAGTAATGCGCTGAAAATGCATAACACATACCAAATTTGCCTTCTGGGCTTCCTGGGCTTGATCACTTTCATTAGAGGAAATGTTATTGTATATACACAGGATCTTCCACATAAGGTGAGTCATTTATTATTTGCGAATGTGCATAAATTAAATAAAAGCTACTATGACTAATTGTTCCCATGGTAACCATTTTTATTATCTGACAAATATATAATATTACTATATTCTTTTCGTAATTATGTTCTATAAATATATGATAGTTCTTTCTTTTCTTTCTCCCACGGACCATCTCGCTGTGGAATGAACTCCCTGCCGAGGTTTTCCCAGAGGGCTACAGTATGGGGTCCTTCAAAAGGGGAGTAAATAGGTTCTTAAAGGGTCGGCAACGCGCATGTAATGCCCCAGGTGTTGCAGGCGTCCATAGGCTGCGGTAACCGCTTACCATCAGGCGGGCCGGATGCCTGATTGCCACCGACGTGTTATAAAAAAATATGATACATGTGTAAAGGTTACATGCACCCATTTTTTTTTTTATTCATTTAGTGTGGTGCTTTTACATTACTTTTAACCAGAGAAAAAATAGGAAGAGGTTCTCAGTTTGACACATATTTTTTATGATATTTTTTTATATTTTTTTTTATTGGATAGGAGACTTCAAAGTTGGTCCCATTTAAATTTGAAAAATATCCACCCCTAAGTAAAAGTAGAAAATATGGGATGATTGATTTTTCATCTATTGAATTTTTAAAATACATTCTTCTTACTTTGCTACTACAATGTCTACACTAAAAATGGAAAAATAAAAACATAAAAAAAACTGCCTTCATGAAAAACACAAAAAAAATAACTGACTGGTAGTTTTCATTTACTATAGACACGTAATCAAATATTTTCGAAGTCAGTGCCAACCAATACAAATTAAAGCACACCTAGTATCTATGGTAATAGTTTTTTTCAAGCCTGTTTTTATTTATTTTTAAAATAAATTATATTGAGAACATATGGTTTTATGATAAAATATTTGTTTTTTTTAAAAAGATAGGTATTTTTGTTTGGTAAAACAATGAAGTGACTAATCAGTAAAATTCCTCATATAGTTTACATTCTATCTTCATTAGGCTCAAAGTTAAATACATTTTTTTGACCATTCACCACAAATTATTTCATATTAAGAGAATATAATTAATTTTTCTCATTATTTTTTCATTATATAATATAAATTCTGTAGGAAATATAGATGAATAAACAAACCTTAATTATAAAAAAAAGTCTGTCCAACTAATAAAATTCTTTAGAATGTTCTGCCATACATATGACTGCTGGCCAACACCCTATGCACTTATAGCACTTATAAAAGGTTAATCACTAGTGTCCGTCCGTGACAATGCATCACCTAAGTTAATAGGCTTAAACAAATACACTGCAATGGAAATAATGTCAAGTGTGGCTTCTCGATGATTCAGTCATGTTTACCCTACAGTTTTTAAAATAACCTTAAGGCTGATTTTTTTTCTGTGTGCTTGTGTGTGTGGGTGCGCGCGCGCGTGTGTGTTTGTTTGTTTTATTCAGCCCTAAATACTTTCTTAGATTTACACGAATGTTTGACATTTTTAAATAAAACTATCTTTTCGGATTATTTCGCGGATTTATTTTGATTTTAGGTTCCCGACGTTTCGAATGCTTTACAGCATCCATGGTCACGGGAGAGACTGAGGTGTTACATGTTTTTTTTTGTTTTTTTTTTTAATTACACATAGAACAATTATATGGCTTAAATAATAATTAATACTATATTTCATATTTTTCTTTATGATTATAAATATAATAATGGCAACACTAAATATAGATTACTAATTAATATGTTTAAAATTGTAATAATTATAAGAATAATAGCAAAAATTAAATAAATAATATTCCATATTCAATTATAATTAAAATTATAAAAATGTTTAAAGTTAAAAAATATTGTAATGTAATTGGTGCAATTTTCATTTTGTTAATTGTGTATCTGTACAAATATACCTTCAAGACATGTAACACCTCAGTCTCTCCCGTGACCATGGATGCTGTAAAGCATTCGAAACGTCGGGAACCGAAAATCAAAATAAATCCGCGAAATAATCCGAAAAGATAGTTTTATTTAAAAATTATTCAGCCCATCTTAACATCCCACTGCTGGACACGGGCCTCCCTTCAATACGAGAGGGATCAGACTATACTACTATAGTCAATAGACAATTTAGAGCTCCATGCACGTCTAATCAGAGAATACTCATTCGTAACACTAATTTTACATTGTGTTCAATGTATATAAATTGGTTGACTGACAATAGATTTATTAAAAAACGCCGAGTACACGAAATTATTTTAGTCTTGTGAAGTTAAAGTATATATTATAAAATCAGATATGTACACGTAAAATTGCTAATGAAATTAATGTCGTAAAATTAGTTGAAAGCTACTAATTTCGTAATGTAGATTTGCTTGAATCCAGCCTTTCATACTTTTAGCTCTAGATTGTCATTTGAGAACTGTGAATCTAAATATTATTATAAATTGCATCATTCTTGATGCTCATCATGATGATGACATAATATTTGTATGTTGAAAGAAAAAAAAGATAAATATTTAGGTTACAAGTATGTATATTGTGTACAATTTATTGTAAAACATATGTACTTGTTTAGTTAATGATATAAACTCGTCAATACGATAAATATAACTCACAATCAGTATATATGTATGTTTGTCTGTTTGTAACATATGCATTCCTTTTTTATTCATCCGATTACGATGTAACTTTAGTAAGGTGTTGTATGCATGTCGTTAGGAAAGATTTTATTTTACTTGCGCGGCAAATTTTCAGGAGCGGCAAAATGAAAAGGATAAAAAAATTCTTCGCGTTATTGAAAATATTTTTTGTATTTTCTAAAAAAAAACTATTTTTTGCATGAATGTTTGTATGTATGGGGGATCAATCATTTCTCAAGTAAGAGTTATGAAACTGAATTATACATATATATTATACTAGCAGAACCCGCGGTTTCGCTCGCGCTAAAACCATAAAATGGTAAGTTTCATACAAACTTTCATCCGCTATTTTACCCCCTTATGGGATGAATTTCGAAAAATGCTAAAACACATATTTAATTAATTGTATTGAAGAGCATTTATACCAGGTTTCAAGTAATTCTGATCATAAATATTTCTTTGGATTGTATTATAACGTATTTTCCCATGGGAAAGAGATAATTTCCCGCAGTAAAAAGCCTCTTTCACTCTCCAGCCCTCCAACTATCTCCACACAATCCACCAAGTCGTTTCGACGTGAAAGAAAGACAAACATACAAACAAACAAACACACTTTCGCATTTACAATATTAGTATAGATATAGATGTACTATAATATATAGTCTATCTATTCCATACTAACCATTAAAATGGACGTAGTCACTTTATACCTAAACAAAACCAGGCGGGTCGCTAAGAATAAATAAATTATTTTTGTTTCCGACTCAATAGTTAATAGGAACTCACCACAGTTAACGAACCGTAGCACCTACTGGTTACATTCACCACATTTCATTATTTTAACTAGCGATTCACCCTCGCTTCGCTCAGGTTCGTCAATAGGTACGTTTTAATGGTTAGTATGAAATAGAAATATTTAAATTTCTCGTTTATTCTATACTATAACATGCATGTATTATACATAATATAAGCCTTCCTCTTGAATCACTCTATCTATTAAAAAAACCGCATCAAAATCCGTTGCGTAGTTTTAAACATCTAAGAATACATAGGGACGGACAGACAGCGAGGAGCGACTTTGTTTTATACTATGTAGTGATTGATTAGCTTAACAAAACATTATTAAGTAAGCGATAAGGAGTAATTAAAAAAATTCTATGTAGGTACTAGGTAGATAAAATTTGAACCAATGACCCAGTTTCTGAATTAAAATAAATAATGCTTTCGTCGTATAATCTATATAAAATATATTTAATATAGATTTTAATGGAGTCCAATTGTACATTTAACATTGTTTGAAAAAATTATGTTTGGGATGTAAATTTTAATATAAGACATGTCTACACTTATAAGAATTTTAGTCTGTAGTTTGTTAGCGTATAACTCGTATTTCTTGTTATGTAGGTAAGTGAAAGTATAAATTTTTAATTACTAGCGGCTCACCCTCGCTTCGCTCGGGTTCATCCCTAGGTACGTTTTAATTAGATATAAATAATTATTATCCATGTTAGCCATGTAAATTTTAAATATTTTTTCTTGAATTTTTACGATATTTTAACAATCATCCTGCCTATTCGGGGCGGAGACAAATCCTACAAATCAAATGTCATCAAAATCGGTCTAGCCGTTCTCGAGTTATACCTAAGTGTTGTAACAAACCCGATTTTGTTTTATATATTATATAAAGTATATAAAAAAAACTTTAAAAATACGCCATTGACCGACTGTTATGTGTGAAACTCGTCAAAACCAATTAATTAAGCCTATTGAAACGTTCCACTATCCTCTTGCCTCCATCGAATGAACAATTCGCTCCTGTTATACTTTAAATTTCAAATAACTTTAATTTACAAAAAAAATATCAGAGGTGCAAGACCCGGGATTTGAACTTGCTTCACTCGGTTTCCCATGCGAGCGCGTTACCACTGGACTACCACTGCCTCCTCTTTTTATACCATCATGTTAAAGCGGGGTTCGTATTTGTACATATGTACATATTATTACCCGACTGGGTTATGTGTTTGACCTGTATGTATGTCTCGTATGTTCGATTCCATATTACTAAAGGACTTAACCGATTTTGATGATTCATACGTTGTTCAGATTTACAGTAAGTGGTTTTGTTAAAAACTAAGCAGATATTCTTTTTATAATACTTTCTTATATTTACGCAAATATTTGTCATTTTTAACCAAAAACCTAAAATAATCTGCGAAAAAATCCGAAAAGATAGTTTTATTTAAGATATTCTTAAAATATCTATGTAAGTACGATAACGTATTTGGTTATATAGAAAATATTTATCTGCCCCAAATTCAACACTGATACGGAACAGCCGTATACATTAAAAAGTTTTCTGTATTTTAAGCATTTATCGTTATTCAAATAATTTCAAGTTATTACCAGGGATCGGAATCGGTTTAAAAAACGGTTTATTTGGGTAATGTAATGGTTAATTCATCGTTCGTTCTTTAACCGGTTAATGAAAACGAACGGTTTAGTAAACCGAAATAATAATTGTTAACGGTTATTTTTAGAGAAAGGTCGGATTTCGGTTTTGATACAAAAATAAACCGGTTTATTCATTCATAAATAAGAATCGTGCATCCTTCTACTAAGCCATTCACCATTAGCAAAGACGTACCAAATATACAAAAACACAAAAACTCATTTTAACCGGTTAATTTTTTCATGGAACCTGACGAAAATGGACCAAAACCGGTTTAAAAATTGAACGTTTCCGATTTCTGGTTATTACTAACGATACGATAATTAACCCGTTAAACAAAATTCCATATAATATTCCACATTTCACATCATTTTTGTTTTTTATCCTACATATTTTTTTTATTATATATATTATATATTATATTCAGAACGCAAGCTGTTTGAAGCAAGTTTTTTAAGGTCATAAATTATTCGAGTAATTGCAAACAAACAGACGGACTTTCATATTATAATATCTATACTAATATTATAAAAAGGAAAGATTTGATTTGTTGTTTGTTTGTACCGAAGAGGCTCCGAAAGTACTGAACCGATTTAGGTGACATTTGGTAAGAAGAAAGTTTGAGACAGGATAGTTTTTATCCCGGAATTTATTCCTGAAGGGGGTAAAAATGGGGATGAAAGTTTGTATGGCGAATCAACCTAGGGAGTAGGGACTAGGGACGATCCCGAGCGAAGCGACGGTGAGTCGCTAGTAGTAAAATATTTATTTAGTATTAATATGGAAACTTGACCATGTGCAACAAGATTGCTTATCAAACATTAATAAAGGAATATTACAGTTTCGAGATAACTAGTCGATTACTTGCATTCGCTCATTAACCACTGTTGACATGTTTAGAAGAGAAATACGGTTTCAGTGTTTTAAAGTGCTTTTTGTTTCGCGACTTATAATTTACTTATAATTGTGGCAGATACCGCAATTAAATTAAAACAAATCAAAGTATAAATATAATATTTTTTATAAAATTATTATAAATGTGGAATTGAGGATACCAACTATAAAACCACCACACCACAATCACCCGAATACGTTTATTAATCTATACTAATATTAAAAAGAGGAAATATTTGTTTGTTTGTTGGTATCGAATAGGCTCCGAAACTATTGAACATATTTAGATGAAATTTGGTAAGAAACTAGTTTGATACCTAGGATGGATACTTTTTATCCCGGAAATCATCCCTTAAGGGCGTGAAAATGGGGTGAAAGTTTATATGGGGAAGCAAAGAAGGAAGTAGATTAAATAAATAAATAGTTTCTATGTAATCTACAATACTCTTCTGTAAAATTATTGTCTTTTTTAATTTGCGGGGATTTTAGAGATACACATTACAGAGTATATTACATATAATGTGTGTTTTTATGTATCATTTACAAAAATCACCATCTGTAGAGCTGGAATCATTACAATCATATTAAACGTTCATTTATTATCATGTAACTATGATGTCGATCAAATAATCTTTATTCAATGCCATAATCCAGTTTAGTGTTTGTATGTTATACAAACAATACGCAATCCGGTTTTCGAATATGAATAAAACTTGCAAATCATTTTGAATCAGTTTCAACATATAAAAAAGTTTTCGTGTAATGGTATATTAACATATTGCCAGGAGGAAACGTAATCATTTTAAATATTGTTGTGTAACAGATTATATTATTTGTACACTCGATTTTCTTTTTATTTTTCTGCCAGGGGCTTACTCTCGCTCCGCTCGGGTGCGTGTCTATGTGTCGGTCTAACATTAACGTGTGTGTGTACTAAAACTTATCCAAATTTCAGCGTAAAGGACTATTAAACACACATACATACACACTATTTTCGGATTTATAATTGTAGTCCAATTATACTGTTTCTTATTTAATGTAGAGTTACTAGCGACTCACCCTCTCGCCGCACGGGTGCGTCTCTATTTACGTTTTAACGTTTAGTATAGATTTCTCAGAGTTGAGATATTTTTCCGCAGTAAAAAGTATCGTATCTGTTGTTTCGAATAATCAGTTACAATCATACCAAATTTCATCCAAATCCCTCCAGTACTTTTTCCGTGATGCGGTCACCGACAGACATACAGACAAACATTCTAAAAAATATAAATATGTTATGTACAGATTCGGCTTAGTTACAATCTTGTTATAATCGTATAGATTAATATGTGACGCCAATTAGATTTAGAAAATGTAGACCGAAATCTGGGAATTCCGAAAATATTTCCGAATTCTATAAATCTGAAGAATACGCAAGTGTTAACAAGGTTTAAAAACACTGTTGTTAACACTTGCGTATTCGTCGCTTATCCAAGGCCACTATAGTTAAGTGTGAGGCCTCGACATTGAGACGTGCATGTGGCAAAGGTCGTCGTAACTTAATAATATACTCCTTCTTTTATATCATTATCTTTCATGATTGGTTTTTTCATCAATAACCAACAAACCAATTATTGGACTACTATCATAATGCGATGTTTGTATGTGAGTGTTTGTGTGTGTGCGTGTGTGTGTGTGTGTGTATGTATGTGTGTGTCTGTGTGTGTATGCTTGTTACTCCTTTACGCTGTAACGGCTGGACGGATTCGGATTAAATTTACACACTGATAAACTATGGACCTAGAGTAATATTACGCTACAGTTAGACACCTAAGGATCTACTTACTCGAGAGAAGATAAAGTATTTTTTTTTGAATCATGGAGAGTATCTTTATTTATGTTAGATTTTTTTCTAAGGCATTTATTTCTTAAAACCTATTAAATAAAACTATCTTTTCGGATTATTTCGCGGATTTATTTTGATTTTTGGTTCCCGACGTTTCGAATGCTTTACAGCATCCATGGTCACGGGAGAGACTGAGGTGTTACATGTCTTAAAGATATAGTTGTTACAGACAGCCTACCCACAATTAACAAAATGAAAATTGCACCAATTACATTACAATATTTTTAACTTTAAACATTTTTATAATTTTAATTATAATTGAATATGGAAAATTATTTATTTAATTTTTGCTTTTATTTTTATAATTATTACAATTTAAAAAATATTAATGAGTAATCTATATTTAGTGTTGCCATTATTATATTTATAACCATAAATAAAAATATAAAAATATAGTATTAATTATTAAAGCCATATAATTGTTCTATGTGTAATTTAAAAAGTTAAAATTAATTAAGGATAATCATTTTAATTTAGTTTGCTATTATTGAAAACAACTTACTAAGCAACACTATTCATATATACTTTTACAAATGAAAATTATTAATCTGATAAGCTGTCATTTTGATCTACACAGTATGAACTTACTACATCTGTCTGTCTGTTATATTTATATTTATTATTTGATTTTATTATATTAATAACAGGATCCCATGACGATGGTAGTACCCAGCCATCTTCCCTATTGAAATTTTGATGTTTTTTAATTTCTATGGCTTCTCGAATCATTCTAGGGCGATATCGGTTTTCTTTCGCCAGGATTTGAGGTCTATCAAAACGAATATAATGGCTTGGGCGGTCCTGGCTATGTTTGCAGACAGCAGATGTTGTATTGCGACGGTGCTTCACATCAGCTATGTGTTCTTTGACCCGGGTTCTAATGGATCGCTTTGTTTGTCCAATGTAAGAGAGCCCACAATCACAATCGAGCTTGTAAACTCCTGCATCTTGTAGAGGGATGTGGCACTTGACAGGTGGTAAGAACTGACTAATTTTCTTTGGCGGCTTGAAGTAAGTTTTAATTGAAGCTCGCTTTAGAATGTAGCCAATCTTGTCAGTGACTCCTTTCATGTATGGCAAGACTGCAGGGACGCGCTCGACTGTGGCTGGTTTCACTCGGTCACTGTGACGCAGGCGCGGCACTTGCAGCTTGTTGTCACGCAGAACTTGCTTGACATGTTGCAGTTCTCCGGCCAGGTGTTGCTCGTCACGGATCCCGCGTGCTCTCTGAAACAGAGATTTTCCCACGGTAGCTAACTGTGAAGGATGGTGGTGAGATTCACCGTTCAGGTACCTATCAGTATGGGTCTTCTTTCTATACACAGTATGACTCAAGGTGTTATCTGGGTTACGTTTAACTAATACATCTAGGAAAGCTAAGGTTTTGTCCAATTCTAATTCCATTGTAAATTGTATTTTAGGATTTATAGAATTAAGGTGTTCTAAGAATACAGTTATTTTATCAGATGGTAATATTGTGAAAGTGTCATCTACATACCGCTTGTAGAAACGAGGGGTCACGGGTGATGTGTTCAGAGCAGTCTCCTCGAAGTCCTCCATGAAGATGTCGGCTACGACGGGGGAGACTGGCGAACCCATGGCCACTCCATCCACTTGCCTGTAGAATTCACCATTCCGCAGTAGATAGCCGGATGTTAGGCAGTGTTTTAAAAGTTCAATGTATTCTATTGACATGTTGTGATCTAGTAGCTTCCTAGATATTATTTCAATACAGTCTTCCACTGGCAGGCTGGTAAATAAAGACTGTACATCGAAACTAACCATTGTTTCATTGTCCATGAGTTTTAGGTGTTTAACTTCATTGACAAAATGGTAAGAGTCCTTTGTGAACGCTCTTGTTAATCCTCTGAGTGGTGAGAGTACTTTTGCTACTAGTTTAGCCAATTTGTAAGTCGGTGAGTCGATTTGACTCACAATTGGACGTAGCGGAGCGTTAGTCTTGTGTATTTTCGGAAGTCCATACAACTTAGGTGGTTTTGCACATGATGGAATAAGATTTTTAACATCAAGATTTAATGTGTCGGAGTGTTCCTTAATTAGCTTTTTAGTATTATTTAAAACGGTGGTAGTTGGATCTGTTTTAACCTTTTTGTACGTGCTCTCGTCCGACAAAAGTTGTTTTATTTTATCATTATAATCTGATGTATCCATCACAACGGTTGCATTTCCTTTGTCTGCGCGTAGAACGGTGATGTCTGACCTATTGCGTAGGTTCTTCAACGCTAAATACTCTTGTTTATTGAGATTTGGTTTGGGCCTAGTACTACGACGTAATAAAGACGAAACATCTTGACGTATGGCCTCCATATCCTCAGTTTTCATAATATTTTGGGCCAGGGCATCTTCAACTGCGCAAATAATGTTTTCATAAGGAATGCGCGTAGGCGTTACAGCAAAATTCAAACCTTTATTTAGTACCCGAATGGTAGGTTCGTCTAACGTTTGTTTTGACAGATTGACAACAGCTTGAGGTCCGCACGAGTGTGTATCTGTGGTAGGTAAATTAAAATGATTATCCTTAATTAATTTTAACTTTTTAAATTACACATAGAACAATTATATGGCTTTAATAATTAATACTATATTTTTATATTTTTATTTATGGTTATAAATATAATAATGGCAACACTAAATATAGATTACTAATTAATATTTTTTAAATTGTAATAATTATAAAAATAAAAGCAAAAATTAAATAAATAATTTTCCATATTCAATTATAATTAAAATTATAAAAATGTTTAAAGTTAAAAATATTGTAATGTAATTGGTGCAATTTTCATTTTGTTAATTGTGGGTAGGCTGTCTGTAACAACTATATCTTTAAGACATGTAACACCTCAGTCTCTCCCGTGACCATGGATGCTGTAAAGCATTCGAAACGTCGGGAACCAAAAATCAAAATAAATCCGCGAAATAATCCGAAAAGATAGTTTTATTTAATAATGTCAAACATTCGCGTAAATCTAAGAAAGTATTAAGAAAGTATTATCTTAAAACCTATATATAAAAATCAATTGCCGTTCGTTAGTCTCGCTAAAACAACAAAAACGACTGGACCGATTTAAATAATTCTTTTTTTGTTTTGTTGGGGGTGTGTCGGGGGTGGTTTAAATATAAAAAATAGGGAAAACCCATAAGAAAAGCTGGAAAATCTAAAAATGCAGATCTGTTTATTTTGTACCTATGTATACTATAATATATAGAGTCTATATATTCCACCATACTAACCCTTAAAACGTACCTGGGGACGAATTCAAGCAAAGCAAGGGTAAATCGCTAGTGTGTAATAAGTGATCTGATAATATAAACCTTTGTTTACTGATTAAAGAATAAACTCTATAATATCTATATCTGGAGTATTTATATTACAAGGGCAGACTGAATAGGACGATCATATCTATTGTACACATGAGCACCGCAAAATTGTACGGACGAAGTAAATGTGGTATAGGCTGAAAAAAAGTCTTTAAAAGTGTTATCACGTGAATTGATAAATTGTCGTTTGTTATTCTATACTGAAAATGTCCCATGCAGTTATAAATAGCATTATAGTTATGCATATTGCTGGATTGCAGCATATTGTAAGTAACAGGTTTTATTTTTATGTTAAAGATAGTTATTGTTGATATTATAGATGGGTTCTGCAGACAATGTACATCTAATCTAATATTATAAATATGAAGTGAAGTGTTTTTGTTCGTTTGTTTGTCTTTCTTTCACGTCGAGACGGATTGGCGTGATTTTTTTGTGTGGAGATAGTTGGAGGGCTGGAGAGTGACATAGGCTACTTTTTACCGCGGGAGATTATCTCATTCCCACCCAAAAACGCGTTATAATACAACCCAAAAATTATTTATGATCAGAATTACTTGAAACTTTGTATTAATGCCCTTCAATACAATTAAATAAATACGTGTTTTAGCATTTTTCGAAATTCATCCCATAAGGGGGTAAAATAGCAGGTGAAAGTTTGTATAAAACTGACCATTTTAAAGGTTTTTTTGTAGTTTTAGCGCGAGCGAAGCCGCGGGTTCTGCTAGTTTATTATAAGTCTTTAAAGTTTCATGGTAACAGATAATACGATGTAAAACGAGACATTTACCATATTATTTATAACTATTAAACTACGGGTAGAATATACCCGTGACTATGGCGCTTGTAACAGTGCCGAAATATCGAAAACTCTCAAAAATAAGTGATAAACATGGTAAAAATCCCGTTTTACATCATAGTAATACATTTTTTACTTCTGTAATATGTAAATCTGAAGTATTAATATTTATGTTTTAGTATAGACATATTAGATAGATACATCTGTAGACCCTAGTTGGGTCCTGGACTTAGGACCTTTTTTGCAATCACAGGTATCTAAAATATGCAATTTATGTCTTAAAAACGGTAAATACCTGGATTTTAACAATTTCATACACCACTTGAATGATACACGTTTTATGCAATGTACATTGAACATACTCCACATTCAATATTTGTTAAGTGTTAATTTTGAAGTTATGTTTTTCAACAGATTCAAGTAAAATATTTATTTCTAATAATTATTATAAATAAGCACTCGTTTATTTATTTTTTTACTATAATTTTAGGTTGATAACATACTCGATAACTCATCTAGGTAGCTTTCTAACAGAGGTTCAAACAAATTTAATATGACAAATATTTACAGATGAAATTTACTTTTTCTTTACAGATAACAGAAGAATTCCTCGATGTGCCAGCTAGTTTTGGTCCTGAACTGACCCTAGAGGGGCTGCGAGGCTTCCTCGTTACAGGGGAGCCCGAAGATGGATGTACGATTCTCAAAAAGCCTCCCGTCGATCCCGAAAATTTTACAGGGAAATGGGTCGTTTTACTTGCCAGGTACGTATCTTTTACTGTATTTTTTTGTAGGATGATAAGCATTATATAAAAAATTAACGTCCTATTTCAAAACTAAGTTGCATCCCGAAGATGTTTAAAAAGATGGTTTATGATATTATATTACCCGTTATCAGACCAATATATATTAAACAACAGCATGGATTTATTAACAGAAAATCTATGGAAACTAATCTTTGCGAATTTACTGGTATCAGGTGGACGTCGTGTGCAAAGATTTTTCTAAGGCTTTTGATAAAATATCTCACTTTATTCTTCTCGAAAAACTAAGATACTTTGGGGTACACGGCGACCTTCTGCGTTGAATTGAGACGTACTTTAGTAACCGTAGCCAAGCAGTGACCATAAAGGGTTACTGCTCAACTTTTATTCCAGTACCATCCGGGGTACCCCAAGGATCCCATCTAGGTCCCTTATTATTTAATGTATACCTAAATGATATTCACTTAGTTGTCAAACACTCAAGATTTTTATTGGACGTAGATAATAAAATATTTTAAATTATTAAAAGTATCAATTATTGTATAGACTTCCAGAGAGATTTAGACCGACTTAGTAGTTGTTCCGAAAATTCTTTGTTTGAAAGTGAATATAAAAGTGCAATGTACATTTACTCGCAAACGTTCAGCTATTAATTACTCTTATAAATTAAATAACGAAATAATTTCCAGAGTGCGTATGTTTAAAGACCTTGGAGTTATAATTGATTCTAAATTACTCTTTGATGACCACGTCATTTATGTTGTTTACAAAGCTTATCGTATGCTGGGTTCTGTGCTGAGGATATCCAAGGAGTTTAAGCATCCGTCAACGCACATAATTTTGTATAACGCATTTGTTAGGTCGATTTTAGTGTATGCTTCTTCTGTTTGAAATCCTCAGTATAAAAATCACATTTGTAGGATCGAATGTATACATGACCGGTCCATTAAGAATCTTACAACGAACTTTTCCTTTAGCAAGAGCAAGTTTTCTATGCGTATGTCGCCTGCTGACCGACGTGTTCAGCGAGATCAAGCTCTCTTATGTAAGATCTTGAATTATGAAATCGATTCGCCTTTTTTACTATCAAAATTAAATTTTAAATGTCCATGAAATGGTTATTCAAGACAAAAAGCCACTTTTTATGTTCCTGCAACTAGAACTAAATTTGCCAAAAAAATAATTTATTAATAGAAGTTGTGCCTAGTACAATAAACATTTTATAAATAACTAGCATTGCCTGCGCTCCGCTCCGCAGATGACCAAAAACCAAATTCTTAGTTTTTACATATTAGTATACTTACATTGCAGTTTTTGTATTTTTTTCCCAGAAATGAGAGATTTTCCCGCGGTAAAAAGTATCCTATATGTTGACCCGAATAACCAGCTATCACTATACCAAATTTCATCAAAATCCCTCCCGTGGTTTTTCTGTGATGCGGTAACAGACAGACAGACAAAAATTCTAAAAACTATGGATTCGGCCTCTGTATCGATAATAATGTTTATTTCAATAAGATTTTCCAAAAAATATTTAATGTACAGATTCGGCTTAGTTACAATTTTATTATATGTATGGATGTCATATTTCATCTCTCTCTCTCTTAACAAATTTAAAGTTAATGTTATTTACAATTCAAATAATACTAGCTGTGTTTGATTTTATTAATTATTATTATTAACTAGTTTAATTATTGTTTATATTCTAAGTAATTTATTATTAATTTATTGATTGATTATAGTCTCTCTGTGTCCCTATCTTTTTTAATTTGTTAAATTTTTATTTTTTATTAATTCAATTATGTTTTTGCACATTTCCCCTCACTTTGATATATGTATTTTTGTAACATTGGACATATCCAACATAAGAGGAGTTGCGAATACGTTGCCGGCCTTTACCTAAAGACACAACTCTCGAAGAGCCCTAACGGAAGAAGAGTAGAGTCCTATGTCCTAGAGTCTAATGGAAGAAGCTGGCATTGGGGGACGCCAGCCCAGAGATGATTGTGGACTTAAACGGAAATCACTTATTTTTTGTTTACCAAAATGACTAAGAACTTATTTTCGCAGGCCGACGCGATATTATGAATATCATTCCCAATACATAAATATCGATATATATAGGAACACTAAAAAGTATAGGGCGTCCTATGACGCATTTGCATTGACCCACGGGCGCGTAAAACGTTTAATTGTCTCATAAAAAGGAAATGTCGGTGTTGCTCCGGTATGTCGGCTACAATACGATCGTTTTCGTGTCGGTCAATGAAAAAGCGCTCCAGTGGTAAAAAAAACGAGATGATCTTATGTTTAAAACTCGTTGTCCAAGTTGCAGTAAAGGAGGAAAAATGTGTTGAAATTTTTCTACTGAAATATAATCGCTTGCTCTATTATGTATATAATTTAAGCGACATCCGCCCGAGTGTCTGCGGAAAGACAGTGAGAATTTGTATTTTAAATATTTCATAATATTTTTTTACTTTTAAACTTTTTAATGTGGAACAAACAGTAAATTCTGTAAAAGATAATATTATTTTTACGTAGTGATATTATGAAATAGTAATTAATTTCTGCGTCTTGATAATCTAAATATATGGTAAGGTTATGTCTTATATATGTATGTATACATGGTTGTCCTCTATCCGGGCATATGGTTGTCGGATTTTCTATTGTTTATCTCAGACGTTAGTAAGTAAATGCGTTGCTTTTGATCATTATTTAATGAAATTCTTTAAATATATATATATATATATATATATATATATATATATATATATATATATATATATATATATTTTAAATTAAACTTATCTAGATTAAATATACCACCGATGTAGAGTTTTTATGTCCATTTTTACGTTGTGTAGTGATATTTAAAGGTCTGTACATCCAAATGATGACGACAAAGGGTTTTTTAGTATGTATGTGTAAAGGGTACCTTTCAATCATAGTGCAGAAAGTATAATCAATTCTTGCATAAGTATTGCATAATTTTGCATAATTCCTGATATTATTAATGATCGTATCAAAACTTGTTGCATAACTTCTAATACTATTTTATTCTATTATTATTAACTTTATTATTATTAAAATTATTATTATTATCTATTATTATTAACAGTATCATATATGCTATATAATTGTTATCAAAGCTACTAACTTCACCGTTCCTCACTTTGACCGCCAGTCCAATGAGTCTAGTCAAAAGAGTTACCAAATCTAATTAATCGGGTTCAAGTCCCAGTTCTCGCACCTTTGATATTCTCTTTAGCGAATCATGATTACTTGCTAATATGGTGAATGACAAGTTCGTGAGGAAATCTGCGTATCTAAGAACCTAGTGAGTATATGTAGATGGCATGTGAAGTCCGTCAAAGCGCATTGTGCGAGCGTGGTGGACTAATTTTTCAGGCAGTTTCAAAAATTTTCCTCCCTAAAAACAGTACTCGGTCGAATGACTTTAAAAAAATGCCTAACCACTCTGCCGTCTTGTCAATAAACAGCATTCAGTTTTATTTTATAGACAATAATTAAGATTAAAAATAATTTTAACCGATCTCCTTAATGTCCACTTCAATCTAAGCGACATTGTCACAATAAACTATGCTCAGGTAGAAGTAAAAAAATATAATATCATTAATTTAATTAATCAATGCATATAATAAAATTCTAACCGAGTCGAATCTGTACAATAAACATTTTTTTTAAATCTTATTGAAATAGTTATTATAATCGATACAGAGACCGAATCTATAGTTTTTAGAATTTATGTCTATTTGGGTACGCATCACGAGAAAACTACTGGACAGATTTTGATGAAATTTGGTATGATGGTAGCTGATTATCCGGGTCAACATATAGGATACTTTTTACTTCGGGAAAATATCTCATCTCTGAGAAATATACTAAACTTTTAAACGTAACTAGGGACAGGTCCAAGCGGAGCGAGGGTGAGTCGCTAGTCAAAAAATAAAAATATAGTAGGTACGATTAATTTAATCAATCACTTTGCAGGTATAACTGTAGTTTTGAAAAGAAAATACGGAACGCTCAAGCAGCAGGCTTTGACTGCGCCATCGTCCACAATGTCAACTCAAGCGAATTGGGTAAGTTCGTTATGAAATTTATATAAATGTGAGTTGACAAATGGTCTACTGGGTTTACTATAAGGGTTGCTCCTAGTACTTTTATGGTAGGGTGGACCTTGAAAGGAACTTGATTGTAGTTATCGATAGAGGGAATGATAACGTTTTTAGTTGTACCTCTAAACCCGATGTCAGACTTTATCGCTTATCTGGTAGTCTGAGGATGAGACGTTGCGGCGTCATGGTTGAAAGATTGGGAAGTTTCTTTTATGTTTTAGACTTAAGTTGATAATGCTATCTATTCACCTGTGAACCATTTAGCTATCTTTTAAACAAATAATATGTCATAGGCATTTCTCATAATATTCTTGCTAATTAAATTGTTTTTTTTTTTTGATATTGAATTTAAATATAAATTATAATTTTTTAAACCGCACCTCATGTAACAAGCACAGTTAACGATATTTTATATTTCCACTTTTCGTATATCAAATAAGAATTGAACCCCATATCAGGTATATTACGCAATATAAAATACAGATTAAAGATCAAATGTTATATGACAATATCATGACTTGAATCTATAAAATTTAATGGACTCTAAACACACTGCAGTAGATAAAGCAATATTTTAAAACAATATCGGTACATAAATAAGTTTATTCTACCTTACAGATTGAATTTTTCATATGTGGATGATAAAACCATATCAGATCAGACATAGTATATCTAGATTTTCGAAGATTAACTTTCATGACTGAAAGTCGAACCCGTTACTTGTTTGATAACACACAACATTGTGTTTTCTATAACGATGTTTTAAGCATTTTACACTATTCCCCACAGTTTTGGTTCCAGCAAATACCACACTTAAAATCCATCCTGTATGCAAATAAATTCCCAACTTTCATATTTCCTTTTCCGATGATCGTTTAATTACTAAATATAGTTGTTTTACTCATAAATAAGCTTATACAATGTAGACCAATTTTAAACAATTTTAACACCTATACAGAGTAATTAAAGTACAGATCTTCATTGACAAACAATTGAAAACATTCACAAGTGGTCAGATAACTCGAGTGAATAATTACACTGTTATCATGTCATCCCACGTATCTATAATATTATTGTGTAAAAGTTTAGGAAAACGGACGTTTATGCAGAAATTACAGCTTTTTTTTATTAATTTATCTGTTTTTAATCTTATCCGTATAATTAATGGTCAGTGTCAGTGATTTCATCGTGATAAAAATGGCGGAATTATTTGTTTATATTATTGTAAGTGATAATGTTTTATCATTTTTGGTTTATTCTTATGACAAATTATAGTGTAATATTTTATTATACAAACAATTTGTTATAATTTCAGTTTATGTAAGAAATAATAGATTTTTTAGATCCATTCAGACTCATTCATTATTTGACATGTTGAGTGATGTTCTAATCGAACCTGCAACATCTACCTTAAAACTAATCCAGAGTTACTCAAATAAATAAGCTCTCGTCTACTAAGTATCATACCGCATATTATTTTTACGAGGTCTACAAGGAATATGATCGTACCTAAATTCTATAAAACGATAAATGGTCCCCTAAACTCAGCTTTTTTACTAAATTTTACTCTAACCATTATTCTGTGAGAGCGGTTTGAAAAAAGTGAAAAGTTCAAAAACTCTCTCTGTCTTTGACCACATTCGTTTTTAAAGTAGGCAAAGGGGGACTGTAGTACAGGGGCTCTTCCATTTTTTGTACGTACATTGGGGCCCAAAAAGGCTAGTTATGCCACTGGCCCTTATATCACTATTTCAATAGTATTAATGCTATATAGTATCTACAAACACTCACTCACTCACTCACTCACTCACACACACACACACACACTTTCTTTTCATTTTGTTATTTATTATATTTTTTTTGTGCTAATTTTTTTTCTTAATGTTACTCTTGTTGTTTGTACCTACATATATCATTGTGTTGGCATAAACCTGTCATTAATCATATGGGGATGACACTGGCTCCTGCAATACAGTTTTTAACGAGCGCAGGGGCTAGGGAATTCTTTATCACCTGTGTATGTAAAAAATTATGTCAATAAAGAATTTATTTATTTATTATAAATAAGAAATACCTCTTTGTCATATAGAATTAGTGTTTTGTCCTGCTAATATTTAAAAAAATCTGGAAAAACCATAGGGCCGTCGTACTCCACTTTGAGAAACCTTGAACTATTCCAATCGATTTTTGAAGTGAAACTTCTTTAGGATCGTTGTGATTTGAAACTCGATGAAACGGAAATGCGACACTAAAAAGAGAAAAATAAATAAATATATAGGAATAAGCCGGCGAGGGAATGAGATAGAATACATTGCCATGTTGCCATGGTAACCGTTATTGTCTGACATATATGTATGTAATATTAAGTATCACTTCTACCATGTGTGAATTGCACACACACGCACTTTGTTTTTTTATTTAATATAATTAAAATTTTCAATCTATAATGATTATTCACATATTTCAGAGACGATGTACGCGAATAACAGTGATGGAATAACGATCCCGTCGGTGTTCGTCAGCGACATCAGCGGGATAATACTTTCCGAAGAGTACGTCTATACGAATGGGTGAGTTCGTGTGCTAGCTTTTGCCTATTTGCTTTTACTTGCTATTTCTCAACCGACTTCAAAAAGGAGGAGGTTCTCAATTCGACTGTATGTTTTTTTTTTTATGTTTGTTACCTCAGAACTCCGTCATTTATTAACCGATTTGAACAATTTTTGTGTTGTTTGAAAGTGTATACTTCCAGATTGGTCCCATTTAAATTTCAAAAAAAAATACCACCCCTAAGGGTGGAAAAATAGCTAATGATGAATTTAACCTTCTTCTAATTGTCATATTGACTTGAAAGTTTGCAAGTGTTTCTATTTCCGTTGATAGTACAGTGGTTCGGTATTGTTGACCTGATCTGATGGTAAGGCCAGAAGGTGGATAGGTGGAACTCTTCAACGGCTAATAGTAGATACTTTGAGTTTAGGCTTGTTTTGTTTGATTTGACAAGCCTAATACGTTAGAATTCTTACTTTGCTACTACTGTCTACACTAAAAAGGGAAAAATAAAAACTTTTTAACAAAAAAATAAAAACCGACTTCAAACAAAAGCACTAAAAAGTAAAAAATAACTGATTGGTAGTTTTCATTTACTATACATACCTAATCAAATATATTCGAAGTCGGTGTGCTTTGGCTAAATAATTAAAGCCTACCTATTAAATACATACCTAATCAAATATTTTCGAAATCGGTGCCAGGCCATATAAAGCAAAGCACACCGACTTCGAATATATTTGATTAGGTATGTATAGTAAATGAAAACTACCAATCAGTTATTTTTTACTTTTTAGTGCTTTTGTTTGAAGTCGGTTTTTATTTTTTTGTTAAAAAGTTTTTATTTACTTTAACCCTTTGATAACTCTTATGGCGACTTCTTTTTTAATAGAAATATTTTAAACTAAAAAGATTTATAAACGTAATATTTGTTAAGATACAAGTAAATTTAGTGTTTCTTAGTAATATTATAAATACTAAATCGTGGCAGCTTAATTTTTGATTTCATACTAGCATCTATTTATTAGCGACTTACCTACTTTCACTAATTTTTTTACGATTTTTTTTATACTTAAACAGCCCTTTTTTAATGTCCGGCACCTGCAGACATATAAGTGGTTATGGTGGGACTCGCCGGCTAGAAAAGCCAGTACTACCCACTAAAACCCAACAAAACCTTCCCACGTCTTAATGGGGCGTCGCAGGATCGCTTACGCACTTAACTACGATGCCCCGACGGTAGGTCTGCCGAAGCAGAGCACAATAACCATGGGGTTGCTCCGAAGTCCACTCTGCTATCAGAGAAGTACCAGGAGTAACCCGCATCGTATATCGCCCACCGAAGAGGGCCACTTCTCTGTGCGTTTCTTAGCTTCGCGCCCAGCTGACGCTTCGTGACGGACGCTAATGAACCCTCCCGCCACGACAAGGTGAACGCATATTGGGGGGATACTTAAACCACCCCCGACACAACCCCAACAAAACAAAAAAAAAAGAATTATTCAAATCGGTTCAGCCGCTTTTGAGTTTTAGGGAGACTAACGAACGGCAATTGATTTTTGATACATATATATATATATATATATATATATATATACATATACATAGTTCATATTATATTATTTTCATATAGTTTATATTGAAACGTTTATTTTTCCAGTTATTATATAATGGTGAACGGTGACGTGCCGTTCAACATCAACACGCACTTACTGCTGCCCTTCGCAGTGGTCGTAGTGCTGTGCCTCGTCGTCATACTTATATTCATGGTAAGATTCTCATATTGAGTTATCGATTATCAAATTATAATTTACTATTAGCTTGATTCCCCATACAAACTTTCATCCCCATTTTCACCCCCCTAAGGGATGATTTCCGTAATAAAAAATATCCTATGTCCTTTCCAGTGTCTCAAACTATCTTCTTGCCGAATTTCATCTAAATCGGTTCAGTATATCCAGAGATTACCCTTTTTACCTCTTTCCGTGCCTACTAATCATTAGTACTCGTAATTTAGAAAAATACTATCTTTTCGGATTATTTCGCGCATTAATTTTGATTTTTGGTTCCCGACGTTTCGAATGCTTTACAGTAATCAAGTCACGAAGAGACTAAGGTTATAGACAGTGCCTATCCACTATTTTACAAAAATGGTTTCAAAAATTCCAAAATGGCACTAAAGTGCCTGACAATATTTGTTGATTTTTATTTGTAAACATTTTAATAAATTTAATAAGTATTATAATTAAATATAGCAATATTATTTATTTAATTTTAGCTTTTATTATTATAAATATAACATATTTTTTTTAAACTATTAGTAATTTGTGATGAAACAATGTGTTTATTTCACCAGATAGTGAAATGTATAAAGGACCGTCGTCGCGCGCGGCGCCACAGGCTCCCAAACCGTGCGCTGCGCAAGATCCCCACGTGCAAGTTCAGCAAGGGCGACCCCTACGACACCTGCGCCATCTGCCTCGACGACTACCAAGAGGGAGAACGGCTGCGTGTCCTTCCCTGTGCACACGGTGCGTATGCGTACATACTATGGAATTGTATAGAATGGTATGGAATAGATAGACTATATATCACTACATAGGATAAAACAAAGTCGCTTCCCGCTGTCTGTCTGTCCCTATGTATGCTTATCTTTAAAACTACACAACGGATTTTGATGCGGTATTTTTAATAGATAGGGTGATTCAAGAGGAGGGTTTATATATATAATACATGCATATTATAGTACAGAATAACCGAGAAATTCAAAGATTTCAATTTCATACTAACCGTTAAAACGTACTTAGGGACGAACCTGAGCGAAGCGAGGGTGAGTCGCTAGTTATATGATATATAACCTTCCTATAACCTTCCTCAATAAACGGGTTATCTAGTGCAAAAAGAATATTTCTAATCGTATTACTAGTTCCTAAGATTAGCTCGTTCTAAAAAACTGACTGAGTCGACAGGGCGGCTAATTTTACTAAGATAATCCAACTACATAGGAAATATATGTGCCAGATTATTTTAAGTAAAATGTGTATTTTATACTAACAGGATTAATATTTAAAAATGAATAATTTCATATTTAATAGTAACTCTTTGGTGAAATTGGTCGTTTGGACAAATAAGCACTGAGATGACGAGGTTTAATAATGTTTCTGTATATGTTTGATGACACGTTTGGTTTGTAGTGACTGTTTGTTAGTTTGTACTTGCTGTGCCAGCGGTGGTTGGTTCGGGTCCCGTTGAGGGCATTCATTTATGATGAGCACGAATGTTTGTACTCCAGTCATGGGTGTTCATATTTGTAATATGTATGTATTTAATGTTATATACATATGTGTAGTGTATCAACTATCTGGTATCCATAACACAAGTCTCGTAGCTTACCATGGAACTAGACGGTGTTGTGTGTTAATCTATACTAAGGTTAAAAAGAGGTAAAGTTTGTGAGTTTGTGACGTTGTAAGGGGTAGTCTC
The DNA here is from genome assembly GCA_947093115.1 of Brenthis daphne. Taxonomy (NCBI): domain Eukaryota; kingdom Metazoa; phylum Arthropoda; class Insecta; order Lepidoptera; family Nymphalidae; genus Brenthis; species Brenthis daphne. The sequence goes on along the minus strand of OX352472.1, from coordinate 20,842,101 downwards.
AGGATCTACTGAACCGATTTAGATTAAATTTGGCAAGAAAATAGTTTGAGACCCTGGAAAGGACACAGGATACCTTTATCCCGGAAATCATCTCTTAAGGGGGTGAAAATAGGGATGTAAATTTGTATCGGGAAGCTAGCTAGTGTCCCAATATATTATTATATTGTTATTATTTATATTTATTTATTAATGTTCCAGCGTACCACGCGGCGTGCGTAGACCCGTGGCTGACGCAGAACCGGCGCGTGTGCCCCGTGTGCAAGCGCCGCGTGCTGGCGGCCGGCGAGCGCGCGCCCTCCGACCTCGACTCCGACACCGAGCCGCTCGTCGGCGCGCCGCGCTCGCCGCGCACCGCGGTCGGTGCACGCGCGCGCATACACACACACGTACACAGACATACACACACAGCGCTTGATTTACACTCGGGGCTAGAACCCAAGGCCGGAAAAAAAATAGAGAATTTTACACGTTATGTGAAAATCCTTTTTAAATGATTAATTGAAAAAATTAACACTCGTACATTTTTTCAAAAACTTGTATCCATTATTTCTTAGCATTTAAAAAAAAATAACTTTCAACATTTTATTCCAAATGTCGATAATAGGGCGGCACTTTTACTATGCCCAGGGGCGGTGCTGAGGTTAAATCCGACACTGCACACACATGTACACACACAGACACACACATCAACCAGAGTATGCAGCCAGAGAATGGTACACATAATACGTGTACGTGTATACAGACAAATACACGTCTATCAGAGTACATAACCAAAAAAGTGAAACGCGCATGCGCTCACGCAGTGACAGAAAGCAACACCTAAGTGTGCAAAGAGAAAGAATATAATATACACATTCCTCGGTTCCTGATAATATTTATTACGTTTAATTATAAACATTATTTTTTTATAATTTCAATAAGTTTTGTAATTAATTGAATTTTCCATATTATTCATTTAATATTATTTGCTATTATTATAATTAATAAATCTGCGAAAAGATCTTATTTTTTAATTGTTAAATATTCGTGTAAACCTAAGTAATAAAATATCGTTTTTATTGTGCTTGCTATTGCAAACACAATAAAATCAATATTATTTATTTATTTAATACTTATTAGTATTAAATAAATAAATAATATTGCTATGTCCTTGTTAAAGTTGTTAAGTTGATGACACGTTTGGCTCAGTTTGTAGTGACCCTACTTGCTGTGCCAGCGGTCGCGGATTCGAGTCCCGCTAGGGGCATTCATTTGTGTGATGAGCATGAATGTTTGTACTGCAGTCATGGGTGTTTTTATTTATAATATGTATGTATTTAAAGTTATATATGTGTAGTGTATCAACTATCTGGTATCCATAACACAAGCCTCGTAGCTTACCATGGAACTAGATGGCGCTGTGTGTTAATATGCCAACATATTTTTTTTTATGTTCTTAGGGCGGCACGTTCGAGGAGCAACGGGTGAACCCCTTCGTGCGAGCGGTGCGTCTCATGGAGCGCGCGCGCGCGCGCCGGCATGCCACCCCTGACCCGGAGGTGATTTTTATTTTTAATTTATTTATAATTCAAATTCAGATAAATGAAGACTCAATTTCTAGTGACATAATCGTTAATCTCTTTATTATAATAAAAATAATTTGACGTCATATTCGGTCTGACCAGCGGCGTTCGTTTCAACTATTTTAAATTTTCCACCTATATTTTCACTTTTTAATAATTATTTTCTGAATCAAAAAGAAGTTACATTAAAAAATATTGATATAGTCTTAATTCAAAAGCAATAAAGGCTATAAAATAATATAAAAACGACAATGTAAGTGTATACTAATATGTAAAACCTAAGAATTCGTTTTTTTGGTCATTTAGGCGGAGTCACGGGCAATGCTAGTATTATTATAAATTAAGTGTTGTTTTACGAAGTTATTTCAAAGAGGTTATGATTGTTTTAAATTTTTGATATTGCAGAGCTCTGCAATATCAAAAAAATATAGATATAATTGTTTATTTATTGTTTATTTTTTTTATAGGTAGCGGAACCATCTGAAGAAAACGATCAAGAGGAAAAGTGAGTGCTATATATTCATTCTAATAATACGTATTACACGTTAATCTTCTAATTTTCGTTTATAGTAAAATATATTTTTTCTTACCAATGATGAGTCCAAAAATATATAGATATATTTCTCTTAACGAAAAGTTCCATAGTATCATTATACTGATGTTATAAAGAGAACGGAGTTTGTTTGTTTGTTTGAACGCGTTAATCTCAGGAACTACTAATCCAATTTAAAAAATTCTTTTTCACAAGATAGCTCGTTTATTGAGGAAGTATATCGTAATGCTACAACCAAGGGAGCGGAGCGGTAATTATATATGTCAACAAATCGGGCAGGCTTCCATGCATTATTGTAAAATTGATGTTTATATCGGAAGTTTAAACGCGTGTTACACCGCGGGTACTGCTAGTATTCAGATAAGTAAAATTGAAGTGTTTGTTTGTAATGTAAAAATAAAAGCGTTATACTAAATGCATATGAAATTATATACGGTATTTATAAGAAAAACTCATTTTTCATTTTTTTTTATTATTTGTCTGTTTGTTCCGGATAATATCTGAAACGGCTGGACTGATTTTGACGGGACTTTGACTGAAAGATATCTGATGTTATAGGGAGTAACATGGGCTACTTTTATTGTAGAAAAAATATTAGGGTGCCGCTCAAAAAAATTTAAACGTACCTACGGATGAACCCGAGCGAAGCGAGAGTGAGTCGCTAGTAATAAATAATAGTATTTATGGTCCTTCCAGTGAGTCGGTGCAGGACACGGCGCCGCTGGTGCGCGGCGCGGGCGGGGGCGGGGGGCGCCGGGCGCGCCGCTCGCGCTCCGCCCCGCGCGCGCGCCGTCCGCCGCGCGCCGCCCGCGCCGCCCGCACTGACGCCTCCATCAACGCGACCGACGCTGAAGGCGAGATCGGTAATCATCATTTGCTTTTAAATCAGTGTTGCCTGTTTTATATGGGCTTTTATTATTTTTGACTGGATCCGGGTTTTTTAAAATAATACACTCGAGCGTCAAAATAGCGTGTCCTTCCTTAATCGGTCCCAAACTTATTACTATTTTTTACACAGTGTTGCCACTATATTTAAATAAACAATAGACAAGTATACAGCAGCCAACACTTTAAATTTTATTCCCCTAAGAGTAATTTCAAAAACCCTACAACCTAATCCCCCTCGCATTGAAGGTAGGCAGGAGGTGGAACTTTAAAGAGGGCTGGAATACGTATTAACAGTATATATTTATTCTATTTCCCAGGTGTGGCCGCGCTCCCTGCGCCCGCGCAGTCCGCGCCTCACGTTGACTTATGAACACGTATTGTATAACTCAATACTGACTCTTGTACTAACTCAAAGACTTCTGTCGAGTGATGACTGACTCACTGAGCCGGATAAAGTAACTAACTATACTAACTGAGCTATAAGTAATTTGTATAGATAGCTGTAAATTACACTTACTTGACGTTCTGCTTGTTTTTGTAGGGCCCAGTTGTGCCAACCTAAAGGTGTTATTTTGCTTTTGTTATTATGTTGTTAAGACGGCCCACCAACTTTCATATGATATTAATGATTCTCCCTCGTGTCTTCTTTGAAACCATTAATAAGAGAATTGAACTTTTTTTTAAATAGAACTATTTTTTCGATTTTTTTTCGGTCACCTTTTTCGACCATGATTGCTGTAAAAGCATTTGAAACGTCGGGAACAGAAAAACAAAATAAATCCGCGAAAACCTCCAAAAAGATAGTTCTATTTAAAATGTCAAATATTTGCGTAAACCTAAGAAAGTATTAAGAGTATTGAATTGACAATAAACTTTCTTTTTATTTAATTATTGTCAAGATGGCACAACTGGGTTCAAGAGAAGTTGTGAATGACGCAACCATAATAGCTTCTTCTATTTTGAGCTTCCAAAATTAATGTTGTGTACCTGATGTATATATGGGATCGAAATGATTTAAAGCAACATATTATATATGTGTAAGTAAAATCAATAAACGTTTGGAAATATAAATGAAAAATTCACAATTTGAAACTAACGGGCTGTTAATTTTCTTTTCTAACTAACATTTAAACGTCCGGGAGACGGTGATGAATTTCTGTGCCAATATCTGTTCTTATACTTTGTGACACTGTTTATTTATTGATATATTAGCGACTCACTCTCGGTCCGCTCGCGTTCGTCCATAGTTACGTTTTAACGTTTTGTATAGATTTCACAGAGAAGATATATTTTACCGCAGTAAAAAGTATCCTATATGTTTACCCGGATAACCAGGTATCTACATATCAAATTTTATTAAAATCCCTCCAGTGGTTCTTCCGTGATGCGATCACAGACAGACGGGCAAAAATTCTAAAAACTATAGATTCGGCCTCTGTATCGATAATAATTCTAATTCAATAAGATTTTTAAAAAATATGTAAAGTACAGATTCGATTCAGTTTATATTTTATTGTGTATAGATAATTTAACTAACGTGTAATGTTATCCAAAACCTCGGATTTTTTATTAATCATTTCAGGATCTTATTAAGTCAAAATTAGCAAGAAATTGTGGAAACTATTTTTCCCACTGACACACTCATTATATCTATACTAATATAATAAAAAGAAAAATATTTTTTTTGCATGTTTGTTTGTAATGAATAAACTAAAAAAACTACTGGTCAAATTTTAAAATTTCTTTCTCCTATCAAAAACTACATTATAAGCGAGTAACATGATCAATTTTTTTTTAATTAGAGTTCCCCACGAAAATTGTAATACTGTTACCTAACGCATCAAAAATTTGCCTATATTTGTAGCTGGACGAACCGAGCAAAGCGTGGTTGAGTCGCTAGTATTATATATTTTTATTATAATTACTGACACTGACTTATATAAAAATAGATTACATACACAGACCAACATACATACGTTTTTATTATATAAAAAATGTCCAATATTTATTAGTTCGAAATTCATCACAAATGTGCCTAAAATATTATTTTAAATCAAGAGTATTTTATTTATAAACAACTAATCTCGAAACTCTACCGGCTTTACTGTATGTATGTATATTATAAGGCTGTACAGACATTAATGCTTTATACTTATATTTATAAAATATCTGACGAGTTTGGAATTATTGTAAAATAAACAAATATGCTGGATGTGCCCTGACTAAAAGGATCTGTTGGAAAATGAATTGAAATAAATTCAAATATAACGTTTTGCCATTCAAATTAATTTTCTTGTGGTCCTTTGTTCAACAACAAGTGACACTAGAAAGGAACCGCGTTGTAACACAGTATTGTATCATTTTTAAAGGTTTTAATTAAATAGGAAATATATATATTTAAATTATCTCAGTACCGAGCTACAATGTTGTTCTTTGCAGGTGTCATAACAAAATGGCGGCGTGCGTCCATCTATTTTGTTTATGCCATTCTGTTAACACAATAATTGTGTGATAAATGGCAAAAATATGTATATAATTTTTATGTATCATAAAGGATAGATATGAAATGATGTTACCGAATAACTAGTAAAATCGAAAAAGAATAAAACTTAGTTTAATATGGTTATTCTAACCTTAATTTGTATTTTACCTGTCTGTCTGTTTGTTCCGACTAATCTTCGAAACGGTTGGACTGATTTTGACAGGACTTTCGATTTTCACTGGCACATAGCTGATGTTACAAGGAGTATCTTAGGCTACTTTTACTTTAGAAAAAGAATCAGGGTTCCGTGCAAAAAACTAAACCCCATGAAATTGTGAACAAAATCCGTGGATCTAGGGACGCACCCGAGCGTAGCAAGGGTACCTAAGTCGCTAGTAAAGAATTAGCTAATTATGCAGCCGCAAGGGAAGAAAGACAACGAAATAGAAATCTGAAAAAGCAGCTTTTCTCACAAAATATTTCAGATTGCAGTAATAATGATACTGCAGTTCCAGAGAGTGAACGATTTATTGTTTATGTCCTGAATATGAATGTCACTATAACTTGAAGATTTTCGTTGGAGGTAAAACCTTGGACCAAGATAAAACAGACGGCACCGCATTCTCTTTTAACTTTCGACATTGTAAATTCACTTATAGACTATTTGACAATTTTAAAATCGCTTTCTGTAAAATGGTGTCTTTATATTTAAGGCTATGTGCCTTAAATATAAAGATTGTGATTTCGTCAATTTTAATCGTGTTATTGTTTTAGCCCACAATTTCTTTAGTTTTTGTTGTTTGTCTTTTGGGAACAATTAATGATATCTATTTACATTGCATCCTGGCACTGCACAATTTGTCATTTTAATTAAATTTTAAATAAAATGAAAAAATAATCCGTATATAAAAATATACTGAGGATCATAGTGATCGCGACATCTGGTGGGAGAAAATGGTAAAATTCTGCCATTGAATGCTCCTAGCAGATGTCTTTCGTGTTTTCAGTTATATCTATCCTTTGTGATGTTAAGTTTCACAGAGATATAGGTCAAATTATTGTGTTTAAGCTTTAGAAGTATAAATATTGTAGCATAATGTATATGAAGTTAGATTAAACAAATTATAGTGGTTATAAGAGTGGAACTTTTTTTTTTGACTAGGCTGGAGCTCGAGATAACGCCCTTTGTATTATCGACAATTTTATTTTGATCAGATATAAGAAAATAATGATATATAAATAATGAAAATAATATCGACAATTTTATTTTGATCAGAATATAAGAAAACAATATTAATAAAAATAATATATACATAGAACTTTTTTATTTTAATATTATTTAGAATTTTACTGTGATGGCCCCAGAATATATATTTTATGTAAAAACTGTATATATTGCCAAGTAGGTTAAGTTGCTATTTGTTCACATCCAGCCATAATTGAGTAGGTATTCATTTGTAATACTGATTTAAAATGAATATTGGTAAAATAAAATGTTTTAAAAAGTTAAAATCTATTGTCTGTAGTATACAACACAATGGTGACCCTCAAAATGCTTAGAATTCTGTTGACAATATTTAAAGTGAACACCTTGAGTCCATGTGTAACTGTAATATTTAAATTTGTTTCTGCAAATTAAAATTATACATAGAACTAGCATTGCCTGCGGCTCCGCCCTCGTTCAGATGATCAAAAATCTAATTCTTAGGTTTTACTTACTAGTATACTCTTACAATGCAGTTTTTGTATTTTTCTCAGAAATGAGATATTTTCCCGTAGTAAAAAGTATCCTATATGTTGACCCGGCTCACCAGCTATCATCATACCAAATTTCATCAAAATCCCTCCAGTGGTTTTTCTGTGATACGGTAACAGACAAACAAAAATTCAAAAAACTATAGATTCGGCCTCTGTATCGATAATAATGTCTATTTCAATAAGATTTCCCAAAAAATATTTAATGTACAGATTCGGCTTAGTTACAATTTTATTATATGTAAATATTATTGACCTAAAATACCAATCAATATGGGAACCGTGCGCGAAATGTAGAGGGCAGCACTATTGTCCCTCTAGTGTTTTATTCCCGAAAATAGTGGAGTCAAAACATTTATTTGTAAACGCGATATTTATAAAAATGGAAAAAATAATAAATTATGGACTTCAAGCAGTTATTAATAATATTTTACATGGTCAGAATAATGAGAACGGTAAAAAATTATTCAAGTCTAACCATGTTTATGATGTAGTTGAAAAAAAAAACAAAATCCGAGAGGTCATTGACCTTCAGGTTTTCGACTGACGAAGCGAATTTATCTAAAAAGAGTTCTAGGTGTTTGTGTTCGCGGATGAAAAAGACTTCAATTCAAACATTTGTTTTAAATACGAAGTAGCAACTAATCTTTTGCCTTCATATTTATTTTTAAGCAAATCAAAAATAAGTAATTTTCCGCGCACGGTGTAATGCCGGCGCATACCGAGCGAGCTCTACCACTTAGTTTACCTATCAAGTAATATAATTTTTTAGACTGTAAGCGATTTATTATTGTGTACAGCATTTTGAAAACTAGCAAAGAAAAGTGGCCAATTTTTTATGTCGCATATAAATATTAAATATATATTTTATATTTGAAATCGGATTAATTTATACTAAACGTTAAAACGTAACTAGGGTAGAAAGCGGAACGAGGGTGAGTCGCTAGTTGATATTTTAAACTATAATTAAAATTCATACTCTGTCATGTTTAGCTATTAGATCTAAGATGTTTATGTCGTAAAATAATTTAGTTTAATGATTTTATTTTATCGCCCACTCTCCTTCGTATCTTCTCCATTCTACGTGACAAAGTTACCTGAGATCAAGTGGCGCGCTTTGAAGCCAAAAAAGAAACAAGAAAATTGAATTATATGTTTTATTATGTAGTAATTAAAACGGCCTACCGACCGATTTCAGCCACGGTGGCCAAATTTGTATTTTGTCACTCTCACACTGCGGTGGGACGAAACTCGATACTCGCGGTGAGACCAGTCGGAGTCGCGGGAGTGAAACACTGCCAACTTCCCAACTCCGGGCTGTTAATGAGGCTTACTATACAGAAAGACTCAATAAATAAACTTGGCCCAACCCGGGACTCGAACCCAGGCCCTCCGGGATGAGCAGCCGTACATATTAACCACTACACCACCTAGACAATAATTTATTTATTATGTAATAATTATATGAAGCTTCTTAGTATATTTGGCAAGTATGAGAATAGGTCGTAAAGTATTTTTCACTCTCCTACCCCCACCCCTATTTTTTTATCGCGATTTTAGTATTTTTGTATAAACAATACTATACAAATACATATAACATAAACCCAAAGAGTTCTTTTTGTAGATTGAATGCGGGTTCCACTAGTAACAATTTTTTTTTTAAGGAATAGTGAAATCATGAACTATATGTAAAACCAATTAAATGGAAGCAATCAATGCAAGGATTGCTTGTCATATCTATTTATGTCATAGCTATTATGTCAAGACATTGAGTGTGTCAACAGGTGTCCAAGTAAACATTGATCAAAGCTACTTTGTCAAATTATACTTTGAGCGTGTCAACAAGACTTTAGATGCCATCTTAAATAATGTATTATCCATTTCCAATAGTTCATATTTTATCAAGAATTTACCGAGCAAAGGGTCTACTCCGAAGACTTCCTTGCTCGCTTCCGCCGTTATATATCAAATCTTTCAAAAGCCAGGGATTTTCCTTCTTCTTCATATTCCTCTTTTGTCATACAAAATGAATAAAAATCTGGATCTCTAAATATTTTTTTGCCACCTTCCCATGCATATGTTATAGGGTTTTCGCCTAAAGTTACATTCACATCAAAATGATCTAACGCAAACGATCTCACTTCACTGTAAACTCTATCTCTAAAATTAGGGAACAGAGTGTTGCCACCAAATAAAACTATATTCTCCAATAAACTCTCCTTATTTTCTTCTGGACATGAATCTATAGAATGAATTATTGCCTCCGAAATCCCCATTTGCGGTATTCCTACATCTGATGGTTTAAATAATAACTCGGGTATGGAAAATCTTTCATTGTTTAGTCGTAAAGTCTGTTGCTCTAAGTCCTCATCTGGTTTGACAATGTCTCGAAGATAGCCTCTACGTATTGTTGTATAGTCTGGCAATACATAGTCTTTGATAATTGTGTTTGCTGAACCTAGAATAAATGAAATGCATATAGTTAATCATTTAAAGATTAGTTAGTAGTTTAATGTGAAGAAGCAGATGCACCCCCCTGGAAATAATTCTGCTGCCGCCCATGCATAATATGATAAATTATGAGCTACTGTTGATTATATAATAAAAAAAACTATATAGATTACCTTTTTTCTTGGCTATCTCCATATCACCCATAAAGTCTTGAGATACAAAGCAAGAGTCTTCTTTTACTTGATTTATTACATAACTTTCCTCCATCACATTCAGTTGCCGATAGGACAGGATTTCTTTTAAATGATTTGTTAAGACTTTGCCACCAACATCAATTCTTCTTATACCTTCTTTATACTTCTTACCTTTTATATATGGTATTATGTAAGTATAACTGTACCCAGAATCAACAACAACCGTGGATTCATTGTTGTGGGTTTTTCTATAATTATATTCTGCTAAATCTGAAGCGTTTATACGTAATAATGACTGACATTCGTATTCTTCAAAGAAAATTTCTGTCATAGCTTCTTGTATTGAAGAAAAGTTATAAATTGGCTCAGTTATTATTAGTGGTGTTTCACTAAAATTTACAGGACAACAATCCTTACTAAATATGAAATCCCAAATCGTTTTTTGTGTGTCCCAATTGATCAGAAAGCCTTTTTGAAATGGTAGAATGTAAAACAGACCCGAAGCATCCCGACATTCTTCAATTTGAGATCCAACGAATGGCCGTCGTCTTTCCGATTTAGCTTTCATTATACAATTCGGCACTATCTTCGGCACCATTGTGGAAAAGCCAACTTTAGCAGTATATGCTCCATTGTCAAGAATATAGCACGAAGTTTCACTCATTGTTACAGGTTACCGGTGTAAACAAAGTGTGTGATTTACAACAATAGTTATTGTATTGAAGTTAACGTTGTCCTATAATTATAAATACCATCTTTTATATAAGGTTTTTTACATAATCTATTTCATCCATAAATATTTATAAGCCGTGCCATTTATAGACACGAAATACGAATCAAAAATGGCGTTTGAGATGTGATCTGTCACATGGATATTTGGCAGTTGGCACTTGCAGATTGCAATGACAGACAGTGTTGCAAAAGTGAAAAATAAAAAATCGGTAAATCTATCAGCTAAAAGCGGGAGAAATCGGGAGATCTATAATCTATTTGAAGTTGAACTCCATCGGTTTAGGTAGTTTTAAAACTAAAGGTAATCAAATCATAAAACACGTACTTTTAAATATCTTTCTTTTTCGTTTCATTTTTTTTGCGATCAAAATAATCTATACATAACTGAGTTGAATCTGTACATTAAAGATTTTTTGAAAAATCTTATTGAAATAGTCATTGTTATCGGTACAGAGTCTATGACCGCATCACGTGAAAACCACTGGACTGATTATGATGAAATTTGGTTTGATAATAGTTGGTTCTTCGGGTCAACATATAGGATTTTTACTACGGGAAAATGTCTCATCTCTGAGAAATCTATACTATATAATTGAAATTTGAAATATGATCCCAATAAATTCAGTTGTTTGTCACTAGTTGGCGTATAAGACTGGACGCATGGTCCCTATTGACTTGATTTTATGTATATCTACTAGCGACACACCCTCGCACCGCTCGGGCTCGTCCCTTCGTTTAATGGTTAGTATAGATTTCTCAGAGATGAGATATTTCCCCGCAGTAAAGTATCTCAAATGTTGACCCGGATAACCAGCTGTCATCATACCAAATTTCATCAAAATCTGTTCCGTGGTGTTCTCGTGATACGTCTTCAGACAGACAGATAGACAAATAAAAAATAATTCTAAAAACTATAGATTTGGCTTTTGCATGGATAATGACTATTTCAAAAAGATTTAAAAAAAATGTACAAATTCGACTCAGATTTTTTATAATATGTATAGATCTATAACTAACTATATACTAATATTATAAAGCAAGACAGAGTTTGTTTGAACGCATTAATCTCACGAACTACTCATTCTTTTTGAAAAATTCTGCATCAGATAGCCTGTTTATTGAGGAGGCTATAGGATATATACCATAATATAGTCTATTCCATATTAACCGTTAAAACGTACCGAGGGACGAACCCTAGCGAAGCGAGGGTGAGCTCTTAGATATATTGACGGTCTCGTATTTTACGGATTATACAAAACAAAGTGTTGTGTACATTTATTCGATTTTAATTCTTTCATTTATTACATTTGATGATTTTATATTACCAATATTTGAAACTGATTAAAGAAGTTAAAAATAATTGTATTCTAAATTTTTTATTCATAGGTATTAATAGGTAATAATAATAAATAGATATTAAAAATTTAAAAACACTATTGTTATGTTGGGATTAAGCGTTTTGATCCACGCGATGAGCTCTCGTCGCATGTTGTAGGATTAAATCATTAAACCAAAGAAATAAAATCGTTTACATGAAAGTATAGTATTATTTATATCTCCACTGCTCTATATATTTATTCCTTAAAAGATGAAACACATGCACACGTTTTCTACCGCGCCGACGAGGCGAATCCTGAACGCGCGTCTTTCGGGTTACGGTGCCAACGGAACCCTATTTACTAAGCCTGCGGTATCCGTCCGTCCATCTGTCTCTCCGGTATTATCTCCTGAACCGTAATAGGTAGTTGAAATTTTCACAGATTATGGAATAATTTGTTTTATAATTTGTAGAAATATAGCGCTATAAAAAAATCTAAATATAAGAAACATTTTTTTAACGTTCGTAATCGATCATCGAACTTCTAAGCTAATACACTACATACATAAGAGTAGTCATATTAATAAATGTACATGTACTATTAGTACGGAATCCTTTGTGTGCGAATTCGACTCGCACTTGACCGATTTTTTATGTTCTTTCAATAATGTACTTTAAAAAATCTTGTTTGTATCGATAGTCCATACAAACGTAATAAAACTTGCGAGCATTTATCCTAAGAATATCTTTGTTAGATTTAAAAAAAATTAAAATATATACATTTTACAATAATCTGAAATTCTATTAAATATCAAAAAAATATTTATCGATGTGATTTCTTAGTTTTAAACCCACGGATTATTTTAAATCTAATATCTTTACTGAGAAATATTTCTATAAACAAAAAATAATAACTTTTGACTTTTAAATGTTCATGTAAATCAGGTCAAAACGTCGGGTTAGCTATTTTGTAATAAAACAAAAAAAATATTTAAGTGGTATATTTCACAAGCACTGATACAAAATGGCCGCCATATGGGTGTCCAACCCGGCGGCGCGTACTAGTTATTGTAAACATCCACTCGTAGAGCTTTACCCACATAGGATGGTTAAATGTGGTGATGGTGTTTGCTTTAGTCAAAGAGACCGAAGCCCATGTCGTCGTCACTCTCGGAATCCTCCTTCTCGGGCTTCTTCTCTTCTTCCTTAGCAGCAGCAGCGGGCGCTGCGGCGGCGGCGGCAGCGGGCGCTGCCACAGCGGCAAACTTGCTTGGGTCCTGATATTGAATTATTTTGAAAAATATTAAATAGGCTATTATTATAAATGAAAGTTGGTATGTGTGTAAGTTTGTTACTACATGTAAATAAGGCTAAACAGATTTGGATAAATTTAGTCCATAGATAAACTTTGACTTGATGGTTTACAGGCTGTTAGAAACCTAGGGATGCACCCAAGTGAAGGGATAAAGTTCCTAGTAATATATAATCCATACTGTGTTACACTGAACTGCTGCACCAAGGCAAAGTATAAATAAAAATAGCATCTTTTACCCTCATTTTTCATTTATTTTCAGCCACAGATATTTGTAATTAATTGTTATAAATTCATGTCAATAAAACTATCATCTAATAATAATTTTAACTTGTCTAACCAATTTTAATGTTACGTTAGTATTTGAATTCCTAATGTACTATTGGACATATCAATTTCTTTTTTTAGATAAATAATATATAAATATGTTGGCACATTAACACACAGCACCATCTAGTTCTATGGTAAGCTACGAGGCTTGTGTTATGGATACCAGATAGTTGATACACTACACATATATAACTTTTAAATACATACCTTAATGAACTCCTTAATGGTGGTGGCTTCCTTGAACTCGATTTCGGACACGGCAGCAATAGCCAGCAAGTTTTTGAATCCGTTGGCAATGGAGTGAGGAGCAGAAGCAAGAGTTGGGTAGCTGATGGCCAATGAAAGGGCAGCCACATTGGCTACTCCTTGTTGGAACTTGGCACGAAGATCCTCGGGCTTGATGTCAAGGATGGCTGGTGCAAAGATGGTGCCAGAGTCATATACCTATAAAAATGTTTGTTGGAAATTATCATACATGAACTATGAATATAAAAATAATTAAAGTAAAGAAAAAAAGTAATGTTTTTAAATGTTCTGCTAAAAAGCTTTCGACAATTCATTTAAGCTTTCAAAGCACTCAAAAGTTACTTTATAATTATAATTTTGCATGCATTCACAGTTTATTTCAGAGCAATTAAAATAAGTATAATATACAACATGCATATCAATTTTAAATATAATCAGAATGTAATGTTTGCTTAAAAGTTTGAAACAACAGCAATAGTGCTGCAATTAAAAAAAAATCACAGCAAACACTTTCCCAAAGGTAAATTATCAGTATGTATTTTTTATACAAACTGTACTCAACACTTTGGTTTATTATAGTTCAAACTGAATTGAAAATATTTTTTTATAAATGTATATACCAAAAATTTTACATAATTTATTCGTGTAGATATAAATAATTTGTAAAACAAAACTTACTTGCTTAACAACAAGACCATATGAAAAGGGAGAAATGTTCAACATGTTGAGAAGGGTGGCTTCAGAAGCTCCTACTTTGTCTCCGGGCTTCAAGATGTGGACATCGTTGATGATTTCAATAGTACCTGAGTACACAAAATTAAAATGAATACTAAATTTTATAAGATTAAATGAATTGTGCATTATAAAATTAATTTATTTTTAATTATTTTTTTAATACTTTGTAGGTATTTAAGCTGTAGTTAAGTTAGTTTCTTACCCTTGGAAATCTTGGTTGGGATAGACAGAGCCTGGAAGAAGGCAGTCTTTTCGGGACCCAAGCCAGTGTTGTGGGCAGGGATGACCACAGCCAATGGAGCGATAGCACCTGGCCTAGCTGGGGCACGCACTTTGTTCTCCAGAAGTTTGTCACGGACCTACAAATATACAATTAGTTAATATAATTCATTGATTCATAAAAAATTCAATATTCCATTCAAACAATATATGTATCTTCAAAATGCCAGTGCAATTTTCATGTAGAAACCATATCACACTAGGATAAATTTGAAGAATTTAGTATTGTCTGAAAGCGAAGCCAGGAAACCAATATAAAGCCACCTGATATTAAAACAGACATCCTTCGAATTAAATTGTAATAAATACAATAATATGATAAAAGAACTCTTACCTCAACAAGGTCTCCACGAGTGAACACAAAGCCGACATTTCCCTTGATGTGAGGAAGCAACTTCTCAAGGGCTGGGTTGGTCTCCAGATGGTCCTTGATGGCTTTACGCATCATAGTGTTCTTGCCCATAAGCACAATGCTGCTGCCACGTAGTGAAATACGAATCTGCTGCATTTGCTGAGACCCAACGTTGTCGGCACCCACGATGAAACATTTTGGGTAGTCGTCTAACAATTGCTGAAAGTAAAAGTATATTAAAGTCGAAATTCAATTCTACAAGAAACAATAGTAATACTAATTGTATTGTATTCAGCCCTTTTTAACGTCCCACTGCTGGGCACGGGCCTCCCTTCAATACGAGGGGGATCAGGCCATAGTCCACCACGCTGGCCAAGTGCGGGTTGGCGGACTTCACATGTGTGTTCGAAAACTTGCTAGGTTCTCTCAGACATGCAGGTTTCCTCACGATGTTTTCCTTCACCGTAAGGCAAGTGGTAATCATGTTAGAAATAATTCGCACATGAAAATATCAGAGGTGCGAGACCCGGGATTTGAACCCGCTTCACTCGGTTTCCCAAGCAAGCGCGTTACCACTGGGCTACCACTGCTTTTTTTTAAAATACTAATAAATAATAATAAAAGCAATCGCTGAATTTATAAGTATTCATTACTTAGAATAATATAAAACATTATAGGTTACTTCTATATACACGTTTATTGTTCATGTAAATGTCAAACATTATCATATTTGACTAAGTTATTTATAACAAATAATAATTTCAATTATGGCTTAATACTTACAATGATCTTAACGAAATAGTTGGTTTTCCAGGAAGCCTTGTCCTCCCTACCCATCTTGGTGTGTGTAGGGACTTCGAAAAATTTAAGGACTGAAAAGTAAAAGAATCGGGAACTAAGTATGTGTCGAAAACTAAATTTGAAGTTTCAACGTAAAATAGAGCAGTACGACAGGATATTATTATGAATAATATATTAAAAAAATTAAAAGATTGCTTTAATAATTTGAGATTAATATTTACTCACCAAGACAAAACGCAAATCGCACGAATACGTGCGCGTTGCGGGACAAAAAGAGAACTTATAAAGTGATGTCATATTGAAAAAGTCAATCCTTGTCTTGCCAGAATTATCAAATTATATTATACTAAATACTATAATTCAGTTCAAATAATTTGTCCTTTTTTTCTAAAAACTAACACAACCAAAACTATTTAAAACTAAGGTTAATAAATAGTTTATAACTTTTTAACTTGATTCAAGTCTGTTAAGCCTTTTTATCGTCCAATAATATAGGTATATTATATTAATTATAGTAAGTATATAAATTATCCTTGTAATAACATATAGTAATAATAAAGTTTTATTAATAGTTAATAATAATATTTATTTAAAACTATTTTAGATCAAGAAATAATTTTTATTGTCTTTTTGTTATTGTTCTCTATGGTCAAGTTCAAAGATTTAAAGTTGACGTTTCTAAAATCAAATGCTATCATTCAACCTTACAAATCCGAAATCTTTAATATTCCCTTAATGGTGCCGCGTAGTGTTTAAATAGCTTATATTCAGTTAGGTACCTTGTTGCGTGTATTGTAAATAGTTCAATCAAAAAGTCCAATGAACCTTGAAAGATATCTACAGTTTAAATATGTTTCGTAAACCAAAGAAGATCCAGAGGCGTGTGTTTTGTGCAGACGATGATGAGGACGGTGAGCCTGAGCCGCCGCCGCCACCAGTTATTAGTCAAAATAAGAAAGATAAACCAGTAAAAAACACTCCATTATTGAGTTTTGCTGATGAAGGTAATGTGCTAAGGAATAATTCATTTACCACTGGTAGATGATTATATTCAAAAACATCAAATTTAATGACAATATCATAAATTAAGTTTCACTTCACTGCACTTCATTTCTAGTAGCACAAAGGTTTAAAATTATGTTATGAAATTGAATTTCACTGAATAAACAATTCCATAACCTGAAAATAAAAGGAAAAATTAAAGGTATATTTCAAAAATCAAGATCATGTTAATTCTACAATATATAAACTAGAACCAGTAATAACATAGAATATTTATGTAACAAGTATTTTAAATCTATGTCTCTAATGAGATTGTTCTATTGTTGTAAGAGATGGGTGCCAATTGGATTTCTATTGCCTATACTTAAGATATGTTAATTAAAAATAGTTTGTTGATGTAATATCATTCATAACACACAGATTTAAGATTTATCAAGTCATATCATAATAATGTAATTTATTAAAAAACATGTTTTAAATAATTATTAATTGCTTTAATTTTTGTTTAAAATTAACCATTCTAATGGGCTATTTGTATTATAGAAGAAGATGGTGAGGTGTTCAAAGTGAAGAAGTCCACACAAAGCAAGAGGTTGGCCAAACGTCGGGAGAAGGAGAAAAGGAAAATACCTGATGGTGATAATAATAAATATGACAATCATAATGAGGAGGTAATGTTTAGGAGTTATGTTCGGTTAATATCTAGTCCCATATCAAATTCAACAACTATATGGCTTTCACATTTTTCTGCAGCTCTTATACATCAATTTGGATTTTAATTTACATATGTTTTGTTTCATTTTTTTTTTTTGATTTTTCATTATTTATCCTAACTCTTATTTTTAGCTACATAGAGTTGAAGATCTTTAAAGGAATTGGTTCACACTAATTGTAAAGGCATTTGAAATATGTTCCAGTTATTTATTGTAATAAATGCCATTTATATTTATTTTAGTGTAAACACATAACATTCTGTTGAGTCAACAATCATATGTTATGTGTTTACAAAACACAAAGTTTTTATAAAAGATTTTTGAAAGCTTTCATATTTTTATTAATATGAGCTAAAGCTTATTACCCATAACTCTTTAATGCCATAATATTTTTTATAAATATAGGAGAAACCATTGGAAGAGAAAGAGAAAGCAAAACCGAAGAAGAAGGTAACACTTGAGGGGCTGATCCTCTCTGGTCGGGAGGCACTAGCGGCTGATGGAGCTGGTGATATATCTGATGAAAGTGACACAGAAGATAATAGGGGGTTCCATCAGTACCGTGCAGAGTCAGTGCGTGCTGCACTGGTCCCAGGCCACATACCTGATGCCGCATTGATCCACGCTGCACGCAAGACCCGACAGCAGGTATGAGAGGTGAGGGACTGAGGATGCCGTCACCGACGTCGCTTATTGAGATTTCTTGGAATTACAATTGGAGTTCATTTTTGGATGTTATTCTAGTCTCATCATTACAGATGTTCTTGGTTTTTGTTGATAAGATATTGTTTTTATGACCCATTTGAATTGTATTTGGCAATAATTCTTATTCAGTTAGATTTTTCCTGTTTTTACAGAAATTAATCAAATAATGCCGAAATTAAAAAAGGTTTGAGTCCACTTATCAAAATTAAGTAAAAGTGTAAATATTCTTCAACATGTTGTACTACTAGTACCGTTCCTCATTTTCATTAGTGCCAATAAATTAATGATAAAAAAAGCAGTCATGAGGACTGTCAACAGTAGTGAGAACCTAAAATATACACAAAGAGTTGTTATTTTTGCATATTCAAATTAACTGTTTGATCTTAAATTAAAATTTATAAATTAAAACTTTTTACATTTTTCTGGTTTTGACATTTATCAGCACTCTAGAGTGTTAGCGTTAACACGTCACGTGACCATGTCGATGACGACTTACATGAACTTACTTCCCATCCAAACCTGCCTATAGAAGTTTTCACTTTAAAAAGTGGTATGTCACTCTATGACCCACAGACTATCTGAACATTCGTTTCTACATTGTTGCGTTAAAGAAGAATGTGTTTATTAATTTGCTGTTGAAATGATGCATTTTCACAATAATTGTGTCAGTAAAGATGCTTATTTCTCGGTACAGTAAGTTATGTCTGAAACATATTGAAGGTAAGTATATATTTTTGCGTAAGTAGGTCAATATTAAGTTATATACGTATTTGGTATTGACTGTTTACTATTCGTTGTTTTGTTTTTAGTTTTCTTTTGATATTGTAATAACATTGCGTTGATTTATTATGACGGTAACTACGGGTTCGATTTCTGAAGATATAAAACTGATGTCTAAAATATTTTATTCTAATTTAATGTTGCTAGTGGTTAGCTATTTATGAAATACTCTGTGTATTTTTTTTTCAATGTATTTATGATTTCATCTTTTATCAATGTTGAAATAGCTGAAAAAATAATCTTTATTCCGCATTAGTCGATGTTACAAGCGAAGTGGCGAAAAATTTGTCAGTGTTGCCATCTCTTTCCCGCTTAGCCGTTTTTGCTTTATGTGTGTAAAGTGTGTGTGCGTGTATAAGGAGCTATTCATATAATCCATTACAGGAAATCTTCATTTTTCTTCGTTTCCTCTTGCCTGTCTGTACGTTTAATCTCATTGTCTCATCACATTTTAAATTTTTCAAATCCTGAGTACGAATGAGTATCAAAATTAAAGTCATATAAGAGTATCATATAAAGTCAATATACATCTAAGTTCATAAAGACCCCTTCCTTATCCTTTAGTACATTATATGTTACTCAAAGCATTACTTATCCTTTACTTCAACGTATATTAGAAATTGCTCCTAAATATTTGAAGTTATACTTCTTTTGGCACGTATGGAAAAAAATATGATAGTAAAATTTTTACGATACGCTCGCACACCGACAGCCAAAAAGCGACATAATGAAGTTAGCGGAAATCGACATGATGAAACTTCAGCATGTCTGCATTCCTTTTACAAACAGAAAGTTGTGACATACGGAATGAAATCTTTAGCTATTTTTGTTCTGTTACGCCAAAAAAGTATAACTTCTTACGTGCGTTCATAAGTACACACACGCGTTTTTTTTATTTGTCTTATTTTTTTAATTTTGATCAGGCCCCTTAACGTCAATACCGAATACATAAACAAATCACACATTTCACCAAGTCCCTCATGTTACAGGCTCGCGAGCTGGGTGACTTCGTGCCTATACAGGAGTCTGCGCCAGGATCGAGGCTGGTGCGGGAGGAGGATGGGGATGATGATGAAGACGGCAGGATTCAGGTGCGAGGCTTGGAGCTGCCTAGTGATAAACCTAAGCGTGAGTGTGTATACATATGTACTATTTAGATTTGTTAAGCGGAGGCATTTGGTTTTTTCACCGACTTATTGATGTCTGTGGAAGTTTCAGTAGACTCGCGCTAGAGGTATTAAATAATATTCTAAAATTGATATAAGCGATCGCTCATTTATATTAACGGAAATGCTGTCAAATGCAGGTGTTGCCATAATTCGCAATTTCATGGTGAACGGTTTTGAAGTTAAAGCACTTAGTGGAAAAGCTAAAACTTTTTCCCAACGTCTATATAAAAGAAGGTATGACAGTGTGTTGAGCCTTAACTATATTTTACAAAGTACGCCCGAACGATGGTGCTGTCTAAATGTTAAATTAATGCTGTTCATTTTTTTAGACAAACATGTAGATTATCTGACGTCACACGTTTGGCTCAGTTTGTAGTTGTGCTTGCCGGCGGTCGCGGGTTGGAGTCCCGCTGGGGGAATTTATTTGTGTGATAAGCATGAATGTTTGTACTCCAGTCATGTCTATTTTTATTTATAATATGTATGTATGTTAAAGTTATGTAGTGTATCAACTATCTGGTATCTATAACACAAGCTAGCTTACCATGGAACTAGATGGTGCTGTGTGTTAATGTCCCAACATATTTATTTATTTATTTATTAGTATACTGTGGTACTACTTAGTATCAAGTTCTATTTAATTGCTATATACTATGTCTATATATATATGTACATGTTATGTAGTGGTATGGAAGTAGTCAATTAGTATGTATACTTAATTATTTTATTCATGTGAAGGTGGCACAGCAGCAGCGGTTTCAGACGAGGAAATAAACAGTGAAGTAGAAGAATGGGAAGAGCAACAGATGCAGAAGGCTGTTCCGTCTATAGCCGATATTACTGGTTCGTTTTATATATGTATTTAATATAATTTTTTGTAAAAAGAGAGAGAAAGATTTACTTGCAAATATTAACACATTTGCTTTAGACTAACTTTCGGTTAGACTTTAGAGTAATATAGAATCATAAACATTAACAACACACTCGTATTTGTGTTAGTTGTAGTAGCTAAACTAACAACTAAAAAAACAGTGAAAATAAAGAACTAATCTAACGATCGTCTCTGTCCACTGTTGAGGGCAACAGCAGCGAGCTGAATTCGTACCTGTGTTACGCTACGAAGTAGCTGATGCTAATAAAGCACTAACCACACGCTCGTATCTGTCCAGGAGAGAGCGGCGAGTTGAACCCGTTCGCGGTGGCGCCGCCCCCGCCCAGGCTGGTGGCGCCGCACGTGCGCGCGCTGGCCGCGCCCGGGCAGCCGCCGCCCGCCGACGTGCCCGCGCTGCTACACGCGCTCAGGAACAGGTACGGAAGCTGGACATAGAGTAAAATGGTTGGCCCTTAATATGTTGATACATATGTCTAAATATTATAATTTTTTTTAAGTTTTGATTGGTTGGATAACCTACCAATCAAAAGCCCGAAAGCTTGCGACGAATTTTGGAAATGTCCTTTTGGCAAGTTGAAATTGTGAAAAAATATCATTTCTTCAATTGGCGAGTCCAGCCCTGCGAGTCTGCTATTTCGTTACTGCGCAGTATTTATACCATTTGCGAAAAAAATATCCAAAAAAATATGTTTTTGGCAACTTGATTTTTTTAAATCTTTTAATTTAGTTTTTATATAAATCAAAAAAATCCCAGATTTTTTGTCGGTTATAAAGTATAACCAGACCTCCAAATATATTTTATTAAAATTCCCAAAAATATACTTTTGGCAATATGAAATTTTTATCACGTATTTAGTGAGTAATTTCAATATTACCTGCAAATGGTCAGACAAATTTACAGATTTTAAATAATTCCCAGACGTGAATATAATTTACAAATAAGTACGACAAAAAAGTCTTAGGCATAGCCATAGGTGCGATAAAGATAGCTTATCGAGGTATGCCGGCAGCTGATGGGGGGCTAAGCTCCTCGCGCTGTGATTGGTTATCGAGAAACCGCGTGTTTCCAGTGTCGTACCGTCTCTGCTTTCACAACATAGTATTTTAGAGTTGTTCTTTTTTTTCTAAAAGTTTATAAATTAATTGAAAATGTAAAAAACAATAATTACTCAACAGAGTGCAAGGTATCTCCCGCCGGTATTAATCTGCCGCGCTTGAGTAACCGCAAAAATCCTCTCTTGGCCTACTAGGTATAAGACAAAACTTCAAATCGATAAACCCGAAATCAACTTTAACGAAGTTGCAACCTTTTTTTTATGATGGCAGTATTATATAGAAAGTTATACAATGAAAAGCAACAAACGTGTAGGCTATCGGAGCTGCAGGCGGACCGCGAGGCGACGCTGCGGCGGCGCGCGGCGCTGGCGGCGCGGCTGGCGGCGGCGGCGGCGCGGCGCGCGGCGAGCGGCGCGCGCGCACCGCCGCGCTGGACGCCGCCTACCGCCGCGCGCAGGCCGCGCGCGGGTACATCACCGACCTCGTCGAGTGCTTGGACGAGAAGGTTTCTGTGTATATATATATACAACTTAATTGCATGTGCTGATGTATAGTTTTATTATTATTATTATTTTATTTATAAATTAATAATTAAAAAATATGTTAAGTAAAAAATAAACATGAAAATAAAAAATGCATTACGAGCGGTGATTAATTATGGTTTCATCAATAAACTTAAAGAGTGCTCGGATGATAAGATTGGTAATATAGATAGATAGATTTTATTTCAAACTGCCGTTTCACGGTTCTGCACGTGTTGTGCAATTATGTATTCAACTCTTTTTAACGTCTGATTGCTGGCAGTGGGCCTCTTCTCAATACAAACTAGACATGTCTTTTGAAAACTTGCTAGATTCTATCAAACATAAAGATTTTCTCAAGATGTTAACTTTCACCATAAGCCGATTTTATATTACTATATCTAATGTAAATCGGATCATTAAAATCTATCGTGTGGTTTTTGTTTAAAGGAGTAACAAACACACATCAATACATCCTCACAAACTTTGGCATTTATAATATGAATATGATGCGATCAGATGCCGGAGCTGGAGGCGCTGGAGGCGCGCGCGCTGGCGCTGCACCGCCGGCGCTGCGAGTTCCTCGTGGAGCGGCGGCGCGCCGACGTGCGCGACCAGGCGCAGGACGTGCTCTCATTAGCTGGTACTTGTTTGTTACTAGCCATTTATTTTTGCTTTGGCTAAGTGTGTCACTAAGTTTATTGGATACTAGCGACTCACTCTCGCTTCGCTCAGGTTCGTCCCTAGCTTGCTTACCAATACAAACTTTCATCCCTATTTTTATCCCCTTAAGGGATGATTTTTGGGATAAATAGTAAAACTACCTTCTTACCAAATTTCATCTTAATCGGTTCAGTAGATCCAGAGATTACCCCCTACAACGTCACAAACTCACAAACTTTACCTCTTTATAATTTTGGTACAGATTTTATAATATTATGTACTGATAGTACAAATTTTTCAAAAAATTGCAGAACATGCGCAAGCGATTCATTCTGCAATACACCAATTCGCTTTGGTGATAGGGTTTCACTGTGATTATAACGAGTAAGCGTCTTATGGCAGTTCCTTGCACAATTTCAAGACAGGGACATCTGTGTACATTGATAATGTATACTAACATAAATATACATTTCCTAACAAATATATCTTTAAAAAGTGGAGCGACATGCGACGTTAAGTCAAACCAAAAAATAAAATTTAAAAACCAAATTTTACACAAAGTGATTTGAAACGAAACTATTTCCGTTTTAATTTTATCATCAGAAAAGCAATTAACAAAAGAAATTGCGAAACAGCGCAATTCAATTTCGATGGTGCACTTCTTTTGAAGACACTTTTGAGACGCTTATTGTGTATCTAGAGTTTTTGATCATCAATGTGTGGGTATTTTTTTATATAATAGCTATATAATTGTAAAAAAATATCAAAGCTGCAAGAAACTAAAATTTAATATATAAAAAACAAATAAAAATATCATATCGATACGGATACTTTCAACGCTCACCATTTCGCGTGACGTCACAGTATGATATACACAAAAAAATGACGCAATTTGTAGCGACAAAATAGCTGATCGCTCTGTTACGATATACTCTTAACGTCAAATTCGTTCTGACCAATGGCGTGCGTTTCAACTACTTTGAATTTCCCATCTATATTTGCACTTTTTAATTATAATTATTTTCTCAATCAAAAAGAAATTACATTATAAATATTAATATACACTTAATTGAAAAGCAATAAAGATGATATAAAAAATATTTCACCTTTATTTTTTATTTATTTATTGAATAAGGCTTACCAACTAGAGTACATACACAAACTTCATTAATAAAATATTGTTAACGAATTTCTTTTTTGTATATTACTCTAGCAGTGGTAGCCCAGTGGTAACGCGCTTGCTTGGAAAACCGAGTGAAGCGGGTTCAAATCCCGGGTCTCGCACCTCTGATATTTTCATGTGCGAATCATTCTAACATGATTACCACTTGCCTTACGGTGAAGGAAAACATCGTGAGGAAACCTGCATGTCTGAGAGAACCTAGCAAGTTTTCGAAAGACATGTGAAGTCCGCCAACCCGCACTTGGCCAGCGTGGTGGGCTATGGCCTGATCCCCCTCGTATGTAAGGGAGGCCCGTGCCCAGCAGTGGGGCGTTGAAAACGGCTGAATACATACATAGTACTCTAAATTAAAGGCACGCACAACATTTTATAACTAGGTAATAGGTATACATTTTTAAAGTTTAAATATTTAAACGTATTTGGTACATACACTCTACTTAAATGACAATAATGGTAAAAAAATAAATGAAATGTAACACTAAATGATTTCTTTAAAAATTGCACATTGTATTTGAAAATATATATATAACAGGATACTTGCGAGAAAATCTTGTTTAAAGGTGAATTATTTTCCTTTATTTAAATCACACGCATATTCCCTATTCAGCATGATCACTATTAAATAATACTGCTCGTATGCACTCAGCTCGGCCCGGCGCAGCGAAGCCGGTGGAGTCTGAAGAGAAGCGGCAGCGCGCGGCGGAGCGCGAGGGCCGGCGCCGCGCGCGCCGCCTGCGCCGCGAGGCCGCCGGCAGCCGAGCGCACCGCGACGGCGACTCCAGCGACGACGACCTGCCGCCCGCAGAGGAGCTCCACTGTCGCCGGGAGGCCGGTGAGTGTTCCTATCGATGTCTCGCTCGCTCTCGTTGTTGGTACGCTGCCTGTCTCTTTTGCGACGACGAACTGCCGTCCGCCGAGGCGCTGCACTATCGCCGCGAGGCCGGTGAGTGTCCCTCTCGCTGTCTCGCTCACTCACATTGTTGGTACACTCTCTGTCTTTGTCGTACACGCTTTCGGCGGCGACTTTTGCTATGACGAACTGCCGCTCAGAGACTGCACTACCGGCTGCCGTGTGTGTGGTTCCAGTGAGAAGACCATATTTTTATCTCTCTCTCTCTCTCTCATAGTTCATAAACTTTCTATCTCTGTTATAAAGGTACTCGATACTATACACCACATGCTTGTATATTCTTTACCATAGCGGCCTCGAAGCTGGTGAGACTCTCATTTCGCTGTCTGGCTCTTGTATACATTTTGTCTCTGTTTTATACGTTAACTGAGAGTCTTGTGCGTTGCTACCTTGTTGTTTCGATCTCTCATTCTCTGTATTTCTCATACTCTTACTACTTATCAAGTGCTTAGACAACATGAGTGAATATTCCTCAAAGATAAAGCGCAACGTTAGGTATACTACTACAAAATACTACGGCGATGTATTTTCTTGTATCTAATTTAGTTGTTTTTGGTGATCTTTTTGTTACACTTGACTTTAATTTTCTTAATAAATAATAGATTATACCTTAAAAGTAAAAGATTGAACTTTGTTTTTAAATTGTTTATATTTCATTCTTGAATATGGAATATACTTGATTTTTTTATTATTTATACAATAGCTTACGTCGGTATAAAGTTGTAAAAAAAATATCAAGCTCCAAAATTTCGCATGCGTATTTCAAAAAATTGAAAATTAAATCAAAGAAATGAATTCATTTGATATTGAGTGAGTGTTATAAACATAGAAATATGGTAATGGTACAAGAAGTTAACCCAATATAATTTATAATTTTTGTATTGAGTCTTTTGTGCTTAGAAATAAGGACCAATAATTAAATTTTATTTTGAGTTGTATTAGCATTCACATAAGGTTACTTTTCATGTCATGTTTAATATAGCCGTCAACGTTTAAACGAAATCTGCTCGAATACGTAAGCTTGCTGTAGCGCTTTTTTTAAAAAAGCATGGTTTCTCAAGCGGTCATCGTTTAAACGCCCACGTCTAATCGCACCGCAGAGGCCATCCGCACGGCGGCGGGCGCGGTGTTCGCGGACGCGGCGGCGGCGTACCGAAGCGCGCGCGGCGCCGGCGCGCGCCTGGCGCGGCTGCGGCGCCGCCAGCGCGCGCTCTACGCCGACGCCTACGTGGCGCACTGCCTGCCCAAGCTGCTGGCGCCCTTCGTGCGGCATGAGGTGCGCGACTCGCGGCACACGGCCGTGCTGTACACTATGTATATATATATATATTTGTATTCTTGTATGTTTGTAATGAATAAACTCAAAAACTACTGGACCGATTTAGATTTAAAAATTTAGTAAGAAGATAGTTTGAGACCCTGGGAAGGACATAGGATATTTTTTTATCCGGAAATCACCCCTTAAGTGAGTGAAAATGGGGATGAAATTTTGTATGGTTAATCAATCTAGGGACGAACCAAAGCGAAGCGAGGGTGAGTCGCTAGTTATATGATACACTAAAAACTTACCCTTGTTTCATTCGGGTGTGCCCCTGAGCGTGAATTATTTAGCAACGCATAAAAACATATCCAAAAATATTTTCTATTTGCGCTAGAAAACTCCGTCGGCGTATATAGAATAACCCACTAGAGTTTCATCATAATCGGATCAATAGTTTAGGAATACATAGAGGACAAACATAAGAACATTATTTTTTGTCTATATAGAAGGCTAGAATTGAACGCGGCTCCGCCCGCGTTCAGATGACCAAAAACCAAATTCTTAGGTTTTACATATTAGTATATTCTTACAATACAGTTTTTGTATTTTTTCTTATAATTATGAGACATTTTCCCGCGGTAAAAAGTATACTATATGTTGTACATCATACCAAATTTCATCAAAATCCCTCCAGTGGTTTTTCCGTGATGCGGTAACTGACAGACAGACAAAAATTCTAAAAACTATCGATTCGGCCTCTGCATCGATAATAATGTCTATTTCAATAAGATTTTCCAAAAACTATTTAATGTACAGATTCGGCTTAGTTAGAATTTTATTATATGTATAGATCATAATATACAGCAAGTTGCACTCGAGTGCGTCTCTAAGTGAAAAATGGTATAGTAATATATCTTTTATTGGTTATCCCTTAATAAATAAATATATAAAATATTTTTTTAAATAATCACATCTTAAGAAAGTACTAATTATTTCTTAGTATGAATGTATTACGTTCGTTTGAAGGTATACAGCTGATATATTCTTTATGGCAATTTTATATAAGATTTTTTACACTCGTACAGAGATGAGTGTAAGTAATTTATTATATTTTGTAAAATTTTCTCCTCAGTTAATATTATGGAACCCGCTAGCGGATGAGGACAACGAGGACTACGAGAAAATGGACTGGTACAAGTGAGCATTATATGAAAAAAAATCTATAAAACAAATTACTAATATTTTTATATAAGAAATTTTATAATATACATACTTTTTTATATTATTTTACTTTTTATGTCAATCTGTAAAAATATGTTGCTAAGTTTATTTTTTAACCAGATTCATTAATTAGTATAAATTTTTTATTATTCTTTTTTTTTTATAAATTTGCGGCAAACAGCAAAACTTATATAAATAGGTAATTTACATTAAACAAATGAAAAATATTGACAACTAGGTGGTTCTTTTCATTGATATACCTTTTTTCTTTATGAACCGATTGTGAAAAAACTAATACTAAATGTTAAATGAAGCTTACCACAATACATTAGTTAAAAACGCGCCCAAATCGGTTTGGTAGAGATTAGCGTGCACGACCGCACCGACAGACCGACATATATTTTAAAAATCATTACTTTGACAAAGACTTCCAATAATAGTTTTTCTCATATACATACATACATACATATATATATATATATATATATATATATATATATATATATATATATATATAGATGTGGTGTCAGACAATTACCATATAAACGATGACAACCATTAAAATATGGTAAAAATTTAAATATCCGTTAAAAGACTTTTTCCATATGCCTCAATGGTGATGTTTATCTCAAAATATCTCAGAAACGTGGCACCTTAGAATATAAACCTTGCTATTATTTTATGTTTCTTTAAGTGTTCTTTATCCGCACACTATTTACATCATGCGTTGCTATTTTGAAAAAATAAAATAAAATGGCGGCGGGTAGCCAATTTCTATGTACATTATATGACATATTTCTCAGATGCCTTATGATGTACGGTGTGAAAGCAGAGAAGCTATCGAGTGACTCTGATCAGTCCGACGAGGACAGTCCGCCGCCGGCGCTGAGCGAGGAGTCCGTGCGGGAGGACCAGGACCTGATGCTGGTGCCCACCCTTATTGATAAGGTTGTCATACCTAAGGTTACTGGTGAGTTGTGTTTTTTTTAATTTGAAATGAGTGGAAGGGGGAGGCGGGGGGTTAAAGGGTGATTGTTATTAAAATGTTTTTTTCTGGGTATTTGTTTTTTTTGTTGGTTTTTTATTGTTTATATTAATTAGTGAAGATGTTTAGTTTCAAATAAAACTATCTTTTCGAATTTTTTCGCGCATTTATTTTGAATTTTGTTTCCGGGGTCGTTGTGACGTTTCTAATGTTTTATTGCAGCAATCATAGTCACGGGACAGACTAAGGTTTTAAACGTCTCAATGGTCATTATATAGTTGTTATAAATAAATGTACATACATAAATCAAAATTAATTCGAAAAAGTTTCGAAAAATTAATTCGAAAAGTCCGAAAAGATAGTTTTATTTAAAATCTTACTACTATATAAATGTGAAAGTTTGAATGGGTGTTTGTCACTCAATCATGCTAGAACAGCTAAATGGACCTGGATGAAATTGTTTTTCACTAACGACGAAACCGAGCCAAGTGAAAGTGATCCGCTTGCGTTAAATATTCGCGTAAATCTACGAAAGTATTATACACTCCGCGCCACTTGAATAGGAGCAGGTTATTTCTCTGAAGTATTTAAGATATAAAACAATATAAGTATATAAGAATAGTAGATATATATAAATCTTTAAGCATGAGACATTCAAATATAAACAGTTGAACATCATAATATCCAGCAGAGTCGCTCAAGTAGGTACTATTGGTGTAGTCAAAGTGATGTGTCACTTGAATACGACCATTAAATAAAACGCAAAAAATATTATTATTATTAAATTATATAATTAAACATATAATAAATGAATTCATAATTAATGCTTTATCTATTATGTTGAATTAAATGAAGAATCCGAGATGGCATTGAATTAGAGAAATAATTTGGTCGTATTCAAGTGGCGCGGAGTATATAATATAATAGTAACAACACCCATAACCCGTCCGGCCGCCCGCCAGAGCTGGTGGAGCACGCGTGGGACCCGGTGAGCGTGCGCGCGTGCGTGCGCCTGCGCGCGCTGCTGCTGCGCGCGCCGCGCCGCGCGCCCGCGCGCGCCGCGCTGCCGCGCCTGGCCGCCGCCGCGCGCGCGCGCCTCGCCGCCGCGCTCGCCGCCGACGTCTTCCTGCCTGCGCTGCCGCCCCAGTGAGTGCCACTCGTCCGATCCAAAACAAGTTCAAAATTCAATTATTTATTTAAAAAATCAGTGGACCATATTGTGTATTTTTTTATTTCAATAATTTATTTTCTTTATAAGCTACAAATTCTACCCTCAAACTAAGAAAAAAAATTGTGATGAGTGTATATGTACAGGATCCTGGAGGGCCCGGGCGCACAGTTCTGGCGGCGCTGCCTGGGCGGCGGCGTGCGCCTGCTGCGCGCCGCGCTGGCGCTGTGCGCGCCGCCCGCCGTGCTGCGAGCGGACCCGCTCGCGCTCTCGCTCATCGGTAATATGGATTGTTTTATTTGTTGTTATGTTTTTGAAGTTATACTTATTTGGCACGTTTGGAAAAAAATATGAGAGTAAAATTTTTACAATGAACGCGCATACCGACAGCCAAAAAGCAACATGATGAAGTAAACTGGTTACCTTTTACAAACACAGAGTTGTCACGTGCGGGATGACATCTTTAGCTATTTTTGTTCTGTTACGCCAAATAAATATAACTTCTTACTTGCGTACATAAGTGCACACACGCGTTTTTTTTAGTTACATTGCTTGGTTCTTTTGTTCAGATGCTATCTTTATTCGGTTATGTGCTGTTGTAGGTACTACAAATTGGTTCTAACGATATTTAAAAATCGTGTTAAATTAAAATGTAAGTATTTGTTATATCATTATGAAACTTTGTAATTATCAAATTTATTAAAGGTATGAAATTGAGGACAGCATATTAATTAGGTTCCATCGATACATATAATAAAGTTCTAACTGAGTCGAATCTGTATATTTTCGGAAGATCTTTTTAAGATAGTCATTATTATCGATACAGAGGTCGTATTTATAGTTTTTAGAATACAAATTCAATAAAATTTAGTATGGTGATAGCTGGTTATCCGGGTCAACATATAGGATACTTTTTGCTGCGAGAAAATATCACATCTTTGAGAAAACTATACTAAACGTTAAAATGTATAAGGACGAACCCGAACGGAGCGAAGGTGAGTCGCTAGTAATAATAATAATACATATAAAAATGATAACGATTTGAGCCTTATTTATAAAATTGGGGATTCCAGTTAATCTAAGGGGATTTAATAAATAAACCAAATTTCACGAGTTTATATCTTGAGTTATTACGAGGTGAAAAGTGGCTCCAAATGGTTCGTGTAAAATATACACACGAAGCTGCGTCGCCAGTTCCTTCGGCTTGAACTTGGCTGGACACGCTATCGCGTGTTTTGATAATCAAATGTATATATGTTTTGTCCCGTCCGTCAGAGACGCTGTGCTGCGCGGCGGGCGCGGCGCCGGGCGCGCCGGCGGCGGCGGCGGCGGCGGCGCTGGCGGACACGCTGCCGCGCGCCGGCCCGCTGCGCGCGCGCGCGCTGCGCCGCCTCTCCGCGCTCGCGCGCCTCGCCCTCACGCGCCTGCAGACCGACAACCCTTTGCATCTGTGAGTTCTACTTGTACTATATATCTCACTAACTTGCTTCCCAATAAAAACTTTCAGTCCCATTTTCACCCCCCCCCCCCTTAAGGGAGGGTTTCCGGGATAAAAAGTATCCTATGTACTTCCTAGACTCTCAAACTATTTTCTTACCAAATTTCATCTAAATCGGTTCAGTAGATCCAGAGATTACCCCCTACAACCTCACAAACTCACAAACTACCTCTATAATATCAGTATAGACTAGTTATGTAATAGAACCCTATGTGTTACTCCAAGTTTAAAGAATCTCTTGACAATATTTGATGAATTTATAAAACTTTTTTTAACACATTCAATGCCACCACTATTCTCATAAAATTGAACGAGATACCGCTATACAAAGTGCCACGGACAGGTCGAGACACGCGTGGCGTGTCCACTGCAAGATGAAATTTATGGACACGCTACGCATGTCCACTGGCGCTGAGATAAAGCACGGTTACAGTGCTTTTAGTTAAGCTTTCCTTGTGCTACGCAAGAATCATGGTGTTTATAAGAGTGTACTGATTGTTTTAACCTGGAATTTAGGCGAATGCGAATGAATTATTGCGAAAAACAGATTTTGTGGTAAGTAAATATCATAATATAATCGGTGATTGTCAAACTTTATAAAATATGACGTTATGGTTATCAAAGATATTAGAGTCGAATTTAATGAACCTGTTGGCTTACCCAAATGTATTGAAAAATTCTAAAATTTTGATAAGATTCTCAGTAATAAAAAGAGCGATAAATGAGGGAAGTTTGTATTTCCAAAAAAAATCCATAGTTTATCACTTGAAGATTAAGTTCTGACAATTTCAATGGCAAATCTTGCCTAGTTTTGGAAATATTACTGAAATTTTCAGAACACGCCTAACGTGTTCGCGGCATAGCTATATTTGCCTGAAAACTAGACACGCTAGGCGTGTCGGTGGCATTGAATGTGTTAAAACTATACCTTTTTCTTTAAAATATTATTTATTTTATATATACATAGAAAGGATCCCTATTTACTTTATAATAAAAGTATATGTTCGTCATCCGCATAATTATTTAAATCACATCTTAATTATTTATGTCTCAAGAAAACATTAATTATATTTATATACATGTAGTATTATTATTTATTAATATTATATACTTTTATATATTTTCAAAAAATCTACATTGTTGTCATTATTTTCAGGAAAGCTCTAGAACAAGCGAGAAGTGTTCTGGCAGAAGCGCGGGCTGTCGAATGACGTCACATGCACCTATTTCTAATTAATATGAATAGTATTATGCTTGTTCACTACAAATAATAATATTTAATATGAGGGACATATTAAATATAACATTCTAAAATGCAAATGGTGGTATTCATTCGAGTGATGAAAATAAAATTATTATTAAAATGTTGATCTTTTTTTTTTAATTTTTAAATCGGCTTAGACTCATCTTTCATGCATAAAAATTAAAAACTAAGTCTTTGCTTTGCTATTTTTTGCATGCGAAATAACTCTAATGGCGACGTTAAAATAAAATATTTAAATTTGGGCATAGCGAAAGTTAAATTTCACAAATAAAAACCAATCATTTTTGAGACGTAGTTACTTTTATTTGGTTTGAGAATATACAGACGAGTGAGAGTTTCATTTCGTATAATTAAATCACAACTAATACATTCAGGATCTATGATATACTACAATAATGGATGCAACAGTTCTACACACTAAATGAGAAGTTCGCACATTAATGACAATTAAATTTAAATTGCTTGCATAAATTAAGTTACTTGTGTGAGCCCTTTTTAACGTCCCACTGCTGGGGGTGGGCCTCCCTTCAATACGAGGGGGTATTAGGCCATAGTTCACACTGGCCAAGTACGAGTTGGCACACACAAAGTAAATTTATGGTACTTGTGAATAATCACTTTATATCAACATTTATTTTTACTGTATTACAACATTTATATTAATTTATAATATACCCATTTTTTGTCCGGTGTCCCATTTTGTGACATTACCCCTGTTTCCTTCCTCCTTACTTATATATCTATTTAATTAAGACATTTATGCGTACTTATTTTATTGATTAAAAAAAGGTTTTTAGTTTTTACCTTTTAAAATATATTGAGGCTAACTATAATAACATAATTTAATTAATATATGAGATCATATTTTTAGGCAGCTTCTTTATATCGCAAGAATAAATTATTATAAAATCTTACAATTATATAATTTAGTTTAAATTATTTAAAATTCTTAAAGCTAAAATAATTATAATACATTAAAGCAGCAATAAAAATAGAATAACCAGAAAAAATATTTCTATACTCCCTTCGCTTGGGTGCGTCCCAAGGTATGTTTTAATTTTTTCACCTATCTGCCAGTGAAAGTCCCGTCAAAATCGGTCCAGCTGTTTCACATATTAGCCGGAACAAACATAGACAGACAAAAAAATTAAAATCGTGTTTTTCTTATAAGTACCATATATAATTTCATATGCATTCAGTAAAAAGCTGTTATTTTGATATTATAAACAGACACTTAAACTTTATTATCTATATAGACAATTTTGCTGCTAGGCGCTCTGCATCTGATCCAAGATTTTGTTAATTACTTCTATGATTACAGACATATAGTATACCTTTAAGTTATTAAGAGATTTAATCTCATAAGATGAATCATCTCTTCAAAAGTGCTGTTTTTATACATAATACATTGTAAATATATCTAAAATATAACTTGATATTACGATGCCCGATCTCATACATTCGTTGCCTCAGTGCTTATTTGTTTTAATCATCATTACTTGTGTACTTTACAGTAATTTTTTTCCTCTTATAATAACAAAGCTTTATTTTTTAATAACAAAGCCTTATTTTTATGATTTATTTACGTATAATATGAATAAAATAAATCATTAGGTTTTTTTAAAGTAAAATATGTATTTCATACCAATAGAATTAACATTTAAAAGTCGACAACACATTTGGCTCGGTTTGTAGTGACCCTACTTGCTATGCCAGCGGTCGCGGGTTCGAGTCCCGCTGGGGCTATTCATTTGTGTGATGAGCACGAATGTTTGTTCCCAGTCATGGGTGTTTATATTTATGTGTATTTAAAGTTAGGTATATGTATATATATGTGTAGCGTATAAACTATCTGGTATCCATAACACAAGCCTCATAGTTTACCATGGACTAAATAGTGCTGTGTGTTAATGTTCCAATATATTTATTCATTTATATTAAATAATTCTGTATTAAAAACTCTTTCTCTAAATTGGTTGTTTGTACAAACAAGCACTGAGACGATGAATTGTGGAGTCTCTGTGTGGCAATTGAAATTGGCACATAAAAACTTTTGATATAGCAAAAGCAAAAGTGGCGCCGTCTATAATTTTAAAACCTTACTTATACAAATTTTTAAAAATAAAATTTATTATACCTATGTTTAATTTGAGCAGTTTAAATTTGGATTAAAATATTTTACCTACATTTTATTTAATAAAATAGTTTAAACAAATATATAGAGTTTGAAACTCCATTTTTTTAGGTTTGACCTTATGAGATTAAATAATAAAGACTAAATACCATTCTAAATAACATTCATCATACTTACTACATCAAAGAATATTTTTTTTCAGTAAACTTTAGTGGTTATAGACAGGCAAGGATACAATAGTTACAACTCTTTTAAAAAAAATCACATAATATGTACAAATTCAATATATAAACAAGAATAATAAATATAAAAAACTGTATCTAGTACAAACAAACCTTCATACTGTATCAAGGGTAAACAAACTTCGATCAAAAAAGTTCTAGATACACAATCAGCGACAAAAATTGTCCTCACCGAATGAGCACTCATTTGAACATTTGAGCAGTGTTTTAATTTATTTTTTTTGTAAAAACAACTTTAAGCATTGCATTTAAGGTTCAATTCTCATTGTTGTATATCTATTTCAACTAGAATAATTGCCTAAACACAAGTGGTGACAGTTTTATGAGAACTTTTGCATGGGATTGTGTACTTATCTAGTACTTTTTTGATCAATGTATATAAAGAGTAAAAATTATTGAACAATAATTATAAGTAAGCAATAATGACTAGGAGATCTAAGTAATGTATTTAATTACATTTGATTTAAAAAAAATAAAAAACATTTTTTTAAATTTTGCTTGAAACTTATCTTTGAATGTGAAATGTTTGTAAATTATTATTGAGTTTTTCTTACTTGTATCTTATCTTTTACATATTTTCTATATCCACTATTAACTTGAAAGAACCATCAGAATCGACACAACGGAGTATATTTGCAACATTGCCTCTAGCCATAGGTAGAATTGGATTTGCCAAAAATACAATTCCATCAATAAAGCTTTGTGGCCTCTTAGTTGAAATTTCAGAAAGATTTTCCATTAATTCAATATTATACC
The DNA here is from genome assembly GCA_947093115.1 of Brenthis daphne. NCBI lineage: Eukaryota > Metazoa > Arthropoda > Insecta > Lepidoptera > Nymphalidae > Brenthis > Brenthis daphne. The sequence goes on along the minus strand of OX352472.1, from coordinate 20,805,988 downwards.
AGCAAATTATACCATTGGCATCACCATCATTCTTTATTGGCACATTAATGACATCTGGTGCCAACTGACAGCAATTTCCCAAATTAACAGGATCTGTTAGCTGTAAATATTCTAAATGCGTATAATCAACACCAAAGTTTTGGGATACTTGATATTTGTTGATGTGCATAGACATTTTGTACCCCACATTAGAATCGTGTACCCTATTAGTAACATCTAGCCAATTGCTGCTAACCACTTCACCCATCAATGTAACATTTGCGGGCATAAACAATCCACCTTGTATTAGATGTGCATTTTTTAAATGTTGAGCTATATCTTTTGCACGTATATCTAAATCTCCACTCAAATCAAAAATGTGACAGAAAATAGCATGATACTTATCTTCTCTAAAGCTGTCTCGTGTCCAATCATCGCCAATCAAATATGTGACTTTGTCTACAGAAATGTTATTCACTCTTATAATCTCTTCAATGAATAATCTATCGAGCTCAGTTTTAGCATAGCAAATTAAAGACCGTACTCCTCTTTTAAGCATTAACAATCCAAAAATAGGGAAAGGACAGAGATCTACTAAGTTTATATCATCTATCTCAGCTATTTGTCCGAGATAAACACAAGCCATTCCAATGCATTTTTTAATTAATTCCATATAAGTGGTATCATTTAAAAATCTTAATGTTTCTGGAGAGATTCTCATGTCACAGTTAAAATTAGGCTTCATAGACAATTTTTCAGATTGAATAAAGAAATTAGCATTCAATGTATCATTCTCTTGGACATTTTTAGGTAAGTTATCAAAGAAAACTGCTTGTTGCCATGCATTTGCCCTATTTTTGTCCCTAGGATCTGTAGTTATAGTAATATTTTCTGTCAAATATAAATTAAACCAACCAATAAAAGTATTAATTTCTCCTTTTTCTACAACCTTCAAATCTACCACATACGGTTCAGAGTTATGAAGTTTATCAAGTATATCATGTACATTGTTAAAATCAACTTTAACTACGGATTCAGGAGCAGTAATGTATTTGATATCTTTATAGAGATGCACATCTTCACAGTCATAAGTTTCATCACAAGTTAAAATGTGAATACTTAAATATGGTATTTCTAAAAGGGATTTTGCTTTAGAGCATAATTGATACTTAGCACTGAGGAGTTCAGAATTTGCACCCATGATAAAAAATTCTGCCTTTCTAGGTAATATTTCAGCATCAGGAGTGAGCAAATTTTCCCAAGCATGAGATAGTGACTGAAGGACATGTTCACCAAATAATCCTGCATCAAACAATTCTGTAATCAATAGTGAGCACTTCCCACCTATTTCTGTATAATTCATAGAAGTAGACATTTTATTTATAACAACTACAGACATGAGCAGTCTATTTTCTTCCAATATACAGTCAGCAAGTGCCGCCATAACTTCTGAACTATCACAAGCTGTAATGCCCATTGGGTTGCGCTCAGTAGCATACATGGCAAGTAATCCAGTGCCAGTGCCAAGGTCTAAAACATTTGTTTTCTTAGGTATTACCTTCTCATTAATAGCGGCGCGGTAACTATCATTTCGAATTTTATCATTTAACATTCTAAAATGCCACCTTTCTACCATTAAATTTTTAAGTGAATTTAAGTTTTTCTCAGCAGTCACATATCCGGCATCAATAACTAAAGCTTTTTGGAATTGACTCCATGCTTCTTCGTAGAATCCAAACTTATATAGATACTTCCCAATTTCATTTAATAAATAAATGTTGCCGGGAAAAATATTGATAGCCCTACTGAAATTGGAAAATATATCCTCAATTTTATTTGCCGCCGCCAGAGCTTCATTCATTTTCGTCATAACAGCTCGAAACTCTGGTTCATAAGATATTTTCAGCTGTGGGCTTCTTTCAAAAGCCATGAAATATAAATCAACAGATTTGGTAAAGCACCCATTTGCAGATAGCTGCCTTGCATACGATATATATTCTCTTGCCATTCCAGACATTTTGCGAGTAAAATTAAAGTAATTTAGTTACAATACAGAATTGTACTTTTTTCTAAACACTTTTTTTTCCAATACCAGCGCTAAATATACACAAGTACAACAGTCGGACGACGATAATCAGCATTCAGCATCAATATTTTTTGACAATGACAAGGCTCGCAAGTCACAACAAAAACAATGTAGATTATAAAAAATATATAAAGATACTTTGTGCGCTTTATTTAAAACAGTTTTTTGACGAAAATCTACGTCTTTGTAGTTTGTACTACAAATACCTATGCCACAAAATTTGTAAGATTGTTCCAGCTTTAGTATTACGCATGAGTCAAATACACAATAAAGAAAACTAATTCAGCAAATCATATAAAGTCCCTGCATTTTGTTTTTGGTGGTCCACTCTCCATAACGTGGCGTCGTGGCCTCTCAATGCGAGATGGATCGGGACATACGGTAAGTCCCGATCCACTCGCATTAAGAAGTATGTCAAATACCATACTAAGTTGTCTCAGACATGCAAGTTTTCTCACGATGTTATCCTTCACTGTAAGCCTAGTGGTATTTTATGTTAAAAATGATCAGAACATGAAGATTTCAGTGCAAGTCCCGGGCGTTTGAACCCGGTTTCACAATGACACCATAGCTACATAAAAACATAAAAAAAAAATTATAACACATTTTATTTAGAATGGATTATGTTCAATATAAAATAGAATAACAATTTCTCATCGCATGCCAATTTGGATAAACGTCATTACAATATACTTCTTAGTTTTTTATTGCCTACAAACGACTCACCCTTGCTTCGCTAGGGTTCGCCCCCTTGGCGGTCGGGATGCTCTGTGAATCGAGGGCATCCCGGTTTAGGCGAGGTAGGCCCGCGGGGTACGGGCTGTCCGCAGGGGTGTTGTAGTGAATGCGCAAGCGATCCTGCACACCCCATTGCACTGCGGCGACGGGTTCCGCTGTGGGTTTTAGTGAGTAGGAGTCTCACAGTACCCTACCCATTGACGGCCGGTAGGGTCCCCATGATGGGTTTCCCCAGCGTCAACAAAAAAAAAAAAAGGGTTCGCCCCCTAAGTACATCCTAATTTTTTTAGCAGAACCCTAATTCTTTTTCTAAAATAAAAGTAATCTAAGTTACCCCATATAACATCAACGGCTATCTGCCAGTGAAAGTACCGTCAAAATCAGTCCAGCCATTTCGGAGATTAGCCGCAACAAACAGACAGACAAAAATGTTATGTATATAATTTCATATGCATTTAGTTAAAAGCTGTTATTTCGATATTTAATTTTATAGATGATTTATTTTTATATATTTATGCATCAGCGCCGGGAGGGGGGTGCAAGGGGGTGCACTTGCACCCCCTACCATGAAGGAAAATATATAGAAAAAGTTAAAGAAATAAAATTGCATTAGTAAAACCCCTGTTAAAATTTATATATCTGCATAAGAAAGATGATAAATAAGATATGAATAAAAATTATTAAATAAATCATTTAATGTGAAGATGCAGATGCACCACCCCGGAAATAATTCTGCCGCCACCCATGTATGTGATATACAATTTGTACATATATCATATACTTTTTTCATGTACCAATAAAAAAAGGCAAGGCAAATTGTATATTATGTTATTTAATAAATAGTATATTTAATATTGAATATTGTAGCAACATAAAATACAAAGAAAAGTTACTATTTAAGGTAACTTAAATATTTTCAGGTCATGTATATTTTTTGATACAATAAGAGAACTGCATTTGATTTTAATTAATCTAATCTTATAATAATTACTAATAGAACTAATTTCTAACAAAATTTATATGTGTTTTATTTCTACAATTGTATTCCACGGGCCCGCAAACAGACAGTTAATATTAGGATTGCAAAAAGATTTCTTAAAATAATCTAATTTTTCAAATTCTTGAGGAGAAAACCCTAATTGTCCATATTTATTACATCCAGTTGTCCAAACAGTATTATCTTCAAGTAACAAAGCTGAATGCCTTGAACCACCAGCTATATCTTTTATATTGAGCTCAACCTCTACACCATTTTCATCATAAATATCAGGGTCATTCAAGTTGTATACAAATCACGTGGTAATTCAAATATTGAAGTTGTCCCACTTTACAATAGAGATGGCAGGGTAAAACTTATAATTTTTTTTGAATTCGTTCAATAGATGTCACTGCTGAGACCAGATGAGATGAGTTTTTAAATGTCCGCCGTTGATGATAAAGGTATATTTAACAATGTGATATTTTAAAAATTTATAATTTTCCCCAAACTAAGTGCCCGTTATTGTGTTTTATCGTTGAGTTGAGCTTATGTTCCTCCGATAAATTCATATGACTGTGATATCAATATATCACAATTTCGTAGTTAGTCGAACAGAGTTAGGACTCGTTTCTGGCGTTTGGGTATTTTTTGCGATTTTTTCATTTCTGGTGTGCTCATCAAGAAGGTCAAGGCCCAATTATGCCATCAGACAAGCAATGCTGCGTTCCTGGATGTAAAGAGACTGAAGGTACCTATGTCAAATATATGAATACCCGTCATACTCGTTTTACTGTCGTAAGTATTATAATATATTACATAATGTTATTTTAAAGTGTCAATCAATTTTATAGAAATGAAATAGAAATTGGTAATTTATTTTCAGAATTAGTGTTTATATCTGAATGGTGGTCAGGAACAAAGTTGTCCATATACATAAAGAATGATGATACCTAGATACCATGGGAAAGAACATGGCTATCTTATTATGAACCATAGTTATGAAGTAGACTGGCTCATGGGTTGGCACTTCTGTGACGGTATCAAAGTTTTAGGAGTGAGTATATCGATCTGATATTTCTATAAATTACATAAATGACTTTTGTTTATAGTGTTCATAATATTTCAAACTGTTGTTGGTAAATAAAACTACATTCTAATAAAACTACAATACTATTATGATCAAAAATAAATGTAACTAAAAACATAACAATATAATTATTAATAATATGTAGAATATGCTATAGCTATATATGTATGTATATGTGTATGTACTTACATTTTTTTTTAATATATTTTTTGATTATATATTAACATCATGCTATTTAAACAATCTTGAGGCTTGTTCATTTTCAAAAAGTAAGCAAAAAAAAAGCAAGAAAGCTCCATTCAAGGTATTAAAAAAATAGATACAGAGTAATATTTGCATTGTTTTAACTAATGTTCATGTTGCAATTTATAAAATTCCATAGTGATTCTATGTAGCATTGTTGTTGCTAGATGAATGTAGTTTTAAATAACAATTTAGCTATAAAAATATAACGATACAAAGTAACTAGAAAAATAATTTCTAAACTATAGTATAGTACTTAAAATTGAAAAACATGAGATCCTTTTTCAAAGTACCCCAGAAAGTACCACAGAAAAGTAAATGTTGTAGCCAAAAGAGTAAAATAATTATATTGATTTTGAAATCTGTTCAGTCATAATATAGATTAGAATGCACAAACATGCAGTATTAATTCCAATAGACAATGTATGTTTATATGTATATTATAAATTTATTTTATACTATATGAATTATATATTTTAATTTTATAATAATTTCTGCATAAACATTCCCTGTACTCCATATATTCAATTCATTTAACATAACTTAAAATAATTGGAATATTTTCATGATATGTATTGTAAATTTAGTCAGTTATAACTTATAAACTAGTTAATAACATTAAATATTTAATGGTGAAATAGTTAATGAGTTATACAATATATACTTAATTAAATATTTAGACCTGAATTTGCTAATAACATGGCTATCTCAAAGCTGAGTTTGATAAATGAGTGATGTTAAACATAAATCATAATATAAGTTTTTTTCCTATAAAATTTCCATTTAGAAAAAGATAAACAATTCTTTATTTAATTAAATATATAAGCAAATGAACTATCTATTGGCCTTTATGGTTGTTAAACTTTTGTGATTTCAATGAAATTTCATTATGGACATAAATTCCCGAATCCCATTCCAAGTATTTCTATATACTTGGAATGGGATTCGAGGAGCTCTTCAATATAGTTTTCGCTACTATATCGAAGTTCAGATCGAGAAGATGTATCTGTAAAGATATGTATGCTATCAGAAGCTTGTTGAATAATACCGGCGCGGGCGCTGGCTTAGTAGTTTCTTGGCTCAATTTTGCATTTAGGACATCCTTAGACTGTCTCTTCTGTGTCACGGGGCTTATTATTGAGATGAGAATTTTCAGGAGGAAGGCGTCAAATCGAAAACGCGTTATGGATTTACTTGAGGTATCTGTTCCATACGCGTCACCCATATTACGTTCCTTCTGTGCTGAAATCGTTTTTGAAAATATACGCGCATGGCGCATTTACGATTTTTCTAAAATTAATCAAAAGAACAACAATCTTTTGAAAAATATATCATAGCTACATTATGAAATTAAGTTGAATTTGGAATTTGAAGTCAATCGCGAGATTTTGAGCTTCACACTACGTTTGTATTGGAAATCGGTAATATTGTAAGAGCTTATAGGATGATTGGTAGTTATATTTTATATTGTAATTCCTTAATTATATATACTCAGTCTATGGTATAATATAATCTATAGGTACATATAATAAAGAGGTCGAATGTCTGTACATAGAAAAAAATGTTAAAAGCCGAGTCGGGGACGTAAGAAGAGAAATAGAACAAATCCAGTTTTTTTTTTCATTTATTTTTTTCTGTCTGTTTGTCTGTTTATAAGGGCTAATCTCCAAAACTGTTGGACTGATTTAAATGAAATTTTGATGGTGGTACCTTATATCCCCGGTCAACATTTTAAATACTTTTCATCCCGGAAAATCAAAGAGTTCTCGTAGGATAGTTAAAAAACTATAGTAACTTATAAAGCTTAGTACAGAACAACTTATGCACGTAATTTAGTAAAATTTGGCATGCACTTTATATTGCCGGTCAAACAATAGGCTACTTTTTATCCTGGAAAAATATACGGTTCCCGAGGGATAGATTTGTTCATGTTTATCTAGAGGCGAACCCGAGCAATGCGAGGGTAAGCCGCTAGTATACAAAATATAATCTAAACCCAGTGTAGTTGTAAATTTAATTTATTAGAATGAATAATATTGTAATAACAGCACCATATCAAGTTGTAGCAACAGTTACAATAGTTTGCCGTAGCTTCATGCGATTTAAGAAAATTAAATACATATAAGAAATAGTGTTCCTTTTGAAACCTTTTGTTTTCAATACATATTATAATAAAATTCTAACTAAATCAAATCTGTACATTAAATATTTTTTAGAAAATCTTATTGAAATCGTCATTATTATCGATACAGAGCCGAATCTATAGTTTTTAGAATGTTCGTCTGTTTGTCTGTTTGGGAATGTATAACGAGAAAATCACTGAACAGATTTTGATGAAATTTTGTATGATGATATCTAGTTATCCGGATCAACATATACGAGTAGGATACTTATTACTGCGAGAAAATATCTTATCTCTGAGAAATGTATACTAAACATTAAAACGTAATTATAGTCGCGCGAATTCGGTTCAGCAGTTTTAAAAACGTATTCGGCAATAAATATTGTGTGTAATTTTTTAACCGTTAAGTATTGAATTGTGGAAATCTCTAATATACTCGTATGTACATAATATTATGAACATATTCCATTAATTGAAGCAAAGATTATTAACCTTACAAATCTTGACTACTTCTCTCAAAAGAGAAATGAATTCAGTACCACGTAAATTGCACTGTATGAATTGTACTGAATTTTAATTTCAAAATTTGGTTGAGAAAAGTATTATTTTAAATATATCTTTGCTATTGTTAAGTGAAAATATTTGCTAGGAATTAGTCAAAGCAAATGCGGTCTTAGCAATTATAAATAACTAGAATTTATTAACTATTGATATATAATGATAGATCTTACCACTTTTTTGTTTATTATGATAAGTAGACTTCTATAACAACTAACAACTATGTTTATAGATTAGCGGTGTGTCAAACAAATCGATACTTATAAATAACATTAACCAAAAATAAAAAATATATATTATAAAAATAAAAATCCCGACTGCATAAAAGCTAACTAAAAAGATGAAAACAAGTTCACGAAGGAATATACTCGTAGTATTATGCAGTTGGAGACGTACACGTTTCATCCTTGCCGCAAGATGTATGCAAATACATAATAATGTATAATGTATGTATGTCTCCGACTGCATAATACTATATTCCTTTGTGAACTTGTTTTCATCTTTTTAGTTAGCTTTTACGCAGTAGTTTCTTATTTTTACAATATTTCTTTTTCATTTACAGCTTTTTAGTTTTTGCCAATCAGACATTAGAAGTTATATTTAACAATTTTTTATCTTAAATTATTATAAGGAATACAGGAATTTTATACCTTTTTGGAATCCTTGTTATGAGACCTTTAATATGATACCCATATTGCAGAAAAAGATTTAAAAAAATTCACCTTAAACAATGAAATCTAGCAGCCCGCATATTTTTAATTCTTGCATTAATGACACGAATCTAACGATACCTTAATTAAAGAAATCCATCGAGTGGTTTGGAAGATATGAGGGAATAAAGAATATTAAAAACAAACATACAAAGATAGGCGCGAAAAACATACGCCTCTCCTTGCAGTCGGGTCGGTCGCACACGTTAGGTCATCCTTCTCCTTTTAGGAAGTTGGTTAAATAAAATAACTCTCTTTATTATTCAAATTGTTACAATAAGTAAACACTCGTTTTCTCGCCATATGTGCTATAGGTACAAGTAAGATTCTCATAGTTTAATATAATCTAAATCCTTACTTATTTAAATGTACTATCAATTATAAAATAGATATTATTTCACGTATAGCACACGTCACAAGTGCCGTTAAATAACCGAGATAATGTTTGCAACAGGTGTTTTTGTTCAGAATATGCATGGCTGAAAATCCAAAGTCCTCCCAATATAAAGCTTCATTATGTTTTATGTACCTAATTAAAATAAAAGAAGGTATTGTAATTTGAAAAGAATTTATATATAAATTGCGATTTAACGAGCAGTGTAATTATAGTAACAGTTGACAGTAAATAATGATTTTGTAGTAAATAGGGAAAGAATGACCAAAATTGCATTTTGTTTAAAGATAATTTACCTATTCTGATGATTTAAACAGTATTAACGATACATTATATATACTTTGAAAGATGTTAAAACTACTAACATTGAGTTTAAAATATTCTAATTAAATTATTAGTCTTCGATAACAATTGTGACATGACTGCTAATCGAATTGTGTTCGTTATAATATATTTATTGAAATAAATACATATACCTATATATATTTTTTATCTATGGCTACTATGGACCCGTTTCATAGCATCATGCAATCTATATACTTAGTTTAATTGTTACTTATATTTGTTATAAGTAAACTTCAATAACGAACAGTATTGATACAATTTGCTGCTAAGTACTATTCTAAACTTAATAAAGCCTTTAACTTATTATTATCAATATAAGTTTTACAATAATGTATGGAAGTCTGCCTGATTTCTTGACATGATTACTGCAATGCACTCCCTTGGGTAGTAGCATAATGATATACAAACCTTATAGTCTTTTTCAATAAACCGGCTATATACAAATAATAGATTTTTCAAATCGGATTAATAGTTCCCAAGATTAGCGCGTTCAAACAAATAAACTCTGTATCTTTATAATATTAGTATAGATAAGATATTAAATGAATTGTCAGTTTGAACAAGACGGTGAATCTTAAAAGTTTATGTTTACAGAAAATATACTAATTATACATTTTTTAAGATGAATGATCTAATAATTTGTATCATTTTTCTTTTAGAACTGTAAAGCCTATGCGAAAAAATCAATACAGTATTTACCACCTATTGCTTGGATATGGAAATTTTCGCAGAGCAGGGAGCAGCCGGGACATCGACGCAAGAATCTTCATTCAAGAACCAAAGGAATAGTCAATATATATGAACCAGCAACATGAACATGAATCATGGTAAGCAAGCAAATAGATGTTTATCCATGTACAAACATAGTTGGGGTTAATACTTACTGTGATAAGTACCTGCATTAAACTAAATCTTATTTTTACAGGGGAGCACAGAGTAGCCAGGGTATTGAGGCAAGAATCTTTACTCTAAAGAACCAAAGGAATAGTCAATATATATGAACCAGCAAAATCATGGTAAGCACGCAAATAATATTTTTAATTTCGAGGTGTTTATCCATTTAGACATATAGTCGGGGTAGAAATATACCGTGATAAGTACCTGCATTAAAACTACATCTAGATCTAGTGATAAATGTGTTTAAAAAAGACAAAGACAACAGCTACATAAAAAGTTTGATTTGGGCACTTGCGACCTATATACTATAAGATGTAGCAGATGGTTTATTTACTAAGTCTTATTTTCATTTTTACAGGAGAGCAGAGAGCAGTGGGGAAAACTATAATGAAGACCCAGGCAACCGGGGCAATAGATTAATCTCTAAAGTGTGCATTTAAGGATTAATCTGATGGCCCTGTTACCAACATCAACAAACCACATCCATAGAAAAGCAAATTTAATAAAAGTAAAATTAATGTCTTTAATATTAAGCCATACTAACATTTGTGCTCATGAATGAATTCCCTCAGCAGAACCCGAACCCGCGACCGCTGGTATAGCCAGTAGCGTCACTACAAACTGAGTCGAACTTGTCATTACGCAAATGAAACTTAAATATTTTTTTTGTGTCCTTTATGCTATAAATATATTAATGACTGGACCTCGCTTCGCTCGGGTCCGTCATCATATCGTTTATATGTTAATTTATGTGTTTACCTTGTTAACCAACTGTCATCATCCCAAATTTTCATTTAATCTGTCCAGTGGTTTTCGAGTGATTTGGTCACAGACAGACAAATTGTAAAAAATTCGTCCTCTGTATTGTTAAATTGATTAACAAAATATTTAATTTATAGATATATAAGTTAGAATTTTGTTAAATGTATAGATAGATACATTTTACTCATTGTTTCTGTTATTTTTTAATTAGATGTATAAATATTATTTTTGTTTTAGTTGTTTATTTTTGTTTTTCTTGTTTTCTGCTTCTTATTTTTTTTGTTATATGTGAAAACTTGATTGGCTTATGTAATGTCTTGTTATTATTTATTTAATATCGTGCTATTTGTGGCATATGCCATAATACAGTTCTCCTAGTACGGCAATAGAGACTACCAGACGGCAGACCTATGTTGACAAAAATATAAAATCAGTAATGATTGTTATGTATATATATAATATGTTTGTTTCTGTATTTAATATTGTTTACTGTAAAGATTTTTTGGTCATAAAATATTATAATTACCATTATTAGCAGGTGTAAAACTAGTGAAATGATGGTAAAGCATTTCCAACTTTGTAAAGTCTACTACTAAGTTAAGTTAGTTGAAGGACGATGTCTATATTTGAATTTTATTGTTATAAGAATTATTAATGTTCAAATAAATTATAATACATCATATATTTTTTTTATTTTTACCCTTTGCGCCTAAGTAAAAATATTAATGAACAATAATATTAATATATATATAGCTACGTATATACCTATATAGAAAGTTTCACACTTTACAATAGAGATGGCGCTTTTTAAGCATTACCAGCTTCGACGACGAGTTGTACCTCTATTTATATATGTAGCAATATACTCTATGATAAATATCAACCAATGTAGGTATAGTATAATTTTTCTGAGCTACATCTTCCTCATTATTTTTATTTACATTCATGCCTAACTGGCCAGTATCATTCCAACCCCAAGCATATAAGTCACCATGTTCACTCAATGCTAGAGAATGCCAACCTCCTGCTTTAATTTTTACAATTCTAATTCCAGATAAAGCCTCCACTTCAGTTGGCTCATCCATATTGGTTAAGTCACCATGACCAAGTTGTAGTCTCCTAAAAAAACAATATATTTATAATTATAACAATCAAATTATTAGTCATAATATAATTTTAAATATATTCATTTACCTTCCATTCCCCCAAGTGTATACTCTGCCTTCATCAGTGATCAACATATAGTGTTCATAACCACATTCAACATCACATACTTTTCCTACACAGTGAGTAGTATCTAAGTAACTGGGTAATTGTCCTGTATAGACATTGCCCTCAGAAGATAAATAGATAAAGGTATTATTTGTGACTGCCACTTTTATAATATCATCAGTTGCTCTTAATTTTTTTACAGCATTTTCTTCTATAGGTTCCTCTATAAAATTAACTTTCTTATAATCTGCTGATTCTAAATCATAAAACCAAACAGATCTTGTTATTTTCTCCACAAAAACCAAAATGTAGTCATTGCCCGCAATTAAAAAATTGGAATGTTTGGAATTATGTTTCTGCTCGTCAAGTTTCGGTGCTCGAATAAGCTGATTATCTTTTCCGTTCCAGGCTCCCACAATAAAAAAAGTGTCGTCAATTTCAAATATATTATAAGCCCAGCAGCTAGTAATAAATTTTGCTCTTTTTAAATCGAAATTATGTTCATTGTCAAGAGATATAGGTTCAAATTTTTCAAATACGCTAACATCTTCTGACGAAGAGAACCATTGACCAAATAAATTAGCTCCCGTTACAGTGTACATTTTTCTCAATATTGTTTATATGATAACGTTACTCATAGAGCAATTTTCTAATTTCTATTACCTAATGCAATATGGATAAATGAATAATTTTATTTAATAACACGAATTCGGTCAATAATGTTGATATCTACTATCAATTATCAAAATAATCAACAATCAATACTAGATGTCAATACAAGGTGCAAAAATACCTCTGTCAAGTGTCAATTGAAAATAAATTTATAATAAAAATATTAACATTTACGGGTAAGAAATTCAAAATATCTTTATTTGCTATGTATGTCGATATAATCAATTATTTTTTTTAAAACAATTTTCTTTTCATTTCGTATCGTTCTATTCAATTTTATATTATGTGTATTGTGTAAGCAACACTGATAGTCTGTTCCTTTGATCATTTTGCTAATGGAGATTCGAGAATGCCGGTTCTGAGGTACCATTTTTGTTTTCGTATATTGTTTGATATGAGTGATAATTTCTTCGTTAACGATGTAGAATATTAAACAATCGATTGCAACTTGCTGATAAATGATTTCATTGATGCTATAATACCGCGTCATTTAACAGATGTGATCATGGAGTGAAATGAAGGTTTTTGTGAGCAAATCAATATGGCTCTCAAGCTTGGAAAATGCAGGCTTTGCCTCAAACTTGGCGACTTCTATTCCATCTTTACGGTGGACAACAACTTACAACTCGCTGAAATGGTTATGGAATGCGCACGAGTAAAAGTAAGTAAATAACTTAAATTCTACGAACGAAACATGAAACCGAAGATCAATTTTAATGTGAACAGTGAAACGTCGATCCGTTTTTAATTGCAAAATGACTTGTGTTCTCATGCTTTTTGTTATCATTAAATTTTTTTACATTATTATTTCCTGATTTTTCTGCTTATGATCGACAATTGTCAATTTTACCAAGATTTACAAATTTTACATCAGCATCTAGCTCGGCATTTCACTTATGTGATTTATATCTGTTATCGTAATTACTTTTGTCAAGTTTATATTTGTCATTTTCAAGTAAGCAACTTCAATTATTAAATTTTTTATTATTCCTATCAAATCTCATAGAGGACAACAACTCCATATAAACAAATTAGGACATTCATGTATTTTCACGATTTGTTTATTCATCATGTATTGCTCAATTTAAATGATTACAAAATTAATAAGATGTGATACCACAATAAAGCAGTTTGCTATTATTATCGAAATCTGATACTATACACAAACTCAAAATTTAAGTTACATCAATGATAACCATGTACCTAGGTATAAATGAATGTAACATATCCAATTTTTATCTTGCTTTGTTAAAAATTAATGATTGGCTGACTTATAATTTTATTGAATTGTCTTTACAATTTTCATAAGCCATACTTATTGTTATTAACAATAGGGTTGCATTTGTTTTTAGATTATTTATTTATTTGGTTTTAAAAGAATACTTTGAGCTTAGCTTTCTTTAGAATATCTGATTTTAATTTAAAATAAGCTTAGCTAAATAACAGATTTAGCAAAATAATTGTGTTATCTATATGTAAATATAAATTATTAATTTCATCTTTTGTTTCTATTGGTTTCCTAAAACAAATGATGTTATTCATATTGTGTGTTAATATGGATGTGCATTACACCAAGAATATTTTTGTTTTTTCATTTTCGATAAAAGTTTTTAGTATTATCACTGCCACTTTTGCATATTACAATTTTGATGTTCTTTGGAAATAAATAGATTAATTTGAAAATAAAGTATGTTAATAAATGTACTTATATTTCTTATGTCAAACATTTTTCATCAACTATTATTGTAGGAGCCACATAGGCAACCACATGTAGAATAATTTCATTAAGTAACTTAAGATTTTCCTTTTTTTCATTCTTATCAAACTTTCAAATTCTTAACTGCAAGTTTCTTTTTAAATGATATGTTTTTTAATTGCTCTCCTATTAGATATGTGAAGGTGACGGACTTCCAGATAAAATTTGCAGTGAATGCGTTCAGAAACTAAGTAGCGCTCATATATTCAAACAACAATGTGAACGATCTGATCAAGAACTGCGGCGCAATTATGTGCCACCACCAGGTAGGTTCAAGTACCACAAAACTCACTTGCAACTTTTTCACTGAATGTTTCAAACTTTACAAGTTTTGATTGTATAATGTTTTCAAAATCTTTATTAACAGGTTTTAATTCACCCACACCACCAAATAGACAAAGTAGTGACTCCGCATTTTCAACCCATACAGAAGTATCTAAACCCTCACCATCTTTTGAGACTAAAGTAACTCCCGTGACCAGAACACGAAAACGTAGTCGAGACAGTATTGATAATGTATCCTTGAGCAGTCATTCCCATGATTACCAACCAGGGAGCTCCAAGCGCGTTGATGAATTACGTTTGAGTCAGAAGAAACCAAGAATTGCCTTAAATTCTGATTCCGATTATGAAGACAACAGTGGATCGTTTTATTCTGCTGAAACAGATTCTGACGAACCCTCGCAACACAAGTGTATGGAATGTGGCAAGGCATTTAGAAAAGTGCAAAGCTTATCAGCACACGTAAAGTGTCATAGACGCAGAAATGCCCAAAAACCTGTTCCAGTAGAGACGCCACCGCCGGAAATTAAAGATGCCACCGACTCTGAAGATAAACTTAGCTGTGACAAATGTGGAAAAGAGTTCAAATTGAAAATAATGCTCAAACGCCATAACGACATCTGCTCGAAGTCAATTTCGCCCATATCACCCAGAAAGGAGCTCATGGTCTCCTTAGAACCGATCGACGCGGTGCAAACAACAGTTAAGATAGATTGCCCGATGTGCTCAACAAAGTTTAAAACTATCGAAAACTTGGAGAAACATATGAGAGTCGTTCATGCGGCAGTTCTTAAAAAGGAAGACCCAACGCCTCAATCCGAAAATGGCAAAATTTGCGTTCCATGCTTTTATTGCGGCCAGCCTTTCGAAGATTATTACATTCACAGCGCACATTTTAACATCTGCCCTCAAAAAAATAACGCCGTCACTTTCGAATGTCCAGTTTGCAGCAAAGTGGTGACCAAGAAAGGATGCTACGTTTTACATCTCAAGGCTCATTTTTTTCCGCTAGCCTCAACTAAATCTGTACCTGAAGCTGTTAAATCGAACAATTTTCAATGTCGCATGTGTAATAAGAAATTACCTAGTCAAGCCTTATTAATCACTCATCTAGCAGCTCATATGTCTAATATGGATGACGCAGACGATGGTGGTGATGAAGAATCCCGGTAAGTATTTAAACTTCTGAATCAAAATGTTTTTATATAATGCTAAGGCTTCGAATGATAGTTGGAATCGACCCTTTCCGATTTGGATAAAATTTTGTCAGTAGTTTTCTTTCATCCTATAACCATCGAAAATAAAATATATATATTTTAATTTTCTCGATAACTATTATAGCTACAAAAATCGACCAGTTCAAATTAAAGATGATATTTGGGGTTACAAAAAATATTGCAAAATTTTGAAATTTTCATAATTGAATAAATCTAAAGCCTAAATATGATTTTTTATGGCTCAATTTTTTTGTAGACTACCTCTATCTATTCTTAAGAGACCCTGAAATTTTCAGAGTTTATGTTTATCTTTTCAAAGATATGACTTTTTGAATTAAAAAAAACAAATGGTAATCTTTTAATAGAATAATCTTAAACAAATATTTGCATAATTTTGAGGAATAAGTATCTATTTTAAGGCGTAACAAGGAAAGAATAATTAACTGATTAAAATTGCATTTTTAATCTTTCGTCGAATTTTATGTGTGCACTCAATATACATTATTTTAGGTGAATCGTTTATTTTCGCTCGTCTTTCTGATGTTGAAGCCTCATCATTCCTTTTTCTTAATCTGAAAAAATACAAAATGATATCAATGTCGAGAAAATTCAAGGTAAATCCAATGTTAATAATCGAAGCCTCAATTATTATTAGAAAAGTTTTTACAAAAATCTTATCGGTAACAAGAGAAGAACAGGATTTTTGATTAAAAATATATAGATAAATGGAAATAATTATGTAAATCATCAACATTTCTCTCTTTTAGGGCAAGTACAATGGAGGATTCAGCGTCAATACATTCGTCAGAGTACAGTGGGAACGTCTCAAGCGGGCCGCTAAAATGCAAATTTTGTGTTAAAACATTTAAATACCGAAAATCTCTAGTGTCTCACGAAATAAAACATCATACACAAGACGGTATAAAAACCGAAGTTCCAGATAAAGACATCTCAACAGATCTTTTAAACGAAACTAACGACACTTACAATCAGTATGATTCCGAGTCAAGTCAGGACGACGGGGAGGATGATAACACTTGTGACATATGTGAGAAGCAATTCTCCTACAAGAGACTACTTTTGCAACACAAACGGACAAAACATAACATGACATCAGGTACAAAAAGAGCTAAAATTAACCTAAAAGATTGTTCGGTACGCTGTCTGATATGCGATATAGAAATGAAAGTGAGCGCGATCAACGAGCACAATCAAACACATATATCAGTCAATGTAAAACCAAGAAACTTATACACGTGTATTGAGTGCGGGCAGCAGTTCAAGAGTTGTAGTGCTTTGGCGAATCATATAAAGTTTGTGCATCGGTTAAAGCAGCCGCCTATAACGGCGGCGACTGACTTGGCGGATTTTTGTGAGGTCGTTGTGACGAAGGCGGAACCCCTGGACAGTGTCCAGAGTCACAACGGCTTTGAGGATTCCGCCGAAAACGGCATGCCATTAGTCAACCTGAGCGGCTTCACGTGTACCATCTGCACCAAACAAATGCCCACATTGAGATCTCTAAAACAACATGTCAATTGGCACAACCACGTTGGCAAGAGTATGGAGAAGAAGTTGGAATGCTTTGTTTGTAAAGAGGTATTTATATTTTTCAATTTTTTATAGAATTTGTGCCATATTAAAATTAAAAAAAAATTATGAGAAGCTAATAAAAAATGGAAGCAGTTTATGACTATTTTATAAACTTTTTCTTTGTTTTTGTTTCAGACATTCCGGTTTCAATGCCATTACAAGGCACACATGCGCGTGCACTACACCGACACTAACCTCGATCCAAAATACCTCACTTGCTCCATTTGCAACAGAAAAAGCAAGCATCTTCGCGCTGCGCAAGCGCATATGAACTATCACAAGCAAATCCGATTCCAGAACAAAGACTACGAGTGCTCAATCTGCAAAAGAGTGTTTCAACATAGAAAAGTGTATCTCTCCCACATGGCAATCCACTACAAGCGAGGTGAAAGCGTCAATTCTATCGTTGGCTACGTTCTACCGAACTCTGTAGACAAAAACAAGTTTGACGGAACCCACACTTGCCATCATTGCGGGAAGGTCTGCGATTCAGAAAATTCCCTTAAACACCATATTATTTGGCATAACTCTAAAACGTCGTTATATGGTAATAGACATGAGTGTGATATATGTAACTTGCAATTTACCAACAAGAGACGGCTGGAGCTACACACGCGGACACATTTTGAAGATGACAATGGGCCTTTTAAATGTCATATATGCGGCAAAGGGTATATAGTCGAAGATTACTTCAAGAGACATGTCAAAGGTCATAATTTTGATCATCAGTCCCATAAGAAAAGGATAGAGAAGTTGCGAAAAAATAAAGTGAAGTGTCCAATATGTGCTCGTTTCTATCCGGACCTGGTGAAACTTATTCGTCATCTCCGACGCACTCATCCCGAAAGTAAAATGATTAAAGAAGATCCCGATGCGCCCGCTCCTAACTATTATTCCTGCAAATTGTGTGCCAAAGTGTTCCTTGATGAACGGAGGCTGCAGTACCATGAAGAAGCTCATCTGCGCAAACCTGAGTTTTTCAAGTGTAAATTCTGTGGCAAGAAGACAATCTCGCTAAAGAACCACAGGGTACATATAAAAGGTCATCTCACACAGAAATATATCGATGACCCGCTTAAATGTACTCAGTGTGATGAAAAATTCATGAGAGGATACGACTTACATTACCATTTACGGGATGCCCACGGGATTAATGAGACGTGGATTGCAGAGCGCGGCGCGCAGACGTTAGATGGGCCTTTGAAAGAACTTCAGTGCTCTATATGTTACAAAGTGTTGGCCAGCAAAGGAAACTTTGAGAGACATATAGACTACCACAATTCCCTACGATGTAATTACTGCTTCGATTACTTCAGCTCGTTGCGCTTCTTAGAAGGACATTTAGCCTTCAGTTGTGATAAAAAGAAACTTATCGGTGATACGGAGATATATCCGAGAAAAGTGAAGTGCCATATTTGTTACAAAGCTTTCCATTTACAAGTGAAGTTAGATTGTCACTTGCGCACTCAACACGGTATAAAAGTTTTTAAGGAAGCGTCGGAAGGGAAAAAGGAGCTGGTGTGTGATTATTGTTTTAGAGTTTTCGAAAATGAATACGCGCTAACTAATCACAAAATCTATCATCGCACCATCGGTTACTTTGGATGCATTTATTGCAATAGGAAATTTAATACTATGACGTTATATAGGAAACACAAAAATCATCATTTCACACAATTAAATGTGGACGAACCCACCAAATGTGAACACTGCGACGAAAAGTTTGTCGCGTTTAGAGAAATGATCTACCACATGCGAGACGTTCACGGGGACGATAAAGAATGGGTCGTTCTTCCTAAAGAATCCATTGAGGAAAAATGCAACATTTGCAATAAAACTTTCTTCAACCTTCACAAACACTTGGCTTATCATGAAGAGAATAGATGCAAAAAATGTGGCGAGTACTTCTTTTCACGGTTGGACTTGGACAATCATCTTTGCACAATAGAGAGCGACGAAGAAGTTGCTGAACTTAACAATGACGGTGTTCGACAAGTTTACGAGGAATGTAGTTTCTGCTTTAAACCAGTCACAAAGAAGAATTCAAAACGAAAACATGACCAAATCCATCGTGGGTCTGGGTCCATATCTTGTAGATTCTGCCCGCTTAAATTCAAGACTATTGACGCTTTCAACATTCATGCTTTCTCACACCGAAGTAGGAAGTATAAGAAAAAGCCTATTAAGTGTAGAAAATGTGGAGAGCAGTTTGTGAAATACGGGCCATTTATAAAGCACATGAAACAAGTGCACAAGTCGTCCCATAAGCTGCATTACAGAGCAACGGTGATGCCTGAAAAGTGCGTCGTGTGTCATGACAACTTCCCCAATTTACACAATCACTATCGAGCACATTTGCAAAATCAGTGTCAACAGTGTTTCAAATATTTTACGTCTTTCAAAGTCTTTTCTCAGCATAAATGTGACAAGGAGGACTCGGACGCATCCAAAGTGTTTGTTTCTGACGCAAATTTACCTGATCTAATTAATACATATGTCCCGAAAGATGAAAAGGATGATGAGAAATATTACGGTCATGAAGAAGAGACTGGGGAAGAAGAAGAAAGTTCAATTCCTACGAAGGAAAATTCTGTAATAAAGAAACTAGAGATTGTTTCGCAAGATGAAAACAGCCAGAATTCCATCGATATAGAGGAAGGGCAACTTCATGAGATGGTCCACACTCCGATCATATCTGATGTGCTTTCGTTATATAAGAAGAAGGAAGATGTTAAGTGTAAACCTAAAAATGATAATCATATTAGTGTTAGTGATAATGTGGTTATTCTTACAGATGACGAGGACTCCATAGGATTTCAGGACACTATGACTGTAATAACTATAGAAGATTAAAAATAAACTAACGATTTATGGTTATTGGTCTGATAATAGGTTAGCATAGATTAAGCACTCAGTAGGTATAGTTGGTTGGAAAAAAAAAGATGCTGTCAGCCTGTTTTTATACATTTATTATGAATAAAATTTATTAATAATTATACAGATATTTTTAAATGGCTGCTTTGTGGTTATGAAGTTGTATAATTATATAATTTTATATAATCTATGGTAGCAACTTTTATTCCATATTTTGTAGTTTTGAGAGATTGCAGCCATTTAAAGAAGTACATGTTGATCAATGACTTTTTTCAATGTTTTAGAATGTGAATGTAGTATAAAATAAAATGGTTCTAACGGTAGTTGAATAGAAAAATCATGACTGTATTGTCTTTTAATAATATAATTCCCTGTGTATTTGTACATTGTACAGTGTTAGTTATATTGCATTTACTCAGGGGTGGATCTACATACATACATATATATATATATATACTTTTTCGGCTGCAACACAGGGGCCTTAAGATACAAGGGCCCCCCTGTTGAGAATAATTGATAATATCGTGAATTTATAAAATTAAAAATGATGAAAAAAAAATAAGGCCATGAAAAGTTGCCTAGAATACGCTAAGAACAATTAAGAACCAAAAATTAGCTTTATTCTTCATTTTTCTTCTAGTACTATATCTATCATTATAGATTTTATAAAGACAAAATTAGCTTAGGCCCCCAAAAGTATGTTAGCCCAGGGCCCCGAAAATTCTCAATCCGCCCCTGCATTTACTTAATATTATATTTGGTTACATATTTAACCGACTATGTATATGATATGTTATTTTAATAGTTTCTTTCTATCTAAAGTTCGATCATAAATAGTATTTTGAAAAATGTTGTTATAAGTAGTTTTTACCCGCGGCTCCACTTGCATTCAAAAAATGTATTATGTTATATGTTACGCTTTTGGATCTTTATTCATTTATTCAATATAATTTAACAGTAAAAGTATTTTTGTAATGATCGTTAGTTTGAGCCATGAAGAATATAAAGAAGGATCTCTGTAAAAGTTGTCCCATTTGAAAAAAATAATTGTGGGCGCGTAGAGAGCGGTCTGCGGTCGCTATGTGGGAAGTGGGAAGGGGGCAAGAGGGAGTGGGAAATTCATTTTTCAATTATGATTTATTTATCATTAGGTTCGCGCTACTGATATATAGCTAAATTCACGCGAATCAGCGCGTCTCGTGACGGTTTCTGGAACTATACCTCTAAAAAAATTTTGCGGACGATTTCTCATATGAGATCTTTTGGAGATTGGACTCCTTGTCTATATTCTTCATGGTTTGGGCTTTGGTGTCGTGCTGATGACCGTATACAATCAATATTAGGTAGCTATTTGTAATCACGAACAATTTGTTAAAGAAATTTATTTATATATAATTTCTAGCGTTTACCCGCGGCTCTGCTCGCGTTGTTTATCTATGTACAACTCCGTGAGTATGATGTTAGTTAACGTACATGAATAATTAGGCTATAAGAAAAAGAAAATTGAAATCGAACTGGAAGTTTCAGAGATTAGCGCGTTCAAACAAACAAACTCTAGCTTTTATATAATTATTGATTATAATTAGAAAAACATATAATTTTTTAAATTAACATTCTGCATGATTTATTCTTGGCATGAGTATTTAAAATTATAATATAAATATTCAAATACCAAACCGTTCAAAAGAATCGTGAGTTTTAATTAAAATTTGTTTATGATATAATAATGGATATTGTTGTTATAGTGTAACAGAATAACTTTTTTTTGAAGTTATACTTCTTTTGGCACATTTGGAAAAGATTATGAGGGTAATTTTTTTACGATGCGCGCGCGCACCGACAGCCAAAAAGCGACATGATGAAGTTAGCTGCATTCCTTTTACAAACAGAGAGCTGTAACATACGGATGATATCTTCAGCTATTTTTGTTCTGTTACGCCAAAGAAGTATAACTTCTTACGTGCGTACATAAGTACACACACACGTTTTTTTTTTATTTAAATCCTATGTAGTAGATGGGAGGCCAAAGAGAGTACCATGTTTTATGACTGTTCATCATTCTTATTTGTTATTATACTATTTTGTTCAACGTTTCGATAATCATGTGTAAATAATAGATATCTCACCGGCTATAATGCTGCCATATTGTAAATGTACCATTATATTTTTATAGTAATAAAAATTATTTCATTTAAATTACTTGAACTAGTAAGTGTTTAAGTATTAATGTTAGAGACTAGATATACTGTGTGTGGTTTGGATGGCGTCAAAATTGTAAGATTTTTAAATGATTCTTCTAGTAATAGTAATAATATATGCCCCCGTTCGGCCATCCCTGTTGAAAAACTCCAATAGGATCTCATCAAAAGCGACAAAAGCCACATAGAAACTAATAAATAAGTTATTGGTTTCTATGTGGTTTATAGAGACGACTATAAATTGGACGTAATACGACAAAAGGGATTTTATCTATATGGCTATTTTTAACCGACTTCAAAATAAGTAGAGTACTGAATTTAGGGTTATTTTTTGTGTATGTAGGATCTGCACCTATTGGGTACTGTTTTTTTTTAATATTAAAAAAAATGACCATCATTTTTTTCATTAATTACGTGTGTGTGAGTGCTTTGTGCAAATTACTTGCAAGCTTAAAGATTGATTTGATAATCATGTGTATAACAATTTTTCTACATTTTTTAATTACGTCCAATTTGATATTTTAAGACCAACTTATCTGTCGTTAAGATAATTTTACTTAACACCTGTTTTTGAATAAAGTATGATTGAAACAAATATCAATAGAATCTCAATAGAAAAAACAAGAAAATTTAATACTTTCTTAGCTTTACGCGAATATTTGGCATTTTAAATAAAACTATCTTTTCAGATTTTTTCGCGGATTTATTTTGGTTTTTGGTTGCCGACGTTTCGAATGCTTTACAGCAGTCATGGTCACGGGAAAGACTAGGGTTTTAGACGTCTCTAAGGCATTATATAGTTGTTACAGACTTTAGTAAAAGTAGATTTTTTTGTCAACCCTACTGTAGTCATTGATGACATTTCACTTGGGTTTACTATAAGAATCATGTTAAATGTATTGATAATATAATTCTAGTTATGTTGTATAATTTGTAAGTATTTTTATTTTGTGATAGTACAAAATAAGTTCAAACTGCTGCAGTCAGTGTTTGATACAAATAAGTAGCAGACGTACTATTTTATAACAATTGTTCCAAAATGTCATTGAAAATAATATCTAGTGAATAATTAAAATATGCTATGTCTTTAATTTTGTTTTATTAACATTGAGTTATCTTACAGATTATTATTTAGTTTTACCTACTGTTTCTGATACATACAAAAAATAAAAAATCACGTTTCTATGGGAACGTGTTAGAAGTGAAAATATTACACACAAAAATATGATTCAAACGACTATCACACAAAGATGAATTATATTTTAGCTCTTTTTAATATCTGTCTAGCTCGATTCTTACATCTATCGCATATACTCTAGGGGACGAACCCGAACAAAGCGAGTGTGAGCCGCTAGTCAAATATGCAGGCATTTTAGAAAACAAATTAGTAAAAACAGTAATCTTTGAAGCATAGCAACGGAATATTATTTAAATCACTTTTCAAAACAACAGCGGTTACTATGACAACCTAATGAAAACGGTTACTATGGCAACCGTGACGGTTTTTCGTGACGCGACCTTGAAATTTTACTCTATCGACGCAAAGAAGTTTCACTTCGAAAAAATAATACTATCTGAAAAGAATTTAAAACGTTATGAAATAAATGGACGAGTAGGAAAACAAGTTTCTAAAACGAGTTTCGTTTAATAAAAACCTTGTAGATAAAAGTAATAATTATTTATTTAGTCAACACAGTGTTTACAGTCGATATAAACGGTATCATTACCTGTTAGTCACAAGGCGCCCGCACGTCACGAACAATACAAAACTTTGTTACAATATTATAAAAATAGCTTTGCATTTTTATATATTAAGTTAAATGCTACACTTAACGTTTTATTATTGCATTAGAAAGTACGAGCAAAGCAAATGATCTCACTGCCACTATATATTGCAGATTCTTATCTTTCGATTGGTTTATTTTTTTTAATTTATTCATCGAAAGCTGTCAGCGCAAAAATGCCAAACTTGTTTTTTTTTTCTTAAATAAATTATTAATAAACAAAATATCTTCACATGCATATAAAATCAAAGAAATGATTAATTTTAAATATTTAAAAATGTCTCGTGTAATTAAACTTTGTAAGAAAAAATATTAATTTCAAAATAACAGAAGAACGAGTTAGATCATTTTTGTGCTGATGGCGAGGTATACATATGTTTTCAATATTAATGCAAATTTAGAGAAGTCGTACAGCAAGTACCTTCATAGTTCATACAACATATAGTTAAACAACTATGGTTCTACCGAAAACAAGATTCTGCACGATGCGGTGGTTCTTATTTGAAAGCGTTCGAAAATAATTTGTGCAATCGGTAAATTAATTAATGCTTAAAAAACTTGACTCTTGTAGTGCTGTAATGTTTTATCTTTGAAATTTTGTATGGACAGTCGCTGTCTATTACAAAAAAGTATCCAAATATGAAATTGATAAGAAAATTGAAATTCATTGTTTAAATTGCATCACAAAGCAAAAAGGAAGCTAAAAAGCACAATACGCCATGAATCTAAATAAAAATAATAATTAAAGAAAGAAAGATACGGTAAAGTTACAACTTGCGCAAAGCTCAAATTCGCTTGAGAGAAGGTTAAGAAAAAGTTAGCCTTTGGAAATAGCACAGATACAGAATATCGAGTGCAAAATTTTTACTGCTCCATTTTTAATATTAATTTTTAATTAGTTCTTAATACTTTTATATACAATCCAATATAATGATACAACCTCAAATATTAATGGTGTCATGCAGATTAGCTTGTTATTAACTTCAAGCGTATTTAAGGTTTGCGCAAAATATATACATACAGTTGACTGTCCAGCGTCCAAAAGCTTAAAAACTAATCGCTTTTTACAACATATTTGTATATTAAATACGTACGATAAATAAATACGCGCATAATAAAGATACGTGCTAAATATTATGAAGCTTTCCCAACATAAATGTACTTATAAGATATTTATAAATTATAAAACAAAATATTGGCACAACATACATAGAAACAAATATCCTTATAGTTAGAAGTTCCCGGAATTATTGGTTTGCTTAGCTCAGTTGGTGCTTTTACGTGTTTTAATAGCGATTACTTTAAATAAGCGATTATGATTAATAAAATGGAATATATAAAATTAAATTAGCAGAAAAAATATCATCAAAATCGTTGTAAGCTAAAGTTATGTAAGTTTTCAACAACTGTCTATATTAATTATCACAATATTATTTAGACATAACGTAATTCTACTAAATAATTGATCATTTCTGATCAGTATTGATTGCTAATTCTAAGATCATAAAGTTTCCACAAATCAAAAAAGTACTATAACACAATCCCATGCAAAAGTTCTCTTAAAACTGTCACCACTTGTGTTTAGGTAAATATTATAGTTGAAATAAATATACAACAATGTAAATTGAACCTTAAATGCAATACTTAAAGTCGTTTTCACAAAAAACACATGAGCGCTCATTCGGTAAGGACAATTTTTGTCGCTGATTGTGTGTCCAGTACTTTTTTAGTCGATGGTTAAACCGATCCAGTGTACAGCCAAGCTGTCAGTTCGAATTCCGGAAACATTGAATAACTGCGCCCCTTAATAATAAGTATACAAGATTAATTGAATTAAGTCAATATAATTACTGACGATTATGTACACATATACAAGACTGATAATGTCAAAGAATTTATTATTTAAAAGTATTAATAATAATTAAAAAGTTTTACTAAAACCAATACCAGACGTGTGCGCAAATATTTATGCACATTATGTTCAAAAAACACGAGCAAATGTCATTTTTTTTTCTAACAAACCGACCCATTGTGCGTACGACTCTTATGGGTGATAGCGCAGTGAAAAACTGATATTATAATATCATAAGTAAATTTCTTATTCAAGCACCGTAAAATACTCGCTGTTGAAATATATATACGAATATATGTATGCACCGTAATGTTTTCACCCTCTCCATACTACCATAGTTTATACACTATAAATGAACAAATATGTCATCGCGAAAAAATCGAATCGAACTGTGCTGTTATAAGCGCTCAAACTAAGACACACGTCTGGGACCGGCTTTGAAAAATTATACTTAAAAATATACTAAAGTTAATATTTAAATAATCTGTGAAAACTTAAGAAGTGTAATACAGAATCAACAATAGTTAACGTGTAAGGTGAGGTAACATGGCCAGGGCTGGCAACATACTATACTTCAAACGTCTATTGATGTTGAATGATATCGATATAGAATCGAGTTGTGATGATGTATACAAAAAATCGATGCTTAGAGTAGTAAACGAGCTAAAAAATATGTCGGTAAAAATTTTGGAGTCGTAAATTATTTGGTATCGCAATTATTTTATAAAATCCAAAGTCTTTTAAAAATTGTAGTTTTCTGATCAAACGATCTCATTTTTTT
Organism: Brenthis daphne; assembly: GCA_947093115.1. Classification (NCBI taxonomy): domain Eukaryota; kingdom Metazoa; phylum Arthropoda; class Insecta; order Lepidoptera; family Nymphalidae; genus Brenthis; species Brenthis daphne. Next base: position 20,778,867 of record OX352472.1, on the reverse strand, counting down.
AATTTAAATTTAATGAAAATATTCCTGACTATTATTTATAAGTACTACTGAAACAACTATTATTAAGTATTTTTTAAGAGCATATATTTGACTAGACATCGGCATGCGGAATACAACATTATACATCGCATCAAGAGAAATTTTTTTTAACGATTAGTTTTTATATTCAAAATTAAAACATATCGCTTTTTAAGTCCACATGATATTTGATATCAGAATAAATTAATTAAATAATGAAACACTGTTCGAACAGACTGAATAATTGTTAAAAAATATGATTTATCTTTCTGGGTTCATCCATTTATTATAAATATGTTTTAACAATTATATTAATAATGTAATTAAATAAATCTCTCCGATGTCCGACGTCTGGTCATAATTAAAAATATAAGAGAAAAAAATTAATAATATTAAGTGTAATACTCATATGAGATGAATGATTATTAAAGTTAACAGCTAATAGGCACATACTTTTGTTTACTTCTCTAGATATATCAGAAACGATATATAATTCGTGAATTTCTAATATATTTAGAGTGAAATGATTTTTTGTCCTTTACTTATTTTTCTAATAGTTCACTTTACATTTTCCTAGAGTTGATTAAATGTTTCGAACAAATTGTTCATTAGCGTATAGGCCAAGTGAGCGTGAATAACCCAAATCAATTCTTTTTTATAAAGAATTTGTTACAATTTAAAAAAAATAACATTTTTGTAATACATTTACCAAATCATTTAAATATTACATCACAAAAGAGTAATAAATTTTAAACAAAAAACAATGCAGATTATTAATTTATATTCAATTATTGTTTCAGTTTCATAATAATCGATATGAATTATCCACACTCTCGTTTCGAGATTAGAATACATTTTAATTTTATAAAATGGATGATACACATTCTCGCTCGTTATGGTTGTTTCACACTCTCGCTAGTCCCACTCGAAATCGCTAGCTTCATTGTCACTGTCCTCCGACTCGGAGGAGGACTGTATAGCTCGGGCGCGCTCCCGGAGGGCCTTCGCTAGGGCGCCGGCGAGGCCGTGCACCTCGGGCCCGGGGGCCTCATCGCCGCCCGAGCTGCTTGAACGACGCACCTGTAATTTAGTTGTGGATATTTATGTATTCATTTATATAAAGATTAGTTTTTATAGTATTTTATATTTTTAATTTATAGTTTTAAAATATATTATTTTATTAGTTTTTTAGATTAAGATTTATAAGTTGATTTAAATTTAAATAATTATAAACTTTCTCTTTATAACTCATGCCATCTTTTTAAGTTTCATCGATTCAGCAGTTTGACCTTGCACAGAAGAAACAAACAAACATTCTTTCCCATTTATACAATTATTAGAGTTTATATTGTACTTACGGCTCGCAAATTAATTCCTTGTCGTATTTCACTAAGCAAATTGCTTCTGTTATCCTCGTTCAGTGAATTCTTGGATCCGACGTCAACATGCTGGAAAAATAAATGAATGTATGCAGTTTATATTATTTTTCGTCCTCCAAATTTACTTCAAAATTTCGTATGAAATATCAATCTAAAAATACATAAACATATGTTGAATATACTTTTTACACAAAACAATCTACTAGCGAAAAAAAAACAAAAATAAATCTCGTGAACCATACATTTTTTCGGGATAAAAGTAATCTATTAGCTATTCTAGACTATAATCTATCTCTGTGCCAAATTTCATCCAGATCAGTTCAGCCGTTCTGGCGTAAAGGAGTAACAAGCATCCATACATCCATAATCAAAAACTTTCACATTTATAATATTAGTATAGATTAATGGGATTTTTCAATTTAAAAAAGTCTAATAAAATAGTTTAATAATAATAATACCGACTCAATGCACAGACTCAGACAACATAAAAAACAACGAAGGTTATTTGTTATTTTTTTGGTGCCCTTACTAACCTTCAACGTCTTATTCCCGCTGCGTATACTCTCCATGAGCGCCGACCTCGCGTCGCCGGGCGGAGCGCCGTCGTCCGCAGGCATGGGTGGCGGCGGCGGGGCGGGCGGCGCCGGCGCGTGGGCGGGCGGCGCCGGTGCGTGGGCGGGCGGCGGCGGCGGGGGCGGGGGCGGCGCCGACGTGGGCGGCGGCGGGGGCGGCATGGACGGGGGCGCTGCTGAGGGAGCTGAGATTCAATAGCCATTGTTAAATTTTCAACCGACTTCAAAAAGGAGGAGGTTCTCAATTCGACTGTATGTTTTTTTTTTTTTTTTATATGTTTGTTACCTCAGAACTCCGTCATTTATTAACCGATTTGGACAATTTTTGTTTTGTTTGAAAGGGTATACTTTCAGATTGGTCCCATTTAAATTTCAAAAAAAAATACCACCCCTAAGGGTGGAAAAACAACGAATGATGAATTTAACCTACTTCTAATTGTCATATTGACTTGAAACTTTGCAAGTATTTCTATTACCGTTGATAGTACAGTGGTTCAGTGTTGTTGACCTGATCTGATGGCAAGGCCAGAAGGTGGTTAGGTGGAACTCTTCAACGGCTAATAGTAGATACTTTGAGTTTGGGCTTAGTTTGTTTGATTTGACAAGCCTAACACGTTAGAATCCTAATTTGCTACTACTGTCTACACTAAAAAGGGAAAAATAAAAACTTTTTAACAAAAAAATAAAAACCGACTTCAAACAAAAGCACTAAAAAGTAAAAAATAACTGATTGGTAGTTTTCATTTACTATACATACCTAATCAAATATTTTCGAAGTCGGTGTGCTTTGGCTAAGTAATTAAAGCCTACCTATTAAATACATACCTAATCAAATATTTTCGAAATCGGTGCCAGGCCATATAAAGCAAAGCACACCGACTTCGAAAATATTTGATTAGGTATGTATAGTAAATGAAAACTACCAATCAGTTATTTTTTACTTTTTAGTGCTTTTGTTTGAAGTCGGTTTTTATTTTTTTGTTAAAAAGTTTTTATTTGTTAATTAAATATTATTTTGTTATTAGTACGTTTACAGCAAACGAAACGTAACGGGACAGTCACTGAGTGACGTCACGAGATCATTTTTGATTTTAAGCATTTGAAACCAAAATAAATCGGTAAGAAAACTCCAATATTTTAAATATAATGTAAGTTAAAAAAAAATCACTACCACAGGGGGCTACCGTTAGTGTTAATTAATCAGTTAATGAGTTAAGTAAAAATAAAGGGATACCTGGTACAGTAAAATTAAGTTTTAAATAATAAATGGAAAGACCTTGATAGATCCAATCAGTCATTTTTATTTAAACATAAATATAAGTTGAATTTAATTTTCAATAAAATCAACATGCATACATAAATTGTACATATTTTTGATATACATTAAATCAGACTAAGGAATAATATAGACAGAGTGTCATAGAAGTAAAAATTAAGCCAAACGATGTTTTAATACAAATGATAATTTGTAAACTGAGTGATAAGCAAATAAATATTAATAAATAAGAATAGCTAACGGATTTTATTATAATAAAGAAAAAAATAGCCAATTAAAGATAATTATGGCTTAAAATACAAAATAATAGTATTACAACTATTATTTATATATTTAAAAAAAATGTATATATTAATTTAGCTGACACATATATAAAAATTACCCTTGTTCTTTAAAGAAAGTAAACGATCTGTATGGCAAAATCGAGAATAGTAGCATAAACAATTAATCACGCTACTATTTTTGACTTTGACATTTATTTTGAGGGGCTCTGACTATATAATTCTGTAGCCTGAGAATATTTTAAGCTGTGCTAAACTTCTTAACCCTCTATACATATGACATTCTCACTCATAAAGTCTCTCGTTCCATTAACATTAATCGTTTGTTAATGTTCTGTCCATTTTGTAGATTTGAATGTAAATATGTATATCAAATGTAACAATATCAAATTGTAAATTATTTTAATGCAATAAAGATTATAAAAAATAAACCATTTCACCTGTATCTTAAATCACACGCATACTCCCTATTAAAGATATATTTAACAGCAGATGGATATCACTTACGTTGCATGGGGCGTGGCGGCGGCGGGTTGCGGGGCGCGGAGGGCGCGGCGAGCGCGGCGGGCGGCGGCGGCGGCGGCGGCACGGAGCGCGCGGGCGGCCGCGGCGGCGCGCGCGACGCTAATGACGTAGAAAGGAGGTGATCATAACATGTGTGCAGTTTTTCTTTTTTTTTAATGCAATATACACATATTATAGCAAATGCAATACTTTTTACATCTTTAAAAAATCGATGTTAATAATTTAATTGTATATTTTTTTTTAAATTGTTTGTTAAATGAAGCGTATTAATTCCCTAAGTCTAATAATATTAATTCTCTTTTGAAAATCCATATAAAATACCTAGATGATATTCCTTTGGCGGAAATAAAAATAGGCTAACTAAAGTGCCTTGACTTTCAAATGTCCAATTACGTAATAATATTATAAAAGAATATCCAATACAATTTATAGCCATATTTGATCAGTCAAGTGACTCGAACCTGAAACTACGGAAACAGCAGCTATGTATGCTAGCCACTAGGTTGATGATACAGGAAAATACTAGCTCGCATCACGAGGGTGCGTCCACAGTTAAGTTTTATATAGATAAAAATAGTTATTACGAGCGAACCTTAGGAGGTATACATAAATGCTATTGCGGACTTCTCAGGACCTACAATTTTCTAGTACATTTTTTTAATGTATCGCTTAAGGTTTAGTGTTAGCTATGCAAATTTCTAAGGACGATTCGATAGAACCAATTATTGTGTTTTTTCAGGGAATTAAAAATTTTCCCGTAGTAAAAGGTATACTAAATGTTGACCCGAGTTATAATTTATCACTACACAAAGTTTAGTTGAAATCGGTTCAGTACTATTTGCGTGAAATGCAAACAAACAAACAGACAAAAATTTCAATAACTATTGCTTTTCTATATTCTGTTCACAACACATAACAATCATAGTTTTAAAAAAAATATTTCATGTACAGATTTCGCTTTATTACTATTTTATCTAATGTATAGATGTGTAGTGTGTATAGCTTACGAGGCGCGGGCTGGTGGTGCGAGAGCGGCGCACGCGCTGGCACTGGCGGCGCCGGTCCGCGGGAGATCTCTGAAATTATAACAAAAAAACAATAAAATTATGAATGAAAAACCTAGGAAAATATACTTAGTTTTATTTAAAACGTCAAATATTCGCGTAAATCTAAGAAAGTATGTAAATTTATACAGATAAATAAAATTGAAGGGTCTGTTTGTAATGTAAAATAACAGCCTTTTATTAAATGCATATGAAATTATATATGATACTTTTATTTTAGAAAAAGAATTAGGGTTCCACTCCAAAAAATTACCTGACGAACACGAGCGAAGCGAGGATCAGTCTCTAGTATTTAAATACAAATCCAAACTAACCAGTGGGTTTCGTGTCGTGCAGTTCTTCCTTGACGGCCTCGGCGCCGCCGTGCGATATGATGAAGTCGTATATGAAGTCGCGCGTCGCCTGGTCTCGGAGCTGGTTCTCCGTGATGCCCGCTTTGCTGAGGAACGGCTTCATTATGTCTTCGGGTAGATTGTCCACGTTGGTGACATCGAAACCTGGCCGAAAATTAACAATATTATAATCTTATGATGTTAGCCATATCCTAAAAAAAGAGCTTTTTCAATACACATATGTATACAAAAATAGCAATTAAAAAGTACAATTTTAATAGGCCGCCGAAGCACTATATTGCGCAACACTAAAATTCAAGCGTCAAAATTGTCAAATAGCCATTTTTCACGTTCTTCTTCTTCTTCTTCTTCTCGTGTCGATGGCAAGTTTTAAATGGAGTCAGCCCAAAACTCAGCCACGATCGTTGCTTTGTCAGTGGCGTCCATAAGCTCCTATAAGCTGCAAGTAACAGGGCAAGCAGGGCATGCCAGTAAGTGCCTCATCGTTTGTGGAATAGTACCACATCTTCACTCCAGGCCGCCCGCTGAAAATCCCCACCTGGACAAATTTTCCTTGCTTCGGCCAACCTGAGTCCGGAGTCTGTTGAGAGACTTCCAGGTCTGCCAAGGCAAACTATGTCCAGGCGCAAGATTCTCAGACGGTGGAACAAATGGGATTGGCAAAGGACCATAACTGTCCCGCCACATCCTGCATCTTGCCTGTGGTCGTTCATCTCCAAGTGGTAAAACACACTTCATAAAACTTTTACGGCTTTTTAGCCTTTGTGGCACCAGGATGTTGTCGTGCAAGGGGTGTCGCGTGTCTTGTTCCATTTTGGTCCTTTCACTGGAGCTCGCCACAGCTCTGCGCACTTTTGGAGGCGCAATTCCTGCCAGTGGGTACAGCATTGGTATCGGAGTCGGTTTCAAACAGCCAGTAATAATACGACACGTTTCGTTTAGTGCTGTATCCACTAGTTTTGCGTGGGAAGAGCGGCACCACACGGGGCACGCATATTCACCAGCAGCGAAGGAAAGGCTTTATCATAATATTTTAATGGCAATGATACTGGCACTAATACCTTTGATCGCATCCCATCCCAGATGGTGGACATGTTTGAAATCTAACGGCACACCGATATCAGCTTTCGTCAACTTCCGTAGTTTAGGTTTGGGCTTCTTCCCGGAACTCTTCAAAGAATAATCTGCAAAAATGAAGTATGTAAAAAAAATGTTCTCCATACACTTTCTAAAGATTACTGATCTGAGATCATAGCGTATTAATTTTACTTAGACCCGAATAAATATTTAAATAATTCTTCATTTAGTAGAACGAAACTCTATACATATGTCTTTATAACTCTTGTTCGAGCGCAACGATTTAATAAAATACCTTTAAAAACTATTATTTACTCTTAATATACGGCGTCAACATTAGACCCTTAGTGACTAAATTCTCTCTTGAAAAAAAAATTACATCTAAAAAAAATTACATCTAAAAAAAATTACATCACAATGTTGCCATCTAATATTTCGCAAATGTAAGAGAGAGACGATGACATTTGACACTCACTCGTTCACTGTGATTAGTATGCTGTCTCTATTTATCCTTGGAAGAGAGAGCGATACAACAACAAGACATACTCTGTCTCTATCTACCCATTATAAAGAGAAGAAGAACAGCAAGACATCAACATAACTACTTTTAAAAAGTTTGTTTATATTTTTGTTTTTATAAATGTTATTATTTTTTAATTAGTTTTTGAATGTATGTATGTACATATTTTTTCTGTAATTTTGCTGGTGGAGAGCGTTAATAATTGCGACACAGTTTCTTAACATTTGCAATTATTATCGTTTATAACTGTTTTTGCTATATTATATGTATGTACTGACTTTTCAATAAGTAAAAAAATAAAAAAATAACTCACTCGACAACGTATTATATTTGTTCGTCTGCGGCACCGACAGTGGTGAAGGAGCGGGTGTGACCGGCGCGGGGGGCAGGGGCGGCACCGGGCTCGCTCCATTCACCCGCCCTGTGCTGTTTGACAGGGAGCTGTGTGATGACATGCTGTTTGCCCGTGCAGCGAGCATCGAACGTCGTTTTCGTTCTGAAATAAATAAATAATACTTAAAAAGAACTGCATTTTAACCTATTGCAATGATATTATACTAGTAGCTTTTAAATAGTCCATAGTATCCTGCCTGCCTAGTCCAGGGCCAAAGGTTAAAGCTGGATAGAATTTTTGTTTATGTTTAGTCACCCAAAAATATCGACTTTCTTTTTTTTATTTAAATGTCCTTGTTATTACACAATTTAATATCACAGTGCTTCTATTCTGCGCTCTATATAAAAAAATTTGAACTAAAAACCCAGTTAGACCAAAGTTTGGCGTCTCACAAGTACCTAGTATTTATTGTAGTTAAATAAACAATTTGAATACTGCAATCATGAACGAATTAACCACTGGACTAGACATATAAGCGGACGTACCTTTATCGGTCTTCTCAGTAACCAGGAGATTTTAGGCTTGGTCGTTTGTTTTTTGCGTCAGTCTCAAGCACTTATTTGTCAACAAAACATCTCCCAAAAATGACTAAATGTTCTGTTAAATGATGTAAAAACTATAACGGCGGAAGCAGCAGTATTTCTTTTCACTTGTAAATACATTATTTTATTACATTTATTGTTATTTATCACACAATTTAATTAAATGTAAAATAAAATGTCATATTATCTAACTATGTTAAATATAGTCGATATTTCTATGTATTGTTGACATCTGACAACCATCATAAAATCCCTGGATTATACCATTCAGAACAAATGACTAAACTGTCGAGTGAGTCCATTTGACATCGACTAGTGCTTGACAATGTCGAAAAATATATCGATATTTGACGAAATAACTAAACGAATTGTGTTATTTGTACAGTACAATAACATAAAATACTTTTACCACAGTATCTTACAATCTGATGACAATAAATTTATAAAAATATTTTCTAAATCAAATAAAAATATAAATGCAAAAATTATAATTAGTATGTGTACTTAATTTTTTATTTTATTTTATTCCACATTTATATACTTTGGAATATTATTCCATTGTAATAATAATAAAGATCATTTTATTTCAACACAAATTACACAAAATCAAACAATAATGTTTTAGCACTAAACTTCTGGGTTGGCGATTTGTAATAAAACACTTTACCACTTGCACTAATTATTTTACTTTCACGACCCAACACTCACTTTAATTTGCAATCACTTTTTCTTTTTCCTAATTTCACAAATGTTTATTAAGAACTGAGCAATATTAGGACAGTGTCACATTTTTATAACTACCCGAGATAATCCATTGCCAATTAAAATAGTTCAATAACAGAATCAACCAAATCACTTTATTTAATTAAATTAGCTTAATATTTCTTTAATCTTTACAAAATAATATTTATTATATATTAATGGAATATATACCCGATATTCATTTATTCATTAACATTATTATAGGCCAACAGAATGTTGCCATCAATGCCATCGTATTTATATAAATCAAATTAAAAAATAATTATTATTTGACACATTATTATTGCCTCTTTAATTCATTTATTTTAATTTATTAAAATTAAAAGAAGAAGAATAAATTATAAGATGTAAAATATGATGACTATGCTAACCAATGTCTAAAATGTCATTAATTGGTTCATCGATATATGTATTTTATCGATTACGTTCAATCACTAGAAATATTGTATTGTGTATCAGTGTTTATAATAATGTAGTAAAATGTTTGTGTGCGTTATGCGTCACTTGGTTGAACTAGTTTTCATACATTTGTATTTTATGTCAGGTCCAGTCTCTAATTCGTCCATGACTGCAATGTTTTTTTATATTATTATTTTTCACAAAAAGAATTAATTCACTTACTCAAAAACTTAAAATTCACTGGCTGAAAAACATTAAGCATCGTTTTCTAATGGATGACATATATAGAAAAATATTTGAGCGCATTTGTTTGTACACAAATGTTATGTGTTGTTAGTACTAGCAATCGCATTATTCAGAGCGTAGCGTAGCATCATCCAACACAATACCAATAATAATAAACACATAGTTGACGAGTGATTGAATCAAATTCAAATATTACCTATATTTATTATTTACTTGGTCTGCGATTATTTCTTTTTTTATCGATAATAACATGAATATTTTAATTAGATTTTAAAAAAAAGTATTTAACGGTTCGTTTGGAATTTTATTATATACCTATATAGATCACTTACAGTTACGCTAATAGTGTGACTAACACTTTGAATTTCAAACTTAAAATAAAATGAACAAATTAAAATGTACTGCTAAAATTATTTTATATGAAACCAAAGACTTTTCCAACGTATTTACACCATGATATACGGTGCTCATATCATTAATCAAAAATTGTTTAAACATTTACATCGAAGAATATACACATTAGCCTTGAAAGCTTAATCAAAGTTTAAAATAAAACACCAGATACGTTACTAAAATTTTAGTTATAGGCCTCTATCCAATAAAACAAAACCAGTTTTGGGCAACGCAAATAGTGTGATTATCACGTAACACTAAAAGTAATTAATTACTGACATTTAATATCAACAACAATGCCTAGCTTATACTTTTGTATCGTAATATTACCTAAGTAAATATCAAAAATAGTGGTTCGTGATTTGGAATAACTATTATACGAGCTGACTTTCCCGCTCTAATCCATATAATACGATACTAATAATCTGAAAATTTTCAATTGACATCGATTTTAGATACTACGCCCGTCCCTTCGTCCGTCTTCTCCCTTACGTTCTAACTTTTAGTATAGATTTCCCGGATATGAGATATTTTACCGCAGTAAAAAATATCCCATATTGACCCGGTTATGCTATCATACAAAATTTCATCAAATCTGTCCAGTGGTTTTCTCGTGATACGATCACAGACAGACAAAAACGTCTAAAAACTACAAATTCGGCCTATGTATCGATAATAATGACTATTTGAATAAGATTTTCCAAAAAAATATTTAATTTACAGATTCGACACAGTTAGCATTTTATTATAAGTATAAATTAGAATTTGTTAGTCGATATCATCATATACTGTCAACACTTGTCACTTATAGTAAAAAGTTATAACGTATACAGTATATACGAGTACACCCTGAACGTACAAATGTTAATAAAACTTAATATTTCCCTGTCAAAAGGTAAACGACAGGGAAATATTAGTAGAGTAATTCGACACAGGGAAGTAGTTTGTTAGTAAAAATAAATAAGTTATTTCCTTAATAATATTTACGGTAAACGCGTAAGTAGAAATAGAATCAATTACCTTCTCGCCTATGTTTTCGTAATTCAATTTTTTCTATAAGTATATTTCTGAGCACTCTAGCTTCATCTTCGTTTGCGAAGTTAAATGCGGTCATGTAATCCTGGAAGTAAAGTTATTTTTTTTAACGATATAGATTTTTTTTTTCTCCATAGACCTTAAAATGACTTGTAATAAAATAAATAATATTTATGCGAAAAATTGAAGAAATGTGGTCCCATTTCTTAAATTTTTCGCCTTCTTAAATTCACTGGGCAGTATATATCTGTGACTTTTGCTCCTCTTGTCCAATGAGAATCATTTCTTTTCTAAAAATGAAATTGGGTTTTCACATTTGAAATACTAGCAAGAATAAAGATTATACCTACCTGTTTTCTTTAGAATGTTGCATAGCATAATTATAAAAAAAAATCGTAGTATGACCCTTTATGCAAGGTGCAAAAAATACCAAAAAAAAAACTTACCTCTGCCTCAAACGTGTGAAGATACGGCTTTGGACTCTTATAGTCAATTTGCAAATACACTTCATGTTCCCATATCAGTGTCTTGCGGTATAAGCAGTAAATACGGAAGAAATAAGACCGTTTGCTGTTGTCTTTGATCAGACATAGCACTCCAGTGTCCTTCTTCTTCCATTCTGAGTGAGCTGGTCCTTCTGTTGTGAATAGTTGAACTACCGCCGTTGCTAGGCTCTGAAAAAAAATTATACATTTGATGACAATATATATTATTGTGTCATGGCATCTTATTAATATTATAAATGTGAAAGTTTAGGTGTTTGGATGGATGTTTGTTACTCAATCACGTCAGAACGACTGAACGGATCTAGATGAAATTTTGCACAGAAATAGATTATAGAAAATCTGGAATAGCACACAGGCAGCAGAATACTTTTAACCCGTAAAAGTGTACGGTTCCTGTGGGACAGATTTGTCTATATGTATATTCAGAATTCTCAATTTACGTGTCACACTTTGAGAGATTGTAAATATGTTTACTTTATATAAAAGTAATAGGTATAGAACAAAATAATTTCTAGATATAGTTACTAGTGTTCGAACGACCAGGATTTGGAGCCGAAACCGAACCTTTGGCCTAGGTCTCAGTTTCGGCCGAAGCCGAAACTTATTTAGACATGTTAAAAAAATATCTTTAACTAGTGGCTAGTTCACCTAGCCGAAAATATACTGGCCGAAAATTCGGCTTGTTTTTGGCCGAACGCGAAACTATGGCAGAAACTAGATTTTTTGGCCGAAACTGGCTGGAACCGAAACCGAATCTTCGGTCGGTCATTAATATTAAGGCGTTTGTTTGTAAGCGTATTTCAATAATGGAGAAGTCTTCACCATTGTTAACATATATTATTGATTTTTTCACTGCCGTACCACGCAAGCGAAGCCAGTGGAAAGTACTAGTCTATTAATATTGAAAAAAAAAGAAAAGTAAACTATGCATTTCAAATCCACGTTATATTTATAAGAGACATGCTATATTGAGGATGCAACGGACATCCGGCCGCTTTGCTGTATTCTGCTGGAATCATAATTAGTTTTGTCGTTGATCCTTTGTTTTGCATGTAAATTTGAATTAAAGAAAACTTTTGTTTAGAATTAAATGTAGTATATAGTAAAGTATAGATTTCTATACTTATAAATAACGTTAAAAGTTTTGTACTTTTAAAATAACTGCTCGTTATTGACTCCATATGGCTATTTTCACACGAGCTGGAAAGCGTTAATCGATGAAATAAATAAATTGCTGTGTCGGACTACGCCCGTCAGAAGCCCGGGGCGGCGAACGAGGCTCCTAGTTTTAAATAAACATATTATAGAATATAATTATTACTGTCTATAATATTATCTATGATGATAAGATAACCTTCAGCAAAGGGCCGAGGATAGCAAGTGCGAGTCGGACTCTCCCACCGAGGGTTCCGTACAAATTTGTAGGAAATCTAAACAGATTTTAATTTTCAACTTTTTTAATTATTTTTTTAATTTTTTTCTTTATTAGTGCTGTAAGATCTTGCTATTTGCCAAATTTCGTGATTTTAGGTCAACGGAAACTACCATATAGGTTTTCGACCCACAACCTATAGGGTACTTCCGGTTAACTTAGAAAGAAAGTCGAAAAATAAAAAAAAATAAAAATTAAGGTCAATTTTGGTACTTACAAGTTTTCGCGTAAAACCAAATTTGCCCATATCTTTTTATCGTGTTGGCTCAGGACCTTGATTTTTATACACCTAATAGGGATATAGACCTCAGTATCTGGTATAAATTTCAACTTGCTAGGTCCCCCCATTCCTGAGAAAATCGGTGATGACACACGGACAGACAGACAGAGAGATGGACAAGAGATTGATCTTATAATGGTTCCTTTTTTACCTTTTGAAGTACGGAAAGCCTTAAAATACGAAATGCAATACATAAGTGAAACTGGAACTAAGACTGTATAGACATTAGAAAGATCAGCAGTAGTAATTTTATTTTAAGAATCGTAAATTACCGGTTGAGGCTTTATTTACTTATTCATATTTTATCTGTATGGGATGATATTTGTACGCGACTTCCCAACTCCAGACCACCTCTTTAATTGATAGGCACTAAGCATATTTTTAAAGCTTGTTTAGGATTTGATCAAGAAAACATGGAGGCGTTTGAAGGCCCCCAGGGCCAGAGGCCCGTCGCAGGCCGTCCTTTTCGCCCCCCTCCCCCGTTAGTCCGCCACTACTAAAACTGCTGCTTGCTTGCTGGAAGCTATAGTTATAAGATGGTCAAACAAGCAAAAGCAAAATAAAATTTCTACAAACCACTTAACATTTTTCATACAAGATATCATAATGTTATAATTGCAATAAGTACTTGGTAAGTTTTTTTTTGAGAATAATAAGAAATAAACATGAGAGAAATAACAATAGCCAATATGGTAAGATCAGTTAGAGAAAAAAAAAACAATTATTTCGTTTGCCTTGGGATAGACTAATTAGGAGTTGTATTGACTATATTTAAGGATAAATTGTAAAACATTTATTGGTATTAATTTAAAGAATGTCAAGGTTTCCTACTATGAAAGTGTATGCACAATGTACATATTAAAAAAATGTAAACATGTTTGAAATTGGACGAAATACTCTCTGAGAATCTATATTTAATAAATAATACAAGTCTATAAGAATATTATATAATATATAAGCAATCAAATTAATCTCAAAAATTCACATCAGTCCTGGTCCTTAGGTGACTTTTTACAAAAAGATTAATAATCCACATATTTAAGTACCTGTGCCACTTTACTACCCACAAGCTATCTCTATTAAAAAATGTATGTGACACTGATGCTGTGTAAATAAATAACAAACCAACAAACATGTTTTAGCATTTATAATAGTAATATTAATGATAATACTTATTTATTTTATTTTGCAACATCTTTATCTTGTAAAAATTTGGTTTTTATAAAATTATTAATGATTACTAATCAAATCTACTTTAATTAATTTATAATATACAGCTTGGCTCATAGCTGACATTCGATTATATACATCCAGTACCTTATGCAGGCTAGATTGATTGTCACTTTCACCCACTTATGAATACAAAGCAGTGTACATACACAGGTGCTTCCTGTCTTGCCTTGTAAAGAATAATACTGGCAACAATTACTTTACTACTTTAAAAAGATTGAATTGTTAAATACCAATTGTAAAATTTTAATTATAATGATGAAAATCTTACACATATTATTTAAAAAAATCTTCAATTTAATTTAAAAATAAAAAATTTTGTTTAGGTATATTTATATAAAAAAAATATTCTAAAACAAAGCACAATAAGCATTATTAACATAGAATGTGATTATATTCAAATGTGCAACTTGATTATCTTAAGTGTTAATTATTTTAGAAATAACAAAGTGCTTTATATAATAAGTAGAAAATGTTACTCAAGATTTCTATTTCCATTATGCAATGAGTGCAACAAGTAAGGAATAATTCATTGTCTTACAGAACTAGTTATGTGACATTCACATGTGATTTGGGAAAAGTTGTTAAGTTTTACATGACAATATCATGTTTACATAATCTTAACATGGGACCTTATATTTGTAGAGTATAATATATTAATATAATATAATAAATTAAAATATAAATAAATTAAAATATTTAATGTTATAATTTTAATTGAATGGAATGTGAAAATTTAAATCCCCATTATCAGCATAATTAATAAATCCTGTTATAATCAGTAGACGAAAGCCTACATTTTATACATTTTAAAAGTACAAACTACAAAGAGACAGACAAATATTTTAAAGTTGTGTTTTTCTTATTAGTATACTAATTAATTTTCTGTTAGTTTCATCAGATCTTTTGATATTTGTAAAAAAATGAACACTGTTTTATTTTTATATACAAAATGTGACCCTAAAAATAATGTAAAATACATTGTTCTTTGGCTTTGTATTCATAAACGAAGAATGCAATCAATATGAAAGCATGTGTCTGCAACTTAAGTGTATTCAGTAGACCTTCTATTATTGGCTAAGTATCTATAACATTCGTCAATATTATATGTAAAAATTTAAATAATGACTCATACTTTTAAAAAATTTATATGTGAATAAAATCTTTATTTCCTATCTGCTGAAATTGTTTAAAACAAGTTTCAAATATCATTTGAAAGAATTAATCAATCTTGTGTCACATGAAACTTTATCACTGTGAAGACTGATAAAAGGCAGATATACTGATATTCTTAATCTATTGGACTCGAATTAATCGAAGGACACGGCAAGTGCTCAAAGTTAACCAACCTGGCATTTTGGTCCAATGAGGCTAAACACCTGGTCATTCTCGTCGCGAGACAACAGGACGCTCGGCCTATTCTCTCCCCTCGGCATCCTGTCGAACTTGCACAAAAACACTCATAAAATCACTTTAAATAGGCACGAATGAATGTGTCAGTCATCACCATTTCCCAACATTGTATTATCCTAATTCTACGATTTTGGCACTCGCGATTTAAACATAAAGAAAATAAGTGCATTTCTTGATTTACAGCAGCGGTTACTACAGCATCGGACGCCTATAAATTTGTAATAATATAACTTCACTTTCCCTACATCCCGTACGTGAAACATCAATCATCAAACTGGTGTTGCAAGTTTTATGTCACAAGTGTCAAATTATTTCTACACGTAAACGTCATTTAACGATACGATTTGACATGTGAATTATGTTGCGTGTTAAAAAATATTTTTGTATCGAATTTGAAAGCTAAGTAAATAATATATTTGACAAATATTACATACTTTTAAGTTTTATTAAAATCTATAACATTAATTACTAGTAATCTGTACTTAACTGGCACATTTTGAAGCCATCAAAAAGAAAATTGAATCATTTAGTACTTTATAACGCTTTAACTAATACCTTTAAATGAGCAATTCTTGTATCTCTATTTATTTATTTATCCCGGCGATCTCGGAAACGGCTCTAACGATTTCGCTGATATTTGGTATGTGGGTGTTTACGAGGGCGAAAAAGCATCTAGATTAATTAATCTTATTTGTGTTTCTGAGTTTTCATGCGGTTTTCTTTCGCATTATTCCACGCAAAACATGGTCGCTAATTTCGCACGCAAGAGCGATAATCACAGGTGTCCGGGTTCGATTCCCGGTCGGATACAAAGTTTTTACTTTTGTTTATTTTTGTATTTATTCAAGTTTTAATTTTTTATTTAAAAAAAATACGATACATGTACAAAAGAACTCCGAGCGAAGCTCGGTCGTCCAGGTACCTTTAATAGTAATCTCCCGCATACAGGCTACATAACAGATTACAGAACAATGGACAGAAATAAGTACTTAAATAAATTTTCGTCTTAGTAGAAATTAATCATATGGAGAAAATTAAAAACACATGTATTTATAAATATGAATTTATTTACACAGCCCAGTAAAGATATAACCGTATTACATTGCTAAAATAAAATTAACATCATATTGCAACTTCGGAGATCCAGCACAATAAATTTAAATTAATGTATGAAGTATACTTATGCTTAATAGAAAATTAGTGACTTCCTTTTTTTAATTTAAAAGATACATTAATTATAGTTTTAACAAGAGATAAACTCGTATGTATTTTTTATTAAAAATATCAAATGTGTAAACACAATATGTCTCATTAATTATGATTTACACTAAACGTCCCATTTTATTATTAGCCGATATTAATAAATCATTAGGTAATTATTTTAAAACTTATTAAATAATAAAATTATTATTAATAATAACACTGACTATTATTTTGTGCAATGTTTATGCTTTTTAAGGCGAAAAATAATTTCACAAGTAATTATTACAGTAGGGGGACAAAAATCAGAATTCAAAAAATATATTGATACAATATTATGAATGAAACCTGAAAAGATTCAATATTATGAGATTTAAAATATGAATTTAATACATTTATGAATTTAGAAACACTAATGATACATAGAGCATAGACAATTTTGAGACTTAATATATATTGGTACATCACTAGACTAAGAGAGTAAAACTGTATTAAAGATTAAGAATTATATAGTATATTATATATAAGTATAGATCTTTAAATGGAATAACTGTAATTTATAAAGTCAAATAAAATATGAACATAATAGAAAAAAGAATGAAAATATTGTTAAACAAACATTACTAGAATAAAGAAAACAACAGTTATTTTAGATTGCAAATCCTGCTCTAGGTTAATAATACCTTATTATTTTAATTGACAAAGCATAGACAAGACATTGACTATAGTGTGCGTTAATTATAATTTTAAAGGTAGCTGAAAAATACCAGTTTCATTCTGCCAAAAAATGGCCGTAATTTTTTTACAGCTAGCATTATAATATGTTTCTAATAAATTATAATACATACATACATATATTTTACTATTTGTACATTCGTAGACATACATTACAAGCATTTTTATGAATACCACAATATAAACGTATAAAATTTGTACGCTACATGAAATTTAATAATTTACATTATTTTTAAATCTACTTACAGTTTTAAATAAGACGAAATGTATGAACTACAATTATTATTGTTGAATCAATTCCCAAAAAAAATGTAACTATTTTGTTTTTTTATTTCTGATAAAAATAACAGCATTTTAGGTGTAGCATCAAAATTGTACGATATAATAATACTAAATCGAGACATCGAGACATCGCTACATCGAGAAATTTAGAAACGTTGATTAGAATTCGATGTACGTAATACCAAGGCAATAGAGATTAAAATTCACTACGAAGTAGGTGTTGTTCTAAAACTCACTTTATTATCTAATCATAACGTAATGTTTAGGATCTACGTGTCTAATTTATTTTACTTCCCGTACACTTACCAAGTATTTATTTTAATTTATTTACTTAAGCCGTCCACGAACAAACAAAAATATCATCAATTTCAAAATAAAACATCTATTTAATTAATTATGTTTTAAAAATGTGTAATATAAATTATTTTTATTGCAATTTTTCGCCATTCCACCGTTAGGCAGGACCTCAGTTTTATTTATGTTTGGTTTACAAAACATTTCTACATTTACACAATAAATTGGCGATGATTAGATTTCCATACTGGCGGCTTTTAGAACTGAAGATAGCAGTTTAAAATGTTTTTTTTGTCTCAAATTATTTTATCGTCTGTAAATAATAAATATTTAAATCTGTACTTGTAAAAAAAATTGTACACAGACTAAATACGGAGTTTATCGATAGGGAATCCACCCATAGCCAATCCACAAAATGCAATAGTAAAATAACTTAAAGAAATATTAACAAGTATTATTTCTTCATTACAACCTACAATAACGTTCAAAAATATATACTAAAAAATAAAAAATGGAGGATTACATACATTTCTATCTCACTCAAAAATCACAAAACAAATTGTACTTGTTATGTTAATTCAAAATTTAAATAAAAAGCTAGCTATTGCGGGATCTATTCACATAACGTATATGTCGCAGGTAAATTGTAAAAAACGTGAAATTATAATATACCTAACATTTTACCGTGATATTGTAAGAAAAGAAGACGATTGAAAAAAAATCCGGGCAATAATTTTACAAGTGAAATTATAATTTCTCGGTTTTTATAATATACCCGGGACATACATATATGTACATTGTACATAGCACGCGCATTATACCTGTGCTGTTACTATTTCTATAATGATAACACTTGCGCAGCCATTTGCAGCTTTGTTTAGAGGGTCACAATTCTAAAAGTAATCGTGCAAGTTCTTTTACGGCATACCTTAACATATAAGGGCCGCTCCACACTATAGTGTCGGTCACAGTCCGTTTTCAGTCCGATTTTCAGCCTGGTAAAGTATTTCTATACAAGAAACGTTGCTGGAGCGCGAGTCTTACGATAGTGTGAATGCACTTGTTGTTTCTTATATAACAAATAACAATACTTTACCAGACCGATATCGGACCGAGAACGGACTGTGATCGGCACTATAGTGTGGAGCGGCCCAAAGTGTGCGAATAGGTCGCATTAGGAACATGTGCGATTAATATATAACATTAAGACAAATGTGTCTTTCTTAAAGACCGAAATGAAAGTAAAAAACATGTTTTTTTTAAATAAAATAACTCATTAACCACATTTTGCTTTAATATTATTTTAACAATAAAAAGTATTTAATGTATTTTGAATAATTCTACTTTTGTTTTAAATATTTACATAACTTTGTGTATTTTCATCACTATTTCGTGTTGTCTCAAACCAGTAATATAAAATTGAATAAAATTACAGATTATATTTGTTAAATATTAAATGTGCTATACATTATAAAAGTAAAATATAACCATTTGATATGTATTCAGAAGAGGATTGTGTTTGACAAATAATACAATCTTATTTTTTTTAACAAACAGCAAATTTTTGAATTCAGAACATAACAAAATAAAAATTAATTAGTAATAAAAAATACAATTTATATTGCAACTTGTAGTTATTTAAAAACAAAACAAAGTTGCCACATTAAAATTTATTTATTATATTAAAAAAAAACAACATAATGTAAATTCGACAGCGCCCGACAACACAACATCTAAGCTACTCAATCTCGTACAGGAAACTAACTATTTGTACGCACCTTCTAAGGTGGGTTAGGTTCTATTCAGTGCTTAAATAATACTATACCTGATTTACTGAGATTACGTTTACTTTGGGCAAGTCCAGGGTAGTCCAGGGCAGTCCCGAGGGACTAGAGGGAGACAGCTCAACTACAGCTGTCCTTCTTCCCCGTTGCTTCGTCTTTGTTCGGTTCTAAATCGGTTTTTGATGTTCCCGGTTGAGGGTTATCTGGATCTGAGAATAATAATATTTTTTTTATAATTATTTTAAATATCAGCAATTTTTATTATTATTTATATATTTTTTTTGAAGTTTAATTATTTGACTGAACATGTAAATAAGTGGTGAATATTTAAAACTAAACTATCTTTTCGGATTTTTTTGTGGATTTATTTCGATTTTAGGTTTCCGAAGTTTCTCTAGCGTTGTTGTAAATCATTCGAAACGTCGGAAACGAAAAATCAAACTAAATCCGCAAAAAAATTTAAAAAAGATAGTTTTATTTAATTTTTCTAATATTCGCGTATATCTGAGAAAGTATTAAATGATAGCTAACTCGTATATTTTTGTATTATAAAATATTTTAATAAAAAAAACTATAATATATAAAAGTAATAAATTAATTTGTATGTAAAGTACGTGAAGGCGAAGAACAAAGTACTTATTTAAGTACTCTATAAAAAAGGCGTAAAGATAAAAAAGTAAATTTAGCGAAAATATATCGTAGGTAACAGTATACATCAATAAGCCACTTAGGCGCTGTCAATTTACATAGTATTTATGTAATTTCCTATAGCCTTGTCAATGTTGGCACAAACAAAGCTATAAAATAATAATAGATTGTGGAAAATTGTTACGATAATAAAAATAAAAATATTATGAGATTAAAGACTACTTAAAAAAATCAAATTCAGAAGATTCGCCTAATATGTTACAGATTATAAAAAAAATAAAATATAAAAAATAAAAAAAACCGACGGCTTAAAAAGAGGACCGAAAAAATAAAAAAAAGTTAACAAAGGAACATAGTATTATGCAGTTGGAGACATACACGTTTCATCCTAGCTGTTAGATTTACATACATAATATGTACCTATGTCTCCGACAGTATAATACTGAGTTCGTTCGTCAATTTGTTTTCATCTTTTTAGTTCGCTTTTATAATAAATATTTTAATGTATTGACAAGATTTTAATGGCACTAACACTCAAATGATGAGTGCATTACAAACAAACGCATATAACTTTAATATTAATCACTATTGTATATAGAATAGAGACTACAATGAGAAAAGTATTAAGCACATATAAGCCAATCAGCATACCATACTAATGTTATGGAATACTAGCTACTCACTCTCGCTCCGCTCGGGTTCGTCCCGAGTTGCGTTTTAACGTTTAGTATAGGTTTCGTAGAAATGAGCTATTTCCCGCAGTAAAAGTATCCTATATGTTGACACGGATAACCAGCTATTACCATACTAAATTTCATCAAAATCAATCCAGTGGTTTTCTCGTGATGCGGTAACGACAGACACACAGACAGAGAGACAGACAAAAATTCTAAAAACTATCGATTCGAGTTCTGTATCGATATTAAAGTCTATTTCAATAAGATTTTCCAAAAAATATTTAATGTACAGATTCGGCTTAGTTACAATTTTATTATATGTATAGGCTAATGATCCGCCGTGACTTCACCAGTAGGCAGTACATAATAATATGTTTTATTCGAAATTATTCCATTTAATTATTTTATTCTAATCTAATCAGCATAAGGCAGTGGTAGCCTAGCCTAGTGGGATAATGCGCTCGCTTGGGAAACCGAGTGAAGCGGGTTCAAATCCCGGGTCTCGAACCTCTGATATTTTCATGTGCGAATCATCTCTAACGTGATTACCACTTGTCGTACGGTGAAGGAAAACATCGTGAGACTGTTGCGTAAAAAAAAACTTTTTAACCCTATTATGGTGATATTTTTTAAATTGTAACCTGTGCTTGTTCATCTTGTTTAACTTCAAAGTTCATGCTATACCATATTTCATTAAAAAATAATTTACAGCGGACCAATAATATTATAATCTATACGTATCTGGCTTTCCTAACAAAGAGATTATCTTTATACATTCTGTGGAATCCCTATTACTACTAGTAAGTTATATTAAAGATTAATATGTTATTGTGATCCGCCATAAGGGCTTATGCAAACTTTCTAACGCGCGTCCGACGCGCAGCGTACGCACTGTTCTCACGCGTTTGTATCGATACGAACGCAAGCAATTATCTGCATTTATAAGTTTATCTTCTATTTATAAGTTTATCTTTCTGATGGGCGCGTTTAAAAACCGTGGTGCGCATAAACACTAACTAATTAAAAAGAAAAACTAAACTGGCAGACAAAATTACTTTCGCACTTATATATGTATCAGTATGGATAGGTCTGATTACAGTGATAAGGTGATGTCAATATGATCGTGACGGTTGTAGATAAATATTAACCGATAAACGCGTCAAAGACGTTCCAATTCATACTATTTAATACACTACTGAAAATAGTTATTTCACCTTTAGGAGTGGAATTTTCTTTGAAATCTTATATTTACCGGCTACCCTTAATTAATAACTTATATGACCTACTAGTTTTTGCCCGCGACTTCACTTTTACCCTATATTCGATCACAGGATGCAATCTATGCCCTAGCTAAATTTTATTAAAATTTGTTCAGCGGTAAACGTAACAGACATATTAGTTATTATAATATTTAGTTTTTGAAATCTCTAAAAAAAGGATATATACATATTATAATATATAATATTTATAAAGGACTAGCAGAACCCGCGGCTTCGCTCGCGCTAAAACTATGTTTCATACAAACTTTCATCCGCTATTTACCCCCTAATAGGATTAATTTCGAAAAATGGTAAAACACGTATTTATTTAATTGTTTTGAAGAGCATTTATACCAAGTTTCTAGTAATTCAGATCATAATTATTTTTTGGATTGTATTATACGTGTTTTCCCATGGGAAAGAGATAATCTTCCCCGGTTAAAAGGTAGCCTATGTCACTCTCCAGCCCTCCAACTATATCCACACAAAAAATCACGCTAATCCGACAAGCCTTTTCTAAATGAAAGAAAGACAGACAGACAAACAAACAAACAAACATACTTTCAGAATTATAATATTATTATTATAAAGGATATAGAGTTAATTTTTGCGGCCAATGATCACTTCTTAGGATCAAACCTGCTATTTTCTTTTGTATAAACAACAAACATCGTACGACTGATTATATTTTAAGACAGAAATATAATTATAGCGTCTAAAACAATATCTGTGTGTGACAGGTCTAAAATTATAGTCATGCAGTTTCAATATATAAAATAATAATAATAATTTGTTACGTCTGTGGCTGAAATTAGATGACGTCTTTCATACAGCTAAGGACCTGACGTCTTTCATACGACTAAGAATGCGCTCTCATTTGTTTCCTCGAGCCTTCTCTTATTTTGAGTTCTAAAACCAAACCGATTTCAATTCATTGTATATTTTTTGTGACTCTGTACTCGATAACTTCGTCAATTGTACTCGTAGATCAATATTCATTCTTCTTTTAATTAATAGGTTCTTCTTCTTCTTCTTCTTCTTCTCCCTGCCCATTTCCCAATTACTTGGGGTCGGCGCAGTACATCCTCTGTACTGCTGAAAGGATTTGGCAAAAGTTTTACGACCGGCCGCCTGCCTGACGTCAACCCTCCTTGGGAATGCTATTGTTTATCGCGGAATATGTCTTATGATATGTCTCTGATTATATCTTGTAATATGATGCACATTTAGATTTTAAAACATTTTTTATACTATTAATTAAAGTTTAATGTTATTTTCGTATATATTTTAAAATAAATTTTAATCACACTATGAATTTTGGTTTGACGTTGTAAAATTTTTTCTAATAATTTTCTTTTAATTAATAGGTTATTACTTATTAATGCTCATGGGCGGTCTCAAATAAAAGATCCAGCGGTACGGTTTGATAGATCCCTTATAGCAACAATTTTATATACATACATACATACATACATACATACATTATGTAGATATAATACATATTATGTGAACTTATGCATACAGTTAGACAGAAAAAAATGCAAGTGAATGTATATTTCTATTTCATTAGTCGCTAATATTCCTTTTTACGCTTAAATAATAATATGATCCGATAAATGAGCCGCTAGTCTTAAAATAAAATATTCAACGAATCGAATATATAAAACTCTCGTATTGTAAGTATGTTTGTAACAAAACTCCTCCGAAACGGCTTGACCGATTCTTATGAAATTTTGTGTGTACCTATATTCAGTAGATCTGAGAATAGGACGTACACTCTTTTTCATAAAAGTTCCCCAAGTGATAAGGGTGGTACACACCTAAAATTTGTTTTTTATTTTTTGGACAAAAATTTTATTTTTTTATGATTCGGCATTAAAAATACATACAAACCTAAATTTTCATTATTTTTTTAATTCATACTTTAAAATTTTGAAATACTAAAAATTATAACAGTACTTACAATAAATTAAAACAACGACCCGTGTGATGAAATATCGCACGATGCGGTCAGGTGATCAAATTGAGGTTTCTTTTATCCAAAAATGTAAATGTGCCCACGCTAATGTTACAAAAAATAAGGCTGCAAGTGCACACTCAATACAACTTTCTAATTGCGACTTTTTTGTCGCGGCCTACAACTGTTAATCGATTTAGGAAGTAAAGAAATATCTGTGATTTATGCTCACGAAATATATTGTATTAACATACAAGACAATTATTTTTTTGTTACATTGCATTGGTATAATTACTTATGCATAGTAGTAAATATTGTTCTCCCGGCCGATTTCGGCCACGGCGGCCAATCTCATTAAGACTAGCCAACTGCGCAGGAGATATTATAGTGCACAGGTGTACGCGCAGACACAAGGTGCACTCTCTATTCCTGTCACTCTCATACTCCGGTGGGACGACTGCTCGACACGACCAGTGAAAATTAAGGCGCAGGAGCGACAGCTTTACGTGCTCTCCGAGGCACGGCAAAGTAAACGGCACGGCACAGTAGGTCGCAAATATATAAAATTATTCTGGTGTGAAGACATAGCCTAAAGATTGTGAGTTTAGAAATTTAGATATTATAAGGTAATCTCTGAAACAAGAGAGCTAATTTTGAATCCTACGCTAATAATAATAATTAGAAGCTTAATTACCCCACAGAGATAGATACGCGTTCACAGTAATATACCACTCAAAATACAGTAATTCGGCTTTTAATTACTTAATAATAAATAATCAAAAATAATAACCGTTAGGGTATTCAGTTACGAGCAATTAAATTAAAAAATGACGTATACAAGTAATAAACAGGTGTTAATATCGCATAATCCGTACACACATACGTTGGTATCCTAAAGAGATATTGACGATCTAATCAGCTTATTGGCTATTAGCAATCAGATTTGTGTCATCACACTACGTCAAACAGATAACGAATGAATGAACCCGGCACACTGTCGTCATAAACTCGTATTGCATGGAACAATACGTGGGCAAACTAAATTAAAACCTTGGGAAATTGCATCTATATCTTTGGAATTAAGGTTGAAATTCCATTATATTGTACAATGATTAGTTATCCTATAACAGCAAATTGGATTAAGATAAGAGATTCGTTGCTAGAACGATTTAATAGAATGTGTCTGTTGTGGACGCCCTGATGAATATGTAATGGCTATGTTATTTATTACAGCTCGAGTGCTAAGCTGCTGTCGTACGCATTACAGAATTACAATCAATTGAGTTTGAATCTATCTAATACTAATAATATAAAGAAGTAAGTAAAGTTTGTAAGTTTGTGAGTTTGTTTGTAGGATGTAATCTCTGAAACTACTGAACCGATTTAGGTGAAATTTGATAAAAAGATGTTTATCCCGGAAATCTCTTAAGGAGGTGAAAATGGGGATGAAAGTTTGTATGTGGAATCAACCTAGTGAAGTATAAACTGATGTAAAACAGGTCTATTGGTTTTATGTATTGATCTAAGTCTAAACATTATTAGATCAAACTTCAAAGTAGTAATATTTGTGGGACTAAAATTCTATTTGAAAATATTTTTTAGAATACTTTTTTTATTTTATTTTCGAATATGTAGCATGTATAAAATAGTTTTAAGGCTTTTCCGTCTTTTTAAACGGACTTCAAAAGGGGAGGAACTAGTTAATTGGAATGTGTACCTTATCTCAATGCCTTCGAGCTAAGATGAACGTCAAGAATAAGCCCATTTTTAATAATAAAAAAATGTACCTATATATGTATGATAATCTTATGTGCATTTTTCGCGATATATCCGGCGATTTACTTTTTTTTTAAATGAAGGCCTTAGGCCGAATTTTAATTTTTTTGCCTGAATTAAAAAAAAACATCCGACAAAGTCAAGTAATTAAACTTTTAAAGTGAGATAAAATATACATAAATATAAAACATTACGGGAAAATGTCACTAGAAGCACTTACATATTACCTACCTAGTACCTACATTTTTTTATTCGTTGTTATCGGACCACAATGCGACGTAATCAATAAACAGGTAAACATTCATTAAGGCCATAACGTCAGTCGCATCAAGAGTCATTAAATAATAGACACTCCAAATAATTTTAAAACTTAAAAACCATTTCAATAATTGATTAAGAGGATTGTGAAGTGCCGATACGCGGCGAGACTAGGTATTTTTAAAAATGCTATCTGTTTCATACCGCTTTGCATCCCCTCGGCAGTGAACAACACAAATACAACATACGCAAATTCTCACACACACTATGATAGCAGCAGCCGGTGACGCGCGGGCGCTTGCGGGGGGCGGGGGCGGGGGCGGCGCGACTCGGCGCAAGAGCAATTTCAAAGTTTATCTAATATTTATTATTTTAACGGTTTGCGTACAATATACATTCCCTACAAGTTACATCGCACCTTTATTCATAAACTGAAATAACTCTAAATTACAATTCTGTGGCGAATATCATTTAAAATTTGACTTGTTTAGATTGATGACTTCAAAAAATCATAAAAAAATAAATAGGTGGTTTAGATCAATTACAAAAATCTCGTTCCAAAAGTTGAAAGTTATAGAATTTTTTGTTGTTTATGTACCTACTAATAGACCCATCGGAATCCTTTTATTGTTAAAATATTTTTTTTATTGAAAACCTGAAGTTTTATGATTTTATAATGTTAGCAGGTATATAAGGAATAGAAATTCATAAAATGACCTGATCATGAATGATGATGATTTACGATTTTTTAACATATCTATGACTAAATTTTATAAAATATATCAACTTAATTTTTTAAAATATATTTTTAACTAATGAATAAACAAGATTAGATTACGAATGAATTTCATTTCTTTCTGTAATTGCCCTAAAATCATTTTTTTCAGAAAAATCAATAAAATTAACTCCAAAAACTAATAAAATATCGATAATTTCGAAAAAATTATAATAAAAATTGTAATAATTTTCATAAAATTATAACGAATATTATAAATTATAACGAATATAGAATTAAAAATATAAATTTTACAAAAATAAAAGTATTTTTATTGCTCCTTCTAAACGGTAATAGTCCAGCAATTAGCAAAAGAAAGCGCGTGACCGGTAGAGGGCGAGGGGTGGAGGGGTGTAGGAAGTGGTCCTTACTCATTCAAACTTGGCCAGATATAATGATGATGATGATATAGAAAATATTTTTATTTTTGTATGAAAATGAAAATTTAAGAAATATTTTTTTTTTCTTGTTACAGAGGTTGTTGTTATGATGTAAATAGTATATTCCCAAAAGGTCTTCAGTAAATTAAAAATGACCCTGTATATATATATATTTATATATATATATATATATTTTCAGTTTTGTATTTTTTCTCAGAAATGAGATATTTTCCCGCGGTAATCCTATAATATGTTGATCCGGATAACCAGCTACCACTATACCAAATTTCATCAAAATCCCTCCAGTGGTTTTTCTGTGACGTGGTAACAGACAGACAGACATACAGACAGACAGACAAAAATTCAAAAAACTATAGATTCGGCCTCTGTATCGATAATAATGTTTATTTCAATAATAATTTCCAAAAAATATTTATTGTACAGATACGGCTTAGTTACAATCTATACATACGAGTATAATAAAATTCTAAACTTTGGATTAAATCCTTTCAGTATCGATCGATATATCGATATTACCTTCTCCTCCCTAGGAGATAATAATATCGATAGCACCTTCAACATCACTACAGTCTAAAATATGTCCCTGCCCCCGACCCGTATGGTGCGATAGAGAGAGTTGCAAGTCTTAGACTAAATTACCTACATTTCCTTTTTGAAATATTGTTTCGGGCGATAACGTTTTCACCCCCCTAAACATTAACGAAATTAGACGATTTTGGTCTCATTAGATTCAGTACACCTTAATCTAGGTCTGTACGTTTTCCTTTTTTTATAATTCAGTTTAGTTTAATTTAAAAAAATAAAAACGCTGGAGGAAGTTTTTAGGTCAAAAATATAGATATTTAGATGCTAATAACTTCTGTCGTACGCAATATTTCTAAACAATAAAAACGTACGGACCTAGATTTTGATTATATCTACAACATTTCCAAAAATTATGAAAATTAGACTATGTTTAAGGGGGGAAAAACGTTATCGCTTTTTGTATGAAAATTTACAGCTTCACAATCCTCACATCAAAGTACAAATGAATAGACCTAAATATGATATGCACCAAATTAAACTAGAATCCATATGAAACGATGTTCTACTGCCTTAATCTTTTTAATTTTTGTTTAATAAAGGTTGGTTAATATAAGTGTTGGTGTAATACATAGTTTATCATATATTAAGAGCTGGTTCCGATATATGATAACAATTATTTATTAGGTACTCGGATTCGTACCTAGGTTGCTTCCCCCATATAAACTTTTATTCCACTTTTCACCCCCTTAAGAGATGATTTCCGGGATAAAAACTATCCTATGTCTTGCCCAGTGTCTCAAACTATTTTCTTACCAAATTTTATCTAAATCGGTTTAGTAGATCCAGACATTACCCCCTACAACGTCACAATCTCACAAACATCACTTCTTTATAATATTAGTATAGATAGCAAAACCCGCGGCTTCGCTTGCGCTAAAACTTCAAGTAAAAGACTAAAAAGGTAGGTTTCATACAAACTTTCATGCCCTGTTATACCCACTTATTTCGAAAAATACTAAAACACGTATTTATTTAATTGTATTGAAGAGCGTTAATAAAAAGTTTTAAGTAATTCTGATCATAAATATTTTTTTGAGTTGTAATTAAACACATGTAAAAAAGGGTGAGTCGCTAGTGTATTTATAACTTTATGAATGTAATAAATATATATACGCAAATCCTTTTTACTAAAACCTCTTTGAATGTCACGTTAAACTTATGTAAATCGTTTAAAAATGGGGGAAAACTGCACATGCGTTAAGAGATAAAATAGGTATGTTGACGACTTGGCATTGTAATCAAATTACCATTTCCAAACAGGTGTTATCGGTCAAAGAAGCTTATGGCATTAGTCTTGTTATCTTTACATTTCTATTACCGTTATACGTAGTGCGGTAAAATAACCGCTATGAACATGGCTTAATATCGCAAGTACACGAATAACAAAAGCATTATAAATCCATACTAATATTATAATTGTGAGTGTGTTTGTTTGTTTGTCCTTCTTTCACGTCGGGACGGAGTGACGGATTGGCGTGACTTTTTGTTTGGAGATAGTTAGAGGGCTGGAGAGTGACATAGGCTACTTTTTACCGCGGGAAATTATCTAATTCCCACGGGAAAACACGTTATAATACAATCCAAAAAATATTTATGATCAGAATTACTTAAAACTCGGTATTAATGTGCTTCAATAAAATTAAATAAATACGTGTTTTAGCATTTTTTGAAAATCATCCTATAATGATGTAAAATAGGGGATGAAAGTTTGTATTTAAGTACCTTTTTAGAGATTTTTTGTAGTTTTAGCGCGAGCGAAGCCGCGGGATGTGCTAGTATCAAATTATATACATATTTTTAGACCACGTATATACGCATAATTTTTCGTAACAACCTATACGTAAAACAAATTAAAAACATTTTTTCCCTGTGGGACAGACGTTATTTACGGCTCTCGTCCCATTCTCGTTCGCCATCAAATTAATTTGTAATTACTTTCACTACGTTCAATGTCATTTTATACAATCGTACTAATATTATAAATGCGATATTGGGATAGATGACTGGATGTATAGATGTATATATGTTTGTTACTTTAACAAGAAAAAACTACTGAATGGATTTTGATGAAACTTTACAATAATATAGCTCATACATCAGAATAAAACATAAGATACTTTTTATCCCGGAAAAATGTACGGTTCCCGTGAGATAGATTTGTTTGTCAACCGACTTCAAAAACAAGGAGGTTCTCAATTCGACTGTATGTTTTTTTTTTTTATGTTTGTTACCTCAGAACTCCGTCATGTCAGCCCATACAAAGCAAAGCACACCGACTTCGAAAATATTTGATTAGGTATGTATAGTAAATGAAAACTACCAATCAGTTATTTTTTACTTTTTAGTGCTTTTGTTTGAAGTCGGTTTTTATTTTTTTGTTAAAAAGTTTTTATTTTTCTAGAAACGAACCCGAGCGAACCGAGGGTGAGCCGCCAGTGTTTATAATATAAACAGAAACTAATTTAATATAGTCGATTTTCTTTACATCATTCGTTTAAATTTAGCAAAGCCCCGGTCAATTAGCTTTAACATGCAAATAAATCTATACTAACACGTATGCAAAGCTGATGAATTAATTTGTTTGTTTATCGCAGCGCACTAATCTCTGGAACTACTGATTCGAATTAAAAAAATATTTTTCATTTTATATGCTATTTATTGAGTAAAATAATAATATAATATTATGCCACAACTTCAAGCCTAAGAAGCGAAGTAATTATACATAAATGAACAACGCAAAGACTAGGTAATAATATAAAAAAAAAACACATCCGTATTTATGTCGCAGGGAAATTGTGAAAACCGTAAAATTACAATTTCACTAGTGAATTTACAATCACCCGGAGTATTATCAATCGTCTCCTTTTCTTACAATAGCACGGGGAATTTTTAGGTATATTATAATTTTCCTAAGCACATTTAGTGATATTGTGAATCAATGAAATTTGACAATTTCACTACATAATAAACGCCGTTAAATTGTGAAAGTTACTGATTGGTCGGATTTGACATCTTTTTTGATACGCATTGAGGCTTCTTCAGATTAACCCAGCGGGTGCTACTGTGAAGTTTCGTACCGATCGGAAGCTTAAAGGGCGAAGCCGCGGGCAGTGCTAGTTGTCTATAACAACCGTACGTAATTTGTTAGATTGATAAGTACAACACAATAAACAACTGTACTTGGCTTACGTATTTATTGCATTTAATGTTCGCAGAGTGGTTGAAATTCGTGCATAATCATTTTTTTTGTTGGTAACATTAAAGCTCGTTCAAAGCTTCCGAATAGAAACAAAATCGATTGAAAAACAAAGGAGAAGAAGATGCTGAACTGTTTTGTCTTTGCCTCTTAATATAATACAGATTATGTACAGACATATATCAAAAACAGCACTTATAGATGTATGAAAAAAAAAGTTTATATATTAAATCATTATATGTATGTACAACATATACTTATACGTGCACTGTGAGACCTTGCTTATTGCCAAATTTTATAATTCTAGGTCAACTTGAAATGCCTATATAGTATAAACCCTAGGTTTTTTGATTGAGTCGCCTTAAGAAGGCCAAATTTCTCCACCAAGGGACCGTAGACCTTACTTTTTACATATTTGATACTAATTTTAACTTGATACTTTTAACCGTTCATTATATATACATATAATAAAATTGTAACTAAGTCGAATCTGTACATTAAATATAATTTTTTGGAAAATTTAATTGAAATAGATATTATTATCGATACAGCAGAGGCCGAATCTATAGTTTTTAGAATTTTTGTCTGTCTGTTTATCTGTCTTTCTGTCTGTCTGTCTGTCTGTTACCGCATCACGGGAAAACCACTGGATAGATTTTGATAAAATTTGGTATGGTGATAGCTGGTTATCCGGGTCAACATATAGGATACTTTTTACCGCGGGAAAATATTTCTGATACAAAAACTGCAATGTAAGAGGTATACTAATATGTAAAACATGAGAATTTGGTTTTTGGTCATCTGAACGCGGGCGGAGCCGCGGGCGATGCTAATACATAATATATGCGTAAGCTAGGCATACGAATATCAACGTAATTCTTACTTTTATTTTGCCTTCCGAGTTATTAAACGCTATTAAAACCTGATAAAGTACCATAGTATAATATAATCTGTAATAAAACAAAAGACTTGTTTCTTTTTAGACACTCTAAGAAAAAGGCTAAAATTAACCAACTTTAGCTCAGTATAAAAATATATACAATCGTTCTTTGGTTTTAACGGAAATATTGTCAAACCCTGGCAGGGTTGTCAAAAAAAATACTTTCATGACGAACGGTTCCGAAATTAAAGCGCTGTAATGGCATCTCACAAATTTCCCGAGTGGCATAAAAAAACGTGCGTTTGTATTTATGTAAGCACGTAAGAAGTAATATTTCTTTGGCGTAACAGAACAAAAATAGCTAAAAAATTCATCCCGCATGTCACACAACTCTCTGTTTGCAAAAGGATTGATAAATTAATAAATTAATTAAATAAGGCACATTACAATCATATTATATTTATAGAATATCATTTAAGGAAATAATATAATATTATATATCATTTGTCAGACAATAACAACTGTTACCATGGCAACAAACAGTTATCAGCTAACTTTATCATGTCGCTTTTTAGCTGTCGGTTTGCGCGCGTACCTATAGTAAAAATTTTACTTTCATATCCACCCACACGATTGCCCAATCTAGATGCCTTCCTTAAACAATACAATGGATAAGTATTAGTAGAATGTGCCTTTATAGTACCTGTACAAAACTTCTAAAAAAAACCTGTTAAATAAAATGGCAAAACACTAACCTGTGGTGACGAGCTGCTGTAACCGCGACGGCAGGTCTGCGGTAGTCATCTCCGCGCCCTGCGGGTGCAGGATGTCCGGCATAGCGTTGCGGCGCCCCGTGCGACCCGTCTCGAGGAACTCGCGTGGCACCTCCTCGCTATTCCTGTCCTGCATTATTGCCATCATTCTTAGCTCTGGAATGATTAATTATACATATATCTATGAGAGATTAGTATAAAAAGAGATGTCAGTTCTAATATCGAGACGATATCGAGACAAGACGATACGTTTGGCTCAGTTTGTAGTGACCCTACTTGCCGTGCCAGCAGTCGCGGGTTCGAGTCCAGCTGGGGGCATTCATTTGTGTGATGAGCACGAATGTTTGTACTCCAGTCACGGGTGTTTATATCTATAGTATGTATGTATTTAAAGTTATATATGTGTAATGTATCAACTATCTGGTATCCATAACACAGGCCTCATAGCTTACCATGGAACTAGATGGTGCTGTGTGTTAATGTCCCAACATATTTATTATTTATTATTATGACAGATAATAACAGTATAGAAGTCAAACTATCTATATTATTGTAAAAACCTTAAGTATGTCAAAGGTTTTTTTAACAGACATTGTAGGTATGTATAACCTTATATTGAATGTTTTTTTAAGATTTAAAACGATCTTTTCGGGTTTTTTCGCAGATTAATTTTGATTTTTGGTTCCCGACGTTTCCAATGCTTTACCGCAATCATGGTCACGGGAAAGAATAAGATTTAAGACATCTGGAGGGATATGTAGTTGTAACAGACAGTGCCTATCCACAAAATCACAAAATTATTTCAAAAAATATAAAAAATGGTATCAAACCAAAAATACAAAAATAGTACCCTTACCGTAGGTTTTAATTAGTGTTATATTTGAATATTATTAATTATTATATTTTATCTGCTACTATTATAATTTTTTTTTGTTTCATTGTACTGTCTGTTACAACTACATAATTACATAGGTACATATATATAATGATTATGTCGCCGAAATCACTTGATATATGGGCATAATATATTCATTATTTTAATAAAAAAAGGTACACAAAAACAAAGATACCCTCTAAATGGAAAAAATATACTCTCCTCTTGCGAGTCGGTGAAAATAGAAATATTTTGTATAATATTAACTATAGCTTAAGCAACATACGGAAATTATCAGTATAATTATAGAGTCGAGACACGGAGCGCATAATTTATGGCAATGAGCGTCTCCATTGACGTAATCTATACATATAATAAAACTCTAACTAAGTCAAATCTGTACATTAAATATTTTTTGGGAAATCTAATTGAAATAGACATTATTATCGATACAGAGTCCGAATCTATAGTTATTAGAATTTTTGTCTCTCTGTCTCTCTGTCTGTCTGTCTGTTACCGCATCACGAGAAAACCACTGGACAAATTTTGATGAAATTTGGTATGATTATAGCTGGTTATCCGGGTCAACATATAGGGTACTTTTTACCGCGAGAAAATATCTCATTTCTGAGAAAAAATACAAAAACACAAAAACTGCATTGTAATAGTATACTAATATGTAAAACCTAAGAATTTGGTTTTTGGTCATCTGAACGCGGGCGGAGCTGCGGGCAATTCTAGTGTGGATATATGTACAGATTTTTCATAATTTAGGTGTTTACGTATGTACTATTTCTCACCACGTACCGCGCACGTAATTGCTCCTTCAAAACAATATCATTGCGAACACTTCAAATTCTACTACCGAATACCTCGCCCTTTTAATTTCCTAATAAACAAATATTAATTAATAAATGAGCACACATTTATAAGTAATAAGTAGAAATAACTGAACTCGATATATCGACGTTACACGAATGAGTCAGGTGTGGCTATTTTTACCCGACTGCGGCGAAGCCCAAAGGAGGGTTATGTATTTGACCTGTATGTATGTATGTATGTATGTATGTATGTCCGACCCTATGTTCCCTCGTAATTACTAAACGGCTTAACTGATTATGATGATTCATACGCCATTAGATTCGTTATTGTCATAGCGTTATATAGATATCATTAAAATTCAAAATGGCGGATTTGAGGCGCCAATTTGTGTGTCTTGAAAAAATAGAAATAACACTAGTAATATAATATCCACTGGGATCGAGCGCCTTAAATGATTTGTCTGTAAGAGAAAAATCTATCAACTTCTGCCTGTTTCTTAAATTATATTTGTAAAATGTAATCGCTTAAACGTCTGAAATGGCATTCCTAAATAAGTTGCGGTTCGAGACGGCATGGTAATGTGGCTACAAATGAATTCATATTTCCTCTTACAACTTTGTAACTGTATTTTAGCTAAATTTGTTTACCTGTAGGTACATATGTTTATATGTTACGCAATATCTTTACCGACATTCAATCGATTTTAATTATCATAATAAGGGTTCCGTATCCGAACGGTGCCAACGGAACTCTTTTACTAAGCCTACGCTGTCACAGGCCAAACCCTTAAGGCTAGAAAATTGAAATTTTGCACACGTATTCCTCATAAAACAAAGGCACCCACTAAGGAATGATTTTTCAAATTTCAACCCTCAAGGGGGTGAAATAGGGGATAAAAGTTTGTATGAAAGTTTTTATTTTTTGGACATATATGCATGAAATTTCGTATGAATTGAGTACGGCTAAAATAATGAGTTCCATACTTCAGCTTTTTCTAAAATACAACCCCTAAGAGGTTAAAATAGGGGATGAAAGTTTTAAATAAAAGCACAGGCCAAATGCTTAGGGCTAGAAACTAAAAATTTCGCACACGTATTTCTATTATGACATAGGCAGACTAAGGAAGGATTTTACAAAATTCAATTCCCAAGGGGGTGAAATAGGGGATGAAAATTTGTATGCAACCTACATTTTTAGAGTATTTTTTGGAGATTTAGCGAGAGCGAAGCCGCGAGTTCTGCTAGTTTCTTATAATTTGAACCATTTCATCTCTAATTACTTTTTAGGTTGCATTGAAATCACCTTTTTAAAGTTATACAATCATAAAGCTATAAAAGGATAGTATCATTAGAAGTAATAATATTTGTACCTAAACGAAACAACCTTACATAATTTAAGGTCAGGTCTAATGGCAGTATTTCTTTACAACCCAGGGTCGCACCCCGCTGATATGATCGGTCGTCTACTCCGCAATAACTGCTATTGAAATGTCCATATAATGTAACTAGCGACTCACCCTCGCTTCGCTCGGTTCGTCTCTAGCTTGCTTCCCATTACAAACTTTCATCCCCATTTTCTTCCCCTTAAGGAATGATTTCCGGGATAAAAATCCTATATCCTTCCTAAGGCCTCAAACTATTTTCTTACCCAATTTCATATAAATCGGTTCAGTGGATCCAGAGATTACCCCCTACAACGTCACAAGCTCACAAACTTTACCTGTTTATAATATTAGTGTAGATATACATTCTTGATTATATTATAGATGTAAGTTACATTCTAATTTCACATTAAAATTGAAAAGACCGAGGAAGACTTGTTGGCGCTCACGCTCACAGTTAAGCAAGCGTCATAATTGCTAGAGTGTGCCGTGATTATTATGCTAATGGGTCACTGTTTTAATGCATTAACAAAGTTTCCTTTCACGACTCAGATAATAGCTGTCGCGGCAATGAATAATTGACGCAACATTTTTGTACTGAAAGAATTTAATTAAGAACTAAATTAATGTTAGTTGTGGAAAAGATTCATCAAAGATTCAAGAAAATATAAGGACAGGTTCAAACCCAAGATCCATGCAAGTGTAAAACAAACTTTAGGCTAGCTGCATACAAGCAATATTGTGTTTGTTCTAATTACAATGTAACTGCAAATCCCTATTATGAATTGTTTTTTTTTTTAATATTGATTATGCCTTACAGCATGCCCTCTAAACTTCCACAACAATTCCTAACACCAAAATAAGTGTAGGTATCACCACAAATATTAAAATTTCAGTTAGTATATAAAAACAGCATATTTATATTATAAAGATTAATAAAATATATTTTGGTGTTAAGATAAAAGTGTGTAATGTAATAAAATTTGTTTTAATTAATTTAATATATTGTCTTAATTTTGATATTCACTGATGACTCAAAACTCTGTGAATCTATAGGTACTTTAGCTCTAACAATGGATTTCATACAAATTATGGTGTGAAAAATAATTCAGTTACAATGTAAAATGAATTAATACTAAATGTTACTTTAAATTTTCTACAATTCTTGAGAAGTGTTTTTTTTAACAAGTAAGAAGCTTCAATTTTTTTATAGGTATTTTATTATTGACATTCAGTATTATTTCAAATGTTCAATTGTGAAAACCCTTAACTATTTATATATATTATGAAATATAATGGTTGTATACCATTTCATTCCAAAGATCTCCGTCTGTGAACCTTGATGCTTCAGGATTACGTCATCACTCTATGTCATGCACCTTAATATCCTGGATCAATGTAATTTGATGTTAGTAAAAAACCAAATTTCTTGTTAAAATTCTTATAAAGCATTGATAAAATGATAGTATTATTTGCTGCCATCTTATATTAATGATTTTTATAAAAAAACAATTGCTTCAAAATGTTCGTGTCACTTGTAGTATATAATATTGTTTGTTTATTATTGACTATGTAAGGAAAAAATAAACACCTTGGTGTTTATTAAATTATTATCTATAGAATGAATACTTTCTAATTTTCTTTCTTTAGAAATTAAATAGACAAACCTAGTTACAGAAAGTTCATTAATATTATATGCAATCATTCACATGTTGCATGATAAGCTTCTATTAACATACTGATATCATCATGATTTTATCACATTCATCTACTGAATCCAAAATGACTGTGAAATTACTATGGCAGTTATAGTCTATATGCTATA
Organism: Brenthis daphne; assembly: GCA_947093115.1. Classification (NCBI taxonomy): domain Eukaryota; kingdom Metazoa; phylum Arthropoda; class Insecta; order Lepidoptera; family Nymphalidae; genus Brenthis; species Brenthis daphne. Next base: position 20,740,788 of record OX352472.1, on the reverse strand, counting down.
ATTGCTTAAAATCTGTGCTATAGAGAATCAAAATATTTAATAAAATATGCCCACAACTAAAGCTATTAATAAAAAAAATACTTATATGGTTCAACATTTTTAACATAAATCAAAAATAATAGTACCTATTATAAATATAATATTTATAAATATAATATTTAGATGATAAAAACTACATTACTCTCACTCACTAAATTATGGAAGTTTCTAATAAAAATCACAACTTATCACAACTTATAGGTGCTTTTGAAAAAATGTACAATATGTACAACATCAATAATACATGAAATTTGAGTACAGAAATTTCTCTTATATTTCAAAGTATGAGAAAGTAATAAAAATGTAAATCTACTAAGGCTTATTAGCATATCATATTGGAAATGAGGGGATTTAGGCCAATTTCAATAATGTATTTATTCAATACCAAATTCGAGAGAAGGTGGCGGCAAATAATACCGTATTGTAAGCCCATTAATGATTTTCATTCAAGCACTACTCTATTTTAGGCCTTTCAAGCAAAGTCAAATCCGCAGAGTATTAGCGGCGAAGCAGCAACATGCGAGCCTTCTTTACCTGACCGAGTTTTCACACGGTGGCCTCTTCGGCGCTTAGGAACGCGCCCGACGCGCACTCCTCTCATTTTAAAATTTAAACTAGTAAAATTTCACTAAACAATTACCATTCATAGGAAACAACAGAATACTTTTATAGGGATATCGCACTGGCACCGATCAAAATTAAATCATCAATAAATTAATCATAAAATTTGAATTTATGTAAATGTTTATTATGAAGTATAAGGTTATAACTTATAATAATTTTCACTTTTAGAATGTGCACAAAAATCACGGTTTCACAGTGAAGACAAAGACGTTGTAAGAAAATGAATGACAGATTTGGAATACCGAGCAACAAAGAGTATAGATATATACTGGGAAAAGAGTGCCCTCTTGAGGATTTTTTATGCAAATCAATTTGAAGCGCCATCTGCATTTCCTAACCAAAACTAATGCTATATATAGGTAGCTATATAGCTACCTATATCTATTTATTTTACCATTGATTTATTAATAGTGCTATACTAGTGTTCCAAGAAAGAAAAAACCTCTCGGCTTAGTCCTTTGTTGGAACACGATATTAGTAAAAAAAGCAAAGAAAGAAATAAAACAACAATAACTGCAAGAGTAATCATTTATTGAGTAAACATATCATTATTTTATTTATTACAGAATAATTTCTATTGTAAAATAATTCTTATATGTAATAATTTCATCTCATTTTTTATACTTTCTTAGATTTACGCGAATATTTGACATTTTAAATAAGACTATCTTTTCGGATTTTTCGCGGATTTATTTTGATTTTTGGTTCCCGACTTTTTGAATGCTTTACTCAAGATTTTAGACGTCTCAAAGATATACTTGTTACAGACAGTGCCTATCCACAAAATTACTGAATTCAAAAATATAAAAATGGCACCAAAGTACCTTACAATATATTTTGTTGAATTTATTTTACGTTTTCGAAAAGAGAATTTTATTTAAAAGGTCATTTTCTATTTTAATAATTCGTGTGCTTATTAAAATAATTTTGGGCTGCAATTTTGACCTCATCATCTTCATCTTTAACAGTTAATTTGCCGCTCAAAATACGATTGACACTTCTGCACCAACTATAAACTAAAACATTGATTGTCATATTTATAAAATATGCTTTTAATTTATTTTTGTGTTCAACACACTTAAAAGGACAATCAGATAGCATGTCCAGAAACAAAACAATATTTTTCTTCAAACCTATTTTGGGTACATTTAAAAAAAAAAGAAGTGGTCATATCCTGGATTTCTTTGAAATACGATTCCACTTCTTTATTAGGATAGCACAGCCATTTTTTATTCATGTACTCTTTGGCATAGATATATGAATTATTGTCATTTGATATATCATTTTCAAACAATGTTTGTTTGCAATGTTGACAACCTTTTATTATAAATTTAAGGCATCTCTTTAAAACCCATCTGCAGACATAATTGGTTTGACCAGCGTTAATTTCATTGGATTGGTCAAAGCAAATTTCACTGTTAAAATGAATAGTATCATTAGTATCAGGGATATCAAGAGTTATTATGTTCTTATCTTTAAGGAAGAAGTCCAAACTTTGAAGACACTCATTGTGATCTTCTTCACAATTTGCTCCACTTGAATGGGGCTCACTATAATTATTTATCATCAAAGCCTTGAAGGCCCCCTCAAATGAGACAGTATTTGGAGCAATGTTTCTAACACCATAACTCCTGATATTCCCGAAAAAGTTTTCTATAGGGTCTTGGTTGAAATTTTTTGTCAACATTGCATCAATGCCATATTTTCTAGACAATAACTTCCAAAGAGATTCTATACCCTCTACAGTTTTAATTAAATTTGTTATAGATGGTGCAATAGTTTCTGTCAATCGTGTTTTATCTCCAAATCTAACTTTCTTAATATATTTTGTGGTTTTTTATATTTCTTTAGCTTTTTGCCATAATTGATGATGAGGTGAATTGCGTTTAATAGGCCCTTTATAAATTTTACCATTTTGAACAGTTAAACTGCTAACATTTAATGAATCAAACAGATTATCAACTAACAAAATAAAAAAACATTAAAACATTGTACTTTTTTTCGCAAACAACATATCTTCTTACACATGATTTTCATCTTGTAATGAAGTGGTTTCATCTGCATGCATTGATAGTTAAGCGGCACAGCTGAAAAGTATAAAATTGTTAAGTCAATAAATAAGTAGTAACAAAACTTTTGTTTTACTAGTTATTGCCAGTGCCAGTGCCAGCCAGCCACAAGAAAATGTTCTCATGGGAGTAAAAGCTCTCTGGTAACTTCTGGTTTTAACTACAGTTTAAGCTAACTAAGCTAACTACAACTAACACTATAAGAAAAATCAAGTCTATCCCACAAAGACAAAGAAAAACAAACAAACAAATCAACAATTTTTTTTTGATATAAAAAATAGAATTTTTTATTTAAGTTTGTAAAATTGTAAATTTAGATGTAGCAGGTAGGTGATTTTGCCAATGTTACCTAAAAAAATAGAAATATTTATACTATTTGACTATAAAAATTTCATTATAAATCTTTGAATCCCCAACACAGATTTTGTTTAACTCAAGATCTTATGTACAAAGGAGGACTTAACAGTCAGTTAGTCAGTCAGACCTATGGTCTATGTTTTCTCTATTTCATTAATTTTAAAGCAGTTAACATTTCCAACAAAGAATGGATGAAGAATAATGCAAATAATATATATTTATAACATACCTGGTAGATACAATGTTGGCATTGCTAATGCATTGAGGCGCTTATACCGATTTCTATGTGCATCAGTGAAATCTATATAACAAATCCTCTTTCTTAAGTAGATTTCATGATCTGATAATCTTTCAAACTTTCCTTCGAGAAGATTTACCCATGCATGGAAGTGCTCAGGAAATCTTTTTGGATTTGGAAACATATGCATCACCACACCTGAAAGTAATAAGTTTTACTAAAATTTAATGTACTACCAGTAATTACATATTATTACATGTCTATTTCAAACATTGCTTTTAAACAAAGCTCTGTATTTTAGAATAAAAAATATTTTATACATTATTCAAATCTATACATTGCTGGTTATTTTATATTTTTGTCTTTACTTTTTATGATTAGAAGTGCCGGCAAGCAAACACCTTTTGAGTACCGCGGGCATGAATTCGTTATGAAATGAGTATATACTTACCACTGTTGGTGTTTTTACATCCAAAAGTGCAGCGATGAGGCATCGTGTTGCTTTTTATAACTCACACACCACAGAAAACCGTCCTTATCGCGAAATATCACTAAACTACGAAGTATGTACGATAATTCGTCACACTGTAGCAGACACAATAAAATTGTGTGTTTTGGTAATAATCTTGGTATCAGGACGGAGGAGTAATCTCGACTTAACGTCTGATGAATAAGAAATGCTACAAAAACGAAAAATACACAAAAAATGGCCAAAAAATGTAATTGGAAATTTGAATTTTGTCGTTACCACTTACTAGTATTGCCATAATAGGAATATTAGGAATTGCTTGTAAAAATATTAAAATTGCCATTTGGAACAAGTATTGATAGTTTTTTTTTTATTTTATAAAATATTTTTGTATATAAAATAATAATCTTAAGTCTTTAATTATCTATTTAATTAATATGGTATCAATTATAATTAATACAAGATCGAATATTATTTAAGCGACATCTATCGGCAAGTTAATGAGACACTGAACATTTTTACCAGTTAGGAAAAGTAGATGGCGCAACTTTCTTTAGAAAAATTAGCAATGACTTGAGTGTTTAGTAAGTTTGACATTGACATCGAAGCTACAAGCAAAAATCCGTATTTTTTAAATTTTGTTACATGCTAAAATTTCTATTATACATTTTAAAAAATTTTCTTTAATACCTTCGAACGCATTGACGTATTTTTTTAAATAAAAAAATATTTAGTTATATTTATTTCTTGGGAAATAGAAGAAGGTGGAGGATATTGGCTATATTTGCTATTACGTGTATCCGGGTACATTACATAATGTCATGTCAACTGTCATATCAATGTCACTTTGAGCAGCTGATTAGCAAAAATTATCAAAAACTGTTTGTTATTTATGTAACTATTAATTGTAATCAGTGTATTAAGGTATTTTTATTCATTCTAATTCCATTTCTTATTTTTGTATTACATTACAAATCAATTTTTGATTCTATACTACTTTATTTTTCAGATGATTCGAAGAGTTGTAGTTGGTTCTGGGCTGATAGCATTGATACCAAGTGTCAGTGCAGCAACTCCAGTACAGGATTCAATTGAACCAAAACGACCTCCGCCTATGAAACCCTCTGAATTACCCATTTATGAAGCCCCACATGCGGACTATGGAGAGTATGTCATTAAATCGTTTTTTTTATAACCTTAATTAATGTGTTTAATAACACAATTAGCTATCTGGTATCGTTTTAAAATTATTATTTCGTAAAGATAACGTATTGTCATCTTATATTAATGAGGCCAATATAAATTTATGTAATTTTTTCAAATATATTCAAAGGTATTTACAATCAAAAGCAAGCGAGGAAAAGAGCAGTTACTTGCAGTCAGTACTCTTGTTACCAGTTCGGGCAGTGAGGGAACAAGTACAAACAGCCTGTGCGCAAACTGAATCAGTCACAAATACTGTCAAAGATAACTACTCTGAGCTACGTGATAGGAGTGAATGTGTGTTACATTTTTTTTATATATTACATATATACTAAAATCATTCTTGATTAAAATTCTAATATATTTTTATCAATTATCTTTATCATATTTTTAATTTTAAAAGTTATAAAAATATTTTTTTAAATATTTTATGCTTAATTTAATAATTATAGGGATTGTCCAATACCTAAGGGAAGAAGAAAATAAAGAAATAAGATATGGAGCTGTGGCAATGGGTGGTCTAACTGGATTCATATTTGGACTGAGGGGTGGTTTTATTAGGGTATGATTTTATTCAAATATACTTCTTATTGTTGTATGAAATATTAATTCTTTAATTTAATATCTAAATATTATGATGATTAGTGTTACAGTGTTATCATCTTTCATTAAGGCTGTTAACATTAAATGCCTCATTAGTGTAATCCAGGTCACTCAAATCACATACAGTAATTGGTTTTCTGTTAACAAATTATTGGTAACAGGTTAGACTAAAGAAGTTGATTGAACCCCCAACATGCATTCACCTTGTCATGGTTGAGGGCTCATTAGCATCCAGCAACCAACCCATCTATTAAATAATGCATCAGTCTGGTGCAATATTTATATTTATTTATTAGCTGCTTTTCCTTATTTCAGAGACTGTTCTATGCTGGCTTAGGTACAACTGGTATGGGTTACATATGCTTCCCTGAAGAAACAAAAGTTATTATGAAGAATAATGGTTCTCTAATTAAGCAATATATCAATATTGCTTATAACTTCTTCTATGGAGGTAATTTAACTAATCTATAGCTATACCTACATATAATAAAATTGTAACTAAGGTGAATCTGTACATTAAATATTTTTTGGAAAATCTTATTGAAATAGGCATTATTATCGATATAAAGGCAGAATGTGTAGTTTTTAGAATTTTTGTCTGTCTGTCTGTGATCGCATCATGGAAAAACTCTGCAGGGATTTTGATGAAATTTGGTATGATGATAGCTGGTTATCCTAATCAACATATGATACTTTTTACTGTGGGAAAATATCTCATCTATAAGAAATCTATACTAAATGTAAAAAATGTATTCTTATAAAATTGTTAAAATAAAGTCATAAATTAAATTATTAGGTAATATTTTTATTTGCTAATATATATTAGTAAATGATATGTCAATAGAACATAATACTCTGTTAAAGTAAAACTTCAACTTGGTTGTTTATTTTTTATTTATTTAGTCAAACCCGGGGACCCTCAACTGGAAGTAAAATTTCCTGAGCTGTCTTTACCAAAAGACTTTTCTGAGTTTGTAGACTTGACAGTATCTGTGGCTTCATCTGTCAAACAGGCAGTAATGCCTCCACCATCTAAAGATGAAAAACCATCAGATCATAAAGAATAGGTACAGGTGTATATGAATGTTGGTTTGTTTTGTTTTTGCTATGGTGGCAATGCTTATTTATCTATTTATTTAACTAAAGAAAGATTGATGCATGTAATTTTGTACTGTATAGCTTGAAATGTATTGAATGTGTATGCTATTAATGTCAGGAAAATCTTAAATAAGCTCTATGTTTAATTTGCAGATTTTTTCATTTGTTATGCATATATTTGACTTGATAGTAAGCTTTTATATTTTTTTAAATAGTACTATGTGACCTAAATCCGCATTTAAGTCACTCTTATTCATGACTTAAATTATACCACTTATCTTACTACTTACTTATCACACTGTATAAAAATTTAACTATTTACACCAAAGACAGAATAACCGTCAGAAGGCACTTTTGGATATGATTTGATAATATTTAGATGAAGACAAATATGTTCAAAAATCTAAATATAGTTATAACTTATAATTAAGTTGTTTCTACGAGTACATCTGAATTATCATCTCTGATTATTTCTTTCTATTAGATATGTATTTTATATCAACTTTTTTATATTCTTTTTGTGACTAACAATTAGTTTTTCATTCACTCTTTGTTTAGTTCCTCCACTAAGCTCAGCCGCATACTCATGCCGTGCACTAATGGTCTTTTTAAGTCGCATGTGGAGGTACTTTTTGAGTGGTATAATTTCTTGTATAAGGCATGCATCTTTATGTTATAATTTTGGTGTAAAAGAATACTTCATATCAATAAATATTAATAAAGTTTTTTTTCAGGTCATTTAAATACTGAAATTAATGAAATAGATCAATAAAACGTAAACAAGAAATAAAACAGAAGAAACTTTAGAAATCAATATTTATTATATCTGCAGTGTAACTTATTCTATGACAATGAAGTTAATAAAAGTATAAGTGAAACAGTGTTTAATTTTACATAAAAAAGCATTTAATATTATGCAAAAATCATTTCCTCTCTTCTCTTCTTGGTAACAACTGTACCAGGTTTGTGTTGAGCCTCAGGATGATTCATTAGTTCGGGTGGACATGTAGATGCTGAACTAGCAAGTAACACTTGCTTTAGGTCATAGTAAATAGCTGAGTCTTCTTTGGTCACAAATGATATTGCTTTACCAGTTTTGCCAGCACGACCAGTACGACCGATCCTGTGAGTGTAGTCCTCTATTGTCTTTGCCATATCGTAATTAATAACTATACTGACATCTTTAATATCAATACCACGACCGGCTACATCAGTTGCCACCAATATATCCTTAGAGCCATTCTTAAGTGAAGCCAGAGCAAAATCACGCTGTTCCTGTCCCTTTCCACCATGCAAAGTACATGCATTGAAGCTGAGTTTTTCCAAACCTTTTGCGAGAACGTCAGCCCCTTTCTTTTGGTTAACAAATATAATGATAGGTGGTTCAACGCCACGTTGTAAGATTTCGGTAAGCTTTCTACGTTTCTCGTTCTCACCAATCATGAATACAATTTGTTCAGTCCTGTCAACTGGTTTGCCAACTGATCCGATATAGACAATTGCCGGTCGACGTAAGTAACTTCTAGCTAGCCTTTCTACAGCCGGGGGCATAGTAGCTGTAAACATCACAGTTTGCCTGTACTTCTTCTTTGTGTTATAATTTGCAAGCAAAACCGAAGCATCCTCTGCCGCATCTGAGTCTGGTTTAATGTTAGACACAGGCATATATTCCAGAATTTTTTGTACATCAGGCTCGAAACCCATGTCTATCATACGATCGGCCTCATCAAGAACGACATATGTGCAACGATTAAGAACTAAATATCTATTTTCTAGTACATCAATAAGACGACCAGGTGTTGCAATTACAATTTCACAACCTAGTCGGAGTTTAAAACCTTGTTCTTCTCTTGACAGACCTCCCACAACTACTACAGAAGTAATACCTAAAGGTATGCCAAATTTGTTAGTCTCTTCTTCAATCTGCTGAGCCAATTCACGGGTAGGGGCTAAAATAATTGCATAGGGTCCCTGATCAGCATCTTCCATACGCTCACTTTTAGGTAATGATTGGATCCATGTAAGTAAAGGAATAAGGAAGGCCAAGGTCTTACCAGATCCAGTTTCAGCGACACCAATGATATCTCGATTTTGTAATCCAATAGGAATAGCCTGCCTTTGAATCGGTGTTGGGCTTTTATAACCCACTTTATTAATTATTTCCATTATATCCTGATGGAAGCCAGCTTCTTTCCATGAACGAATAGGATTTGGTATTTTCCCACCTTTTATTGTTATGTTATAATCTTCCCTGAAGATTCTCCAATCTCTTTCTGTCATTTCATCATGATCTTTCTCTGACCAATGTCTATCATCCCATTTTTGCTTGTCTTCCTTCTTTTTTACTTTTTTGAGTCTTAACTTTTCTTGTTCCTTTTCTAACTCTGTTCTTCTCTTCTCTAATAGATTTCCATAAAACTTGCTGTAATCCTTCTTTTGGGATTTTATATCAATACCAGCAATATGTCCTCTACCAAAGAACTGGACTTGATGCCTGTCTTTGTATAAAGCATTGTAATCATTTGAAGTATCCTCAGAAGCATCCCAGTCAAAAACAAATTTTCTATCATTAAGCCTTCTCACTCTCCGTTTTTTCTTCACTATACCCAAATAGCGTGCTTTAATAGCTTCTTCTTCTCGCTCTTTGTCTTTATTTTTATTGTATTCTTCATTTTTTTCTTTTTTATCTTCTCTATTACGCTCATTTCCAGATTTTCTTTCTTCGTATTTGCGTTCTCTTTCCTTCTCTCGTTCTCTCTCTCTTTCCTCCCTATACTTTTTATCATCTTCTTTTTTAGAAGTTCCTGTTAAATCAATAGTTGTAACAGCAGGTCTTTCAATATTAGCTCGCATAGCTTCAACCTGTTCACGACGTTTTTCCAAAGCTAGAGCTGCTCTTTGTTCTTTTGTTAAGAAAACTGGTTTACTTCGCGCCTCTTCTTCTGCTTTTTTTTTTGCCAATAATTCTTCCAATGATAAAGGTTCTCGTTTAGTTGGCTTCGCTTGATCATCCTCAATTTTTGTTTCTTCATCTTCATGTTTAGAGTCATCATCTTTTTTGTATTTCAATTTATCCTTATCGTCACTACGGCGTTCTTTTCCATCTCGTTTTTTCGGGCTTCTGGACCGGCCACGCTCCTTTCTTTGTGGGCTTTTAGGACGATCTTGTTCTTTTCTAGGACTACGAGAACGTTCTCTTTCTTTCCTACTTGGACTACGAGATCTTTCACGTTCTTTTCGAGGACTTCTTGATCGCTCACGACGTTTTACCCTGTCCCTATGAGCATCGCGATCATCGTTTCGATCTCGATCACGACGTTCGCGAGATCGTGATCTTCGACGTTCAGTACTTCGATCTCTTGCCATAACAATCTTTTTATATTATCAATAATTCGGGATTCACTTAATATTTTATTTTAGTTAAAAGTTAATTGCACATTTACGTTTTACTTTTTTATTTGCGCTGAATGTTTGACCTATTGACAATTGTGAATTGACATTTGACATATAATTTGACATATACAGGAGTTATCGATTTAATAATCTGTAACCTTTTTGCTAGGAAGTAAGAACATATAAAAATTTATAAGCAGTAATTACTTAAATATATTTAAATTTTAAAGTGAAATTCTTATTTAATTCAAATCAACAATAAGTAGCAGTAATATTATCCCTATTCATAATGTAAATGCGATGGAATGTATCTTGCTTAGTTCTACTTAAAGGTAAAACAACGGGGTCAAGAATGAAGATATTTTTTTACTATGAGATACTTTAGTAGTTAGAATAATAATGATGACTAAAAAGGTTACATACTCTATGGGAACTTACGGTTTCGTAGCATCTCTTTAAAGTTGGTGTTAAGCCTGGCGTCGCGTACAGAGAAACGCGTCCGGCGTCGAATCGAAGCGAGTCGACTCGAATCGCATTTTATTCCTTGTGCGTCCATCTGAACCGAATCGAATCGAATTGCTCATTTATAGCAACTCGTATCGAATATCGATCGTAATGCGCTTCGATCTTCTTAACTCTAAAGTCTAGTAAAGCCTATACAGATAGATAAAATTTAAGTGTCTGTTTGTAATCTCAAAATAAGTTTTTTACTAAATAAACATGAAACTATATACGGTACTCATAAGAAAAACGTAATTTCTTAAATTTTTGTCTGTTTGTTCCACCTAGTCTCCTAAACGACTGGACGGATTATGATCAGACTTTCACTGGCAGATAGCTGATGTTATAAGGAGTAACTAAGGCTACTTTTATTTTAGAAAAAGAAGTAGACTTCTGCAAAAAAAACGTAATTAGGAACGAACTCGTGCGAAACGAGGGTAAATCTTTAGTATACAGTATAATAGTAAAGTTATATAATATGACATAATCTTTAAATAAAATCCAAAAAACTCGCCGGTGCGCATGTGTGCGATTCCCCGCGTCGATTAGGCTAAAGGTGCGCCGTCGCCGAATCGAGTCGAAACGCGTCACCGAAGAAATTCGCCTGATGAGCAATGGGCGCGGGTGATCCGATTTGGCGCGCCGCGATTCGTCGCTAATGGACACAGTTTCATACTTTCATAGTAAATATATAGGTGAATTTCTGCTATTCGATTCACCTCGACTTGGCGCCCTAGTGGACGCCAGCTTTTACGGTTTCTTGTTTTAAATCTAAGAAAGTATTACGGTTTCTTGTTGTTAGATTGGTGGTCTATGATATACGGTTCAATAAACCACACTATAGTTTGTTGTTTATTTGTGAATTGTGCGTAGCATCTCTATGTAGTTTGTGTTTATTTGTGCTTAGAATTTATAATTTTATAAATTAAATCAAAGAAGGTCTTAAATTATTAAATTATTTTGATAAAAGTTCAATTATTATAATGTCAGTATCAATGAAATTAAAAGTCGGGTTAACTTCTGCAATTGCACTTGGTTGTGCCGGCATTACCTATGTAGTTCTTAAACATAGGACAAAATTGCGGAATTCGGCAGATGTGCTTAATTATCTCACAATTAAAATTATAACGACCGAAGTAGAATGTGAAGAAGTTATTGCTGATTTGCGGAGGTATGTTATTCTTATTTTTCGTGTTGCACAATGTGTCGTGTCACATCATACACGTATATAATGACTGGGTATTTACATTTTTAAAATAAAAATAAAGTTTAAACACCCTTCATTGAGTATTTATTATTTGTCATATATTTATAACATACTAGGGATGTACCCTCGTTTTACTCTGGTGCGCCCTTGTATACCAGACAATAGCCAATGTGTCTCTCCAGATCATAGACTATTTCTTAAATTTCATCTAAATGTGTCCTGTCTGTAGAAGTGAAGAAAGAACAAAGACATACACTAACTTTTGTAATTATAACAGTAGTCAAATTTCTGGACACCCCGTAGTTTAAATGGGAAAACATTTACAACTTGGGGTCCTCAATGAGTGAGAAAACTAAATAAAATACTGTGTTACCAAATAAAATATACAGCCCAGATGACAATAAATAAAAATGATAATAAGGTCTGCATTATAAATCTTTTATATAAATGCTTATAAATCCAACAATACCAACAAAATCAATAATATTATTTTTGTGTAATTTATTTTAGTCGCAGTGCTGAACACCATGCTATAGGTTTTGACTGTGAATGGGTTACCATTCAAGGTAAAAGATCCCCTGTTGCATTACTACAACTATCTACTTTTGATGGACATTGTTGGTTGTTTAGACTTTCCCAAATGAAAGCTGTTCCACAAGGCTTAAAGGTAATATTATTGTATATAATATATTATTGTTTTTAATTTTTTTTATTAGACTTTATGCATTAGAACCTTCATTATTTTAAGGACTTATCTTGTGCTTAATTTGCCCTATTTATAATAATATAAGATCAATTATTTTCAAAATATTAGAAACTATATTTCAATTTAAAATATTTATTAATTGAAGTCTTACGGGATTTTAACATTTTTCTCTAGTATTTGCCACTTGCTGCCATTTTAATTTTATTCAAAGTAGTGAATCCTGATGAAACTGACCAGATGTAAACAAAAACATCTCCGAGTATAATATCTAATAAAAGGTACATATATCTAGAGCCAGCAGTAGATATGATTTGGCCTTAGATGATAATAATGTTTATAATAATAGATTGAAATTTCAGGAAATCTTAGAAGATGAAAATATATACAAAGTAGGTGTCGCGCCTGCAGATGATGCGAAGTACTTGGCCTATGATTATGGAGTTAAATTAAGAGGAACTTTGGATGTAAGGCATATAGCTATTTTGTGTAATTATGAAGCTGGTGGTCTGGCTGCACTATCTAAATCAATGTTAGGTGTCATCTTGGACAAAAGCTGGAGAGTAAGTTTTTTCATTCTCTACATATTAAAAATAGTACCTGGGTGACCTATCTTTGCTCTGTGTTGTTCAAAAAAGATATAAAAATTGTGTATTTTCAGAAAAAGACACCTATATAGGTAAACTTAAAGAGCAAAATCGACCGACTGAGAACTGTTTCTGAGATACACAAAAAAAAATGTATATACATATATGTATAAGAGAATAGCTCATTTAATATGAGATAATCTAAATATATTTTGCTAAAAAAATTCATAAAAATCTATCCATTGTTCTGTACCCTTGAGAAAACTAATTAAGAGAGTCTCAGTTCTAAACTTAATTCTTTTATGTTTTTTTTCTACTGGACTATGCCATTTGTGATCTATGTGATATATCACATATTTCAGCATAAAAAAATAATATTATTCTTATCTTGTGCATAATGTGCTTAAACGAACAATATTTTACTTAAAAAAATATTACTTATTGTAAGTTTAAAATTAGTATTCAATAGAAATATTATTTTCATAGATCCGTTGCAGTGATTGGGAGGCAGAAGAACTTACACAGCGGCAAATCAAATATGCGGCGGCAGATGCTCATGTTGCTGTTAAGATTTTTGTAAAATTGATCAATGATTACCATTTAAAAAAAACCTCTTTTTGGTGGCGAACTAGAAATAATACTAGTCAATGGAGTAATTTAAATGATTTATGCTGGAAATATACCGATATTTGCTACAAAACTAAAAGTGTGAAAAAAGACAAATATTATGAGTAAGTTAATTTACCTTATATTATAAAAGAAAAATGTGATTTCTAGATTTATCTTTAAAGATATTCCATACTTCTTCAGTACATTGTTTATATGTTTTTTTTTATTTTACTTTAAGAGTTGAATTTGAATATTCTAAAAAAAATCTTTTTAAAGTTATACTTTTTTTGCCACGTTTGGAAAAAATTCTGAGAGTAAAATTTTTATGATGAGCGCGCATACTAACAGGCAAAAAGCGACATGATGAAGTTAGCTGAAAACGACATGGTGATGTTAGCTGCATTCCTTTTACAAACAGAGAGTTGTGACATCAGGATGAAATCACTAGCTATTTTTGTTCTGTTAAATCCAAAGAAGTATACACACGTTTTTATTACTAAAAAGTAGTACCCTTAGGACTGGAACTTTTATTAGATATATGTACATTGTACATGTATGCATCCAATCTTTATAGTCTACTTAAAAAAAAAGTCTTCAAGGGTTATTTAAGTTCCTTCCATTTATTTCAAGAGGATAATTAAATAATTATAGGTATTTATATATAAAATTCCATATCTAAAGGGTCCGAATGGGTTATAAAAACTGATTTATTATTTTCAGATATAAGAAAAAAGATATCAAAGGCAAGGATATAGTTATAACCAAAAAGTACCAGCCAGCGACTCGCTCTAAACCTTTATACCACAACTGCTTCTTGCAAGCTCCTGATGGAGAATTGCTCTGTACTTGTGACAACAAGAAGGCCTTATGGTATGTTTTTTTATTTGAAACTTAGAACTTACTCGGGTGCACTTCAAGTCATAGTTTATCTGTGTACTAAGTTTAAATGTAATTACCAATTAATTATTTTACATTTAAAGTAATTTTGAGGTTGAGGTACTTTTTTAACTTTTTAATTACGTGTTCAAAATAGGGGGTGGGAGTTAATCCAGTAAAATGTCATCAAATCTCATTTCAAGTGAGAGGATAATCTCTGAGTTGAGGAGGGGCTCACTAAATCTCATCAATCAAGGGGGTTAGGAGTCTAAATTAAAAGAAACACAGCTCGTCATAATAATTTAATGGTTTGATTCGTTGATTATGAAACAGGTACGTGGAAAAGGAACTAGCAGACGTAGTGATACAAGACCCTTTAACCGTTCGCCTTCGATTCGAGCCGGCGGGGCGCTCCGTGGGCGAGGTCGGTCGGTACTACCAACTGAAGAAAGAGAACAAATGTGTCGTCTGTGGCGCTAACGACTCGTACATAAGGAAGAATGTGGTACCTAGAGAGTATAGGAAATATTTTCCTGGTAAGTATATGTTATAGTTTGAATATGTCTAAAGTTTGTAGACGTTTCTGGAAGATGTGCAGTTCGCCAATCCGACTTTGGCTAGCGTGGTGGGCTATGGTCTGTTCCTCCTTGTAATAAAGTGAGGCCCGTGCTCAGCAATGGGATGTAAAAACGGCTGAATATATTTATGATTATTTATTCAATAATGAATATGTTCTTATAAATCCTCGAAGCTATCTCATGAAATCATTTTTTTCTCTTGAAATAAGATAGGTTTTAATTTAATTTTAAAGTATGTATGGGTTTTCTTAATAATCCAAATATGTTATTTATTGTCGTCTCGAATTATTTTTATTATCCTTTCGTCTAAATTGTCTCTGTTCGAAATTTAAACGAACGATTTTAAAGGAACGCACATAATCTATAGACGTAGAGGATAGACTGAGCAATACTAAATTGCCTACTCTTTAGAAAAAGAGAAAGCGACTATGCCAATGCCTGTCTTTTATTCTAATTTAAATTTATAAATGGAATGTAAAAAAATATAATATTATTGAAAATTATAATTAAATGTAAAATGGTTATCCATATCCATCTATGTATTGATTAATCGTATTACAATGAACACAGAAGATTTCTGGCCGTACCTACGTTTTGCCTCTGCCGCGCTTTACGCCATTTTCAGCTGGCAAATAAATTCGGTCCACTCTCTATTTGTATGCTATACCCATTATCCACAGAGGTGATGAAGGACCACTCGTCGCACGACGTGCTGCTGCTGTGCGTGGCGTGCCACCAGCGCAGCAACGCGGCGGACCGCGCCGTGCGCGAGCGCCTCGCGCACGTCTGCTCCGCGCCGCTGGCGACGCGCGAATGTTCCGGTTACACAGAGGACGCGGATAGCAAGTCAGTTTTGACATTGGAGTGATATGGATTTTGATATTTTTGTCTTGTTGATGGCTTGAAAGTGTGCCAGTTGAGAACTAAACAACTAAAAATTGAGTTGATATGGAAGAAGCTATTATAATTGCGTCATTTACAACTTCTATTGAACCCAGCCCAGTCAGTGCCTTACAGTAGCCTGTAGTACAGCCTTTGTGTTAAACGTAAAGGAGTACTTTCAGCATGAAATAGTAAAAAACACACACTCTCTTACATACACTCACTCGCACACGCACACTAACACATACACAGACTCACTTGCAAACACACCCACCCACACACACTCATTAACTAACACACTCGCTAACTCACACACATGTAAACACACAGAAAGATATACATATCAACTTTCATTCTTATAATCGATATAGAAACATTAAATATTATTCTAGCTACTCTGTATAATGCTTAAACACTAGTAGCATATTTGAGTCTACATTATTAAAAAAATCATAATGTAATCTAATAAAAATAATGAAATTTTATTTTATACAGGAAAATCCGTTCAGCAGCACGAGCACTCTTGTACCAATCTAGAAAGCACGCTTTGCCAGAAGCAAGGCGACAACATCTAGAAAATATACTATTACAGCACTACCCACAATTTGACGAAGTCACTGAAGAATTGTTGCAAGATGCCGTTAATATACAAGTTTTGTTAGTATTTTTAATCTATATTCTACAAATATTTCTTCACAAATTTTTTTATCACAATTCAGAAGTTTGAAATATACACAAGTTTATTAAATATAAAATAGGTTATCAATGAAAATTACATTCATTATTAAATTGAGTTTGATTAACTGCTGGAATAAAATAATTGCTTTATAGCATCTCTGGCAAATTAGTAGTTGACAGTGGACATATTCACAGCTTCGTTTAGGACTGTAAAAAAATAAATAGAATTTAGAAAAGAGTTTCATTAGCTAACGACTAGACACACTATTTACTCTGAATCTATACATCTATACCTACAGATAAATAAAATTAAAGTGTCTGTTATTAATGTCAAAATAACAGCTGTTTACTAAATGTTTATATGGTACTAATAAAAGAAAAACATTTTTTTGTAAATTTTTGTCTGTCTGTTTGTTTTTTCTAAACTCTCAAACGGCTGGACCTATTTTAATCTGACTTCACTGGCACATAGCTGATGTTATATCTTTATACCTGTAACTTGGCTACTTTTATTTTAGAAAAAGAATCGGGGTTCCGAGCAAAAAAAATAAAACTTATGAAATTGTAAACAAAATCCGCGTAGCTATAGCTAGCACCCAAAAGTAGCCAGGATAAGTCACTAGTGGAGAGAATAATTACATAAGCCATTTTGTTTTCCTTTTCAGGTATGAGAATACAGACTATGAACCTCACGGACAAAAAGTGGTTTGTTATTATTTAGAAAATGAAGGCTTACTTAAATTAGAGGAACTATGGAGAGAGCACTTTTTAGATTCCATGTGCCCTAAATACATGCCCGAGTTGTGGTCAGTTAAGCATAATGAGGAAAGGTAGTTATGCAATTGATTTTCAGATATTTTCTTTTGATTTTTCATTGAAAAACTATTAATTTCTGTTGTATGAATTAAAAAATTTATAACCGATGAATGACTTTTAAGTGATATTTGAAAAATTAGCCCTTTGCTATGGCAGTAAAAAATGTCTAGACGTAGTTATTATCAGTAGAATTACCTCTTTTGATAAGTTGTATTTGTTTTTTTTTCTTTTTCTCTTCACTTTTCAAAAAATCTGTATTATTTTTTTTTTTCCACAGAATGCGAGTACGCCTTAGCGAGGGCCGTTTATCTGAACAAGATACGAAATTAATTGGTCTATAAATATAATTTTTAATATATCGTATTTTAATGAAAATGACAGAAATTACGTTTTTAAATGTGAAGGAGAGCGAGAGGGAGTGAGAGGATTGTGCAATAAAAACATTATTTTACCTTCAAATTTTTTGTTATTTATTTTTTTCCAAAAAACTACTATTAATAAAATCATATTTCGGTTCCTTTACGTAATGAATATCTAATCAGATGATGTTTTTAAATCGGAACGCCACGAGTTTCATAATAATCAAATATTATATATAAAGAATGATAATTCGTCCGCATGTTGCGCATATAGATATCGGTGCAATTTGCTTGAAAATATTTTTCTCCATTGATTATCCTTTTCACCTACCTAGATGATATAAACTAAAATTTTAATTTATAGTTTCATGCCTACAACAAGTAATAACTCATTTATATTATTTAATTAAAAGCATCAATAGAAATAAACTCAAAGAGTCAAAATTGTAAAAATTACAAGCAGTCAAAAATATTCAATTATTGTATTGAGGCAAGTGTCTCTCGTTACTGATTATATGGCCAACTTTATGCTACTGTAACTGTATGCTGAAAATAGATGGTGCTGGCGTACGAAAAACTACGATATGAATTTAGCTGTTGCAGACAATGAAGTATCTATGAGTTCAAAAATTTTAAATTTTTAATGACTAAAGTAGTTAATGAAATACCAGTATACAGAAACTCAACTATTTACGGACTCAAAAATAATTTAGTAAATTTAATCCTTGTTTTTTCTCTATCTTACTTTTAATTACTTTTGGCGTTACCTTTAAAATTTATCCTACGCTATCGCAGCCCCACCCTTATTGGACGTGTTTTGACGGACACTTTTCCATACACTGAGACGTCTCCTTCACTCTACCCACCACACAATAAATGATTATTGTTAAACACAGTCATGGACGTCCATTGATAATTAAAACACAGACTTGTGTTGAAATCTGCCATCTATAGTATGGAGGGTAAATAAATAAATATGTAGGGACATTAACACACAGCACCATCTAGTTCCACGGTAAGCTACGAGGCTTGTTTTATGGATACCAGAAAGTTGATACACTACACATATATAACTTTTAAATACATACAAACATATTATAAATATAAACAACCATGACTGGAGTACAAACATTCGTCATCACACAAATGAATGCCCCCAGCGGGATTTGAACCCGCGACCGTTGGCTCAGCAAAGCTGGTAAAGATAAGGAGAAACATCTTACCAGGAGACAAGATGATAAAGTGTCCTGTGAGCGTTAAATGACAGTTCAAAAACTTTTCAGAATGGTGCTAGTGTAGATGCAGGGTATGGTATGAATTAGCAGTTGTAGGTGGAGTAAAGTGTGCTGACTTGAAAAATGTTATATTTCTGGGTGGCTAGAATAGTTAATGAAACTGCAGTATGCAAAACCTCATTTAATGACTTAGTCCATAATAAATTACTAAAATATATAACCTAATAAATTGTTATGAGATAATGTAATCCTACTATAATATTTCTAGAGCTTTTTCAAAATTCACCCTGCTGCTTTTGTAGCGCCACTCTAAGTTACAGTATTTCGATGGACATTTTTCATACATAGCTCTCTTTACCTATACCCATATTCTGTATTTAAGTGTTTACCCTTTAACTGTCAAATTTTTAAATTCTCGTTGTTTTGACTTCTGTGTAGACTGTAGCCGTAGCCCGTATTTATTTACAAATTACAAGTCTCCTTTATTTAATTCTATAAATAAGTAAATAATTATAATATATCGCAGAACGATGACAAATAACAAAAAACAATTAAAAATAACAAAGATATTTCGAAAAGGAGCGGGTAAGATTTGAATTATATAAATGATTTTTAAATCTTCCAAACATTTTATGCCTGTTTTTTATAAATTTCAATAAAATTGCTTCAGTTGCAAAATTGCCAGACGATAATGATGTGCTCCATGAGGAGTTACAACAATTAGAAGAAAAATTAAAAGAAAAACAGAATGAACTTTTTCAAATTCAAAGAAATAGCTACAGAAAGAAGGTTTTCCCACAAAAAAGGAAAGAGGAATCATTTATTAGACCACAGGTTTTCATTTAAATACATTAGTAGAATTGTTTCAAAGAAGTATTACATACTTAATTGATCTCTTGTTGAATTTCAAATCTATATCAAAGAATTAAATAAACAATTAATATGTACTTGTTTCTTTATTTATTATAATAATTAGAATTTCACTATAAGCTCTATATGAATATTTAATCTTTTAGAAAATCATTCTTACTAATTCTGTTGAAAGCCTACGTCGAGATTTAGAGCTAATGTCAATGTTAACTGGAGTGGAAGTTCAGTCCTATGTTGCAGATGAGCATTGTTGTGTGTTGTATCATATGCAGCACAAATCAGAAAATGTTGTTAAACATGGTTTAAGAATTGATATGAATGCTGGTATGTAAGAATATATATTGTTTTTTTTTATAGATTATTAAATATACAAATAATATCAGAAATTAGAACTATTTTTTAAAATAGAATTCTGTAATTGTGTATTGAATTTAATTAATAAATCTTTTATTATTGAATAGATAGATTATACACACTTCTAAGGATGGAATAACCACATTTGAAGTGAATTTCAAAACCATTTTGCCAAAACCATTTAGGAAAAATGTAAATGTTAAATGTTATACATATATTGAAAACAAGCAATTTTGATTTTTCATTTTAAATAGCTTGTTTTAATTTCCTAATATTTATCAGTGAAAACTTAATATTTTGTAGGAGGTAATATAATTTCAAAGTCATCATTGCCAGTCGGCTTCAATCTTAATGCTATAATGGAAGATTTTGATAACATTATGATGCCAGAATGTCTTGGAGCCATAAGAAGGGGCTTAGTTGCTTATTATAATAGAATAGAACAGTTTGAAGCTTTAAAGGTAAATTATAAACGTAAATCTCAACTTTTACATGAAATATTGTAATTGTGAAAATGTTTTCAATATGCATGTGTAGCTTGCAAAGAAGCAATTTTCTTTTTCAGTTTTGACTGAGTGCATCTAACTTTTAATATATTCTATATTATTAATTGAATTCAACTGAAAATTACATTTAATTCATAAAGTTAAACAGAATAAACAAAAAAATTATGTGTTTGTGTACTCATCTATATACATAAAAAGTTATACTTCTTTAGTGTAACAAAAATAGCTAAAGATTTCATCCCGTATGTCACAACTCTATGTTCATAAAAGGAATGCAGTTATCTTCATCATGTCGCTTTTTGGCTGTCGGAATGCGCGCGCATGGTAAAAATTTTACTCTCATAATTTGTTTTAAATGTGCCAAAAGAAGTATAACTTCAAAAATAGATTCTAGAGTTTTCTTTAAATATGGAATGAAATATTACATTAATTTCCTATATATATGTAGTTGCTTTCATTTATATATAAGCAAAATAATCAAAAATCATTTAATTACTATAAAATATCTTATTTATGTTTATAGAAATTACTAAATATAGAAGCGGAGATGTTCAAAATCCTAGATGGATCACACATTGAGATCTCATTCTTTGCACAAGATGCCACCGAGGAAGAAGAACATCAGTTTAATGTCACACTTATACTGGAATACAGGCTGTATGATATAAGACCTAAGACATACTCTTTTAAAGAAATTGGTAAATAAGTTAACATTAAGGTTTTATTTCTTTGTAGTAATTATAACATGGAATTAATCATTTGCAGTAGTATTGTTTTATTTATATTTTTTGATATCCATTGACAATAAATTATTCAAGAAACATAATCTATTCTAAATTATAAAGAGGAAAATGTTGATTGCTTGTTTATATCGAATAGGCTCCGAAACTACTGAACCGATTTAGATTAAATTTGGTAAGAAGATAGTTTGAGACCCTGGGAAGGACATAGGATTGTTTTTATCTCGGAAATCACCCCTTAAGGGTGTGAAAATTGGGATGAAAATGTGTATGGGGAAACAACCTAGGGACGAACCCGAGGGAAGCGAGGGTGAGTCGCTAGTATTTTATAAAGGTAACAGTTTATGTGTAAAGTTACAAGTATAAGTAACACCAAATATTTTAAAATTATATTAATCATATAAATGTACCAGATTTGCCAGATGGAGCTTCAGAAATTCTAAGGGAGCAATGCATAGTTTTTAAAAGAAAACCATTACATAAGGCCTTTAAGGAAGCATTCCTTAATGATGTTGGCACATACAGACTCGTTCAACAGGTGAGTTTATATCTTTGATGGTCGGTACAACCAACAATGGAAAAACCTAATTAAAGCATTGAGTCTGAATAGTTACGATATAGGGAATTTTAACACCATTTTGTCAGTTCCTTCTTTTGAGGAGACAAAGATGGTATACAATTTTGTTAGGATCCGGTTATGTAACAATGCAGATTAAGGTATGTTAGGGACGGAGCTAGGCTGGCTGAACTAGCCAGGATTCGCAACGTAAAACGGACCAAATGCGAGTCTAAGTGCGGAAAACGAGTCCAATATACAAGGTATGTTAGGGTTGGCATATTTTTGAAATAAAAGCCTTTAAAATAAATAGAAAAAAACAATCTTTTATGAAATCTGCTGAAAGAAATGATAAAGAATATTTGAGGCATCTCATACCAAAAATAAACCTCATCTAGCAAAGACCAGTAAACTTTATTATCACGTTTTGTACTATGTTGTATGTACAGATATAGTTTTGGCTAGTTTAGTTTGTTCGCTTTCGGTTAGGTTTCACATTAAATTTTGGTGTTTTTCGGACGACCTATAAAAGTGATTGGAGTAGATATTTTTCTGAGAGAAATGCATCTCTTTGTTCATTTGATTTTTTTGAGCATCGTGTAGATTATTTTTTTAATTACTGTTTTTATTGAACACAATGCACAAGTTAGTCTTGAACAGCAACTATTGTTTGAACACTAGATAGTGTTAAAAATATGACATATATGTAAAATAATTATTTTTCAGCTCGGCCCTCGAAGCTCAGAAGATCAAGTCAGAAAACCAAAGAGATTCCGACCCAACAAACACAATTACAATAATGATGATACATTCCAACCCGAGGATTGCTCCGACCAGGGAGAGGATGATATTGTTGAATAATATTGATTTAGGTGTATTTGAATTGTCAATTAATTTTTGAATTGATTATATAAATCTGAAATACATTGTAACTTTCATTTTACCTTTACTTTTATATATTTTTGTTTAATTTAAAAACGAGATTAGCAAACAAAACCTATACATATAATAAAATTCTTACTGATTCGAATCTGTACATTAAGTATTTTTGGGAAAATATTGTTGATATATGTATTTCAAATATTATTTGTAGTCAATAGTAACGATACGGAGGCCGAGTCTATACTTTTTAGAATTTTCATCTGTCTGTCTGTGACAACATCACGAGAAGTAAACCCATGGACAGATTTTAATAAAATTTGGTATGATGATAGCTGGTTATCCGGGTCGACATATAGAATACTTTTTACCGCGGGAAAATATCTTATCTCTGAGAAATCTATTAAACGTTAATAAATATTTTTAATAAATATGAAGTATCGGGATTAATTACACTTTTTTAATATTTTAGTTGCAAATTTAAAAAAATATATTTAAAGTTAATCTTCAAGTTGGCGACATGTGAAGCATTAGAGAGATGTATTCACACTAAAATTAATTAAATTGAAAAATATTAAATCCAGATAAAACAAATATTCCTAACTTTATAATTCATGGTGTACCAAAACACACATGCAAATAATGAACTTTTTGTAAATCAATTATTGTAAGTCTAAGAAGTAAGGTTAAAAAGAAAAATAATAAAAAAAAAAACAATTTTATAATAATTAATCATTTTATTCAAATAAAAAAAAAATTTTACATTCCCTATTCATTCATATTTAATTTCAATGTAAATCATTTACTTATCCTCCAATCAGTGTCGTTTTTGTGCGACTTAAGAATTAAAAAAAAAAATTACAATTTCTCTTCATGTAAAATTTACAAATGATTAAAAATCCTTAATTTTAAAATGTACTAGCGTGATCTACTTGCATATAAAAGTAAGAAACATTTCAGTATTAACATTCAAATTATTAACTATAATTTATTAAGATTTGTGAAGCTACATCACTGAAATGGTATAATTACATATTCTCTAACTTTGAGACTTGAATTATTTCATCGAGCACGTTAATGCTGTAAAAGCAAAATATCTCTTACAATATACCACTTATTGGAAAAGTGTTAAATTTTAATTATATTGTAGTATATTATAGGAGAGCCCAAGAGGGGATTTTGGGATTTACTCAAAATCGTCCATAAAGTTTGATATATTTTTGCCTCTTCGGCTTGTGGAAATTGGCAGATTATTGAATTGCATGTTTTTCACCATGTTATGAACCCACTACACCTTAGTCTGACGCGCTCAAGTATTTCTAACTTATCAAAGTATTTTTTAAACATTTTGATCTGTTATCCTATATTATAGTAGAGGTACTCAACAGAGTGCAAGGTATCCCCCCTAATGATAATCTGCCGCACTTGAGTAAATCCCAAAATCCCCTCTTGGGCTCCTTTACTATTATCTTTATTGCGAAATATGAACACATCTACCACGTGAACTTCCATTTTTAACTTAATCTAGCAAAAATATAAAAATATTAATGAGCTGATCTTATTGAATGAACACCTTTTATAATAACATAAAAGTGTAAGCGTGAATTGTTACTGCAAAACTAGAAAAAAAAGCTAATTTTTTAATAAGTTCTAATTGTCTAAATATTCTTTTATTTAAATGTGTAAGATTTTTTTACAATTTTTCAAAGTATATTCTTTAAGGTGCTATTTTACACTATCCCCGACCATCCGTATATTATGAACGAAGAGGTAGATGAATTCTATCAAGGCTGGAGGCCTGAGGAGGCCCAGGGCTGGCTGCGGAGGCCTAGGGCTACCCAGGGCTGGCTGCGGAGGCCTGGGGCAAAGGGAGAGCTCAGAGCCCGCGGTTGGGAAGCGGCTTGACTTTATAAATCCGTACGAGCCAGTGCTCCGTGGTGTAGGCTTCTTCTAGCACGTCTAAGTTGAAGTCCTTGTTGCCAATTTCAGCGCCGCGCACTCTATCGTATCCTGGTGGTCGGCCTGTGGGGGAAAATGTTCTGTTAATGTTTTATTTGAATTTCGATTGTAATGTCCTCCAACTGATTTTCGTTTATGAAAGTAAATTTCAGCAAAAAAATTACTAAACTACTAATTTAAAAACTACTAAAGCTGTCAACAAGAGCTAATAAAACATCACACCAATATAGTATTGTGTAATCTGTAGCAAATTTGCTATGTTTAACTCAAATATTTGAACAGCAAAAATAAAAACTGAATTTAAGTTATCTGCTTCTTACATGGTTTTTTTCTTACTAATCGTCAATCAAAAAAATGCTAGATCCCATATAAAAGGTCTCTTTAACTGTCACTGATTGATTGTGATTAGGTAATTATTATAGTTGAAATAAATATACAACAATGTTAATTGAATCTTAAATGCGATGCTTAAAGTTGTTTTCACAATTAAAAGCGCGCTTAGTTGTTTAAATGAGCGTTCATTCGGTGAGGACATTCTTTGTGGCTGATTGTGTACAAAAAACTCGAAACCGTTTAAAAAAACGGTCTATTTTAATAATGTAATGTTTAATTCATCGCTCGTCTTTTAACCGGTTTAGTAACGAAATAATAATGGTTAACGGTTTTTCTTAGAGAAAGGAATTTCGGTTTTGAAACCGAGATAAACCGGCTAATTCTTTCACAAGTAAGAAACGTGCTTGCATCTTTTACTAAGCCATTCACCATTAGCAAAGACGCGTCAAATGTAAACATGCAAAAACTCATATTAACTGATAAATTTTGTTCATAGAACCTAAAATTGTCAAGAACCGTTCCCGGATTTAACCGGTTAAATGACGTAACCAAAAAGCCTTTCGGTTTAGGGTCAGTGACCAAAACAGGTTTAAAAGTTCTAGTAACTTTTTGGTCAATGTTACCAATTATCTAAGTAAATACATGATATAATTCCACAGCATCCACTCACCGCCCTCTGTGTAGACGAGGCCGAACTTGTAGTAGCTCATCTTGTACATGAGGCAGTTAAGCAGCGCGGGCGCGGCGTGCGCGTCCACGCGGAACTCGCCCGCGCCCGTGTAGTAGTCTGCCTCGCGGATATGCGCGCCGCGCTCCGTGCTGCCGCCGATACGCACCATCCATAGAAACTTGTTGATGTCTGTGCAGGAGGATGATAATAATAATAACTAGCGGCTCACCCTCGCTTCACTCGGGTTCACGCCTAGGAAAACAAAACCTATCCCACGAGAACCGTTCATTTTTCCGGGATAAAAAGTATGTGTTATTCCAAACTATAATCTATCTCTGTGCCAAATTTCATCCAGATCCGTTCAGCCGTTCTGGCGTGAAAGAGTTACAAACATTCACACATCCACATTCACAAAATTTCACATTTATAATATTAGTATAGATATAGTCTATCTATTCCATACTAACCGTTAAAACGTACCTAGTACTTAGTTGCTAGTTAAACATAAATGAAACGCCCACCATCCGATGAGTATCCTACGAGGCCTCCAAATATAACGAGCACGTAGTCCACGTCGAGCTCGCGCATGATGTCGGCGGCGCGCTCCTCGCCCGACGCCATGGCCTGTCCCACGCGCGAGATGTGCGTGTTGTTCCACGTGTTATTATCCACTATCACTGTGCGATTCGCCATCGCTGTTATCTGATAGCCATAGTCCCACCATGACATCACCTTCGCGTCCTGTCATATTATAGAAAAAAAACAAATTAATATTTCATCTTCTTCTCCATTCTACGCATGGAAAAAGTATTAGATACATTCAGCGGCAAAAAATGTTCTCACCGAGTGAGCAAATTAAATTTTAAATTAAAAGAAAATTAAGCATTGCATTTAAAGTTCAATTTACATTGTTGTAAATTTTTTTTTCAACTAGAATAATTACCTAAACACAATCGGTGACAGTTTTAAGAGAACTTTTGCATGCAGTTGTGTATCTAGTATTTTTTTGATAGATGATTCTACGTGATATTGGCGAAGTAATCTGTGCTCGACTGGCAAGCTTTGAAGCCATTAACAATAAAATTAATTAAATTGAACCAGTTTATCTATACAAATAAATAAAATTGAAGCGTCTGTAACGTCAAAATAACAGCTTTTCACTAAATACATATGAAAGTATATACAATACTAATAACAAGAAAAAAATCAATTTTTCAAATTTTTGTTTGTTTTTTCCTAAAGGCTTAAAGGCTGGACCGATTTTGACAGGACTAGCTGATGATTGAAAGAGCAACTTAGGCTATTTCAGAAAAAGAATTAGAAAATCCGCTAATTTAGTCGCCCTAAATGTCCACTCCCACCCAAAAACCATACCGACCTCCTTAGTATTCATCTTGAGCCACGTGTACGCCTCGCGGAAGTCGTCGAAGATGATGCGTGCGCCGTCGTGCGCGCGCGCCGACAGCACGATGGAGGGCGACGAGTACGCCTCCGACGTCACCCACGTGCAGTGCACCACGTACGACACCAGCAGGCAGCCCAGCACGCACACGAACAGTGCTCCCACCTGGCACACACACGGCGGACAGCTCGAGTATTTATGTATATGGGGCATTCCATGCCAAATCGGATGGTTTAAAAAAAAATTTTTTTTTATTTTCTTAATATTTTGGTATTTTTTAGTACCTCTTAAAAGAGGCTTACTGGTAAATTTTGAGATTTTTTTGATCAGTGTTTCAAAAATATCGAATTTTCAAAAAAAAAACGCTCCTTTTTTTGGTCTTTTGCTCATAACTTTTTTAATAATGGTCGAAGTTCAATTATATTTTTTTTTAATTTTTGGTTTCGGATTACCTTTACTTTAAAAAAAAATATAAAAAAATATTTAAAAGGTTTTCATCGAGACTTTTGAATTTTAAGTTTTCAAGCGTGTTTTTAAAACTGTGTGTATCCTTTAAATTACTTATTTTTTTTATTTTAGACTTCTATTCATCATACAACTTTTAAGTCCAGTCTGGTAGTGGGCCTTCCTTATGGGAATAATGAATATTTTTTTAGATTTTTAACCAACTTCCAAAAACGAGAAGGTTCTCAATTCGTCGGAATCTTTTTTTTTATGTATGTTCATCGATTACTCGAAGACGCCTGAACCTATTTAGAAATTTTTTATTTTGTTTGAAGGAGTATACTTCCCAGGTGGTCCCATATAAATTTTATCGAAATCGGTCGAGCGGTTTTAAAAAAATCAACAATTAATTTTATTTTTAAACAAATTGTTTAATTGAATATGTAATTAAAAACTCTCTTCCTACAAATTACCTGCTTATTATGTCTACACTAAAAATATAAAAATAAAAAAAAACCGACTTCCAGGCACTAAAATGTAAAAAATAACTAAACGGGGGTTTTCATTTAGAATAGATACCCAATCAGATATTTTCGAAATCGGTGCCAGCGGATAATATTTTAAGATAAGAATATCTAATAGGTAAATATATATGCGTCGGCTGGCACCGACTTCGAAAATTTCGTTTAGTTATTTTTTACATGTTAGTGCCTGGAAGTCGGTTTTTTTAAAGTTTTTATTAAAAATTAAATATTTTTTTGAAACCGTGATTTGGCGTGGAATACCCCATATATTAGTAATGCACCGGATATCCGTATTCGCGGATATCCGAGGAAGAAAAAATATCCGTATTCATCACTTTTTGACAGATCTTGATCGAATCTTTTTTATCATTATATTTCATAATGCGAATGAAATTTTGAAGTGTACCATTTAACACTTACTTTTTAAAATCACGTATTTTGCACATTTGTATAGCAAAGGATGAATCATTTATTGCAGTGAATTACAAACAAGTCTTGTATCTTTATGGTACGTTTAATAAAAAAAACTAATGAAATGTTTGAACATTTATGAAAGATAGCTAATTATATGAGCTCTTTATCTGTATCCGTATTTGCAGATCTTGACACTAATGATCCATATTCATATCCATATCCACGGATATACATTTTTATTTTTGACAATCTTCCACATCACTGGTATACATGTATGTATTCGTCAGCCTTGAGCTTTTCTGTCAAGAAATTCTCAGTAACAACCCTGAATTGGGAAGTTGGGATCATGTAAAGCCTCAGTTCAACCAACCAACAAGGCTGTTTATAGTTTAGTTACCATATATTTTTTGTATACATTCTTTTAAATTTTATATTAGAAACAAAACTTACCTCAGATCTGAACACCAAATTGTTATCATGCTTCTTCTTCTTATCATGTTTCTCGACTTTCGGCTCAATATCTTTGATGTGCAAACTTAGGAGACTCGAAGCTGCGACCCCCGAAACTATGCACATTACCGGAGCCAGTACCAACATTAAACGCACCATGACACCCTGGAAATATAAAAATAATGTATTTTTGTAAATATTTAAATGTATTTTGGGGTTAATAAGTGATATTCAGCGATCAAAGTGTAAGAGTCATTGCGCGGAGTAGATGGAGTGGTCTCGACATCAGCTCAACACACTCAAAGCTTCTGTTGTCATCATATTATCTATACATATAATAAAATTGTAAGTAAGCCGAATCTGTACATTTAATATTTTTTGGAAAATCTTATTGAAATAAACATTATTATCGATACAGAGGCCGAATCTATAGTTTTTAGAATTTTTGCCTGTCTGTCTGTTACCGCATCACAGAAAAACCAGTGGCTGGATTTTGATGAAATTTGGTATGGTGATAGCTGGTTATCCGGGTCAACATATAGGATACTTTTTACAGCGGGAAAGTGTCTCATTTCTAAGAAAAAATACAAAACTGCTATGTAAGAGTATACTAATATGTAAAACCTAAAAATTTGGTTTTTCGTCATCTGAACGCGGGCGGAGCCGGGAACAATGCTAGTCATCTATATAAATAAAAATGAATGTTCATATGTTTGTCATATATGCATTTCTAAACCATTGATCCAATTGTGATGAAACTCTGCAACAAGTGGCTTACAGTATATAATTATAATAAATATTACCCACTAACATCCCTAAATATTATTGCACACAAGTCATGATTCATTTTTATTTTTTATCAATTCAATTTTCTTGTTAATGGATTCAAAGTTTTAGAGCACGAATTACTTTTTTAATGTCAAGATAAATAAAATTGAAGTGTCTATTTGTAATGTCAAACTAACAGGTTTTAACTAAATGCATATAAAATTATCTCATATAAACATTAAAAAAAAACTAATCACTCACCGCAAAGTAAATACTGAGCACGCCATACAAAATAATAAATATATTAGCATCAGTCAGTTTGGTGAAACAGAAGTACAGGCCGGCGGGGAACAGAAACACCAACACTTGCAGGTCAAAGTAAAACGAGGACCAAGATGTGGGCTGATGCTCTGATACAGATGCTGTAAAGAAAAAAAAACAGTATATTAATAATTATTCCTCATCATCATCATCATCACCGTATTCAGCCTGCTTTAGTCCACTGTTGGACATAGGCATCTCCTATGAAACACCACTGAGCTCAATATCAGCTCTATTATTAATTATTAGTTTTTCAATAATTTGATTGAAGCAATTATTTATATCTTCAAGGGTAAATAAAATATTTTTTTATAGGATTGCCATAAAAAAGAATAATGAAAAATCAATTCTCTAATGAATTTATTATTATTAATACAGTTACTACTAACTGTATAAGTAATATTATTTTTAGTAGTCTGGTTATTGATTATTAGATAACTTTATTGTTAATTTTTTTACTTAACAAAGAAAATAGAGAAAAAGTATTTGTATTACAAATTTAGGACCGCAATCATTAATTAAGAGCTTTTAAAAGATACACAAAAAATATATATTTATCTTGTTCTCATTCTATCAAAAATTAAAGTATATCGTTAAACTCTTCCAATTCCAGCAGTCTTGACAAATTTTACTTAAAAAAATACATTGAAAAATCATACATTAATCATACAGCATCTGGATTAATAGTCACTTCCAAGAAAAAAACACACTCACATTGAGCGCCTCCTTTTTTTAAGTTGGTTTGAAAAAAAATGTCTATGGCTTTTTTGTCACTAATTTTACAACAACAAATATTCTTATATTCAAAATCCATACAAACCAATAATAGGGATGTGGTTCTTGGCATATGACGGGTCAAGCAGTGAATAAAATCTGCCAGTCCATGGTGAAATTTTTCCTGTAAAAATAAAGTGGTATGAAATGAAATAATATTACTAATATATATACATATATATATATATATCTTTATATATATAATTCGTCTGTGAGTGTGTATGTCACTGAACTTCTCTCAAACGACTGGACCGATTTTGATGAAATTTTTTGTGTGTGTTCAAGGGGATCTGGGAATGGTTTAGATTCACAATTTGAATAATAATTTTCATCAAAATGGTCCAGAATGTTTTAGCTTATTAAAAAAAGTTTGAAATTTTCAAATTAAAGACGTGTAGACAGGACAACGTCTGTCGGGTCCGCTAGTATATATATAAGATAGAAACTTTTGTAAAGAAACAATACAAATAAATTAAAATATCTTTAATTTACTACTTACATGTTTCACTCTATCTCATTATCTACGCAATCTATTGAGATTGGATATTGATCCAAGATTACTTAGATATACAAGATTACTTATAAATCAAAGCAGTGATGTTATATTACTGCTTTGATTTATAAATTAATCTTAGATATTAAGCTTTATTTAATAAGATATTTTTTTATTGATATATGTATGTATCACTAATATAATAAATGTGTGGGTAAGTCCGCATGTGTATTTGTTATTTCTAAACAGTAGTAGCACAAAAGATTTTGGTAAAATTTGGTATCGAGATAGCTTATATCTTGGCTAAACACATACATAAGTTTTGTATAGTGGCTAAGAACGACCGCATATTCGGAATTCCTGGGTTCGAGTACCGGGTCGTCCAAGTTTTTTTAATGATTATTTCTGTCAAGAAATTCTCAGTAACAGCTTGGAGTTGGCTCATTGGGAAGTGATTACCCCCCGTACCTCGTAGAACACGTATCGCGTCGCTCCTGCGCTTTATCTCTCACTGGTCTTGTCGAGTGTCGTCTCAGTGGAGTGTGAGAGTGACAGGAATAGAGAGTGCACTGGTGTTCCCGCTCATACTTGAGCACTATATAGCACTCAATGAGATTGGCTCACATGGCCACATATTATTCCAAATACTTTAACAATAACTTACCAGTGACCGTCAATATCACAATAGCAGTACCAAGTGTTGCCAGTAGTGTAGTCAACAGCGCTTTGAATAGCAATTCAAAGTTAGAGGGAGAGAGACGCTGGCGCAAGTACTGAGTGAAAGCATACAACTGGCAAAGCCCGAAAGTTCCGAGTGCCTGAAATGAAGAATAAATATTTAATTAAATTCTTATTTCATATGCAATTTTCATTTCTGTCAATTTTTTTACCATATTCAATTTTACAATATTTTTGATTACATTTTCCAATATATATTTTTGGTGGTCTTAGTGGTCGCTTGGGAAACCGAATGGAGCAGGTTCAAATCCCCTTGCACCTCTGATATTTTCATGTGCGAATTATTTCTAACATGATTACCACTTGTCTTACGGTGAAAGAAAACGTGAAGAAACTAGAATGTCTGAGAGAACCTAGGAAGTTTTCGAAAGACATGCTCAGTCAGTCCGCAGTTGGCCAGCGTGGTGGACTATGGTCTGATACCCCTCGTATTGAAGGGAGGCCTGGACCTGGCCTCCCTTCATTACGAATAAGGTATGAATACATTTATTGTGTAACTACTTTAAACAGTTAAACCTTAAATTTTTGTATTACTAACAAATATACATAACATTTTTTTTTATTCAGCCCTTTTTTTTAACGTCCCACTGCTGGGCACGGGCCTCCCTTCAATATGAGGAGGATCAGGCCATAGTCCACCACGCTGGCCAAGTGCGGGTTGGCGGAATTCACATGTCTTTCGAAAACTTGCTAAGTTCTCTAAGACATGCAGGTTTCCTCACGATGTTTTCCTTCACCGTTAAGACAAGTGGTAATCATGTTGGAAATGATTCGCACATGAAAATATCAGAGGTCCAAGACCCGGGATTTGAACTCGCTTCACTCGGTTTCCCAAGCGAGCGCGTTACCACTAGGCTACCACTGCCTTAATACCAAATAACATATTTATAATAAAATAATTATTTGAATTGCTTGGTAACAAATAAAATAAACTTAAAAGTATAAAAATGAAAAATGCATTTTACAGCCACAATACAATAATTGTAACACGAGTCACGCATTTAGAATGATAAGCATAAAATAAAAATGTGATAAGTGTTTAATAAACGAGTTTCTTTTTAAATATTTTTTATGGCGGTAAAAAAAAATACCAACTACATATTAGTATTTCAGTATCATACTTAACCATTACTAAAGTTTTTTTTTTATATTTATTTTATACTAGCATTGCCCGCGGCTCCGCCCGCGTTCAGATGACCAAAAACCAAATTCTTAGGTTTTACATATTAGTATACTCTTACGTTGCAGTTTTCGTATTTTTTCTCAAGTTGAGAAATTTTCCCGCGGTAAAAGTATCCTATATGTTGACCCGGATAACCAGCTATCACCATACCAAATTTCATTCAAATCCGTCTAGTGGTTTTTCTGTGATGCGGTAACAGACAAACAGACAGAAAGACAGACAAACAGACAGACAAAAATTCTAAAAACTATAGATTCGGCTTCTGATTCTTAATAATGTTTATTTCAATAAGATTTTCCAAAAAATATTTAATGTACAGATTCGGCTTAGTTACAATTTTATTATATGTATGGATTTAAATAATTATTGTATTTTTTGTAGATATATGTTTTTTTTTTGTAATTTTTCAATCCACAAAGTTTGAAGTTTTGCTTGCGATAATTTCAGCAATTTTGGAAGGTTTTTATTACTTTTCTTAAATTGAATAAATCAAATCAAACTATACTTTATTCAAATAGATTTTTACAAGCACTTATGAATCATCCATTTTGCATCTTTAAATTTATTTTAGTCAGTGTATATCTGCAAGGGATCTACCACCTGCTCGGAAATCAATTTTGTTGAAGAGCTGGTGAGGTATTACATATAAATTTCAAAAATATTCTATATCTATGCCTACAATAATTACTTTTATAATCAATGTACAATTCTGCCTAGGGTGTTTATGCTAGTATTTTGTTACTTACGAGCATGTGCTCCGAGCTCTGTACTGGCTGAAAGCCGACAAAGGAGATCTGCATAGAGAGAATGGTACCAACGCAGTACAATGTACTGTATGCGACGTACACGCGGGCTGAGAACCGTCCTAATAGCATCAAAGCCAACACATGTAGAGGTATCAAATTGATGAGGAACACATAACCACCCCATGATGATACCTGTATTGATAAAAAAATTATTGAATTAGGATTTTGCTTGTTGTTATAAGTTTTAAATTTTTTTGTTATTTTAGCACTAGTTTTTACCTCTAGTTCACTCCAGTAATAAGCTAGGATTATAAGTTTTGTATGGAATTGCGGAAATGGTCCAAGTTAAATTTGACATTAATAATAATATTACTCAAATATAAAATAAAAAAAAAGCTCTCATCAACAAATATTGAAAAACGAGTGGGTCTTTTAACAAATTTTGTATATTCAATTCAGTTACAGGATTATTTGTATGAAAGAGCAAAAACAAATATGTAACTTTATACATACTTGTGTGAAACTTTCATCTTGATGATCTGTGATCGACAATTTGATCATTGTATAATGTATACAATAATCATAACAAAAATTATAGTAAATTCCTTTACCATGTCAAATGTCAATCAATAAATAATTTCACAATTTTTTATAAGAGATGTGTATTTTTAAAATATCATACAGATAAATGGAGTTAAAGGACAATTAAGTAGTGCCCAAAACATCAGAGGGCTGGATCCTTTGTTCAATTTTTATTCAATTTGTTCGGTAGATATTGCACTGACTTATGGAATTTCAAACTAGAATCACTACATTTTATGTATATAATAAAATAATTTTTATGACATTTCCATAATTTACTCCCATTTCTAACAAATTCTCAATAAGCACTAAAAGTAAATTGAGATTTTAGTTTTATTTTCTATGATACTAAAACTTCATAGTGTTTAAGTTTTTTTACAAACAAATTGTACACTTACCATGTAGAAATATGCTAAAGCCGTCATAGTTGCCCATAGAATAGTCCCAGTGTTTACCGCTTTGATCCAAAAGTAGTATGTGAGTAACATACAAAATATGGCAATTCCTTCATTATCATAACTACCTGCAACTGAGCGACTGATATATCCAGGGACTATTGCAATCATGGTCGCTGCTACAAGACCTGCTCCTTCATCCTGTTAAAATTTAAATTAAATATGAATCTTAATAGACATAGAAACTACATGAAAAATTTTATTGTATGTTTAACGAATAAATCTTAATACCAAAAAAGAGAAATATTAAATGTTATAATGTTTGAATCTAAATATTATGAAAGCTTACATCAGAGTTATAGTAACATAGTGTATTTCTTGAGACATAAAATATTTTTTAATACCTGATAAGCATTAAAATTATTTTGTAGATAGAAATCTTTTATTTGTATCTCTAAAAGTAATCTACTTTTGATAAATAAACTATAATATAATATTCAGCAATAATATTGCACATGATAAAAAATACACAGACTATAAAATGACTTTATTTTATATATATTTTATTTATATAATAATTTATTATTAATACAGTTACTGTATGACTAATATTATTTTTATTAGTCTGGCTATTGATTATAAAAAAAAGTTAATGATAAAAAATGGATTAATAGCCACTTCATTTTAATTACCTTCAATTCCTTAGTTAATAAGTATGTGACTATGGTTGTAAGTGAAGAGAAGAAGGGAGCGAGGAACACACAAACATTTCTGATGTCAATTGTGATGTTTAGAAATTGCATTATATTGTACAGAGTAGCGGATGTCACCATCAGGCCAGGGTAGATTGTACCTACAAAATGCAAGTGCAATGTTAAAATTGTATTACAAATTCTATTGATATTTAAAATATATTTCAATCAATTGTGATAATGTGCTGTATATGTTTAATACAGGCACATTACAAGTTCTAAATAAAATAAAATGTTTATATAAAAACAAAAATATTTTCCTTTACTTACCACCAATAATACGACCTAAGGGGTACCACGCTCTATCATCAAACCAGTTGTGAAACTTATAAAAGCCTTCCTCTGTAAGGAAGCGAGTTGTTCTGTAGTTGAAATATGGATCAAACTCGTGTATCACGCTCTCAAATCGTAGAACAGAAAACAGACGAGTCGCAAAAGCTAAAACATAAAGATGTTATCACGTAATTGTTACATTACAAACTTAATAGATGGGAAATTACATTTAGTTATTCTTTAAATTTAAAGTTTATGTCAGCATGTCTGTCGCCACTCGTTATCGCAGTTGTACCACGTCAGTGAAAAACAATCACAACAGCATATTTTTAATAAGTGGAAGTTTGTTTTTTATATTATCAAAGTCTTAAATAAAAACCTTATGATCATTTTTATAAGATTTTACTTACATAAAATTGCTGCCATTGATAAAACAGCTAACTTTATGAATGTAAGTTGTTTATCAGACGTAAGCTGTGGCAGCTTTGCCTTAATTTGCACCTCCACAGTCATTTTGTATAATGGTCGTAGATTTATTTTCTTAAAGCATAAATAAAAACAATAAGAATTATTATAATTTTACTAAAAAAATTTCGCCGGCAACCTATCTTCCATTTGCCGACTGAGCAACTCGAGTTGCCGATTTTGACGTGACACTAAATTTATTTGACAGTTCATAAACGGCGTGGCATAAAGTATTGCCAATGTTCAAAAAAATATTATAAATAAAATCAAACCATGAGCGAAATGTAGAGGGCAGCACTATTGTCCTCCTAGTGTTTTATTTCCGAAGATAGTAGGATCAAAAAAATCATTTTCAAACTCATAATATTTATAAAAATAGAAGAAAAAATAAAATATAGATTTCAATCAGTTATCAATTATATTGTACATGGTCAAAACAATGAGAACGATAAAAAATTATTCAAGTCCAATCATGTTTATGGTGAAGTAGAAAAAAGACGTGTGCCACTCGGAGACTGCCGCGGTAAAGCTATTGCATAGCATTTTTTATCAACTTATGCAATTATAATTATTTATTTATTTTATTTATGCTGTATTTTTTTTCCTTTGTTTTTTTCTTTGATATTAATTCAAGTTACACTTTGAGCGTGATGACCGATAAAAAAACATTTTTTTTTCTTTTATTAAATAAATGAGATGTTAATATTGTTCAAAATATTTTTATTATCTTTCAATACATGTCGGTTCTTCAGGAATATTTATCATTGAAACTATAGGTTTATGGTAACTGAAATAAGAAACATAAGTTTGAGACTTGATATCTTCTAAATATCTGGAAAATACCGCGTCAATGGTGGTTCCATATTTTGTTGTGTATTCTTGTGGATCATTATTCATTTTCAAATTCAATATTTTCGAAAGCAAGCTGCATCGACTGCATCTTTGTTGCAAGAATTCAAAAGACTGTCTCTAAATAGTGTTCAGACGATAGCTCAAAGTGTATTAGATTTCATTAGTAATAGAAATGGCATTTCAATACTTACTTTCAACTGCCAAAGTCTAAATAGTCACAAATACGATTTACAAGATTCAGTTACGAGGCAAGCAAATGTGTTACTTCTTCTATTCTATTCTTTTGTTTAATGGCTTCCAGGAGTGCCAATTGGGCACAAAATACTTCGCCAATGTCGCGTAGAATGGAGAAAACACGTTATATTAAGAAGGACTGGTAAAAGAGAGAAAAAAACATCACTAGATCTGATTACGTGTTGAAACGGAGCAATTCGTTGTAAAATCAGGATCTACAACAGACAACACAATATATATATAAAAACACTAAGAAAAAAATAAATACTGGTTGTTAGTAGTGATAATAATCTAATTATAACTACATTTTAATTTTATTAATTTTAATATATGTACACAGAAATCTACATAGTGGACTAAACACAAACATTAACAAACAATTAACATTAATGGGGCGAGGGACTTTAGAAGGAAGAATGTCATAGAGAGGGTGGAGGAGTTTAGGACAGCTGAAAAGAATATGGGAAGGGGAGCCTTCGTCAAGGCCACATTCACACAAGGAGTGGTCCCTGACTCTAATCTTAGCCAAGTGTACAGGAGTACTTGCATGCCCAAGACGTAGACGACAAATTGTAGATACAACCCAACGTTCCGCCAGTTTGTAGCAAAAGAACCAGGGGTGTCTTGGAATCTCTGGCTGAATAGCAGCATAGTGCTTACCTTTAAAAGATTTTGAGGAGTTCCAGTTATCTTTCCACGATTTGTCCAAGTACTTTTTTGCAAGATATAACAAATCCTGCGCCGAATTTGAGAAATGCTCTAATGAGCCACACTGTATGGCAGATTTGGCACAAGAATCTGCTGTTTCGTTACCAGGAATTCCGGAGTGACCCGGAACCCAAACTAGTGAGATCGCTAAGCCCTTTTGATCACATGAGTGCAGAGCTTCACGAATCCTTAGAGTTATGGAACATCTTAATTTACTATGAAAGGGGTTCTCCTTAATAGCCATTAAGCAGCTTAATGCGTCAGTAAAAATAACAGTCTGCTTATAGTTATGGGAGCGGGTAAACAGGATTGCTTCTAACAAAGCAACAGCCTCGCCTGTAAACACCGATGATTCGGGAGGACACTTAAATAGCAACATAATTTTGAATTTTGGAATCCAACAAGCTGCACCAACACAGCCATCCTGAGATAGTTTTGCCGCATCGGTAAAGATCAGGAGATGATTCGACCAGTTTTGATGAACCATTGCTTGGAATTTTGTGTTGGTGTCAGGTGCTCCCTTAGTCAGACCAAGATCTGTGATTATAGAAGGAGCCATGGCTAGAGCATCATAGGGAGTACAAAAGATAGGATTAGAGGGGAAACAAGACATGGGATGTGGAAGTTTAGTGAATTTAAGGAAACTGTCCAGTAAAAAGGATAATGGTTTATTTGAATGGCTTAGTTCAGCCAACTGCCGCAGCTTCGGCCACAAGGGATGGGAAGATAACTGTAATGACTTGCAAACATAGCGGTTGGACAGATACTGCCGACGGATAGGTAAAGGAGGATCGACACATTCAACCTGAAGGGCGTTGGTAGGAGAAGACCTCATTGCACCTAAAATTAATCTTAGGCACTTATACTGTATTTTATTTAGCTTCTCTGAAGCTACTTTATTAAAGGGGTCTAGAACAAATAGGCCGTAGTCTATATGACTACGTATGACAGAATTGTACAGTAGTTTTTGAGTATATGGGTGTGCACCCCACCACACTCCCGACACCGCTCGAAGAGCATTGATGCCTTTTTCACATTTTCTGCTGATATACTCCGCGTGGGCAATTCCATTCAGTCGTTTATCGATTATTATGCCTAAAAATTTTATGTACTCGGCTAGATTAATACGTTGATCATCAAAGCATAACTCAAAATTTGGAACAGATCGTTTTTTTGTAAACGCAACAGCTTGACATTTTGACACCGATAATGACAAGCCATGTTCATTGAGCCACTGGCCTAAATAGTGCAAAGCAGAGTTTAACCGCAAACTAATGTCCTCCATCGATTTTGAACTAAAATAGATAACAATATCATCAGCATATTGAAGGATGTTACAAAAACTATTAACAGACAATTCGAGGTCATGTGTGTAAATGCTGTACAGCAAAGGACTGAGGACCGAGCCTTGAGGTAAACCCTTCCAGACAAGTCTGGGCGGCAGTGTAAGTAATCGATGTCTTACAGATACAGTTCTACCGGTCAGCAGATTACATATAAAATGTACCAACCTCGGCGGTATACTCAGCTGTTGCATTTTCTGCCTGAGCAACGGAAGAAGGACATTGTCATATGCAGAGGCGATATCTAGAAAGACACCAACCAAGTACTCTCCCTTTGCCTTTTATGTCTGTCGTTAGGATGCTGAGACTATCTATAGTACTTAGACCCTTTCTAAAGCCAAACTGAGAGGGTGCTAAGATGTTTCTGCTTTTCACTATCCATTCCAGTCGATTTTTTAAAATGCGTTCAGTAATTTTCGATAAGGTAGATGACAATGCAATAGGTCTGTAAGAATTCGGATCAGAAGGGTTTTTACCAGGTTTAAGGATTGGGATTATTATCTGAGATTTCCAGGCTTCCGGGATAATGCCTGACATAAATATTGCATTGATAAGTTTAAGAAAATACAATTTAGATTTCTCATTTAATTTACCAATAAAAGAATATGGTATACCATCTTCACCTGGACTGGTGTCCTTTAAACCGGTTAAGCAATTCTCGAGTTCATCCAGAGAGAAAGGGGAATCCATATGATCCAATGATAAGGGCTGTGCAGATGAAGGAAATAGATCATGATGGGGAACAAATGGAGGAGCTAGCTTGTCTGCAAAGTCATTGAGCCATTCAGAAGGATTGTTGGAGCCTTGATGAGGGATAGCATCAACAGCTCGGCGAAACTTTTTAACTTGTCTCCAAACATAAGAAGACGGGGATCGAGGTTCAAGGGACTCGCAGAATTTGATCCAACCAAGTTTTTTCTTTTTATAAATCACTCTCCGAAATTTGGCATCACTGCGTTGATAATCAAGAAAGTTCTCCATTGTCATACAGGCTGCGTATGCTAATTCCGCAAAAGCACGCCGGTTTACAAAATCACTGCATTCCTGATCCCACCAGGGATTGAAAGGCAACTGATTTTGTGTGGAGTGTTTTTTGGGGATATAGAGATCAGCGCTTGAAATAATAGCTGAAAGGAATCGATCATAATAAACAATTACATTCTCATCACTAATAGACTCAGGAAGAGAGTCCAACATGTTATCAACAGAGTAAGCATACTCTATCCAGTTTGCTTTATTTAAATTATATGAAAGCAAGGGCTTAAAGGAAGGAAGAGGAGAGTGTCTATTATTTAAAGAGAGGAGAATAGGAAAGTGGTCACTACCATAGGAGGAAGGGAGAGTACTCCATGATAGTAAGGAAGATATAGATGGCGAGGCTAATGAAAGGTCAACTGCAGTCTTGGGATTTTGATTAGGATATACTCTACGGGTCGGTGAACCATCATTTAAAATACAGAGATTGAGATCATCAATCATGTACACCAACAAAGGAGAGAATCCATCGCAAAAATAGCACCCCCACAAAGTGTGGTGAGTATTAAAATCACCCATAACTAGAACTGGACTGGGGAGGGAAGAGATGATAGACTTTAACTCAGGGAAAAGAGAAGAAGAAGGATAAGGAATATAGAGTGACAGAAAAGATATATCAAAAGCTCTTATAGCAACAGCATTTATCTGTTGACTATAAGGGGGAAGAGGGATCAGGGAATATGGAGTGGAGTGCCGGATAAGGATGGCACTACCCCCATACCCGTCATTTCTGTCATCCCTCAAACAAGCAAAACCCGATACCCTAAAACGGGAACCGGGAATTAGCCACGTTTCAGAGATGGCAATAATGACAGGCTCATGTAGGGTAATTATAGAAAGCAGTTCGTGTTTTTTATGACGAAGGCTTTTACTATTCCACTGAAGGAACTTGAGTGGGGCCATTTCTAAGGATATTGAAAATATGGAGCAAGTTCTGGGCAACGTTGATCGGTAGGGGAATTTCATCACCAGTTGAAATAATAGATTTAAGAGTTTCTGTTAAATTTAAAAGAAGGTTAGATCTATAAAAATCATAAGGAGATTCATTGTTGCTGTTTAAAGCACAGCCATTTGGTAAGAAGGAAGGAGAGTTGCTGGTGATGGCTTGATGAGCTAGTCTATCATAGCCTTTAGTAAGAGGAGCACGAGGACGAGGAGAACGGACAACAGTTTTGGTGTATGATTTCCTGGTATGAACCTGAGGATTGCTAAGACTGGGTTGCGACATTGATACAAGAGGAGGAGAAAACATTTCCTTAGCCATATCAGCATAGGAACGTCTTACCTGGGGGAACCGGGAGGATGCTTCCATATAGGATATATTTTCCTGCGACATTAATGTTTTAATGTTTTGCTGCCTTACAAACTCAGGGCAGTCCTTGTCAATAGCATAGTGCTTAGCCGAGCAATACAAACAAGTAGAATTATCCTTTGAGATATCACATGCATCCCCAGTGTGTGGTTGGGAACACCTGTAACACCTTGGCTTAGACCTACATTGTGTTTTTATGTGACCAAAACGACAACAACTCATGCATTGAATAGTAGGGAGGTTATAGGTCTCAACGGGTAAGGAAGTGTGGTATGAGTACACTTTTGGTGGCAATACTTGCCCACGAAATGTTAAGACAACTGACTGGGTCGGGATCCAAGTAGCAACACCATCATTCATAGTCTTACGATTTAGCCTTCTGGCCTTCAAAACCTGAGTACAGCCTGAGGGGAATTCCAGAGACGACACAAATTCGTCCATTGCCC
Organism: Brenthis daphne; assembly: GCA_947093115.1. NCBI lineage: Eukaryota > Metazoa > Arthropoda > Insecta > Lepidoptera > Nymphalidae > Brenthis > Brenthis daphne. The sequence goes on along the minus strand of OX352472.1, from coordinate 20,698,143 downwards.
AGTCTACGGGGACTCCCTTTACTAGACCCATTCTAGTAATATTAAAAGTTGGGATTACAGCAATATATTTTGATAAATTCAGAATAGGATTACTTATGAAGTTATTTGCAGCTACAGCAGTCGAAAACTGGACTTCGATTTTGTTACGACCTACATTTTTAACACCATCATTCACAATGTTTTGTACTTTGTTATGGTATAAGAACTGGCCGAATTTGATTGCTCTGATGGTAGTACCTGCCGCTGGGTCAGGAGTCTCCCGAGACACGTAAACAATGAAAGGACCATTGTCATCCTCAGAATAGCACTTAGGACCGGACAGAGATGGATGTATATAGATGTGTTGAATTGATGGTGTAGCCGACGACGGATCGACTATAGTTTTCTTACTAGCGTCATTAATAATTTCCTCACTTTGACGCTTTCGTGAAGCAGTGGATATAGGTACAGACAACCCCCCAGGGTCCGGTGGATCAGGCGGTGGATCAGGATCCATAATATCTACCAAAAACACATAAAACGACTCACAATACTTACAATGCCAATCACCAAGTTAGTAAAAGATTAATTTACACAGATGTTACAACTATATTCACTAAATATAAATTAAGCCGCACAAATTGCACAAACACGTGTGTTAACCAAAGCTAACGCAGGCGAAGTCCGTGTTACTTCTTACCGAAACAGATGTCAAATGTCAGATCGTCAGAAACGTCAGATGTCAGATGTCAAATCTGAGTGGGGGGTGTTAGGTTTTTTCGTTACGGAATTTCTGGATTCGGTACCCACGCTCAAGGCCCGCGATAGAAGCTATGCAATAGCTTAAAAGTGATAAAACTGAAAGTAACTTAATCGCAAAAGTTGTACCACAAACGAGCGTGTCAAATGTTTAGGCAAGCCACATATTTTTTTTTGTCAGATTCACCATTAAGAATTTTTCTGTTAGAAAAATTCTGACGCCCGCCGGAAGGCACTCTAGTCATTTGTTTTGGTCTAGACCCCACATATTATTAGAATTCTGACGTCCGCTTCTGATGAGTCCCAGGTGCAATAGATCGGACGTCAGAATTTTTATTAAAGTCAATAAATGAATTACCTATATTGCAATTTGCAGCACATAGTGGATTGGCGTCGCATCACTATTGCTTATGTCATTGTCATTCCTCATTCTGCAGTACATTCATCATTGACAATGACAATTTGACAAAGAAAAGCTGTCTCCTTAATCTGTCATCTGTGGAGAAGCTGTAGGTACAAAGTTACTAAAATAAGCTCGGTTCACGACTGCTTCTCTAGTCGTCTATCGTCACCTCTCTGACTTTGGAATCAAGACTGATTTTTATTTATTATCACGTAATATGCGGGTACTTAAGTTTAGTGAGTTAAACAGTTATTGAATGCTAATATTCATATAAGAAAGGCTTGTGCAGTGAATAGTGGCTGGTTATTTTCTTGATAGTGACTAATCATCTTTAGACTTTAGAGCCTATGTTGAAGCATGATAAGTTGAGACGGATACAGTTAGTTCTACGTAAATAAAGTACAGTGATAACTGTGGTTGATTGTAAAGTGAGTTGTATGTGATGTCTGACGGAGATCCTTCTCTTGAAGAAGATATCCCGAAGCCTTTGTTAGAGAGGCCTGAAGAAAATGTTTTTACCCCAAAGATAGCGACTCCTATATTTGCCGGTTCCGTAAAACTACATCACAAGCCATCCGACACGGCAGAAACAGAGTCCTTCTTATCAGATGCACAACGCAATGAACTTGCGTTCGAACAGCTATTCCAGGATGGAGATGGTGCATTTCACGAAGTGAGTTTATTATTTACGTCGCTATTTAAAACTATTGATAAATCATTATATTATTTGCTTCACTTACTGTTCTGTAATGGGGCTTTTATTTCAAGAATATACCTAACTTCTATACTTCTCTATATTATCTTATTTACTGGGACTAATCCATAATTTTCAAGTCCATTAAATTTATATACCTAATACCTATGATAAACACCTACTACATAAATTTTCTGAATTAATTATTTCTTTATAATATACCCACTATGTTATATATTTTTTTCAAAACTGAATCTTAAATGAGTAAAAAAGCAACCAAAAATTTTGAATTAACTTTAATATCAACATAAATATTTTAAATATGTAGTTGAAAAACGTAGATTTTTTTAGATTTATAATATAAAACATCAAGGAGTAATGTAATAACTCTGGCAAGTATAAGATATGTAAAATATAATCTGTCATAATTATAAAGTAATAATCTCCAAGTTATATATCCATAACATACTTTCTAATTATGTAAAATAAAAATAATAATAATAGCATTAATTATAATTTTATAATTAAGTGTGTATTCTACAATACACTTTCAGATAAATTTAAAGAATGTAATAATAATTCAAATCCTCCATTAAATGAATTATTATTATGTTAATAATTCATTCATTCCTGTTTTCTTTTAATTATATCGGATCATTAGTTTGCTTCTATATATTAAGTCATTAAAGAAAAGAATGAAAGAAAGCCAATAAAAAATATTCTTAATTATCTCCTTGAATTTTTGGTAGTTTGGATATTGCCATCTTTGATATTATATGATTCATTTATATTCACTCTGCAAATATATAATATAAATAATAATTTGCCTTACTCTTTCCCTTTGCTACACAGGTACAAAAAATAAAAAAATATAACAATTAGTAAAGACTTTTTTCACAAGTAGATTTATAACATTTTGGGTAGTACTAGTATTTCACTTTAGGTTTAGTTTGAATGTTTGTGCCCAAACATTAATATAATCAAAAAAAAATGCAGGTCTTTTATGATATTAATCAATATAATATACACAATAATAAGAAAAATTCAGTATTTCTAATAGAAATACTAATGTCTAATTATGTTAATTATTATATTATGCTTTTATACTATAAAGTATTTCCACTTTTAATCCAATATAAGTTGTCATAGAAACTTAATTACTTAAATTTTTAGTTATTACTAAAATGCGAATATCAAAGGATTTCACCTAATAAAGATAAGTGGTACACTTAACGAAATTAATGTTTGGCAAAATTGGTCACACAGTATAATAGAAATATTCAGTTCTGTGGCCTACTTTTCTTTTGAGTAGATGTGTAGTTTTTGTATAAAAAATCTCATTGCTTGTGTTCCACACATGAGTTTATCTTTGCTATAATAGGTCAGTGTTAATCAATTATATAAAATGACGGAAAATATTTATCATTGATCTTGATACTTTTTTTTGATGTGAAACATCTTTAAAATCACACTGAAACATACAGATACTAAACCAGAAAAGTGGACCGTAGCGAAATAGGTTTCATTAGGCTGACCTTAAACGAACACCAGTATGCCCCGACACAGACCCACCAGATTTTTTTTTAAATTCATGCAATTAGTGACTCGAATGTTTTTGAATGCAAAATTATGTGCATATATAATTCTACTTAGGACTTACGGTGGTTGATCTCCACTATAATATGTGGAATTTGAAATGACTAAGAACAAATATTTCATTATGCATAAATTAGTCATTTTATTATACATCTTCTAACTTCACTTATATGTATACTAAAATTATGATTATTCTTCCCCACCTCTCGAATTACTGAGATAAATTTCTAAATCTGTCTCTTATCATATTATTATATAATACAAAAAAAAAGATATGAAGATTGTAGAATATGTTACTCTTAAGAACGGCCACTAATCAAACACAAATGATTCAGACTTGGACCAAGACGGTGTAAACCGGCAAGGTCAGTAGTTTCTCAAGTCACTGTAAAAAAATACTGTGTAGTTAGAAAACAGTGAATAAAATGATCGCACGAAGTTTCATTGAAGTGATAAGTTATGTTATATACGATGTTTGTGGAAACAGAGTATTTAGAAGTCGAATGAGGTGCGGAAATTTTGATGTACGCTATTTATTTTAACTGGCTTTGAAATATTCAGTTTGAGCAAATAATATATGTACTTCCAGTCTGTATGAATACACAATGGAATATGGATTGTTTGGTGTTGAAGTGATGTTTTTATCGCTTATTACTCATTTATATTTAAAGTTTAAAATAAAAAGCTACTTGTTTTAAAAATATTTACGATTTTTTCAATACATTATATGTAATAACATTCAGAACGGTAACAAGGTCGTTTTTAAACTAATCAGCCTACACGTCTTTAAAGTTTTATCTTTATGAATACGTGAATTGTTTATAAAATCTCACACTGGCAAGTGTGATTGATCTCGATGTTTTTGGAATAGACGGAGAAAGCGGCGGAAGGGAGGATCGCCGACTTGCATGCTATGTCGGTGTTGAGTACGTACCAGGACAATCTATCTCAGGATATGAACACTGATAGGTGAGTTTAGCTACCAATGACATTACATATGGCAATTTATTTGCAACCTTGTCGCCAATTACATATCGATTGACTTGAGGCAATAGAATTAATTTGGTACGACTCATGACATTAGTTATTTTAAAGAGTACACATTTTTGTTTTGTTGGGTAACATTATTATTATTAAATATTGATTTATAGAAATGTTAAGTAAAGATATTTGTTGGGTATAATGTTCAGACGCTTCCTGTGTTTGTAGCTTCTTTATTATTCTGACGCCAATTGTATTTGAATATGTGATGTCATTGGTCTTTCTGTCGTGTCGTGTGTGGTAGCATGTACATTTTATGTTTGTATAAAACCTTTCATTTAACTCTTTAAACTCCATTAATGCGTAACTATCGATTGTTTTGACTAATTAACTAAGTGATAGGGAGGTTGAAGCAAATTACCAAAATTTATTTAAATATCGTCCAATTTTTTTTGTATTATTTAAAAGCTTTGAAACTACATATTTTAAACCGGTAGAGTTTTACTTTAAAAAGTTCCTTAATAATGTTAGTTTTTTTTTCTAAATTTTGATAGACACAGATACTGTATATTATGCCTTACATTATGCTTTCATCTAAAAATGTGTTTGATATTGAGAATAAATAGGTAATGAAGTTATGATTGAGTTGATAAAGAAATTTGATTAAAAGGGAAAATTAATCGAATCTACTCTGCACGATATTAATGTAAATGTACTTTAAAGTAACTAGACTAATCCTCTCTTGTGAACGTGTGTGGTTGTGTGTTCCTTGTGATGTGAGTGTTTCAATGTCGTTACGTTAAACCTATGTACCATATCCATGATTTGCTTTTATTTCTTCTTCTTTAATTTATTTAAAAATATATAAAATAATAGGAATAGTTTTGCGTATTTTTTTAAGTTTTTGAATTTGAATTTATTTTTACAATTTTCCTGTAACTCTTACTATTTTGGAATTAATTTGAAAACAAATGTTTGATATATTTTTACGAATATTTCCTAGGGATTGATAACAATATTACTTCTTTAGGTAGGTACAATGTATCAGATTTCAGAATAATTAAATTATCGTAGAGTTTAAGATATTTTTTGTTACTGAAACTTCGATTTTAAGTAGCCTTATAACATAGTATTACCTAATATCTATATTTTACTAAGTGCAATTTTTTTATTTATTTAATAAATTGATTAGGTTGAGGTAGTGTAAGGAACTTTTTGTAGTGCCGTAGAAGACATTAGCGTTGATGGAGGCTCCATCCCCGTTGTAAATGTAATTGTCCCGCTTTTTAAGGTCATAATGCAAGAATAGGTATAGATTCCCCATAACCTCTAATAAACAGGCTATAAAATGCAGGAAAAAACATATTTCTCAATTTAAACTTATGGTGCCAGAGATTAACGCGTTCAAACGAACTTGAACAAACAAACTCTTCAGCCTTATTAATTAGTAGGTGTACAAAGATTTTCTTGCAATAAGATCTACATATAACAGTCTCTCTAATGTATAAGCTATATCTATGTCAAAATTAATCAAAATCGGCTTAGCAGTTTATGTACTAAAACGTTATAAACATACAGACACCCTTTTAATTTATTATAGGTAATAGTATAGGTTTGATTAATTGAATAATGAATGCAGCTATGAATAATCGTGTTTACCTATGTTCATTGTTCGTAGACAGGAAAACGGTTTTAAGGAAAACTCTCGCAGTTAAGTTTTAACTAGGCTGTTATTAATATTATTATTTACTAGCATTGCCCGTGGTTCCGCCCGCGTTCAAATGACCAAAAACCAAATTCTTAGGTTTTACATATTAGTATACCTACTCTTACATTGCAGTTTTTGTATTTTTTCTCAGAAATGAGACATTTTTCCACGGTAAAAAGTATCCTAAATGTTGACCTGGATAATCTAATATTTACTGGATCAATTACTATTAGTGTCCTCTGCAAAATAACATTAGTTACGATATATATAGGTTCCTATCGGGGGCACTTTCGCCATGGAAGTACGGCTAGACCCTTTCATCTAAATCGGTTCAGTAGATCCAGAGATTACCCCTTACAACGTTACAAACTCACAAACTTTACCACTTTAATATTAGTATAGATCACAAAAAAAAAAAATAAAGTAGGCTAATTACCTAATTAGTCTAATTTTAATTGGGTTTTGTTATTGTGGACATAAGTATTTATTATTTCAATGAGTCGTGGACTGTATAAGCTGCTCGAATCTCAATTTTAAAATAGTGCAACATTGCTTGATTTGATTATTAAATATTAATAACTTACTTTATTAATTACACTATAGTGTACACTAAAATTTGTATACGTGTGTATATTTACTACTCCTTCGCGCTGGAACGGCTGGACAGATTTGAATGAAATTTGGTATATAGATAGACTAAACAAAGGGGGTACTGATAGTAATAACAAATAAAAAATAACAAAATGTAGTGCCTGTATATAATATTACGTACAATATATTATTATAAGTACAAAAAAAACACCTAAGGACGTAATTTATTAGTTACACTAATAAATGGGAAAATTTGTAACAACTCAATAGATTTGATTAAATTTTGGCAAGTATTTTATAATTTTGTTTAACACAACTACCTACCTACCTACCTTTATCAATTTCGCTACCAAGCGAGCGGAGCTGCGGCCAAAAACAATATTTTAAATGGTAATTACAATCTATATTTGAACGTAGTTAGTTATGCAAAATGGATCCAGCCCACGAACATTTTTTGAGTTACTGCATAAATGGCACCTACAACGTATAAATAAAATAGATAAAACACCCAATATTTAAGAAGAATTTAAAAAAAAAACTACGGTCTTGGTATTTTGTTATACCAATTTTACTAAAACTACTATTTTCTCAAATGTACGTTTTTATGGTTGGACCACTTTTGCATAACTACGTCCAAATATAGATTGTTTATTTGCTATCTCATATAATATTCTTAAATTTAAAAAATAAAAAGTATTTTGAATAGTATACGTATAGTAAACTATAGTAACAACACTATAGACATTTTAGTTCATTAATTATTTTAATGACTAATACACGTTCATTAAAATTAATAAGCATTGTTGTGATTTTAAATTAAGCAGGGTTATGTCATTTTATCAAACACGTTACAGATTTTTATAAATAGTTCTTTATTCTGTTATATTCGTAACATGAATTGCTTCTTCATCATCAGTGCATTACCCTCTCTAATACATTAGTGTTCGATAAACGACGACGTCATCAATTTGCGCCGCTATCCATTTGTTAAGCGATTAGTGGTTTTCGCACTTTGAAAATTAATTTAATATTGGGTTCATACATTTAGGTATTATTAAGATATCTTATAAAGAAATAAAAGTTTTTTAAAGCGGAGAGAGCGATGAAATTTTTCGTTGCTAGCCGAAAGTTATTTTTACTAAGTAATTTTGAATGTTGAAATATTTCGTCTCTAACCGAAAATTCGATATCTGCAAAGAACAATATTGTAACTCAGCGTTAAGATGGTTTGAAAATAGAATAATTTCTTTCATTCATTAATATTAAAAAAAAAATACTACAATAATTAGTTACAACGTTGTTTTTTGCTATTATATATAATTGTACATACATTATTAACCATCGCATGTCACATTGCAAAATCAGAGCAACGGTTCTGGGGTTGGATACATAAAAATTATCTCGTCATTTTAGAATTTAGACGATCACTATCGTTTGATAGCGCCATTTGACATAACTACGTTGTGCATGTCAAGCCTTAGTGATGTTAACTTATCGAAGGTATGCGATACTCGCATGTATACTGTACACTATATTTATCGTCTAGGATATATCTATTATTATTACAAATTAATCCAATAGAATATCGATATCAGTCAAATTAATTCTACATATAAACTTTCCCGAATCGATGTTTTCTTCATACACTCATGTCTGGAGATCCCCACGCAGAGACTTGATCCCTACAAGTAAACGCATGAGGTTATCAGTGCTAGTATTTACTGTTCATTAAAAGTATAGATCAAAGTATCCACAGATAATAAATAAATAGAACTGTTACTTTGTTAGTAAGTACACTGCAGTCTCCGTAAATCATCAATTCGGGTAATCTAATCACCGTCGATTGTTTTTTTAATATATTTTTTACAAAAAGTTTTTTCAATTCAATTCTTTTATTTCGTGGCTTCTAGCAGTGCCAGTTGGGCACAATTTACTTCGCCAGTGTCACGTAGAATGGAGAAGACAAAAAGTTTTTTACTATAATTATAATACCATTCTACGTGACATTGGCTAACTAATCTGTGCTCATCTTGCACGTTTCGAAGACATTAACAAGAAAATTAAATTGAATTAATTATTTATAATACATAATGATTATAATTGGATAAATTTCTATTAAAACTAGCATTTTTGGCAATAATTTATTACACATTATACAAAATCATTATATATTTTAGATAAATAAACTTGATGTTCAATTTATGTATTTTAGCTAACTAGCTGCTATTAACAGACGCGAATCAAGTAGAATCAATATATCGTAATTGTTACAAGGTCTTATTATGAACTACATGCATGTTAAGTTATGTGATTAGGTGTTTCTTATTTTTGTAGAGAGTATCTGAGTTTTTAATACTTTAATTTGTAGTGTTGTTATTGTATCATAATATATATTATTTATAATAAAATCTAAATATTCAATATAATGGTACAAAATCTATCTATTTACCCTAAGAGTACCTAACCCACTAACTCGTAGAACATTACTAACCTCTAATGGTTACGAATCGTATAGCAGCGTGTCCACAACTAACTTTACAGGGACAATGGCAGCGAAGCATCCACTCGTCCGGCGGAAGAGTGTGGATGTGGGGAGGCTGTTCCAGACCCCATCAATAATAATGGAAAAGCCATGGCCAACCATTGCTCGTGAGTAGTGGACACGTATATAGCCTTTGCACCACAAATATGTATGAAAATAAATCGGACGATTTTCTATGGAAGTTGACACTATTTTTTTTTCAAAAAAAACAGCGCACGATGAAACTTGTGTTAGATATGTCTCCAAATATCCAGGAAACGTGATACTTTTTTTAAGTTCCTTATTTATATAAAGCTAAGAAAAAAAAGTTAAAATGGCGGCAGATATCACAAAGGTTCTGTCCCGTTTATCATTCTATAAATAAAAATAATAATTATTAAATATATAAACGTTTTTTGTAATATAAAAGTAATAATGGATTTTTTTAAAATTAGTATTAACTATATCCACACATATACATTTTGTAAGTAGTAAAAGTAATTTTTCTAACACTGAAGATAAAGCTCTGTTTACATCCACTTTAGTTAATTAAACTAAATAAGTAGGTACTGTACGAAGGAAATGAAGCGTAATATACATCTTTACAGATCATATTACGTAGATATTCGTAATATAAAACGATTGCACGTACTCATAACACACAAGTTAGTAAAATTTTAGTTTGATGCACCCAGCAAGAAAATTTTAATTAAATATTTTGGGTTCTCCATGTGTTATGATTCTAATTTTAGCTATGAATAAAAGATAATGTAATGTTCGATGTTTATAAAAATAGAAGGCTGTATGTACTTCCGAATAGCTCATATCTTCGATTAAACTGGGTTTTGGTATACATATGGAATTCGACGCGCTGATAACGAACGTGTTATGCTACCGAACGAACGTGTTATAATACCCACAATTTTTTATATTCAAGGCCAAATCTAAAAAAAAAATCATTTTTTTATTATGTTTTTCGCGTTGATATTTATATATAATATTTTAAATAATATTTGTATAATAATATTTTTTTATAATAATTTCGCGGTAATATTTATTTTAGAGAAAAATGTTTCACACAAAAGTTGTAGGCCATAAAAATATTAATATTTTTTGTTCAATACGTTTTTCGTATACGTTAGAGCCTGTAGTTTGATCTTTCACTACATAAAAAAATCTATACAAAAAAGAATTTTTAGATTATCCTGAATTTTCTAATTTTCCGAGCAACTGTTCAATTTTTTTCCTCTTAAAAACCTTAATTTATATATTACGATCATTAAAATAAGAAATACCCAAATTGGTCCAGCTTTTAGCAAGTGATGCGATTACCAACGTACAGCATTACACTTTTATTTATATATATAGAAGTTACTCAAAACAAAATCTCTTACTAGCAGGTGCTGAAATATATATACATATATATTTTATATAATTATATTTTTTATAATAAAATTCATGAAGTCAACAATGCATAAAATAAATATATAGATTAGTCTGCTGTTGCAAGATTAGATAAATGTCTACATAATTATTTGTTATATATTTTATAGCAAATAATCGCAATTGTTAAGCTTTAATGAAATTATAAAATATTTACTACGTTACGAGCATTAGTATTCGTGAAAGAATAGGTAAATGCCTTTTTCTCATATTTCCTATACGCATTGTCTTCATACAAATGTCTGTATTGTTTATTTGGTATTGCATTCTGCTGATGACATGCCCGCTTTGTTTATATTTTCTCAGGGTTTAGGTGTGGTGACAGAAAGTATTTTTTTACCAAAATATAATTATTCGGTTGTATGAGGTTTATTACACTATGCATGTTTAAATTTTTCAAACTAAATACTTAATTATATATAATCTATATACTATAAATATGTATGTTTATGTACATATTATATTTTTATTATAACAAACGCATGTAATTTGTAACGGAAAATTGTTTTTATAGGATAGTTATGGGTGGTATATTAAATAACCCATCGTTGTCTTTCAACGATGGTGTTCGATCTGTCGATTTCGTACTTGTATGGGAGTCTGGGAAAGATGACGCGACGACGCCAGAGGCGTATGCACATAGACAAATATTCGAGCAAAATCTGGAGAATGAGGGCTTGCAGCTCGAAAGAGAAGCCCCGGAGGATATGTATGGATTGAACTTTATCAAGGTTGGTTTTACATTACTTTGAAGACTTGTAGAGTTTACTTATATTATTAATAGGTAGGTACTAGTAGAATAATTGTCTTTCTGTTTGTCTGTCTAATTCATATTAAATTAATAATAAAATGAGCTGGATTGATTTTGATATTTGGTAAAGGAAGGAGCCAGTGCAAAGCCCAATTATCTGCGGCAATAGGGTTCCGCTGTCAGTGAGTTAAACTTTCACCGTTTCCTACCCAATGACGACCGGCTGGGGCCTCATCATGGGTTTTCCCAGCGATATCAAAAAAGAAGTAGGAAAAGTAGGAAGTGATACTGAACGATTGTTTTTAATAGAATATAACCTTTTAGAGTAAAATGGGATAAAGAAGAAATCAGATCGTTTTTTTATTGTTTTATTTTGTAACGTATGTATTGAAAAAGAAGGTCGAATAAAAAACAGTCTCAAACAAAATAAATTCAATTTTGTTAATTTTCAGATTCATGCGCCACTAAATGTTTTAAAAGATTACAGCGAGGTCCTTAAACTTAGGATGCCAATGAAGGTGAGTGAAAATTCTAAAAAATCTATATGTAACTCTTTAAGATGTGATAATTTTGGGATACTTTTCACATTAGATTTCGTGATATAATCTGTGTTTTAGAGAAATGTATAGAAGTATACGTAATTGTGAAGCTAATATAGTTATAGCTTTAGATTTTAAATGGTCCAGCTTTTTAAAATTAATATATGTATGTATATGTTATATATTATTACGTGTTTTTTTTTATTTATCTGCGATTAAACTATTTATAATCCTTGCCCTATATATTTATTTATAATATTTTATATTGCACAAAATCCTTTATAATTACCCTATTCATAAAATAAATATATTTAAAAAAAAGTATATTAATAAAAAATAAATATTTATTGGCTACATATTCCAAATTTACTTTAATTATCTAAAATATATCAATCAATAATTTAAAAAAAAACACACACTACCACGGCTTCTGTTTTGCACCTTGTGTGTGTGAAAATGTTAGTGAAGTCACAAAGCACAGGATGTTTAATAGTATGTATTCGTAGGAATGCAGTAAGATACGAAAAGGTGGGCGGACGAACGCCATACTGAATGCTGCGATGTATATGTCTAAGGTATGCGGCTGTCGTGACTACGGACGTACTGCTTTGCTAACAATGCAGCTTTTGGTGTTTTTTGGGGTGTTTTTGGGGATATACAGATATAAAAAAATCAGGGCTGCCACATCTTTTGTACAATTATATCTAATAATAGCTATTTAATCATTATTTTGTTTTATACATATTTACGTATATGTATTTTTATACGAACTGATAAATCACTATGTCAACAAATCAATTTTTTAAAATATTTTTTTAAAGATTAATTATAATCCTAAAAGATAAGGTGTTACACTTTGACAAGTTGTGATATTATATAATATATAAAATGTTTTTTTTTTAATAAATAACTCTTTGAACTGCTTTTTCATATAAAAAAAACTTGGATTTGCTTGTTTGGTAGATAAAAGATCAATAAAAAATATTAAAAAATACGTTTTAAATAGTCTGTAGACTTTCAAAAGATGTAAATAGATATAATTCTATTTAATGTGTGGCAATTGTCTTGTGTTCAACTTGATCTGTATGTCTTCAAATTTTTTGTCATTTGCAGGGTTATTTTTTTATGCTATAACAGTCGCTATATTCACTCTAATGGAATTTTCATGTTGAAGTCATTGGTTGTCGGTACTTATTGTTTCAGATGGTTTAGTTAACAAATTAAAAAATATCTAACAAAATAACTTAATATTATATATATATATATATATATATATATATATATATTTTACTCCATTAATATTTTTGCTCTTCTCTGATTTATACTGTAATTGTATTAAGGATTTAGTGCATGCTAAATAAAACAAACGAGTAGATGTCAGCGATTGTCGTTCTTCTGGCGGCTTAGTCGGGTAATTACTATACACTTCATACATACATGCATACATACATACATACATACATACATACATACATACATACATACATACATACATACATACATACATATATTATATCAAATTGGGAAAGTCCAGCTTAAAATAATATCTATGCATGAACAACGTAGATATTATGTAAGTAAAGTAATTTCTATGAATGCAATTTTTACCTTTTTATTTGCTTGAAATCGTAGTGGGTCGAACTGTTAGTAAAGTGTAGCCGCAGGTTGTCTTTGATCCATGTATTATTATGGGCAGTATTTTTTTTTATTATTTTCCGACTTCAAAAAGACTTGGTTCGAATTTAAACAGTATATGAACGTGATATCTATATCCATGAAAAAAAAATTATAAATAACCTTTTTTTTACAGAATGTCATAATTTAAAGAAAAAAATAACTGTTATGGGGGGCATAACAGTTTTATAAGTTGTTTTGAAGTCGGATTTTGTGTAAAATAATAATAATGACTTGTTGGCTTAAACTTAGTTACTTAACTGTAGATTAAAAAATTTAACATAGAAATTTGAAGTGGAAGTACGTAACGTAGCGTTCGAAGCTGCCATATCATTGCTGCTATAGCATATTTCATTAAAAAAAATGAATGCAAATAAAAAAAATACCTATAAATATATTTATTAACCCCCTTACAGTCTTCGTTTCCTACACTTTTTATTTGATTTTTCTATATATCTATAAAATATTTTTTGCATGCAAATGTTTCGTGTATGATCTAATTTTCCCAAAATTCTAATGTGACTCAATATATTATATTTTCTCTTCTCCAGAGGCTAATTTATTACGTCAATTTTTTCGTCGTTTCTTTTCAAAATCATCACAAAGTAGAACTTATCCTCATATATTTACTAACAACAAACGATTTAAAAAATTACCTTTGAACATTATAAATTTTGTTTTTTTTTTTCATTTTATTATTATGATTTTCCAGTTTTCAGCTTTAAAAGATGTGCACGAAAAAACGAATAGTTTTTTGGATAAATTAGAAGAGTTTTGGAATCAAATTATGTCTAAAATCAGAGTTGATCCCGCCATGTTCCCGGAGAGGAAGCATCGGTTGACGGCGATTTATTCGAAGGACAAAGAATATTTGTATGTAATTTTTGTTTTAGTTTTTTCACATTTATAACAACTTGATCTCATATCGTGTGCACGATGCCAAAAAGAAACGCATTTCTATATCCTACTAATATTGGTACTTTTACTTTACTAATTTGGTTACGAATATTATAAATAAACGCGAAAGTTTGTAAGAATATATGTTTGTTACTCTTTTACGCAAAAACTACTGAATGGGTTTTGATGAAACTTTACAATAAAATAGCTCATACATCACGATAACACATAGACTACTTTTTATCCCGGAAAAATGTACGATTCCTATGGGATAGATTTGTTTTTCTTTTTCTAGAGGCGAACCTAAGCGAAGCGAGGGTGAGCCGCTAGTACTTCATAAATAAAGTTAAACAATTTAAAACTTCGGCTTTATGTTTAGTTCTATGACATTATCTATATTATTCCTTACTCTGAGCTTTATATTTTATTTATAGATTTGACACGTCAGCAGAGTGTTTTTGGACACCCTCGATTCGTTCGCGTATAGTTCAATTTATATTAGACCGTAAGAAGTTTTCGATGTCACCCAGTGACGACTTCGCCTTCGGAATAACTCGCTTGATCTCCAACAATACTTATAGTGCGGCCTATCCTTTACACGACGTAAGTATGACAAGGGTTTCTTTTTTAATTTAGATTTAATACTTACTTAGATTTACGCGAATATTTGACATTTTAAATAAAACTATCTTTTTGGATTTTGTCGCGGATTTATTTGCATTTTTGTTTCCCGACGTTTTCGAATTTTCCCGCATGGATGCTGTAAAGCATTCAAACGTCGGGAAACAAAAATGCACTCTCTCTCCCGTGACCATGGATGCTGTAAAGCATTCGAAACGTCGGGAAACAAAACTGCAAATAAATCCGCGACAAAATCCGAAAAGATAGTTTTATTTAAAATAATTTAGATTTGTTTAAATTGACGATGGTAAAGCAAAATGAAGGCCATTGTGGGTTTTATTTTGCTCAAAATGAATATTTGGGTATATACATAAGTTCTTACCTATAAATAAATGTAAATGAGATTGTTGGCGTTGTACCATAATTTTATATTTTTACGTCGAACTGCTACACTATATTTTTATTAAAGAATTAAGAATTTTTTTTTTAAATGTTTGCATTACAATGAATAACAGGACAGATTTACATCATTACGTATTAAATTCAAAAAAATTGACTATACTTACTATATTTTCTAAAGAAAATAAAACCGGTATCCGTAACGGAGTAAGATTTAATCTCTTCTGGCTAACTCTACAGAGTTTGTAAATTATCAAATAAAAAAAAAAAATATGTATTATATTTTTGGTTTATTTACAGGATTTTTTTTCATATATTTTTTTTTATTTTATGTACAGGGTGATCTCAAAACGCCGGGCTCGATGCGCCATCTGCTTTACACAGAATGGGCGAGCGTGTCCAAGTGTCTCAAATATCAACCCCTAGACTATGTAAAAGACTATTTTGGCGTTAAAATTGGTATGTATTGAAGAAGAAAAAAATTATCATAAAAATGATTTTAAATGTTAATTTCCTTTAAAAGTGATTTTATTATTTTATATATTAATCACGTAATTAAAATAAAATTATAGTAAAAAAATAATATTTTGACTGACTAATTATAGAACTCCAAAACAAGTCCAAAATGAGCCTAGGGTAGACGTTATCAATAGTAGATAGGTTAGTTATATCCGCCTTTAACCATACTGGTCTCTGTACTGTTTGTATTATATTAATGTGCAATAAAGGGCATTTATTATGCTTAAGATCGATAAAGGTTTATTACACAACTAGCGACTCACCCTCGTTCCGTTCGGGTTCGTTCCTACTTACGTTTTTACGGTTAGTATAGATTTCTCAGAAATGAGATATTTTCCCGCTGTAAAAAGTATCTTATATGTTGATCCGGATAACCAACACGATATCATCATACCAAATTTCATTAAAATCTGTTCAGTGGTTTTTCCGTGATGCGATCAGGGACAGACAGACAGACAAAAATCTTAAATTATTATATATTCGGCCTCTGTATCGATTATAATGACTAAATCAATAAGATTTTCCAAAAAATATTTAATGTACAGATTCGGCTTGGTTACAATTTTATTATACGTATAGATTACAAGTAATGGTAATAGATGTGTATTAAAAAAACACTAATAAATTGTACTTGCTACCTGTTATTATGACAGTCAAATATTAGTTGAGCATCACTATATGACCCCATTGCCTCCCCATCTCCCCTTTAACGGAAGTTCATTTAAATGACAGCAAATTATATATGTATCGAACTCGTGACTGGAGAGTTATATAGACGGAGCTCGCTGAAATTGTCGACAATAGTAATGTGATTTTGCTGTTTACGCTACTATTCTCGACTATTCTCGATTTTACGACACAGATCATTTCACTTTCAATAAAGAACTAGCGACTCACCCTCGCTTCACTCTGGTTCGTCCCTAGTTTGCTTCCCCATACAAATTTCACCCCTATTTTCACCCTCGTAAGGGATAATTTCCGGGATAAAACCTATCCTATATCCTTCCCAGGGTCTCAAACTATTTTCTTACCAAATTTCATCTAAATCGATTCAGTAGTTTCGTAGTTTTTTCAATACAAACAAACAAGAAAAAGCAAATTTTTCCTCTTTATAATATTAGAATAGATAAAGTTGTTAATTTACAATAAATAAATAAATATGTTGGGACATTAACACACACAGTACCATCTAGTTCTATGATAAGCTACGAGGCTTGTGTTATGGATACCAGATAGTTGATACACTACACATATATAACTTTAAATACATACATATTATGAATATAAACATCCATGACTGGAGTACAAACATTCGTGCTCATCACACATATGAATCCCAGCGGGACTTGAACCCCGCTACAAACTGAGCCAAACGTGTCGTCAATTTTTGAAAAGAAATGTGAGTAAAAATAGATAGTAAAAATAATACCACATTCTTTTGTGTTTATCAAAATCCTTTCAAGCGTTAGCTCCCTACTACTACTTCTTGAAAGACAATGAGAGTTAGAAGCATTTATAGTCTTATAGGGAATATGCGTGATTTTTTAATTTTTTATACAATAGCTAAAATCGCTATATAATAGTAAAAATATTATCAAGCTTTAAAAAACAAATTTATTATAAAAAAATCGCTTTGTTATGATAATAGTTTGACGTCATATTCGGTCTGACCAATGGCGTGCGTTTCAACTACATTGAATATCCCATCTATATTTGCACTTTTAAATAATTATTTCTTAATCAAAAAGAAATTATATTAAAAAATTTAAACGATAAAGATTATATAAAAAAAAATATTACCGGCATTCCATATTGTTGTTTATTTTTATATGTTCAGGTTTGTATTTCGCGTGGCTCGGCTTCTACACTCACATGTTGATTCCCGCGTCTGTGGTTGGACTCATTTGTGTCATATACTCAGCTGCTACGGTGTTCTCGAATAAGCCAAGGTAAGGAAGAATTTTGTATGACCAATCGTTTCTCGCTTAGATTATAGAGTAGTGCGTGTTTGTAGCGAAAACATTTACGAGATGGCGCTATATGACATTGTCAGTATGAGAGCAAATAGAAAAAAAATAATTTGTTATAAAAAATTTTTTTTTTGTGAAAAATTGTCTTTTTTCAGGAAAGACACGTACGCGTATAGATAAAATTAAAGAGCAAAACCTTATATTATTACGAAATTTGATCATATAGAGCCGCTTTCAATATAAACTAAATAAATGTATATATGTATAAACATTAAACATACAAGAATTGCGCACTTAATATTATATATAACATTTTTTTTTTAATTTCAAACGTGTTATTTTGTATCAACAGTGAAGACATATGCAACTACAACGCGTCCATAAAGATGTGTCCACAATGC
This sequence comes from Brenthis daphne, assembly GCA_947093115.1. NCBI lineage: Eukaryota > Metazoa > Arthropoda > Insecta > Lepidoptera > Nymphalidae > Brenthis > Brenthis daphne. The sequence goes on along the minus strand of OX352472.1, from coordinate 20,679,697 downwards.
GATTATTACTGCGACTTCTGGGACCTGCGCGCGACCTGCCTGCAGTCGCGGATAACATACCTCTTCGACAACCCCACCACGGTGTTCTTCGCTATATTTATGAGCTTTTGGGGTGAGTTTATTTTATACGTTTTGCTAGCGATTAGCCCTGGCTTCGCTCGAGTACGTCCCTAGGTACGTTTTAATTTTTTTGAGCGGAATCCTAAATTTCATTCTTTTTCATTCAGAAATTCTTTTTCTAAAATAAAAGTAGCCTAAGTTACTTCTTCATTACATTTTTACATGTTACATCAGATATCTGCCAGTGAAAGTCCCGTTAAAATCAGTCCAGTCGTTTCAGAGATTAGCCCGAACAAACATACAGACAGAGATTTTTTTTAAATTGTGTTTTTCATATAATTTATACTGTATATATGTACTTTCATATGCATTTAGTAAAAAGTTGTTATTTTGACATTACAAACAGACACTAATTATATTTATTTATATAGATTATAATTATATTTTTTTAAACTGTTGTTTACGGTGAAGGGAAATATTTTGAGGAAACCTGCATGTCTGAGAGAACCTAATTCTTTTCCAAAGACATGTGAAGTCCGCCAACCTGCACTAGGCCAGCGTGGTAGTTGGTTCTACTTGTCTTGAAAGGAGACCGTGCCCATATTTTATGCCTTTTTTTCTTCTTAGTATATTTTTATCTCTGTTTCTTTAGAGTTTGGTTTGTAATAACTGGTTTTGGTGAAAATATCTGAATTTGGTAGTATTTTGGAGATATATTACAATGTTATATTTTTTCAAATTATAACACTACTAAATTACAAAAAAAAAAAACGAATCCATTGGTTATCAGCTTAAACGGATTTCTTTTCCATATGCTTTCTTGGGTGATTTTTTTTCTTATTTATTTATTTACTTTAGTAACAGTAAACGTATTACAGTAAATTAATTTAGTATTTATTTTTTCATAAAAAGGGTCGTGTTTTCTGGAACTCTGGAAGAGATATTCGGCGGAGATGACGCATCGTTGGGATCTAACGGGTTTCGACGTGTACGAGGAGCACCCTCGGCCGCAGTACTTAGCGAGACTTGCGCATGTTAAAAGGACACAGGTTAGTAATCGTGTAAATATTTATAAATTAGTGACTTTAGCGTCTCTAGATTGGTATATGTAATAAGAAATATGCGTGATTTTTTTTAAATTTTTATACAATAGCTAATATCGTTATATTATTGTAAAAAAATATCCAGCAGTAAAAAACTAAAACTTAGTATAAAAAAAAATTAAAAATATACCGATACGGATACTTTAAGCGCCCGCCATTTCACGCGCTTGGCGTGACGTCACAGTATCATACATGCAAAACTAACGACTTTAGTTTGTAGCGACAAAATCGCTAATCGCTCTGTTATGACTTACGATATACTCTGGCGTCATATTCGGTCTGAAAAATGGCGTGCGTTTCAACTACATAATTTGAATTTCCCACCTATATTTGCACCTTTTAATTTTTTTTTGTATCAAAAACAAAATTACATTAAAAATTATTAATATAGGCTTAATCGAAAAGCAGTAAAGATTATAAAAAAAATATTTCACCTTTATTTAAAATAAACACATATTCGCTATTATATTACCTGGGCTACTAAGTTTGGCTCGGCCCTTACGAGATGGCGCTATATGACATTGTCACGATGAGAGCAGATAGAAGAAATGAGATGAAAGATGTGAAAAATGCGTTTTTTAGAAAAGACACCGCATATAGATAAATTTAGAAAGCAAAATCTATCTAAATACAAAATTTGATTCAAATTAATGCCGTTTTCGATATACACGAAATAAATTTATACATACATATACAAGAATTGTTCATTTGATATTATAACAATTATGGAAGCTCCCAAAAAGGACTTTTTTGTGATTTGTTTTACAAATGTCATCATACCGGTTACTTTATTTTTCGCAAAATAAGAAGTTTCCGAGATCGTACGAAAAATTGTTTTTGTTCGACTCAGAGCGTCTGGAAACTAATATGGAGTGAAGAACAATTTAATGCATAACCAAACCAACACCAACTAACAAATTAGAAAAATACTGTACGGCCAAACATACAAAAAAAATCATTAAAATCGGTCGAGCCGTTTCAGAGGAGTCGACCATAAACAACGTGACAGGAGATTTTTATATATTAGATGACATTTCAAATATGTGTACTGTTTATACTTGTTTCTTTTTACAACAATGTTGTTTATATAACAGTAAGAATTTATTGTAAATAACAGCCGGCAAAAGGTATAATTATATTTCATTATTTTGACTTTTGATCCGTTTGATGAGAGCACCATTGTTTACATACAGTTTCCTTAAAAAAGATTATGATTAAATGTAAAATAATTATAGCTTTTTTTTATACATAATAGAAAATAATTAGTAACTAGTACTCGTAGTTCTGCGAACAGTAGACCTCGCGAGAACAAACTTTTAATATACCATTAAAGTTATGTGAGCAATTTACTGACTTTTGAGGATCTATTTTGCTCATCGAGCTGAAGATCCTTATCTGATCTTCACCAAATTTTTATGAGCCCAACTTTAAGTTAGTACCTTTCAAATTAAAAAAAAATCACCGAAATCGGATCTCATAAGGTAGAGATATCCAGTAGCCCTCTTTTTGCACCTTTTTGGAGGAAGTATCCCTCCAATCAAAAATCCGCGACGACAAAAAAAAAGATAAAGTTGTAAAAATCTAAATCTGTATACCAAGCTTCGTCCAGATCGGTTGTAAATTACGACCTGTAGAGGAGTATCAACAAACTGACAGGGGAAAGCAAATTTAGCCAGACTTAGAGAGACGCTTCACTCCCTTCCCTTGCTTGGTCAATAACAATAACACGTACACATTTTTTTTAATTATTTGAATATCTCTATCGTTTCCAGATGAGTTACGAAAATAAATATTAATAAGATTTGTTTTTTCATGCTAAGATGTCATCTGCAATAGTAAATTATTTTCATTAGGTATTATTTTATATAAATATGTCAAGGGTGCAAAAAACTATCCTTAGAAGTGGAATAATTACTTTAAAAGTTCTATCGGTTCTTTAGAGACGGTTTGTATTTTTCGAGTTTAAAGTAATATATACATTTTATCCACAGTTGAACGTGGTGACAGGAGAAAGAGAGCCTATGGTGCCATTCTGGCGGATGCGGTTGCCCGCGACGCTGATGTCGTTCAGTATTGTGGCGCTTCTGATCCTGCTCGCGCTGGCCACGGTGCTGGGCGTCGTGTTATACCGGATGTCGTTGTTGGGCGCCGCCATCTTGCGCCAGCAGGAGAACGTCCTGATAACGTACAGCCCGATTATGTTCACTACGGCCACGGCTGCGTGTATCAATTTGGTTTTCATCTGTATATTTAATTATGTAAGTGCTCTTTTATTTCTGGCATATACTTGGTAAAATTGGTCATTTTCGTCAATGGTGCCACTTTGGTGTATGTGACGTGATGTTAATGTGGCACTACTGATGCTGCTCGTATTAGCCTCAATGATAGGAGCTTACCAGATGTCGTTGCAGGGCGTTGCCATCTTGGACCAACAGGAGAACAGGAGAACGTCCTGATAACATACATCCCTATCATGCTTACAACGGCCACGGAAGCGTATATCAATTTGTTTTTCATCTGCATGTTTAGTTATGTAAGTGCTTTTTTAGGGCTCCGTAGTCAACAGGGAACCCTTATGGTTCCGCTATGTCCGTCCGTTTGTCCGCAGCTTAGCTTAGAGACTCTTAGTACTAAAAAGCTGTAATTTGGCATGGATATACATATCAGTTACGCTGACAAAGGGGTAAAATAAAATTTTGAAAAAAAAATTAACGTACCTCCTCTATACGTAAAGTGGGGATGTTTCTTTTTCTCGTGTACCCTATGGTGTGAGGTGTCGTTAGAAAGGTCTTTTGAAAGTATTGCGGATTCGTGAAAACAATTTTTCAATGAAGGGATCCTTTTGTAAAATATGAAGCTCAAAAGTGTTAATTTATGTTAGAGTCAATTTTCAAATATATAAGGCGCCCGTGAAGAACCTACCACCGACTCGGAAAGCAGTTCTGCTGAGAAGAGCCGGCGAGAAACTCATCAGTTGCTATTTTAAATGTCGAGTTACATTTTATTTATTTTATTAACATAAAATTATAGTTGGCCTACATAAATTATGTCAATATATTTCAATTCCACACATTTCCATCAACAAGAATAATCATTTTATGACAATATAATTATATATTTTCCCTTTCAGATCTACCAATTTCTTGCGGAATGGCTCACGGAGAAGGAACTATTGCGAACACAAACCGAGTTCGACGATTCTCTCACCCTCAAAATCTACCTCCTGCAATTCGTGAACTATTACGCGTCTATATTCTACATAGCGTTCTTTAAAGGCAAGTTCGTGGGTCGCCCCGGGGACTATGTGAGGTTCTTTGGACATAGGCAAGAAGAGGTAAATATTATATCTAACTAGTGACCCACCCTCGCTACGCTCGGGTTCGTCCCTGGTTACGTTTTAACGTTTAGTATAGATTTCTCAGAGATGAGATATTTTTCCGCAGTAAAAAGTATCCTATATGTTGATCCGGATAACCAGCTATCATCATACCAAATTTCATCAAAATCCCTCCAGTGTTTTTTCCGTGATGCGGTCCCAGACAGCTGGATAAACAGACAAAAAGTCTAAAAACTATAGATTCGGTCTCTGTATCGATAATAAAGTCTATTTTAATAAGATTTTCCAAAAAATATTTTATTTACAAATTCGGCATGGTTACACTTTTATTATACATATGTATAGATGCATATGTTTTTGCAACCGAAAAAATTTAAGAAAACTTTAAAAATCTTTTTAAACTTTAGAGGCTATTTATTATTTACTAGTTATGCTCCCGTTTTTCTGTATGTATGTAAATGTTTCTTTGGGCTTCAGAGACTTTATTGTATATTTAACTTTTTTTCCTTGCAAATTGAATATTTAGGTTAAATAAAGAACTGGGAAGGAATGTTTTATTGAAGGAAAAATCTTGATAGCACGCAAATTCTCATGTTACTTTTTAGAAGGAAATTAAAAACTTATTTACATAACTTTATCTTAGAGATATATGAAGGTTTTTTATGTTATGTTTAAACATTTTTAAAATCAATTCCCAAAATTTTATATTTAATTTGAAAAAAAGATTTTGTCAAAATTGGTTAATAAATGATGAAGTTCTGAGGTAACAAACATTAAATACAGCCGAATTGAGAACCTCCTCCTTTTTGAAGAAGTCGATTGAAAAAAAAAGTCAATGTTAATTAAAGTATACGTTTTTTATGTAATTATATGTTTTCAGTGTTCTCCTGGGGGTTGTCTTCTTGAGTTATCCATCCAGTTAGCTATCATCATGGTCGGCAAGCAGTTCATTAATACCATCGTAGAGATGATGATGCCATATTTCCTCAAATGGTGGAACATTTTACGGACTATTGGTAGAAGGAAAACGTGAGTATTTTATTTATGTGGCCTTATTTTTTTTTTGGAATAAATATTGTTAAGTTTGGTAGCATTAGGAAGTTTAAGGGCGAAGCCGCGGGCACTTACGTTATAAAATGTAAGAAAATTAAACAAACAACCAAACAAAATAAATTTTTCAGCTTCATATATTACAATAGAAAATATTGCTATTGACTACAATAACATCATGGCAACCATACGTTTACTTTATTCTTAAGGTTCTATCGATCAAAAAAGTTCTAGATACACGATCCCATGCAGAAGTACTCTTAAAACTGTCACCAATTGTGTTTAGGTAATTATTCTAGTTGAAATAAGTATACAACAATGTAAATTGAACCTTAAATGCAATGCTTAAAGTTGTTTTCTCAAAAAAATTAAAAAATTTGAGCGCGCTCAAATGTTCAAATGCGCGTTAATTCGGTGAGGACATTTTTTTATGCTGATTGTGTATCTAGTACTTTTTTGATCCATGTAAGGTTCTTAATAAAGAGTAGTCTTTAAAAGCTTGCTCTTCATCGATCTTTAACAGGCTCTCAATCTGTAGAGCTTTTTTGTTAATATATATTCTACATTTCTACTGTATTTCTAAAGTATGAATTAAAAATGTAGTTTGATGATGTTTTTGCATTTCGTACTATTCTTCAGATGAAAGAAAAAAATAATTAAATAAATCTTGTGTTATTTTTTTATAGAAAAATGGGGTAAACGAGCAAACGATTTTAATAATTTAGGTTAGATTTTTTTTTATTATTAAAGTATATGCCCTCATTTTCCAGAATAAAAAGCCCAATGCAGTGGGTGAAGGACTTTAAGTTGGTCGACTTTGGCAATATGGGATTGTTTCCTGAATATTTAGAAATGGGTAAGTACAGACTCAAAACAATAATAAATATGTCTTACTAAATACTTTCTTATATATACCCGTATATTTATTAGAAATTTAAAATAAAACTTTTTTTTCCATTTTTTTTGCGGTTTTATTTAGATTTTTAGTTGACGACGTTTCGAATGGTTTATAGCAATCATTTTAGACATCTCAATGGTTAATATATAAAAACCTTAGTCTAAAACATAAGGAATTAAAAATCTAAATAAATACGCGAAAAAAATAATTTTATTTAAAATGACTAATGAAAATTAGTATAGGATAATGGTAAATAAGCTAACTAAAGCTAAATAGGTACTTTTGTATTGTATAGCGTGAAAACGATGACAGCTTTAGTATTTATTCTTAATAAAAAAATAATTTGTAAGCGAAAAAACCTAAATATACATTAAGGTATCTGAAAATCAAAAGAAACATTTTCGTACGCCAGTCAAGTGGGCGAGTGAGGGCTAGGTATAAATGCTATTTTTGTTTCCAAATAAACATGATTTATCAATAATTAATGCCTTTTCAGTCCTCCAATACGGCTTCGTAACGATCTTCGTAGCGGCTTTCCCCCTCGCACCGCTGTTCGCGCTAATCAACAACGTGCTGGAAATGCGCCTCGATGCTAAGAAGTTCCTCACCTGCTACCGCCGCCCGGTGCCGCAGAGAGTCAACGATATAGGCGTGTGGTATCGCATATTGGACTCTATTGGGAAACTCAGTATTATAACTAATGTAAGTATCTTTTAAAGGCAGAGGTAGCCCAGTGGTAACGCGCTCGCTTGGGAAACCGAGTGAAGCGAGTTCAAATCCCAGGTCTCGCACCTCTGATATTTTCATGTGCGAATCATTCTCAACGTGATTGCCACTTGTATTAACGGTGAAGGAAAACATCGTGAGGAAACCTGCATGTCTGAGAGAACCTAGCAAGTTCCCGAAAGACATGCTTAGTCCGCCCGCACTTGGCAAGCGCGGTGGACTATGGCTTGATCCCCTCGCATTGAAGGGAGGCCCATGCCCAGCTGTGACGTTAAAAAGGGCTGAAATACAATATAACTGACAAAATATTAACCAATTTTCTACATTTTCCAGGGTTTCATCATAGCTTTTACATCGGAGTTCATACCTCGTCTAGTGTACCGCTTCACGAACGGCTCATTAGATCAGTATGTGAATCATACACTGACAGACTTCAACATCACAGTGTTAGAACACTTGCCTAAATCGTCCTACAATGAGACTATGTGCAGGTGAATATAGATCTTTTGTTTTATTAAATAAAGCTTAGAATTGTCTGAATGTACTAACATATAAGTTATATTAAAATTATTTGATTCTTAAATAGCATAAAATAGAAAACTAAATGAAAAGGACTTTATCGACATGGGATATAATATTTAGATATGTCATTTCCATACTTTAACATTTTTCTATTAATTGCTATAGCAATAACGATAGAGTGTCGTCTTACCTGGATGACGACACGTTTGGCTCAGTTTGTAGTGACCCTACTTACTGTGCCAGCAGTCGCGGGTTCGAGTCCCGCTGGGGGCATTCATTTGTGTGATGACGAATGTTTGTGCTCCAGTCATGGGTGTTTATATTTATAATATGTATATATTTAAAGTTATATATGTATAGTGTATCAACTATCTGGTATCCATAACACAGGTCTCGCAGCTTACCATGGAACTAGATGGTGCTGTGTGTTAATGTCCCAATATATTTATATTTATTTACCTAATTAGTGTATGTTAGCGATATTAAAAATGATGCCAATTCGATTCTCTTGGAAAGATACATAGCTACAATTTTAATGATCTATTTAAAGTGTAAACGTGTCGTCAAATTATTTGTTAATAATAGTAGGGCTGAATACAATAGTAATAATAAATAATATAGACATATAGTTTTACCTTGCGGTTCATGTCTACCGTCAAGCCAGTATAGTATACAAATGAAATGATTTTTTAAAATTATTATTAACTAGCGACTCACCCTCGCTTCGCTCGGGTCCCTAGATTGCTTCCCAATACAAATTTTCATCCTCATTTTCACCTCCTTAAGGGATGATTTCCGGGATAAAAAGTATCCTATGTCCTTCCCAGGGTCCCAAACTATCTTCTTACTAAATTTCATCTAAATCGGTTCAGTAGATTCAGAGATTACCACCTACAACGTCACAAACTCACAATTTCACAAACTCACAAACTTTACCTCTTTATAATATTAGTATAGGTTATGAATTGACTTGCTTTCAGATATTAATTTCAATCTAATACATTAAAAATATAGCAGTTATTTAAAAAAAATGGTTTTTAATCATTTTTTGACATTTTATTTTATCTGACAGTTATCCTGGTTACTGGTATTACAAGGAAGGAGATGACTACGAGCATTCTAATTGGTACTGGCATGTGATGGGGGCAAGATTGGCCTTTGTTGTTGTGTTTGAAGTAAGTTGTTTATTTATTATTTAGTTTTTAATTTAATATTTAAGGTAGATTACGATTAAGTGAGATAGAATTTTAAAAAGACGGTACGAGTTATTGTTTGGCTGAATGTATGATTTAAGCTGTTATATTTATATTTTGAAGAAAGTTATAATAAAATGTGTATTATTTTTAATTATTCAGAAAATCCATATATTTTTTATACTAATTACCTTTAAACAAAAAACAAATTTTATAAAAATCACTTTACAATTCATCTCCTTCAGATTCGTATAGCAAACACAATGAAAATAATAAAGACAAATCCGTAATTGTCATCGGAGAACGCAGTGTTTTTTTCTAATTAATTACAATTTCAAACAAACTAGTGATTCACCCATTCCCTAAACAAACTGTCATCCCCATTTTCACCTCCTTAAGGGATGATTTCCGGGATAAAAACTATCCTATGGCCTTTCCAGGGTCTCAATCTAAATCGGTCCAGTACTTTTTGAGTTTATTCATTACAAACATACAACAATACAAATCTTTCCTATTATATATAGACAATACTAGTGTAGATTGACATCTCACTAATATTAAACGAGCCGGTGGTAGCTTCCTCACGGTCTGATTACACTGACGCTTTCATTAAATTTACGATTCAAAAGCACTTGTTTAATTGAATAAACTTTATTTTATACGTGATACATTCCAGAACGTGGTGGCGCTAGTGATGATAATAGTGCGATGGGCGATCCCGGACATGTCCGGGGAGCTCCGGGATCGCATCCGGCGCGAGGCGTACGTCATCAACAGCTTCATAATGGAGGAGACGCGCGCGCGGTCGCTCACGCGCACGCCGCTGCCCGCGCGCGCCGACAACCACCAAGGTCCTGTCGCGCGGCTATCCACGCCCGTCTAACGGTCACGGTAGGCAGTGCATATGCTTTCTGATATCGAGTCTCTGTTCATTAGTGATCGGCGCTGGATTTACTCTAGGGGCACTCCGGGCTATTGCCCGGGGCGGCAGAATTCGGTGGGTGGGAAAAAAATTTTCTTCGCGTTATCGAAAATACTTTTTTTATTTTACAAAAAATGACATATAAAAAAAGATTAAATATTAGGTTCATTTTCGGAATAATTGATGTCATTTATAAATATTTTTTTTTGCATTTTTCAGAAAAATAATATTAAAAAAAAATTAACTTTTAACATTTTATTCAAAATTTCGATACTATTATCGCATTTTTTATTATGCCTAGGGGCGGCGCTAAGGTTAAATCCGGGACTGTTAGTGATGTGACGTTTTGTTTTTCTTTGATTTTGGTAAAGGTCGCGTTTATTGTGCCTATATGGTGAAATGGAAATGTTTAAATATTTAAATTTAAATGTTGGTAAAATCATATATCTTTTTGCATTTTTATTTCTTAGTTGTTAATGAAAAAGTAGTTTATTTTTTAATTGATTTTATATGATCTAGTCCCATATGTTTTTTTTGGTATATTTTACACCAATGAACAAAGACTCGAGACTGTGTTGCGTGTGTTCTGATACACTGACAGAATGTTTAGTTTTGTTTTTACCCTTAGATTTCGTGTGTTTTTTCGGTGTGATAACTAATGAAATTTCAAACAAAATATATTAATGTAGAATTCATTCATTTATCACATTTTAATCATTTTGAGGCACTTAAATCAAATAAATATTTCACTTGAGGTAACAGAAAATAAAAATTATATTTAGTACCTTAAGTAAAAGATTGTAATATTTAAATTAGAAAATCGGTGTTTTCAAAACTTTTAAAAAAATATTTTATTGTATAATAAGTATAGGGGACTCATTTATGTAAATAGTAAGTAGATTTAGAGTACAAGCGTTTAACAAAAACGGTCAGCTCGCAGGACCGTTAAAAATTATACTCTAAACAAATTTAAAGATGCTTATATAATGGCTTTCGCGCTAAATATTTTGGGAATTAATTATATATATTACTATCTAGGAAACAGCTTTTTTGGATTTTCAGGTAAATATGGAGCTTATATAAATGCAACTGCTTACCACAGCAATTATGTACTATAAACTTTTAGATTAGATTGAATATTAGTGATTTATTTCCCAGGAACTTAATACTTGGCGAATTACAAAAATATGCTCCTTTACTTGGGGATAGACTCTGTTCTTACAATTCCTACTGGGTTCAAATCAAATGGGAAATCTAACATGTACTAAATACACTATCAAGGACAAAAAATGTCCTCAACGAATGAGCACTCATTAGAATATTTGAGCGCGTTTTTATTTATTTTTTTGTGAAAACAACTTTATGCGTTGCATTTAACGATCAATTTACATTGTTGTATATTTATTTTAACTAAAATAATTACCTAAACACAATTGGTGACCGTTTTAAGAGAACTTATGCATGGGATTGTGTATCTAGTACTTTTGTGATCGATGCTTTTATATAATGTCGTTCGAAGATGCGGAATGCGGGTATATGTGCGACTTACATATGAATAACGAGCGACTTAACCTCATTTCGCTCGGGTGCGTTCCTAGGTACGTTTTAAATATGTAGATAAAATTAGTTATTGTGAGCGTACCTTAGGAGATACACATATGCTGTCGCGGACTTTTCTGTAGGCCTTTTTAAGACTTACAATTTTCTAGTATATTATTTTAATGCATCTCTAAAGGTTTAGCTAGCGTTAGCTATCTAATTTTACAAACAGTTATTTGGAGAAAACACCGTCTATGTTCAGTTATTTCGTACAAACATATTAAAATCCGTTGCGTGATTTAGAAGAAGTAAGCGGAGAAACAGATAGACGCAAATAGTGACTTTGTTATATAATATATATATATATATATATATATATATATATATATATGTGTGTGTGTGTGTATATATATATATATATATATATATATATATATATGTATTATAATTCATCCCTTTTTAACGTATTCGTCATTGCCAATATGGATATTGTTCAAATGCATAAGTCCCAGATGCCACTTACTATATAACAATCTAAGACAAACATTTGTATGAGAAACATAAATATCTGCATGGTTACTTCAGTTATTAGTTCTATATATAATTCCGAGTCTCAAGTTAGGCCAAAGTAATAATTGGGTTGTCGTGGTCGCCAAGAAAATCTTAGTACCAGGAGGGGTTGGAAAGTTGATAGTGTAACACCTCTATGCAAAGATGGATGATATCAGTCCTGCGTCTGCTGTCCTCACCTCGAGTGCTAAGGCCGGTTTAGACCAAAGTACTATACACGGTAGTGTACACCGACTGTCTCTGTGTGATCGCGAGTGTCTGTAATTGTGAAATTGGACACTCGGTATATACACTGAGTGTACCGTGTATAGGTTCTAATGGAAGACAGAGAGAAGGAATAGAGATTGCTGGTGCTTGTGAACACGCTCTTTGATTACAATAACTACATTGTACCTGGAAAGTCTTGGTAAGGTTGGATGTGACCAGAATTTAGTCTTGAATGGTTATTTTAATAGGCCCATCAGCAGAGATTCTTCGTCGAGTTGGAAGTTATCTTTACAGTGTCTTTGTGCAATGACTTTCTGTTGTTATAACGGATATTTTAACGTAACGTTGTTATTATGATAATGGGTTTATTATTATTATAATTTGATAGCAGTAAATAAGAAAATACCAATATTTTGTGACATTTTTATTGCTTTTTGATTGAAATTGAAAGATGAATATAAGTTTTTTAATATGCATTTGCCTTAAAATGCTTATTTTAAAGAAACATGTAGTCAGTGTATTATACATATTCAATGCAGTCTAGAATTGGCGAGAACCTCATCAATTTGACAAAAAATTTAGATTACTGTATATCGATGGATACAAATATTTCATACTCCAGTCACTAAAAAGTTGTTTTTTTTTCATTGTTGATGTTCTTGCCCAATTTTTCTAACTAAGGCGAGCTTAAATCTAATATAGTAAGTACAGTCACGTATCGCAAGACACATCATACAGGTGCGAGATATCTACAAAAAGTTTTGTGAGTGAGTTTGATATTATCAAATAATAATCGCATGCACCCACACTTATTGGTACCATGTTCACGTAACATTAACACTAACGATGTGTAACCTATCTGTCTGTCGTTTTCCTTACTAGGTATAGACATTTGACATAAGCTTTATACAAAATTATGTCAACCGCCTATCTTTATTAAGGAGATAAGATAGATTTGGGATTAAAGTTTATTTGCATGGTTATTAACAGATAATATATTAATAATAACATATTCAATAATAACAGGCAAAGACTAACAGGCATTTATAATATAGCTTTAAGGTTCAATTTTTTTTGAAAATATGTAACCTTTAATTACGGGGATATTTCAAGGTAGATTTACTCAATAAATCATTATGATAGTATTTTTTTACTCAATACATAAACACTAAATATGTATAGCCTGTGTAGTCTTTGGTAAGTCCAGACTTGACTGACAGAAGCGAAACTTATTTGTTTCGAATCAGGCTATTATAGAAACAGTATATAAAAGCTTCTTGGAATCCGTACAGTTTTTTTCGAATATCTTTTATTACATTCAAAATATGCAGCAAAAACAAATCTTCTAATAATGTACCAGTGTTGGAATGTGTTGATTTTTTTTTGTTTTCAATTTTCACAATCTTCCATGCTACTGATTATGATAAAAACTGCTTTGACAACTCTACTGGCATTTCCAAGTAAATAACCGCTATGAATAAAGGTGTTGGGTCACTTTAGCATCCAGTCTAATTATTTTTTTAATTTAATTTTTGTTTATTTTGATTATCACAATATTATTACTAGTATAGTATTATATTATATGTGATATTATTATTAAATAAAAGAATTAGTCCAATATGTAACCTATTTGATATCCCATATTTTTTTAAATAACTTTATTATTTCAGTATACTTTTGATTGAAATAAAAAAAATATATTGATCAGTTCGATACGAGTATGCTTTCAAACAGCAATAGTATTATGCTTCACACAGAATATTTATTATGAACTTGCACTTTGAATTGAGCTTTCATTAAAGTAGTTCGGCAGCTTTACGCTAGATACATAATTCAAAAGAAATAATTCAAAATTTAGATGAAAACCCATACAATTTTTTTTTATTCGGAATTTCTGTTTATCTTGAGACTGCATAAAACAACAACTATCACCTGGACTATAATTGAAGTTATATTTTTTGTATAGGTGACGGAGAGTCCAATTGGAACCATTTTGCATCACTATCTGGCTCCGATTTCGACTTAGCAGCTCACGGCGATCACCAAGATATACGGGATTTGTCTAAACATGTGGTGTCTCGGCGAACCGAGGGAAGTCCAGGACCTGAACACGTTTGAATGTCCTTTGGTAAATTTAAACAAGTTCCTTATTCCTTAGTTTTCATGTTCTTCAACTTAGGCCTTAAATAAAACTTACTTTCTTTAATGTATTTAACTTAATTAGTAAATATTTGTTTTCTTTTTCTGGATTATTGGAGGGAATGGTATTATCTCCGTTTTTTTGTAACTGTTTTATTTTTTTTAATTTGTATTTTAGACAGAGAGAATTGTAATATTTCTCCGTTTTTTTTATCTATATTCAGAGAGTTCTATATTATATGTAAAAAAATCACACCACTCATCAACAGGTGTCTAACCTACGACGTAATAGTACACCAAGTAAGACATGCTGTTGCAATACGGTCTGTTCTGAACGGACCTAATTATTTTTAATCTTTATTCATCACGCTTATGGAGCATAGAAGTAAGGAGTATTATCTGTGTATGAAAATGTGTCCGTGAAAATGCGCCCTATAAGGGTGGCGCTGCGGTAGCGTAGGATATATTTTAAAGGAAGCGCCAAAAGTAATTAGAGTAAGACAGAGATATAAATAAACAAGGACCGGATTTAACACTCCGTATAAAACAGCTAAATTCATATCGTAGTTTTTCGTAAGCCAGCGCCATCTATTTTCAGCATACAGATGGACACTTTATTAACTTATATCCCATATAAGTGACTCCTCATCTCTACATTCCATAGCACGGATAAATGTGTTTTAAAAATAGTCTCATAAATGTTATACACGTCGTTATATCTTTTGATATATTTTGTATGGAACAGGGCTGCTCAACTGTGGAATCTGAGTTTAATGCAATGTACCCTTAATACAAACTAATATTTTGTTAAATTGTCTTTCACTGACTGTTTTCTTGTTTTGCATATATTGCGACCCTTTTGTTGAATAGCCCTATTTAGTGGCGTTTGTAACTTAAGTTGCAATTTTTTTTTCTCGATCAAGCTAAGCTAAGTTATTTAAATCTTCTTTAAGTTATATATGTAAGTATATTTTCCGAGAACTTTTTTCAAATCAAAACTATATATCTAAACATATTATTGAAGGTTTATAAACATATTCTTTATTATATATAAAATACTATAATACTGTCTGTGTGTTCATATTTACGGAAACGTTTGAATTTTTCAAACCATTTGGGAAAGATTAATGTTTGTAGACTAGTTGGTACTATGTTACGTATATGCAAAAACTCTATGTATTGATGTTTATATTATATAATAATTTATTATATTTCGAAAACCGCACAATTTTCTACGTCTCGCATATAATTCTTCGCAATAGAGATTCAGATTTTATTTTAAATATAATATAGATATATTTGTCTCGATAATCAACTATTTAAACTCGTAAAGCCTCGAAAATAAACGCTTGTTCGTACTTAACTGGGTACATATCGTAGATTGTATGAGATCGTGAAAGTAGACGTACAGTATATTGAATTGGGTAAAGTAATTTGTACTTTATTCCATCGTGTTAAGGTTTATTTTCGTAAGCATATTCAGAGATAGCAAATTATACAGCTTTAAAGCTAAAAGAATCTCATATCGCATATTTAATTAATATTTATATTTACCGAAAAACAATGTGAAACATTTAAAGATGCTATTATTTTGCTTAATAATTTTTTTTTGATACTTTTAAAAAGTAGAGCTCCAAAGCTGAATCGTAAACTTAGTGTTCATTGGAAACAATAATCGTAGTGAATTTAGTCGTCCATTTTGTACGCTTAGCGCTAGTGATGTCCTTTGAAGTTTAGATCATATAATTAATAAAGTATAGGGCTTGAATGGGATGTGTATTAATTCCAAATTTATATATGAATTATCCTCTTTTTAACGCTTGGTGCTATATGTATTTTGCAAAGTGAAATTATTTCTAATTAATACATGTTATTGTAATATATTAAAATATAAACGTCATTTTTTTT
Organism: Brenthis daphne; assembly: GCA_947093115.1. NCBI lineage: Eukaryota > Metazoa > Arthropoda > Insecta > Lepidoptera > Nymphalidae > Brenthis > Brenthis daphne. The sequence continues at coordinate 20,663,523 of OX352472.1, read as the reverse complement.
GAGATTATGTTACTTATAGGATCATTGGTTTTATGTATTCGATGTTTATTATCCACTATACAGACATTTTAATTACTTGTTGGATATAATATCGATTAGTAATAACCAGTTTTAAAAAAATCGATTTTTGAATATCGATTAATATGTAAGGTATACAAATATCGAACTTTTGCATTTTAGTTTAAAAAAATATACTTGTTGCTGTAAAAAATGGCACATATGTATATGTAATAAGTATATGAAAATAAAGGTCGATTAGAAATATTTGTATATATGTTTAGTCGATCCAAGTAATAGAGTATACAGTAATGATTCAACGTTCATTTGAACTTTTTTATCAATCTATAACTTATTTCTTTGCTTCTAAGCTCAAATTATCTTTTGCCTAAGAAGGCGGTAGTTTTTTCTTCCCATAACACTTTTCAATATAGGTTGTATCAAAATCGATTTAATTTTACTCATATATAATACCAATGATTTCATCGTTTCTTGCTTTTATAATATTCTTGTTAAAGTTATAGTTAATTCAAAAAAATCTGTAACATATTATATTAGGTATTTAATTGTTATTATAAAGATTAAAGACGTATTTATTTAGACTTTAAGTGACATTTTGAGTTACCAAAATTTTATAGTCACGTCACTATTTATTGGCTGTGTTACGTAAACAAATGACAGATGTGTTTGTAAAATAAAAAATAATATTATTAATCTTAATTATTGGGTATGTCAAAATTGTTTCTTTTTTTTTAATCTGTCAAAAATTCTAGGAAAAACTGAGATATAAGTTTACCTCATGAGAAAATAAAATAAATCATAGGGTTTTAACCTTTTTTTTATTATTTTTTTTATTTAAATATGCTTTAAACCTTTAATTCAGTCAGTAATTTACATAGCCTTTTTATTCTCAGTTCCTAAACGGAATACAGGTTTTTTTTAAATATTATGTAGAGTTATTGCATCGATAATATAAAAAGGATGATTAAAATTTGTGATTAACACAATAAAGGCATATCCATAAGAGTAATGCATATATTAAATAAGAAATTGTAATAAAGTTAATTTTTAACTTGTTTTTTTTTCCTTGACTGCTTGCTAAAAATAATGGTATAGGTACGTAATTTCATTCAATATGGCGGTTTTGACTCGGGCAAAAAGGGAAGTTATTTGTTTTAATTCTTAATTGCGAGTTAAATACCAAACTATTTTATTTTAGTTAATAATATAAATTAAAAGTGGCCGTCATATTATGTTTGGGTATGATTCATTTCTAAAATCCTGTGCTTTTCTTGACTCACCAGCCAGAGTCCTAGAATCAATGTCTATGAAGCTTTGATATATGAGCTTGGTGAAAAGATTATCGCCATTTTGATTTTATTTGCGTTTCTCGTATTTTACAATGAACCTATTGATTAATAATAATTATTCATAACTCTAAAGGGTTTGCTACACTGACTTTAAGATCATATAAAACGTAATAAATCCATAAGAGCGGGTATTTCTTTGAAGTTTTTATAAGACTACCATTGACGTATAAACTATTATAAAAAAATAACGAAAAAAATTAACATCGCGAAGTTATCGCGTGATATAAACAAAAATACCCAAATTGAGTAATTACTCATTTTTTTAATTCGGTCAATAATGACAAAAAAACGTAATTTCCATTATAGGGAAAATGATATTTTTTTTATTTAATACATGCACTTGGAGAGTAAAGGCAAAGATTAATGCTGTCTATGTATTCAATAATTTAATATACATCTAAAGTTTTTAGTTTTTTTTCTTGTATACGTATTTTTTTTTATTTTGTAATATTTTTTTTATATCATAAAAATAATAGTAGTACGAGAATAGTTATTAGATTAAATATTCTTTGCTTGTACTCTCCATAGCAATATATTTAATACCTGTTATTTTTAACTAATCAAATGTAACTTTTGGCTAATGGCTAATACGATTAATTGCCTACCTATTTTTAGAACATTTTCGACTTTGACCATCACAAAATGGAATCGACTTTGGAATTTTAAGCCATTCATTCATTATACAACGCTCCTAATATTTTAAATCAATCGTCAAAAGTTATCTCTTATTTTCAATGAAACATCCAAAAAAATATACTAAATAAAATTAGTTTTAAGGTAGATGCAGTTAGAAAAGCTTTGAATGTTTTTTAATTTTTTAATAAATCGAATATTGTTAACGATATTGCTCTAAAACGTGAAACGCTTGAACTTGTAATGTTTATATGATTATATGAAGTTTCCTGGTACGATTTGTTTTATTTTTCCTCACCACACTTCCTATGTCAATATGGCTAAGCTAATTATAATTAATTGGTATGTTAAAATTAGATTTTCATTTACAAATGTTAGTATGTGATGTATCATGAGTATTGACTGTTTCGTTGGCTTAGTCATTATATTATGCTAGCATGTTTGGCAACAGATCTGGAGGTCTCAGGTTCGAGTCCCTGGTGAAGTCAAATATATTTATTAGATTTTTTCTATTAAGATTATCTCAGTAACAGCTATCGTTGAGAGGTTGGCAGAAAATGTTAAGCTTTAGGTCTTGTATCTCATAGTGATCTCTCACCGCGAGTGTGAAAGTATCGTAAAAACTTGAAGAGTCATCGGTCCATTATTACGTGTTACATTTTTTCTTGAAAATTAATATGAGACCACCCTTGAGGTATAACTTACTAAAAAATAATTATAAAAATCGATGCACGTTGGCATCAATATGTCAAGTGACTTTGGATATGTAAAACAAGAACATACCAACAGACGAATTGAATACCTCATTTTTGAAATCGGTCAAAAAAGTGTTCTTTAACAACTAAAAGGAAAAGTGATAATTATCATCTTATGAGAAAACACTAACTGATAATTGGACCCAGTTATGCAAAAAACAGCCATGTACGTAAAAGTACCAACAGAGTTATAAGCATTTTTCTGTCGATAGTTGCACTTGGGTTATGTTTTGTTTTTCTGGTTATTTTAAAATTGAACAATATTTATATAAGTATTGTTTATTTTTTATAATTATTTTATTTTTTATAATAAAATGCTTATGACTCTGTTGGTACTTTTACGCACATGGCTGTTTTTTGCATAACTGGGTCCAATTAATTTAATTAACAAAAAGCAGATCGCGTCGCCAACTGTAAGATTCAATTAGGTATTGTTACGAAGTAGGGTGAATTAAGATTTATTGCCTTTAAACTAATAATGCCCCATCTAATACTAAACTTTAGACTCTAGTGTCAGAAATCTACTTAGAGGGCATCCATTAATTACGTGAGTTGTTTGTCTTTCAATTTAGACCCCTCTTCCCCTTTGGTGAAATTAAATGAGATTTAGTGGGATCCCTTCCCCTCACGTGAGATTTATACTACACTAGCGACTTATTCTCGCTTCGCTCGGGTTCGTCCCTAGCTTGCTTTCCAATACAAACTTTCATCCCCATTTTCACCCCCTTAAGGAATGATTTCCGGGATAAAAAGTATTCTATGTCCTTCCCAGGGTCTCAAACTATCTTCTTACCAAATTTCATCTAAATCGGTTTAGTAGATACAGAGTTTACCCCCTACAACGTCACAAACTCACAAACTTTACCTCTTTATAATAATAGTATAGATTTGTTAAAGGAGTACATTTATTTTCATAAAGTATAAAACTAATACAGCGTTCAGGTATTTTTTCGGCGGTCTAAATAGGACAATTCAAAAGTAATGAAAGACAAAAAAGGTTTTATTATATACAGACAGCGTCACTTTTGGCAAATTTTATTACTAACAGCCTATGTGCTACTCATAAAATTTATATATGTAGCAATATACTCTATGGTGCTACTCAAGGCTTTAATCCATATATGTACTAAATATCCAAATTTATCCAGCCTTCCTATAACAAACATATTACTATGTAAGTATATGGACATTTTCGTTACATTCTATTCATTATTTTCATTATATTCTCTTATATTTCATTTTCATTATAAACATACGGCAAATTTTGATCAAAGTACCCTACCTCACTGAGGTTAACTAATCACAAGTTTAAGGCATAACTGCTTGTAAAAACACTGATTCGCTCCCTTCTTCCACATCCACTCGTGAATAGAATGATGAAATGATGAAAATCCGATATCAAAAAGATGAAAAGGCTTGAACTTGTTCTTAGAAGTACCGGAGAGTCACTTTACCTGACACCAAACCTTATATCCTTTTCTCTCAGGAACAGTAATAAGTATTTTGTATGTGAACCTAACAGCTACATCGTTGTTTTAACCACGAAGCTCTTAAATAAAGAAAAAAACAGCAATAATTACCGGGAACTAGAATTTAAAATCTTAACCGCACGCAGTACTTAAACTCTATAATTTAAGCATTCAAAACAATATTTCATATACTAATTTAATAACACATGGATACCATGTAGGTATTGATATCACTCATATTTAGGATTACTGATAGCAAGTTTATGGAAAGCTCCTGATAAGCGTATTCTAATGAGCTGTTTTGCATAATAGTTAATGTTTTATTTCATAATGGAAATAATATACTAGGGAGGAGGGACTCGTACTCCCTTCGTTCAAACCATAAATAAATTGCTCTCTGCGCTTACCTTTTGCTATATAGTTACTAATCCCAAGGGATTGTTCATTTACCAGGAAACCATAAATGAAGCTTTTAGAAATTGTATATTATATCTACTAGCAACCCTACTTACTTTTTAACGTTTAGGATAGATTTCTCAGAAATTAGATATTTTCCCGCGGTAAAAAGTATCCTATATGTTGATCCGAATAACCAGCTATCATCATACCAAATGTCATTAAAATCCCTCCAGTGGTTTTTCCGTGATGCAGTACCAGACAGACAGACAAAAAATATAAAAACTATAGATTTAGCCTCTGTATCGATAGTAATGTATATTTCAATAAGATTTAATGTACAGATTCGGCTTTGTTATAATTTTATTATATGTATAGATTTTTTTATATTACTAAAGTCTTTAGTAGTTTTTTGTTTAGTAGCGATTGACGAACGATCAATGAAAAATGTTTGGAAGCAGTTAGTTTTTAAAAAAAATTGTTAAGTAAATTATATTTATATATTTTTTTGGAAATTTTATTGAAATAGACATTATTATCGATGCAGAGGGCGAATCTATAGCTTTTGAGTTTTTATCTGTCTGTCTGTGACCGAATCACGGAAAAAACACTGGAGGGATTTTGATGAAATTTGGTATGATGATAGCTGGTTATACGGGTCAACGTATAGGGTACTTTTTACTGCGGGAAAATATCTTATCTGTGAGAAATCTATAATATTAAACGTTAAACCGTAAGTAGGGACGAAGTGAGTATGTGAGTCGCTAGTATACTAATAAAACTAGACCAATAAAATTTGTCATAGTGAGATATTGACATACAAAATACTAAGCTGTTCCATTAGGAAACCCGAAACTAAGCAATTTACTAAGTAGGTAAGTAAGTACAATAAACTTGCGCGTAAAACCGAAGACAAAATCTGTTGACTACATAGTATTTGTAATCTAAATCTTCATTTTTGGTGTGAAATATCTAGAATTTATTTAGAAAGTTCTGAAAATAAAACATATCAGTTATCTACTTACATTAAATGTAGTAATCTTTAAGTAAATAAGATAAAAATCGGACAAGTGCGAGTAAACTCGCACATCGAGTGCTCCGTAGTATGGAACATTTTGTTGTTTTAATCTATATTTTCTTTTTATTAAAAGTATTTTGGAAGCTCCTGTTTAAGAGTTAGGGAGGACCATATTTATTACTGGAAGCATACATTCTCTCTCGGCAATTATTAACATTTTTTATGTGAACATAATTTTATTATCATCCTTCAGTTACAAGTTTAGAATGCTACTCATTTTTTTTTTGGTAATTTAACAACAAAATTGTCTGGTAGTTTCCATGAGACATCTATTTTTCAAATTTCATTTCTAAAGTACCAATATTTTTCTAGTAAAATGACTATGACACAGACGAACAAACGGACGTGACGAAATTATAATATTCCGTTCTATCTTTTCTCTTCGAAACCCTAAAAACGACTTCATAAAGCAAAGTAATTGGTGCTAACTGATGTAATGAGTTCGTCCCTGTAGAGAATGCAAATATATCGATCGTATATATGTTTATCGTGATGTCGATAGCTTCCACGTAGAGCCCGCACACACTACATGACCGTGATCGAGTACAGGGTCGCAGCGAAATAACTATTTATATAATAGTGGATTAATTGTCTCATCGGTTTAGCTGCAGATATTATTCAGGAGTTCGGTTCCCGGGTGAACCATGAATTGAGAATTTCTGTAAAGAAGTTCTCAGTAGCAGCACGGAATTGGGAAGTTGGCAATATAACACTTCCGTAACTCGGAGAGCTCGTCGGTCGCCTGGTGTGCGGCGGAGATCATCGCGCAGGGTTCATATTTTATCGGTTTTAGAGTAAATAAGCTCGTAATAACTAGATTTCACCGGTAAAAACATAATTTATTGGTTTGTATATAATATAAAAATTTCTATATATATATTAAAAAAATACGTCTTTAGTATTGTAAAACAAAAATGAAAAAGAAATAAAACCATTAAGTAAATAAAGCATATTAGTTTTTTCATGAGTTTCTATTAGACGAATATGTGTGAAATTAAGATCAATTGACTCATTACTCTCGGACTGACTACACTGACTCTATTATTATCTTGACGTGATGTTTTTCGAGTGATACATAATTGCGTACGTCAATTCTATTGAAATAAATAGCAGTTAATAAGTTACTTGAGTTTTTAACCTCCGACGCAAAAACGACGGGGTGTTATAAGTCTGTGTGTGTCTGTCTGTGGCATCGTAGCTCCCGAACTGATGAACCGATTTTGATTTTGTTTTTTTTTTGTTTGAAATGTGAATTAGTTGGGAGTGTTCTTAGCTATGTTTGATCAAAATCGATCCAAACTGGACGGGGGTATTTTAAATTTTTAATTAATCACTTGTTTAGTTTTGGTGGAGTGAACCAGTTTTTAGATGTAATTTTTAGTAGATAATGAACGGTAAACAGATAAGCTTCTTACATGTCATCCAAGTCTTTCATTACATAAGTGCATTATAAATCCTGGTTGTTTGATAAGGTAAGTATGTATTAAATACGTTTTTTTAAACATTTTAGAATCGTGATAAATATGTTGACTAAATTTATCTTCACTCGCTTGGTACTTGTGTATATAAAAATACCTAAGTGTTGATCCATGCCTTAACTCTCGTTATTTTAACTTTGAAAATATTTATTCATTTATTTCTCTCACTCTTTTTCCACGCGAAATATACTTTTTAAACAATAAAAAATATTAACAAACACTACACAGAAGGGTTGTCACCAAAAAATTGCTCTAGGCTATTTTTAGTAAAAAAAAAATTGATTATATTTTTTAAAAGTAGTAACATATTAGTATCAATCAAAAGACTTGTAGAAAGTGCCATCATAAATTCGTTGGCTCACTATTACAAGGTTCTATGTTATAATTTTAGTACTCATTTAGTTATTAATGCTACAAGGTTCTATGTGTCATTAGTTACAGTTTTGCAAAAACAAACCACTAGATAGCGGCACTTTAACTACAAAATATTCAATTTTACATAGTTCTATGTTATTTTTTTACGATAACAAAATAACGAAGTTCTATGTAAAAATTACTAAACTTCATTAAAGTTAACATAGAACCTTGAATAGTAAGACAACGATGGTTGGCGGCCTGGAAAACATTGAGGGGTCCACCACACAGATCGGGATCTCCTATTATTATATGTGTCTATTTGCAATGTTTTTAATGGCTTTATTTCAAACCGTTTAGACACCGCATGCCAATAAAGTAACTATACTAAGTATAGTGATGATGTTCTCCTAGCCGATTCCGGCCACGGCGGCCAATCTCAATGAGATTAGCCAACTGCGCAGGAGATATTATAGTGCTCAAGTGTACGCGCAGACACAAGTGCACTCTCTATTCCTATCACTCACATACTCCGGTGGGACGACCACTCGACACGACCGGTGAGAGTTAAGGCGCAGGACCGACGGCTTTACGTGCTCTCCGAGGCACGGGGGTGAAACACCACCAACTTCCCAACTCCGGGCTGTTACTGAGACTTACTATACAGGAAGACTCAATAACTAAACTTGGCCCGACCCGGGACTCGAACCCAGGACCTCCGGGTGTGCAGCCGTACATGCTAGCCACTACACCACCGAGGCAGTAATCATCATCACTAAGTATAGTATATATAGTACTAATAGCAAGTTTTTCTGACTTCACTCAAAGTTATTATGATTTCTGACAGTAAACACATTTTTAAAGTTACAATAAAGAAAGAACGGTCGGCGGTAATATAGGAAGCTTCCTATAAGTGAAAGATTTTTTGGTCGAATCTGTAGTTTCAGTTAGATATTACATTCAAACTTAATAACATGCGAACTAAAATATAAACGTTAATGAGAACTAACTAGAGTAAACTTGTACTACGAGTACGAGCGCCTTCCTAGTAACACAATATATATAATAAAACAGTAATTTTAGTGGAATCTGTACAAGAAATATTTTTTTAAAACAATGACTCTAACGTATCATGTACACAATACAGAACCCGAAACAATAGTTATTAAAAAATTTATCTGTTTGTCTGTATGTTTGTTTGTCTGTATATCTGTTTGTTTGTGTGTCTGCGTTTCACGCAAATAGTAAAAAACCGATTTTAACGAAATTTTGTGAAGTGATAACATATTACTCGGGTTAACATTTAAAATAACTTTTACTTCAGGAAAATCTTTCTTTCCAACGGAAAAACACAACAACTGGTTCTATCGAGTCTTTTTTAGAAATTTACAAGTCTAACGCTGGCTAAACCTGAGATACGTCAAAACAATGTACTAGAAAGTTGTAGGTCTTAAGCAGGCCTACAGACAAATCGGCAATAGCATAAATCTTTCTCCTGAGGTACATTCGCAATAATTATTAATGTCTATTTAAAAGGTACTAGTACAAAATATAAGAAAAAACTGTGGACTACCAGAATGTTACCATCTCATGAATATGATAACGTGCATAATAAAGTAGTAAATGTAGGATAACATACTGTGATTTGTTTATTTCTCCATAACTAAAGGTCGTATTATGTTTCAAAATATATTGTTACGAAACGCGAGCTTTGCGACATACATACATATTTCTGGCAAAGACTTATGCTTAGAGGAAATTGCCTCACAAGTAGATTTTTTATTCTCAGCTATACAAATAAATAAAATTGAAGTGTCTGTAATGTCAAAATAACAGCTTTTTAATAAATACATGACAGAATATACGGTACTTATAATAAAAAAAAACATTTAAAAAAATATCTGTCTGTTTGCCTGTCTGCCTGTTTGTTCCGACTAATCTCCAAAATGACTGAACAGGTTTTGATGGGATTTTCACTGGCAGTAGCAGATCTTATAAAGAGTAACTTAGGCTTAGGTACTTTTATTTAAGAAAAAGGATTAGGGTTCCGCGCAAAAAAAACCCCATGATATTGAGAACAGAACCCGCGTATACAGCCGAGCGAAGCGAGGGTAAGCCGCTACTTTAAATGGTAATTAAATACACACTTCAAATTTCCGCTTTAACTTAAAAAGTTGCCATATACATTAATTATAATTAAATATGAATAGCTCGCTGAAAACAACTGTATCATCCCGATTATTAATAATTTTTGATTTTTATTTATATAAATGCCAGTTAAATCGTTCTTAAGCCGGAGACAAGCAAGATAATAGACCTTCTAATAGCTTTCGGTAGCGAATATTCTGACATCACTTCTGTATACAATGTTTTGATTCTGAGTTGGGCAGTCATATGTATGCGGCGGAAGCGACAACATGTGTTCGAACTATGTTAATCGTGGCGCTTAAGTGATTTTATTGAAACTTTATCAAAAACGATACAGTAGTGTATTGAAAGAAGTGAGTGATATTCTAATGTTTTAAGTTATGGATTGAACGGTGTATGTGCGACATTTGATTTGTTCTTTAAAAAGTAAAGGTAAGAATTTTTAAACTAAGGTTTTTTTGGTAAAGTTGTTCGAACTTCATTCTTGAAATTTTTAAAGCACTATAGCCTAACATGAATTACCCAATTTCAACAGAAAGGGGGTAATGTTTTACGCGTGTAATGTAAGCTTATTTGCTTGGGATGTAATCTAAACAAGTTTAATGGGTTTTAACATGTAGAGGGAATAATATATGAATAAAATAAATACAGGGAAAGAAAAAAAATTTGTTATAATTATATGGGCTATTATAAAACCCACATTTATGCATAAACACTTTTATGATAACATTTGAACATAAACTATAATTTACGCAGCCGGGTTTTTATTTTTGTAAATTATGTTTTTATTTACAGGTTTTTAGTTTTGGTCAGATAGAGATTTTAGGTATTTTTTAACAATTTCTTAAATTCTAAATTATTTTTATACGTATAGATTGCTAGTATATAATTGTAATTGCCTCTTAAAAACCTTTATATTGAATTCGAAGTTTTTTTAAATAGAAATTGGTGCCTAGGATCTGAAATTTTGATTTTTAATGTTATCTAAATAGCCTATAACACGTGCGTTATCAAGACGAATCCAACGACGTATAAATCATCAAAATCGATTAAGCCCTTTAATAATTACGAGGGAACATAGGGTCGGACATATATACCTACATACAAACATACATACATATAGGTACATAACCCTCCTTTTTGTTCGCCGCAATCGGGTAAAAAGTACGTTTTGACGCAGCTCATTGTACAATATTTTTCATTCTAAAGATATTTAATATTTCGAAGAACTTTTATTCACGTATGCTAGAGATGTAATTAAATGTAAACCGTGGGAGTAACAAAAGAGTATCTATTAGAGATTTCTGAGAGCAAGCATTAAAGTTATCTTTCAGATAAAATAAATGGAGGCAAGCTCATCACTTCAGTTCAATGACTGGGAAAAAATAATATACGCATTCTCGAAAGTCACATATTATATGGTTTTATCGCGCTTAGGGGATACAGGCAGGGTTAAATATATTCTAGTGTCGTCCTTAGTTTTTGACTGACAAAAAAAGGAGATAGTCAATTAGAGTGTTTGTTATCTTGTGTATATTGTGTATTTTAACTGCTTCGGTGGTATAGTGGCTTGCATGTACGACTGCACATCCGGAGGTTCTGGGTTCGAGTCCCGTGTTCGACTAAGTTTCGTTATTGAGTCTTTTTGTATAATAAGCCTCGATAACAGCCCGAAGTTGGGAGTTGGGAGTTGGCGGTGTTTCACCCCAGTGAAGCGTCGGTCCTGCGCCTTCACTTTCACCGGTCATGTCGAATTATCGTCCCATCGGAATTTGAGAGTGACAGGAATAGAGAGTGCACATGTGTCTGCGCCTACACTTGTGCACTATAATATCTAATGCGCAGATGGCTAGTCTTAGTAAGATTGTCTGCCGTTGCCGAAATCGGTCGGGACATCAATTATGTGTAGAGAAAAAGATCTTATACGACCTTGAGCTCCCATCATAAATTGGTACATAATATTGATATATCTATACTGATATTATAAAGAGGTAAAGTTTGTGAGTTTGTGACGTTGTAGGAGGTAATCTCTGGATCTACTGAACCGATTTAGATGAAATTTGATAAGAAGATAGTTTGAGACCCTGGGAAGGACATTGGAGGACTTTTAATCCCGGATATCATTCCTTAAGGGGATGAAAATGGGGATGAAAGTTTGTATTGGGAAGGAAGCTAGGGACGAATCCGAGCGAAGCGAGGGTGGGTCGCTAGTATATAATAAATATTTCTTAAAATATATACCGGTGTAGTCTCTACCTAATATCTAAAGCGAGTTCTAGATGAGGCATTTTAGATTGTACATCAACAGGAAAATGGAAACTGAGGAAACCCCGCGATTTTATGGTATTTTGCCTCACATATTGTACATTGTTGTTAATATTGTAATTGGAGTATGCTTCTATATTTATATTATATAGTGCGCTAGTTGTTGCTCGCAATTTTGCTCGCCGTCTAGTATTTGTATAGCCTAAGTTCCTTAGAATTCAGATTATATAATAAAAAAAATGTTTTTTAAACGTATAGGAATAAGTAATAATAATTAGAAAATAAAATGCCTTAAGTGGTTGGCTGCGGTTGAATGTCTAGAGCTGACGATCGGAGCCAGTGGCGTATCAAAAGAGCGGCCTATGTCCAGCACGGGGAAAAACCGGGCTGATTTTAATATTTTTTTGGAGTTTTCAAAGTATAATATCGAAAGATCGCTGGTGTTATTTGGCAACTTGCTGATATTATTACTGCTAACTAACTTAGTGACACACAGGTAATCCGCTCGTAAACACGGATAACTAAAAAGTGTTGAAAATCTAATTAAATTCACCAAAACAAAATCTATTTATACTCTTGAATAATTCATAAAACTAGCCATATTAATAACTAGTCATTTCCCGTGGCTCTGCTCACATAGTAAACAGGGTGTTCCCCCATGATGTAATATATATTATGTTCATGCAAAATTTTATAAAATCGGTTCTGTTGGGCTGTTAAGGCATTTATAGCATTAGTAGGGATAAATTAAAAAACTCATTTTTTTTTATTTCATCACAAACAAGTATTAAGAAATATTTTAATATAAGTACTAAATAGTTTTAAAAATTAAAACACGACACGTTTTTGGTGACTGTAAGATATGGATTGCAATATATCATTGATATGACGGATATAATATTTGATAGGTACCATCGCTTATCTGATGATGGAGCCAGGAGGTGGATATAGAAAATCTTTAATATCTATTAGTAAAACTTTGAATTTGGGCTCATCACTATTACAGAGCTAAAATTGCCTAATAGCTATTTAAGGATAGACATATACCGTTTAGGATTAACGAAAGGTCACTTCAGGTTTAATTGTTAGAAATGGTTAGGGCATGGAAAACATACGAATATTTTTAAATTATAGATAAACGATTTAATTATAATTTATTTTTTGTTAATACCTAACCTTCATATAGGAACATCTAGAGTGAAGCGCTATCTAATCTACTATATCAATTGAAATAAAAATATGTTTAATTAAGACTAATAGCAATGTCCTTGTGATCAATTACAGCCACGGCGGTTAATGTCACCAAGCCATCTGCGCTATAGATATTATAGTGAACAAATGCGTGAGCCCTATTCTTTTTACTGTCATAGCCTGGTGGGAAGAAAAATTGACAAGTACAGACAGATGGCTCTAGACTGACGACTTTACGTATTTATTTAGCTACTGAGAGTTTCTTGATGGTACTGGGACTTGAACTCAGGACCTTCGATCAACAACCGGATGCAACCATGCACGCTAGCCACTAGTAGCAGAAGAAGAGTCTCGTAAAAATCTGTTGCAACTTCAACACAAATTCTAAAAGAGTTATTACTTTTATTGCATTCTAAGCTTCTTTTAAAATTAATTTAAAAAACAATACTTGTTAAATTTAAAAAATCCCCAACGAGTATTATTATATATAAGTAAATATGTAGGGATAGATAAAATATGTAAATTGTACGTAGTCATTTCCTGAGTTTGTATATTTTAAATCTCCACACAATGCTTTTCTTTTCACGCTCGACTGTTTATAATTTAGAATGTATGGGAGGGAGTGTTACCAAGTACAATACTGTACTTCGTTTTTATTGTAGCTCTAAATTTGTACTGCTAAGATAACAAATATGTATATATATATATATATATATATATATATATATATATAAGATAACTTATATAATCTTTTAAACGTTGTATACTATTTTTAATATAGAGAAGGAAAATGTGTAACTTTTCAGAATCTGATCTGGTAATATCTTGCCATTTTCATGTTTTTTTGTTTGTAGCGCACAGCGAAATTGATATAAATCTATGTATACATATAATAGAATTTTAGCTGAGTCGAATCTGTACATTAAATATTTTTGGAAAATCTTATTGCAATAGACATTCTTATCGATACAGAGGCCGAATCTATAGTTTTTAGAATTTTTGAATGGTGAACTAAAGTTTCCGAAATTTTTTAAGGTAAAGATCACCATATATAAAAGCGGTGAAAATCATTAAAAAATGAATTAAGTACATGGTTATTTGCGTTTGCTATATTTAAAAGATAGTTTCTATAGTCCAGAAAAAAACCTTCACCTGAAAATATGTCTAAAACGTGACAACTCAGAGCATAATGCTGTCGATATTATTTGTTTGCTTAGGTCTTCCATTTTCACTCACTCCATTTTGATCGTGCGCTTTAAAATGGTGTATAACTGTAGCTTGTGTATAAAAACGTTTGAATCCCTTTATTTCATAACTCAATATATACATATTTATATAAATAAATAAATATAAATATGTTTGGATATATAACGAGGTTTGTGTTATGGATACCAGGTAGTTGATACACTACACATATATAACTATATGTACCCATGGCTGGAGTACAAACATTCGTGCTCATCACACAAATGAATGCCCCCAGCGGGACTCGAACCCGCGACCGCTAGCAAAGCAATTAGGATCACTACAAACTGAGCCAAAAGTGTCGTCAGATTATATAAAGCTATATATTCCGTTTCATTGGTTATTTTCAATATCTAACCCTCTTTTTATTCCCTAACATCGTTCATAACAAAAACAATCTGCTTACGTATATAAAAGAGCTTCGTTATGTGATAGCACGATCCGGCGAGCTTTCAAATAGTCTGCGTATTATCGAAGATAAGCGAGATATTGATAAAAACATTGATGTAGCCCACCATAACCTTGCTCACGCCAACGTATGTTTCTTTACAAAAATATATACACTAAGCAATCTATACTAATATTATAAAGAGGTAAAGTTTGTGATGTTGTAGGGGGTAATTTCTGGATGTACTGAACCGATTTAGATGAAGATTGGTAAGGAGATAGTTTGAGATTTTTTATCCCGGAAATCCGGGAACCCGGAAACCCCTTGAGGGGGTGAAAATGGGGATGAAAGTTTGTATTGGGAAATAATAGGATGGGTGAGTCGCTAGTTTAATAATAAGTAGTAAGACTAATGATTCGCCCTATTTTGCCATCATCGGGCTTAGACGAGATAGCACTCTACAATCGATGGAAATGCACATCTAAGTTGAAAAAACAAATTTTTATTGGTGACATATTCATAGATTGTAGTAAGTTAACGTGTTTTAGCGAAACAACTTACTTATTTCATTTTCCTTGAGTTATATTTTATACCCAAGTATTTAATAGCTCGTGTAGTAATCATTCAGAGATTGTAATCCTGTATTGCTAGAAAAAGAATTTTAGCCTGATTAGTTTAGAAGCTTACCTTGAATTTATAATCAAATTAAAGAAAATCTTATTCAAATTTTCTATAAAAGTAAGGTTTAAAAACCCGGAACTTTTAGCTAGATAAGTTGGTCAAGTTATGCACTAATATTTCCTGAACCTTTACGATCGGAAACTTTTTTAATAAGCTTAGAAAACTTCTTTTACACATTTTTTCGTTCTAAATAAGCAAAATTACTTTTACTTTATACTTTTCATCGCTTACAGCGTTTATTTGTTAGGCTTTCTCCGAATGCGAGGAGGATCAACTAAAATATTTTATCAAAAGCTACATACACTATTGATTGAAAAATATGAATTGATGAAGATATCTCGTAATAGGAATAAAAACACAACCGCATTGATTGACCTCTTTTTGAGTTTTTAAAAACGGTCAAAAATTTACATATTATTGCGTAAAAGAACAAACATGAAACAAACGTAAGACATAGTTATTATAGGTATACTAGCATTGCCCGCGGCTACGCCCGCGTTCATGTGACCAAAAACTAAATTCTTAGATTTTACTTGTTAGTATACTCTTACATTGCAGTTTTTGTATTTATTCTCAGAAATGAGACATTTTCCCGCAATAAAAAGTATTCTATATGTTGACCCGGATAACCAGCTATCACCATACCAAATTTCATCAAAATCCCTCCAGTGGTTTTTCTGTGATGCGGTAACAGGCAGCCAGACAAAAATTCTAAAAACTATAGATTCGGCCTCTGTATCGATAATAATGCTTATTTCAATAAGATTTTCCAAAAAATATTTAATGTACAGATTCGGCTTACTTACAATTTTATTATATGTATAGATGTATAGATAATATAAATGATATACCCGCTATAATTTTATCAACGAAACTGGTTATTAGCAAGTGTTTATACACTACGATACTTTATTTAAATGAGTCATTATGCATATTATGTGTTATCTTGCAATAGATTCCGTTTGTCATATTACAAATACCTGCCTGATAAATCTGCAGTTGAAGAGTAAGTTTTGTAGCAATTTGTAAATTTGCGAATATACCATATGCTACTAATTTTACGGTTTACCAAAATATTTTGGTCAGAGAAATTTTGTATAATAAATAAATTATTATGTTGGGACATTAACACGCAGCATCATCTAGTTCCATGGTAAGCTACGAGGCTTGTGTTATGGATACCAGATAGTTGATACACTATAAAATATATATACATATTATAAATATAAACAGTAAACACCCATGACTGAAGTACAAACATTCGTGTTCATCACACAAATGAATGCCCCCAGCGGGACTCGAACCCGCGACCGCTGGTCCAATATGTAGGCTCACTATAAACTGAGCCAAACGTGTCGTCATGTGTGTGTATGTTTGTATTCAGCTCTTTTTAACGTCCCACTGCTAAGCACGGACCTTCCTTCCATACGAGGGGGATCAGGCTATAGTCCACCACGCTGGCTAAGTTCGGGTTAGTGGACAGAGCAATTTTGTCAGGACGATTTGCAACTTTTTTGAGAAAGTAACTTTATTCTATTTTCATTATTTTGTGAACAGCCATGCAAACTGGAAGGAGAAAAATACTAATGAAGTAACCATTTATACCACTCTTTTGGGGCATTGAAGATTATTTCTTTTGACCACTGTATATAGATTTTTTAATTTGCTGCATTTTTCTTCTAAGGTGATGGTTCACCATCCATCCACCTTCAAGAGAACGATGTCTCTACAAGATTTTTTGTATAACCTACTGCGACTGTATTTCTTTTTCATATTGATCCTGGTATTTCCATCTAGTCTATTCCAATTTTACATGTTACTTAGGGTGTTCTAATGTTTAAATAAATAAAGTAGAAGGACAAAGATTTCTATTATTTTCTGTAATGAGCCTTATCCACAAATTTATACCACAAACACCGTGACACGAGATATTTATATATGAATAAGTATCTCGTGTCACGGTGTTTGTGGTTGCACTTTTCCGAAACGGCTCGACCGATTTTAATAATTTTTGTTGTATATTTGGTAGATATGAGAATAGGTTGTAAAGTATTTTTCACCCTCCTACCCCCATACCCCCTTTTTTAATCGCGATTTTTGTATGAACAATATTATATAGTTTATATAATATTGTTCAAACTATAATATAAAGCCAAAGATTGTTTTTGTCGATTGAACGCGGGTGTAGCCGTGGGTTGTGCCAGTAATTTATGGAAGTTGTATTATTTGTGTGTAATCTTAATTAATAATTGACTTAATATCTCATACTTGCCAAAATTAATTATCATCTTTTGATGAAATTTTCACGTAAAACAATATATCCCTCGTTACAATGACAAATTAATTTCCTGTTGGGAAGATATGTTTGTCAACATTCATTTCATGTAACATAAGCTTCTATGCTCGATCCATTGTTGGATCTAATTTAATTTATTTTTTGTAATTGATTAATTATTCCAAGTGCTAAATAATTCCAAGCTATGTATTAAAACTGACAAAAATTAATATATATATATATATATATATATATATATATATATATATATATATATATATATATATATTAACTATGAATTAATGGCGCATTGACCATCAACACTGGCAAAAATCTTATACGAGTAGGTACATCGTTACTAATGACTTATACCCATCTATTCGTACCGTTAATTATTATAAGCTAACCTATAGAGTATAGATACTATATATACATTTGTACATATATCACACTATTATCCATACTTAATATTATAAATGTGAAAGTGTTTGTTTGTTTGTATGTTTGTCCTTCTTTCACGTTGAAACGGAGTGACGGATTGGCGTGATTTTTTGTTTGGAGATAGTTGGAGGGCTAAAGAGTGAGTACTTTTTACCACGGGAGATCATCTAATTCCCTCGGGAAAACATGTTATATATATATGTTATTATACACTCCAAGAAAATATTTATGATCAGAATTACTTGAAACTTGGTATTATTGCTCTTCAACAAAATAAATAAATACGTGTTTTAGCATTTTTCGAAATTCATCCTATAAGGGGGTAAAATAGACGATGGAAATTTGTATGAAACTACCTTTTTAGAGTGTTTTTTGTAGTTTTAGCGCGAGCGAAGCCGCGGGTTCTGCTAGTATAATATAAATAGGTATTAGGTAAAGACAAAACAGTTTAGTATTTTTTTTCCCTGTTTGTTAACCGTTTTTATTTATTTTGTTTGATAGCTATTGACAAGCTGTTGTTATCAATAAAAATATTTTGGTAACAGTTTGTTTTTTTTTTATGTAGATAGGTGAATTCTTTTCATATACATATGTTTGCCTCAAATTTTCAATAATGATTATAGTCGAATTTCGACCACTGGACGAATAATAGTTATAAGTAAAAGGTGACGCTACCAGTAGGTAGGGGAATGAGGGGGGAAACCGGATAGGGGGTGAAAACAGATAGTTCCTATTTCATTGCTCCACGTACAGCTGTCTCATTCTAGCTAGTGGAGAAATACGCGCGAACGCTTACTCAGTGCGGTTGCAAATCGCGGCGACGGTATCATCTCGGCGCGTGAGTCTTTATAACGAAATTTAAAAACAAGGGTAAGTTATCTAATATTTAATTTTTTTTAAAGTGTTATCATTAAACTTAGCTGTGTGCTATCTTAAACAGTTGTATTTTTTAAGAAGTAATACATATTCAACCTTTTAAAACGGTATTGGTTGTTGCTGTGAGTATAAACATAACCTGTTAGTTATTACAATTTCAAACATGGTACTTGTGGGGTACAAGCGGACGGGGTGAATCCGACTACCCGGTATGACCCCGATCGATTTTATATGTAGGTATTGTGGGTGTTTGTTTTAAATCCTCTTCTTAATTACTATTTATTTTTTACAGAGTGCGAGCGACAACATGCCACGAACATATGTGAAAAAGTCAGATAAGTTGCAATGGTCGGAGTCAGACATGCTTTTAGCCCTAAATTCGGTGATAGAAGGTAGAATGGGATATCTTTTAGCGTTACATAAAGTGTACCCAAAAGTTCCTTAGAAGATCGTGTAAAGAAGATCGAGTGTAAAAATCCAAAGACGAAGTGTTTAGAAAGTACCCCGTTACTGCAAAATGCGTTTTCACTGATGAGCTGGAAAGTATGCTAGTCGATCATATCAAAACTATGGAATCTCTACTATTTGGATTGACTAAAACAGATCTGCGACGTTTGACATTCCAATTAGCTGAAAGAAATAATTTAAAGCATCCTTTTAATAGAGAAACTGAACTGTCTGGCTTAGATTGGTTAGTGGATTTCTTAAACGACATTCTGAATTATCATTAAGATCGCCTGAAGCAACGTCAGCTGCAAGAGCAATGGGCTTTAATTGAGCTGTAGTGTCATCATTTTTTAATGTTTTAGATACCATTTACGCTAAGCACGCTTTCAATCCCACGAAAATTTATTACATGGACGAGACTGGATTGACCTCTGTACTACAATACAATCTTAAAAAACTTCCAGGCACTAAAATGTAAAAAATAACTAAACTATGGTTTTCATTAAGAATAGATACCTAATCAGATATTTTCGAATCGGTAAAAAGACGAATAAAAAACTATCAGGAGGATTTGGAGTCTTTGGTTTGTTGAGAAAAGTACAGTCAAACTAAGTCCTCAAATGAATGGTACCAATGCACTGCTTGACTTAAATGGGCTCATGAAGTTGCATCGGTTGTTCTGAGCAAGAATTAATATTTTTTGTATGCAAAAACTGCGAATAATTTGAATATTTCGTTTTATTGTTAGTATCTGTATTCACCCCTAGAATATAAAATACCTACCCGGTTTGACCCATAGGTATGGGGTGAATTCGGATTTATAATTTTTAATTAAAATTGTTCTATTTTATAGTTATTAACATTGATCTCAAACATTTTCATACCAAAGTTATGCCTAAGGTATACTTAAACGTTTATAATATTGATTGTCTCTATAAATAACATAGTGACTTATTTATTGTGTCTTCTTCTTAACTATCCGGTGTCCCCCCACCTTCCCCTACATATATAATCTATACAGATAAATAAAATTGATGTGTCTGTTTGTAATGTCAAAATAACAGCTTTTTACTAAATGCATATGAAATTATATACGGTGCTTATAAGTAAAACAGAATTTTAATTTTTATGTCATGTCATATAAAATTATATACGGTATTTTAAGAAAAACTCTTTTTTTTAAATGATTATCTATTTTTCTGTCTGTTTGTTCCGGTTAATCTCCGAAACAGCTGGACTGATTTTGACGGGACTTTCACTGGCAGATACCTTATATTATAAAGAGTAGCTTAGGCTACTTTTATTTTAGAAAAAGAATTAAGGTTATGCTCAAAAAAAGACGTACCTAGGGACGCACCCGAGTGAAGCGAGAGTGAATCGTTAGTATTACTAATACAAAAGGTGCCTATGTAAATAAATGTACATCTTACCTATCATGCGAACAAATAACATATTTATTATAGATATTGTTACAATATAGTGTTTTGTTTAGGATATTTGTCCTTCAACCCCACGACCTTTGCGATACGCTTTTGTCGACAACAAGCTTATAGTGCATGACTTTTTTTATAAGAAAAAAATCAACAGGTTTAAATTTTTTACATACATATACTATTTTTTGCTATAAATAAATTCAGGGAATCGTTTTATATTTGCAGATTCACGCAATTTGTTTTTTGAGAGAAGAGCTTTCTATTTCTTTTATATACTCCTTTATTTACTTTATTCATATTTTCACCATTTTGATTTTTAGATGCCACTATTAAACTTTTATTTTTGCAAGGAAAAATATATAAGTTTTGTGAATACCACCTTAGGTTAGTACCCTTTTTCTATAATACAGTGCGTTAAATGGGACTCGCCGGAACCGGAATACCCACTAAATCTCAACTGTACTTCTATAGTTTTGACAAGCCCTATAGAATTCTAAACGTCATACCGCTGTTATGTCGTCCCAAAGCAGTAATTAAGACTATATACATACAGGATAGGGCCATCCTTTTGTCGAAAGTTTGAAGAGAAATCGAAGTTTGAACCGAAAAGTTTAAGGGTCTCTATACAAGAAAAAGGGGGAGGTTTTGAATTTACTTTACCATATAAAGTCTGCCAAATACATATAAGCACTAAACTAACAATAATTATTATTATAGTGCAACCTGTAAAGTAAACAAAAACGTAAAAAGTGATAGTGACGGTGGTAGCCTAGCGGTATCGTGCTTGCTTGGGTAATCATGTGTGAGGGGTCAAATCTCGTGTCTTACATCTCTCATATTTTTATATGCAAATCATTTTCAACATTATTACCATTTGTATTAAGGAGAAGGAAAACATCGTGAGGAAACCTGCATGTATAACAAGTTTTCGAAAGACAAGTGAAGTCCGCCAATCTGCATTCGGTCAGCATGGTGGGCTATGGCCTGATCCCCTCGTATTGAAGGCCCGTGCCCAGCAATAGGACGTCATAAGTGACGGAATATAAAATCAATCCACACTAGGTATCTCAAGTATTATTCTATGTTCAGTTTTATTGTTAAGTAGCGCCCGCGGCTCGCCCGCGTTCAGATGACCAAAAACCAAATTCTTAGGTTTCACATATTAGTTTACTCTTACATTGCAGTTCTTGTATTTTTTTCTCAGATATGAGATATTTTCCCTTAGTAAAAAGTATCCTATATGTATAATCAGCTATCAATATAACAAATTTCAGCAAAATCCCTCCAGTGGTTTTTCTGTGATGCGATAACAAACAGACAGACAAAAATTCTAAAAACTATAGATTCGGCCTCCGTATCGATAATAATCTTTGTTTCAATAAGATTTTCCAAAAAATATTTAATGTACAGCTTCGGCTTAGTTACAATTTTATTATATGTATAGAATACATATGTTTACTCGAACTTCGCCGATATGTTATTAAATTCATTCAACCTTTTTGTTGGACTCGAGTCATGAAGTCTGGTTTTTTTTACAGATAATAGATACTTCTATCATATTATATTGTATTATATAAACATTACATTTTATCGTTCAACGCACCTATTCCCTTCGATCGCAATATCCTTCACCATAGATTTATGGTGTTAATTTACAGAATCTATTTATTCAATCGTCCCTTATAATAATGACTAAAACGGGATACTATCAATCTAAAGTGGCAGACATACGTACAGTAATTGTTTCTGTCTGGAGACTGGAACTCTAGACGTCGTCACGTAAAATGTTCTAACGTTATTTGCAATAGTTTGCTTGGTTTTATAATAATTATGATCTATACACAAATAGGCAAAGGCTAAGCAGTTCTGTGCCTTTTTATTCTCTCTTTGTCAACGGTTTTCTTTTTTTTTGTTTAGTGGCTATTGATGAGCTTTAGTTTTATCAATAATAAAAGTTTGGGTACAGTTTTCCTTTATATAGTTAAAGAGAAAACAGATCAGTATTATCTATACATATAAAATAGTAACTAAGCCGAATTTGTACATTAAATATTTTTTGGAAAATCTTATTGAAATAAACATTATTATCGATACAGAGGCCGAATCTATAGTTTTTAGAATTTTTGTCTATCTGTCTGTCTGTTACCGCATCACAGAAAAACCATTGGAGGGATTTTGATGAAATTTGGTATGGTGATAGCTGGTTATCCGGGTCAACATATAGAATACTTTTTACCGCTGAAAAATATCTCATTTTTGAGAAACAATACGAAAACTGCAATGTAAGAGTATACTAATCTGTAAAGCCTAAGAATTTGGTTTTTTTGTCATCTGAACGCGGGTGGAGCCGCGGGCAATGCTAGTTATTTATATATTATAAATATGACTTTTCGAGACTGTATAGTCATTTATGCAGGTGATATTATAGTGTAGAAGTATGGGCGAGCTCCCCAATATAAGACTTTATTTAGAATTTTTTGACAAAATCACCTAGTACTGATCTGTTGGCCTGACCCTGGAATCAATCCCAGGATATTTTAGTCACTGAATGAAGGAAGCTGCTCACTTCTATAATAATAGTAAATGAAGAAATACTTTTCAGTTTATCGGTTGGTTCTTTCTTGTAATAGAAATAGCACTTGATAGATATAATTTTTTGCTTAAACAAACTTTGTGGGCGACTGTGGATGTGGGTGATGTGTAACACATTTTAATGGAATGTGTTCGTAGCAAAGCTCTATTATTACAATTAGTAGATAGATCAATTGAAAGATTAAATATATTGCAAATCCTACTAGAGATTTAGCCAATATTATGTGTTCTATGTGTAAACATAACATAAGTAAGCGATAACAGATAAAACGACATATCTTTCATTAGATGTAATACTAGCGACTCACCTTCGTTTCACTCGGGTTCGTTCTTAGGTACGTTTTAAAGGTAAGTATGGAATAGATAGACATAGTATAATAATATGGATAGTTTATTATACCTATATGACGAGTTATTGTGTGCTATATTATAACGTGTTAACAAACAAACAGACACACTTTTAAATTTATAATATTAGTATGGATTGTAAGATACGCGTGTAATGTACGCGTAAGGTATGTAGTCTAAAAGAATGGAGATGGCTTACTAGTATAGTTTTTATAGTACCTGGGCGACAGAAAAAACAAACAAAAAATTTGAATAAATACAAAAAAAAAAGTAAAAATTTTGTAGCTGACCGAGATACGAATCCAGACACCTGTGATTCTCAAACCTTCGCTTTGGTCGTATGACCACGATGTTTATGTCCAAGCGTGCAAATTAGCGACCATATTTTGCGTGGAATAATGCGAAACAAAACCGCATGAAAACTCGAAAACACGCGTTTTTCCAGACATAAAACTAATCTAGATCGATTTATCGCCCCCGAAACCTCTTGTATACTAAATTTCATGAAATTCGTTGGAGCCGTCTCCGAGATTCAGATTATATATACAAGAATTGCTCGTTTAAATATATAAGATATAAAGTTTTACCTATGTAGATTATCCGTTTTAATACAGGTGACTCTGTAATATACTTAATACATATTTGAAAAAAATATACTTTTATAATAATTTTTACGACTAATTTTATGTAGTTATTAGTCGCCTATATGTACTTATTAGTTATCTGGAACTGATTACTTGTCTACTAATATTATAAATGTGAAAGTTTAAATGTATGGATGTTTGGATTGGAATAGATAGACTATATCTATACTAATATTTATATAATATATATAATTTTACAATAATATATGGAAGTCTGCCCGCTTTGTTGATATTTATGATTACTGCTCCGCTCCCTTAGGTAGTAGCATGATGATAGATATATAGCCTATAGTCTTTCTCAAACAAACAAACTCTGCGTCTTTATAATATTAGTATAGATTCGTAAATATTGAAATAAATCAAAACAACACTTAAAAACATCAACATGACCGAAATGCTTTTACAAATCTAATAAAACTTGACAGTTTAACAATTTTAAGGAAGATTTACTGTTATTTTATTACATGAATGCGTTATATCGTATTTTACTAGTGCTTGACCACTAAAAATGTGCGAAATGGGTTGGAAGTAGGGCATTCTCGTAGTGTGGTGGACGGCTATTAAGGGAGTCGTTTGCTGTAATTGCTCTCGCAACGGGTCTGCATTCATTACTGTCCTTCTTGTATTTTAACGGGCTTTGAATTACTTTGAATTAAGTTTTTTTTGGGGTTTGATAAAAACTATGCAGGATTTATCGTTCTTCCAAGTAACAATAGACCAACGAATTCGTTACATATGTAGGCTTAATTTTGAACCAGAGAGTGGTATAGAGTACCTTTTATTCCACTATAACAAAGGATGAGATTCTATATAGGTGGGTGCAAAAGAAAGTATAATAATATAATCCAAAAGATCTAAAGAACTTTTTGACCTATCTCACGGAATAATACGTGTCAGGACTGAAAGTAGCGTCACTCTTGGTCTTATAATTTAATTATAATTGTATAAACAAATCCATCGAATCGGTGAAAGAAACCCATTCATAAAATGTACATACATATAAGTTCTCCGAACCGATTACGGCCACGGAGGCCAATCTCATTGAAAGTAGCCATCTGCGCAGGAGATATTATAGTGCACAAGTGTACGCGCGGACACAAGTGCACCCTTTATTCCTGTCACTCTCAAACTCTGGCGGTACAAGTACTTGACACGACCAGTGAGAGTTAAAGCGCAAGACCGACGGCTTTACGTGCTCTCCGAGGCACGGGGGTGAAACACCGCCAACTTCTTAACTCCGGGCTATTACTGAGGCTTATTAAACGGAAAGACTAAATAACTAAACTTGGTACGACCCGGGGCTCGAACCTAGGACCTCCGGATGTGCAGCCGTACATGCCAGCCACTACGCCACCGGGGCAGTCAGACATATATTTGCATGTATAATAATAATAAAAAAAAGAATAATGTATGTGAGTAGGAGAATAGTCAAATGAAATATTATTATCATCTATGTCTCTTAATTTAACATGCCTGTGTTTTAAATTTTGTTTTAAGATGTTTTATTCATACATTAAGTAACACATTTTTACTCAGAATTTTCGCAGTTCCTGTTTATTTTCCTTGAACTGACAATTCACATCAAAAATTGCTTTACCGGTGTTGAAATTGTCTTCGTTTCCTCCTGTTGAATCTTATTTTGTTTTTTGATTTACTTTAGCGTTGATGAAAATTTTATGACAATATTTTTAAATCTATACGTATAATAAAGTTATAACAGAGTCGAATCTGTACATTGAATATTTTTTTTTGAAAATCTTATTGAAATAGTCATTATTATTGATACAGAGACCGAATCTATAGTTTTTAGAATTTTTGTCTGTCTGTCTGTCGTTCTGGGAAAGCATCACGAGATAACCACTGGACAGATTTCGATGAAATTTGTTATATCTAATGATGGCTGGTTATCCGGGTCAACATATAGGATACTTTTTACTGCGGGAAAATATCTTATCTCTGAGATATCTATACTAAACGGGAAAACGTAACTAGGGACGAACCCGAGCGGAGCGAGGGCGAGTCGCTAGTAGATATAATAAGTCTATAAATTATTAAAAAGTACATTTTCTTTATTACGTATTATTTAAATTGTAATACAGTAAATCGCAAATATACAAGCGTTAAACATATTTTTTAGATTAATGTTTTAAATTGCTGTGGCATAATATTACAAATCATTATCCGGTGAAAAATAAAAAAAAAAACTTACTACGCAGTACTATCAAAGTAGATAAGTATTAAAGGTAAAAGACACATTGCTTAGGACAAACCATTATCGAAATAAGACAAGTTTTAATCAGATAAAAAGGCATGTGGACAGTCCACTTACGTATATTAACGTCAATAACTCGATAAGTTGAGGTCGTGATGTGTTTCTTTGTTGTACCAAGTGTGTGTTGACAGGTTTGTTTACAAAAACTATAAAAACTATATTTTATTCTCAAATTGATGTTGTTCGTGTCACATAAGTTGATCCAAGATGGTGCAGGCATTTTGTTTTAAAATATTACAATTATAATGGCTCAAAGATCCAAAAGTCAAAACTTTAAAAAGTAGATCTCGTAGACGGCGTTATATGCATTTAATAAGAATCCCACCTCTGAGAGTGGAATATTTATTGAAATATAAGTAAATTTATTAGTATTTTATGAAGAAATTTTAAATTAAAACTATATATCAGCTTTAGAAACATCACCTGATATATAGTGCAATTTTATTTTATTAAAGGCGAAAGAACTATTAATGCTATCTAAAAGAAGGTAGTCTGGAAGCAGCTCGGGTAGTACATTTAATGTCTTGCAACCCAAGACTTTACGAGCGTATTCACTTATTCCTTCGGTTAAGTTGAACAATGAGTCGTTAGGAAATCGTTGAGCGTTTCACTTTGTGAAATTGAGAGGTAGTTTCAATTGTTTTAGTGGATATCTTGCTAGTGGTTATCGTCTCGGCGTTAAAAACTGGGGCTTTGATTTCAGTGCATGATGTAAGCATTTACTTTGTAACAGTGATGTATATAGGCAATAATTATTTTGTGTTATTCACTGACTATTCCCTATGAACTTGATTTCTCTACATTAAAAACATAACTTCTATTTCTTTTACTTCCTCAAAATACTTATTATACATATATAGACTCCCCTTCTCTATTCAAAAATACCAGATATATTTTGTCTGGCGTCGCTTCTAATTTGCTAAACTTAGACATGACTAATTTGACACCGTTCAGGACTAAAATGATTTTAAATACATTAAAGTAGAGCTTTTGTCCCACGGTATCCCTCTTGTCATATACATATGTTCCGTTATGCCTTTAGGGTTGGATTTGCAATCGTTTGGCAGGAGTTTGCGGGCGAAACTTTTGTATTCTGTAGACGTTTGATTCCTGATCATAACAATATCATTCACAACTCAAAGAAATTCACTTTTTTGGATAAAATTAACAAAAATCATTATAACCTCTAAAGGTGGTGGTTTATCACTATATATGTATTCAGTCCTTTTTTTTTGACGTCCCACTGCTGGGGGTGGGCCTCCCTTCAATACGAGGGGATCAGGCCATAGTTCACCACGCTGGCCAAGTGCGGGTTGGTGGACTTCACATGTCTTTAGAAAACTTGCTAGCTTCTCTATATATGAATACTGTTAACTCCTTCGTGGTTAGGTTAGGACTTAGATTTTTGTCGTCAGATCTAGGTTAGGTTAGAACAGTTAGTAAGACGCACGAGCTGAGCGAGGGAAGCGAGTGTGCCACGTAAAAAGGGAAAAATAAAAACTTTTTAACAAAAAAATAAAAACCGACTTCAAACAAAAACACTAAAAAGTAAAAAATAACTGATTGGTAGTTTTCATTTACTATACATACCTAATCAAATATTTCCGAAGTCGGTGTGCTTTGGCTAAGTAATTAAAGCCTACCTATTAAATACATACCTAATCAAATATTTTCGAAATCGGTGCCAGCCCATACAAAGCAAAGCACACCGACTTCGAAAATATTTGATTAGGTATGTATAGTAAATGAAAACTACCAATCAGTTATTTTTTACTTTTTAGTGCTTTTGTTTGAAGTCGGTTTTTTAATGTTATACTTAATGCAATAGAATTATAATATAGATCAAAACTAATAAATCAATGAAAACATTTTTTAAATCTATCAATAAATGATTGAGTAATTAATGTAAATGTTGGTTGTTCAGGTGTGACGTGTGACGTCATGAAATTATTCTTCTTATAAGCGCAAATTTAAAGTTTCATATGTTTTTCATTTGTTGAGATATTTGAATAATTCTATCATTTTTGTTATATTTTACTTAATTTTTTATAATTTATACATAAAATAATTGAAGACTTCTTCATTTTGAATTCAAGTTGCTTAAAAGCATTTTTAATTACCTAAATACTTCTTTTAAAGATTATTTATTTCATGTATAAGTTAGACTGGGTTCACACGGCATTGCCCTGCACGTTTTTTTGTAGTATACGTCTTAACGAATACATTATACATAGAACCGTTCACACGCCTTTTGTACTGCAAAAATCATACACCGTTTATACGTTTAAACGAATACTTGTCACCGGACTTGTCATATTTTTTTTTGCAAATGTTATATACTGCGCAGTAGCGAAATAACTGCAAACGCTACCCCAGACTCGCGGGACTGGACTTGCCAGTTGACGAAATTATATTTTTTCACAATTTCAACTTGCCAAAAGGACCTTTTCAAAATTCGTCACCAGCTCTCGGGCTATCAAGCAAATTGAATGAACTTTAACGTATTCAGATTGCAGTGGCGCAAAGTTTAGCTCTGTCTCTTTCACGCGGCACGATGTCATACCGTTTGAACACAGTCTGACAATGCGTGAAAACTGCGGATATTCGTTTTTATACGAATCAAAATCTATCGTATGAACACCCAACTGATTGTACGTTTAAAATCGAATTCTAAAAAAAACGTGCAGGACAATGCCGTGTGAACCCAGCCTTTGTAGAATGTTACTTGTTTAGGTATTAGTTAGAATCGCGTCGTCTAGACGTATTTTCCCTGAAGTCCCAAACAACTGTCACCAGTACCATAGCTTTTTAATTACTTAACTGCTATGGAATTGCAGATATGCGAAATAATTTTCGTATGCTAAAGCGTCTGTGTTGTAACAATAAGTAAAGCTATAAGTTCTTTGTTTCTGCTTGAACCTAACTGTTATACAGAGTTTATATACAATATACGTGGTTAGGTTTAGCCATTTTACTTAATTATTTATTATTTTTTAAATTATCTCTCAAGATTTAATTGATTGCATTTTTTTGATCGTAAGTGGAAGAATTCGAATATTCTTGATTTTCATGTTTATTTTTGCCTGCGGAATCGTCTTAATTAGCAAAATTATGTCTTCAATTCTTATTATACAATGCTAAGATTAATTGGTCTTGAAATTCGACCTTAACATCTATACACCAATCGGGCACCATGTTTCGTAGTTGCAAAGTTAATAAGCGAGTACATACATAAGTATATAGTGGCTACTAAATACTCCATATAACTTAGCAAAATTTCATTATTATTATGTATTTATTGTACAATTAGTACCATAAAGAGCATTATGCCGTTTAGATTTAATTATCGCGTAGCACGTTGCATTAAAGTTTCCGTACCGACTTTGGCTTCGTCGTGAATGTAAAGTGGAAACTAATGCATTGCTAATGGAATAAATAATCCATTTGTAGAACATGGAATTTTAACTTGCCACAATCCTTATGTAAAATTTAAAGTACCTGGACAACCGAGCTTTGCTTGATCATTTTTTTTGGAAAAGATATAAAATTTTTGTTATTTTTCAGAAAGAATATCGACATATTGTAATTTATACGTATATAGATAAACTTAAAAAGCAAAACCCTATATAAATACAAAATTTGACCCAAATCGTAAGAGCCCTGTCCGATATACACGAATTTTTATATATATACAAGAATTGCTCGTTTAATATAACAAGATAACCTATCAATCAATTGGAAATTAAGTATATAGACTAGTATCTTATGTCTTCTTATACAAATCTTTTATAGAGCATTTAAAATGAGATAAACGAGCATACTTTTAATATCTCAAAGTTTTCATCTCATAAATACTAGTCGGAGACACAAAGCAGCTCTACTTATAAATCTAAGTTGGACAAAAGTAAATATTTTTCCTTTTTAAATTCCATGAAAACAGCAGGGCAGGTTAGAGAAACAAAGTGCTTTAAAAGTTGTTTGATGAATGCAAAGGTACGTATTCCATTATTGCACCGCGGGGTTATTGCTTCTGACGTAGAAATAAATTAAACTTTGCAAACGAAACAATTCTATTTAGGAATGAGTGGAAGCTATGAGGTTTTTTTTTAATTTGTATTGTAGATAGTCTATTGGTGATAAATAATTCGTTTGTAAAACCGACTGTAGTGGATTCAAATTCGATTCTTCACTACCATTTGCTGATACGTCGTCGTCTCATCCGAAAGACGTCCAGTGCTAGACATTGGCCTCCTTCAAAGATAATTTTTAATAGATGCTAGTCTTATACCATTCACATTCAATGGGTTCCAGTGACTTTAACCAAGTCGTCGGTCCATATTAAGGGAGACCTGCTCTTGCTTCGTTTTTTGGTTTGCTAATACGGTGAAGGAAAACATCATGAGAAAACCTGTATGTCTTAGAGAGAAAATAATTAGTTCTGGACAGACGTGTGAAATCCGCCAATACGCAATTGGCCAGCGTGGTAGGTTATTGCATGTTCTCTCTCAAATTGAGGACCTCTGCCCAGCAGTTGCACATTGGAAAGGCATGATTTTTTAAAATTATTATTAAGATTTCATGGGTTTGAAGGAGCTCGGACCTTATAAAGCTTTCGTAAGGCACAGGTACTATATACGTAGAGGCATCTGAAGAGATTAATATTTGTTTGATGTGACACGTATGTACATAAATATGCAATTATTTAAAGGCCAGTAATAGCGATTAATAACAAAATAAATATTGAGCTAAATATGGCATTTATATAACTCTTACATTAAAAAAAAATAGAAAAAAAACCAACACAGTAACCTATTCATTGAGGCCATTTCATTGAGCCTGACCTGCGATTGGGTGCTGCGATGTGGTCTTTGGGTTATAACTGACGAAGAAATGTATACGAAATTTTTTTAGGGCGTTATATTACATTCTTTTATTTGTTTAAAATATCTTTATTTTATTTCAGCGTATATACATATGAAATATAATATAGAGATAAGTCAAACAAAATCAGTTTATTTTTCTGATTCTGTAGAAAATATTGACCAGAAAATCGTTTGTTTAGAGTATTTTTGTTACTTTATATGGTGGTGTTTTACGATTTAATTTAAAAGTTTAGTAGTTTAGTACAGAATTCTCTTTCAATTTCATCACATTCTTTTGTCATTTTTCGTAGTATTTCATAAACTCTAATATATATATAATATATGACGAGTTTGAGATTAAATTAATAATTTATAAATCAAATCAAAACAAAAGCGACAAATACATATCAAATTTTCAATTTTCGTTATAAGTCCTGCATCCAATCATCCGGCGCAATAGGTCGGAATGCAATTTATCATATTTTTTTATTTAATTCCCTAGAATTGAGAACATGTTTTCATCGTGTGTAATCAAGTCTACTGTCTAGATATTCAATTTTTCACTAGGTAGGTTTACCGTAAGGAGGATACGCTTGATCTATTAGAAGTGAATGGCGGTGATTATATTTTCCTGGCTATGTACGAGTATAAAGGCGAAAGTTTGTATGTGTAGGAGTATGTTTGAATGTAAATAAAAACTATAAAAAAAATACAATAAAAACCGACTTCCAGGCATTAATATGTAAAAAATAACTAAACACGGGTTTTCATTTAAAATGATACCTAATCAGATATTTTCGAAGTCGGTTTCATTTTTCGTGTAGACGTAACGCAGACGCAAGTACCTAATTCGTAAGAAGAAAGTTTTTTAAGAACGTATTCGATTAAGCAATTTATTTAAAAAAAATGTTATTGTTGATTTTTTAAAAAACTGCTCGACCGATTTCGATAAAATTTAAATGGGACCACCTGGGAAGTATAAGCACCCTTCGAAAAAAAAATCAGTTCAGGCGTCTTCGAGTAATCGGTGAACATACACAAAAAAAAAAGATTCCGACGAATTGAGAAGCTCCTCCTTTTTGGAAGTCAGTTAAAAAAAGACTTTAATCAAATAGACTCTTACAAGCACTTTTGAATCGACACTTTGTACATTTATAAAATTTAAATTAAACGCCAGTATGTAGGTAATCATTATCTCCTCGGTAGGCAGTTCTGCTGGGAAGAACCGGCGAGAAGCACGACAGTTGCTCTTTTAAAATAATATTTGTTTACTACAATTGTTAACAATAATTGTCTACTTATCCTATGTACATATGTACGCTACGTTATTATTAAAAGCTACCAACTTTCTCAACTGTAACAGTTATAATATTAGTTTATCACCTGCGGATACTTTTGCGAACATTATGTACAGACTAAATAATGACTATATAGCTCAAATTAAGTTTTATAACTAGTTGGAGGCGACACCGTTCACCGCCAATATAAAGTGGTGTGCAACTTTGTCATCTACTCTATACCATACATAAAGGAAGCATTGGTAAAGCTTAGGAAAGACTAGTTTGTGTAATGTTTGGCTTGGCTGGTAGCACCAATAAATAAAATGGAAAAGTTATCTTTCTTTCTTATTATCTATCATTACTAGCGATTCACCCTCGCTTCGCTCGGGTTCGTCTCCGGCTTGCTTCACAATACAAACTTTCAACCCCATTTTTATCCCCTTAAGGGATGATTTCCGGGATAAAACGTATCCTATGTCCTTCCCAGGTCTTCAAACTATCTTCTTACAAAATTTCATCTAAATCGGATCATAAGATTTAAAAAAAATCTGAACCTCTAGATCTACAGCTGTACATGCTAGTCACTAGACCACCGAGGCAGTTAAATCTCGTTAGATTGCTATATTTTAAATAAAACTATCCTTTCGGATTATTACGCGTATTTATTTAGATTTTTGGTTCCCGACATTTCGAATGCTTTACAGCAATCATGGCCACGGGAGAGACTAAGGATATAGACGTCTCAAACATGACTGCTGTAAAGCATTCGAAACGTCGGGAACCACTAAAAAAAATAACAACTATAAGACCTTATTGTCGACATCCCTGTTCTTTTAGTGGCTATTATATTATTATTATGTGGAAAGGTACGAGTACGTTGGCTCAGGTCCAGTCTCTGGCGATGATAAACTTTAACTACATTGCTCTCCCACATGTCATGTGTGTTTACTCGTCATTGACTTTTATGAACTATTTACTTATAAGACGCTACTACTTTAATACGTTTTCTTTTTATGGAATATGACGAAGCTGGTTGTTAGAGGTTATTGTTACGAATTATTTATTTTTAGAATACTTCAAAATAAATAATCAATATAAATATGTAGAAATTATATTTGGTGTACCTAATTTTAATAAAAAGAAAAGGCATACCTTAATGGCCATATGCCATTATTTAAAAAAAAAACTTCTTTAGGAATGACTGATATAGAAAAAAATAGTGTAGTGGAAGTGAGAGTCAAATTTATTATTAATAATTAAATATATATACTAGCAGAACCCGCGGCTTCGCTCGCGTTAAAACTACAAAAAAACTCTAAAAAGTTTTCATACAAACTTTTATCCCCTATTTTACCCCGTTATGGGATGAATTTCGAAAAATGCTAAAACACGTATTTATTTAATTTTATTGAAGAGCATTAATACAAAGTTTCAAGTAACTCTGATGATAAATATTTTTTTAGGTTGTATTATAAAATGTTTTCCCGCAGAAAAACAAAATATAAGAAATGAAAATATTTACTTATATCATCCTTGTCGTCATCATCCACTCGGATTATAAAAGAATCACTCACACTATCCATCAGATCATTAAGAGGGCACATTTTATCCTTTTTTTTTATAATATGGTTTATGCATTCTTGCCAAAAACAATAATAAAATCGTGAACGACCGTTGTGGACCTGTCTTTTTGGGACTTTCCAATTCTTTTTGCCAATTGCAAAGATTTTACAAACAAAGTGTTTTTTTCTAAAAAAGGCTTGCAACCTATGTATTATTGGACAGGGATTCCTGTAATAGAAAAATAATTTCCTTAATAATTATTCTAACTTCGATAATATGATAATAAAAAAATTATTACCATTTTAGAGTTATCAATAATTTTTTAATTCTAAGTTTTTCTAATTGAAACCTTAAATTCAAGAAAGGTTTATTTTTTTATTTTGCTAAAATGCTTTCCGTTTTTAGTGACAATGTTTCAAAGCTGACAACATTTCTGAAATGTCAGAATTCCGCCGAATTAAAAATCAGACTATAATAATTATGTCTTACTTAATTATTGATTTGTTTTAATTTAATTGCGATATTTACCAAAGAAGTTTTACTTCAACCGCGCGTAAAGATTTTTATTTTGGTTACATTAATTATTATAGGAATGAGTATATGCCGAACCCTTCTAAGTGTACAATGTAACATTTAGAAGAACGTGATATTTCATGTATCTTTTTATGAATTCATATATTAATACAGAAATAATATTTTGTCTTCTTATATTTTTCATTTTCATGTTTTTCTTTATATTTAAGAAAATAATATAAGAAATATTTTGCCTTTATCTGAATAAAAGTCCAAAGAAATTAGAAAGGTTTTCTTAGTTT
The DNA here is from genome assembly GCA_947093115.1 of Brenthis daphne. NCBI lineage: Eukaryota > Metazoa > Arthropoda > Insecta > Lepidoptera > Nymphalidae > Brenthis > Brenthis daphne. Next base: position 20,628,227 of record OX352472.1, on the reverse strand, counting down.
TCAAATTTTCGTTTTGTTTTGCGATGAAAAGGTATCCAATATTCATGCTATTTATTTTTACATTATATTATTCAAAGAAGATCGAATCCCCGAGAAGTTTGAAATTTGAAGTAGTGGCCTAAGGTAGTGGGTTTGATTTTGAGCCGGCCATTTGTGTGGTTGTGCGGAATATTTGTGTTGCTTATTAAAATTTTGTTTTAAAACTCTTGGCTCTTATGAGTCGAACAACTGTGCGTGATTACTTTACCTACACGAGCGCAATTGGGGCAAAAGCTTTTAAAAAATATAACAAAATGAAAGTTTTTTTTTTTAAACTAAGAACATTAATAACCTCCAGAAGACTAAAAATAAAATTCCTAAAATACTTATTGAGTTTAAACTTCCGGAAAATTCGAGAGAGTATTTTATGTTCTAAGTTAAATTCGCTTTGGTGCTAGCTCAAGTAGCTCATTGAAAGTTTAAATTTACTTTTTTGTCCACTTCACAACCAAGATGTTTGAATTGTGAAAATTTTATATTTCTATTTTCGAGAAACGTGTATGTATTTGCATAGATAAAAATATCGTAAATATGCTAATATACTAAAGTGGATTTTTATGAATTTTATATAACTTATGAATTTGAAATTTCTTCATTAAATCCTTCACTTATCTTATCAATATTGATTTAAAATATTTCTAATGGTATTATTTTTTTTAAACATTAACGACCAGCATTATTTATGATTTTTTTTAATTCTTTCAAACAATAACAGAGTGTGTTATTTCTTTTCAACAATTTCCTTTTATAAACTATTAGAAACTACCAAAATAGGAAAAACAAAAACAAATCTATTCCACGATAACCGTATACTTTTCCGGGATAAAAAGCACTATTCTAGACTATAATCTATCTCAGTGCCAAATTTCATCCAGATCCGTTCAGCCGTTCTGGCGTGATTGAATAACAAACGCCCATACAAACAACCAAACATCTAAACTTTCACATTCATAATAGTACTAAGATAACTTAAAAATCAATCTATAAAACTTATTTTTACTTTGTTTAGAGCTAGCCATGAGAGTTCTAACGATTGTCGTTTTATGAAAAGCTCTCGTCGTAATGAGCGTAAATAGCTTGACCTAATTACACGGTAATTGAGCTTCCGAATTTAATGCCACCTCCATTACTCTTATTGAAATTTGACGAGCATGACAATATTCAATTAATTTTGTTACTTACTTGTCTTCTAGTAAATACTTCGCCCACGGTCTTTTCTTGTATGTATACCAGGATATAAGCTATCCACTATTTTAAACTTCGCTGTCCTTTTAGCCATTACGTCACAAAACATTGGCCTTTCTATACTAATAAGAGAAAAAAAGTGAGGTTGTGGTAAATAAAATAACTCTCACATCATATTTTATACTCAAACTAGTATTGCCCGCGGCTCCGCCCGCGTTCAGATGGCCAAAAACCAAATTCTTAAGTTTTACACATTAGTATACTCTTACATTGCAGTTTTTGTATTTTCCCGCAATAAAAGGAACCTATATGTTGAACCGGATATCCAGCTACCATCATACCAAATTTCATCAAAATCCCTCCAGTGGTTTTTCCGTGATACGGTAACAGACAGACAGACAGACAAAAATTCTAAAAACTATAGATTCGACCTCTGTATCGATAATAATGTCTGTTGCAATAAGATTTTCCAAAAAATATTTAATGTACAGATTAGGCTTAGTTAGAATTGAATTATATGTATAGATAAATTGTAAGTACACATTTAAATATATCTACGTTAGACTTATTTTGTAATATTTTCAATCAACTAACCCTTCGATGTCTTCACCTTCACGGGACACATCGGGATTAGAAAAGGCATCGAACTGCCCATACAAAAGGGAGATTGTACGAGTATTACATTCGTTGAACTAAAATTAATTATGTACATTATATGTATGTTTTTCTTGTACTGAGATAGCATAAACTTATTTGACCATGATTTCTATAAAATGAATAAATTATAAATACATATATTATGTTATTTTTTGTTCAGTAATATCATTATCTTTTTTTGAATGTGCATTAAAGTAATCTTCTTCACTTGCGCTAGTACTGGATCCATCGTATACATAAGTAGGATCAGTAGTGTTACTGACTGCTGTTAGGTCATTTTCAGATATATCAGGTGTTTCCTCTGTCTGTACACATTCTTCCCTCTTACTGTCAACTACAGCTTCTACCATGTCTGAGTTTTCCTTTTCCTCCATGATAACTACATCTCTGCTTATAGTGACTTGTTTTGTTTCTGGATTATACAACCTGTACCCTTTTACATTATCTGAAAATCCGACTAAGATGTATTTGGAAGCTTTCTTATCCCATTTCTGTCTTTTATTCTTTGGAACATGGACCATAACAGAGCTACCAAATATTCTAATATGGCTCATATCAGGTTTCCGCCCTGCCCATTTCTCATAGGGTGTCATTTGGTCTAGTCCTGAGGCCGGCGTCCGGTTTTTAAGATAGACTGCCGTGTTTACAGCCTCAGCCCAAAAAGATTTATTTAATTTTGCGTCAAATAGTAAGCATCGTGCTCGCTCGACTATAGTCCTATTTGGACGCTCACAGAGACCATTCTGCTCTGGAGTATACGGGTTGCTCTTCTGATGTATAATGCCAACTTTTCTTAAGTATTTCTCCATTTCATTAGAGCAATACTCCCCTCCATTGTCAGTTCTCAATGTTTTAATCGTTACTCCCGTTTGATTCTCAACTAATCTCTGAAATTCCTTAAAACACTGTAATACCTGGGATTTTTCCTTTAAAAAATATACAAAGGTCATTCGACTTGCGTCATCAACGAAAAGAAGGAAATATCTTGCTTGACCAATCGAGCGAGTTTCCATCGGCCCGCATAAATCCGAATGTATCAAATCTAGCAATTTATCACTTCTATGACCTTTGAAAGGAAAAGGTAGACGAGACTGTTTCCCCTCACAACATACTTCACAGTTGGATTTTCGAATATCAGCCTTATCGTCATAAAATACACCCTGTACAGCACCATCTTTCATTTTTTGTAAGTCTTTACAATTAATATGTCCCAGCCTTCTATGCCATAGTTTAGCATCAGCCGTCTGAACTGCCGCAACTAATCCATTCTCTGACTTCACAATATTCAACTTATACACACCATTTATTAAATCTGCTACTCCAATCAGCTCGTTCTGTTGATTAAAGATATGACAAACATTCATCTCAAATGTTACCTTATTCCCTTTCGCTATCAACTGGCTGACTGATAATAAATTTGTCGCTAAGCTAGGTATGCAAAGAATATCTTTTACCTTGATGTCAAACTGAGAATTGTTGACTACTGTGGTAATCTGTGTATCACCTACACATAAAACCGGCACAGACGTTTGATTCGCCACAAGTATTTCTTTCTTATGACATACTTTTTCAACACGCAATAGTTTACTTTTGTTAGCAATCATGTGGGCACTCGCTCCCGAGTCTACATACCAATCTTCTGTACTGAAATTGCCATTCAAAAAGGCAGCGCTAAAAGCGTTTCCTTGCTTTTGTTTCATTTCAGGACATTGGTATTTAAAATGTCCAGGTTGCTTACATCCATAACATTTAAATATTTTCTTGACAGATGGTTTCGTTTTTGTTTTTGCGTTATAATGAGATGTATTACTGTCAGTCCTTTTTGAAATAAAGGCTGTGTTCGATTCACTACTAACAATATCAGAACTCATATCTAGTAGTTTAGTTTTTATAACATCCGCATTAATCGTGATACCTGAGTGCTCTATTGCCATTATCATGGGGGAAAACTTCTCAGGTAGTCCCGCTAACAATAAAGAACCAATCCATTCGTCGTTTATTGCAAACCCTGTTCCTCTCAACCTTTGTGCAGTCTCAACTAACTGATTAACGTAGCTTGTCATTGATTCACAATTTTTGAGACGTATCGATATTAGTGTTCGAAGTAGGGTAATTTTTCTTGTGAATCCGGAATCGTCAAATAATTGTTTCAACTTCATCCACAAGTCGTTTATCGTTGCTTCGTTTTTTATATGCACATATAAAGAAGGGTCGATTGTCATAATCAGCTTTGCTTTACCTTTTTTATCATCCTCAGTACTTGATTGTCCCGACGGCTTATCAAGATCAATGCCTTCTAGTACTAAAAAATTTTTTACAGCAAAAGCCCAATCATCGTAATTTTCTCGCCCTTTAAGTTTAGGAACATTAATGATGTAGCTACCCGATGACATTTTACACTTTTCCACAAAATAATTCTAACTTTTTACTATTTATTTTGGCTAAAATATAGGACTGGGCCCATAACCTATTGAAACGTAGTTAGACTTTTTCTACGAGTGACATTTATTACTTTTATTTTTAAGACGGCCAATATACATTAAAAACTTATTTTGATAAAAAATAACATATTAGACCCATCTTTTCATTTCATTAGTATGTGTAATATTTGTGCAATTACAGATGACTAAATACTAAATGTAGGTACAGCTACAAGATATAAAAAACTTATATAATTCATTTAATTCAATTCAATTATAAATTCCTAATTTGATTATAGATGTTTAGATGGCGTTGATCTGCAAATTCTTGAGCTATTATATTTTACAAATACATACATATATGTTAAAGTAAGCAAAATATACCAAAATTTATATTGAATTATATAAAACAAACTGTGACTTTATTGTAGACTACTCATAAAATGTACACAGCGCCATCTATCGATAGTGAGTAAAACTCATACACTAATGGCAGATTTTTTCAATACCTAATCAGTTTTACAGGATTTAAGAACGTCCTATTCACGTACCTTTAATCAGAGGAATTTTAAATAAGTTAGTCTAAAAAATAATTATATAACATAAACTAAAAAAAGTTTTAGATCAATATTGATTTTATTTAATAAAAATACTACCGAATTAAAACTTTGAATTGTTTTAAAAACTTACTTTTTATAACACTTTTCTTCTAACAACAATATTACTATCTAAATTACTTCATGGATTTCACGTACTATACTATGGTGGATTTATATGTAAAAAAAATATAAGAAAAATAATCGTTCAAAATATTAATAACTATCAACTCACCCTCGCTTCGCTTTGGGCTCGTCCCTAGACAAAAAAGTCTATCCCACGGGAACCGTGCATTTTTCCGGGATAAAGAACTATTCCAGACTATAATTTATTTCTGTGCCTTTTATTCAGATCCGCTAAGACGTTCTGGCGTGAAAGATTAACAAACAAACATCCATCCATCCATCCATCCCCACAACCTTTCACCTTTATAATAATACATTACATATTTTTTTATATTATACATTTTTTTTATTTTTACCAAATTTGGTCAAAATGTGTTGAATTTTGCCGTAGGTATAACCGGTGTAAAAGTTTAGCCCTGTATGGTAATAATTAGTACGATCTATGACCTGCAGTTCACCACCAGTCTGTCACTGACGGAGAGCGGAAAATCTATTTATTATTTATTCCGCGTATCGCAGACAGAAGACGTGTCATGTGCCACTCATGTGGTAAGGCCCACTTTAGTCGTGTTACCATTTTAAATTTACCGTGATATGTGGTTTTACCATTTTTTTCCATAGTTTAACCACGTTTGTTTGAATGAATTATAAATGACTTTGCTTAAACTTGAAGCTGATTAGACTTGAAATATACTAAAATTAAAGTGGATGAATAAATTATTTAAGGAAAACCAAATGACTTGAATGGGTTAATCAATTATTTAAATCAAAAGAGACACACCTATTTGGTGATTACAGAAGTTTTTCTGAAAAAATATTTTGAGATAATACACTGTTGTGTACAAATAATTATGACTATGATACTACTTTCATATTTGCTACCAACTGAAATGATTTGATAAATCAAAAAAATGAGTTTGATAAATATCCTACTTCTAAGTAACTAATATTATAAGTCGATTTGCCATTTCAATACAAATTTTCTTTCTTTAAGAATTATAAAATGACATCTTGTCTTAGGTTTGAACAAAATGGCGGTTGGTAATTTACAAAGAATCTATCCCATTTTACAAAAGTGTTAAGTCAAATAAAATACGTATATGTATCTAAAATTGTCTCAAAGGAATAATAGTCGACCTCAAAGCGAGATTTTAAAACGATGTCCTTTGTGTTTTGTAGATATGCATAAATATTCTTTAAATGGATTCTAGAAAACGGTTTGGTGTATTTTCAGTTCGTAGCGAGAAATGAAAATAGTTTTATATTTTTAAATATACATTTTCTGTATTGAACGGTTGTTAGGTGTTGTGGATTTTTGTGGTAGTGATTCTAACAAATTTTTGCATTCGATATATTTTTATTATAACTAGTGCACTCTACTACAAACTTGTACTCACCAGTTCTTGGTATTTATTGGATATGTTCTCACAGAACTTGATATGCCAGGATAAAGCTTCAACTTTTTTAACTATTTCTATGAAATTACTTTTAACTAAGGCACACCGGCTTCAAAATAATTTTACATGTAATTATTACACCCTAGCAGAATAATTCTTTCTTATAATAGTTATGGTACTTCCTTGTTGTATAACTGGGCTGCAGTTTAGAATATGGGACATTACCCCTGGCGGAGTGGGTGGTATTTCTGGATAGGGGACGTGATAGGGCGTCGAAAAGTTAAATAAATTTTTTTCCGAAAACGTACGAGTAAAAAGTTATTGAGACTTAAAGTTACAACATCTCCATACATTATTTTGACATTACTACCATTTAGACACTTGGAGTCAAAACGTCACTTTCAATTGTCAAAATGATCTCCAGATGATTGTCTTTATTTGTACTTGCGTGAAATTCGAATTTTCTAGTTTTCTAGTCATTTATGGCACTCGCCGGCCGCTACCGCGGCACGCTCGCTTCGCTCGCTCGACTCGTGCGTTGTGGAACCTAACCTAACCCAGATATGAGGAATAATAAATAAATAATCTTAAACGTTCTAACCTAACCTAACCCAGATATGAGGAATAATAAATAAATAATCTTAAATATTCTAACCTAACCTAACCCAGATATGAGGAATAATAAATAAATAATCTTAAACGTTCTAACCTAACCTAACCCAGATATGAGGAATAATAAATAAATAATCTTAAATATTCTAACCTTTTTTTTTTTTTTTTTTTTTGTTGTCGCTGGGGAAACCCATCATGGGGACCCTACCGGCCGTCAATGGGTAGGGTACTGTGAGACTCCTACTCACTAAAACCCACAGCGGAACCCGTCGCCGCAGTGCAATGGGGTGCGTAGGATCGCTTGCGCATTCACTACAACACCCCTGCGGACAGCCCGTACCCCGCGGGCCTGCCTCGCCTAAACCGGAATGCCCTCGATTCACAGGGCATTCCGACCGCCCCGATGACGTGCAGGGGAGTCAACGAGAGACCCCCCCGCAGTAGCTCCTCTAGGGTGGCGGGAGAAGATGGGCGTACCGACGCCTCCTCTCCCCCAGCCGACGGCGACGAAGAGGGTCTGCTAAGGCGTTAGCCTCGCGTTCCCTCTCCGCCGTCTCCTTCAGTGAGATGACGGCCTCGCTGAAGGAGACCATCGCCGACCAGGACCTCTCGTCGCGTAGCATGGCCCCAACCACGCTTCGCAACGACAGGTCTCCACCCACTACCGCCATCAGGGCATGGCGCTGGGGAGCCCAAGCGGCGCATACCGCGAGGGTGTGGTGCGAGGTGTCCTCGGACGCACCACACTCGTGGCATACGGGCAACGGTTCCCGACGCGCAACTTGACACAGATACTTACCAAAGCACCCGTGCCCGGTAAGCATCTGCGTCAACCTGAACGTCAGGACGCCGTGTGGCCGCCTGACCCAGCGAGACAGGAACGGACGAACCGCCCCCACCGTCGCCGAGCCAGCCGCTGGAGTCCCCAGGTCTTCCCACCAGCGCCGGATCAGTGCCTCGTCAGCTAGGCGCCTGATCCGAGCGACTCCCTCCCGCGCTGGACGTTCCCCTCGAGCCCGCTCACTCGCCCGAAACTGGTACACTTCGGCGAGCACCTCCGCCTGGAGTTCCCAGGGCGGATCGCCCGCCAGAAGTGTCGCCGCCGTAAATGACACCGTACGGTATCCCCGCACCGCCCTCACCGCCAGGACCCGTTGCGCCTTGCGCAGTTGGGCCCTGTTCGGTGCGGAGAGGGCGTCGATCCACACGGGGGCACCGTACAGTGCCATGGACCTCACGATGCCGGCATAGAGCCGCCGGCAGTGAGATCCAGGGCCCCCGACATTCGGCAGAAGTCTGCCGAGGGCCGAGGCGGCGCCGATCAGTCTCGGGGTGAGCTGGGCGAAATGGACACGAAACGTCCAGCGTCCGTCCAGGGTCAGGCCCAGGTATTTCATCTGGGCCCGTACCTCCACCATCCTACCCTGGACTCGCAGACAGGCGTTGCGGGGGGCACCCCTGCGTGGGCCATGAAACAGGAGGGCCTCCGTTTTGGAGACGGAGACCCTCAGGCCCAGCATCCCTATCCGGTCGGCGACCAGATTGGTGCCGACTGTGGCCAAGCGTGCCGCTTCCTCGTAAGAGCGCCCCCGGGCTGTGACGAGGGTGTCATCAGCGTAGGCGATGACACCGAGCCCGGGGAGAAGCGGACAACGCAGGAGCCAGTCATACCCGAGGTTCCACAGTATCGGGCCCAAAACGGCCCCTTGTGGAACCCCGCAGTCGACACGTCGCCGACCGACCACCCCATCTGCCCCCGTCCACACGACCTGTCTGTCGCGGAGGTACGCGTCCAACACCCGCCGGAGATAGAGAGGCACCTCATGGAACCGAAGTGCCTCTCGTAGCGTCTCAAACGGCAGGGTGTTGAAGGCGTTGGCCACATCCAGCGAGACGGCTAGCATCACGCCTCCCTCCTCCACTGCGGCCAAGGACCGGACCTTCAGAGCGTTCAGGGCGTCCACGGTCGACCGACCCGCCCTGAACCCGAACTGAGCCTCCGAAAGGCCCGGCCCCACCTCCTCGAGATGCTGAGTAAGACGGGCAACGAGAATTCTCTCGAAGAGCTTGCCCGTCTCACTCAGCATCACGATCGGCCTGTATGCCGAAGGGGAGTCCAGAGGACGACCCTCCTTGGGCAACAGGCACAACATCCCCTCCTTCCAGATCTTCGGGAACTGCCCAACGCGAAGACAAGCGTTGAAGAGGTCCCGAAGATCCCCTCCCAGGTATTCCAGGGCGATGCACAGAACTCGCCCCGGAATACCATCCGGTCCCGGAGCCGTCCGTTTGGCCCGCAGTTTATCACGGGCCAATTCCATCTCCCCCTCGGTGATTGGGGGGAATTCCTCCACTCCCACAGAGCGTGTGGGAGGAGCCATCACCGGGGGGACGTGCCCAGACGACTCCGGGAACAGCCCTCCGATCAGTCGCAGGAGGACCTCGGGCGGCGTGGTCTCCGTGACCGGGGCGCCGTGCGCGCGGAGCTTGTTCCGCGCGCTGATATAAGGGCGCCCCCATGGATCCCGATCCAGGCCCGCCAGCATTTCCTGGCGGGCCGCCGCCTTGGCCTGGCTGATGGCGAGCTGCAGGGCCTTTTTGGCTGACCTGTAGGCCGCCCGCAGCTCGCTCTCCAAAACCGGGTCCAGGCCATTCCTCCTGCGACACCGGACAAACCTCCGTCTATGATAATTACAGGTCGCCCGAAGCTGTGCGATTTCGGGCGACCACCAATACACCGACCGGCGACGCCGGTCGTTCCGCCAAATCCGCGGCATGGCCGCATTGCACACCCTCGTAAGGGCGTCGCACATGCGGCCAGCCAGCTCCTCAACATGGGAGCTGGCGCCCACCACACTCCCCTGGGAGCACCATGCTTCTACGATGGCCGCCTCCTTGGCCAGCTCAGTATCAAGCCGGCCCAGGGCCCATCTCGGAAACGCTCGAGAGGGCCCCCTTGGGCGGTCCACCGGCACCGGACGGGTGGAGATCTCGAATCGGATATAATTATGATCCGACAGAGTCTCCACCTCCTCCTCTACCCTCCAGTTGATCACCCTGCGTGCGACGGCGGGGGTGGCGAACGTTAGGTCCACCACGGACCCCCCCTGCTGTCGCACGCACGTGAACGCTGTCCCCACATTGAGCAGGGACAGACCGGAGAGTAGGGCCCACGTCTGAACGGCTCGCCCTCGAGCGTCCGACGTGGGATTCCCCCAGGCCAAGGACTTGGCATTAAAGTCGCCGAGGACGATAGTGGGCCTCGGCGACTGCCTGCAAACCGCAGCGCGGACGGAGTCGAGGAAGATCTCGAACTCCGCCAGACTGCGGTTGGGGGAGAAGTACACGGCGACCACCGCATACTCTCCCCACCCTGCCACGACAAGTCCTTGGCCCCTCTCGATTGCCGAGAGACGGGGGCCGGTGCTGCTCCCAGACACTAAGGCCACTGAGCCCTCTAGGTCCCCCACCCAGTTCGGTTGGTGAGGAACAAAGTAGGGCTCACAGGCCGCCGCCAGACCTATCTCCCACTCGGCCATGGACTGCAGGAAAAGGTCCTGCGCCCCGGCCGAGTGGTTCAGATTCCCTTGGAGGAAGCGAGTGTGCCCGTCCATTAAGATGACATCACTGCTTCCTCAGCCTGGCGGCTTCCGGCACTAGCGACGGCTCCGGTCCCTGGAGCCGTCTTGCCTCTCGTGATGGGTGGGTTGCAATCCCGCCCACCCATCATATGCCCAGAGGGGCGCCCCGCATCCGCGCAGACCGCACAGCGGACTGTCTTCGCGGTGCAGGCAGCGGAATGATGTTCGTCGCTGCCGCACCGGAAGCACAGGCGCCCCCGTTCCACCCTCGATGGGCATCGAGGTAGGGTATGCCCCAGACCCATACATCTGAAGCAGCGCAAAGGGCGCTGCTCCAGTACCTCGACCTTGGCCGACGACCACCCGACCAGAAGTCGGCTTGCGTCGGCCACTTTCTTGGCTGCCGTAACTGGGCATCTTACGACAGCCATGCCCATCCCCCCTTTCCCGGTGTGGACCCGGCTAACCCAGACAGACTCCGTTGAACAGCCGCCCGCCCTAGCGACTGCCTCGGCCACCGCCTCCTTGGTGACCGAGTCATCCAGGCCCGACACCCTCAGCTCTCCCGCTTTTGCGGGGCGAGCGATGGTCGCCACTCCATCTAGAACCTGGCGGAGTTTGTCCGCCAGTCTATCCGCCGCTTCAGGCGGCACCGTGGCTGCGAGCTCCAAAAGCCGCGCCCCAGTTGCCGCAACCCTCACCGATAGACCCCCCGTTACACCCAATTGGGACAGGTCGATGTTCGCCCTAGCGCGCTCCAGCAGCTTGGCATAGGTGACGCCCTTCTTGGCCGCCTCCTGCTGGAGCGTTATAATGACCGCCGCTGTACGCGGCGGAGCAGCGACTTTCGGCCTAGCTGGCCCTGAAGGGGCTCGCGGCGCCGCCTTCGCAACAGCTGGGGCAGCCGGGGCCGCTGGAGGGGAGGACTTCTTCCCCTTCCCCTTGCCCTTGCGGACCACCGTCGCCCATGTACCCTCTCCCGCGTTGCTCGGACCCGCCACAGGAGCCGGTGGAGCCGTTTCCGTCACAGGGGCCGGCGGCGCCGGCTGCGACCTAGGGCGCGCCGGGGCTGACGTCCCAGCCTCGTTGGGCTGACGCCTGCGCGTCGCCGAACCCTCACCTGCCACAGCCGCTACCGGCGCTGGCGTGCTCTGAGGCGCTCTCGGCGAAGGCGTCGGCGCCACAGCCTCCTTTCTTCTATCCGCTGCCAGAGGCGGACGATGCGACCTGGCTGGCAGCAGCCGCTCCTCAATACCCGCCAGTTTGGCGTCAATAAGGGCCCCCACCGAGGAAATGAGGGAGGCCCTTAACTCCTCCAAAGCATCCCCCTGCAGTGAGGAGGACGGAGCACTCGCTCTCAACTCCGAGAACTGCCGACGATGCGCCTTCACCTCCGCCTTGAGGTTCTCGACCTCTCGGCGGAGCCTCTCATTATCGGCAGCCACCTTCCTAGTCTCCTCATTCGAGGAGCGCTCCGCCAGGGCGTCCACTATCCCCGTCAGGGCCTCAGCAGCCAGCTTCAGACGGCGGACATATTCCCCCTTCAGGTTGCCAGAGGTCCTGGCAACATGGAGAATCTCCGTCACGCTGCGTCCTGCTTCCGCTCTCAGACCCTGCACGTCTCTAGCTGAGATCCCCTCCTCCCTGCTCTCAGAGGCCGACAAATCCGAGCCGAACTCGAAAACGGCCTTCGCCGCCTTATCCGCCTTTTCAGGCTTCTTCCGAAAAGCGCGCGCCTCAAGCGCACGCTCAAACTCCCGCTCTCTGGCCTCAGCCTCCATATTGCGCAAGTCTGCGCGCGCACGGGTCAAGCCCGTCCCCCTCCCAGATCCAATGGGTTTCCCCCTTCGCGCCTTATTTTCTTTGGCGCGGACTCGCTCGTCGGTCTCCGTTTCCGAGCCTGTAGAGCCCGCTAACGGAGGACGCGCAGCCGTTCTCTTGCGCCCTATGGACGCATCTGTGTCCGCGCTGGCGTCTGAGTCAGCCATGACTCATTCGCCAACCGCACACACACGCACACACACAAACGACGCGACAAATGTCGCCAAAACAACAAAAAAATCCAAACCAAATCGAAAAATCCAAAAATCCGTGAGAAAAGCCAAAAGTCAAAACATGTAGTGCAAGAATCGAAGTCCAATAGTCAAAGCCAATCAAAAACAATCCAAAACACTCGAAAAAGAACCCGTAACAGCAAGATCAACCTAACCTCTTAAATATTCTAACCTAACCTAACCCAGATATGAGGAATAATAAATAAATAATCTTAAACGTTCTAACCTAACCTAACCCAGATATGAGGAATAATAAATAAATAATCTTAAACGTTCTAACCTAACCTAACCCAGATATGAGGAATAATAAATAAATAATCTTAATATTCTAACCTTTTTTTTTTTTTTTTTTTTTTTTTTTGTTTTCGCTGGGGAAACCCATCATGGGGACCCTACCGGCCGTCAATGGGTAGGGTACTGTGAGACTCCTACTCACTAAAACCCACAGCGGAACCCGTCGCCGCAGTGCATAATATTCTAACCTAACCTAACCCAAATATGAGGAATAATAAATAAATAATCTTATTCTAACCTAACCTAACCCAGATATGAGGAATAATAAATAAATAATCTTAAACGTTCTAACCTAACCTAACCCAGATATTTATTTATTTATTAATAGTAATATTTTACCAACAGAAAAAGCAAACATAATCAAATATAATCTGTTGTCATTTAAGCGGTAATATAAAACAAAGTGTCAGTTTTGCTTTTGTCAAAATGTAAGATCATTTTGTTTGTGTTGTGAAATTATTAAAATATTAAATACAATAAAGCATTAATTGTTGTGAAAATATGTCTTGTACATAAAAAAGGATGCGTACTATTCGTTAAAGGTATGTTTATCTGTTGTTATCACTTATTTAGGTAAAGAAATGTATGGAAATGTGTTAGATATGTTATAACTTTAAGTCTCAATAACTTTTTACTCGTACGTTTCCTCCAAATATTTTTAATATATTTTGACTCTCTGTCACCTCCCCTATCTAAAAATACCACCCACTCCGAATGGTGGAAAAGAAATATATGAAAATGTATGGAAATGTTGTAACTTTAAGTCTCAATAACTTTTTACTCGTACGTTTTCGGAAAATATTTTATTTAACTTTTCGACGCCCTATCACGTCCCCTATCCAGAAATACCACCCACTCCGCCAGGGGTAATGTCCCATATTCTAAACTTGTGCCTATAACTGTTTATTAAATCATAAGAATCAGTTAAAATTTGAGGAATCCTTATGTACATAAAACAACCTAATTAAAAACCTCAGTTTTTTTTAAGAAAGTATAAAAGAAATCTGTTCGACAATGACAGATCTGTTGCTGCATGATCATTGATCATGTAAAAAGGATAAATAAATATGAATATAATTACGTATACCTAAATAGTCTTGATGTTTCTCCGCTTATTTCTCCTAAATGAAGCGACTGATTTTGAAACGGTTTTCACTGTCATACAGAGTATTGCTTTCGGAAGGTTTATAATCCATATATGTTATGGGAATAAAAAAGTCGATGTTTGGTTATAAATAAAAAGCGAGGGTGTATCGTAATATTTTATATGCGAAAGACACCCAGGGACCCACTCGAGCGAAGCCAAGGCAAGTAATACAGAAAAAAATAGCATTATAATAGAAAACTTGTAGAGTTCATAATATATAGAGAATCATTCTATACATTATATATCTACTAGAGAGCGACATTATGTAGGAAATATTTGTTTATTTTACTCCGTGTATAAATTACAAAATATTTTCTGTTCCTTTTAATATATTTAAATGTAAATGATACCTACATTCAATCATAATAAATAAGAATATAGAGGCCATATATTATTGAAATGGGTTGACACCTGTCATATCAACCAACAAGCGTATAAAAATTAAACTCCCAATACCTTAGCTTAGGATTATATTTTATGAAATATAAATTTATTTGTGTGGTATATATATATATATATATATATATATATATATATATATATATATATATATATATATATGTATACCTGTATATTCTAAAAAATATATATTTTATTTACTATTGAGACCTAAGAATGTTTGAATAAAATAAATCTAAAGGAAATCCCTGCGTTGTATACTATATTTATAAAAAAATATTATTTAAACATATTATTGTATACCACAATAATGACATAAAAATACAAAAATTAAGTATAAAAATCACAAAAGTGTGCACAAAAGGCAGCTTTATCGCTAATTAGCGATTTCTTCCAGACTGAGTTTGGGTTAGGAAATATTGCAAAATATGCGGAGTGGGTATTGGGTGGTATAAATATAGTACACAATACAACCTACTAATACTTAGAAATTCTTTTGAAAACACATGACATATGTGTTTCTATTCATCACAGAAAAACCACTGGAGGGATTTTGATGTTTGGTATGGTGATAGCTGGTTATCCGGGTCAACATATAGGATACTTTTTACTGCGGGAAAATATCTCATTTTTGAGAAAAAAATACAAAAACTGCAATGTAAGAGTATATTAAAATGTAAAACCTAAGAATTTGGTTTTTGGTCATCTGAACGCGAGCGGATCAGAATAGCTAGTCTATTTAGCTATTTCACGAAACCATAGTTGAAACTAAACTTTTTTGTCGAACGGCTATTTCTACAGAGCTACCACTATCGGATAAAGAATTCAAAGGATAAGGATGTGTCCTTACTTGGATACTTTTATGGGAGCATCAAGCCTTCACCTGTACATAGCTTTCTGAATCGTATGTAAAGAAATTGTGAGACTTCGTGAGACCAGTCACCAGTTATTCTGTAAGAACTTTTATGTAAATCTACTGCTGAATTCGAAGTCATTTTTAATACAGCTTTACTTCATATATTCTCGGATTCAGCTGTCGAGCTACATAAAAACTCTTACAGAACAGCCCTACAGTTCGTACGTGTGGCAGTTTAACAAATATCATTTAAATCATAATAAATTTAAGACCAATTGTATAAGATTACATCACGTTTTATAAAAATGCGTAAAGCAATTGGCGTCACAAAGTTCAACGAGCACGCGTGGTGCACGCGAGCCCTCAATAGATAGTGATACCATCAGAGTTAATACAACTTTTAATTTTATATGAGCAATATAACCTATTTATAGTGTATCTATACGACTCAATGACTAACTTTACATATCATTTTATGATTGGATTATTGTACAATTTTATGAGGATATTTCTAAAGCTTTCCAGCGTGCACTGGGTATGAATTTTACGAAAAGAAACCTATATGTGTAGCGGAGTCAATTGCTAGTTCTATATAAGTATTAGTGATTTTATGTATTCAGCCCTTTTTAACACCCATATTTGGTTATGGACCTTCCTTCAGTATGAGAAGGATCAGGTGTTTACCACGCTGGCTAAGTTGGCGGACTTCACATGTCTTTCGAAAACTTGCTATGTTCTCTGAGACATGCAGGTTTTCTCACGATGTTTTCCTTCATCGTAAGACAAGTAATCATGTTGGAAATGATCGCACATGAAAATATCAGAAGTGCGAGACCCGCCGGGATTTGAACCCACTTCACTCACTGAGCTACCACTGCCTTAGTGATTATAGTCAACATGTTTAAAGAATGTCTGTCAAAGTTAAAGACATTGTGTACAGTAGTTACAGTCCCCTTAATTAAAGATGTGCGTACATTCAATTTATACTTCGCTCAACTGATTGGGCTATTGTTTATAAATTAATTCTAGTTAAGAACAAGCAAAAATATTGACCTTTATTTCTTTAAATTCATTTTGTAAATTTTTACATTACACTAACTAGTTCCTGCCAACAGTTGTGCTCGTGTTTGTATATAATATATTTATTTGGTTGAAAATCACTTAGTATGTCTAGCTCTTAGGAGGTGTACCTAAGGATTTAATTAAGAGTGCTTGTAAAAGTGGCTGACCCTATTGATACAGTCTATTACGTATCGACGACACGTTTGGCTCAGTTTGTAGTGAATAGTGACTACTACTTGCTGTGTATACATTGTTTGATTACAAATATTAATTACACCATGTAAAAGTTTCGTTCAAATCACAGCAGCTCTGAATGGCGTGTTATCGAGCAAATAAATAAATGTTTTGATAATTAATTGTCCCAAAGGAACATAAATAGTAACAAAGAATATGTACGAGAGAGTGTAGGTTTGCGAACTCATTGAAATCCCAACTCATTATAGTATTTGTAAAGCGGAAATTATGATACTACATGGAATCATGTATAAGGGAATCCCATTTAAGCTATCAATGAAAAAAGCTGTATTGTTAACGATGCTATTTATTATTTATTATTATGCTTATTTTTGTGAAATTGATTATAATAAAAATTGAAGGTAGCAATAGTTATAAATTACTAGCATTGCCCGCGGCTCCGTCGGCGTTCAGATGACCGAAAACCAAATTCATAGGTTTTACATATTACTACGAATATACTCTTAAATTGCAGTCTTTGTATTTTTTCTCAGAAATGAGACATTTTCCCGTGTTCAAAAGTATCCTTAATGTTGACTTAGATAACCACCTATCACCTATATATACCTCATTAAAATCCTTCCAGTGGTTTTTCGGTGATGCGGTAACAGACAGACAGACAAAAATTCTAAAAACTATAAATTCGGGTTCTGTATCGATAATAATGTTTATTTTAATATGATTTGTTAGAATTTTATTATATGTATAGATAAATTTTGACATTAATAAAACGTGAGGCTATAATAAGAAAATGGTGGGTGGTTGATAAAAAGTGAGAGAGGACGGGGGTTGTGTGTAAGGAAGTTTAAAAATGTATATTTTAACTAAAGGCTGTATTTCACATCGATAAATGATTGTAAGGAACATACAGTCATGTGTCTATTATTGGAGAACCATAATTTAAAAGTATAGTATCTATGAATCTTCTTCTTCTCCCTGCCCATTTCCCAATCACTTGGGGTCGGCGCAGTACATCTCTTGGACTGCTGAAAGGATTTGGCAAAAGTTTTACGACCGGCCGCCTGCCTGACGTCAATCCTCCTTGGGAATCTACGAATACTTATAATAAAATTTGTTTGTCTATATTGCTTGCTTGCACCTGAATACTCTGATTACAGCTGAACCAATTTCAATTGTTACTGTACAGCTATTTACTTTATAATAAAGGATTTAAAAAAACTAAAAAGTATGGAAAATTGACAAAACGAATTAAATGAGCTCAAATCCGGAAATTTAACTAGCGGGCGTCGAAGAGTTCCACATTCCATCTCCTGATTTTATCATCAAATTACCTCGATAGTGTTATATAATTTTATACTAACAGAACCCGTGGCTTCGCTCGCGCTAAAACTAAAAAAAAACTCTAAAAAGGTAGGTTTCATACAAACTTTTATCTCTATTTTAACCCCTTATAGGATGAATTTAGAAAAATGCTAAAACACCTATTTATTTAATTATATTGAAGAAAGTTAATACCAAGTTTCAAATAATTTTGATCTTAAATAGTTTTTTGGGTTGTACTATAACGTGATTTCCCGTGGGAATGAGATAATCTCCCGCGGTAAAAAGTAGCCTATGTCATTCTCCGGCCCTACAACTATCTCCACACAAAAAAACACGCCAATTCGTCCCTCTGTTTCGACGTGACAGAAGGACAAACAAACAAACACACTTTCGCATTTATATTATGAAGTATGGAAGTATGGATATGGATAATTATCACAGAAAGATATTAAGATTTCATTACATACTTGTAGTTAATTACCAATTAAGCTCACAAAATATTAAGCTCGTTATTTTAATTAGTTCTTTGCTTCTGTTTGACCGTTCTAGCTTGACCTCTCACTTCTATAACGAGCTATATAAAGTGAAGGTCAGAATGCGATAGTTATTATAATAAGGAATTACACGACCGTTTCAAGTTACACTCATAGTGCAGTATAAAATATTCACAGAACATTTTATTAGTGTTGCCAATATACGAGTATGTATGTCAATTGGAGTGATTATAACTGAAAACTTGAATAAAATTACTCGATTTTTAGCTATAAAGATAAATTATATACTGTACTAGCATTGCTCGCTGCTCCGCTCGCGTTCAGATGACCAAAAACCAAATTCTTAGGTTTTACATATTAGTATGCTCTTACGTTGCAGTTTTTGTATTTTTTCTCAGAAATGTGACATTTTCCCGCGGTAAAAAGTATCCTATATGTTGTCCCGGATAACCAGCTATCATCATGCCAAATTTCAGACAGACAAAAATTCTAAAAACTATAGATTCGGCTTCTGTATCGATAATAATGTCTATTTCAAAAAAAAAAACCAAAAATTTTTTTTAACATGTTACAATTTTATTATATGTATAGATATACATATCTCTAATCTATCTTCCTGTAGTGGTGGCCTAGTGGTAATGCACTTACTTGGTAATGCATTTGCTTGGAAAACCAAGAAGCAGATTCAAAACCCGATTGTCGCCCCGCAGTTATTTTCATGTGGTAATCATTTCCAACATGAATTATGAATCTTGCACCTGGAAAAAGATAACTAGTTTTCGAATTATACATGACGTGAAGACAGCTTGGTGGACTATGGCCTAATCCCCCTCACGGTTTCCAATGTGAGGGAGGCCCGTGTCCAGCAGAGGGACGTGAAAAAGGGCTGAAAGGGACCTCGATTCGGATTGGACTTGACGATTTCGGCCACTGTTACCGATCTCACTGAGATTAGTCATATGTGCAGGAGATATTAAATACTAATCGAAGCGCACTAACAGAAGTGCTTTTTCTATTAATTTCACTTTCAAACTCCATTGGTACGAAAATTCGACACGACCGATGAGAGACCAGGCGTAGGACCGACGGCCTTACGTGCTCTCTGAAGGTCGTTCAACGCCGCTCTGTTACTGAGAATTTGTTGTCAAAAAATAATACTAAACTTCGCCCTATTGGACTCGAACCCAGGACCTTCGAATCTACCACCGCTACCTGCTAGCCCTAGACATATTTTTGCACACTGCTAAGTCAATGTCAAGGTGCTATAATACGTATGTATATTTGTTTTATTTGTCTTAATGTCTGTCACTAACGCTAGTTGTTTATACGGGCCTATTTACTCAGGTGTATGAAATTTTATAAGACTTCATGGAATATACATATATTCTACAACAAATACTTTGAGTAATGAATATTATTACTGATCGATTACATCATCTCTAATAGGACACTGGTAATGTCTCGTGTAAAATACAATTTAATCAATTACCAAGTTCTTGCACACAATACAAACTAACTGGACTACTAAACTCTTAAATCACTTTTATTAGAAGCTTACCTAAATGTAATAATGAAGGACAAACTTAGGGAAAACCATTTGAAAGTTCACATCTTATCTCTACGTAGTATAGATAAGTAAAGCTGACGAATTAATTACACCAACCAGAACGACTGAATGAATATTTTGCCATTCATTGAAGGATGATTGCGTATAAAATAATAAAAAACCGATATAAAAACAGCTTTGAACGTTATCCATTTAATTATTTGCAGACTAAACATAGCGACATCGGTTTCAGACTTCAGTTTTCTATAGGACTTCTATCTGCGCGGTCGCGTTGCTTTTGGAGCAAAGTTGTGAACAGTTAGTTTATAATTTCGTATTAAGTGATGTGGAGTGAATATTATAACGCCAATTATTACTTTTATGACATTTGTAGCGCAAATATATTATAAATATTATTCCTTAATACAACAGATTGTGTGGTAAGTTTTGTAACTTTATTGGTGCTTTGTTTGATAGTAATTAATAATTTACGACAGAGTAAAATAAGATTATGCTACTAAAATGTTAGCAACAAGTGTTTAAGTAAAAGAGTATGATTTCTTCAACTATATTTATTGTTGCAATATTTTGCCATTTGTGAATCGAATATATCTTTTGACCGACTATAAAAAGGAGGTATTTAGTTTGTATGTATGTTTTTGTGTCATGCGATTTTGCCGATTGTTAAAAGATTTTCTTTTTTAAAATTAATATGTGAAATAATATGTTAAGCTTCAACACCAGCACGTAATTTTTAATACGAAATTAAAATGATTTTTCAATTAAAACTTTACCGTTTTAGTTAAGTGTTTTTGTAAGATTAGAAATAATACCCCGAAAATAGGGTTTGATACTCGTAAATAATATTTTTAATTTAATAAAGAGATTTAGCGTGCCAAAAGCTTCAATTATTATTTTTGTAAATACCTTATTATTTATAACTTTTTAAACTAATCTTATTATTGTACCCATACTTCATACTTCAATTTTTACTATTGTAGGTAGCACTACTTTATTACAACTACAACTAAGATGCTGCGTGATATAAAAAATATACTGACTAAATTTACAAACACCCTTTCACATTTATATTGTTAGTAAGTACAAGCTGTGACGAACGATAGGATGTTTTATAGGCCATAAAACAGAAGCATACAGTAAATCGCTACGAGTATATATCGAACATGCCGAGCGTCCATAGGAACTTTTATCCCCCATTTAGCTCCTTTACATTTACGATGAGGTGTTGATTTAATTATATTTTTAATGGTTTTATTGGTTTTTTAATAAATATATTAATAATTATTATTATATTTAAAAATAACTTACATATTTATCCTTCATTATTACATTTTTTAATTTTTAAAATGGTATATTATCCTATCCTCATTCAGGTGATAAATAATGATAAATGAATGCTTAAAATTCACAAAAGGAATACATATAAAAATTCTCCTTATTCTCTGGAATAGGTAAAAAGTTTCTATGGTAACATCAGAATTTTTTAAAGACTCTTTTGTTTATGATTATTTATTCAGAGGTTTATTCAAAATTCAATTCAAAATTCAAAATATTTTATTCAGCATTAAATTATAACAATTTTTTACTGAACGTCATGAGTCTACTGCCAGTTCGGAAAGAAGAAGCCTCAAACCTGAGAAGAACTGGCGAAAGAAACTCAGCGGGACTAATATTAACTTGTTATTTTTTTTAAAGTAAAATTATAATTTACAATATTTTTATCAAGTTGAAGTAGCCTAGAGGCGATCATTTTATTCCCAAGGTGTGCCATCTTCTATAAAATCATTTATTGTATAATAGCCTTTAGCACACAAACGTTCTTTAACAATTTTTTTGAATTTGGCGATAGATATTGATTATATATCTGACTGGCGAGTTATCCTCGTTACGCTCGGGTGCGCTCTAGGTACGATTTTGTTCACAATTCCATAGGTTTTTATTGCGCGGAACCTTAATTCTTTTTCTAAAATAAAAGTAGCCAAAGTCCTTCTAACATCAGCTATATGTCAGTGAAAGTTTCGTCAAAATCGGTCCAGCCGTTTCAAAGTTTAGCGCGAATAAACAGACAGACACAGAGAAAAGCTGTTATTTTGACATTACAAACAGACACTTCAATTTTATTTATTTATATAGATGTCTGTACTTGTTATTTACGGGTTAAATTTTTAGCTACATACATTTCATGAAAATTCATCTAGCTTTCAAAACGAAGAAACTCTTTTCCAAAGGCATATGAGGTCCTATATACATAAATACATACATAATACACAGATGACATATAATAATACTAGTACAGATGTGCCATTCCATACAAAGAAATTGGACAGCCCTTTTTTATTTGCTTGAATAGATCATTATCATTATTGATGTCGTTGATTCGCTAACTATAAAACTATTTTATTTTATAAATATGTGCAAATTAAGATATGATGAATATCGCATAATTAATCTTAAATTTAATTTAAAAAAAAATCTGTGCCTTTATAACAGTTTTTAACCGTTATAAATTTTTTATAAAAGGTAAAAGCGCCATCTTTAAATATGCACTACAAACTCATTCCCCGATTGTTGATAATTCAATAATCATATATCTCTCTCAATAATATATCTGATAACTTTTTGACAGTGCGAATCATATAATCTTGTCTTGGCAACATTTTACATGAAAATGTTTTTAGTTTGATTTCACTTCTTTTTGTGTTTACTAAAAATCCTGAAATATGTATTTTATTATTTATAACAAGGAGTTCCTATATCAATTCATCAAAATTTCCGGAAGTTTCATACAAACTTCCATCCCCTAGTTTGAGGGCTTGGGGGGTAAAAGTTCTAAGTTTTAATTTTTTTTGTTGTTTATGTACTAATACTAGCTTACACACCAAATTTCACTTTCTAGGACTTCAGGAAGTACCCTAAGAATTTTGATGATCATCAGTGAGTCAGTGACGTAATTAGATTTTTTTAGATATCAATAAAATCAAAAGTATAAGAGCTATGGAAATGAAAGTTTATATGTTTAATAAGTCTACTCTTGACATGATATTCCGAGAATATTGTTTATCTGGTATAATCTAAACTTAAGTTATGAGGGTTCAGAAAAACGACGAAGCGCTTCGAGAAGAGGTAGGTAGTGCCCTTGCGCTTAGCTTGGCTCGTCTTGGCGGGAGCACTACCGTGCCCCCAGATATAACTTTTGATCTTAATTTATCGAGTGTTTTTGAAGTAGTTTACTTTGAATTATCTATTAGAGGCGTGGGTGGTCACAATAATTATATGAGTAAATGGCTTAAAGCGGTAAAATCTTTAAGCCCCCATAAAAATGTTATGGGGCATTTGCGCTAGAAGTCCCTTGGGGGTTTTCATGGCCCTCCAAGGTCAATGATGTTTTAAAGTTCCATCCCCATGTCTCCAGGGCTCGCAAAGCCTATTTATTGGAACTGAACTTTCTTTGAACTGATTTCATAAAAGAAAGTTTTTATTAATACACTAGCGACTCACCCTTACTCCGCTCGGTTTTGTCCTCAATTACGTTTTAACGTTTAGTGTAAATTTCTCACAGATGAGATATTTACGCACAGTAAAAAGTATCCTATATATGTTGACCCAGATAATCAGCTATCATCAGACCAATTTTATCAGAATCTGTCCAGTGGTTTTCTTGTGATGCGTTCCCAGACAGACAGACAGACAGACAAAAATTCTAAAAACTATAGATTTGGTCTCTGTATCGTTAATAATGACGATTTTAATAAGATTTTCCAAAAAATATTTAATATACCGATTCGAATCAGAATTTTATTATATGTGTAGATAGATTGTAAAATGGAAGACGATTATTTTAAATAGTAGAATAAATAATGATTTAAGAAAAAAATAACGATTTTCATTTTGACGAAATAAAATGCTTCTTTATAAATAATATGGAATTTTATATTTGCGTAAAAACTTGTTAAAAAGTACTTTGTTTTAGAACCAGTTTTATACTTGTTGTGAAAGATGATAACGTTAGAACAATGCTTTGACAGACGGTTGAACTAAAAGCGCTTCACACACAGAAAAAAATATTTTTTTTCAATATGCTATTATCGGTATGAATTTAATTTTTATAATATACTTATTTCACCTGCGATTTGGCTCCTTTTATAGATCGTTAAAAAGGCATTAGTAGCCCAGTGGTAACGCGCTCGCTTGGGAAACCGAGTGAAGCGAGTTCAAATCCCGGGTCTTTTACCTCTGATATTTTCATGTGCGAATCATTTCCAACATGATTACCACTTGTCTTAACGGTGAAGGAAAACATCGTGAGGAAACCTGCATGTCTTAGAGAACTTAGCAAGTTTTCGAAAGACATGTGAATTCCGCCAACCCGCACTTGGCCAGCGTGGTGTACTATGGCCTGATCCCCCTCGTATTGAAGGGAGGCCCGTGCCCAGCAGTGGGACGTTAAAAAGGGCTGAATACATAGATCGTTAAAATAGCTCACGCAGAAATGTATACTTTTGTAATGGATTTATCTATACATTTAATAAAACAGTAATTTAGTGAAATCTGTACATGAGATATTTTTTAAAAACAAAATCTGTAACGTATTTGTACAGAATAGAGACTCCAAAACAATAGTTATGAAAGTTTTTGTCTGTTTGTGTGTTACGAAGGCCTACAGAAAAATCTGCAATAGCATAAATCCCTCACCTTAGGTACACCCTCAATAACTATTTATATCTATATAAAACGTATCTAAGGACGTAAGTCGCTTGTAAAACTATAAAATTTTTAACCAAAATTTGTGTTTAAATAAAATATATAAACAATTTTTGTATGCGCCATACTGTAAAAATAAAATATACAAAATAATAGAAAGGAAGTGAACTCAACTAAAATTTACGCACATACGAAACCAAATGATAATATTTCTCCTAAATGGTGATTTCACAATAAGTCTTATATGATTTATTGTAGTTTTTGCACATAAATAAAACATTTATAATCGTGATATTATACTTTGGAACATACGACGGCAGTGGTAGCCTAGTGGTAACGCGCTCCCTTGGGAAACCGAGTGAAGCGAGTTCAAATCCCGGGTCTTGGACCTCTGATATTTTCATGTGCGAATCATTTCCAACATGATTACCACTTATCTTAACGGTGAAGGAAAACATCGTGAGGAAACCTGCATGTCTTAGAGAACTTAGCAAGTTTTCGAAAGACATGTGAAGTCCGCCAAAACGCACTTGGCCAGCGTGGTGTACCATGGCCTGATCCCCCTCGTATTGAAGGGAGGCCCCGTGCCCAGCAGTGGGACGTTAAAAAGGGCTAAATACATAGATCGTTAAAATAGCTCACGCAGAAATGTATACTTTTGTAATGGATTTATCTATACATTTAATAAAACAGTAATTTAGTGAAATCTGTACATGAGATATTTATTAAAAACAATCTCTGTAACGTATTTGTACAGAATATAGACTCCAAAATAATAGTTATGAAAGTTTTTGTCTGTTTGTGTGTTAAGAAAGCCTACAGAAAAATCTGCAATAGCATAAATCCCTCACCTTAGGTACACCCTCAATAACTATTTATATCTATTTAAAACGTATCTAAGGACGTAAGTCGCTTGTAAAACTATAAAATTTTTAACCAAAATTTGTGTTTAAATAAAATATATAAACAATTTTTGTATGCGCCACACTGTAAAAATAAAATATACAAAATAATAGAAAGGAAGTGAACTCAACTAAAATTTACGCACATACGAATCCAAATGATAATATTTCTCCTAAATGGTGATTTCACAATAAGTCTTATATGATTTATTGTAGTTTTTGCACATAAATAAAACATTTATAATCGTGATATTATAGTTTGGAACATACGACGGCAGTGGTAGCCTAGTGGTAATGCATTCGATTGGGAAGCCAAGTGAAGTGAGTTTTAGCCCTGAGCCTCACCTTTGAGATTTTCTTATGCGAATCATTTTTACATGATTACTACTATATATATGTTTGAGACAACCTAGAAAGTTTTCAAAATAATCATAAGACTGTGAAGTCTATTAATGCACACTTGACCAGCGTGGTGGACTATGTACCCCTCAGTGTTCGTGTTAGGTTGTCGACGTTAAAAGGAGTAAGAGCAAGCGAATACAAAAACAATATTTTTTATATCTATACTAATATTATAAATACGAAAATTTATGAAGATGTATGGATGTCTGGGTGTTTGTTACTCTTTGACGCAAATACTACTGATTGGTTTTTAATGAAACTTTACAATAATATAGCTCATACATCAGAAACAAATATAAACGAAATCATTATTGCGTCAAACTATAAAACATTTAAATATCTTGGGGGTGCTACTGTTAAAAAGCTACGTTTCTAAAAGAAGACAAAAGGGCACTGTATAAAGATTTTACTTGTTTGACTTAAACAACAATACCCAGCGCTCCCTTCAGGTTTCCAAACAAAATGTAGGGCAAAAGTGTTTGCTTCGTCGGCTTCCAATATATTCGTGGTGCCTGTAAAAGTACAGCTTTTCGTCATTTCCCTTGCGTAGTATGAAATTTTATTATGATAAGTTATATTAGACTTTGCTCTTATCTTAATTTTTCATACAATAAGTAAGTATATTTAAGTACTAGAGAATCACCCTCGTTCCGCTCGGGTTCGTCCCTAATTACGTTTTAACGTTTAGCTTAGATTTCTAATAGATGAGATATTTTCCATATGGAAGGTAAACCAGCTATTATCATACCAAATTTCATCAAAATCTGTCCAGTGGTTTTCTCGTGACGCGGTCACAGACAGACAAAAAGACAAAAATTCTAAAAACTATAGATTCGGCCTCTGTATCGTTAATAATGACTATTTCAATAAGATTTTCCAAAAAATATTTAATGTACAGATTCGACTCAATTAGAATTTTACTATATGTATAGATGTAGAAGGATGTATGTCCTACGCTATGTTTCCTCGTAATTTCTAAACGGTTTAACCGATTTTGATGATAAATACCTCGTTTGAATTGATTGATCCTTAGACATATGCGTATATATATGTATACACTTAACAAGACTCGGGGTACATAGAAAACTTGTACATATTATATATATATATATATATATATATATATATATATATATATATATATATATATATATATTACTATATTCTTTCGTTAACTGGTCCCCATCTTTTTAGTTTGCTTTTTACGCAATCAGTTTTTTTTTATTTTTGTAATTAGGTTTACTTTTCATTTAGGGTGGTTCTTTGGTGCTTACTTAATAATAATGTCACAATATCTTTATTTTAAACTATAGAAAATAACGTAAAAATGTTTCAGTGAGTGAATGAATTAATGTATGTTAGTGAATGTCTACCTTTATTCTAATATTATAATGCGGAAAAAATTGTTTTTTTGTTTGTTTGCTTGTATCGAATAGGCTCCGAAATTACTGAACCGATTTAGATGAAATTCGGTAAGAAGATAGTTATAGACCCTGGGAAGGATATTTTTTATTCCGGAAATCATCCCTTAAGGGGGTAAAGGTTTGTATTGAGATGCAACCTAGAGACTAACTTGAGCGAAGCGAGGGTGAGTCGCTAGTCACACTATCAAGAATATAAGTTATTGAAAACGCGAACAAATTCGATGGCAAAACAATAGTATAAAAAATACACAAGTAAAGTCGCATTCGTAAAGTAGTCTCGTTATCATGACAATATATTCTCTGTAAATTAATTATTATTTGACGATAATATCAAATAATAGATTAGGCTAATGATCACACATTTGTGGCAGCCTCGATTTGCTATACGATACGAGACGTTAAGTACCTATAGATAATATATTCTTTAATTAATAATTATATGAAGCTAACAATCTGCTTTTGATTTTTTTGACTGATTTCAAAAAAGGAGGTGCTAAATTTGGGTGTGATGATAAAGTCAGTTTATTTTTTTTACAAGTGTATCTCATGTAAATCGATACATGGGATGAAATAAGAGTTTGCTATACAACGAAGGTGTTTGTATATATACATATGTATGAAGTCCTTTTTTATCGTATATAATATACATTGAGAGATGGACAGACAATATTCACTTTTGCTTATGTAAATGAAAGATTTCCTAATTAGAAAGATAATAACTATCTACAAAAATGAAAAAATATATAATAATAATACAAGTTTGCAAGTAACTGTTAAGAAAGATAAGATGACGTGTGAAAGAAAGGCTACGACGTAGATGCTGCTACGATGTAGCTACGAGAGAACTTATAGTAATTATGTAAAAGAAAAACCTTACATTTTACATAACTTCAAGAAAAAACATACTTTAAACATTTTATAATATTTAATATTATTATCTTATTAAGATATTGGAAAAATAAATAAGTTTCGCTTCTACATTATATGTAATAATGTATAATTAAGAAAAGTGTCCTATATAGGTATATAAAGAGTATAGGCAAAGAACAGGGAATGTTACAATTTTTGTTTTTTTTTTGTACTGGTAATGAATCTACGAGTATGTCTATGGACTGTGGTAGTTGCATTCCCAACCACTGGTTTTTACAAATATTCAACCGATGTCGGTAAAAATACGTTTTTATTCTAAATGAAAGCCTCCTTTTATTTATTTGTTACATTTTAGTGCCTGGAAGTCGGTTTTTATTTTTTGTTAAAAAGTTTTTATTTTCCCATTTTTAGGGTAGACGTAATAAGAAAGTAATTTGTAAGAATAAAGTTTTATTAGATTAAATTTTAGTTTTATTAGATTAAATCACTTTCTTCGTTTTTATTCGCGTTTTCATTTTGGGTTTTAGTTCTTTACGTTTTGAATTCATTATAGCAGAGATGATAATATTTTCAAAATAAAAAAAACACTTAACAACATATTTTTGAAAATAATTTCGACTGAAATTACATTCGTACATCAGTCCGTAGATCTAAATTTTTTTTATTTATAACTAGCATTGCCCGCGGCTCCGCCCGCGTTCAGATGACCAAAAACCAAATTCTTAGGCTTTACATATTAGTATACTCTTACAATGCAGTTTTTGTATTTTTTCTCAGAAATGAGATATTTTCCCGCGGTAAAAAGTATCCTATATGTTACCATTATACCAAATTTTATCAAAATCTGTCCAGTGGTTTTCTCGTGATGCGGTAACAGACAGACAGACAAAAATTCTAAAATCTATAGATTCGGACTCTGTATCGATAATAATGTCTATTTCAATTAGATTTTCCAAAAAATATTTAATGTACAGATTCGACTTAGTTAGAATTTTATATGTATAGATGTCAAATATTTGTGTAAATCTAACAATAGCTCCGCTCATTGTGGCCGTAGCGTGACGATAGATAGCTATATAATAAATTAACTACATAATGGAAAAAGAACCTGACTGGTAGAGATAAGCGCGTTTAAGTAAACAAAAATCTTCAGCTTTATTGTAAGTGCAAGGGAGTGGCAGCCCAGTGGTAACGCGCTCCCTTGGGAAGCCGAGTGAAGCGGGTTCAAATCCCGGTTCTCGCACCTCTGATATTTTCATGTGCGAATCATTTCCGATATGATTACCATTTGTCTTAACGGTGAAGGAAAATATCGTGAGGAAACCTGCATGTCTAAGAGAACGTAGCAAGTTTTCAAAAGAAATGTGAAATCCGCCAACCCGCACTTGGCCAACGTGGTGGACTACGGCCTGATCCCCCTCGTATTGAAGGGAGGCCCGTGTTCCGCAGTGGGATGTTAAAAAAGGGCTAAATACATTTATTGTAAGCAAAAGCGACATACCCTCGCTTCGCTCGGCTGCATCCCTGGATGCGTTTTTAATAGATAAAAATAGTTATAGCGAGTGTACCTTAGTATATAGACATATACTACTACAGACTTCTCTGTAGGCCTTTATAAGACCTAGAATTTTCTAGTAGATGGTTTCAATATATCTTAGCTTCAGTAAACGTTAGCTATGTAAATTTCTAAACATTTCATGCAAAAAATACTGAACTGATTTTAACTTTTGTGAATCGATAACTTATTTGAGTCGACATTTAGGATGCCTTTTACTACAGATAACTTTTCATTCCCATGTGAAAACACAATTACTGATTCAGCCAAGTTGTCCTTTATACAAAAATTTCAATGAGTTACACTACACAAAAACTATTAGTAGAAGGGTTAAAAATAAACATATTATTAAACAATTTAGTGCGGTAAAATATCTTATTTTCATGAGAAATCACTAAATTTTGCTTAGCCGCAATTCGCTGATCTATGATATATATATATGACCCTGTCTGGATCTGACTGTTATCCGCTTACTTTTTCGGACAAGTTTTTACAGATTTCTCTTATAGAAAGAGCGATAAACGAGGAAGGTTCTTGTATATATAATTTGTAAATATTTTGTATAAGATGACTGAACTGTGACGGTGTTTGGTGGCAAAAACAAATTTTCGCCCGGTTATATGGCACGCTGACTAAACCTTAAGAGATTTATCAAAACAATATATTAGATTGTAGGTCTTAAAAAGGCTTTCAAAAAGTCCGCAATAGCATATGTCTATCTCCTAAGGTAACACTCGCAGTAACTATTTTTATTTATTCAAAAAAACAAGTTTGACTCACTTTACCTTACTTACTGTGCCAGCGGTCGCGGGCTTAAGTCCCGCTGGGGACATTCATTTGTGTGATCAGCGCGAATGTTTGTACTTCAGTCATGGGTGTTTATATTTAAAAGATGTATGTATTTAAAGTTATATATGTGTAGTGTATCAATCTCTGGTATCCATAACACAAGCCGTAGCTTACCATGGAACTAGATAGTTCTGTGTGATAAAAGGTAATGTCATATTTATTTATTTATTTAACTATTTTTATCTGCTTAAAACGAATCTACGGAAACACCTGAGCGATACGAGGGTATGTCACAAGTATAAAAATAAAAACTGATGATAAAAGTGTTTTTTATAACGACGTTCGACCTTTTAGACGCGCTACTTATTGGTTTTCTTTGTTGACAGAGTTTCATCATAAGTTTATGACAGCGCAATAAAATTTTAATTGTCTCAATTAATTAATATAACAGGCAGTAATTTTGAATATTTTTATTCAAAAATAGTCTTTAAGTCCGTGACGATAGGTGCCAGTATAAGAAAATTAAAAATATATGTGAGTTATTATATTGTACTAGGCACAATATTAATTAATTTTGAAAATTACTTTTGTTGTACTAAGAACAATTATTTAATTGATCTGATAATGCATTATGTCTCGGTTAAATTTGTGAAGGGTATATATTAAATATATTTTTTTTATATAAATACATAATATATACAGCGAAATAAAACTAAACTTGGCAAGACGCGTGAAGTCCTCCAACCAGCATTTGGCCACCATGGTAGACCATATAATAGTGAAAGCTAAATTGTATGTATTGTGTTGTAATATTCGTACATCTATTATTATTTACTAGTGTTCACTCAGTGGTAAAAATTTCATCATAATCTAAACCTCGTCAATAGCCACTAAACAAAATAATTATAAATTAAAAATTAAAAAAAAAACCTCTACGAAAATTAATTGTCATTTAACGATTACACGTGCACGCGTGAAGCACTTAATCGAGTAATCATACGCCAAAATGCCTTACATCATTTTGGAAAAGAGCTAATACTCTTACACTGCTGGACCGATATTAACCAAACATAGCTAAGAACCACCGCAAGGAAACTGGCTTTCAAATGGAAAAAACCGCATCGAAATCGGTCCATCCATTTGAAAGCTACGATGCCACAGACAGACACATACACAGACAGACAGACATTGTCGTCAAACTTATAACCCCTCTTTTTGCGTGGGGGGTTAAAAAAGAGAAAAAGGTATACGTATAATAAAATTGTAACTAAGCCGAATCTGTACATTAAATATTAAATAATTTTTGGAAAATCTTATTGAAATAAACATTATTATCGATACAGAGGCCGAATCTATATTTTTAGAATTTTTGTCTGTCTGTTTGTTACCACATAACAGAAAAACCACTGGAGGGATTTTGATTAAATTTGGTATGGTGATAGCTGGTTATCCAGGTCAACATATAGGATACTTTTTAATGTAGGAAAATATTTCATTTTTGAGAAAAAATACAAAAACTGCAATGTAACAGTATACTAAAATGTAAAACCTAAAAATTTGGATTTTGGTCATCTGAACGCGGGCGGAGCCGCGGGCAATGCTAGTTTATTATAATTATGAAAAATTATGTAATAAATTAAGAAAAAATCAAAGTTCTCCAGCTGGTGTTTTTAATATTCAATATTAACGAGATAGAAAAATTATAATTTCAAGAAATTGAAATAAATTGTAATAACCATTGGAGAGGAAATGTCACAAAGAATCTGATATTGCTGGTGGAGCTTTGCTAAAAATTTATATTTATTTTTATTTATTTATTTTAAGAAATATTTGAAGAAATGACATAATTTTTCCTTTAATACTTATCTATCTGGCAATATGGTTGTTATCTTACAATTTCTTTTATTTCAAGAGTATTTCGCTATACCCTTTAAGGTAGCAAGAAGAAGTTTTTTTTACGTTGGGCAATTTTGCTTACTACTTGTACTACTACTACATATTTTCAGGTAGTTAAGTGGTACTCACCGGCCATAGCCAATACTATCCCCTAAAACTCAGAGAAAGTATCCGCGGCTTAATAGGGCGTCGTGGGATCACCTACTCAACCACGATGCCCCGTTGCCTGCCAAGGCAGACCACACCCACCATGTGGTTGTTCTCATAGTCTGCTATTAGAGAAGTACTAGGAGAAATCCGTATGGTACACCGCTCAGATGCATTTCTTGGCCTCACAACCGGCTGGCGACAAGCTGAAAACAAGTTAAAAGAGGACTAATTCAAGTCTAAGACATTTTATGGTATTTTTCAAACTCGTCTTATTGAATTATAATCTTGAAATAAAGAAATAAAGTACGCAGAGAAATTACTCTATTTCAGTATATATAGTTTTAAATTTTACTACATGCGGTTTAAAATTTAAAGCTTAGTTTTATTATTGAACATTTACATTACATTCAAATGGTATATTTTAATTTTTTTGAGCGGAACTCTAATTCTTTTACTGAAATAAAAGTAGCCTAAGTTACTCCTTACAACATCAACTACCTATCAGTGAAAGTCCTGTCAAAATCAGCCCAGTCGTTTCGGAGATTAGCCGGAACAAACAGACAGGAAGACAAAAATTTTAAAAATTTTGTTTTTCTTATAAATACCGTGTATAATTCCATTATAATGCATTTAGTAAAAAGCTGTTATTTTACATTACAAACAGACACTTCAATTTTATTTATCTGTATAGATTTGTATATGAATAGTATTCAATTCGTGTAAAGTCACATCCACAAAATGCTGCTACAACTTAAGTATATTGCTAATCTACTACGTTAGATAGTATTTACCTATGAGAGTGACTTTAAGATATCAGTGAACTTTGTAAAAAAATACTTTCACAGCATCTATTTTTATCACATGTACATATACCAGCTAGCAGAACCCGCGAATTCGCTCGCGTTAAAAATACAAAAAAATCTCTAAAATGGTATTTTCATACAAACTTCCATCCCCTATTTTACCCCTTTATATTTATGATGAATTTCGAAAAAAACGTATTTATTTAATTTTATTGAAAAGCATTAATACCAAGTTTTAAGTAATTCTGATCATAAATAATTTAATTGGATTGTATTATAATGTGTTTTCCCGTGGGAATCAGATAATCTCCCGCGATAAAAGTAGCCTATGTCACTCCCCAGCTCTCCAACTATCTCCACACAAAAGATCACGCCAATCCGTCACTTCGTTTCGACGTAAAAGAATGACTTACAACAAAAGACAGTACAAATAATATATACATCTTTTTTAATATTTTCGTAGGTTTTAAAATTTTTTTATATTTTAAAGAATTTTTAAAATCATTTTTGTAAAATATTAGGTAGGCACTGTCCGTAACAAGTATACAACGCCGTTGAGAGGTCTAAAACCTTAGTCTTGACCATGATTGCTGTAAAGCATTTTCCAACACATACAAACACTCGGGAACAAAAAATCAAAATAAATCCGCGAAATAATCCGAAAAGATTTATATTTGAAAACATTTTTTTTCTTTTAAGTTAAAATACATACAATAACAAATTTTGTTTACTTTTGACAACCCTCGATTTCAAATAACTGTCTAGACGTCGCCAGAACTTACGCTGAGATCATATGGACATGACATATGTTAGGATTTACCGAGATATTTTATTTACGGAGTTCAAAGTTTTACGGTCATTTCAATTGTATTCACTTTTCCGTACTACAGTTTCTGACAGTTGTAGTTTTTTTTTATTTTTGGGTTTATTATTTTTGGCGGACTTAAAAAAGGAAAAGGTGTATTATGTTTGTTTTTCTTTTTTGTATATTTTTTTACATCTTCGACATTTGTAAGCCGATTTTCATTAATATTTTTTTTAATAATTAATTACTTTTAAAGTGAAGTTTGAAGTCGGCGTAGGTACCTCTTTAGTAATTATTTGTAATTAAAAAATAAAATTTGTATATTCAAATGGAAAATTTGCTAATCTTAGCCATCATTTTAGCTTATTTATGGAAAGATAAATAAAATTAAAGGATCTGTTTGTAATGTCAAAATAACAGTGTTTTGCATACAAATGATGAAATTATTTACGGTACTTATAAAAAAAACACATCTTTTTTTAATTTTTGTCTGTCTGTCTAAACAGACAGACAAACGACAGACGGAACAAACGTTCCGGATAATCTCTGAAACGGCTGGACTGATTTAGACAAGACTTTCAGTGGAAGATAGCTGATGTTATTGGGAGTAACATAGGCTACTTTTATTTTAGAAAAAGAATTAGGATTTATATTACAGAAACTTCCGTGTGCGAGTCAGACTCGCACTTGTCTGATTTTTTTTTAATATTTAAATTGATTAAGTTACGATTTGTTTGTGTTTTTCACATATGAAATACAGATATGATAGTAGGTATAGACTAATGTCCACCCCCAACGTGCGTTCACCTTGTCGTGTTGGGGGGGCTCAGTAGCGCCTGGCAATACAGCCGGGCGCGAAGCCAAGAAACGCACAGGAGGTGGCCCGCCTTGGTGGGCGGTGGGAGGCGGCCCTCTTCGGAGGGCGGTGTACCATGCGGATTACTCCTGGTACTTCTCTGATAGCAGAGTGGACCTTGGAGCAACCCCGTGGTTGTTGTGGTCTGCTTCGGCAGACCTGCCGTCGGGGCGTCGTAGTTGAATGCGTAAGCGATCCTGCGACGCCCCATTAAGGCCAAGGAAGCCTTTGTTGGGTTATAGTGGGTAGTACTGGCTTTGCCGGTGCGTCCCACACCTCGTGCGTAAATGCATTTCCCAACGTTAAAAAAAAAAGGTATAGACTAATGTACCTATATAATGTCTTAGAGAACTTTCAGTTAACATATTACGCTATTGTTTACAGAGCATTGATTTTGTTAGAATAAATTTACCTTACGTGAAATATAATAATATATAGTTTCTTTTATATATTTTCCTTACGTGAAATATATACAAGAAACCATTTTATATCGTATTTTCTTTGGAAATTGTTTTAGAATAAAAATAATACGTTTGTAATATGACAGTTTCTTCAGATATGATGTAGTTTATTAAATACATATATGTACAATATATATTAATATATGTACATATGTATAGACTATATAGATTGAAATTAAAAAAGACTACTATTTGCTACGTTTAAAACATTTTTTTAGGGCTTCGTATCCGAGGGTGCCAACGGAACCCTATTACTAAACCTCCGCTGTCCATCCGTCGGTCTGTCAAAAGGCTGTATCTCGTGAACCGTAAAAGGTAGAGAATTAACATATTCATAGAGTGTGTATATATAACAACAAATAAAAAATCAATATGGAGATTTTCAAAAAGGCTGCCATGCAAATTAAAAAAAAATCGATCGTACGGTACTCTTTGTGTGCGAGGCCAACTTGAACTTGACCGATTTTTACCATTAATTTTATTATGCAGGTATAAATTCTACAATGAGCAATAAATTTAATGAACCCTTTCATTATTTCAGATATCTAGCGATGAAAGCAATAAAATTAACACATCAAAAGGATCTCTTAACTTGAGGTAAGCTTCGTAATGATATTTATTTACTCTAGAAATGCAAATTTATACTTTGTATTTAATTTGCGTATTATTCCCTTAAAGGATCACTATTAAAGGATACATTGTTGTTGACATTGTCGAAATAAATATATCCAGGGTCATATGGAACAGCGGGTATATCCCGACTTCGATTGACATTTTTTTACATCCAAAAAATTTCTCATACAAATTTTGTCATCATATTAAGTAAATTGGACGTTGATTTTTAACAAATCTTGTCTTAATGGTCATCTAAATTTATATAGAAATAGGCTATAACATGTTTTGAGATATGGTAGTTTAGTTTTAGCGATGATTAATTAAATAGGTTATGCAATTTTAGGAGGCAAGGGATTTTAGGGGATCAGGCTATGGCTCACCAGTCGAGTCCGCGTTGAGTCAGCCGAGGCGTTGGCGGACTTCACATGTCTTTCGAAAACTTGCTAGATTCTCTCAGACATGCAGGTTTCCCAACTATATATCTTCCCTCACCGTAAGATAAGTGGTATTCATGTTGGAAATGATTCCCACATGAAAATATCAGAGGTGCAAGACCTGGGATTTGAACCCGCTTTACTTAGTTTTCTTTTCGTTTCCACTTCGTTACCCCTGAGCTACCACTGTGTAATATAATTTGGGTCTTTAAAAGTCGGGTCTGTATGTAAATTGTCTATACGTTTTCCTTCTCAACTGACGATTTCTCCTCGCTTGCTCAGGCTCGTCCATAGATAACTTTCATCTATATTATAGAACCTTTACTTGTGACTTTGTCTACATGATCTAAAACTACATATAAAAACACGTAAATAATGTTGTTCAAAAAACAGTAAAACTGAAGCTCGGTTAAAACACTATACATCTATACTAATATTATAAAGAGGTAAAGTTTGTGAATTGTGAGTTTGTGACGTTGTAATATCTGGATCTACTCAACCTATTTAGATGAAATTTGGTAAGAAGATAGTTTAAGACCCTGGAAAGGACATAGCATACTTTTTATCCCGGAAATCATCCCTTAAAGGATTGTAAATGGGGATAAAAGTTTGTATGGGTAATCAACCTAGGGACGAACCCGAGCGAAGCGAGGGTGAGTCGCTACTATAGTACTAAGGGATAATGCAGCATCTATCATTATCTATCAATAAACGAAAATTCAGAATGGAATTATTATTATTTAAAATGTTCAAAAACGTATAATGAATGTGTTACGATTATAAATGTTATTGTTTCTTTTAAAAGTATGAATATACATATATTGACGCAACCAGCACTCTATTTCAAGTTTTCCTTATAGAGCTTCCTATTATGCAAAAAAACTGATTCATTGCTTCATAATCATGTATGAATACGTGATACACAATAGAATCACAATTCTGTGAAAGTGCACACCAAAAAAGAAATATATGTGAATATTACCTTTTTTAACTTTATGATCATACTAGAGTTTCCCGCGGCTCCGTATGCGTAATTTAATTATATATTACTATAGTTTTAAAAACTAAGCCTTTTTTTTTTTTTTTTTTTTTTTTTTTTTTTTTTTTTTTTTTTTTTTTTTTTTTTTTTTGTTATCGCTGGGGAAACCCATCATGGGGACCCTACCGGCCGTCAATGGGTAGGGTACTGTGAGACTCCTACTCACTAAAACCCACAGCGGAACCCGTCGCCGCAGTGCAATGGGGTGTGCAGGATCGCTTGCGCATTCACTGCAACACCCCTGCGGACGGCCCGTACCCCGCGGGCCTGCCTCGCCTAAATCAGGATGCCCTCGGTTCGCAGGGCATCCCAACCGCCCCGATGACGTGCAGGGGAGTCAACGAGAGACCCCCCCGCAGTAGCTCCTCTAGGGTGGCGGGAGAAGATGCGCGTACCGGCGCCTCCTCTCCCCCAGCCGACGGCGACGAAGAGGGTCTGCTAAGGCGTTAGCCTCGCGTTCCCTCTCCGCCGTCTCCTTCAGTGAGATGACGGCCTCGCTGAAGGAGACCATCGCCGACCAGGACCTCTCGTCGCGTAGCATGGCCCCCACCACGCTTCGCAACGACAGGTCTCCACCCACTACCGCCATCAGGGCATGGCGCTGGGGAGCCCAAGCGGCGCATACCGCGAGGGTGTGGTGCGAGGTGTCCTCAGACGCACCACACTCGTGGCATACGGGCAACGGTTCCCGACGCGCAATTTGACACAGATACTTACCAAAGCACCCGTGCCCGGTAAGCATCTGCGTCAACCTGAACGTCAGGACGCCGTGTGGCCGCCTGACCCAGCGAGACAGGAACGGACGAACCGCCCCCACCGTCGCCCGGCCAGCCGCTGGAGTCCCCAGGTCTTCCCACCAGCGCCGGATCAGTGCCTCGTCAGCTAGGCGCCTGATCCGAGCGACTCCCTCCCGCGCTGGACGTTCCCCTCGCGCCCGCTCACTCGCCCGAAACCGATAGACTTCGGCGAGCACCTCCGCCTGGAGTTCCCAGGGCGGATCGCCCGCCAGAAGTGTCGCCGCCGTGAAGGACACCGTACGGTATCCCCGTATCGCCCTCACCGCCAGGACCCGTTGCGCCTTGCGCAGTTGGGCCCTGTTCTGTGCGGAGAGGGCGTCCATCCAAACGGGGGCACCGTACAGTGCCATGGACCTCACGATGCCGGCATAGAGCCGCCGGCAGTGAGATCCAGGGCCCCCGACATTCGGCAGAAGTCTGCCGAGGGCCGAGGCGGCGCCGATCAGTCTCGGGGTGAGCTGGGCGAAATGGACACGAAACGTCCAGCGTCCGTCCAGGGTCAGGCCCAAGTAGCGCATATGGGCCCGAACCTCCACCATCCTACCCTGGACTCGCAGACAGGCGTTGCGGGGGGCACCCCTGCGTGGGCCATGAAACAGGAGGGCCTCCGTTTTGGAGACGGAGACCCTCAGGCCCAGCATCCCTATCCGGTCGGCGACCAGGTTGGTGCCGACTGTGGCCAAGCGTGCCGCCTCCTCGTAAGAACGCCCCCGGGCTGTGACGAGGGTGTCATCAGCGTAGGCGATGACACCAAGCCCGGGGAGAAGCGGACAACGCAGGAGCCAGTCATAGCCGAGGTTCCACAGTACCGGGCCCAAAACGGCCCCTTGTGGAACCCCGCAGTCGACACGTCGACGACCGACCACCCCATCTGCCCCCGTCCACACAACCTGTCTGTCGCGGAGGTACGCGTCCAACACCCGCCGGAGATAGAGAGGCACCCCATGGTACCGAAGTGCCTCTCGTAGCGTCTCGAACGGCAGGGTGTTGAAGGCGTTGGCCACATCCAATGAGACGGCTAACAGCACGCCTCCCTCCTCCACCGCGGCCAAGGACCGAACCTTCAGGGCGTTCAGGGCGTCCACGGTCGACCGACCCGCCCTGAACCCGAACTGAGCCTCCGAAAGGCCCGGCCCCACCTCCTCGAGATGCTGAGTAAGACGGGCAACGAGAATTCTCTCGAAGAGCTTGCCCATCTCACTCGGCATCACGATCGGCCTGTATGCCGAAGGGGAGTCCAGAGGACGACCCTCCTTGGGCAACAGGCACAGCAACCCCTCCTTCCAGATCTTCGGGAACTGCCCAACGCGAAGACAAGCGTTGAAGAGGTCCCGAAGATCCCCTCCCAGGTATTCCAGGGCGATGCACAGAACTCGCCCCGGAATACCGTCCGGTCCCGGAGCCGTCCGTTTGGCCCGCAGTTTATCGCGGGCCAATTCCATCTCCCCCTCGGTGATTGGGGGGAATTCCTCTACTCCCACAGAGCGTGTGGGAGGAGCCATCACCGGGGGGACGTGCCCAGACGACTCCGGGAACAACCCTCCGATCAGTCGCAGGAGGACCTCGGGCGGCGTGGTCTCCGTGACCGGGGCGCCATGCGCGCGGAGCTTGTTCCGCGCGCTGATGTAAGGGCGCCCCCATGGATCCCGATCCAGGCCCGCCAGCATTTCCTGGCGGGCCGCCGCCTTGGCCTGGCTGATGGCGAGCTGCAGGGCCTTTTTGGCTGACCTGTAGGCCGCCCGCAGCTCGCTCTCCAAAACCGGGTCCAGGCCATTCCTCCTGCGACACCGGACAAACCTCCGTCTATGCCAATTACAGGTCGCCCGAAGCTGTGCGATTTCGGGCGACCACCAATACACAGACCGGCGACGCCGGTCGATCCGCCTGATCCGCGGCATGGCCGCATTGCACACCCTCGTAAGGGCGTCGCACATGCGGCCAGCCAGCTCCTCAACATTGGAGCTGGCGCCCACCACACTCCCCTGGGAGCACCATGCTTCTACGATGGCCGCCTCCTTGGCCAGCTCAGTATCAAGCCGGCCCAGGGCCCATCTCGGGAACGCTCGAGAGGGCCCCCTTGGGCGGTCCACCGGCACCGGACGGGTGGAGATCTCAAATCGGATATAATTATGATCCGACAGAGTCTCCACCTCCTCCTCTACCCTCCAGTTGATCACCCTGCGTGCGACGGCGGGGGTGGCGAACGTTAGGTCCACCACGGACCCCCCCTGCTGTCGCACGCACGTGAACGCTGTCCCCACATTGAGTAGGGACAGACCGGAGAGTAGGGCCCACGTCTGAACGGCTCGCCCTCGAGCGTTCGACGTGGGATTCCCCCAGGCCAAGGACTTGGCATTAAAGTCGCCGAGGACGATAGTGGGCCTCGGCGACTGCCTGCAAACCGCAGCGCGGACGGAGTCGAGGAAGATCTCGAACTCCGCCAGACTGCGGTTGGGGGAGAAGTACACGGCGACCACCGCGTACTCTCCCCACCCTGCCACGACAAGTCCTTGGCCCCTCTCGATTGCCGAGAGACGGGGGCCGGTGCTGCTCCCAGACACTATGGCCACGGAGCCCTCTAAGT
The DNA here is from genome assembly GCA_947093115.1 of Brenthis daphne. Lineage (NCBI taxonomy): Eukaryota > Metazoa > Arthropoda > Insecta > Lepidoptera > Nymphalidae > Brenthis > Brenthis daphne. The sequence goes on along the minus strand of OX352472.1, from coordinate 20,587,140 downwards.
CCCCCACCCAGTTCGGTTGGTGAGGAACAAAGTAGGGCTCACAGGCCACCGCCAGACCTATCTCCCACTCGGCCATGGACTGCAGGAAAAGGTCCTGCGCTCCGGCCGAGTGGTTCAGATTCCCTTGTAGGAAGCGCTTGTCGTCACCCATTATGACGACATATGCGCTTCCTCAGCCTGGCGGCTTCCGGCACTGACGACGGCTCCGGTCCCTAGAGCCGTCTTGCCTTTCGTGATGGGTGGGTTGCAGTCTCGCCCACCCATCATATGCCCAGAGGGGCGCCCGGCATCTGCGCAGACCGCGCAGCGGACTGCCTTCGCGGTGCAGGCAGCGGAATGGTGCTCATCGCTGCCGCACCGGAAACACAGGCGCCCCCGCTCCACCCTCGACGGGCACCGAGGTAGAGTATGACCCAAACCCATGCATCTGAAGCAGCGTAATGGGCGCTGCTCCAGAACCTCGACCTTGGCCGACGACCACCCGACCAGGAGTCGGCTTGCGTCGGCCACTTTTTTAGCTGCCGTAACTGGGCACCTTACGACAGCCGTGCCCATCCCCCCTTTCCCGGTGTGGACCCGGCTCACCCAGACGGCCTCTGATGAGCAGCCGCCCGCCCTTGCGACCGCCTCGGCCACCGCCTCCTTGGTGACCGAGTCGTCGAGGCCCCACACCCTCAACTCTCCCGTTTTGGTGGGGCGCGCAATGGTCGCCACCCCATCCAAAACCTGGCGGAGCTTCTCCGCCAGCCTGTCCGCTGTCTCCGGTGACGCCGAGGCTTCGAGCTCCAGCAAACGTGCCCCCGTTGCCGCAACCCTGACCGTCAGCCCCCCCGTGACTCCCAACTGGGCCAGGTCAACGCCCTGCCGCGCGCGCTCCAGCAGCTTGGCGTAGGTGACGCCCTTAGCCGCCGCCTCCTGCTGGAGCGTTATAATAACCGCCGCTGTACGCGGCGGGGCCGAAACCTTGGGCTTAGCCGGCGCCGAAGGGGCCTTTTGCACCACAGGCGCCTTTGGGCCCGAAGAGGCCTTTGGCGCCGACTTTGCGCCAGCCGGGGCAGCCGGGGCCGCAGGGGGGGAGGACTTCTTCCCCTTTCCCTTGCCCTTGCGGACCACCGTCGCCCACGTGTCATCACCGGCAGTACTCGGTCCTGCCACAGGGGCCGGAGGAGCTGGTCCCGCCACAGGGGCTGGTGGAGCTGGCTCCGACCTAGGGCGCACCGGGGCTGCCGTCCCATCCACATTGGGCTGACGCCTGCGCGTCGCCGAACCCTCGCCCGCCACAGCCGCTACCGGTGCTGGCGTGCTCTGAGGCACCCTCGGCGCAGGCTTAGGTGCAGATGCACCTGCCTCCTTTCTTCTGTCCGCTGCCAGAGGCGGACGATGTGACCTGGCCGGCAGCAGGCGTTCCTCAATGCCGGCCAGTTTGGCATCCATGAGGGCCCCAACCGAGGAGATAAGAGAGGCCCTCAACTCCTCTAAAACATCCCCCTGCAGGGAGGAGGACGGCGCACTCGCCCTCATCTCCGAGAACTGTCGACGGTGCGCCTTAACCTCCGCCTTCAGGTTCTCCACCTCCTTGCGCAGCCGCTCATTGTCGGCAGCCACCTTCTTCGTCTCCTCATTCGAGGAGCGATCCGCCAGGGCGTCCACTATCCCCGTCAGGGCCTCAGCAGCCAGCTTCAGACGGCGGACATATTCCCCCTTCAGGTTGCCAGAGGTCCTGGCAACATGGAGAATCTCCGTCACGCTGCGTCCTGCTTCCGCTCTCAGACCCTGCACATCTCTAGCAGAGATGCCTTCTTTCCCGGCTCTCAGAGGCCGACAAATCCGAGCCGAACTCGAAAACGGCCTTCCCCGCCTTATCCGCCTTTTCAGGCTTCTTCCGAAAAGCGCGCGCCTCAAGCGCGCGCTCAAACTCCCGCTCTCTGGCCTCAGCCTCCATATTGCGCAATTGTGCGCGCGCACGGGTCAAGACCGTCCCCCTCCCAGATCCAATGGGCCTCCCCCTTCGCGCCTTATTTTCCTTCGCGCGTACTCGCTCGTCGGTCTCCGTTTCCGAGCCTGTAGAGCCCGCTAACGGAGGACGCGCAGCCGTTCTCTTGCGCCCAATGGACGCATCTGTGTCCGCGCTGGCGTCTGAGTCAGCCATGACTCATTCGCCAACCGCACACACTCGCACACACACAAACGACGCGACAAATGTCGCCAAAAACAACAAAAATCCAAACCAAATCAAAAAATCCAAAAATCCGTGAGAAAAGCCAAAAGTCAAAACATGTAGTGCAAGAATCGAAGTCCAATAGTCAAAGCCAATCACTACCTAAACTAATTGCACGAAAGTGTAACATCCATCTGTTCATACTCACATACTCTCGCGTTATAAACGTACTTTAGTAGGGTTATCTCTTAAAGTTTAAACTTATTAAAAATCATTCAAAACGTAAATAAGATATACGATGACGTCGTAGTTTTCGGAAAGGAAAATAAAATCTATACATATAATAAAATTCTAAGTCGAATCTGTACACTAAATATTTTTTGGAAAATCTTATTGAAATAGACATTATTATCGATATAGAGAGGCTGAATCTATAGTTTTTAGAATTTTTAATTGCTGTCTGTCTGTCTGTCTGTCTGTCTGTCTGTCTGTCTGTCTGTTACTGTGTCATGGAAAAACCACTAGAGGGATTTTGGTGAAATTTGATATGATGATAGCTGGTGATCCGGGTCAACATATAGGATACTTTTTACTGCGGGAAAATATCTCATCTCTGAGAAATCTATACTAAACGTTAAAACCTAAGCAGGGATGAACTCGAGCGAAGTGAGGGTGAGTCGCTAGTAATTAATATAAATAGAACAGTATGAAGTGACAATTAGTTGAGGCGGCAGGCGGTCGGCCGATGATTAGCGCTGCAGGACGCCATTGTCTAACTCTAATACATGTTGATTATTAAGTTGTTTCAGTTTTCTTTACTAATAAAAAACTTTGAGGTGCATTGTCTGTAGATCTGTTAAGTAAGGTAATAAAGACAAATCCTGGATTGAAAAGAAGCTATAAACTTTTACTAATATCGACGAGTACCTTTTTTTTAATGTTGGAAAATGCATTTACGTATACCATCTGTAGACATACAGGTGGTTATGTGGGATTCGCCGGCTAGAAAAGCCAGTACTACCCGCTAAAATCCAACAAAAACTCTCCCGGTGTAATTAGGTGTCGCAGGATGGCTTACGCATTCAACCACGACACCCCGACGGCAGGTTTGCCCAAGCAGACCATAACGACCATGGGGTTGCTCCAACATTCTACTCTGCTGTCAGCTAAGTACCAGGAGTAACCCGCATGGTATATCGCCCATCGCAGTAGGCCACCTCCTTGAGTACTTACGTATTAACGCCACAGCTGTAGATTGGCGGCACTTTAAACTCGAGATTCTGCCTCTATATCCATAATAATGTCTAATTCAATAAGATTTTCCAAAAATATTTAATGTACAGATTCGGCTTAGTTACAATTTTATTATATGTATAGATTTACTATCTACATATTGTACGTTTCATTAAATTATAAAGATTATACGTTATAATATTAAATCGTAAAGCTCAGTTCTAGAATCACGGTGCAATTAATTTACGTTTATTTAATTATGGTAGCTTTTTATCGTAATTACGAAATTTTAAGTGTAACATTTCCTTACGTCAATCTGAGTCATGAACAAATAGGATATTATAAAGCAGGTTCGTAGGGCGTTAATATGTCGATTGGATATACATACTAGCAACTCGCACGGCTTAGAGTTCACCCCTAGGTTGCTTCCCCATACAAATATTCGTCCCCATTTTCACCCTCTTAAGGGATGATTTCCGGGATAAAAACTATCCTATGTCCTGCCCAGGGTCTCAAACTATCTTTTTACCAAATTTCATCTAAATCGGTTCGGTAGTTTCAGAGTTTATTCCGTACAAATAAACAAACAAAAAATCTTTCCTCTTTATAATATTAGTATAGATAATAAACATTCAATGGGACCACAAGTTGATTTAAATGTATTTCTCTCTTTCTTAATTCAAATTATTTTCTCAGACATGCAAGTATTCTCATAAGGTTTTTTATTCATCATCAGTGTTGAAAAATAAATACTCGTACTAATGAAATGAGATAATTTAAACTATTAAATAATAAGCAGAATTTGTTATGTTAATATCAGAATTGTTGCTAAAATGCTGTAATTTTAGTTCTAAGACTTCAAGTTATTAAAGAAGCGCTCATTAATTACATAATGTCTTTGCCTGAGCATGGTGTTTACCGAGTTTTAGATTTCAAAGTACAAATAAGATTTACTTTAAGCTTAAATTTTCAGCTAGTATTAAAATTGCGAATGTTTGTTTATTTGTCCTTCGTTTCGTTAACAACGGACAACATATTGAAGATATTTTTAACCGACTTTCAATGAAAGAGGTGTAATGGGGGAACTTAATGAGACAACTGTTTGGCTCCAAGGTTCGTTTAATACTCTCTTAATAATAACAGGTCGTACAATATATAGGTATCGGGAGGCTTATACACATACACACTACAGAGGTGATAAATTCGTCTCTTTGTGGGTATGTTATGCGATATCTTATTTTATTAAAATTATTAATTAATTTTTAATTTAATTTTCAATTTCTCATAATTATTCAATTGGTCCAATATAAATAAAAAAAAAACTATATGGGTGTTGGTGAAACTTCTTTAGAATCGTTGTGATTTGAAACTCCATAAAACGAAAATGCGACACTAGAAAGAGACAAATATATATATATATATGTGTGTGTGTGTGTGAAAAATAATACTGAGTAATATGTTATGTAATATATGTTAAATAAAATGTAAAATAACTTTTAAACTTGGTAAAAAAAACTAACTTATTACTTATAAAAATTAATATTTATGACTGTGGGATGAATGTGCATAAATTAAATAAAACCTATTATGACTAATTGTTGCCATGGTAACCGTTGTTAATGTCTGACAAATATTATATGATATTATATTCTTTCCGTATATGATATTTTATAAATATATGATTGTAATATGCCTTATTTAATTATTGATTTGTTTTAATTTAATTGCGATATTTGAAAGAAATTTTACTTCAACCGCGCGTAAAGCACCCAATTTTTTTACGGGTTAAGAATAATTAATTATTGTGCAAGTGAAAGAAGTGATATAAAGCTGGTTTATCTTTTTTTTGAGTAAAAGTTAAGTTCTCTTTATATAATACTTTCTTACTTACTTAAATTAAATAAATAATATTGCTATATTTAATTATAATACTTATTAAAAAAATTAAAATGTTTGGAATTAAAATCAACAAATATTGTAAGGTACTTTGGTGCCATGTTTGAAATCATTTTTGTAAAATAGTGGGTAGGCACTGCCTGTAACAAGTATATAACACCTTTGAGACGTCTAAAATCTTAATCTCTTCCATAACCATGATTGCTGTAAGTATAAAGCATTCGAAACGTCGGGAACCAAAAATGAAAATAAATCTGCGAAATAATCCGAAAAGATAGTTTTATTATTCTTGTTATATGTAAAAATAGGGAAAAACTAAACAATACGTAGGGTAACTTTTTCTTTTCTGTTTGTCAACATTTTTTTGTTGACGAGTTTTACTGTTATCAATAAAGAAAAAATTGAAACAGTAAGTTTTTTTAAATAGATATGTAAATTCTATTAATATAATACGTTTTCCTCAAATTTTCAAAAACGATTATGATCGAATGCCGATCATTGGCCAAACCCTAGTTATTTAAAAAACGCTATTGTAAAAACGTTCTACAGTGTATTAAGTGACAAGTTTAATTTTAAAGCTAGCTTTTTAATAATGGCTACATGTAATATTGGATGTAATGGGTATTTTAATATAAAACCATTAAGTAGAAAAACACATTCACTTTTTTTTATTGTTGGGACATTAACACACAGCACCATCTAGTTCCATGGTAAGCTACGAAGCTTGTGTTATGGATACCAGATAGTTGATACACTTCATATATATATATATATATATATATATATATATATATATACATACATATTATAAATATAAACACCCATGACTGGAGTACATACATTCGTGCTCATCACACAAAAGAATGCCCCCAGCGGGATTCGAACCTGCAACCGCTGGCATAGCAAGTAGGGTTACTGCACACTGAGCCAAACGTGTCGTCGAATTCACTTAAAATTTAGAATACGTTTTTAATATTACCACTTATAATTGGATCAACAAAAGAAATGTAATATAGGAATATTATATAAGGATTTTCTCACTCAATATTTTTCTATTCATATTGTAACCAAACATTTTTGCTTCAAAGGATGCTACGAAATATGAAAGATTCCGTCGAAAGTCATTGGCGTGGATGACATTTATAAAAATCGGATTTGGAAAGGTATATTACGATCAAAGTGTCTGAAGAGCTCTTAGTTATATATCAAAGGTAGGTACGGTAGAGTCGGCCGTGTAGAAATGTTTCAGAGAATCAATTCATGCCGTTGAGATAAGGATATTTTATATATAAAATGAATATGATAATGTTTTACAATGCGAAAGTTTGTATGTCTGTGTGTCTGTTTGTTGCTTATGCTTAAACGGCTGAACGGATTTGGATGTAGACAGATAGATTATGGTCTGGAGTAACACAATGGCCACTGATACTAATAAAATTAATTATTATATTATATACATCCATTGAAAAATAACATGTCGATCTACATATTATATAAAACAAAGTCGGGTTTGCTACAACATTAATAACTCGAGAACTGCTGGACCGATTTTTATGATATTTATTTTGTTGGATTTCTCTTCACCCCGAATAGCAGGATAACTATTAAAACGTCGGAAAAAATCTCGAAAAAAAAATTGAAAAAATAAAATCTATTCCATACTAAACGCCAAAACGTACATACGAACCTGACCGAAGCTAGGCTGAGTCGCTAGTTTATTTTATAAGCTTTGCATTTCGCTTGTCAAGCCAACGGAGTGTGCAAAAAGAGATAATAATCGCTTTTTTATTACTGGCTATTCATAAACAAAATCCCCGACGACGAAAAGGTCAACGCCCCCACATACATATGGCTAATAGAGCAAATAAAGGATATTATGAGCGTGACATTTCAGCATTTCAGCCATAAACTATGAAATGGCGTCTGAATTAAATGATCCTGATGATGTTCTACGCGTGCTTAAATGAAGAGGGTTTATATGTTTTAGGGTTTATATGATTATAACTTCTCACTATGGACTCATTTAACTTACTATATGTATGTATGTCTATTAGTAGTTACAGAAGCTTTGTTTAACTTAGTTATATACTTAGAGAACTTTTAAAATAGACTTATAACATAGTATTTTATTATTTACTATAAAATGTATGTATGTATGTATTCAGTCATTTTTTGGTATGTAGTAGTCATTAGTAGTACGAGGGGAATCAGGCCATAGTCCACCACGCTGGCCAAGTGCGGGTGTGCGGGCTTCACGTGCCTTTTGAAAACTTGCTAGGTTCTCTCAGACATGTAGGTTTCCTCACGATGTTTTCCTTCACCGTAAGATAAGTGGTAATCATGTTAGACATGATTTGCACATGAAAAATATATTAGAGTTGCGAGACCCGGGATTTGAACTCGCTTCACTCGGTACTCGGTATATAATATATGACTTGTCAAAATAAATAAAGTGAAACTAAAGTTTTACTAGTAACCATTATTTCTAATATCTACTACTGGCTCCATCATCAAACCAGCTCGAGGGTATCTAACTTTTTGATTGTTATCTGGATTTCATATTATGAGGTTGTCCTCCTGACCGATTTCAATCACGGCGGAAGATGTTTCAGATTATCCAACTGCGCAGGAGATATTATAGAACACAAGTTTTTGCACAGATACATGCGCACTGGCTATTTGTTTCACTCTCAAAATCCCATGCGACGATACTTCGACACGACCGGTGATAGTAACTTCTTAACTCCACGCTGCTACTGACAATTTCTTAATAGAAAATCTCTATAACTAAACTTGGTTCGATCCGGGACTCAAACCCAGGAACTCCGGATTCGAGCTGTACATGCTAGCCACTAGACCACCGAAGCAGTTAAATAATTGAGTGTAGATAATAAAAGGAATTTATATCCTTTAAAAATAATAGTTTTGTCATTCTTTTATGTAACAACGAATAAACATGATCTTTTTCAATACAAATAGTTAAGGGCTGGCAAGTGACAGGCAATTTTTTATCCTGGTAAATGAAATTGCTTCCGTGGTATAACATATTGCTAGCTTTACATATAACTTTGTCACCGTGTAATACTTTATTGTGTTCTGTGCCTAAGGGTTTTTCAATGGTCATGTACCTACATAAATCTTCTATAAATGTAATAAAATTCTAACGGAGTCGAATCTGTACATTACATATTTTATGGAAAATCTTATTGAAATAGTCATTATTATCGATACAGCCGAATCTATAGTTCGATATTTTTTGTCTGACTGTCTGTCTGTCTGTGACTGCCTCACGGAAAAACGATTAAAGCGATTTTGATGAAATTTGGTGTGGTGATAGCTGATTGTTCGGGTCAACATATAGGATACTTTTTACTGCGGGAAAATATCTCATCTCTGAGAAATTCATACTAAACGTTCAATGCATAAATTATTGCAAAGATCACTTAATTTGTCTTTTTTTTATTAACGGTATTAAAAAAAAACAATAATACTTATTTTTTTTAAATAACTAAGTATATCTCATTAATTAATTTGTAGGTAATTATAAGTTATTATCGATATAAAAACGTTTTAAATACAAGTACGTTAGACTTAACGCCCATAGAACCAGAGTCGCTTCGCACGTTCGCAATTATTTTAGTACGAATCTGAAAGGACACTAAATAATAATGTTACTAATTGATTAATATTAGAATATAGAAAAAACTACTATATAAATGGGAAAGTTTATGTGTATGTGTATATATTTGGTGTTCCTTCACGCTGAATTGGCTGAAAAGATTTTGATGAAACACACTACAAAGATAGATCTGGAGGAACACATAGGCTAGGCTACTGTTGGTTACTTAGAGAGGCACATGAGCGAAGTGAGAGTAAGTTGCTAGCTACTATAGGATAATTGATAATTACGGATGTAGTCAATACTATTAGTTATGTTAGTGAAATTACTGATTAATATACCATTATCATAACGACATAAAGGTCTTCCATGTCTGAACTTCTTATAATATGGACATATTTTTTTGGCTTTGAGATGTGTTTCGAGCACTCGTCTCAGCTCAAACACGTCCACTGCTAAACATAGGCTTCCCCCAAAAATTTCCATGAGAACCGGTCTTGTGCCATCCGCATCCAGTGGGCTCCAGAGACTTTGACCAAGTCGTCGGTCCACCTTGTGGGAAGCCTGCCCACGCTTCGTCTTCCAGTACGTGGTCTTCGATCACTAGTTTAGCAAAATTTTCCTGGTGAAAACTGAGAAAACGAAGGTTACGTTAAATAATATCGGAAAGTTCTAAAAAAAGAATAACCCTCTTAAATAACAATGTGACGTTTCTTACAGTCACCGCTATTTTGTAGAACGTATTTAACCTTCGTTTATGCGCCATAAAGATTCAGAATACCAACTAAGTTATCACTTGGATTAAATAGCTGTATAAAGGCATAATCTTCCCGTAATTGAAATATTTTATCTATACATTTATACATATAATAAAATTGTAACAAAGCCGAATCTGTACATTAAATATTTTTTGGAAAATCTTATTGAAATAAACATTATTATCGATACAGAAGCCGAATCTATAGTTTTTAGAATTTTTGTCTGTCTGTCTGTCTGTCAATTACCGCATCACAGAAAAACCACTTGAGGGATTTTGATGAAATTTGGTATGTATCTGTAGTAATTGAGTCGAATCTGTACATTAAATTTTTTTTTGGAAAATCTTATTGTAATAGTCATTATTATCGATAAATAGACCGAATCTATAGCTTTTAGAATTTTTTTCTGTCTGTCTATCTGTCTTGGACCGCATCACGAGAAAACCACTGGACAGATTTTGATGAAATTTGGTATGACGATAGGTGATGATTCGGGTCAACATATAGAACTTTTTACTGCGGGAAAATATCTCATCTCTGAGAAATCTCTACAAAACTTTAAAACGTAACAAGTGACGAATCCGTTCTATAATATATCTAGACACTTAGACAGTAATTGATTTTGATAAAGTCATAATAAATTTGAATTGGGAAATGTATGCTGTTTTATGTTTAAGTCGAAAAAACTTGTTATTTCACAGGCAACATTTTCCACTTCGATCCTATGTTCCCTAGCAATAACTAAACGGCTTAACAGATTTTAATGTATTCATACGACGTTAGTTTCACTTAAATAGCGCGTAAGGGCTATGTGGATATTATCAAAATCAAAATGGCGGATTTCAGACCCTATTTGTGTGTCGTAGATAAAATATTTTCTTCCCAATCTATCAGTGATATATGAAATTGAAGGCTTTCAAGAGGCGATCAATAAAATAGTGCATCACAAATCATAATTATATCAAATTATAACAACTTTTAAAATAAACAGATAAACCGATTTTCATCCTTAGTGTGTAATATTTTCTTGGCATCTATATGTGTGGTCAGTGGTCTTCGTTCACTTATAACTTTATCATTCAAAAAAAAACATACATACAGATGAACACAGAACCTACTCCTTTTTGAAAATCGATTAAAAAACCTGATAATTATTTACAACAATAAGAGACCGAACAAAAAGAGCCCGAAGACAGTGTGACATAACTAAAAAAGAAAAAACATATAAGCAAATAGACGATCTCACTCATTTAAAAAATCTAAAATTGGTTATTTTACAAGTGTAAACACAACTTTTTAAAGCGTGAAAAGACGTAATGAACTCATATTGACAGAACTAAGTACATTTGTGCCAAGTGTATGCAGAAAGTTATAATTATTCATGAATATGCTAACGAAGGACGGTCACCTGCGTTGATTGAGTCTACGAGTGCGAATACTCGATAGGCTTAGCAAATTTCTAGTTTCTAATTGGAGCAATCACTCATAAAAACTTAAATTGTCTTAGATATAAAAAAAAATATTTGGTTTTATTCTTTCTATTGTTCTTGATAGATTTTAAAAAGAAAACAACTATGTGAAGAAATGTGCACGTTGTGTTTGTGCGAATACTTGTACATTTCCTGTGCATATTGGTGTATCGATCTGGAAGGCATTTTTTAGACAATGTCCCACTTAACTAGTCAAAGAGCAAATATTCACCCAATACAGAATCGAACCCGCGATATCCGATATTGTTTCTCATGCAGGTACATGCAATGCGAAAGAAAATGACAATTTCAAATGCGTCTCCGTACAGACCACTGATTAAAAAATCCATAATATATTAGGTTTTATATGTACTTTTTCTGTTAATAGGATCACGTATCTAATTACTCAAAGCAACCTCAATGGCTTAGAGCTAGACGTTACTTTTATGCTTTCATTTTACCAGTATTATCTACATTGTATAACTATTATAAATTCGTAAGTTTGTACGTATATTGTGTATATTTGTTAGTCTTTCACGCTGAAACTAGAGCTTAGTACACAGATAGATGATGATGATGTTCTTCTTGACTTAGATGTCAACGGCAAACCATCAACAGCTCTGGAAGTGAGAGCGGATGTGGCTGGCAAACCCAAACTTTGTTTTGGAGGTCCTGTTGCAGGGCGCGCAGTACAACTGACCTGCGGAATAGCTTGTAGGTGTATACGTAGGAACACTTGAATCGGGTCTTTTTATGAAGGCGTCTCGCATCCAAGTCTGTTAATCGAGTTTCCTCGAAAGCCATAACAGCCAACTATGACATTTTAAATAGAATCATCTTTTTTTAAATAAAACTATAAATATAATAAAATAATCCGAAAAGATAGTTTTATTTAAAAATGTCAAACATTCGCGTAAATCTAAGAAAGTATTAGAATTATCTTTTCCGATTTTTTCGCGGATTTATTTTGATTTTTGGTTCCTGATATTTCGAATGCTATATAGCAATCATGGTTACGGGGGAGTTTTATTTAAAATGTCAAATATTCGCGTAAATCTAAAAAAGTATTATGCCTACTATGACTATGGTCAAAAACAACAGTATATAGACACCTAAGGATGCCCCTGACAAGTAAGTCACTGGTAAATATGTTTTAACCTTTTTAACATCCCACTGCTGGGCACGCGAGATATCTCAATGCGAGGGTGAATGGGACTTAATCGACCACTCTAGCCAAATTTAGATTGGTGGACTTCACATGTATTTCATACTAATAGGCTTTCTCAGACACGCAGGTTTCCTCATGATGTTTTCCTTTACCGTATAAGCAAGTGGTAATCGTACACGAAAAAAAACTGGATTCGAATTTTGAACCCACTTTACTCTACTACTAAAACGAGCATGCTTCTAATAAGCTACTATGTATTATGTTGTGAGAAACTTTTTTTTTCTTGTAATTTATATTAGTAATATAAATTTATTTCGAATTTTTGGCCTTATAGGTATACTCTTTTCGTATTGAATGTTAAATTATATTAAGTTTTATTTGTTTTTTCTACTTTCTCTTTAATATATTTTTGCTGGAAACTAGAATATTAATTATTATTAAAGGTAAGGTAGGGTTCTTAAAAATAGTTAAGAGTTTATTTAGTTTCGATGAGATCAAAGAAGCGAATTTTATAATAATTTTCCAATCGTCAATTTGCAATAATTTTTACCTTTATTTGTACTAATAATCAAGTCGTAATTCATTTATATTAAATTGCCGGCTCTGCCTGAGTAATTTATTTATTCCCTCTACGACCGCGGACACGCCGGCGTGTCAGTTAACCATAAATTTCTTAAAATTTTACTTTCTTAGAAATTTACCTGGAGGTGTTAGGAATGTTTCCACACATAAAATGGCGCGTGGCGTAGCGAGATGGAAGATAGTCTATGTACTGATTTGGTGATTTACTGGCTAGTATGTTCAATCGAACATACTGCAGATCCTGGATTCGAGTTCCGGGTCGGGCCAAGCATAGTTATTCAGTTGGTTAAAGAATTCTCAATAGAAGCCTGTATTTGGGAAGTTAGCGGTGTTTCCCCTCAGTGCCTCGGAAAGCACGTGTCGCGCCGGTCTGCGCCTTATCACTCACCGGTCGTATCGATGTATCGTCCTATCTGACTTTGAGAGTGTGCAAATACTTGTTCACTTTAATATCTCCTGCGCAGTTGATTTTCAGTAAACTTGGCCGCCGTGGCCGAAATCTGTCTGGAGGACATGAGATACCTACTCATTTTCAAAAAATATGTTACAAAAATAATGTAAATATATATTTTTTTAATTTTGTAACTTAAGTTTTGAATTCGGACTCGTAATTCCTGAGTTAAGCAAAAAAAAAAAAAAACAAAAACGTCTGATCACACCATATACATCTTATACATATAATAAAATTCTAAGTCGAATCTGTACATTGAATATTTTTTGGAAAATCTTATTGAAATAGACATTATTATCGATACAGAGGCCGAATCTATAGTTTTTAGAATTTTTGTCTGTCTGCCTGTATGTTACCGCATCACAGAAAAACCACTAGAGGGATTTTGATGAAATTGGTATGGTGATAGCTGGTTATCCGGGTCAACATATAGGACACTTTTTACCCTAGGAAAATATCTCATTTCTGAGAAAAAATCCAAAAACTGCAATGTAAGAGTTTACTTATATGTAAAACCTAAGAATTTTGTTTTTGGTCATCTGAACGCGGGCGGAGCCGCGGGCAATGCTAGTATCTAATATTGTTATACAAACTTAATATTAGCATGACATCACTGTGAAAAGGTAATCGAGTGTAAGAGTTTGCTAATCGTTTTGCACACCCGCACTGTCGCCCCTTAAGCCGAAATAAAATATAATATGTTGTTAAATGTCTTCTCTTCAATTTTATAGTTATCTAGTAACTTATCCTGGCTTCGTGCAGGCGCGTACTTAATAGTACTAATAACCTATGTGTTACGCCAGGTCAAAGTCTCTCTATCTACTAAATTTCATCGAAATCTGTCAGCTAATTGAGCGTAAAAGAGTAACAAACATAATAACGTTAAAGATTATAAATCCTTAAATGTTTTATATGGTTAGTATGGAATAGCTAGACTATATATTTTACTAGAAATGCCCGCGGCTTCGCCCGCGTTCAGATGACCAAAAACCAAATTCTTAGGTTTTACATATTAGTATACTCTTATAATGCAGTTTTTGTATTTTTCTCAGAAAGGAGATATTTTCCCGCGGTAAAAAGTATCCTATATGTTGACCCGGATAACCAGCTATCATCATACCAAATTTCATCAAATCCTGTCCTGTGGTTTTCTCGTGATGCGGTAACAGACAGACAAAAATTCTAAAAACTATATATTCGGACTCTGTATCGATAATAATGTCTATTTCAATTAGATTTTCCAAAACATATTTAATGTACAGATTCGACTTAGTTACAATTGTATTATATGTATAGATGATATATGGCCTATAGCTTTCTTTAATAAACGGGCTATCTAATACAAAAAGAATTTTTCAATTCGGATAAGTAGTTTCTGAGATTAGCGCGTTCAAACAAACAAATTGCCTCTTTATAATATTAAGTACAGATTATTAAAGCTTTATAATGTAAGGTTTATCAAAAGCGATATTATTTTAGACGCAAAGAGGCCGACTTAGATGTAAATAAAACGAAGTTCTATTCAGTTAAATTATCGAAAGCTTTTACACTGTGTTCGATCATAGCTGATATATACTCACGTAAACTATTTTCATGTATCATAAAATATGAGTTTGGCAGTCTTACTACTTACTTGCATTTACATCATGTAAATTATACCACAATAGTGTATTTTGGGAATTTTAGGTACGTACTAAGAGTGCCTTCTTGTGATCATAAACGTGTTATTGATATTATAAATATGAAGGTTTTTATTTGAACACACTAATCTCTTGAAGTTTCCATCAGAATCATAATATTATTTTGGCATTTTAAAGTCTTTGAATGACTAACAGTATACTATTTACTTTCTTAGATTTACGCGATTATTTGACGTTTTAAATAAAACTATCTTTTCGGATTATTTCGCGGATTTATTTTGTTTTTTTGGTTCCCGACGCGACGTTTCGAATGCTTTACAGTAATCATGGTCACGGGAGCGTAGGATTTTGTACTTTTACTCGTAGCTAGGGCCTGAACGAAGGGAGGGCGCGTCACTAGTAATAGATATATTACATACTAAGGTACTTTATCTCTCCACTATCTGATTATACCTAAAAAAGTAGTGTATACAGAGTACACGTGTTAGATGTGAAACTTCATTGGTTATTTATATTATGTACAATGTATATCTCTATCTATTCCATACTAACCGTTAAAACGTACCTAGAAACAAACCCGTGTGAAGCGGGGGTAAGCCGCTAGTTATAAATATTTAGCATATTTGAATTTTTTTTAGAAAAAATAGTAATTATTGAAGATAGCAATGAAAAAAAGATTATATATGTATATCATTTGTCAGACAATAACAACGGTTACTATGGCAACCAATGCAAGCGTCACGGGCATGACGGCTTTTCCTGACGATCTCTCATGAAGCAGCCTTAAAATTTTACTCTCGCGTGCAAAGAAGTTTCACTTCAAAAACTAATAATAAAAAAAAAACTTAAATAACAACATTACAAATAGAACCTCCTATACTAGTTATATGTATGTATGCGCACATTTGCTCTTCTATAACTAATATATATCGCCACTTTTTGCGTCAAGCGAGAATTTTTGTTAGATAAACGATATGTAAACAAGTTAGCTTTAACGACTAAAATACACTTTTATTCATGATTAGATTTACCTGTGTTTCACTATCATGAAATACATTATTTTACGCATACCTACTAAAGAAATCCCGTCATCGTTGAACATTAAAATATTTACCTTATATGCTGCAAGAATATTGTGCAATAAAACATTAAATAATCAAATATGATTAATTTTGTTAATAATTTCAGTAATAAATATTTTTTATTAATTATCAAAAAGTATTAATAATTATAAAAAAATATAATTTAAATAACAAATGATAACAATGTTTAAATAATAAATTTAAAAAAATCATGGCATCATGGAAATATACCTGAGTCTAATATAGGATTTTAATTTTAAAATCTCAAAGATATGTCATTGCTGACTTTGAACTAAAGTGCCAATAAGGTAAGTGTTGGCTAATCACAAACTGGTACAAAAATAGCAGACATTATTTTAAAAAGTTGAATAGAGAAACAATTACGCTGTACACCATTAGGGATTGATAAAGCAATTTTACAAAAATCTTTGGTTTTCTTTTGTTAATTTAAAATTTTAATTTGGAACGTAAACTATCATGCCAGGATACTTCAAATAACATGCTTTACATCGTCAAATTAATAAAACCTTTTTCTTGTAATATTCATTTAAGATCTAAAGTCACTTTTTTTTTTGCAAAAGTGTAATATAAACCCTAAAAATTATAGAAAGCAATGTTCACGCGTATTGTCGTGCCGCCGTTTTGACAAAACATCCTTCTTTTCTTTTATTCATCTTTCACTTCATTCTATTTTTCAAATCATATCATACTCTTTACTGTAAAATTATTTTACGCATACCTATAACCTCTAAAATCCCACATACATCTCGATCAAATTGATTTCTTTTTTTCAAAGTTCGTTTAAAATCGTAAGGGTAAAGTGTCGTGTTTTCTAACACATGACACCTTCATGACGCACATAATAATATTCATATAGACTGACCTAGAAAACTAAACTATGAAAGTCAATCATGGAAGTTGTTATTGGAAAGCTATGGAATAAACTACTGAGCTATTTTTATAAAGTATAATAATGTTGACCCAAGATGACTGACCATCATCTACATATATACATATGTAGAAAGAATGTCTTTTTTAACCTTTAACTTGTACCTGTGCTAGTAGTACGGTAATACTTACTACTAAAATGCAGCTTGCTAGGGGATTCCAGACAATGCCTTTTTTTAATGTTGGGAAATACATTTAGGTATACCACCTATAGACAAACAGGCGGATATGTGGGATTCCAGACAATGCCTAGAACAAGTAAAAATTTCATTTTATTGATCCTTGATTAATGATATTTATTAAAACATATTAAAGGGAATAAAGTACACTAGTGTTAGGCAGCCAGGAAAGTATAACAAGTATAAGATAACTTTAAATCTTTAACTAAAAATTTTCTCTAAATACCTATATTTAAATAAATAAATAAAATGGTAGTCAACGCTCAGATTGACCCCAAATTACATTGGTTCAAAGACGTCAATTTCCCTGGGCATTTACTTACATACGTTTTATTCTATATCTAGTTACAAAAATCTACAAATATTGACATATTTTGTAAGTTATGAATTTTTAATTTAATTTAAAAATATAAATACGAGTAATTTATAAATATGCAATTACTTAGTTTTCAATTATTTAAGAAAGCTAAACCATCAAAATTGTATTTTTCCTACTTTTCATAAAATCATTACAAGGTTGGATCTTCTTAAAGTAATCTTAATCTCTGTTTTAAGAATGATAGATTTGTTCACTAATGGATTTCTGTAAAAATATGTCGTCATGTACAAGCTTTTAGGCGATTTATAATATAAAAAATATATTTATAAATAGGTATTTACACAAGAATTTCATTACAAATAATATTACATATAGGTATATTATATACATATATTAGCTTTTGTGGTAACTAAATATGTAATCAACTCTTGGAAATTGATTCAAACCACCCATTCTATTTATTTGAAACTTTTTAGAATATGTATGTATGAATTCAGTTCTTTTTACGTCCCACTGCTGGGCACAGGCCTCACTTCAACACGAAGGGGATCAGGTTATAGTCCACCACGCTGGCCACATTTCTTTTCTTATCCGGTTGGGGGACTTCATATGTCTTTTAATGCATCCATGCATACTTACAGGTAGGACTCACTTAGTACTATCCATAAAAACCCATCGGAATCGTCCCCGTCTTAATGAGGTATCGCAGGAACGTTTACGCACTCAACTATCCTGACAGCTGGCCTGTCATGTACGTCTTCTCTGCTATCAGAGAAGTAGCAGGAGCAAGTCGAAGGCTACACCTTCCACCTTCTAAGTATATTTCTTGGCTCATGCTTGGCACAAGACGAATACACATAGGGGGGACGATGTATGAATACCTCACACTACCGTTAACTAACTTAAAATTTTCTTTTCCTTTGATGATAATAAAAATATAAATATGAAACATTGCAAACTCTGTGTTTTCCAAACTGATATCATAACATGTAGTGCCTACCATACAAAGTGTTTCGCTACGACTAAATTACAAGTGTCAAGCGCAATGCTCTGCCTATGACATAATCGCATTCCCTCAACTAATTTCATGTTAATGAAAGTTGTTAATAAATAATTTTAAAAGTAGTACTCCATTACGTTAGAAACTGCACCATTTTGCTGTGTGGGTAGACTAACGTATGGTACTGTTGTTGACATTACATTACCACTATAAATAAATATATTGAATACTTTGAACGAGCAATTATATATATATATATATATATATATATATATATATATATATATATATATATATATATATATTAGACTGATTCAAAAAAACCGACTATTTTTTTTTTTTTAATATTGAAAATATTGTCAGAAATGACGAAAAAAAAATCCTGTGAAAGTTAGAGCTCTTAATATTAATATTAAGAGGTGCCGAGTGGAAAATTTCGATTTCCCATTTGATTAACGTGGGAATTTTTTTTTTCTTACTTTGGAATTCTGTAGCTCTTTAACAAGTCATCGGATTGGTTGAGTCAGAACATATTCTTGTAGAGAATTGAACGCTCTACAAAAAAGGTCTCTTATGATTTTTTGATATATTTACTTTTTCAAAAGTTATTCAACCCTAAAGATGAATTGATTCAAAATTTTTACATTTTTCTAATTTTCCGACGCAACCATCAACTTTATGAGAAAATTTAATAGGACTTTTTTGTAAAAATTTTGCGATATATATATATATATATATATATATATATATATATATATATATATATATATATATATATATATATATATATATATATATATATATCGCAGCAAGTAACTACAAACTGAGCCAAACGTGTCGTCAATTTCTCACTAGCAAACCACTCTTGCTTTACTCACATACTCATACACTTACCACAGATTTAATAGTAATTTTTTAATTTTGGTAACCTTGAATCTTTTTCTATAATGAGTCGTAAGGAAAGTGCTCTGGTCTATCGTCGTTACATTTTTACACGCTTTTATTTATTATTTGGTACAATCGAGCTAATCTTATGATGACGGACAGTGGAACTCTTCAATAATTAGTAATGAACTTTAGATTTTGAGCTCATTTAATTTCTTTTATTGAGTTATATACAGAACAATGATTCAAGATCGTGTTATTTTCGTTTTTCTATTTAAAATTACTACCAGTTTTATTTGAAGACGATGTACATTTAGTGTCGGTTACCTATATATATATAAATTGATTAGATTTGCTAAAGCTATATCTTTCTAACCTACTTAGTAGGTATATAAGAAATTTACTTTAAACTAAATTAAACTAATTCGAATATACTTAAGGATGACATAGAAAACCTATTTAAAAATGATGTCACGAAACCGACAAAAACCGTAATTTAGTTTACCATTTACAGTTAGTCTAAATTTACGCGAGATGTACAATTTCATCCACAATTATTTGGAAAGCTTAAAATGGGACATGACAGAGAGGTATCTCTGTCGTGTTTTTTTTATTCTACGTGACATTGCCAAAGTAAATTGAAAAGCCATAAAACAAAGAATTTAATTCAAAACAGTTCCGCCCACTGATGCCCATCTAAATGCGTATGCATCTTGCATTTGAATGAAGGACAAACCGGAGTTTACATAAGTTTGGGAAAGGTTTTTGATCAATTATGTACAAATAATGTTTGAATTATTTCATCTGAATTTGATTTGATGAATAGTTAATAAGGTAAAAGGATTATTTGCATGTTCCTGACGATGTACATATATAGGACGTTAGAATGGTAATTTAGCTCAATATATATTGCCTACTAATATTAAAATGTAAATTTTCTGTATGTCTGTCTATCCAGTTTTTGTATAGAAAATAATATTTTACTTGGATAAATTTCAAACTATAACTTCGACCTTCGTATTTAATAATCATATAATTAATGTTCTTTGGAATAAGATTAATAAAGCACAAGTATCGGTGCTTCTGTAATAATTAAGTATCCCACAGAAGAAGTGGTAAAATATGTATGGGAAATACAATTTTGGAAAATTGAAAAAAAAGAAGTCTATACTTGAAAGTTTTATTTCTCAGGCAGGAAATGAACAACAAGAAATAAATTAATAAAAGCTTTGTTAAATTCGGTGATTTTTGAAGAAAACCTTGTTTGAGATATGGACGGTTTTACTAAAAAATCTTTGAGCTTGACAAGTGATAAATGACTAGGAAGTGTTCGTTGTCTACTTGAACTCGCAAGTGTCGGCGACCATTTTTTAATCTTAGGCACGTTTCTTCAACGTCTTGGCTTGATTAAGTTTGTTTTAGCTTTATTTTTTAGATTACACGGAGTCGATGAGACAAGCGTTTTAGTGAAGTTTTATAAACATTACATATTTTTATTAAAAATACTAGCGGCTCACCCTCGCTTCGCTCGGGTTCGTCGCTAGGTACGTTTTAAATAGATATAAATAGTTATTAGCCAGCGTTAGCCATATAATTTTTTTTTTGTTAATTTTTCATTTTTCTCTTTATTAAAACCTTCCGTGGACCTTAAGTAACATACGAAAAAAAAAATTTGCCGGATTGGTCCAGCCATTCTTGAGTTATGCGCCTACCAACATTCATTTTTATTTATATAGAAGATTATTTTGCTCACTAATTTAGATATTCTGTTAAGTTATTTTATATGTTAGTTATTAAGTTTAATTCTTGTTACAATATTTAATTCGATTTTTACGCAGACAGTTTAAAAAAATATTGAACGAACTGCTTGGACACGAACCATTTTTTCGTCAACACTCGACAGTATAAATGACGTGATGGTGCTCAACTATATTGTAGAAGAAATATTATTATCAATATATCAAAATAAAAAATACTTAGTCATGTTTCCTTTATATGTGAAATATAAGTGAAAAATATTTAAAATATCATTTTTTTTTCAGGTTAAGTGGCTGTCACGATGGGCGACAACAATCCGGCCGTCGGCAATGGGAGTTCTGGGCATGACATAGTACGTTAACTTTTTGACACACGAAGTCTTTAAATAATATACTTCTAACAACCTTCAAATGTTATAATATGGTGTAAAATTAAATCTATACTAATATTGTAAAGAGGTAAAGTTTTTGAGATTGTGAGTTTGTGATGTTTTAGAGGGTAATCTCTGGATCTACTGAACCGATTTAGATGAAATTTGGTAAGAAGATAGTTTGAGACCCTGGGAAGGACATAGGATACTTTTACTTCTATCTCGGAAATCACCCCTTAAGGAGGTAAAAATGGGGATGAAAGTTTGTATGGGGAATCAAGCTAGGGACGAACCCGAGCGAAGCGAGGATGAGAGGCTAGTATAGTATTTTCTATAAATAATTCCTCCGTGGCTAGCATGTTTCTGTTGATCCGAAGGTGTTGTGTTTGAGTTCCAAGTTTCAACAGTCAGACCAAGTATAATTGAGTTTTTATATTAAGACTCAGTAGTCAGTATTCAGTAGCAGGTTGCTGTTGGGAAGTTGGTGGAGTTGCACTCACGTGTCTCGGAGAACATGTTAAGCCGTTGATTCTACGCCTAATCCATTATCGCAAGCGTTAAATTGTCTTCCTACTGGAGTCTGATAGTGAAAGGAATAAAAAGAGCACTTGTGTTTGCGTACACTCATGTATTATAAAATCTTCTGCACAGTTGGCTAATCTTAAGACTGATTGGTAGCATTTTGCCGAAGACAAAACAGCAATAGATCTTTCTATTAGGGTTTTCACCTATCGTTTGTCGTATGTTAGGGGACCTTCTTTAACATATACAATTTGTAAAGTAGATAATTAATTAAGCAAGGGCAGGAAAAAGTTTTTTTATATTTTGCCCCGAGTCGCTCAGTTGTGTAATCGTAAACTTCATTTCGATAAGTCATATGTATTCATATTCAGCCCTTTTCCACGTCCCCCTGCGGGCCACAGGCCTCACTTCAATACGATGGGGATCAGGCAATAGTCCACCACGCTGGCAAAGTATGGGTAGGCGGTCTTCATGTCTTTCGAAAACTTGCTAGGTTCTCTCAGACTTGCAGGTTACCTCGCGATGTTTTTCTACTACGAGACACGTGATTTGAACCTGCTTTACTCGGTTTCCGAATCAAGCACGTTACTACTGGGCTACCAGTCTATACTAATATTATAAAGTGGAAAGATTTGATTTTTGTTTGTTTGTACTGAATAGGCTCTGAAGCTACTGAACCGATTTAGATGAAACTTGGTAAGAATATAGTTTGGGACCCTAGGAAGGACATAAAATAGTTTTTATCTCGGAAATCATCTCTTAAGTGGGTTAAAATGGGGATGTAATTTTGTATGGGGAATTAAATTAGGGGCAAACCCGAGCGACGCGAGGGTGAGTTCCTAGTACCTTATAAGTCAAATAAATTTAAATAAAACTAGCTATATAATTTTTCCGCGAAAAAATCCGAAAAGATGGTTTTATTTAATATGTCAAATATTCTATTTTTAATAAAATAAATTTATATTTAAATAAAATTTCCTTAATCTTCCTAATGCGTATAGGTATAATATTTGAGTAAGCCTTAATAATTATTTAATGGATATCACCATACAATAACCCAAAACTTCAAATTCCTTCTTGTACCAACTAGCTAACCGAATTATTTTAAGTATAATTGAAAATGATTACGCTAATATGCTTAATTTCTAATTTGATGTTGACAGTGATCTATGTTATAAAGTTGCCTCACCTGATTACTCATCTGTACCAAGCAATTATTTATAATAATTTGAAATGAAGTCATTATGCTGAAATTACACGATATTTCTATAACGTCATACGTAGGTACCAATCATAAAAAAATAAACCGACTTTTTTAAAAAAATACAAAAAGGAAAAAATAACTGAACGGGGGTTTTCATTTATTATAGATACCTAACAGATATTTTCGAAGTCAGTGCCAGCCGATGCAAAGCAAAGCAAATCTATTTCGATACGTAATATAT
Source organism: Brenthis daphne (assembly GCA_947093115.1). Lineage (NCBI taxonomy): Eukaryota > Metazoa > Arthropoda > Insecta > Lepidoptera > Nymphalidae > Brenthis > Brenthis daphne. The sequence continues at coordinate 20,563,658 of OX352472.1, read as the reverse complement.
CACAAATTGATGTATAATATTATAACTCATACCTTTGATGGAACTCATTACTTCCTTTTTTTGAATTCGGTTATAAAGAATTCTATAATTTTACATATTTTTTGGTACTGTACATTAAATATTTTTTGGAACATCTTATTAATATAGACATTATTTTCTATACATAAGCCGAATCAATAATAGTTTTTACATTTTTTGTCTGTCTGTCTGTCTGTTACCGCATCACGGAAAAACCACTGGAGGGATTTTGATAAAATTTGGTATGATGATAGCTGGTTATCCAGGTCAACATATAGGATACTAGAAAATAATATTGTGAGAAAAAATACAAAAACTGCAATGTAAGAGTAGGTATACTAATATGTAAAACCTTAGAATTTGATTTTTGGTCATCTAAACACGGGCGGAGCCGCGGGCAATGCTAGTTATGCATAAAAAGATAACATGAAATGACTTAGAGCCTAATATATGTGAGTAAGTATATACTAGTGATGTAAAGAATGTTCGATTTTTCACATTCGCGATTGCAAATGCGAATATTCATTTCTAATATTCGCGAATGTGAATGGGAATGTTAACGTTCAAATAAATTTTCGTGTCAGCCATGCTTAAGCCGAACATAGCCGAGCCGATACAGGTTGAATGAACGATGTTAGCCATATAAATTTCATTCGAAAACAATTTTCGTGATTTGAGGTTAGTTTAGTATTATTGCATTTGTAAAATTTAACTAATACCAAAACTTGAATAAAGCACAGTATTATCATTCCATAACCGTTCATGCCTTAAAGAATTTCCTTTTTGTTTGTTAAATACATTCGCTAAAAATTCGCATCGTTTCTTGCGATTGCGAATGTCAAAAGATATGCAAATATTCGCGAATGCGAATACAAATATTGATTACGTAACTAGTAAATATATAAATATAAATATGTTGGGTCATTCATACACAGCACCATCTAGTTCCATTGTAAGCTACGAGGCTTGTGTTATGGATACCAGATAGTTGATACACTACATATATATAACTTTAAATACATACATATTATAAATATAAATACCCACGACTGGAGTACAAACATTCGTGCTCATCCACAAATGAATGCCCCCAGCGTGACTCGAACCCGCGACCGCTGGTACAATAAGCAGGGTCACTACAAACTGAGCCAAACGTGTCGACAAAGTATGTACTAGTATGTACGTATATATTCTATCCTATCCTTTATTTCATTCTCCGAAATAATATGAAGCCAATTAAAATTATTTGGCTAATTTCAAAGAGGAAAATTTACTTTGATTCGGGTGTATGTATTTTTTGTGTAGAACTTCCATAATAGATCGCAATAATTGCTTAAAAAGAGATTAAGAGAAGATATTAGAAAATTTAAAGACCAGAAAGAAAAATACAACACTATTTATGACATACGTATAGTCGTTCCAGTGAGATATAGGGACTTTATTCTAAAATGTTACCTATTTAGAAACATCTTAGCAGTGGTAGCCCAGTGGTAATGCGCTTGCTTGGGAAACTCATCAGAAAGAATCTAGCAAGTTTTCGATAGATACTCGTACATACGTGAACTCCGCTAAGTCGAATTTGGCCAGTGTGGTGGACTATGGCCTGATCCCCATCGTACTGAAGACAGACCCATGCTTAGCAGTGGGACAATAAAAATGCGAAATGAAATCGAGCCACTACTTTACAAAAAATCAGCGGCAAAACAAAATATATCAGAATGAATTGTGAAGACGTTTAAACATTACGTTCCGAATTTGTAAAAGAAAAGCGACGGAGTTCATGGCATTGTTTACATTGGCAAGTGTTTGTGTTGTACCACCTAATCCCCTTCACCCCGATACTGTTACAAACTATGGCTAATAGTTTAAGAGGTGCCCTATTTACTTCCAATATAGTAGATATAGAATGTTTGGCACAGAGATAGACTATAATCTGGAATACTTTTTATCTATCTATAGCATAAATTTATTTGTTTTTCTAGAGGCGAACCCGAGTGAAATGGGGTTTAGCCGCTAGTATTTCAAAATTCACTGCCCTAAGAGAGTAAAGCAAAAATTTGTAATAACAAAAAAGAAACAAATTAAAACTGTACGGCATCATTTCTATTAAGCTGATGACTGTATTTTTATCTTTTTTCTTTAATACTTTACGGTGAGGCCATCGTAAGGCGTGAACCCGACGCTTATTGCTCTCTTTGTAAAAGAATGTTTAATCACTTTCGGAAATTTTCCCCTTTTTCCATTAAGACTTAGGGGAGCTTTGTTTCTTAAAATCAATTAATTTGAATTAAACATTTTATAATACATTTTTAACGTTCAAAAGTTAATAAGTTCTTTAAGAACTTTATAAGAAAGATTCAGCTATCGTAAAAATTTTGAACATGTTCAAGTTTGCTGAGACATATATGTATATTGTATATTGTATATGTATGTATATCACCACAAGAACTTCTTAATCACGCATCTACTTTATAAATATAACTAAGATTAATTTTGAAAAGGTATACTAACTTTAAAAACATGTAATTAGTACCTAATCCCTCTCTTAGCCATGGATATTTTTGTGATTAAAAGGCGCCATACACGGTGATAATCAATTCGTAAAAAGAATTACGAAAATCGATTCACAATCGGCGGAAATATCGAGTAAAATACACAAATTACACATGGAAAAGCTCTCAAAAGACATGTGAAGTCCACCAAACCGCACTTGACCTTGCATTGAGACTAGTCTCATGCTCAACAGTGGGACGTTAAAAAGGGCTTAATACATACACTCCAAAAATAATGTTGAAGCCATTAAAAATATGATTTGTTAATATGAGTTTACCAAACTTCACAGGATTATCCTCTGGACTAATCTGAAGATTACCTGAAAATTTCATCAAAATCGCTTATGCCATTTTCGAGTCCATAGGGAACGTACATACACACATCGACTTTCATATTATATATATATATATATATATATATATATAATATGATGTATATAGCTATACACTTTATGAAACCATAAATACATGGATAGCCTATGACTTGTACTATTTGGCCGCAGTTCCGATGTCAAGCTTACGTAATCACAGCGGAAATGCAGATGTATCGAGCATTTAGCGACCCTGGTGAACCGTTTTTAAAGTTACTATAGTAAAATTGTTTGAACGCTTTCAAGCAGATATATACTTGTTCTTCGAATTTATGGCTTTTTAAAGTATTTTTATGTCTTATTAATTTTTATCATTCGTTATTATTAGAATTTGTAAACTTTTTTGGAAGATTTTTTTTATGGAAAAGGTTTTAAAGCAATTTGAGTGTAGGTTTTTTGTGTATGTTGTGCGATAATCTCGTCAATTGTGAACCTTTAAAGTTTTGGTTAAAACTTGTTTAATATGAAGAAAAAAAAAATCTTTTTTAAATAAGTTTTTTTTAGATTTATATTTTGTTTTGAGTATCCAATATACGAGTATCATCCAATCCAAAATAAATTAAAAGAAAAAAGTTCAACCTATTCTTATTTATTCCTTGCTCATTATAGTATATCCTGCCCACTTTACTCAGAATATATCTTTAGTGGGTTTACAAAATCTCTATATATGCATAATTAAAAATAAAGCTTATTATTTCTTCTATTTATGTGGAAGACAAGTTTCCGGTGAGTCACTGTAGTCAACGTGTTAAATTGTACGTGAAATATCCATTCGCGGACACATTTTTTGAACGAACTATTTACGACCTTAATAAATAGTGATAGAGTTCATTTCTTCATACCTAGTTTTAATTAGTGATTCTTGTCCGTATGTCTATTGAAAATATTATTGACAATCCATTAACCTGGCCAATGACGTGAATGAGATTCAGTGTATTTACAATATATATTCTTTTGCTGTATTATCCACTATATACTATTTGTTCTATGTGCTTATCTATTTTATTGAAGTTATACTTCTTTTGGGACGTTTAAAAAAATATCAGAGTTAAACTTTTACGATGCGCGCGCACACTGAAAGCCCAGAAACGACGTGATGAAGTTAATTGATAACTGTTCGTTGCCATGTTAACCGTTGTTATTATCTGACAAATGATATATATTATTATATTCTTTCCGTATATGATATTCCATTAATATATGATTGTAATATGCCTAATATGACCTATTTATACTCATAACATCACTCACGTGAAATTGTAGTTGAGTTTTTTGGTTATGTTAAATCATAACGTCGTCTTAGTGCTTATATAACCAAACTACCAATTTACTGAAAGAATGTTTAATTTAGAATTATTCATTTTAGATGTCAATTGCATTGGTATAAAATATAAATTTTACTTTTAAAAACCCCGAAAAGACGTATTTTTATCAATATATGTATATAAATCTTAGAAATAAAGCTTTGTTTTTAAAATAGAGAAAAAACTCTTAAAATGTCAAGTACAACAAGCACGGTTAGTTTGAACAAATAAGCACTAAGGCAAATATTATTTGAAACTCAAAATTTCCATCGCGACGGGAGGTTTGTCTGACAGAAACACCTTGTGCTACGCCGTAGCTACGAGTCATTTTCCACAAGTTACATGTATTTACTTTATACTGATTATAGTAATTGCTTCAAAAATATCGGTCAAGGTCGAGTCAAACTTTCTTATTGCGTCACTATATATTTGTACACAAAAGAATAATTTTGTTTTTGTTTCAAGTATTTATTTTTTATTTTCTAAAATATCCGCCATGATGACATACATTCTTTTAAAAACGACTATATATCTATTACATTTTAAAAGATGGAGAATAAAACATAAACAGAATAAGTAAAAAGAGTCTATCGTTGACTCTTTGGTTCATTACCACTTCGTAGAATACTTTTTCTAAAATTTTATGTATGCCCTCTCAATATCTAATTTTCACGAAACTCAGGTATAGAAGCTAACCATTGAATCGCTTTGCTAATTATAGAAAAGGGATCGAAGGGTTCGTCTATAGGTAAACAGGATCAAACCTATGTCATTCTCGAGCCCACCGACAATTTCCATACCGGAAACCATATAAATCGAAATTCTCTGGGTGAGACTTATATTATTATAACGTATTTTCTTGTAGAATTGACGTATTTTACTGTGGTAAAAAAACTTATTCAATATTTATAATTCAACCATTTGCACACAAACCAATCAATTCGTCCCATCGTTTCTTGAGAAACAAACACGTATAATATTCATTTATATTTCAAAAACCTTTTAATGCTTGCGTTTATGTTAAAAGTTACTACTTTTGCGTTTGTTTCGCTCACATCGCGTTGAGTTCGAACTGAAACAATATTTGCAATATCCTTTTGCATAAAACATCATACGTATATTACATACTAGCAGCTCACCCTCGCTTTGCTCGGGTTCACCTCTAGGAAAACAAAAAAAATCTATCCCACGGGAACCGTACATTTTTCCAATTTTATTAAAATTCCAATAAAAAGGAGCCTATGTGCTATTCCAAATTAAAATTACATCCGGATCCGTTCAGCCGTTCTGACGTCTAAGGGTAACTAACATCCATACATACTCACAAAATTTCACATTTATAATATTATATAATAATACTAGCAACTCATCCTCGCTTCGCTTCGCATTATAAACAGACACTTCAATTTTATTTATCTGTATAGATAATAATACGGATTATATATTTGTGTTATCCATATTCTACGAACATCATCTTTAGTGGTTACTAATCTTGTGGGCGTCATCAGGACTCAAATAATAAATTATTCATTGATCAGTACAATTTAATCAGTGAAATCACAATGTTAGAAACGGTTCTCAGGCACCGATCATACTTCCACCTTCCATATCGAAACCACTCTTCAACGATCCACCATGTCCCGTGATCAACTAACGTTACTAAGGCACGTATATCCAATGTCATGGTGGCGTCTCGACCCCGCTCGAGACGTAGCCTCTGCATGATATTCAAATTATTCTATACATATAATAAAATTGTAACTAAGCCGAATCTGAACATTAAATATTTTGTATTATCGATACAGAGGCCGAATCTATAGTTTTTAGAATTTTTGTCTGTCTGTCTGTTTGTCTGTCTGTCTGTAACCGCATCACAGAAAAACCACTAAAGGGATTTTGATGAAATTTGGTATGATGATATCTGGTTATCCGGGTCAACATATAGGACACTTTTTACCGCGGGAAAATATCTCATTTCTGAGAAAAAATACAAAAACTACAATGTAAGAGTATACTAATATGTAAAACCTAAGAATTTGGTTTTTGGTCATCAGAACGCGGGCGGAGTCGCGGGCAATGCTAGTTCGGAATAAAAACTAAACTACGTAACATAATGACTTTAAGAAAAAGGTAACTAATCCTCCTCCGTCATATATATCTCTCGTATATTTATTTACTTTAATCTCCAGGGCGAAGACCTCATGATATTGCAAATCCATTATCGCGATATAAAACGCAAGTAACGTACTTGTACACGCGTCATGTTTATATAAAAGCTGTCTCATTTGAGTAATATATGGCTTAGATGTTTAGATGGATGTTTATTTTTTATTTCTATGATGTAAAAAGAGATATATACCATGTTTTTACTTTCTTTTTTCAATTGCCAATTTTGTGACACTGCAAGCCCCGTGTTTTAAGGTACATTGACCATGGTTTCGAAACAGATCTAGATTCACGATGTAAAAATAATGCCAGTAACTAGGAAAGCTGAAGAAATCTTCAGTATATTATTTTTATATAGTTAGGACATTAACACACAGCACCATCTATTAATATTTCCATGATAAGCTACGAGGCTTGTGTTATGGATACCAGATAGTTGAAACACTACACATATATAACTTTAAATACGATGACGATGATGTTCTCCTAGCCGATTCCGGCCACGGCGGCCAATCTCAATGAGATTAGTCAACTGCGCAGGAGATATTATAGTGCTCAAGTGTACGCGCAGACACAAGTGCACTCTCTATTCCTATCACTCTCATACTCCGGTAGGACGACCACTCGACACGACCGGTGAGAGTTAAGGCGCAGGACCGACGGCTTTACGTGCTCTCCGAGGCACGGGGGTGAAACACCGCCAACTTCCCAACTCCGGGCTGTTACTGAGACTTACTATACAGGAAGACTCAATAACTAAACTTGGCACGACCCAGGACTCGAACCCAGGACCTCCGGGTGTGCAGCCGTACATGCTAGCCACTACACCACCGAGGCAGTTAACTTTAAATACATACATATTATAAATATAAACACCCATGACTGGAGTACAACCATTCGTGCTCATCACACAAACCGCTTGGGGCATTCCCCAGCGGCACTCGAACCCGTGACCGTTGGCACAGCAAGTTGGGTCACTACAAACTGAGCCAAGCGTGTCGTCAAAGTAGCTTAATAAATTCCTCGTTTACGTAGAAAGAACAACACAGTGTTGATTCAGACAAAAAAATCTTATTATTATTATTTTGGATGATGGACCTCTCATATATATTTAAAATACTATTTTTCGTCCGCGGCTTTGCTCGCGATGTATGTGTTCAATGAAAAGTTGCCTTTGTTAAGCTATAAGAAACACTATATTATATAGATCAATTGCAGCTTTAAATTAGTGATAAAAGAGCACTTTAGAAATAAATACTTTCAACGAGAAAGCGCGAGCGCCGGCGCACCGCACGTACACCTTCGATCGCGAGAGCAAACACACGTGGTGCACTCGATTTTATCTGTAGAAAACGAGATCGACAACATTTGTATAGGACTTGGCCCCTTTTTAAATCATACGTACCACAATGATACTATTTGCATATCAAAGATTAGGTATCCCGCAATCCTCATCTGCAAATTTTTTCCATTTTCACCCTGAGTTTAAAAAAACCATTTCAATACTATTTAAGAGGTATAGATATTGACATAAATGACACTTTTCCAGTTACAGTCCACTTTTTTCACCTCCTAAAATCGAGACTTATTCTCTCCATTGGTTCTTTTCGCCATCACTTAGAAGTTGAAAAAAAAACATGCAGTAAAAACTAGCCACTAGACCACTAATACAAAACTTTAGTCGATAAAGTAATCAAATAAACGGTGTACTTTGCCAAAGTTTTGCCTTCCACAATAACTTGGCACAACAATACGATAAAAGAAATATATCACTTTAGAATAACTTACGTCATAAAAGAAATAAGTACTCTAAAAGCATTTTCCACTACTCGAGTGGAACTTAAGTTCTGAAACATAAAAAGGTGAATAAAATGCTAAAGTATGAATGGATTATCTTTGACTAGCATTTCCCGCGGCTCCGCCCGCGTTCAGATGACCAAAAACCAAATCCTTAGGTTTTACATATTAGTATACTCTTACATTGCAGTTTTTGTATTTTTCCTCAGAAATAAGATATTTTCCCGCGGTAAAAAGTATCCTAGGATCGCGCGCTACATCGCCCGGTTTATATAGCTTGAGCAGGCGGTCGAGCGATGCGGGGCAGAGGGGATGGACTCGCCGTAGGCATCTCAATGCTCGCCAAGCATTAAAAATGTTTCGCTACTAATTACTTCTAACAACGATATCTCAAAAACTATTCATCTGATTGATTTAGTGTAAAGAGCAATTTTAATCTGCATTAAATGACTAAGCTAACTAAAATATTCATTTGGATAAGGATTAATACCGAACTAAAGAAAATAACTTTGAAAATAACGTAATGTTTTTAATTAAAAATGTTAACATAAAAGTGGTTATTGTAAGTCAACCGTAAGAGATAGAGATATGCTATCGCGGACTTTTTTGTAGCATTTTTATAGATTTTGAATTCTCTAGTACATTACTTAACTGTATCTTTGCTAGTTTACGCGGCGTTCGCGTGGAAAGTTCCCATTTGGCGAGATTTTTTGCGACCTCTTCAACATTTGTCGCCGTATTTCAGCTAATTTACATAAAAGCATAATAAATTATATACCTAAACCTTCCTCAAGAATTACTCTTTCTATTGTTGAAAACCGTATAAAAATCCGTTCAGTAGTTTTCGAGTTTATCGCGTACAGACAGACAGGAGGACAGACAGGAGGACAGAAAGACGCGGCCGGGGGACTTATTTTTATAATAAGTATAGATAATAACTGTCACTTAGCCTTTGTGGTGTGCTTATGACATATTTATAGTCAAAATAAGAAAGAAAATATTCTGTTCGCCGGAACAAGTTTACGTACATTTTGGACTATTTACTGCGTATTTACGTTTAATTCGTGGCCAGAAAACGTGACCAGTATTTTATATGAGACTGGATGGCATGTGGGGATCAGAATGTGTTGCAGCTGTGTTCTTAGAGTGTTGAGCCAGAAAAGCAGCTTATGATTTTAAAATTTATGAATTTTTTTACTACACATTGTTAGTATATAGAATAAACATTGTTTAAGTAAAAATCTATCTATACATATAATACAATTGTAATTAAGCCGGATCTGTGCATAAAATATTTTTTGGAAAATCTTATTTTGAAATAGACATTATTATCGATACAGAGGCCGAATCTATAGCTTTTAGAATTTTTGTCTGTCTGTCTATCTGTTACCGCATCACACCAAACCACTGGAGGGATTTTGGTGAAATTTGGTATGATGATAGCTGGTTATCCAGGTCAACATATAGGATACTTTTTACCGCGAGAAAATATCTTATTTCTAAGAAAAATTGCAAAAACTGCAATGTAAGAGTATACTAATCTATAAAACTTAAGAATTTCGTTCTGATTCATCTGAACGCGGCGAAGCCGCGGGCAATGGTAGCATTGCATAAATACTGCTTTTACGCCATCCTAAACATCATGTTTAAGATATAAGCTACACACGATTTTATACTTCTCGTACGTGTTTTTTGTGAGGAGTTGTTATTAATACAAATCATACGTAATTTTGCCAGAGAATAAACGCATGTTTTTAGTTCGTCACGCTGTAATGACTTAATTTTTTCAGTAAAATTGGAAATGGATATTATGGTACGGTATGGTATGGTATGTTCGGGCTGTTATCCGCAACTCGACGACTATGCGCCTATTTTGCGTGTGTGGGAATTTAACTTCTTGTTACTCTAGCCATCCCAGTTATTCCAGGAAGTTCAGCAACCTCTTTGTCTTGCCGAAAATTTCCGGGAGTGACCTAGGAGTGCCAAGATGTTGAGCCCAGTACGCCGCTACACCTGGACAATACAAGATTACATGTGCAGCCGTTTCATCTGCCTCCACGCATGCCCTGCAAAGTGGACTGTCAGTTATACCTCTATTAAATAGATGTTTATTATATGGTCCGTGGCCGGTTAAGGCCGTGGTTATTTGCCTGAGTTGAGGTCTGTTAAGTTTGATGATACGGTTCGACATTTTGGCATCAATGTTTGGAAGCGATTCTTTCGCCTGTCTGCAGTCTACAACTTCACGCCATACATTGTTGTATTGGCATTTAGTTCGTTGTCGAATTTGGCCTTTGAGCCAGCAAGAAGGTAACGAGACGATGGGATCTGGTCTGCCCTATCGTTCCCCCACGAGTTACTGTGGCCTTTGATCCATTGTAAGGTGATCTCATTCCGGTCACTTACCTGTGTCAAGGCCTTATGACATTCATAGATCATACCTGATGCGGTAGAGTTACTATTTAATGCCTGTAGTGCTGACATGCTGTCTGATAATATGCGGATGGAGCAGTCTTCCACCTTCAAATGAATATTATATATTGCAGCTATATATAGGCTACTTCTTGTCTAAGTAGCTTATACGTGAATGAATGAGGGGGAAAATAGTAAATGTATAGTTTAAACTGTATGAACTAAGCACTCTCATAAATATCGAAGCTCTTGATTGGTACTCTTGATCTAAATTCAAATATATGGACAGAAACTAGGGTCTCATTTTGTGTTTACAGAGCTCGTGTATTTGCAAATGTTAATTTTCAAATCAAACACTGAAGGGGTGACGCGTGAAATATTTACTTTAGCAAATACTTGATTATTTAATGTTTAGTTGTACAGTACTTATATATGTATATATATACCATACGTACAAACAGAGAGACATCCCATATTTATTTACACATTATTGGTGGTCATATAATTGAAATATTTTAACTACGTTTTTTATTATAGTCTTTATTATGTTAATTTTTATTCAGGAAAAAGGAAAGAAATGATTACAATTCTTTTTGTAAAATATGTAAACGGCGTGAGTTTATATTACTCTAGAAATTGTTTGTGTAAACACTTCCGCCCTCTTTTATAGTTTATATTTGGTAGCTTTACCATAAAAGTATTCGTGGAGTTTTGAAAATTGATTTTTTTTATATACCTGCTTCATTGCTATTTTAGTTTTGCCATTTGGTAATTTGCCACTCGCGTCGTCGTATTGCAAAAATAGGGCTTAAAACATTATTTTTCCATTTTTCTTTTTCCGGTCCTTTTACCGTGCTAAATGATTTCCTTACTAATTAAACACAGGTTTGCCCTTCTTTCACACAGAAAAGGAGCAACGGACAGACATGATTTGTTTTGTTTTCGTTTTATTTATATTTTTGATTTCCACGTTTTGTTACAAACTGCTGCTACCGCTACTCAGAGTGGGCCTCCCTTCAATACGAGGGGGATCAGACCGTAGTCCACCACGCTGGCCAATTGTCGTTCGGAAACTTGCTAGGTCCTCTCAAATATGCAATTTTCATCACGATATTTTCATTCGCCGTAAGACAAGTGGTCATGTTGAAAATAATTCACACATGATTATATCAAAGGTGTGAGACCCGGGATTTGAACCCGCTTTACTCGATTTTCCAAGCGAGCGCGTGACTGGGCTACCACTGCCTATTAATAATATAATATTTACCTAAACTTTAAAAAAATATTGGGACATAAGCTTTTTTTACCTAAACCTACTCTAGCCTATTGCATGTACCTACATAATATTAACATACCTAAGTAAAGCTAAAGCTGGTCTACAGTTTGATTCATGTCCCTAAAAAAATTTAAAACTTTGTAAAGTTAACATCTAAATGTACAAAAACTGTTTTAGAAATGAAATATAATCCGTAGGTATTCGGGATCCAAACGTAGGCTTAGTGGAATACGGTTAGAGTCGGAGATAGCTTCTCATTGTGACTATTACCAACTCATATGGGTCGGTAATTAGTACTTTATAACCAACTATAATATGTTTTACCGACTCATAAAAATAAATAATACTTAGATGATCAATTCTAATTCCTAATCCTGATGAAAAATAACTGATTGAGAGCACTAATAGGATTTGTAAATGTACTCGTAAGTTATTTAATTATGAATATATAGATCAGCTATGCTGTAGTACAAATCTTTAGAAAGTTAACCAAATTGTAATAAAGAAATTACAAAAAAAAGTTGTATACCAGTTAAAAAATTGTATGTCGTTAATAGATATTTACACGAATAGATCACTTGGGATCTGTCTGGAGTATGAAAATGAATTAATTTACTGACACAAATCAAACATAAATACGAAAAGGTAAACAATGTGCATTGGCTATTAACGAACCAAGGGTCGGTAATTGCTGCTAAGAATCAAATCCACGAAGCTATTTCCGGTGTAATTTAATTCTAAGTTTTACCTTATAATATTATTCAAATCCTATAAAATGTGTTGTAAAATGCGTAATATTCACCATAAATGCCATCCGGCAATCCTGCTAGCACTAAGAGCTAATAAGCACCACGCCACAAGGTGAAAATATCGGAAGGATATCAAAAATACACCTGAATTAAGTACATCCTTCTTTTGAAGTGTGGCTATGTTTATATGTGGGTATATTCTAATATATTGGTAAGAATAAAACAATCTAATTTAACTTTATTACAAAATTGTGTTACCAAAGACGGGCAATACATCAATAGGTATGGCCCAAGTTTATTGAAGGAAAACGTGAAAGCTCCCCGAGCGCTCTTTGAGATTTAATCAAGAGCCTGCATAGAATTTCAAAGGAATTTTTAAATACTTTCCATATATCGATGGTGATTACGCCAGATTCCAGTGGATTAATAGAAAAAAAGGAAGAAGGTATCTATTGTACTTGTTCTATGTAAGATACTACTAATTATTTATCCATACATATAATAAAATTGTAACTAAGCCGAATCTGTACATTAAATATTTTTTGAAAATCTTATAGAAGTAGACATTATTATCGATACAGAGGCCGAATCTATAGTTTTTAGAATTTTTGTCTGTCTGTCTGTCTGTTACCGCATCACGGAAAAACTACTGGAGGGAGTTTGATTAAATTTGGTATGTTGATAGTTGGTTACCCGGGTCAACATATAAGATACTTTTTACTGCGGGAAAATATCTCATCTCTGAGAAATCTATACTAAACGATAAAACGTAAGTAGAGACGAATCTGAGCGGAGCGAGGGAGAGTCGCTAGTTATTACATAATTATTAAAAGAAAATTAGATTATTTGATTTTAAGGATACTTAATTTTTTTAATCATCATGCTAATAATTACAATGTTTTACAAGTAAATTCTATTATCTTCTTCTGGAGTCAACATTTTTATGATAAACATTTAAAACAAATATTTCATGCATGTACGATATTTCAGGGTGATAATAGCAAGAATTGTACAAGCTTAGCTAAGTTTGTACAATTCTTGCTTATATTTTATAAATATTTGAGAACCACTGGACTGATTTGTTAAGGTTTTTATTTGTATAGAAATATGAAATATAAGTGTAACATAATTTTGTTAACACGTAGCACCACTGCACCGCTTAGCGTAGTCCTCTGAGCAAATTATATGACTTCGCCAGAGGTCAAGGAGTTGAAAACCGTTTTTTACTGTCGCGGTCTGGGTGTGGGCCTGTGTGTCTTTCAAGTTAATTAAGAGCGCTGTATGTATGTTATCATATACCAAAATATATCACAGGTGTCCATTATAATTAATTTGAACTAAAAATATAATAATAAATAATAATATTAAAAATATGTTGGGACATTAACACACATCACCATCTAGTTCCATGGTAAGCTACGTGGCTTGTGTTACGGATACCAGACAGTTGATACACTACACATATATAACTTTTAAATACATACATATATAAAATGTACACCGATCTATTATTTAAATAGTAATTATTGCACCTGTTCAATTGAAATCTATCCTGAAATTCCTGAAAATATGTTATACCCATGACATATTTAAAAAAAACCATGAACATCGATTCACAGTATATATTGTGACATATCTACCTACTACGGCATACAAACCAAAGAAAACAATATGTATCAAGTACCTTCTCCTTTTCTTGTCGGTTAAAAATAAAAATGAAGAGCAAACTCTACCTTAACATGTATAAAATATCATTTGTCTAGATTTTTATGTCAAAAAGCAAGTACAAAAGTATAGATAACCCTGAGATACAGGTGATATTGTGCAGCAGTTTTGCAAAGTACTTCGCAGTGAGATCTAATAAGTTGGTGACAATGATCAAGCGACGCTTCAGGTTTCATCTACAGATTTATTTATCGTGTCAATTATCTTTTAATCTACAAATTTGTTAGAAAACGAAAATTGTCAAACTAAAAAAGAACAATATCTAATATAAATTTTATAATAAAAAATATGTACTATCTGGCACTATTTTTTAAAGTTTGACTTAATATTGACCTAGTAGGGAGGCTCATTAGCGTTCGGCAATCCAGCCGGCCGTAAATCCCGACACACTAGGAGGTGGCCCACTTTGAAGGGCACTGTTGCATGCGGGTTGCTTCTACTTCTTTGATAGTTTTTTTTTATTAAAAATGGACTTACTTTTGACCTTCATCTTAGCTCGAAGGTCTATGATCTATCTAGCAGAGTGGAAGATGGTAGCAACCCCATGGTCGTTGTTGTTTGCTTCGGTAGGCCCGCCTCATTAAAACGAGGGAGGTTCTGTTGGGTTTTAGTGGGTAGTACTGGCTTTTCTGACCGATGAGTCCCACATAACCACCTGTAGGCCGTGTGTATGCAGGTGGTATGCGTAAATACGAAATATTAATAAAAACCGACTTCAAACAAAATCACTAAAAAGTAAAAAATAACTGATTGGTAGTTTTCATTTACTATATTATACCTAATCAAATATTTTCAAAGTCGGTGTTCTTTGCTTT
This sequence comes from Brenthis daphne, assembly GCA_947093115.1. NCBI lineage: Eukaryota > Metazoa > Arthropoda > Insecta > Lepidoptera > Nymphalidae > Brenthis > Brenthis daphne. The sequence continues at coordinate 20,548,473 of OX352472.1, read as the reverse complement.
GTATGGGCTGGCACCGATTTCGAAAATATTTGATTAGGTATGTATTTAATAGGTAGGCTTTAATTACTTAGCCAAAGCAAAGTTTCATGCAAATCTATCCAGCTATTTTAACGTAAGGTAAGGTAAACTTAAAGTAACATATAGAAACTTTCTATTTATTCTTAGCATTAAAATAGCCTGATTCCATACATTCCGTTGTATAAGTTATTTTTAACTTCGCTAAGGTTCTTTGATGGCTTAAGTTTAAAGCTAAATATAGTAGATCTTTCAGTGGCTTCATTAAGCAAACGTACTAAATGACTTCTGGTTAATGAACTGAAAAAGTCGTATGCATGGGCACCGGGAGTGGGGTGCAAGGATGCACTTGCACCCCCCCTGCCATGAAGGAAAATATATAGAAATAAAATTCTATATAAGTAAAATCCCTGTTTAAATTAAGATATCTTCAAATAAAATAAGATATAAATAAAAATTATAAATATAATCATTAAAAGATTAGTTAGTAGTTTAATGTAAAGAAGCAGATGCATCGCCCTGGAAATAATTCTGCCGCCGCCCATGGTCGTTGCATACTTCATTTCCCTTGATGAAGTGGGTCGAAAAAACATACGAGTATAAAGGCATTCAATGCCAACATTTAAAGTCATTCAAGCTCATTAACTTTACTAATTTATACTGTTACTAAAAAAGATACAATGGAAGTCAAGAATACTCGTATTGACCTAGAATAATATTTTTATTTCAAAAGTTACATAAAAAATTTCAATTGTAAAATTATAATTAAAATTAAAATCTATACATATAATAAAATTGTAACTAAGCCAAATCTGTACATTAAATATTTTTTGGAAAATCTTATTGAAATAAACATTATTATTGATACAGAAGCCGAATGTATAGTTTTTAGAATTTTTGTCTGTCTGTCTGTTACCGTATCACAGCAAAACTACTGGAAGGATTTTGATGAAGTTTGGTATGGTGATAGCTGGTTATCCGGATCAACATATAAGATACTTTTTACTACGGGAAAATATCTAACTTATGAGAAAAAATACAAAAACTGCCATGTAAGAGTATACTAATATGTAAAGCCTAAGAATTTGGTTTTTGGTCATCTGAACACGGGCGGAGCCGCGGGCAATGCTAGTATTTTATATAGTTAAAGAAAACTTGTTTTCAGTATTTCAAAACTTTTTGTTATGTTCATGAAGAGACGCAATTAAGCGCTGACAGTGCATGCGATGTAACTTCGCCTTTAATCAAGCGAGTTAATTAACTTTGAACAAGATATCTACGTACAAAAACATAAGTTGTTCGTTCTATTTATGAAATTAATTCATCTTCTAAATTAATTTTATTTTAATGGTTAATGACCAGTGTAAACTAATCTTGAAGCAAATAAAAAAGAAAGTTATAGTTAAATATGAATTAAAAGATAGAAAATAAATAACGTAGAACATAGTATTATACAGCCGAAGATATGTCCTACTCTTGAATGATTTGGCGGAAGCAGAGACTAGCCACCTGCGCAGGAGATATTATAGTGCACAAGTGTACGCGCAGACACAAGTGTACTGTCAGTCACTCTTTTATTTCATCTAGGCTTGGAAATTGTTTTCCTAGATGAATACTGCGTTTGTGCATGAGCGGTCCACATTCCCACAGAAGATGCAGTGGCGTTTCGTCTGCCTCCCTGCAAATTCTGCAGGTTCGCGTTTCGCTCAGCCCCAGGTTGAACATGTGCTTGTTTAAGCAGCAGTGTCCAGTAAAGGCCCTTACCAGTATTCGTAAGGTTTTTCTGTTTAGCCCTAACATAAGATTGTTAAACCTTTTGTCGTAGGCTCTAATTAATGCCTTGGAGTGATTCATTCCATTTGATTCAGTCCAGGTCTTGTTCGCAGTCTTGAGACATGCTATCATTAGGGTTCTTTGAGCTAGGCTCTTAGGTATCCCACAGAAGGGCTCAGGGCCCTGCTGTATGCCAAGAGCTCCCCCTCTAGCGAGCTTATCGGCACACTCGTTGCCAATTACACCTGCATGACCCGGTACCCATCTTAACACTACTTTGTTGCTTCTTGCTAAGAGGTTTAGTCGGTCCATGCACTGCTCCACTAACTTTGATGAGACTGTGTTTGAGTCCAGCGCTAGTAGTGCAGCTTGACTATCTGAATGTATATAGATAGTTTGGTTTGTGTAGTGCTTAGACAAATTAGCTTCTACACATTCTAGAATAGCATAGACTTCTGCTTGGAAAATAGAGGCAAATTGTCCGAGGTGTATGCTTTTGCTAAACCTCGGTCGCTCTCCATATATCCCACAGCCAACCTTTGCTTCTATTTTTGAGCCATCTGTAAACCAGATAAGAGATCCGTTTTTATGGATTACCTGGCTTTTAGTCCAGTCTTCTCTTGACGGAAATTCAATTGTATAATACTTTACAAATGAGTGCCGAATTAACATGGCATCAGTCGTCATACCAAGTAGCGGCATTTCTTGTAATGAGTCCTGTAGGGTCCTCATTTTTCGCGAGAGCCAATGGGTTCTGCCTTGGATTTTAGCTCTATGCATGCTGGCTTTTGCCTCCTTTTGTATGAATAGGTCTAAAGGTGGCAGCCCGAGTAATGCATTTAGTGCCTGACCAGGGCACGTAGATATGGCTCCTGTGGTCATTAGACAGGCTGTTCTTTGTAGGCTGTCTAGTTTTTGAATGGCTGTCGTCTGCTTGGCCTTATTGGACCAGGCTACCGATGCATAGGTGATAATTGGCCTCACAACAGCAGTGTAAGTCCAAAGTGTGTTTTTGGGACTTAACCCCCAATTTTTACCCAACATGCGGCCGCTTATTCCCAATGCCATCTTGGCTTTACTTAGGACTGCAGTTAGATGCGGGTTCCACGTCAGTTTTTGGTCTAATGTTAGTCCCAAGTATTTGACTTGCGTGGAAAATGCGATTTGTTTGCCATTAAGCTTTGGCATGACTAGTTTGTCTAACCTTCGCTTATTTGTAAAGGGCACAATGACAGTTTTGTCAGCGTTGACTGATAGGTCACTTCTAACACACCAGTCACTGACAATGTTCAGACCCTTTTGCATTATACTTGAAAGTGTGGATTGGCAGAAGCCCCTTGCTATGATTACCAAGTCATCAGCATAGCCTTGCGCATCAATGCGGAGTTCTGCCAGTTTGTGTAGTAATTCATCCACAGCAAGCGTCCACAGTAGTGGGGATAGAACTCCCCCTTGCGGACATCCTCTTGCTATGGATATATAGATAGTTGTATCGTTAAGGGCTAATTTTGCTCTTCTGCTGGTTAGCATTGATTTTACCCACTTTACCGTTGTTGGGTCAACATTTTTAGTTATCAACCCATTTATCAACAGCGAGGTAGAAGAGTTATCAAAAGCACCTTCGATATCTAGAAATGCACATAGTGCTATTTACTTGTCTTCTAACGCCTTTTCCACTTGGTCTATAAGACTTGTAAGGGCAGTCTCGGTTGATTTACCTTTACGATATGCATGTTGATTAAAGTGGATTGGACTTTTAGTCAAGACTTCATCTCTTATATACCTATCCAGTACCTTCTCCATTGCTTTGAGTAAGAATGAAGAGAGGCTTATTGGTCTAAAAGACTTTGGTTGGCTATAGTTTTTTTTACCAGTTTTAGGTATAAATATGACCCTAACAAGGGTCCATATGTCTGGTACATATCCCCAGGCGAAGCTCGCTCTGAAGATTTTGATCAGGTGAGGAAGGAGGATGTTCACCCCTTGCTGCAGTAAGATTGGTGGTATTCCGTCTTCCCCTCTCGCCTTGTAGGGCTTAAAGGAGTCTACGGCCCACCGGACATGGTTGGGTCTTATGATCTTGGCAGCTTTGCACCAGTCCTCACTGCGAGGTCTATGATAGCCTGCCTGCTGATTATTGATGTTCTCTAAGAGACACCCAGGGAAGTGTGCCGTGGCCAGCAACTCGAGGGTCTCTTTCTCTGTAGTTGTGAAGGAGCTATCTTCCTTCTTGAGAAGTCCGATAGGATTAGGTTTGGCTTTAGAGAGAAGTTTGTGGAGTCTTGCTACTTGTGGAAGGCTTCTGATTTCCTCACAGAACTTTCTCCACGATTCTCTTTTAGCCCTCCTAATCTCTTTGTTGTAGTCTGTTAGAGCTTTCCTATAGATCTCCCAGACTTGCGTTTTTTTAGCTTTATTAAATAGTTTCCTCGTTTTATCTCTGAGCTTTTTCAGCTTTGAGTTCCACCAAGGTGCTTTTCTAGTTGAGGTCTTTATTTTGAGAGGGCAGCTCTCCTCAAAGGCTGAAATGATGCCCTTTGTGAGGCTTTCCACCGCTAGGTCTAGACTCTCAATAGTTCTAACTGTTTTAGGAAGGGTAGCCAAGTTCATCCTTAACCGGTCTTTGAATTCAGTCCAGTTGGTTGCTCTAGGGTCCCTATAGGTTGTGGTTTCGGCTTCTAGCGTCGCCTTAACCTCAAAGGCTAGGTGTCGGTGGTCCGACATTGCATTTTCATTGCTGACATGCCAGTTCATTATATGCCTGGCTAGATTGTGTGTGGAGATAGTAATGTCTAAGACTTCCTGTCTAACCCGAGTAACAAAGGTTGGTTCGCAACCTGAGTTTAGCGTTATAAGGTTATTAGCTATTAGAAAGTCAAAGAGTAACTCACCTCTTTTATTCGTGTCACTACTTCCCCACGATGGGTGATGTGCGTTCGCATCACATCCTATTAGAAGCTCGGCGTTGTGATGTGCGGCATATTCTACCACTCTTGCTAAGTCTTCAGTTGGATTGTCTCTCTCTCCAGGCAGATAGGCAGAGCATATTATTACCCTTGCTCCATCCCACCCTTTGAGTTTGACAAAGGCTGCGGCCAAGTCGTCATTGCAAACTTCTGAAATTGGCAAGAAATCAACACATTTATTAAATAGGATACAAGCTCTGGGTCTCTTACCAGTGTTATTACTTAGGACCTTACCGGCATTATTAAGTCCCCGAACCTGAGTATTTGCTACCCAAGGTTCTTGAATTAAGGCAAGGCTTGCCTTGTCCTCAGCAAAGCATTGCTCCATCACCGCAGTGGCTGCTGCGGCACGGTGGAGGTATTTGCCTGCAGGACCCTTACCCCCCCCCCCCCTGAGTAGCTCCTAGGCGTTTCCCCCCTGCTTTGTCCGCACAAGCTTGGGACGCGGTCGTCCCCTGCTCGTACGCCAAGCGTCGCCTCTTCCACCCCTATGAGCTGTGCCTGTTAGGCCTCCCCTTTGCCTTAGTAAGGGTTCCTGAGGCCTTCCGGCGGCACCAGCTCTCGGATTTGCCACCCTTCCACCCTGAGCAGGAGGTATTTGTATACCTCTTGACGTGGAGGGCTGTGGCTCCGTGATGTCGCTCCCTCCGCTCTGAGGTTGGGACTCGGACGTTATCCCGGCTGCAGTTTGTTGTGAGCCAAGATTCGTCCTGTCTTGCCTCTCTGAACCCCTGGATGAGGGTGCCTGAGGTTCCAGAATCCGTTCAGCAGGTCCTGAGCATGTGGGGCCAGCCATTGGGTCGCTCTTGATTTTAAAAAGTAATTTCTTAAAACCAAGAACGACCTCAAGGTTCATAGCCCGGAGAGCTGCGACAGAAGCGTTGTCTAGGAAGAAGGACACAACGTGTCCATTTCCCTCGGCCCTACTGTGCGCTACTCTCCAGAGCTCCGTGTTGAGCCCTCTATTCTGTATCCCTAACAACTGGGTGGCCTCGTCTAGCGACTCCGCCTCAGAGTTAGGGATAAATATAGTCCCTACTGCAGGCTTCGGTAGTTCGCTCTCAGGGATAATTGAGAGCACCGCCTCGCTCCAGGGCTTTAGGGTGGGGACCTTCTCGGACAGCCATTTGAGACTATCCTGGTCCTCACAGGTGATCACTATATACCCCGGCCTGTGGGTAAAGCCGGTGAATCTGGGTCCCTCACCTTTGTCAGTGATCTTGAGCATCGCAAGGGTCAGGGATCGGTGCACCAACTTCATCTGATCTCCGCTCATGGGAACTTGATTTTTGATTCCCACGCGAGATTGCTCCACAACCTTACTGAAGCTGGGTTGTGCCACCTTTCCCTCCGCACGGGGAGCCTTTTTGATTTGCATCCCCGGCGATTCTTCCTCCGACCTAGGCCTTTTCTTGGCCTTCGGGTCAGGCGGAATATTTGAGATCGGAATATCCTTCCAAGGCCTAACGGCTAATGCGCGGGCTTCGTCGAACCTCACATTAGCCGCCAGAAGCCTTCGGAGTCTCTTCCGAGCAGCGCCGTTTAATCTGGCTGGACGGCTTAGGGATTCTTCCGTCCCTGGGTTGGAGTCATAAATGTCTCCTTCCCCGGCCGGGTTGGTCCCTTCAGCCCTCAGGTTAGATTCCTTTGACGGAGAGGCTAATAAAACCTCCTCCATCAAGGTTATGGTTTCTCCTAAAAGAGGAGAAAGAGGATCTCCTGTTGGAGATAAAGGTTTGGGTGTTTGTTTTTTATTTTCTTCTTCCATATACGTCCCACGAGAAGCTAGGGAAATAAACATGCCCACCGACAGAGCCCCGCATGTCGATGGGAGGACAGAAATTACTACCCGATTCGTCCAGGTGTCGGGTAGCCACCGTTTGCGACTGAGCTCCCCCCCAGCCACGCATCCCTCGGCACGGTTCGGATCACACCTTGGATTGGGTTTATGTACAGATATATAAATAAACACATACTATATATATACTACACATACATACAAATATACATATATACATTAACATATATAGATAAGAACTATATAAATACCAATAAATGTAATATAAATAAATAAATAGATGGCAGTAGCATATATAAATATATTTAATAAAGCAACAAGCGCTCGGTGGTTTCGGTTATGTCTATTTCCTAGTGAACTAGACCAAATAACAGGGCTGGCAACCTCGAGAAGGATAGTCCACCGAACTAGCCTTGGGGATCTTCGCGACTGAACACGTCACTCTCCCCCAAGACCAACGCCCCCCTACCGTCTCTGAAGGAGACAGTAGGGTAGGCCTGCGCCTATACTACCATGCAAAGCATGCCGTGCGGGAACCGTAAAAGCATAGGTCCAGGCCCGCCCCTTCCTGTATAGTAAGTCTCAGTAACAGCCCGGAGTTGGGAAGTTGGCGGTGTTTCAGCCCCGTGCCTCGGAGAGCACGTAAAGCCGTCGGTCCTGCGCCTTAAATCTCACCGGTCGTGTCGAGTGGTCGTTCCACCGGAGTATGAGAGTGATAGGAATAGAGAGTGCACTTGTGTCTGCGCGTACACTTGAGCAATATCTCCTGCGCAGTTGGCTAATCTCATTGAGATTGGCTGCCGTGGCCGGAATCGGCTAGGAGAACATCATCATCATCACGGCAATGCAAAAGGTGAAACACGAACTTCCCAACTCCAGGCTGCTACTGAGAAATTCTTATCAGAAAAACTCAGTAGCTAAACTTGACCACACCCGGGATCGAACCCAGCACTACTGGATCTGCAGACATGCTAACTACTAGACTTAAAAAAAAAATGCATTAAGTTAACAAAATAAACTATCCCTAAAAAATTTAAATACATATGTTTTTTTCTATAAGCTATTAATTATAAAGACTCTTATCATGGTAAAACCTTAAACACACTATGTAATTGAATTATATTGCTAATATTCTTCAGCAAAAGTCGTATTCGGCCTACTAATGCGAAAGTTTGTATATGTGAGTGTATATGTATGTTTGTTATTCCTTCACGTTGTAACAGCTGGATGGATTTGGATGAAAATTAAAATACAGATAAACTATGAGTATCCATACTGTTATGTACTTAGGGATGTACCCGAGCAAAGTGCTTCGGTAAATCACTAGTCTATAAATATAATAAAATTCGAGTCGAATCTATACATTAAATATTTTTTGGAATATCTTTTTGAAATTGTCTTTATTATCGATTCAGAGGCCGAATTTATAGTTTTTAGAATGTTTGTCTACTTGCTGTCTGTCTGGGAACGCATCATGAGATAACCACTAAACAGATTTTGATGAAATTTGATATGATGATAGCTGGTTATCCGGGTCAACATATAGGATACTTTTTACTGCGGTAAAATATCTCATCTCTGAGAAATCTATACTAAACGTTAAAACGTAACTAGAGACGAACCCGAGCGGAACGAAGGTGAATCGCTTGTAATGTATAGGTATATCAGTAATTACTAATAGAGTAAAATATTTACAGCATCAATTTATTTTACGACAATATAATAAAGGTGTTATATTTCTATATGATATGATGCAGTGGTAGCCCAGTGGTAACGCGCTCGCTTGGGAAACCGAGTGAAGCGAGTTCAAATCCCGGGCCTCGAACCTCTGATATTTTCATGTGCGAAGTATTTTTCAACATGATTACCACTTGTCTTAATGGTGAAGGAAAACACCGTGAGGAAAACTGCATATCTGAGGACTGAAAGAACCTAGCAAGTATTCAAAGAACATGTGAAGTCCGCCAACCCGTACTTGGCCAGCGTGGTGGACTATGGCCTGATCCCCTCGTACTGAAGGGAGGCCCGAGCCCAGCAGTAAGACGTTAAAAAGGGCTGAATACAATACAATATTTCTATGAAATAAAAACTTAAGTCGTAGCTCTAAACCAAAATTTCTCTTCCTGTGATTTTCCACAGAATTCAATACAAAATAATAAAGCCCTATGATTTTCATGTAAAAATAATGAAACACGACGGTCGTTATCGGAAGAGCCATCGATAGATAAAGGACACATTATTAATGCGTTTACACAGTGATACCGCACTCACATAACGACGGACAAACAAAATATATCAAATGTACTTGGTATAGATATGTTGTACTTTCCAAAGCTTATTTCCTAAAATCACACTACGAGTATTTTAGATTATACCTCTCGTTTTTAGAGCTCAGTCGATTTAAGTAAAAACCGTAATAGACCTTGGGGCTTAGACGAGATGTTATTTTACAATCGTTGAAGAAGAGAAATCTATATATAAAAAGGCAAATAGTGTTATCAATAAAAACATTTAGGAAAAAGTTCGTTTTTTATATAGATGTGTAAGTAAATACTATTTAAATTTATGTTTTTCTCCTATTATGGTCTAGTTTCGAATTTCTTTGTTGATCCTTAGTCCCTCCATGACCGCGGACACCCCGAGGTGTCAGTTAACAATAGATTTCTTAGAATTTTAATTAATTTCTTTAGAAATTCACCTGGAGGGATTAATCTGTAATAATCTATACTAGTATTATAAAGAGGTAATGTTTGTGAGTTTGTGACGTTGTAGGAGGTAATTTCTGGATCTACAGATCCGATTTAGATGAAATTTTGGTAAGAAGATAGTTTGATAACCTGGGAAGGACGTAGGATACTTATCCCGGAAATCATCCCTTAAGGGGGTGAAAATGGGGATGAAAATTTGTATTGGAAAGCAAGCTAGAGACGAAGTCGCTAGTCATTACGTAAAGTAGAAATGTTTGCTTTTTGTATGTTTTTTGAACATGCTAGTGTTTTGAAATACCAGACCAATATGAAAAATATCGCATTTTACAAGCTATCGAACATGCGACCCTTACGAGTAGGGCAATTATAGGTACACAAATGAACTATCACAACGGACCCGCGGGTAAAACTGTTAATAACATAAATGTGAAAATGTGTTTTCGATCGAATCGATGTGATTTTTTACATAGAAATAAATTGTACACTGAAATATTAGGCTAAATTTTGTACTACTGCTCTAATCTAAGGCTATTAGAACTCAAAATGCTGACCTCCTTTTTTTACAGTCTTTCCAAAACCATAACGGTTTTAAACTTTTCTATTTATAATTAATATTTATCATTTAGTCTTAAAGAAATTCTTTCGATACCTATCGTAGAGCCAATAGAAATAAATACTTTGACCGAGAACCGAACGCGCTACCAAAGTTAAAGGTCACGTAGCCACTACGCCACGTAGCCAATAATAAATTTTAATCCAAGAATAAGTGAGCATAGAAAATAAATGTTATTCATAGTGTTGTTTTGATGAATAATAATGATGATTTTATGACATTCAATTTATAACTATAGTGCTATGGAATGAAATGGAATTGAAAAATAGTTTATTAGGTACTTTATTTATATTTCATTACTCTGTAACCACATAAAAAAAGCCATAAATATAGTTAGTACTAAAAATAAAGTAAAGTGAGACGATAAAGACAATAATAAAAGTTTCCGAAAAAAAAATTAGATTATTCGATTATTATACGTCGAAAATTTTTTTGTGATGGATGATATTGTTTCTAATAAAATCTTTTATCTGAGTCTTAATAAAATGAACCGTAAAACGTAAAAAATGAGGCCGACGCGTATTTTATTTAACATATACGGCTGTGATATTTGAACCGAGAGTAATGTAGTTTATTTTTATAGAGTGATACGTTCTCACTCCTAAATGTAGCATTTAAATTCGTTCTTTGAATATTATTGGTGCTATATCCATCATTAGAGGAAGTGGTAGCCCAGTTGGTAACGCGCTCTTCTTATATTTTCATGTGCGAATCATTTCTACCATGATTAAAACTTGCCTTACGGTGAAGGAAATCTGCATGTCTGAGAGAACCTAGCAAGTTTTCGAAAGACATGTGAAGTCCGCCAACACGCACTTGGCCAGCGCGGTGGACTATAGCTTGATCCCCCTTGTATCGAAGGAGGGCCCATACCCAGTAGTAGGACGTTAAAAAGGGCTGAATACTACTCGTTTTCAACACATAGCGTGAGCGACTATCGATCTCAGATGTTCCAAAAGCTTGCACTTGTTGCACGCATGAAATTAGTATGGAATCGTCATAGATTTATTGAAATTATATTAGCTTTTGTTATAGATATCGAATAAATTACGTTATCACTTCGATCAGATTCACCGTTTGTCTTCAAAAAGCTGATATAATTTGTCAATTTTTCTTGTTCTTAGAGTCATTGCTGCAAAACCACGGGCGAAGGTCATGAGAGTGGTAGCCCGGAGAACGAGCGTCAGCCTGGCGACGGTGCCAGTTGTACTATCGCTGATGAGCAGGTAATGTTACTTACATATAATTAAAAATAAAATTTAATTTGTCTATCAAATTAATCAATACTAATATTATACAGAGGTAAATTTTGTATGTTTGTAATTAATCTTTAAAATTACTGATCCGATTTGGAAAATTCTTTTATAAATAGGAAGCTACATTAGCACTGAGTACTATTTTTTATTCGGATAAAAATCTGTTTACGGTCATATTCTAACAACTTTAATCTAATAAAAAAAATCGGACATGTGCGAGTCAGACTCGAGGACCGAGACCGGGGGTTCTGTAACATATAAATAAGTTAAAAAATAAATAATATTTTAGGAATGTAACTACAAACTTACAGTTATAAGATTTTTCCCTTTACGTGGTATTAGACTAGTGGATTGATTTCCTTGCGAGTGTTGAAATATGCGGAATAAATGCCATATCTTTTAATTGCGTTGACTATGATTTTTCACAGTTAAAAGGGATTGCAGACTTGAGTATTTGATATTAATTTCAACTTGATACCTCCACACATTTCTAAGAAAAAACTTATGAACAGACAGACAGACGGATGGACAACGAAATGATCCTATAACTGTTTCTTTTTCCTTTTGAAGCACGGATTCCTAAAAATGGCCGTTGAATTCCTTTATTTGGGTGCGCTGCCTAATTATTGAACTATAATATATAATAAAATAATTTAAAATTGTTATTTGAAATATACATGATATCGAATAACTTAGTTAATTAGTTTTGTCTTTCATCTGTTTATGCAAAGTTAACAAAACTAAGAAGAGAAACAATAAGTCTCACTAATTCGGCTAAATAGACAGAAATACAAAATGATCCCCTACTATGAGGTCTCGTAAAACGCGAGTTAAATATACTTATACGTATAAAGTATGTTAGCGGTTGTAACTTATCTATACGTACATTAAATTTACTCCATCCGTTACCTTTTCACGCATAAACCGCTGCACAGATTTCAATAAAATTTGCCAAGGACACAGATCTTGGAATCGGACATTGGCTACTCTTGATCCCCGCCCCGCTTATCACGTAAGAGAAGCTGCGGACAAAGTTTAGTTTATACATATAATAAAATTCTAACTGAGTCAAATCCGTACATTAAATATTTTTTGGAAAACCTTATCGAAATATTCATTTTTATTGATATAGAGACCGAATATATAGTTTTTAGAATTTTTGTCCCTCTGTCTGTCTACCTGTCTGGGAACTCATCACGAGAAAACCATTGGACAGATTTCGATGAAATTTGCTATTATCTGGGTCAACATATAGGATACTTTTTACTGTGAGAAAATATCTTATCATTTCATATGACCAAAAAGCAAATTCTTAGGTTTTACATATATATAGTATACTCTTACAATGCAGTTTCTGTATTTTTTCTCAGGAATGAGATATTTTCCCGTGGTAAAAAGTACCCTATATGTTGACCCGGATAACCAGCTATCACCATACCAAATTTCATCACAACCCCTCCAATGGTTTTCTGTGATGCTGTAACAGACAGACAGACAGACAGACAAACATTCTAAAAACTATAGATTTGGCCTCTGTATCGATAATAATGTCTATTTCAATAAGATTTTCCAAAAAATATTTAATGTACAGATTCGACTTAGTTACAATTTTATTATATGTATAGACCTTCTCCATACGTTCGGCAACTCGCCAACAACCGTTAAGATGAAAAATAATAGAACTTGAGGCATTTTATTGACCATAATTTGCAGCTGCTTTCTTTGTATTAACATAAGTGTTAACGATCACCTTATTCTGCGATAATCCTTTTTGCACCTTTCAGGATTATTGAAGTAGAGTTGTTGATAGAAGTTTTGCAAATCGAGTTTATTATTGTATAAATAAGTTAAAGTAAATTGAAACTCAAAGCAAAAGCTTGTTTTGATTTATCCTATTAGGGAACTTAAAAGGCTGTAGATAAAATTTGGAGAAAATATATTCATACAATTTATGTAAAAGAGTGTACGAATGAAATTACGAAGTAAAATGTTATGCTATATCCATACTATAATATTAAAATGTGAAAATAAAACTGTATGTTTGTCTGTTATATGTTCACGCTTAAACCACTAAACAGATTTTGATGAAATTTGACAAGGACTTATAATAATATATTAAACTAACGACTCATCCTCGTTTCGCTCGGGTTCGTCCCTAGGTACGTTTTAACGTTTAGTATGGAATAGATATACTATATATGTTTATATACATAGGTATAATGAGTTGCTGTGGATTGTATCATAAAGTGTTTTCCCGTGTGAATGAGATAAATTTTCCAATTTTCTGGGCAGTTTTATTAATTTTTCTTTCCGTAAGAACCTTCTACGAAGTATTAGAAAACTAAAAAAAAGATGAATGAAATCGGTAAATTCTTTCTCAAGTTATGGCGTGACCAAGAGAAATAGGAACTCATTTATATATATATATATATATATATATATATATATATATATATATATATATATATATATATATTCTTTATAGAAGTATATTACTTAAATATATTTCTTTATATTGTTTCAGATACGGATAAGTGACGACGATGGCTCCACCAACAGCGGCCGCAACAGCATGGACCCGTTCCGCACGGACGGCGATATAGGTCACTTTAACAATACTTGTGTTTATAATAAACAATATTTCTATACAAAAAAACTTTAAATAGTAAAAAAATGAATACAAAATATTTAAGTTAAAAAATGAACTTAAGTTAAAGAATAACATATAAAAACTCTTTTATAATATAATAATAAATGAGCAATTCTTGTATATTTATATATAAATTCATTTAGTGTGTCTCGAAAATGGTTATTACGATTTGGATCAAATCTGTGTGTATCTTTATGTCTACTTCACTCTGAAACGGCTGGACAGATTTGGATGAAATTTACTTTACAATCTGTGGGCCTTTACATACTTTACTGTTAGTAATAAAATTTTCCAAAAGGTGGCATGGATATGAAATGCGTCTAGGATAAGTCGTAATTATATTCATATGAACTATATAAAGCTATAACCAACCTAACTGGTAACTACTCAGCTCGACTGCAATACATCATTGAAATCCTCCAACTATAACGGAGACATGAGTGTTAAGAATCAAATGAAAAAAACTCTGCAGTCCGAATTAATTAAATTGACTTATTTCAAATAATAACGCTTTAAAAAATATTTTTCATGAAGGCATTATGGGTCAAAGTTACTTCTGATATTTATCACTTAGGCGTCCCAATAAATTAGGAAAGAAAATCATTGTCATACAAAAACCCTTAGTTTAATATTGAATTTATCTTTCGCAGTAGCTACGGACGGCATGTTAAGGACAGGACGCTACTACAAAGGAATTTATTGGCCCTCTATAACTAACAGTTTTAAGGTAATATATTTTTGAAGAGAAACTTCTTTGGAATCGTTGTGATTTAAAAGTTGATAAAACGGAAATGCGACACGAGAAAGAGACAAACACATAAATGTAAAGGATTAACCCAGCGAGAGAATGAGATAGAATACATTACACAGGAAGTGAAAAATAATACTGAATAATATGTTATGTAATATATCTATACTAATATTATAAAGAGGTAAAGTTTGTGATCTTGTGAGTTTGTGAGTTTGTGGGTTTGTGAGTTTGTGAGTTTGTGACGTTGTAGGGGGTAATCTCTGGATCTACTGAACCGATTTTCAAAATTCTTTTACCAATAGAAAGCCACGTTCTTTCTGAGTGTCATAGGCTATATATTAACCCGAAAAATGAAAAGGATTTTTCGTGGTAGTAGGATTTGCAAAGTAAGTCGGAGAAAAAACGGTCGAACGAAAACGTTTCTTACGAACGCTGCCTTAACGATGAGAGATATATGATTATATTCTAGAGGAAAGTTGTAGAGCTTAATAATGCCTACAAAAAAGTCAGCGACAGCATATGTCTAACTTTTATATTTAAGTCACAAAAAGTAGTTTTTTATATTAAAAAAATAATTTAAATCGGTAGGTCATGTTTATTGGTCATATTATCAACAATTATGAATTCTTATCAAAATAAGTAAATTCATCGTCTAAAATGTTTAAAACAAAAGACTTTTCCCTTTTACTGCATATAATTTGGACAAATGGTTAAAGAGATAATACAACATATTCGTAGGTATGGACGAACCCGAGCGAGCTGTTTGTCTGTTTTTCTGTTTGTACGGGCTAATCTCCGAATCTATTGGACCGATTTAAATGAAATTTTGCATGGTGGTACCTTATATTCCAGGGCAACATCTTAAATGCTTTTCATCCCGGAAAATTAAATAGTTCCCGTGGGATAGTTGAAAAAATTATAACAACTTATACAGCTTAGTACACAAACGCTACTGATTGGATTTTAATGAAACTTTACAATAATATAGTTCATACATGACAAAAACAAATCAGCTACTTTTCATCCCGGAAAATTAAAGAGTTTCCGTGGGATAATCAAAAAACTATAGTAACTTATACAGTTTAGTACACAACAACTTAAGCACCTAATTTAGTAAAATTTGGCATGCTGATACCTTATATTGCCGGTCAAACAACAGGTTACTTTTCATCCCGGAAAAATGAACGGTTTCCGTGGGATAGATCTGTTTGTGCTTTTCTAGAGGTGAACCCGAGCGAAGCGAGGGTGAGCCGCTAGTGTTAAATAAAATGTAAAATAACTATTAAAGTTGGTAAAAAGAACGAAACTTATCACTTATAAAAATGAATATTTATTACTGTGGTATGAATAGTGCATAAATTAAATAAAAGCTATTATGACTAATGATGACTAGTTGTCATGGTAACCATTGTTGTTGTCTGACAAATATACAATATTATATTCTTTCCGTATATGATATTCTATAAATATATTATTGTAATATGCCTTATTTAATTATTGATTTATTTTAATTTAATTGCGATATTTGCCAAAGAAGTTTAACTTCAACCGCGCGTAAAGGTTACGCACACCCATATTTTTTATTTAAATATTGTAAAAAAGGTTCAAATATATTTTTTTATCATTTAAATAAAATAACTTTACCTACGACCTGATTGATACCTACTGGCCGGTTTTGATGAATCTATTTTTATTGTCCAACGATAACAATGTGAGTTTATTGTCATAGTTACCAGTTTAAGATAAATATATATAGATATATTTAACATATAAAAATATTTTAATTAATCTTGCGTCGTTAGAAAACTTCATTGGTGGAAACCTAAAATTAAAGAATATAGTGAGAAGTTTTTATAGAATATAAAAGTTTATTTAGAGGAATAAAACTACATTTACGATTTGAGTATGTGGTTTTATTTTCAGGATGAAACCGTAGAATTATCGTACCAAAAGTACTCTAGAAGACAGAGGCAAAGATCCCTCATCATGGTCAACGTAGTCGACTTTGCACTAAAGGTATTTAAAACCTAACTGGCATTTATTTTTAACCGACTTTAAAAAGAAGGGTGCATTAGTAGCCCAGTTGTAACGCGCTTTCTTGGGAAAGTGAAGTGGGTTCAACTCCCGGATTTTGCACTTCTGATATTTTCATATGCGAATCATTTTTCTATATGATTACCACTTGCTTGCCTTATGGTGAAGGAGTTTTCTTTCATGAGAAAACCTGTATGTCTGAGAGAGCTTAGCAAGTTTTTGAAAGAAATGCATAGTCCGCCAACCCGAACTTGGCCAGCGTGGTGGACTACGGCCTGATCCCCCTCAAATTACCGGTGTACAATTTTAATAAAAATAATTATTATTTAATATAATATAGGAGTTACATATATTTAAACTTTTGAACTTTTTGTTTTCAGATTTGCTTAACACTCATTTATACTGTATCAAATCGTAATAATGGTAAGAATATTATTATTTAAAAAAAACACTCGTACAAATTTTTCGTGATTAAAATAACTAAATTTAATGAATTTCGTATTATTTTGCAGTGATAGATGGATATCAAATAGCTTGGACGTCAGCGTTTCTTTTACTAAACATAGCTGTTTTACTGCTTGGAGGATGGCGGTGTTTCGCCAACAACTACCTTCATTGGGCCGCGGCAGCCACTTGGATCTTACTTATTGCACAAGGTATATAATATACTGGCTATTTATACTATAACTGTACCTCCTAGTATAGCTAGCTAGTTTTGTTAGTAATACTGTCAGTATTTAGTAAAACTTCATCTATATATTATGTTTGTATATGATATATAAACTGCCTCGGTGGTGTAGTGGCTAGCATGTACGGCTGCACACTCGGAGGTCCTGGATTCGAGTCCCGGGTCGGGCCAAGTTTAGTTATTGAGTCTTTCTGTGTAGTAAGTCTTAGTAACTGCCCGGAGTTGGAAAGTTGGCGGTGTTTCATCCCCGTGCCTCGGAGAGCACGTAAAGCCGTCGGTCCTGCGCCTTAACTCTCACTGGTCGTGTCTCGTGTCGTCCCACCGGAGTAGGAGAGTGACAGGAATAGAGAGTGCGCTTGTACACTTGTGCACTATAATATCTCCTGCGCAGTTGGCTAGTCTTAATGAGATTGGCCGCCGTTGCCGGAATTGGCCAGGAGAACATCAATCATTTAGTAATATTGCAATAAAATTCGAAGTGGTATATTTCAAACCTTTATATAATCTTCAAAGATTGGTTGGATGTTTTGGTTGGTACTCACACATGGCCTAAACTTTATGATATTTAGGTACTTACAGTGAAACTCTGGTTAATGACATATGTATGTACAACACAAATATTTGAAAATATAGGTGTAAAAATGTGTAATCTTATTTTTTACGTAAGAATTAACGTTATATTGTAATATCAAGAATTATTTAGACAGTTCTAGATCGTTCGACGGTCAACATTTTCCACTTGTTAATTGATACACAAAGTGCACCATAATTTTTAGGGTTCTGTGCCAACGGAAACCTATTACTAAGCGTCAGCTGTCCGTCCATCGGTCTTTCTGTCAGAGGGCTCTATCTCATGAACCTTACTAGGTAGAGAGTTGAAATTTTCACAGAGTATGTATTTCTATTGCCGCTATACAAAAAGAAATAAGAATAAAAATACAAGTAATATTTTTTTAACGTTCGTAATCGATCTTCGCAGTTAATATACTACATACATACATAGAGTAAAAGTCATATTCATCAAAAGTACATGTACGGAACCCTTGGAGTGTGAATTCGACCCGCACTTGACCGATTTTCGTAACACAACCGCTATACATAAAAATTTTAACTAACTGCCAAAAAGGAGGTTCTATATTCGTTTGTATATGCTTTTTTTATATTTGACATCATATGCATATCATTAAAATAGTTAAATGAAAATCATTCTCTTAACAGGGTTAAGTGGCCAAGGCATAGGTTTCGGAGAGTCTGAAAACCAAGTGTGGTACATGCTGTTTATAATATTCGTGCCATACGCTATGCTGCCCCTGTCTTTGGGCTGGTGCATCGTCATCGGCTTGCTGTCGTCCGTATCGCACGTGTTGACGACAGCTGTGAATATCAAGGATATTGTGGCGAAAACTTCGACAGCTGCAGTAAATATTACTATCCTAAAAAATATAGAAAATTAGAGGTTTAAAAACATTTTCTTTCGCCTTAATTCACAAACATCGACGTGACGACACGTTTGACTCAGTTTGTAGTGATCCTACTTGCTGTGCCAGCGGTCGCGGGTTCGAGTCCCGCGGGGGGCATTTATTTGTGTGATGAGCACGAATGTAAGTTATATATGTAATGGTATCAACTGGTATCCATAACACAAGCCTCGTAGCTTACCATGGAATTAGATGGTGCTGCGTCTTAATGTCCCAACATATTTATTTATTTATCTACTTACTGGTAGACTATTTTTGCATTTTTTTTATTAATTAATTAATTATAGCCTATAACTATCTTAGATAATTTTTTCCGAGATTAGCCTCAATAAATACAAACTCAACTTTAATTATTAATGATTATTTTTTATTTATTATTTTGTATATTCATAAGAGTCAGAAAGTAAGATAGCTTTTTCTTCCAATACATTAACTACCTTCTTTAAAGGGCTAGTGTTACAATAGGTATCTTTTTTTTTAATGTTGGGAAAAGCATTTACGCATACCACCTATAGACATACAGGTGGTTTTGTGCTACTCACCTGCTAGAAAAACCAGTACTACCCACTAAACCCCAACAAAACCTCCTGCGTATTAATGGGGCGTCGCAGGATCGCTTATGCACTTAAGTGCGTACTACAACGCTCCGATGGCAGGGCTGCCAAAGCAGACCACAACAACCATGGGGTTGCTCCCACGGTCCACTCTGCCGTCAGAGAAGTAGCTCCAGGAGCAACCCGCATGGTACACCGCCCACCTAAATAGACCACCTCCCTGGGCGTTTCATGGCTTAGCGCCTGGCTGTATTGCCGGACGCTAATGAGCCCCAAAACCACCCCCTCCCCCTCACCCCCACCACGACATAGTGAACGCACGTTGGGGGGGAGTGTATTAAAAATACCTAAGTTATTATTGATTTAGTCTAAACTAACATATAAATACAATTTTATTTTTTTGTTATCTAAAGGCAAGTTCATGCGGCACAAGACTTTTAATAGGCAATGCCTTACTCTACACTGCTGTAAACTTCGCCGGCATGTATGCCAAGTATCTCGCGGACTGGGGACAGAGGAAAGCGTTCCTAGAAACCCACCGATCCATGGTTACAAGGCAAAAGACGAAACGGGAAAGTGATCGACAATGGAAATTGTTTCAGAGTGGTAAAGTTTAACTATGTTTAAATGATTATTATTATACACTAGTTGTCGCATACAGGTTTGCTCGAGTGTAGGGTTATTCCTTTAGGAACACTGTCATTGACCCAATTATGCTATTATATGAGAATGAAGAATGTACTAATAGTACATAATTTATTATTAATATTTTAAATGCGAAAGTTTGTTAATGTGTGTATATTTTTGTTAATTCTAGATTCTGAATGGAAAAGTTGAAATTTTTTGCATGGTTTTTTTATGAAGTCAAAAATTACAAATATATTAATTGAAATTTAGACAACAATTTGGATATTTGTTTGATCAGCTGTAGTCATAAGTAAAATTCGAAATTGATGGTTCTAAATAAAATTCAAAATAGTTGAATTTAAAGTTACAATTTACATATATTTCAGACTTATTTTATCTACGTGATTTAAGTTTCTAAGAACAAAGTTTTAAGTGCACAATTTATTTTGCAGTTATCCCGGACTTTTTAGCAAAACAGATTTCTAGTCACGTGTCGAAAGTGAGAGGCGAGTTCCAGGAGCAGCAATTCAATAATTTATATATCCAAAGACATGAGGACGTCTCCATTTTATTCGCTGATATCAAAGGATTTACTGGTTAGTATACTCATAAAGTTAAGTTAAATGTTAATGAAAATCTTCATTTAGATGTTATTTTAAAATAAAGCTGGTTTAAAATAGTTCTACGTTAGCAAGACTTTGTTTACTTAGGTATTAATGATTATATCGGGGGCTGTAATTAGCAAAAAAATGTTGATGCCTTTGGGGTAAAGCAATCATTTCAGGGGTTGATTATTATGAAATTATATATTTGTAATTGGATTTCATAACTTATCAATTCAATTTTCACGTTTTTATTACGCAGTTTAAGTATTTAACTTATTGAGCTTATAATAATAGATTAAATTCATGTAATATCGTCATCAATTTTTTTTTTGTTTTAGAGCTTTCCAGTAAATGCAGCGCACAAGATCTAGTTAAGCTACTCAACGAACTCTTCGCCAGATTTGATAGATTAGCCTCAGTAAGTGACAATAATTAACCATTTACTATTTTAAAATTCAATTCATAGTCTGTATTAAAACAAATGCAATCATTTAGATATAACTTCCATTTTATAGTATAAAGACATACCTGCGAAATTATGTATGTTTGTTTTTATTCTATCTTCTCACAGCATAGCATAAAGGAATTGGCGTGTTTTGAAAAAAAATTTTTGGACTCAATAATCTTCACTACCCCTACATCGAATTTCCGCAGGTTATTGCAAAAATCCACTAGCTTAGTAAAGCAATATAATATGTACTAGCGGCTCACCCTCGCTTCGCTCAGGTTCACCTATAGAAAAACAAAAACAAATCTATCCCATGGGAACCGTACATTTTTCCGGGATAAAAAATAGTCTTTGTGTTATTCTGATGTACGAGCTATATTATTGTAAAGTTTCATCAAAATCTATTCAGTAGTTTTTGTGTGAAAGAGTAACAAACATACATCCATACTCAGAAACTTTCACATTTATAATGTTAGTATAGATTCATAAATTATCTTTAGGGTTAATAATAGTTTTTTTTAGGAGAACCACTGCCTACGTATCAAACTCCTGGGTGACTGTTATTTCTGCGTGAGCGGTCTGCCCGAGCGGCGAAGCGACCACGCCTTCTGCTGCGTCAACATGGGCCTGCAGATGATACGCGTGATACGCGACGTCCGATACAATAAACAGGTTTTTTACAATATTATTACTAGCAAATATTCTTATTGCTCTTACAGCATCATCTATGTACAGATAAATAACATTGAAGTGTCTGTTTGTAATGTCAAAATTACAGCTTTTTACTAAATGCATATATGGATGTATACATGGTACATATACCAAAATAACATTTTTTTACAATTTTTGTCTGTCTGTCTGTTTGTTCCGGCTAATCTCTGAAATGGCTGAACCGATTTTGACGGGACTTTCACTGGCAGACAGTTGATGTAATAAGGAGTAACTTAGGTTACTTTTATTTTAGAAAAGAAAATAGGATACCACGAAAAAATTAAAACCAATGAAAAATTAATAATATCCGATTCTATTAGGGAAGTTGTATACATACCTTATGGACGAACCCGAGCGCAGCGAGGGTGAGTTGCTAGTATTTATAATATATTAGGTATTGTTTATATAAATAAATGTTCTATCCAGTTCTAAATATTCATGGTATTTGTTTATATTGTTACGTTCTATGATTTCTGGGATCGGAAAATGAAAAGACGTTTTTATTGCTTTTGGTTAACGAGATTCTTGGCGAGTCACGAACACATGCACAATTTTGGCTTAACACAGTCTCTGAGCATTTTTTTCACCACTAGTTATTCTTGCACGATGAGTTCACTCCACTTTTCCTCACCTTTTCCCTTAGCTCTGAATCTTACCAATACCGCTCCTTTTATATGAATAAACAAAGTAAAAATACAAATATTTCTAGTATACTCTAAAGATTTATTGCATAACCTTTATGATATTTTTTAACCAAACAAAACCAGGTTGAATTGCAGTCATAGCCACTATCAATAAATAGACGAATGTACAACCTAGTATAAAAAAGGCGTTAAAGGAATACCATATCGGCTTTTTTTGTTTTTTGTTTTAATTTAATATTTAACTATCTTATTTTTAGATTTTCCATGTACATTCCCAGGTGGACCTAGATATGAGGATTGGTATTCACAGCGGTACAGTACTATGCGGGGTGCTTGGCTTACTCAAGTGGCAGTTCGATCTCTGGTCCTATGACGTCACTCTTGCCAACCACATGGAAAGCGGTGGATTGCCTGGGTGATTATTAGAAATTTCCATAACACTTATTCATCATTTTTCAATTTTGTGTTTTAATATGTACCAATTACTCTTGTAATATTTCGCAAATCCTAATTAAAACACCAATGTATATGTATAAGTTTTGTATTGCATTATTATATACATACACCTAGATACCTATCAAAGGTACTTCGACTATATTATACTAAGAGGGCTACTGCGGGAACTAAGTGTATTAAATATTTAGCTATTATTTTTCCAGTCGCGTGCACATTTCGTCAGCAACTATGGAATGCCTCAACGGGGCATTCGAAGTAGAGCCCGGTGAAGGAGAAACTAGAGACACTCGACTGCGAGAACTAAATATTACGACTTACCTTATTAAAACTACAGAACATCCAAGGAGGACGAGGAACAAATCTGTGAATAAGTATGTTTTTGCTTTTTCCATATAACAACATGTCAAAAAAAAATTTTTTCTACGCATTTTTTCATACAATTCAAATTTGAGATGATACATAGTATGAAAGTAAAATGTAATATTCCTAATATAAATATTAAAATTACTCTTTTAATCTTATATCCAGTATTCAAGCACAGATGCCTCAAAATGAGTGTACAGTACAGCGTCGTCCAAGCGGCAGCATCGAAGATGAAAATACTACCGACTGGATCCCTGAGATGCCATTTCAAAATGTAAGATTTTTAATTAGAAGTATTTATATTTATACTTATACTATTGTAAAAAAAATATAGTGAACTGCCGTAGTAAAATCGAAATATTTGTTAGGAACTATATCAAATATATAAAATCCTTGATATTTCGTGGATTAAACTAAAAAAAACTTAACTCTACTTCTAAGGAGTTTTTTTCTACATACAAGCAGGAGTCCCGATTAGCTTTCCCACATATATAATATCAGCAACATAAATAGAGCCTTAAACAAAATTTCATTGCTTTTAGAACCAGTGGTTTAGGTTGTATGTGTAATATTATTACATGCATGCCAACATGACATGCCAAATATTATTTGGCATGTCTTTAATCATAAGAGTATGTTAAATAGAGCCAAAAATGAAAATATTTTTTGGCCAGATTAATCAGATGAAGAACGCAATCTCGGAGAAATACACATGTATCAATCGCCAAATTAAAAAAAGTCAAAGAATGTTTGTGTTCTAAAGGCTTTTATACAATAAATGATTTTATAGAAGATGGCACACCTTGGGAATGACACAGGCTACTTCAACTTGATAGAAATATTGTAAATTATAATTTAATTTTAAAAAACGATAACGAGCAATATTAGTCCCTTGAGTTTCTTTCGCCAGTTCTTCTCAGGTCTGAGGCTTCTTCTTTCCGAACTGGTAGTAGACTCATGACGTTCAGTAAAAAATTGTAATAATTTAATGTTGAATAAAATATTTTGAATATGAGTTGGTCCATTGGTCGTCAGTGTGAGAGTTTAATTTACTAGATATATTTTCTTACAGTACTTCCAAAGTAGCGCTAGTGCAGCGTTACGACGGTGTGGGACCAAACCTGAAGATGCAGAGCACGGACAAGACATAGAGATCACGTCCATATCGGAGGTAAGGCTAAATTCACCTTTTATTTTATTATTATTTTCCATTTATTATGCGAAAATAATGAAATCTAAATAATTTAAATGAATATTTTATAATATGACATAAAAATCCTTCAAAAATATTATTGTACAAAAAAAACAACAATTTTCTTTTTTGTAAAAAATCTTTTTAAGGATTAATGTAGCATCTTCTGCTTCAGAACGTTATTTTTTCTGTTTTAATTCCATTCCAATTCCATCCAAACATTTACAATACAATAAGTGAAAAATCCTATTTTATTGAATAATAAAATTTTACACGTTTTACATACAAAAATTTAGATTAAATATTACCTTCTAGGAAAATGACATAATCAATCACTCTATCGAAGTAAGCAGTAACCGTCGTATGCGAGCGGAACACATGAAGCCCTGGTCGCTGCACTTCAGACGCGCATCGCTGGACTCTCGTTTTAGGCAGCTCGATGAAAAAACCTTCAAATCAAACGTCATGTGCTGTTTAGTCTTATGGCTATTTATTGTTGCTGTGCAATATATTATGCACTTTAAGTAAGTGTTTTTGTCCTTTTGTCTCTTAAGTATGTTTTTAACCCCCGACGCAAAAAGAGGGGTGTTATAAGTTTAACATCGATGTCTGTCTGTGTGTGTGTGTGTGTGTCTGTCTGTGGCATCGTGACTCTCAAACGGATGGACCGATTTCGATGCGGTTTTTTTTCATTTGAAAGCCAGATTCCTTGCGGTGGTTCTTGGCTATGTTTGGTTAATATCGGTCCAGCAGTGTAAGAGTATTAGCTCTTTTCCAAAATGATGTAAAGCATTTTGGCATATGACTACTCGATTAAGTGTTTCACGCGTGCCAGTGTAATCGTTAAATGACATTTAATTTGCGTAGGGTTTTTTTTTAATTTTTAATGTTATACTAATATCGGGCTACTATTACACTGGTTAATAAAATAGCTTGCGTGGATGCGTGTATATGTTTTCTATTATAGCGTGAAGCAGTAATCCTTCATGCTGTAATAGCTGGACGGATTTGGAAGAGTATACAAATAGACTTAGACCTGAAGTAACACATAGGTTACTATTAGACTTAGGGACGCATTCGAGCTAAGCGAAGGAAAACCTTAATCCTGTATAAAAAATAGCCTTTGTCTATGATAAGCGATGATAGCCACTTACCATCAGGTGGATCGTTTGCTCGTTTGCCCCTTTTTTTATATAAAAAAATAATCTTGTCTAAAAATCACTGGTCGAATACTGCTTAAGTTAACCAAGAAAACAAATTTGATAAACCAATGAATATTCTTCTATCTCTTCAAGTTGCTGGTTGCTTGTAATAACTCTGCTAGTGATGACGGTGGCGCTCGCGCTCTCCTTCGTGGTGGTAATGGCAGAGGAGTTCCCGCACGCGATGCCGCGGTTAGCCAAATTTTCGGCGAAGATCAGTGGGAACAGGATGCGGCGGAATGTGCATATCTGTTGTTTTGTTACCATTATGTCTATATCTAGGTAATGAACTTGATGTATACTGATATTTTATTTTGGGTTTGGGAAATATCTGAGATGGAACCTTTAATTATGTTTTGGGATTGTTTGTATGTCTGATTCGACGGATAATGGCTAAACAATATCAGTGGGATATTTTTGTTGTTGGAATATATAAATGCTAATATCTTTGCACTGCAACCAGGCTATAAGGATAAGGGGTGTACTTGCACCTCTATGCAATGAAGGAAAATATAATACAAATTAATTTCTATTATTAAATTACTGTATAAATTTATAGATGTCCGCGAAAAAAAATGAATTTAAAAGTTTTCCATTTATTGCAAATCATTTAATGTAACTTATTTTTCAGTACAACCAAACTATATATATGTCCACTGCTAAGAATGCCCAATAAAGCCGCCAATGTAACTAATGACTCCAACACTGTGACTCAAAAGGACACTTTGAATGAGGAAATAATTGGAGAGTGCTATAAGCCTGAATACGTTGTCTTCACTTGGATTCTGTGCTTGGTGGCGTTAACGTCGATTTTAAAGTTATACTATTTGATTAAAACTTTGATGGCAATTTTGAACGTAGCAATGTATTCAGTCCTTTTGCTTTTATATTATAATAATGATAAAGAAACAGAAGATGATAGGTAAGTGATGCAATGTCGGCAAATATTTTTTGTAGGTATAATAATTAATTAAAGGGAAAATTTTATTTTGTCGCTATATCGTAATTCAAAATGGCGAATACTCTTTCATTTGTCTCGAGTACACCTTTTTCACATAAATTCATTTTTTTGTTAATGGCTTCAAAGCGTGCCGATTGAGCATATATTATTTCACCAATGTAACGTAGAATACAAATTCGCTTTGTCTGTTCTTTGACTTCGGTATAATATAAATGATACTATGAAGTTTCATAGGATATTTCACAATGTCACAATTTACACTCTATACTGTTACACTTATATATTATCTTTTTTTATAAATCGTAATCTTCATAACCTATGCCTTAAAAATTTTAAAAATATAGATCAAATTATCCACGGACAATAAAATAATTAGAACTTTTATTAGTACCTTCTGTGAACTGCTTTTTTTAGTTATAAAAACAACTTCATGGAAAATATAAAGAAATTTCTTTCTCCAGTTTTTCTCAGGTCCAAAGCTTCTTCTGTCCAATTCTGTCGTTAAGTAAAATATTTTGAATTTGAATTATAACCAATACATTAACATATGTAAATTTTTCTTAACATTTCAGCCCTCTTCGGTTCTACATACAAATGACGATCTTAATGATAATGTTTTTAGTAATAGTTGTGTATCATGCGAGGCTTGTGGAAGTTACATCGAGACTAGATTTTCTTTGGAAGTTGCAAGCGGAAACTGATCTTAAAGAAATGAAGGATACGCAAAGAACGAATAGGCATTTATTGAAACACATACTCCCTGATCACGTCGTTAATCATTTTTTAAGCAAAAATACTTGCCCTGATGTAAGTAGAGGAGTTGCAGAAGAGTATATTATGAAACTTTTTTTTTACTGTTTTTTTTTTGTAAATTATTATAAAACTCTGTAGAAAAAATATTACCAATAGTTAATTTCTGTTCGTTTATTCATTTGTGTGTTTAATGCTTAGAATATCTCGACTTGACAATCCCATTGATGTAGTTGACATGAAACTTATTTCTACATCGGTTATTATTATTACGGATCCGATATCCTCTTAAATACATATAACATTTGTTATAATAAGGTTTTTTTTTGTTTCTAGGAGCCATATTCTCAAAGGCGAGACCACGTCGGTGTAATGTTTGCGGGGATACCGAATTTCCATGAATTCTACTCCGAACAGAAAGCCGTTGACTGCATGAGGGTTCTTAACGAAATCATTTGTAATGTACCAATCGATTTATATTTATAATAATTTCATCACATTATTCTCCAATATACTCTAATATTTATGTTTACAATAATTGTGTACTGAAGTAATTTTTTGATTTCAGTTGATTTCGACAAATTATTAATGCAGCCGCAATTCAAAAGTATTGAAAAGATTAAAACAATTGGCGCTACGTATATGGCTGCTTCAGGACTAAACCCAGATCACAAGGTGAATATTACGGTAAAAAATAAATCAAATATTTCCTTCAGCTTATGATACGAGTATCTTTATATCAGCTATCAGCAGCAGATATCTTTTTTTACTTAGGTATACTACTATTATTACTAATTATTGATTTGTATTTTAAATGGTAGCGCGCTCGGATAGAAAACCAAATGGAAATGCTTCAAACCTCGAGACTCGACCTTTGAGATTTTAATGTGCGAATAAATTTCAACTTGCTTGCCACTTGCTTATACATACAGCGCTTAATTTACACTAAGGGCACTCGGGGCTAGTGTCCAGGGCGTGAAATTTTCAGGGGTGGCAAAATTCAGAGGGTGAAAAAAATATCTTAATGATATCGAAAATTCTTTTTGTATTTTCCAAAAAAATATTAATAAAAAAATAGTAGTACCTAGATTTTTCGAAAAATTGAAAACATTTATAATTTTTTTTTTGCATTTTTCGAAAAATTAATAATTAAAAGAAATTAAACTTTATCAAACTTAACGTACTTTATGCAAAATTTCGATAATTGGGCGGCATTTTTATAGAGCCCAGGGGCGGCGCTAAGGTTGAATCCGACACTGGGTACATACACCTTCATAATATACCAAAAATCTTATTGAAATATAAAGTCCACGCAATTTCGATGCGAATTCAAACACATTAGCAATTATAATATTTAACAATTCTAATAACTGCTATTATTTTTCTATTCTATTACATGACAGTGAAAAAAAATTAGTGTAAAACTTCGAATCCGTTAAAGTTTTATACTTTACAAGGTTAAAATTTTGAAATTCTCTCTTTTGACTTACAAACATATTTTTTGTAGACAGCTGAGGATGATTCTGGCCATCTCTGTGCATTAGTGGACTATGCATTTGCACTTCGGGAAGCTCTAGAAGATATCAATAAGCACAGCTTTAACAAGTTTGGATTAAGAGTAGGTAAGATCCTTTTTATCCAGAATTCTTTCTAATATTGTAAACTAGCTGACCCGACAGACGTCATGTCCAAATTTCAATAAAATTTGTGATCTTTGATTTCAAATCACACTGTAATTTTTCTTTCCCAATTTTTCAGACAATTCAATTTTTTTATAAAGACATTAAATTTAAAGCCAAGAGAATTTTAGAGAAATATACATTATTAAAATACACAAAGTACAAAAATTGCATAATAATGGCTATGGTGCATAAATGACGACACCATCGTCGTCATAGTTTCAAAAGCTTAGGTCACAACGAATATTTATATATTTATACATGTATAATACAATTTAATATCACATTGTCTGTTAGGTATTAGTTGCGGCCCCCTCGTCGGCGGAGTGATCGGCGCGAGGAAACCCGTGTACGATATATGGGGAAACACTGTGAACGAGGCCTCGAGGATGGAATCCACCGGCGCCATGGACCGCATCCAGATCACTAAGTTTACGAAACAGGTACGATATTTAATATTTCATTAATATCTATGACCCCTAATAAGAGATTTTTGACAATGATCTTTTCTGAGTTTTTTCTTGTTAATTATTCATATAGGTATCTAGGAAAATTTTAAGTTCTTGAATAACATTAAATAACGGGCCTTGAGCTCGTTTTAATCATAGCAAAATTACACTGCATTCCGACAGGTTTCTTAGAACTTATCTAACTTAACATTATGTAAACATTCTAAACTTATATTTACCTATTTTTCGGAAGAAGTATTATAACTTATTATGATTTAGGTGTTAGAGCGTCATGGCTACGGGCTAGAAGCGCGTGGCGAGGTGGAGGTAAAAGGCAAAGGGCGTATGGAGACGTGGTGGGTGACGCGGGAGCGCGCGCGCGGCGCCGGCCCGCGGCCCGCGCCCGCGCCGCCGCGCTCGCTCGCCGCCCTCGTCTACACCATGCTACAGGCGCGCAAGCGTATATACACGCACCCGTTGGATGCGCCTGCGCAGTGTAAGTCATATAATTACGGCCCATACATACGTTTTATAAACACGCTGTCAACGAGCGTACCTTGAACTTACATACAAGAACATCGGGTCTCCGCAGGAATAATAAACATAAAAAGGAAGTAAAGGGAGTAGTATTCACGATGCCATTTATATGGATTATGAATTACACTATTATGGATGGAAGTAATTGTTTAAATTGTTTTTTTTTTTGATGATTTATTTAATATTACGTTTTTAAATTATAGTATTCCGGTAACGGTATTAACACGTTAATACCGTTACCGGAAAAATAGAATGTATAGAATCTTTTAAAAAGTAGAAAGCAAGTTCAGTTTGATAATAATTATTTCCTAGATTTTAAGAACCAGAAAAATTTATTGTAAAAATGATATTATAATATAAATAAATGCATAAACATTAAACAGCCCTAAATGGGAGCATGCAAGGGCGGCGAGCGATGCGCGCTGGTACAGCACCCAGCGCGAGGCGGCCTAAGGACCTGCACGCACGCAATCGTCATACACATAACTGGTTAGTCTTATAACTTATTAATATTTAATTATTATCATTTAACCGTCATTTAGACTGATATTATCCTTTAAGTTTTGATAATAATTTTACTTTTGAATTCGTTAAAGAATATATCCCAATTATAAAATTTAATTGAATTTTCAGTTTTCGTCCTAGTATGAACTTAGCCACTTTATTTGGATAGGAACGAAATGGAAATCTTAGGTTTCAGCTTAGTTAAGAGGTGCATACTGAAGATTTGTCTGCCTACTCAATAATGTCACCTTAGTAAAGTGTATTTTGTTGGTTCTTTCTTAATCAATGCAATATTATTATTATGAATCGAAATAATTCTATAGAAATGCATAAAAATGGTTTTTGGACCAACAAACTCATACGGCATATGTGGTTCAATTTAAGTAAAACGAGGACGAGTCGTTAACTAAGTTAATTAATTATAACATGTTAAACCACCAGCAACGGCACAGAACCCAACATCCGACCGTACTCGAGCAGCATGGTGGCGCGGCGGCCGGACATGGCGCCGCCCGTCGTCGGCAGCATGTCCGCGCCGCACACGCCCACCGCTGTGCACACCTCGCCTGACCGGACCTTTGCTGGGCCTAAACTGGGTAGGTTCTTGATAGTGTTATTAATATCTTACAGTCTATATGTTACTTTTTTTATTGATTTATTTAGCATACCCAAATGTATGCTTCATCAGTGTTTCCCAAAACTTTTTATAGATCTCCCCGGACTATCTTACTATATAAACGCGAAAGACTGTGAGGATATAAATGTGTAGCAAAATCTACTGAACAGTTTTGAATGAAACTTCACAATGATATAGCTTTTACTTTAGAACAACGCATAGGCATTTTTAAAGATATAATAAAACCTAGGTGATCTACGTGAGCGGTACCGCGGATAACGCTACTAAATAATATTCTTGAAAATTTCTTGAAAAACGTGGCCCGCCTTTAGTTGAATATCCCCTGATCGTGCTTAGTACACAATTGGAAAGCAATATCACTTAAGTGCTAATACAGTAGTCAGTAGGTATTAACTTACTATAAGTAACTTAGTTGCAAATAAACCACCTATCAGAAGAGACGTGTAAATTTCTTTAACTACACTACACACTAAAGTAGACTTTAACCATTACTATAATTTCTTTCTATGAATAAAATATGCTCTTTATTTACAACGAAACGATTTTAAATTGCTATATGATTATTAATTAACAACAGGCATCACAGCAAGATTGAAAGCAGCGAGCTTCTCATACCGAACTCGACCAAACAGGGATAGATCGCCAAAAATCCAAGAAGAAATCAATGGTTCCAACGCTTCAGTGGCAAACGGCACGCCGGGCTCCTTCAGATTACGATCCGTCACGACCGCTTCATTCTTCCGCAGCCGTAACAAGGACAGGAGGAAAGAGGAGGTGAAGGAAAATGGGGACACTGTCACGACTCGAATGTGAATAATATTATAATAGTCATTACTTTTAAGTATATTTTTGTATTGTAATTTAGATATGGCGCTGGCGCCATGTTTTTTTTTAATAATAATTTTTAGCCCTTAAACATTAACTTATTCAAATTATACGTGTGTAGGTTATAATTGTATATTTACGTGTTATTTGTTAATGTAAAAATGTATTTATATGAGTTTTTTAGGTATTTTACCTTTGCATTTACCTTGATATATGTATGTACGTACATAGAAAATGTATCACAACAGTGCTCTAAATAATTGTAATTTGCTCTCATTTTAAGTACTTAGCGTATTTAAATTCTTTTTATAGCAAAGTATTTTAGGACAGTGCGTGTGGGTCCAAAGCAGCATTTTTCAGTCTGAAGGGTAGAATATCATAAGGCAGTTATAAGAAATAATTAAGTTAAAAATACAACGTAAACGTTTCTCCAAAGGTAAAAGACAATGAAGTGCGTTAGTAGTATTTTTTGCCCTTTGCATTACAACCCGCACGACACGACATTTCACGACATTTCTTTGCTTACTATAAATATAATAATATTATAGATAACAAAATATGTACATAGCATTTATTGTACCTTACAGAAGAAATTCTTTAAATAACCGCATCAAAAACATTTACGTAGACAAGAATAACTAAGCGCACAAACAGACAGACGTGAAAATCTACTTTATTTTATACTATTGAACGAATATTAGAATTTCTTAAACAATAATTTAAATAACGCACGTACCTAATTGTTTTTTTTAATCTATTGCCATATTTAGTCTTACTAAACATAATGCCAAAATAAATTAATATAAAGATGATCTCTTCCTTTATTTATAAGATAGAAGATCAAATGCTGAATTATACTATCTAATCTTAATTTTATGTTAATCTTAATTTTATGATGTAAGTATATAATAATAGATGAGAAGGCGTAGTGTATAGGTTGGTAATAAAATTATAACTGGGTTACATGGAATATTTTAGAAAATTGTGTCAATGAAAATATTTTATGTCATACTAATCAAATTAAGTTTATTTTTGCCCGTCTTTCAATCAATGAACCTATCCAGGGTTTGTTTTATCCTACGAGTAAAACCAAAGATATACGAGTAGCTTGAGCTTGCCATTTTAAAAGCTATAATTTAATTGTGGGTCAAACAAAGTGGTTAATTTTGGAAAAAAAATTATATATAAACAGTAAAATATATAAAAGTAGGTACCTATTATAATATGATATGTAAAAAACGTGTGTGTACTTATGTACGCATGTAAGAAGTTATACTTCTTTGGGGTAACGAAACAAAAATAGCTAGATTTCATCCCGTATGTCACAACTCTCTGTTTATGAAAGGAATGATAAATTAATAAAATAATTAAATAATGCATATTACAATCATATACTTATAGAATATCATTAAGAGAAAACATATTATATAATACTAGCAGAACCCGCGGCTTCGCTCGCGCTAAAATTACAAAATAGTCTCTAAAAAGGTAGTTTCATAGAAACTTTCATCCCCTATTTTACCCTCATAAAGGATGAATTTCGAAAAATGCTAAAACACGTATTTATATGATTTTATTGAAGGGCTAATACCGAGTTTCAAGTAGTTCTGATCATAAATATTTTTTTGGGTTGTATTATAACGTATTTTTCCGTGGGAATTAGCTAATCTCCCGCGGAAAAAAATTGCCTATGTTACTCTCCAGCGCATCAACTATCTCCATACAAAAAAATACGCCAATCCGTCATTCCATTTTGACGTAAAACAAGGACAAACAAACAAACGAACGAACGAACAAACAAACAAACACACTTTCATATTTATAATATTAGTATGGATTATACTTTTTATAATATTATATTTATATCATTTGTCAGACAATCACAACGGTTACCATGGCAACAAATAGTTATCAGCTAACTTCATCATGTCGCTTTTTGCCTGTCGGTGTGCGCGCGCATCGTAAAAATCTCATAATTTTTTCCAAACGTCCCAAAAGAAGTATAACTTCAAAAAATATTATAATATGATAAAAAAAATAACTAAGCACTTACTAGACCTTTGTGACGACGAAGGTAACTGTTCCTAAAACCATTGTTAACCTATTAATTGAAAAGTACTAAATCTATTGACTTATAATTTCTATTAAGAATCATATTGTGTATTTTTCAATTAATTTATTTTAACCTTATTTATACTAAGCACTAAGAGAATGCCTATTTATATGTATCATCTACGTGCCGTAGTCACTAGTGTACATAAATATGGATAATTATAAAGAAATGTACGTATGTTACTATTAGATACTAATTTATTATATATTAATTATAGATTTTAAAGATCTGTTAGATATTAAACCAAAGCCAAATAATTTATTCGTCTTATGAATCCTAAATGTCGTATCATAGCGTTAAAATAAATGGTGAACAATATATAAAAGAATTTTATTTACACTTTTAATGAAATCTTCTGATAAAATCTTTTGATAAAAAATAACCTATGTGCTATTCCAGATTAATATCTCTGTGCCAAATTTTATCCAGATCCGTTCAGCCGTTCTGGCGTGATTGAGTAACAAACACGCATGTCCATCCAGATATAACAAACATTCATGGGATAATTAACATAATTAATGGGATGATTTGAATGAAACGATCTATACATATATATATAGAAACTGCAGGCGTCAAGAAAAATAGGATAGCTTTAAATATTTAGATAAACAATACCTACAAACTACTTTCATTATTCAAATGAAAATATAATTAACTAGTTTGTTAGTATGTCTATATTTGGTCCACCATTACACTGAAACCGCTGGACGAATTCCAATGAAATTTAAAACACACATATACTATGATCTGGAGAACATATAGATAGGCTACCCATAGAAAAAAAAACATAAAAGATGGAGTTAGCTATATATAATACTAGCGGACCCGACAGACGTTGTCCTGTCTACAATGATAACAAAACTTTTTTTTAATTTGATCGCAGCGCTAACTGTCGGGACAGACTAAAATTAAAATTCGAATATTATTTAAAATTTGACACTGCGATGGTAGCGCCGTCTGTCGGATCCAATCTAAAACATTCCAAAATCAACAAGTACTAATAAATTAAAAATTAATTAAAAAAACATTGTCCAGCGGACAAAATTGTGAATCTAAACCATTCCCAGATCCCCTTGAACACACACAAAAAAATTCATCAAAATCGGTCCAGTCGTTTGAGAGAAGTTCAGTGACATACACACTCACAGAAGAATTATATATATAAAGATTAAGACCTTATACATAATTACCACAAATACATAGACCTATATATAATTATTGATTTAATTAACAGAATAACGACAAGATTATGTCATAATTACATACATATTTCTTTCTGTAATTAAAAGAGAAATACATATGTACGCAATACTGTAGTAATATGTTTAGTACCTAATATGTAGTGTAAACCTTAGTGGGTTTTAATGCTATATGCATATATGTATGTAAAACTTTTAACTGATAAAAAAAAATACTACAAAACCCATCTACAGATGCATGGGGAATATAAATATGGGGAATTTCAATAAAACAATTCTATTTATAATAATCTTAGGTGTATTTATACAAAAATATTGTGTGGACCTTTGTGATGCACAATAAATAAGCCACAGCGCACACCGCTCACTCGACCGAGGCATACATCAGCATTCCTATGTGACACAGCCGTCTTACGTTTTGGAATAGGTAAAATATACAATTCATAGAACAAAGTTATTTTTAAATATTATTATTAGCAATTAGTGAATATTATAGTGATAGTCCAATGGTAACGCGCTCGCTTAGAAAACCAAGTAAAGCGGGTTCAAATCAAATCTG
Source organism: Brenthis daphne (assembly GCA_947093115.1). NCBI lineage: Eukaryota > Metazoa > Arthropoda > Insecta > Lepidoptera > Nymphalidae > Brenthis > Brenthis daphne. The sequence continues at coordinate 20,512,728 of OX352472.1, read as the reverse complement.
ATATTTTCATGTGTTAAATCATTTCCAACATGATTAGTACTTGTCTTACGGTGAAGGAAAACATCGCTAGGAAACCTGCATGTTTGAGAGAACCTGGCAAGTTCCCGAAAGACACGTGAAGTCGGCGAAGCCAGACTTGATCAGCGTAGCGGAATATTGCGTGATCCCCATCGTATTGAGGGAGGCTCACCCCCAATAATGGGCATTTAAAAGAATTGAATGATTATTTATTTATATGTAAATATTTAGATAATGTCTCATATTAAAAAATCTGAGTGTTTTATACTTTTATTTATAACTGTGCTGTTCTTCAATATTCTTTATCTGCACTAGTATTATTATTATTAGAAATGGGCTCACTCTTGACCTTTATCTTAGCTCGAAGGCACAGATAAGGTCTACGATCTAGCGAGTTTGCCCAGGAGAAGCCTGTTAACACGCACCTTAAATAGGTTCAGGTTATACGCACTCGGAAAAACAGACGCAGGCAGTGCATTCCACATCTTGGCTGTGCGCATTATAAAAGATGACGAATAGCGCTTAGTGCGAGTGGTCGGAATGTCAACCAAGAAAGGATGGTATCCTGCAGTACGTCTGGTGTTCCGATAGAAGAATGGCGATGGCGGTATGAGACTGTGGAGCTCGTGGGCACACTCCCCGAAGTACAGTCTGTAGAAAACCGACAGACAAGCAACTTGGCGACGGTGTGCTAAGCTGTGAAGCTTAGTTTTCACAAGCTTTTCGTCGCCGATTAGCTTTTTAGCTCTGCGTTCCACCGAGTCAAAAGCGGCTAGTTGGTATTTTGCAGAGCCATCCCAAAGGTGACTGCAATACTCCATGCATGATCGGACTTGAGCTTTGTATAATGTCAGAAGGTGTCCAGGCGTGAAGTATCGCTTAACCTTGTTAAGGATGCCCAGTTTCTTGGCCGCAGTCTGTGCCTTCGACTCGATGTTGTCGCCAAAGTTAAGATTTGCACTTAACCTTATGCCGAGAAGCTCTAGACTGTCGGAAATCTCTACAGGTGTACCACGAAAAGTAGGAGTCAAGCTGAACGGACTCCTTTTTGCGGAAAATAGACAGGCTTGCGTTTTGGCGGCGTTGAAATCGACCAGATTGTCATCACCCCATTGTGAGACAAGACTTAAGGTCGCATTTGTACGCTCTACCATGGCCTCTCTCAAAGTACTTATTATTACCCCTCCGTCCCTTGCATCGGGCACATAGCTCTCTATGACTGTGCTGTCATCTGCGTTGAAGTTCATTGATGTGTAGCAGGAAAAGAGTCGCAGAGAGAACAGACCCCTGTGGAACTCCGGCATCAATAGCCATTAGATCGGAGGAGCAGCCGTCAACGACGACTCTGATCGACCGTTCGGTTAGGAAGTCTAAACGAATTAACGAAGCTTTAAACTTTAATTTATAATTGCCTTATTAATTATTATCAGAGAGATAAAAATCATAGGTTTAATTTTGAAAACAAATAATTTCTAAAAAATGCTAACAAGAATGTGTTATATTCCAGTACAACTTAAACATCTTTTTTTTAAATAATTAATTTATTCTTGTTTAAGCGTTTATCAATTGATAAATTGATAAAGTAAATTATGTTCAATTGAGCAATCAATAGGTACTTACATTGATAAGATGTAAAATAACGTCACGTTACCTCACGTACCTTACTAAAGAAACTGTGAAACAGTCTCTAAGGTAAAAACTATAAAATTTAAATATCCTCGAGATCGAATCCATCGACATAAATTAAAAAAATAACTAATAACAAAGATTACTTTCAAAACTTTGTTCTACAAAACGTATAAAGCGACAAATAGGTTTATAAACAAACAACTCACATCAACTATTGAGTTTATACTTTTATCCGAAACTCAAATAAATTACGGAATGAAAGGATTACTATATATTTCTAAAAAGATATTATATGTCTAATAGTGATGTAACGAATGTTCGATGTTTCATAGTCGAGAATGCGAATGTTGGAGATATATATTTCAAATAAAGCGCGCGCAAAATGTCAAACAGACAAGTTTGACATTTCGTGTCGGCCATGTTTAAACCCAACATACTCCTATTAATAGTGCCTCAAACTTATCCGACCCGGTGGCCAAAACTGGAACTACGTTTCGCCATTTTGAGCAGTCATTTTATTGTTAAGTGTTGTCATCAATAACTACACGATTTTAACAATGAAATATAATTCATTAAAAATGTGTTTTAATTATTATTATTCATTGTTACATTATTTTGTATAAAAATGACTAAAATAGCAAATTAACATTTCGACTACTCCTTGTGGACTTGGGAATGTCATTATTTTTACCCTAAAAAACTGCGGAAATGCTGTATAGCGGCAATACTAAATTCAACAACAGCGACGCCGACAACGTACGAGATAAGTTTGTGACACTAACACCGAGCCGATTCAATTTGAATAAACGAAGTTAATCACATAAGTTCATTCGAAAAGATTTCTTGTAATTTGTTTATTTTATTATTTCTTGCAAATACGAATGGCAAAAAATATGCGTATATTTGCGAATGCGAATATTCGTTACATTACTATTGTCTAATACAAACGTGGCGATTATATTAAATTCTAGTGAGAATAAAATTATATATAAGGCACTCTCTACGTCGATACTTCATCATTTCTTTAAGAAAACATACTTTCTTTAATCGCTTAGATATATTAGGATTTATAATATCAAAAAAACACTTTTATATTAAAAAAAAAGTTTAGACAAACATAAAAGAGATTATCTTTATTTCATATTATTATCAAAGTACAAAACATGATTTATTCAATAAATAGTTGAAAAACATAATATTATATGATTTAATACGTATCATTTTACTATTTATTACATATCATTCATATGTAAAAAGAAGTACATATATATAGAAAATATATCCGGCCTTATAGAATTGTTATAAAATAAAATTATGCATCAATGAAGACATGATGTAAAGAGTTTTTTTCTCTCTAAATATACTCGTTGTAATACTTGAATAGTATTAAATGGATGGAATAGGTGTTATGCCGAAACGTACCAACTCACAAATGTCACTTTTTAATTAATATTATAATAAAATTATTAACACGTCATAAGTGCTTCGGGTTCATCCCTAGACAAAAACAAATTATTCTATGCCGTGCATTTATCCGGGATTAAAAATAGCCTATGTGCTATTCCAGACTATAACCTATCTCTGTGCCAAATTTCATCCAAATCCGTTGAGCCGTTCTGGCGTGAAAGAATAAAAAACATCCATCCAAACATCTAAACTTACACATTTATAATATTAGTAAGGTTATGGATAGTATAGATTAAAAAATAAAATATTAATTTCTCAAATCGTTGCGTTGTTGGCAACACTTTTGCATAAACTCATCCATATAAAATTGATAGTAATTACTAATTGAATATAACTTTAAATACAGCTAAGTTTGAACCCAGTTTAGAAATGTATAAAATAAGATCTGTTTCCCCATTAATTTTAGTATCATTGGATTTATATTAATTGGGTCTTTCTTTACATAAAAGAAAAAACTGTTATAAACAAAGTTATTTGTGTCAAATATTGAAGTATGTATTGCATATTACCTTGTATAAATATTTCTCTACAACATCCCACTCTACACTAAGAGCCTATCTACAATTGTACTATTACCATCAGTTCTTCACTTAAACAGTTAAGTGAGCATTTTTGTGCCGAATTAGTATCGAATATAAAAAAAATTACACAAAAATTGAAATCAAACTACTGTATGAAGTAAAAAAAAAAACAATAAATTAAAAATGTTATTTTTTAAAAACATAATTTCTACAAATGAAGGGTACAGGCAAGGAACAGGGAATGTCCTTATGAATAGATTATGAGAAAAAAGAAGTTTAAAGTTTACAAGCGATAATTTTGAGATCAAAGTACGCAGGAACTTTTTACATGTACATTTTTAGTCAATCCTTCTTCTTTACCGTCATGGATATTCCCCGTTCATTTCACTTTGGGCATAGATAAAAACGTATTTTTAGCGACATCCGTACAGTATTTCTAAAGACCAGTGATTGGGAATGAAATTACCATAGACATAGTTTTTGTTTTGTACTGGTAATCGATCTATATGATTACCAGTACAAAACAAAAAAAACTCAAAATCGGTCAAGTGCGAATCGCCATTCGCACAAGAAGGGTCTGTAGCATCGTGCTACATGCATTTTATCAATATGACTTTTATTCTATGTATGTAGTATATTAACTTCGATGATCGATTACGAGCGTTTATTTTTTTATTTTTATAATTTCTTGTTACCGGCAATAGAAATACATACTCTGTGAAATTTTTTAACTCTCTACTTATTACGGTTCATGAGATACAGCCCTCTGACAGACGGACGGACGGAACGGACGGACAGCGGAGGCATAGTAATATTGTTCCATTGCCACCCTTCGGGTATGGAACCCTAAAAGCAAAGATTGTGACATTCCCCGTTCTTTGCCTGTACCCTTCAAATGATGTACTTATGAAATATTTACTGTATGCGAGAATAGAAATTGCATTCTTTTATGATAATCCAATAATGAGTTAAAAAACATATTTTCATATAAATATAGGCAAGTTTTCAACTATCACCTTTTAGGTTTAACATATCCGAATACATCTCGTAGGCATATTTTTATAAAATACACTTGTTATGGCACCAATTATTATGTTCTCATTGTTATAAAATTACAAAATTAGTTTAGAATTGATGGTGAATTTTTAATTCAAACTCAATTTTGGTGTGCGAGCATCGGTGTCTGCAGGACTTCTATCCACCTGGAATTAGAATAAATGTGAAAAATATAGGACTTCTGTATGGGATCACTCTTAAGGGTATAAAAAGTTTAAAAATAAACATAAAAATTGGTATCGATACCATGGGGTCTCGTCACGAACAAAGAAAAATTAGTTCAAAAAATTGTCAACAGATGCCGCCACATGTATTGATTTGTTATTAAAGTTGTGTTAAAATAACAAAAGATAAAAAAATAGATCCCAAAAAGGTATATTATTGTTTCAAAAAATATTCTTAGTGAAGGGAAAAGAAACAATTTGCTCGTAAATCATTTTTGCGTAATTTTACTGATATTATTGAAATATCAGCAATCAGATGATGGGTTTGTAGTGTACGAGTATATTCACAGATGGCGCTTTTACTTTTTCTAAATTGTTTGTCACGGTTAAAAATTGTTACAATTACAGATTTTTTTTATTCGAAGGCAGAATGAATTTTATAATCCATTCGTTAGCATGCACATATATATAAAATGAAACAGTTCAAGTGTTTGTAAATCCACGACATCTATTATCTATTCAAGTAAACAAAAATAGCCCGCAGAATAGCCCAAATTAGCACTGTCCGATTCCTTTGTATGGGATGAGGCACCTGCACTAGTATTATTATGTGATATACGTCGATACTGAAGAACGAATAGAGATGTCGGGCAATGTGCACACATAAGATATACGCTTGCATTGAGTAGCTCCTTATTTTTTGAAAGCTGTTAATTTAAATATGGTAATCCTTTGTTCAAAAATCTAATATTTATACAACCAGTTTTGAAATAATTCCGTAGAAAATGTAGCGTTCATCGAAACAATACCACGCATAATGCTAGTTGGTAAAAATACAGTTATGCAATTGACGCTGCCTTCGGGCGCGCCTCGCGCATCATCGTGCGAGCTTGTCTTACCCCCGTCCGCTAATTGTTTACCTATTACCACGCCGGCAGCTAAAGTTTACGCCTTGCCACGTTTATTCGATGTTATATTTCGTATTCTAATATTTATATTTCATGTCCAAAACTAATTCTGTACTTTCGCTATTCCTTCTCTGTGTAATTTCGCGTATTTAATGTGTTAACTCCTTTGTTTAATTTATTTCTGCATAACTTTTACTAAATTCTTATTAATATAGATTAAATTCAATCTATAAAAATATAAAGTGTAGTACCTATTATACGTAAAATGGCTGTCGGCTCTGAAGAAATACACATGGTTTTTGAACTGCAACTTGAATACAAACTCCTTGTCGATGCCATCACTAGGCGCCGGCGCACCCACACTATATCTGATAAAAAAGAAGGAAAAAAAATTTAGCATATTATAAGTTATAATATATTGTTAAATATGAGAATATATATATAAGTTGAAGTCAGAAGTTAGTGCAAGTGAAGTAATGAAGTTCGGGATAAACGGAGCAGACATATCTACTGTAAATTTATTACCATTCACAACTTCTGTACCATCTTAGGTTGCGCGTATTTATTATTTATGATACGCGCATTTATTATTTTGATATTATTTTTTGTTCCCGACGTTTCGCATCTATTACAGCAATCATGGTCTCTGGAGAGATTAAGGTATTAAAAATTTTAAAGATCATTATATAGTTGTTACAGACAGTGACTACCCACAAAATTACCGAAAATCCGAAAAGATAGTTTTATTCAAATTATGAAATATTTGCGTAAAATCTAAGAAAGTATTATCTAAGTGGTAGTTGAAGAAATTAACTTGCTCAAATAAAACAAACAAGAAGTAAGTAAATAATACCCCAGTAAAGGTAGCGAGGCGAGTGGCGAGTGGTCGCGACACGTTTTGTAGAAGAACAGCGTGAAAACCGCAAACACCACCCATAGTTTTTGCCAGCCGTGAGAGTTTTTAAACTTGCGCAGAAGATAACCGGATAGTTGACTCTGTGAATACAATAAACAAACATTCTATTAATATGTACGACAATATGTGTGTCTGTAATAAAAATAAATTTTAGTATTGACTAGTGCTCCATTTCTTTTAGTTTTCAATTTTTAGTCAATATAATAAAAAAAGCTAATGGGTCATTTTGATACAAATAATATAAAAGCATTATAAAAAAATACAAAATAAACTGTCTATAATTCTATATTATCACAAGAGACGTCCTCATCGTCAGTAGTGTATAAGCGATCCTGCGATACCCCTTTAAGACGAGAAAGGTTCCATATGTGAGTTCCACATAACCACCTGTACATATGCACGTGGTTACATTATTTATTGCCAAACATAATTTTAGGTCAACGGAAAGCACCCTATAGGTTTTGACTCCCTTGCGAGTGTCAATCAAAATATGCGGCATATTTATGCCGTATCTTTTGATTAACATGGAAGTTTAATTTTTTTCACAGTTCCAAGGGATTGCAGACCTGAGTATTCGATATTGAATACAACTTCAACTCCACGCGTTTATTAGAAAAAGGTTCGTGACCAGGGCTGCCATCAGAGCCAACTAACTTATTTTATACCGCTGGGTCACTCAAATTATACCAAATCAATTTTTATTATACAAATTAACAAAACTGTTGAGAAATAGTCTGTGACGAATAAAAAAATTCAATAAAAATACGTAATAATTTAAAATGAAATATACATAAAATAACCATATTTTACAATTTTCATATCCAATTATACAATTTGGCAGCCCTGTTTGTGACAGATAGACGGACAACGAAGTGATCTTACAAGCGTTCCGATTTTCCTTTCGAGGTACGGAACTCTAAACAAGTGTAGGTGCTCACCCGCATGGCGAGGTGCAGCTGCGCGCGCCGCAGCGACGCCGCGCGGTGCCAGCACACGTGCGCCAGCGCGCCGCCCGCGCCCGCGCCCTCGCACGCGCCCTCCGACTCCTCTGGAAGGCACATTACTGATATAATATTATAATCTTTATTACATTATTACATTATTTTCATTTGCTATTTACAATACATAAAAATTGGACTTTTTGCCAATACAGTGGCTGTATAAAGTGAGTGCATAAATGAAAATTGAGTTTTAAATCATTCTATATATAGTTATGACATTCTATTCCTTAATATTAAATCTTTAGTATACATAAAAATATAATCGAAAAACTATTATAAATGCAAATATTTATGACCCACAGTAAGTTCGTTACTTCGTCACGTTGAAAGAATTATACGGACTAATCGCATTTTAAACACCCAAAACGTTCAATAATTTCAACGTGAATAAATACACATACGCACACGCACATACACAGACAACCACATGCAAACTTTCGCCTTCATAATAGTATTCCTATATATAATAAAACATAGCTTATATGTATGTTTATATCATACCATAATCCTGCAACTGCGGCGTGAGCTGCGTGTCGGGCGACGCGGCGCAGCCCCGCGCCGCGCGCGCGCCCGCCGCCAGCGCCTCCGCCCAGCCCGCGTACTCCGCCTCGTTGCTTGTGCTTAGCGTTAGTTTTGTGTCCTCATCTATATGTTCCACATTTATATATTAATAATTGTTATACCACTACTCTACTACTACTACTAATCCATAAAGTCGTTCTTACGAAGGCATCATGGCAATAGAGAATATGCGTGTGATTTAAATAAAGATGAAATATTTTTTCCCGTACTGTAATTAATATATAATGAAGGAACGCGAAAATTTAAAAAGTTTTAGTAGGAAATTTTGTTTGTTTTGGATGATTATTCAAATTATGAATCAAATCATAGCATTAATGTAATTAAAATTAAGGCCATTATTAATATATTACTATTTTCTTTATAAAAACTAATGTTTTGTTATTTAATTATTTATTATTTATTGATCTGTTATTTATACAATAAAATACATGTGTAATTGTGGTGGTTTTGATATCATGGTTTTTTGCATAAATGACGCCATCTTAGTCAATTATGAACCTTTATTTTCTTTATTATTTTATTATTGAATATTGATTACTTTATACCAGCACAATAAAAAAATAAAAAATATTCAACATTGACTTTAAAGTGTTCTTTCACTGTGTGTATAGATATAGTTTCTAATTTATACATACATTTAATAATAAAAGAATGCGGTAAATCGGTGGTCTCTACGCTCAGCTCGTGCAGGGGCAGCACGGAGTGCGCTCGAAACAGCCCGTTGGAATTTTTCGACGCGATTATCAAAATGTCGTTGAACTGTAAACAAGAATATTGAAAATTAATATTATTAACGTATCAACTTTTTAAGACTTATATAATACTATGAAGGAAAACTGACCTCAGTGGACTATGACCTCACAATGAGAGAAAACCTTTACTAGCAATAGGACATTAAGAGGGGTGAATATTTCGCTATTATATTTACAGCTTAAGTTTCTCTATCATTTAAATACCAGATAAATTAAATGATAATACCAAAAACAACAATCGAAAAAATAATTTCAAAAAAGAAAATATAAAATAAAAATATTTGTTTTCTTTACCAAGAAAAGCATCCTTTGCTGCAATCCTTTCGAAGTGTGCGTGTACACGCAGCCTAGTCTCACAAACTCTCTCTCAGCGACCAGTAACTTATCATAGCCTGTGGAAAAGTATGAATAGCTTTATTTATTTACAGGTATGTTTTATCGATTTATAGATTTCTCAGAGATGAGATATTTTCCCGCAGTAAAAAGTGTCCTATATGTTGACCCGGATAACCAGCTATCATCATACCAATCAAAATCCATCCAGTGGTTTTCTCATGATGAGTTCCCAGACAAGCAGACAAAATTCTAAAAACTATAGATTCGGCATTTGTATCGATAATAACGATTATTTCAATAAGATTTTCCAAAAAAATATTGAATGTACAGATTCGACTCAATTCTATTATATCTAAATAATCCACACACATATATATATATATATATATATATATATATATATATATATATATATATATATATATATATTGAAATAAGTCTTAAAAAGGCCTACAGAAGAGTCCGCACTCCGCAATAACATTATCAAATCTGTCTCCTTAAAGACACGTACATTCGCAATAACTATCTTTGTCTATTTAAAACAAAAATTTACTCTAGGAAAGAAAAATAGTTATCAACATTGGGGACAATATTTATTGCCTATATGCCTATGATATCGTCGATGATTGCATTATTGGATTGGATTTTCCGATAAAAAATATGGCGTTTTGAAATGCAAAAAAATAAAAATAAAGTTAAAATTCTAATAAGCTGTGGATTTTTTGGAAAAGTTCATTGCTTCCTCCAAGAACGCAGATCTAGTACCAGTCACTTTACCTCAGAACAATTGATTTAAATGAAATAAATCATATATATATATATATATATGATATATTTATTAGCTTATATAAAACAAAAATTTTGAAAAGAAAAAAAATGATTTTTCACTGTATTACAATAATGCAATAAATATAATAGTGAAAGTTGGGTAGAAAATGTCTATATCATCAATTCTTAAACATTTTCAAAGATGATCAGTCAAAAAAATCCGTTCAAACCAAAACCTTAAATTAATTATTTATTTTAAAAATCTGAGGGCCACCTCAGAATGATGAGTACAATTTTTTTTTCTCTTTAAAAATTTTGTTTTTTTATAAGCAACCAATTCTACCCCCAAACTAAGAAAAAAAATTTTTTTTTCGTTCCACCCCAGTGTGTAAGCAAAGAGCAAGCAGTCACCGGCCACGTCCCGCTGCAGCTGGCACAGCGCGGCGTGGTTCTCCACGTGGCGCAGCTGCGCTTCCGCCGCGTCCGCCGCCGCCGCCGCCAGCTCCAGCGCCGCGCGGGACGCCTTGCTTTTCGTTGCCGTCCATAGCTCTGGTTGATTTATATTTGCGTTAATCATTTTAGACAAAGTAAAGACACTTAAATATATAAATTTAAAGGTTAATACTAAATGTAAAATTAATTCTAAATATAAAATTTGATAGAAATAGTTAGAGCGGCATAGCGGAGGGAATAGCGCTATCTCGCTCTATCGAATCGTGTATGAAAAAGACACACACAGAGAAACACGGTCACCTTGCACCATCCTCGTGTTACGTGTAATGAAGCAAGCGGCGTAGCAGGCGGTATAGCGCTATCTCGCTCTATCGAATCGTGTATAAAAGAGACACACAGAGAGACACGGTCACCTAGCGACATCCTCGTGTAAAGATGCAAGCGGCGCAGCGGGCGGTAAAGCGCTATCTCACTCTATCGCATCGCGTATGAAAGAGAGACAAGCAATCACCTTGCGCCATTCTCTTGTAGTGGTGCAGACGGTGCAGCGGGCGCAGCAGCAGACACGCGAGCGGCAGCGGCGACGCGCGGTCGAAGGCGGCGGCGTGTCGCGCGCCGTCGCCGCCGCGGCGCCGCGCGCTCTCCACCAGCGCTACCATCGCCCCCGCACCCTCTATGTACGAGTTGTACGCCTGAAAACGTAAATATTGGAATTTAGTATTTCAGTTAAGGAGTTTTGAATGGGGAATTACATCTGCTTTATTATATATTTTTAATTTTGTTTTTATATACAAAAAAGCGAATAAAACCAATCTATTATTGTAAATGCAAAAGTAACTTTAAACGACTGAACCGATTTAGATGAAAATTGGTATGAAGATAGCTTCAGACCTTGTGAAGAACATAGGATATTTTTCCCGCTCCCAGAAATCATCCCTTAAGGATATAAAGAGGGATGGAATTTAGTATGGGGAATCAATCATTTGTCAAGTAAGGGATGAAAACTCATCATACCTATGTATATACAGTCTACCTTTTCGATACTAATCGTCAAAACGTACCTAGGGACGAACCCGAGCGAAGCGAAGATGAGTCAATAGTTTAGTTAAGTTAAACTAGATGGGAAGAGCAACAGGCAAAAGCTAGTTTTTAATTATAATAATCAATGATGTGTCACCATTTATATATAAAAAATATTAGCACTTAAAAGACACTTCAGAAAAGTATTAGATATACTCACATCAAATGTGTTTGATAAATAATCGTGAAGGATCTCGGCTATTTTTTTGTATTCGGGTTCCTCGACATCTGAAACGAACATACATTATTTTAAATTTTAATTAATCTTATAGCATTATCTATATGAAGTAGCACCACTAATATATAGAATTTATAACTCAACTACCTTTTTACTTCCTATGTGTGAATTAGGATTTTAATGAATCAGTTAATCGCATCAATGATTATTTGTCCAAACGATCAATAATTTGCCGAAAGAGCGCTTAGTACAGCATTATTGACTTTTAAATATCAATTCTATTGATATAAAATACATATTATAATTTAAAATAGCCGTAAAAATGTACTTGATCTATATATATATATATATATATATATATATATATATATATATATATATATATATATATATATATATATATATATATATATATATATATATATATATGTATATCTTAGAAATTTTAAAAATAGCTTTGTTTTTTAAATTAGAGGAAAAAACAACTTAAAATTAGAGGAAAGTAGTTTGAACAAATACGTACTAAGGCAAAGAATTATCTAAATAGCTAACATCTTACTACAAAGTAATAACCAACCACAACAACAAAAATAAATAGCGAAGAAAGATTATAAGAACATGTGATCAATAGAATTAGTTATTCTAAGTGACTAAAAGATGGCTGATTTAGTGTCAGATGACGCAAATCCACACAAACACACACACATATCCATACCATCACACTCTAAGGGCAATTCGATACAAGACAGTACACGATCGAGATACGCAAGAAACGGTCCCGCGGGCAACGCTAGTACGGCGTCCCAGTCTGGTTCTGCAAGAAATGCTTTATAGTGGTATAAGTGACATAATGCCATATGAATACAGACTATACAATAACGTGAATAAATCATAAATATTCTAAAGAAGTAATATGTTCTCAAATAGTACGTTTTGAAGTCATTATAATAAGAGAATTGAATCATAACTATCAGTCACATTCGCTGGTGGCCGCAATACGCGTACGAGTCTGTATTGCTGTGTCTACACTTTACTACAAGTTTATAACACATATAATCACCTTTCCAACTTTCTGGCGAGGGCAGGTACTCGGATATTAACCGAAATTTGTGTATTATTATATCTTGCTTACAATAAACAAAAACACCTTCAGAGTTATCGGGCGAGGATACGTTCGCTGGTGTGGCTGCAGCAACGACACTTGTGGACGAGTTTGTACCTCACATTATGTTGCGCCCACACCTACGCTTACAACCAGCACAATCATCACTATTACGATACAAAAGCCCATCCACTCGTGATACCGCAAAACATTGCTTGTATAACAGGTCTGTACCTCGCATTATACAGCGCCCACGCCTAAGTTTACAAACAGACAAGAGCACGTTCGTGTATCGTCAAACGGTACTCGTATACTACTATATACCTCACATTATGTCGCACCCACATCTACGCTAACAAGTGACGGGATGGCCAATAAAACGTGGATATTCTTGTAATTAGTATATTGCACTGCTTTCTACCAAATATGAAGTAAAACTAAACGAAATATTCTAATAAAGTTCATAACGAAAAGTAGAGTTGACTTACTTTTTAAAATATTGACTAGTGTCTACTATTACTGGAAGATAGCTGATGTTACAGTAACATACTTTTATTTTAGAAAAAGAATTAGGGTTCCGCTCAAAAATATTAAAACATACCTAGGGACGAAATTAATAACCCTAACACAAGACAAAACATTCACCTTCGCAGTTGTCGGGCGAGGGCAGGCCGGCGGGCGCGGCGGGCGCGGCGGCGGCGAGCGCGCGGTCCAGCTTGGCCAGCAGCGCGCCGGCGGGCAGCGCCAGCGGCTCCAGCGCGAGGCAGGCGCGCGCCAGCGCCGCCGCCTCCGCGCCGCCCGACGCGCTCCGCCCCAGTGTTCCCACTCGTTTCGACCATGTCTGTTAACAAAAATATACATTTATAGTAGCGACTCACCCTCGCTTCGCTCGGGTTCAACCCTAGCTTGCTTCCCAATACAAACTTTCATCCCCATTTTCACGCCCTTAAGGGATGATTTGCGGGATAAAAAGTATCCTATGTCCTTTCCAGGGTTTCAAACTATCTTCTTACCAAATTTCATCTAAACCGGTTCAGTAGATCCAGAGATTACCCCTCTACAACGTCACAAACTTTATCTATTTATAATATCAGTATAGAAGTATAGATAACAATCTATATTTTTACTATTAACGTTGTGTGTATCTATAAAAATTCTTTAATTTTATCTGTTAAATTTGTGAAATAAAAATCGTTACTGTAATTACCATAGAAAAAAAACAGATAGAATAATTACTTATAATAAAATAAACCAGTCAACAATATAATAAAAAAAACTGTTGAAGTGATGCAATTTTAGTAAGCAAACGAAACAGACCAGTATTATTTAATAAATTTATTTTATACGTTATAACACATTTTTACATCTTGCGAACAGTTATTACTTAACGCCATGACAGTTACTCGTAATATACTATTTTAAAGATCATGATTATAATATTTACCACAGATTACAACAAAAACAATAGAATGTCCATCCAAACAAAAGCAGCTTGCGCACAATTGATTTGAGCTAAAATTCTAGATAATAATAATAAGTATTATTCCACACTCACGACAGTAAGTAGTTCCAGGTCCCGTTTGTACGTGCGCTCGGTCATGAGCAGCTCCTTGGCTACATAATACGTAATGTCAGCACCACGTTTCTTTATCGTATCGCCGGCTGCCGCCACGCCCGACGATATACTTTAAATAAAATAATGTAACTTTAAGACATATTTTAATTTATGTACATTTTAAATAAAAAATATGGTCAAAATTTCTAATACCAAGATGCGATATTTTGTGATTGTTTGTTATTTTTTAACGATATAACAACTCAAAAGGTGCAATTGATACCTATTAATACCTTAAACTTAACGCACAACGGACCAATTTAGAATTTAAATGCGGAAAATTGAGTCCACCCTATATTACCAATGAATTATACCATGCAAGACGCATTCTTAGATAACAATTGAAAATGTTTAACCAAGTTTTTCCAAAGTTATTTTAAATCGTCTAAGAAAATCTTAAACAATCTTTACATAAGTCACACCACAAGATCTTATAAAAAAACAATGGTAATTATTATATTCTTTATATAATTACCTGTTATTATTCCGCCTTGTCAATGTATCGCCGGCGTCACTTTCACCGCCGCTCAGCACGTCCATATTGTTCGTGGACGCCGAGACTATATTTACTGCAAAGGAAACATATTTCTATGTTACTTTAAATAACTTTAGTACAGTAGATAAATACAAGAAATACGAAAAGCTGAGTAATAAAGATTTTGCCATTTTTGCACCCTACTAATTGGCACCGTGCATAAGCAAATGCGGTTTGGCAGTCTTCACATATTTTTCAAAAAATAGGTTCTTCTAGAAAAGCAGGTTCCTTTACGATGTTAACCCTCCGAAACGTGGGGCTTGATCCCGCTTCGCATAGTTTTTTAAGCAAGCACATTACCACTGAGCTATCACTGCTTTAAACCTAACCGAAATCAATTATAATAATATGAGTTTACCATGAACATTCCCATTAACAGTGTCACAGTCTCTTCTATTATCGAGACGTTCGAGTTTTTCATGGAACCCATTAGTTATTTTCTTCTCCATAGGAGTTGACGCGTACAATGGCGCCCCCGTGCTTTCACCGCTCGGCGACACGCACAAACTCGCTGAAGATATCGTAGGATCTTCTTCTGTTAACGTTTCATCTGTAAGTAGAGGTATAATGTTATTTTTTGCGGAAAAAAATTTGATATAAAAATTAAAGGGATGCAGTAATAAAATGCAAAATAATGTATTCATAAAAACAAATCAACATTTCAAAGCCAACAACTTAATTTTACTAGAGTATAAATTGGGATATAGTTTGTAATGTAGAAAATAAGAATAAAATACCATATCCACTTAAGTAATATAATAATGAAACTAAAAAAAACATGAAAACGATAATAAGCTAAATAACAACTATAAAAAAAAAGTAAAAATATTCATTAAAAAATTTTTCTGCATGCCAACACTCAAGTACACTTACACATATTCCTTGGCCGCATAGAAATTATAAATAGGGGGCACAACTCAAAACTAAAGGAATATAAAACATCGATATTCAATTTATTCATTTATTGTTTAACTATCCCCACCCGAGGGGCAGTGTATTGCAAGGATACCGTACACTTACAAGTAAATATATAAATTCAAAAAGGAAGTAACGTTCGAAACTCTCAAAACAATATCAATGACTATAATAAAAACACATACAATGATAAAATAAAATTACAGTCTATTCAGATTGTACAAATTCAATCGATAATTCGAAATACTTACACGCTACGAATTTTGCTTTAACGCCAATCATTATTGCACTAACTATGGAGGCCTACTGACCTCTAAATATAATATCAACTAAACTTCCTGCAATTTATTCCACGTGCATTTTATAATTGAACTACGTGGCAGTGGGTTGGCTTTAGAGGAAAAATCAACATTTTTGTTACCTAATGGAAGAATTTTATTGTATTAAGAGGCGTTAAAAATGTAACTTAAGATCATTATACAGAGCCAGCCCACTTATCTATGTGCACGTGTATATAAATGAACATATAACTGAACTATATAGTATACAAACTCAACAAACACAGTTGATATACTGAGAATTATTACAATAATAATAACAACAAATATTTTTCTAATCGATTCATTACATATAAATAACAAATTAGTCTTTTGGTAAACATTAAGTTCAAAAATTGACAGCCTGAAGTACACAATCGACAGCGTTGTTCTGCTCAGGAGGAGCAATTAAAAGTGCACTTTAAGAATGATAAGATATAATTTCCATCTTAAAAATTGCATGTATTGTCTTAGTGCTCACTTTCGATTATGTTGCCAGCGTCAAAAAAAACACCGTAATTAGTAGAACTTATTTGCAATTTTTGCATCCTCTATCAATACTTCACAGGTAAAGAAATATAAACTTAACAATTATTACTTATTACTGATATTTGACATTAGTTATTTTTGTATAATGTAATGGATTAATATGAACTTTTCTTATGTCTTAGACCGAAAAATTCAAAAATTATACCACAATCGAGTTTATGGCTTAATAAAAAACCAATTCCTAATGTTTTGTGACAATCTAAATGTTTATTTAAAATGCGGGGACAGTTTGCCATCTAGAGTTACATAAAAAAAGAACTATAATTAATACTTTCTTAGATTTACGCGAATATTTGACATTTTAAATAAAACTATCTTTTCGGATTTTGTCGCGGATTTATTTGCATTTTTGTTTCCCGACGTTTCGAATGCTTTACAGCATCCATGGTCACGGGAGAGACTGAGTCTCTCCGAAAAGATAGTTTTATTTAAAAAGAACTATAATTGTAGAGCATTTACTTTTGCGGCCCAAGACTAATACATACATATGTTCTTTCGATATACGATTTGATACATTACCTTCTGCTATTTAATGATATCGAGTTAAATGTATAGAAAAAATGATATTGAGTGGATATAATCGATCTGAGTGAGATACGTATGGGATGGGATACACGCTTTCCGTTCAACTTCACTTACATACGCACGTGACGTGAAGAGCCGCATCAAACTCTACTGTTACATACAATTCAGCGTTTGTATAAAGCGTTCAGGGTTTTTTTAAGGTCAGACTGAGTTGATAGCAAAGTGTGATATGGCAGGTGACCACTAGGTATATGACGAGTGTAGGTGTATGACCAATATTCTAAGTTGTTCTTTACAAGAAATCGATAAGTACAGGGTATCTAATCTACTTGGAAATAGGTAATATTATTTTCAGTACGCCTTAATTATTCAATATTTCATCCCTATCTAGCTGACAGAGGCGCGGTGACGTCGCTAGCACCTAATTAAAACTAATTTAAACAATATACGTAAGGGTCTAATTGCAAAGAGAACATCATCTTATAATAAATCTAACTCAGTTACAAATAATTTTAAAGCATTAATAAAAGATCCAAATTCGTAATAATATTTTTTTGATAATAATAAGCAACATATTACAAATAAATTAATTATGTATTTTAAGGCATGACTACAAATTAAACTACTCATGCCTAGATTTCGATGCTTATATTTAAATCTATTTCACTCACATACAAAGACGAATACGGTTATCAATTTTGACAATTTAATTACCTTACTAATACTGTAATATAATTCATTGTTCAAAAACTTGAATAAAAATCATTGTAATAAAGTGTGGAAAAAATTGAGCAGATTTGGCACGATTACAGACACTTTCGTATTTAAGTCTTATTGTGTATGAAGTGGTAATAAGGGGGGAGTAATGTGTATTGTGTGCGATAATAGTCTTTAAAGACGTGGAGTTGAGCAATTATATTTAAACAACTAAAACACGACCTTTAGATCCCAACAGAAAGCAAATCACAGCCTCTTACATAATAATAAGTGGTTAATTCAAATAACGAATTCATAACTTCTACCAATCAACTGGAAACAAGGCGGAGTAAGACTAGAATTATTTGGCACAAATAACAATAATTATTTTAAATGATTCGTAGAATGCATTAAAATGCGAAACTTATTATTAAACTTGATATTAATATTCACTGCTGTCATACGGTGAAGAATTTGATTGAGTATTTCGATCAGTACACATACACTACTTCTAATCTCTTATAATTTAATATCGCTTTAAAATACACGATAATCAATATTCACGCTATCTGGGATGGGCACTATATATTTTGCCTAGTAATTAAAAGTGAGAATGTAAATATTTAATTTAATAGGAATCTTAATATACATTACGATTATAACAATTAATTGCGAATTAGAATTAAGATTTCGAAACGCTAATATAAGTAACACACTCGCATACTGAATAATTAACAATCACCCAACAACAAAGTCTACGAGGACTTGGTCAAGTGCTTATGTAGAAGTAACTACTCGTTCTCGTCGTCAGAGCATAAAGGCGGTGGGAGTGTTGAAACGTCAAACTTTTGTTCAGGACTATCGCTCGAAGCTTGCGAATCAACATAATGACTAGAATAAAAGCGTTCAACATTATTCAAACTAAAACGCTGGTCGAGATCTCTAGCAAAGCGCTCTTCGTTACCGTCGCTATGTTCGTTGCTATGTTCGTATTGCGGATAAAACTCTTGGGTTTGGAACATATCTATATCCTCATAGTGTTCAGGATATGGACTACCCCTATACTCTTCGTATTCATCTTTGTCCTGGGGTAGTTCCGAATCTGAATAAGCAATCGTTTCTCCTCGTTCAAACAGATAACTTCCAGATTTATTTATTTTAGGAGCCCTTTTTATAGTATCGACGGGATATGCATAATCATCAGAATCGTCTTTGTCACTTTGTTCATCATAAAACTTAGATCTCGATGACTCCCCGAGAGATTTATCATCAGATTTGTAGTGTCCTGTAGATTTCATTCTTTTTAAGGAAGATTGGCGGCTACTTTTATTAGAATATGACGAAGATCTAGGAGGACTTCCTTCTGGTACGAAAGGTGGTTCTTGAGAATCAAGATATGGATGTCGCAATCGACCTAATCTGTCAAATCTTGGAAAACCCATTTCATCTTCTTCAACAGAGGATCCAAAACCTTGAAACTGAACTGGATTTATATTAACGGGGAATTTTTGGAGCTCATATGAAGCGGTCTTATATTTGGCATAGCTTAATTGTTCCTCATCTTCAGAGTAACTTGCCTGTTCTTGCATATCATCATTTTTGGAGTCTCCTTTAGACATTTCAGAAGAACCAGATTCTACCTCTGGCATGTAGCTGTCAGAACACTCTGAACTCTCCATTCTTCTGAGATTATCATCGACTGCCAAATATTTAGCTCCTTTGTACTTGTCACTTTCAGAAGAACATTGACTTTTTGTTGAATCTTCCTCTAGTACGTCTTGTATTTTCTCCTGTTTTTTACGTGTGTTTGTGACTTGCTTTTTACGTCTAAATGTTCGCATTCTTTCACGAGGATCTCTTATAACATCTAAGGAGCTATCAGTGTCATTACCGCTCGGAGGACTTTTCAACGAAAAGTTTCTAACGAGGAGCGATTTTTTTACCGGCGCCTTCAGTGGTTGTATAGGAGGTGATTCAGAGCTTAAACTGCTTGAATAGTATGGTGAGCATCTAGATAAGGGGGTTTTACCTGATCTCTCCAAAGATTTCTTTTCTTGCAGTTCTCTATGAACTGAAGGTATCTCTGGAACTGTTATAATAGGCAGGTCAGATGAAGATAAATAATGCTCATGGAACGACCAACTTTTGGGTTTACTGCGATACTGCTGAGACGTTTTATATTCCTTTATCTGGTTTTTTGACAAAGTTTTATCATCATAACTAGCGTGTTTAGCTAAAGGCCTGTAGTCAGATCTTATAAATTGACTACTAGATTCCTCTCTTATTATATTTGAAAACTCTTGACTTTGATATCGCTCACTATGCTTTTCTTCTTGACTATAAAGCTGAGAGGGTATATCTATATCTATTTCAGGCTGTGGTCCAAAAAAGTATTGCTTGTTATAGCCACTATCTTCGCTTTGGCATCGTGTCGTTGGTCTCACGTGTTTGCGAGATTCCTCTTCGTAACTGAAACTTTTTGGTGGAGCTTTCAGATACCGTTCTTTAGATAAATCTTCAGAAGCTGGAAACCCTCTCAACCTTTGGTCAAATCTCAAAACACCATTTGTGTGTTTTTGTAGACTACTTAATGAACTTGAACTAGATTTATCTGACTTGTCACTGTAACTTATTGAAGACGATTTTTCTGTTTTCCCTGTGAAAGCTGCTGTTAATCGTAGCACAGGCTCCTTTGCATCACTTTTAGAGGGAGATAATTTAGTTTCTTCTACAGTGTCAGTCTCATATTTCTCATCAACGGGTGATGTTTCTTTTACAATAGTGTTATCAGACTTTGTTTGCTCGTTGTCTTGTTGATCTTCTCGCGCCGTGGCAACTAAAGTATGACTTGTACTCGCAGACCACTCAGATATAGACTGAGCTAGAGTTAGAGTACTGTCACTTTTTGTACCTGAACTACTATCAACTTTTCTTGATATTGTTGTTTCAGAGCTGCACAATTTGTCATATTTAATATTTTCGGAACTCTTGTCGAGGCTGCTGCTTTTAGAACTCGCTTCTGTTTGAGAATTCATTTTTTGTATTTGTTCCGTCTTCTTCCCTGACTGAGATGTTGAATATTTTTTTATTGTGCCTTTTTCCGATTTATCACTTTTGGCTAATGACACAGCAGATATACTTTCGGAAGCAGAAAGGTTAGCATATTGTCGCACCGTGTTAGTACCAGTGGACCACTCGGAAATACTTAAGCAAATAGATGTATCTTCTGAATGAGAACTATGAGTGCATTTTTTTTGCGGTAAGCCAATTTTGACTGTTCCGTCTAAATCAGTCCCAAAAGAACTTGTTTCTTCTTCAGAATGACTGCTATGACTACATCTTTTACATGCTCCTGAACTGCCAACACTGAGTTTGGTTACTGCCTTAACTGTTTCTTCAGCATTAGTCTGTGACAGCAAATCGTCAATTGACGTGTCTGAATTATTTGATCCAAATGAAAATTTCTGCGCACCCATTTGGGGGAAGCCTTTGTCAAAATCAGGAGAAAGAGATTTACTGTCACCACCAAATACGTCGTCGGTATATAAGTGATCATCATCGTATATAGGACTATGGTTGGTCGGTGATTTTTGAGGCTGACTGATAATAACCTTATCCTCTAAGTTACTTTTCGTGTTAAAAGATTTGTTTTCCGCTCGTGAACAGCATGTACCGACATCGCCCATTAAGCATGACGCTTTACTAAAAGTTCCACTCAAACAAGATTTGTCATAATTAGGAACCACGCTTTTATTGAGACATGTAAATTCATCATGACTATCTAGAGGTTCTACCATATAGCCTGATTTATCGTAAGGAATAACCTTTGGACTTTTTTGGACAGTATCTGTTAATGGTTCTGTAGATTTTTCGGATTTAGATTCTTGAACGTCTCTTTCTAATTCATCATCATTGTTTAAAGTATCACTATCGTCATCAGATCCTATATGTCCTTTAGAACTTTCTGAACGAATTATTACTTTTGTAGCTTGTTCTGGTTCATTATTCATGTAATAAAAATGGACATTTTCAACTATAGGTGTATCTAAAGTACCTGACGCAAAAGAGTTTAAGTCTTCATTGTCGCTAGACTTTTGTCTTGCAATCTCTGGTGCTACAATCTTAGCCACTTGAGGTGGTAGCTCTGGTAAAGGCCAATCTTCAGATTCTTGACTTTCACTTGCAGATGATTGCCTAAATGGAGCCAAAACCTGTGCCGCATTAGATTTCTTATGACCACTTTCATGTTTCTCACCATTTTCTGTTTTCTTATTATTAGTTTTATCTACGTCTTTTTTTGATTCCGCATACATTTCACTTATTTTAGTTTGATCAATAGGAATGTCAGGCATTTCGGCCGATGTTCTTCTGTCTGTGTCAGATATATAGGCAACATTAGCATTGCTTGGTGGATCCGAACTTAAACTTGCTTGATGATCACTAGAATTTAGCGACTCCTCATTTATACTTTCAGAGCGAGAACAAGCTTTAGTAGAATCTTCATCAGCACTAGTTTTTTCAGAAGTTGTGCTACGCTCAGATATACGCGATAGTGTCCGGCCAAAATTCTGGCCATATCCAATAACAACATCCGATGATGAGGGAGTGGATGATGTTGCGGGATAAAGAAAATTGACTGGGAAATCATTAAGATCATCCGTAAAATCAGCTTCCGTTGAATCTTTTGAAGTATTTGCGGATAGCGGGGGGTTTTTAGAAAATGTATGGAAATCATCAAGCATTCTTTGATTATTATATTCAAAAGCATCTTTGTTCATTGTCAAACTTTCGTATCCATCGTGGTCTTGAGGAATCCAAGCCTCTTCTATACTTGTACTGTTTTCACTTCCAGAAGCCCCAAAAAATGGTCGCCATGTTGGTTTTAGTTCTTCGCCGCGACGATAAGCTTCTCCTAAAGAACCAGAAGTAGATTCAGTTGTTTCGAAAGATCCTCTCGATTCCACACTTAAAGATCCCCTAGAGTCCATACTAGATTTTGATGAGCTTTTCTGTTCATCGAGTCGTGCCTTTCGCCTAGAAGACGAGTCATCGACACTAAGAGATCCTTTTGATGGTGTAGTTGTTGTAGTATCGATACTCGACTTTGACGAACTCTTTTGATCAACATCTTTTAGCGCTCTCTTTTTCATAAGCTCCCGTTCAAATGAAGAAGTTATAACATTGCCGTCGTCATCAAAATCAACTGTCATATTTTGATCCTCTTGAGATATTGTTATTGCGATTTTTGTTTTCTTTACAGTTTTTTCTAATTCTTTCTTGACATCAGACGCCTTTGAGCCAGCAGATTGACTAGATTCAGACTCTTCTATAACACATTTACCTATTTTATCTAAAGCACTCTTTCTTTGACTTGGTCTCGAAAGTTGTTCTACAGTTTTGTCACAAACACTTTCAGAACTAGATTCCGAGTCAGTAGGTGCTTTTTGTGAATCCACTTGACCTTGTTTTTCTAATGTTGGAGTAGGAGATTTTCTTGTACCATACTTTGATGGACTCCTTGGGCTCTCAATTCTGCCTATTTCAGGTATAGGAGAAGGAGATTTGGAGTTTGATTTAGAATGTTCACTTGACATAGTATGCTGAGAAAGAAGATGTTCTTCGCCATATTCCATAGCTTGTTTTAATTCCTCTAAGCATTCCCTATCTTTTTTATTTAGTTTTTCAATGTCCTGTGATATACCCAAAGGTCTTGCGATCGAACAGCTTACACTAGACTCATCATCAATTGAACTTCCTTTAATATTCGCACTCGACGGGCTAATGTCCTTTTCTATGCTAGTCCAAGAAGTTGATTCTGAACTTCGTGAACGTTCAGCGCTTAGTTTTAAAAGCTCACCTCGTCGTGATTTGGCAGATAATAGCACTTTTTGATCATTTTTTTGTTCCGTTGGAGATATGTCATTTGTACTGCCTGAGCTACCAGTATGTTCCCCTGATTCAGATTTATGAGTAGATTTAGAGACATTAGAGTCAATAAAAGGTATGTTTTCAATTGTCGGACTATTTTCTTGTGGAGGGGTAACAATTATTTTATTTTTATTCTTGAATTTTAATGCTAAATCTGTAGATTTCGGAAAATCTTTAAATTTGGGATCACTTTCACTCTCATTGTCTAAAAGTAACTGAGACATTGATTCATTTTTCAAAAATTCGACTAAACTAGCTGATGATTCTTCAAATGTGCTTTGAGCTTCCAAGGGTTTTTTGCTCAAACATGTATCTGAAATTTGAAGTTCTGTATCTGCGGTCAATTCGTCATAATCTCCTGTCATTCCTGATCCTGTATCATCGCTTTTGCCGAGGTGTAATTTAGTCAATTTTTCTTTTTTAGACACTTGATCTGGATCTGATGAGCTATCTGCATCAATATAAGGAAGTGATATACCCAGCATATTACTCTCATCTGACATTTTAAGTTCACTAACTTCAGTAATTGACTCTTCCTCGCTAGTTAAACGCATAACTTCTGGTTTCTTATCTTCAGTTAAGCTATGTATATCTTGACTACTCCTGCTTTCATTAAGCTCTGATAACCGTTGCTTATTGTAGATTTCTATTTTTCTTCGTTCCATTATAACTGTCTGAGTATCATTTTCAATGACAGTATGTTGAGAACTTGTTATCCATTCGATCGAAGAATCATCTTCAGTTTTTTCTTTATAACTATTCGAAGGAGACGTTTCTTTTGGTTCAGGTTCCGGTATGACATTATCTACATGTTCTTTTCCAGTTGGATGAACGTCAACTGTAACAACTTCTTGTTTAAAATGTTTATCAGCTACTGGCTCTTGGATACTAGATGGTGGTGTAACATAATTCCTATCCAAGCTTTTCGACTTAACTTTGGCTTCGAAGTGTGGATCCACTTTTCTCTCCAGACTTTTTGACTTAACACTCGGATGAACTTTTTGATAAACAACTTTACCTTCTATTTGTTGCTTTATTTCTTGCTTCTTAGATAGCGTTTTTGGTGACTTTTGCAAACTAGCCAAGTCATCGAATTTATCTTCTAATGATTGAGATTTGTCATCCATACTCTTATTAATTTTGTTATTTGTTTTACCTGTCTTCTGATCCTCAAAGCTTCTACTAAGTTTCCCTGCTAGTTTATTATCAAGTTTCTTAGGTGATTTTGCTATAAAAACATGATCTTCTGCCTTGCTATTTATTTTCGTTTCGATAATTATTTTATCACCTTCTGTTTTCACCAAAATCTTATCTTCCGGAGGAGGGAATGGAGGCAAGGTATCTTTAACTGGACTTATTAACGTTTTAGTTTGCTTTAACGCCGCTTCAAACAACATTTGCTGTTTTTCCTTGCGTTTTGCAATTTCCGTATCACTATCTTCTTGAGATTTTGTTCTTTCTTTACTACCTCCTCGTTTAACATCCATCTTTTCTAATGACTTGGACTTTTCTTTAGCGATTTTCTTTGCTGCTTGCTCTAATTCTTGACTTTTAGCTCTTGCAATATCTAAAGGTGGTACAGTTAAGAAATCTGGTCGTTCTTTAAGGGAAGATGGCAAGGATTTTTGAGTCTGAAGAGCTCTTACTTTAGTAGCATTAGTATCTAATGATCCTGCCTTATTCAATTTACTTGTGACTTTTTGCTTGTCGTCTGGTTTTGGTTTTAATGTCAATTTTTTCTTTTCTTTTCGCTTTATTCTTTCAATATCTGGCACAATTTGGTCTTCGCTTAAATCAGACAACTTTCGGATACTCCCTCTTGGCGAATTTAATGACGAAGTTGGTGACCTCGAAGGAGATTTTGACAATGGTGACCGTGATATAGGCGATCTATTTAGTGGTGATCTAGACGGCGATTTTGCTTTGGACATTATTTTACTGAGATCATACTGTCGTTTAAATGAACGAGGTCTTCGCTGTTCAACCAATTCTTCCAACAATTTCATTTCTTCATTATCAATTATAGCAGACTTTGCTGGGTCTCCAGATAGTTCTTCCTCTAGTTCATCAATTTTATCAATAGTGTCTTTCTTACCTTTTGATAATTTGTCTTCTATTAAAGGTTTTTCTTCCAAAATATCTCCTTCCTCATTGATATCTTCAACTGTGTCATCTTTCGATGAAAATGCGTTCATTGGGGGTAATCTATGCAATTGAATGACAGGAGTATCTAAGCTTTTAGCTCTGCGACTTGCTGTTGGTGACTCCAGAGTGGCCTTTTGACGTTGCAGTGAGAAGACAGACCCTTCAGAAAGATTTAATCTCGCATGAGCAAATAATATTGGAGTTCCACCAGTTTTCCGCAACATAGGTGAAATTAATTCATCACGTAAACTCTTTTTTACGTCAAGTTTCGTCAAGTCTTTTTTGTCGGCTTGTAAATCACTTTTATCATCCGTTTGTATTCCAGTGACTTTTTGAATTTCCATGTCAACGAGATGTTCCTCATCTGATTTTAAAAACTCGGTGCTCTCAAGTATCGGTGAAGGAATATTTTCATTATATTCCCAAGTAGAACTTTCTTTGCTAACTTGTTTTATTTCAGGTAGTTTTGCAACAACGTCATCTTCTGAGCTAGGAATTGAAATTGATCGTTCTGAAATACGTCTCAACTCAGTAGCATTACCGCTCACACTTTCTAAAACCTGTGGATTATATTTTGCCTCTAATTCGGCTAATTTCCGACACTGTGGCGGCGAACCCTCTATTTCTGTTGAACTCATTGTTTGGCCTCTATGCCAAGCACCAGAAGTAATTTTATCGTATTCTAGTTGAAGAATGGGTTCTAAATCTTTACGTGACTGCGGAGGGGAAAACTCCAACTTTGGTGCAGCTTCCGTAGTTCCAAAAACATCATCTGAATCGACACTTTCATCATCTGATGAGAATGAAGTAATTCTGATTTTGTTATTATTTTTTGTCTTGACTTTACCACCAACTCCTTTTTTACTAGTCCCACGACCTTTTGGAATTCTCTTAGTCGGCAATTTCTCAGATTTGGACTTAATATCGGCACGTAATTTTTCAGCTGCAGTGAGTGGCTTGGGTTCTTTACAAATAGGTGGTTGTTGAACGTTTCTTCCATTTATTGCAAATTTTATATCATGAGAATAAGCAGGCTCTTGTCTCATACTGTCTGTTTTGGAACTTGTGGCTGAGTCACTTTCTATCTGGCTCAGTTTAGAATTTAGTGTTTCAAGTAAAGCAGAATCCAAAGATTTTGTAATATCTCTTTTTGGACTCGGTAAATGCTGTAGCTGACCACTTTTGTCTACTTCTAGAGTAACAGGATCGACTTTAGATAGATCGATATTTTGAGTAAACAAGAAGTCTCGATTTTCAACCTCAAGAAACTTGGAAACATGATCACTCTGAATACTATTTCTCGGCGATTTCGGTGACTTAGGCGATTTTGGAGACTTAGGCGACTTTGGTGATTTAGGTGATTTAGGAGACTTGGGCGATTTGGGTGACTTAGGAGAACGTGGCGATTTCGAGTGATCGTGATATTTGCATCTTGGATGTGCATTCACTATATGACGTCCATTTTGTGGGGGCAAAGTTATGATATCAGGTGGGGGTCTTTTATCATCAAGAGGAGAGGGCGCGGTCCCGTTCATGATATGTCGTTTATGTAAAACATAGGGAATATCGTAGCTATCTTCAATAACTTTTTTACTTTCATTAAAACCCGCTTTAAACGCATCGAATTCCTTAAAGTAGTTTTGCGGCAAATCAAACGATGGTCGCCCAATGTCAGTGTGTCTGGCAGGTAGTTCAAAATGAGATCGCTTTGTAGCAATAGGAGGTGCGCTTGGTATTTGGCGAAACATATAGTCCTCATCACTTGACTCTGCGGGGGTTAAATCAATAGATTTTTGATGCATTAGCACATGTCTTCTTGAGTTAACACTGCTAAAACGAGGTCTATTGGCTAAGCTGTTAGGATCGCTTTTCGTTCTTTCCACTGTAGGATGAATATATGGCACTGCAGTGTCTGCAAGACGACTGCTAGAACTTGTGTCTAGAATCAACTTTGGATTATATTCATCAAAGTGTGTTTTTGCCATGAGTTCTTCTTTGAGGCTTTCTTTCCTAACAATATGAGTATGAACTTTGCCACGCATAGACTTATCAAAATCCGATTGAAGAATCGACGACGTACCAGATTGCATGGCAGATGCTTTAGCTCTATTTTTAGCATATTCAATACTATCCATGGCTGGCAATATACGAACATTTACATCAGACTCATTCGATGATTCCTTTACAAGTTGCGACGGCGCATTTTCTTTACTAATAGATCGGGTTAAAGATTCAATTTTCTCTTTATCAAAACTGAATACGGTATCTGAAGAACGACGGCGTTGATAGTTATGTATTTTAGATGATCTGCTATTATCAATTTCCGTTTCGAGACCGGCAATTTTTTCGGGCCAAATATGTGTAGTACGCGGCTGCATATCTTCTTCCTCCGTCGATAACTCATCAGATTTCTTTACGGGACTTAGATCTGAGTAGTTCGCGTACTGATCTAACTCTACATTTTGCAAACTAGCAGAATGTATAGGAGGTGCATCTTTATGTTTATTATTGCTTGGGAATGTGGAGTACGGGGTTGGGATGTGGTGGTGGTAATAACTGGGTGAAGTTATTAGATTAGCTATCAAATCCTCATGTGACTTATCGAAAAGTGTCTTTTCCCGATATTCTGGTTTTTCCATGCCAATAAATGTAGGCTGAGGATCGTAGTAATCTTTACCTGAATCTGGACTAGAAGACGGGGATATAGGTTCAAAAGGATCAATGTAAGCGTTTTGGATACTCGATATACTACGACGTCTTAAATTCATATCATCATGCTCATAAAGATTCTTTTTACAATCATAATAGTCTGATTTAGAATCTTGACTAGAAGTCCTAGACCCGGATCTATCGGAGCTTTTACTTTTAAGAGTTTCACGAGATTTTTTACTGTCTGTATGGTAGACGCTATCGCGCGACTTTTTGCTAGATTCGCCGCTACTTTTTGATAATTTCGAATCGTAAATATCACTTTTAGATTCTTGACTAGAAGTACGCGAACCGAGAGCACGTTTAATTTCTTTATAGAAATTACCGTCAGACCGAACCGAGAGCTTCTCCCTCGGCAGAATCCTCGGATCGTCCACGAGAAACGGATCTAGTGGTAGATCGTTGTCGCTCTTATACTTAATAGTCGATATATTAATGTTAATATCATGATCCTCCGCCTCGGAGAGATGCGAGAGGGACTGATCGTCATCGGAGGGCAGGTCGTTGCCGGAGTCGAGCGAGCAGGAGCGCGTGCGCGCGGCCAGCGAGCGCTCGAGCAGCTCGTAGCTGTCGTGTGAGAGGTCGTCCTGCGAGCCGCCGGCGCGCGCGGGCGCGTCCAGCGCGTCCAGGCGCGGCTCGCCCGCGGCGCCGGGGAAGCTGCACGAGTAGGCGCGGCCCGCCAGCCGCTGCAGCGCGAGCGCGGGCGCGAAGCACAGCGAGTGCGGGTCGTAGCGCGTGACGGGCGAGTCGCGGCAGCTGGCGCTGCGGCGCGGACGCGCGCGCGGCGGCGACGGCGAGCGCGCGGGCGACGCGTCCAGCGCGAGCGACGCGGCCGAGCGCGACGACCGCGTGGACGGGCACGCCGAGTATATGTTGCTCTGCGATAGCTCGTACTCGAGCCGCTCGGACGACTTGTTGAAGCTGGACGAGTGTTTAGGGAGGACGAAGTCCGGGTAGATGCTAGGGGGCGGGGAGTCGGCGGCGGTGTGTGTGCGGGGCGGGGTGCGGGGCGAGGGGGCGCGCGTGTGAGTGAGCGTGTGCGTGTGCGAGCTCTGACCTGGAGGGCGCCCACGAGGCGGCGGAGTGGGAGCGCGCGCGCGCCCGTTGACCTCCGCATCCATTATCCACGTACTCTCCGGAGATGTCTGGAAACGCATAGAAAAAGTATTTAACACACACTAAAGGTGTCTGCCCACTACACCGTCTCATATCATGACCGTGCTAGGACCGTGTCAGGCAAAAAAATATTTTTTGGTGAGCATACGCAGCACTAAAACTGTTATGTACGGGTATGACACGCTGTTGATACGTTATAGTGGGCATAGTAGTCCGTGCCATGCTCGTTTCCGTGCCTGATACGTTCATAGCACGGTCATAACACCCCCACAACAAGCACCTTTATAAGAAACAAAGAATTAAATGTACATTATAATCAAGGAAATGATCTTACCAACGGTGTCGTCGTCTGATGAAGCAGATGCGAATCCTCCGTAGGATGATGATTGACCTCGGCATGGGTCACTACTTCTGGACCCGCCTGAGACACGGACAGTGTAATTTAGAAATATATTGATAATAAATAACATACACATATAATAACATAAGTGCCGTGTAAAAACACAGTGCAGACACGATATGATATGAACAAGGCGACATTTTTGTTGCGTGTTTAGCAGATGACGTGGTTTTTCCTAAATAAATAAAAATACTGATATTTACATAATGTTGGCTCACAATTACAAGGTTCTATGTTACAATTTATAGTACTTATTTAGTTATTAATGCTACAAGGTTTTATGTGCCATTAGGCTACCGTTTTGCAAAAACAAACAACTAGATAGCAGCACTATAACTACAAAATATTCAATTTTACATAGTTCTATGTTGTTTTATTCACGATAACAAAATTACGAAGTTCTATGTAAAAATTACTATACTTTTTTAAAATTAACATAGAACCTTGTAATAGTGAGCCAACGAATTATGACAGATACAAAAAAAAGCGTGCCTCAAAAAGACGTTATGCACTATTTGAAATGATTAACTTAGAGCATAATATTTTTTTTTTTATTAAAATGAATACACATAATTTAGAACAAAATGAGACAAAGAATATTAGAGATGGTATAAAAAAAATTAGACACAATTGATTTCCAGTAAAGCGCTTACTATTTGATTGTAGTACAGTTTTGTAAGCTGAAAAAGAAAAAAAGAAAAATTTTTCGTTGTGCGAAATAAAAAAAATGCATAAACAGTGGTTACTTTGAAAATCCTATCGGTGTTTTAAAGTAGCTTCTACAGTGCCTGTGTTTATTTCTAAATTTCTAAATGTTACATAATAATTACATTTTCAATATGGAAAGTCAATTTACGATTATATTTTTTCTCTAATATTTAATGATAATATGTAATATGAAAGGTATGACTAACATTAAGAAGTTCAAGAAAGTTCCGCGAGTAAAAATTAGAAGTATCTCCAATATATATTATTAAATTTCGCCCGCGGCTTTGCTAGCGTCCTCGGTATGTCAATTAAATATGTTGCCTATGTATAACAGAAGCAGTTTTATAATACTAGTAAGTGTAGATGTAAATATAAAAAGTATTATCTGTATGTGTGTGTGTGTGTGTGTTTGTGTGTTGCGTGTGCGGGACTGACCCTCTCCCTCGTGGAGACGAAGGCGGTAGCTGGTGGGCGTGGGCGAGCGGTGTCGCGCTGCGCCGCCGCCCGCGCCTCCTCCGCCGAGTAGCCCTTCATCATCAGAGAGGCCTCCAGGTAGTGAGGTTGCTTGTCCCACTCCAGGGAAATCGCTACAACACATCAACGTACCATATAGTTCTAATGTACAATAATCTGCCATCTTGTGCTAAAGAGGCATATGATTACAAATATTACAAAATTACTGCCACGATAATAATCAAACTAGATACATCGTCCAACTATAGTATATGATGCTCTGGACTAAGCAGTGGCTACAATCCTCATATGCTGAGCTTATCAACAAGTGCAACACAATAACTAAAGTCATTGTTAAAATTAATATCTATAATAATTGTGAGCATGCGCGAATAGCATCATTCGAATTATGTTCAAAAGATTAATATCAAAACAGCTAAGGGTCTATGCACATTGCACATGGATGCTTTTTAGACTTTTTAGAGTGCAATTGTAACGCGTTCGTGTTGACCCTAATGCCAGTTTGCATTTTTTAAGTTTATAAGCTCAGAATATATGCACGCAATGTACGTTTATGTTACACGCGTCTTTAAAACATTAAAAAAACACGGTGTGAATAGACCTGTTTTAATTATATCAGCACAGAATACGTGGAGACAACGCGCGTTCACAATACGCGCGTTGTTAGAGCGTTATAAAATGTGGTGTGCATAGGCCCTAAGTCATAGTAAGCAATGTTCAACCTCGGACCCACTGTACTTAATGCGAGTAGAGCTATCTATTTAAATGCGTCAACATCAACGCGAATTTGTATGGAATATCGGCCATGCAGTCTAGTGATATAAAGAGAAATCAATTTCTCTCCTGACGATAAGGGCCAATTTTATTAAACACTTTTTAATGAGTCATTTGTGAACATATGATGAAAATAAAACTAATTTATCATTACTTACGAATCAAACGAGCCGAATTATTTTTTAAAGAATTTACTAATATTTTAAAAGGACAACAATAAAACTATGCCCATAACCAAGACATGACGCGATATCATAATTTTATTTGTTAATAATGTATCGGACTGTTTAGGAAATTCATAGTCTGATAGAACATTCAAAACCGTTCAACAACTTACAACATTTAATAAAATCTCACAGTATACTGAAATTAGCCTTTAATAGATTTAAAGAATAAAATATCACTTGAAACACTGAATTTGTGGCTGTCAGCAGTGAGTATGTCGTTTCAGTGCTTATTTCTCCAAAGGACCAGTATATTTGTTTTTTTTTTTTGGAGTTTTTGTAATGTAATGTCAATTCTCGTGATGACACATTTAACTTAAAAAAAGCCGAAAGGATGATATTTACGTATATATGTATATTGTATATAAATCTTAGAAATAACGCTTTGTTTTGAAATAGAATAAAAAAAAAGTGTTAAATACAACAAGTATTGGGCTGATTTGAACAAATAAGCACTAAGGCGACGAGTAATCAGCAATCAACAATCAGCAGTGAGCAGCGAGCAGCGAGCGGCGAGGGCGCACAGTACGTACCGTCGGAGCCGGGCGGCAGCGGCAGCAGCGGGTGCGCGGACACGCTGGCGGGCAGCGCGGGCGCGGGCGCGGGCGCGCACACGTTGCCGCGCGACCCGCCCGCCGACCGCGACGTGCGGAACGACCCCGACCTGCGACATCGGACAGAGGATGGTCACCACCAGCTTGTGCTCAACACACTAACCGACTAGCCCTACCTAACACCTCATCTATATATATTTTTTTTTAATGGATCTGCCACTTAGTGGTTATTATCTTGTGCTCTTTATACTAACCGAGTTGCCCTACCTAATCATCCCATCTAGATATTTTTAATAGATCTGTCACTTATAGTATTTCTCATCTTGTGTTTTTATACTACCCGAGTAGCACTACCTAACATACAATCTATAATTTATATTCTATTTAATCTAGCACTTATAAGCGTACCTCATCTTAGTATCCGACGTAACCCTAACATATCATCTCATCTATAATTTGTATATAATTTAAACCATTCCTTTCTATCAAATCATGTACCTCATATTGGTATCCTGTGTAACGCTACCTAATCATATAATCTCATTTCTAATTGAATAATCTATTGTCTTATAGTGTACTTCACCTTGATATCGTACCTATTAATTAAAGTAATTGATATGTTAGACCTATATTTTGGTGTCATATTTGATCTTTCAACTATCACTTTTATTCTCATACTGTACCGTATTATACCGTATGACTGTATAAAACTATTCAGCAAATACCCACTATATTATTTATAATTGTTGTACATATCAATAAAATTGATTTTAAGCAATTATATATAAATACTAAACATTATTCATATAATATAATCCGAGACATATTCTAAATATATTATTTTTGATTGTATAAATGATTTTTATAAGTTTTATTTAAAACCTAATGGATGTTAGGTTTCTTAGATTTAAATTTAATGACTTATATATTACAAAAATAACTTATCACCGATGACCTACATATATGTACACTTCCGACATTATATATGTATATATATATTTTTTACTTCATAAACTCACTGTCTACGGAATACGAAACATTTTCGACACTTAAAAGTAAATTCAGTTCGGACTATACAGATCGCGGGTAACACTGAACAAATGTACAAAAACGCAACAGATATCGGAAAGTGCAAATACGTTTGTGGCATAATTAAAGTAATTCTAATAACAAAAGAAACATCGATGGAAAATCTACTGATATTCGACCCAGACGAAAACAAAACGGTAGGGGATACGACAAAAATGTGCACAGTGGAATATTATTGAAAGAAAAAACAAAAAAAATTATAACAATTCTAAGAAATCCAAAGCGTCACGATTGATTAACACGAGCGTGGCGCTGTATTGGGAGACAGAATAAATTGCGACCGTCGATTGTTTATAGGTGAAAATAAGAAAACGTAACTACAATCGTAGTGAATCGTCTCGTGTCATATAAAATGTACCATCCTCCGACCGATAGTCAGTGTCGTAGACTACACTTGATCAAGTTTTGGAAGAAGCGAAAGTCTCAACGTATACAGCGCATGCTCGAGTATGCTAATCACCACAACAAACCCATGGGAAGCCCACTACCCGGACTATGGTATTACAACGGGGGCCCGCCACATGCACGCGCCGCGCCCGCGCCCGCGCCGGCGCCTCACACACTATATCTACCTTACGTTGCTCAGTATATAATACATAATATAGATATATAGCGAACAAATTATTTGTAAATGTAAAATTATAACTCATTATATAGAATCTAAACTAGTTTTAGTATTTACAATACATAAAAACATTAATACTATACATATATTAATATGTACGTATATTTAAAATTTAAAATTAATTTAAATATGCCCTATCCAATTTTATATAGCATTTTCAATATAACGAAAGAAAAAAAATCGAAATATTTTATAATAATATATTATAATTCTTATCAAACTACGCGCAAATACTAGCCTATAAAGATAGATATCTACTTTAAAGCATTTTACGTAGAATATATAGCTAAAGCTTATTAGTGACCATGCAACCAAATTATTCTAGATCCTTACAAAACTAAGGGTATAAAAACTATATATGTACAACAAAAACGTACCTTTGAAATGTTTGTCGCTTCACGTAGTTGTCTCTCACGAACTCAACTATCTGTTTTTGTGTTTTACCGCTGTACCTGTACACGTGTAGTAATATTAATATTATTATTTTTCTTCTGCAATCATCCTTGTGGCGGAAACACTTACAATTAGTACATAATATTATATCACTCGGTGCATTGACCAAAAATATTTTTTTTTATTTTTATTTTTTACTAGCGAATTACTCTCGGTTCGCAGGGTTGCGTCCCTAAGTTTAAATGATTTAGCAACGCATAAAAGACAAACATCCAAAGTAAAAATTCTTTTTTTTGTACCAAGAACCTACACAGGCGTATACAGCATCACCCACCAGAGTTTCATCACTGGTTTAAGAACGAATAGAGGGCAAACAAACGAACATTCATTTTTTTTATAGAACCCGCGGCTTCGCTCGCGCTAAAACTACAAAAAAAATCTCTAAAAGGTAGGTTTCATACAAACTTTCATTCCCTATTTTACCCTCTTAGGGGTTAAATTTTGGAAAACGTTGAAATACATAACCCATTATTATTGCCGTACTCAATTCATACGAATTTCATGAAAATATGTCCAAGAAATAGTGATATATATACATAGTTATATACTGTATACATATAATAAAAAAAGTTTCATAGAAACGTTTATCCCCTAAGTAAGTTTTTGTGGTTTAACCTATTTTGTTTAACTACGCCCAATTAATACTAAAGTTACCTAAAAGACGAGCCTCTAGACATGACCCGAGTCTTGTGCCTCGGCAGCCGCGGCACGCTCGAGCATCTGAAGAAGCCGTGGTTTTCCACACACTTCTTCCAGAAGTTCTTGCACTCGTTGCGACCCTCGAAAAAGAACTCCACCACATCTCGATGGTAGCCCTGTAATCGGTCACAATGTTAGCAATTTCTATTAAATACTAGCGACTCACTCTCGCTTCGCTCGGGTTCGTCCCTAAGTATTTTTTTTTGAGCGGAACACTAATTCTTTTACTAAAAGAAAAGTAGCCTAAGTTACTCCTTAT
The DNA here is from genome assembly GCA_947093115.1 of Brenthis daphne. Taxonomy (NCBI): domain Eukaryota; kingdom Metazoa; phylum Arthropoda; class Insecta; order Lepidoptera; family Nymphalidae; genus Brenthis; species Brenthis daphne. The sequence goes on along the minus strand of OX352472.1, from coordinate 20,476,488 downwards.
AACATCAACTACCTGCCAGTGAAAGTCTCATCAAAATTGGCCCAGCCGTTTTGGAGATTAGCCAGAACAAACAGTCAAACAGACAGACAAAATTTTTAATGTTATTTTGACATTACAAACAGACACTTCAATTTTATTTACCTGTATAGATGCGCTTACACGACTATCGAAAGAGTATAAAAAGTTGAGAAATGGAGTCTTTTTAGTCTATCGGAATAATAAAGTTATAAAATTATAAAAAAATAATTTCACTTTTTTGACGTTATTTACTAGCCCACATTTACCAGATGAGATCGAAAGATAAAGCAGCCAATACACTATTATTTTCACTTATGATGATCTATAAACATTATTTTTTTCAAGATAAATGATAATATATATTAAACGCTTCCTTGGGAAACCGGGTGGAGCGGATTTAAATCCCAGGTCTCACACCTCTGACATTTTTACGTGCGAATCATTTTCCAACATGATTACCACTTGTCTTACAGTAAAGACAGTCGTGAGGAGACCTGCATGTCTGAGAGAATTTAGCAAGCTTTTGAGACATACTCAGTCCGCCCGCACTACGCCAGCGTGGTGGACTATGGCCTAAACCCTTCGTATTGAAGGAAGACCCGTGCCCAGCATTGGGACGTTAAAAATGGCTGAATACAATATAAAAATGCACTTACATATCCCTCAGGATGTAATTTGATGAGAAACTTTTTCCTCTTGAAGGATATCTTCCTGATCTTGGCCCAGCTGAAGGTGTTGATCTTGGTGAAGTGCTGGAACACGGCGATGCCCATGTGCGCCACCGCCAGGTTCAGCGGCACGCCCTCGTGGTCCTTCGCTGCGTGCATCTTTATACCTGCAAGTTACAAGACACACGTGCCTACCAGTGTAAAATATATTATACATATCTATACATATAATAAAATTGTAACTAAGCCGAATCTGTACCTTAGATATTTTTTGGAAAATATTATTGAAATAAACATTATTATCGATACTTTTAATTAGTATATTTATAAATTAAAGAAATATTATATTCTTTCGCATTTTCTTAATATTAATTCCCTTTAATCATCTTTATTTATTTTTTCTTTATAATAATAAAATCTGTCAGCTATTTTTATTGAATAACATTAATTTACTTATCACACTATATTTGTATACTATTGTATACTAATTATTTTAAAACATTATTCTTTGCCTTCATGTTTTATAGTTCTAAGATACTCCATCTATTATTCCCTAATCTGAGCTTAATCAATACGACAACACCGTCAATTTATCAAAACAATCTATAAAACAATAACAATCTACTTAGTTACTAGGATTTTAAACATAGTATTATAGTAATATTACCGTATAGTTCGCATCTCCGCGCCGTCTCTAACAAATTCAGATCCGCCTCCGCAGGGCTCTGGCCGCTGAAACCGGATTTACATAACGTTATCTCATTATAAAATTCATTATTCCGAACATACACATGCCGAGATGCTTGAAAATATAACAATAGAATTTTCATACTCTCTCACAAGCTTTTGCATCTTATAAATAAAACTACTTTTAAATGGATTAATGCATGTACGATGTTATTCTTTTCAAGTACCTAGCCAACTTGAATCCAACTTGAAAAGAATAATTAATATCTATACATATAATAAAATTCTAACCGAGCCGAATCTGTACATGAAATATTTTTTGGAAAATCTTATTGAAATAGACATTATTATCGATACAGCGGCCGAATCTATAGTTTTTAGAGTTTTTGTCTGTCTGTCATCATTCATCATTTTTGTCTGTTCCCGCATCACAGAAAAACCACTGGAGGGATTTTGATGAAATTTGGTATGGTGATAGCTGGTTATCCGGGTCAACATATAGGTTACATTTTACCTCGGGAAAATGTCTCAATTCTGAGAAAAAATACAAAAACTGCAATGTAAGAGTATACTAATATGTATGTAAAACCTAATAATTTGGATTTTGGTCACCTGAACGCCGGCGGAGCCGCGGGCAATGCTAGTCGTATAATACTTTCTTAGATTTACGCGAATACTTGATATTTTAAATAAAGCTCTCTTTTCTTATGTTTTCGCGGATTTTGTGACCATGATTGTTGTAAAGCATTCGGAACGTCGGGAGCCAAAAATGAAAATAAATCCGCGAAAAAATCCGAAAAGATAGTTTCATTTAAAAATAATATTGTAACTTAATATTGCGGCCATTTAAGAAGTACTTTTAAGAATAGAAAATGACTTAAAAAAAAGACACGGAAACATAGAGAAAGAGGGAGAAATATTTTTTTCTACAGGGATTTCAATGTTGTTAATTGAGTTTTGTTTTTATCGTCTCTTTGTTTTATTTTTGTTATACCTACATACATTTAGATTCTAGATTATTTAACGAGTCTGTGCATACCTTTATAAGCATATTTTAATTTAGTAATGCATATAGGTTATACATTATTTTGACCTCGGGGCTTCGATGAGCTTTTTCAAAGGGTGGTACAATGTAGGGAGCTCAAGCGTTATCTTTGGATACACTCTCGAATGACCCTTGAAAGGTGATCAACAGCTTTCAAGTGGCAATAGATAATTAGACAAAAATATTAAAAGCACTTTTATGGTTAACATTTCTTATTATAAATGTTTTTCTGAAACATTTTATTATATTGTAATTCTAATATTATAAAGAAGAAAAAATTGTTTTTTTTTGTTTGTTTATATCGAATAGGCTCCTAAGCCACAGAACCGATTTAGATGAAATTTGGCAAGAAGTTAGTTTGAGACCCTGCAAAGAACATAGGATAGTTTTTATCCCGGAAGTTATCCCTTATGGGGGTGAAAGCAACCTACGGACGAACCCGAGCGAAGCGAGGGTGAGTCGCTAGTATTGTATAAACTTCATTCCGTTACATGTATTTTATTCATCACTGAGTTCATTTTCTTCATTAATCTTTATTTTTCAATACTTTGAAATATTAAAATAAAAAAAAAATTAAATCCTTAACAGCAAATAGGGAATACGCGTGATTTTTTTATACTTTTTATACAACAGCTAACATCGTTATATAATTGTAAAAAAATATCCAGCTCAAAAAAAACTAAAATCCAGTATTAAAAAAAATTAAAACATATTATACCGATACGCCATTTCGCGCGCTTGCCGTGACGTCAAAGTATCACATAGGAAAATGACGACTTTAGTTGGTAGCAACAAAATTGCTGCTCGCGCTGGTATGATATACTCTACGTGATATTCAGTCTGACCAATGGCGTGCGTTTCAAGTACCTACTTTGAATTTGCCACCTATATTTTCACTTTTAATAATTACCTATTTTCTTAATCAAAAAGAAATTACATTAAAAAATATTGATATAGGCTTAATTCAAAAGCGATAAAGATTATTAAAAAAAATCACTTTTAAATCACAAACGCATATTTCCTATTAACCCTGAGTAATGATATCTAAATATAGAATAATACAATTTACAACAAACCCTTATACTTACATGTGCTTTTTGTGATTTTCCATAATCCGCCGTTCCGACTCGGAGTCCTGTCCGGGGAAGAACTTGTACCCGCTGAGGTATGTGTGGTCGGGGTAGTCTTCCGGCACGAAATCCCCACATTCGGCTAACAAGTAAATATAATACGTGTTGTAGTACATAATGTCTCACTTTTTGCACAAAAATATGGTAAAATAATGGGAACTCTCATTTAATTAAAATTGATGTATTATTATTGTTGTACAAACAAACAACACAACACAAATTTCCCCAGACAAAATGTATAGAGAAAATGCTGAAACGGATATATAAAATATTCCAAATAACGCTTGCTTACATTCATCATATAAATAAATGGACGGAACAACTACAAACGGAAAGCCATTTATTTTTCACATTTCACGATAGGAAAGGCACCGCTAGCTATCAAATATAAGTGTTCTTGGCAAAGGCATTGTCATATGAAGAAATAAACAATATTTATTATATAACAATATTACATAACCGCAGCAAGAAATCGTCTTTATTAATAAATACAGTAATTTCTTAAGCGAATCTGACCGTTCACTGTTCAATCTATGAAAATTACTCCCCAGAGTTCTATCAGCGTTTCTAATTCTACTGAAGGACTAGACGTAATGTCTGCTTTATAAGTGTGTAAAAATGGGAACGCTAGTTGTATATTTCGTTTTAGAAATAATAAAGTGACTAAAATTAAAGTTAGCCTTATAATAGCAATATCTTCATTTTTTAAGTATTGTCCCACAAATATTATTAATACGAAAGTTTGTGAGTGCTTGTGTTTATCACTGTAACGGCTCAACAGATTTAAGTGCAATCATCGATCAAATAAGTACTAGATACACAATCAGCGACAAAAAATGTCCTCACCGAATGAGCGCTCATTTGAACATTTGAGCGCGCTTTTAATTTTTTTTTGTGAAAACTATTTTAAGTATTGCCTTTAAGTTCAATTTGCATTGTTGAATATTTATATCAACTAGAATAATTACCTTAACACAATTGGTGACAGTTTTAAGAGAACTTTCGCATGGGATTGTATGAATAAATCTTTCTACTGCTAACAACAAAAAAAAACTACATAACGTAACCTTTACTCTTAAGCAACCTATCAGCATAAGAATTCTCAATCGGTCGGATAGTTACTTCGATTAACATGTTCAAGAATACAGGCTCAGTTCAGATTCGAAATATTATACCTATAGTACACTAAAGTATACAGAAATCGTGGTTATTATTAATATGTTAGCACCGAGACAATTTTTTTTTAATAATACTAATTGCAAGTTGTAAAGGTAGGTATACATTAAAGGCTAAATATAATATTTTCCATTATTAAAAGCATTTCCTTTAAATAGACCTAATGGAGCACTGTGCATAATTGATGACCACCGTTGAAGGTCGGCCACAGTATGGATCTGTCGTTTAGTCATAACCCATAGAAGGATATTTTAAACAAATATTTGCAAACCAAAAGCAAAATTACGCTAATTCCGATAATTTCATCAGTGTAAAATACAATTTTTCCTCAATTCCTAATTGTTTTCCGTAACAAGAAACTGATGATACATTCAAATAAATATATTTATATACTTATACAAGTAATAGAATGCATTGTAAGCAAATTGTTATGCAGTTTTCAAATATACTCGTTGAAAAATGCTGTACAAAGGCTGTTAAATTTAAATTGAATGTAAATAACAATATAATAGATGAATGTCTCCGAGTTCTTCTTTCGCGCAGCGACGGGGCAAATGATAGACATGACTTTTTCATAGAATTAATTACCTTTATGACAAATCGAACGAAGGCTTCTATCTCAATAAATCAAGTAACTACCGTGGGTAAACACTTTGCTCTGCAAAAAGTTAATATGCGAAACATTACTGCGAAAAATAACTTATAAATATACAATGTATGTATGTATGTATTCAGCCCTTTTTATCGTCCCACTGCTGGGCACGGGCCTCCCTTCAATACGAGGGGGATCAGGCCATGGTCCACCAGAGATAGATAGTTGGCGGACTTCACATGTCTTTTGAAAACTTGCTAGGTTCTCTCAGACATGCAAATTTCCTCACGATGTTTTCCTTCACCGTGAGACAAGTGGTAATCGTATTGGAATGATTTAAGGATTTGAAGAAAGGATTTAAACTACGCTTCACTCGGTTTCCCAAGCGAGCGCATTACCATTGGGCTACCACTGCCTTAATAGGTAAATACAATATAAGAGATAGGTATTATATCTGTTATAGATAGTTAAAAAGAACGACATAATATGAAAATCACAAGAATGCAATCTCATAAAATAAATGTATCTCGTTGGCCGGCGAGCGTCACGCGACATCATTGCCTGATGACGCAACAACAAATCCTGACAGCGATTTATAACATCCTGAGAACGAGGACGTTCGTAAAGGATCATTTAGCATTTTCCTACAAACAACCTCTAGCATTTGTTACCTTGTAACAATGAGTTTATTAAAGTCCTGTATAAGATCATTGCCTTGTAAGTGTAAAAAAATATACAAAAATATATTAATATTTACTGCGCTTTCCGAGTAACAAAAGGGATTTCAACAATTTTAATGTGTAAATGTAAATTAGGTCGTGCGCGTTTATTATCACTGTAATATAAAATTAACCTTAGTCATATAATTATTATTGCTGGTAAACATTAACTTAGGTCTTAACCTAATGCTTAATCTCTCCACGATCGCGGACACGCCGGCGTTACAGTTAACAATGGATTTCTTAGAAATTTAATTAATTTCTTATAAATTTACCTGGAGGTGTTAATTAAAAGAATTGATATTTAATAACAATTTCTTTTAGTCGTTCTTAAAATTTTAATTTATGACACCTGTAACTAAGTAATTTACGTAATTTTTATTAAAGACTCAATTCCTCGAGAATGAGTCTCTATATAACCTTTTTTCGAAAAACTTTTTTTTATGTTAGGACTTGCACTTACGCTTACCACCTGTAGACACAAATGGTTATGTGGGACGCACAGGCTAGAAAAGCCAGTACTACCTACTAATTTCTCATCAGAAAAACCCAATAACTATACTTGGCCCGACACATGAGTCGAACTTTGAATCTGCGGCCATAGTTTTCAGACGAATTCTTTGAAAAAAACCCGTGGTTGTTTCATATCATCATCATACATTAAACAAACAAACAAATAAACAAACAAACAAACAAACAAACAAACAAACAAACAAACAAACACAAATCTCCTTTTGTAACATTATTTACTAAATAAATGCAAGTAAATGTTGACGGTAAACTTCGTAGATATATCACGACACATTTTGTGTTAATAATAAATATGAAATAATTTTGAAATAGTCTCATCAATCAATAGCGGGCGACGGCTCATTAGGGGGCAACTTTGTTACCGGTCGTGCGTGTAGAGCTTCAATTGCTCTATTTGACACCGTGTGAACACGGCCAATTGAATGAGAATAAATAATTAGGTATACTTCATTGTAACATTGTAATCTTACTTCTATCTCTGATTTATTACAATCAATTTTAGCACATTTTTAGATCAATAAAATTAACTATATTTGTATAATACTTTCTTAGATTAAGCGAATATTTGACATTTTAATAAAACTACCTTTTTGGATTATATCGCGGATTTATTTAGATTTTTTTTGAGACGTCTAAAACCTTAGTCTCTCCCGTGACCATGATTGCTGTAAAGCATTCTAAACGTCGGGAACCAAAAATCTAAATGTGCAAAATAATCCGAAAAGATAGTTTTATCTGCACATATAATAAAATTTTAACTAAGTCGAATCTGTACATTAAATATTTTTTGGAAAATCTTATTGAAATAGACATTATTATCGATACAGAGGCCAAAGCTATAGCTATTAGAATTTTTGTCTGTCTGTCTGTTACCGCATGACAGAAAAACCACTGGAGGGATTTTTATAAAATTTGGTATGGTGATAGTTGGTTATCCGGGTCAACATAATGTAGGATACTTTTTACCGCGGGAAAATATCTCATATCTGAGAAAAAATACAAAAACTGCATTGTAAGAGTATACTAATATGTAAAACCTGAGAATTTGGTTTTTGATCATCTAAACAATGTAATAAAAAAAAATGCTAGTTTAAAATATGTTTTATAGTTTCATTCTGAATGGGATTGTAATAACTAATAATATTTATCCATTGCTTAGTCTAAAACCCACCGAATACATGGCGACAAACATTTTCTTTTACGCTTGATAATGTCGTGTTTCCTTTATAGCTAAACAAAGACAACATAAATCATCATCTCACTACGTTCAACATTATTCAATTGCTACTAAATTGGTATAAAAAATCAACACGACAAGAGAATGATTATTCCAAATCACTAACTGAAAGCCAGTGATGACGATTAGAATACGAACATAACAAAACTAACTATAACAAAGTTTGTTTATAAGAAAAGTTCAAGATGGCGTGTTTAACTTGCCCACTGTTCAACTATTATACGACAACAAACGACCTCTATTGTAGTCCACCTATACCTGTATGTACTAAAATAGTGTCTACGCATTCAATTTATCCGCATAATAGGCTCCTAGGTAGGGGAGGCCCCCTTGGAAAAACCCCCTGTGAATGCTAGTGCGCTTTCGTACAGTTTTTCTAGAGCCATTCTTAGAACATCTCGAAAGTAATCCGTAAAGTATATTATATCAAGCTCGTTTTCTTTCCAGTATATGCGTAAAGTTTTCAAGTACAGAACCCGAGTTTAGACGGTGAATGTAATTGGTATGTACAAACTGTATCTCGGCAAGTTTACAGCGTTTTATTTGAAAGCCAAACAAATATATGTATGTATATGAATACCACTAAAAGTCGGTTGTAATAAATACGTTAAATAAATAAATACGTTGAGACATTAACACACAGCACCATCTAGTTCCATGGTAAGCTACGAGGCTTGTGTTATGGATACCAGATAGTTGATACACTACACATATATAACTTTGAATATATACATATTATAAATATAAACACCCATGACTGGAGTGCAAACCTTCGTCATCACACAAATGAATGCCCCCAGCGGGACTCGAACCCGCGACCGCTGGCACAGAAAGTAGGGTCACTACAAACTGAGCCAAACGTGTCGTCGTGTGTGTAATGTCGGATTCATTCAAATATTTATATATCAAAGTAATATAATACATTACTCTGATAAATAAATATTTATAAAAAAAGTAATTTAAAAAAAATAAACACACTTCAATAAAAATACACTAAAAAGTAAAATATAACTAAACGGGGGTTTTCATTTACTATAGATACCTAATCAGATATTTCCGACGTCGGTGCAATAAATATGATGCATTATTATGATGAGATCGTAAAATATCGCCAAAAGAAGCTAATTTTCAGATTACACAAGCACACACACATATCCTATTCTGTTTATATACATTGGTCTATGTATCTATGTATAATTCTGTTATATTATAATAATACACATTGTGTAATCTTTACCTAACTGGCATAGAATGGCGTTGGCAATATTTTGTCTATTACAACCACCATAACCACATTCAGTCAAATCTGTGGTTCAGATACGTACATAGTGTGTCTACAGATTACATCTAACCGCAAAACCTCGTCAAACAATATGACGTTTTGAAAGTACTAGCCACTACAATTTCGTGATCTTTTATGTTATAAAATAAAAATTTAAAACATTACTTTAGAAAAACTATAAAAAACGCTAGCACTAACATATAAATATAGTTACCTTTTAAGTAATGAGAAAGGTGAGCTATTCCCGAAAGAAAAAATCTGACAAAATAGCTTAAATATGAATGTATGTTTTTATGTATGCATGTTTGTTTGTGAAATATATGTATGTATATAATAAATATGTCGTCCGCTAACCCGCACCGTCCGCCAACCCGCACTTGGCCAGCGTGGTGGACTATGGCCTGATCCCCCTCGTATTGAAGGGAGGCCCGAGCCCAGCAGTGGGACATTAAGAAGGGCTGAATACATGTAAATCTGTATATATGTACATGTAGTACATAATTTTAATTTATAGGTGTGTGAGTAAACATTATGCATAGTGCATACCTAACCTAATCATCTTCGCTTTAATATTTTTACGGTTGTGGGTGCTTGTAAAATTATATTAGTGATAAGATCGCCATTTCCATGACATTGAATTGTTTATTTTAATAATAAATAAAAAAATATGTGAGATTTTCATTATATTATTGTTACCTCTTGTACAATTAAAAATTTAAACTTACCTACTTCATTGATAATGATAAAAACTTAGTTAATTTTCGAAAGCTAACTTGATAGTGACTTCAAAATCAATTTAAACATAACTACCCACTCTTAGTGGTAAATATTTTCTTGAAATGTTTACTGGGACACGGCATTGTCTTTATATAGATAACCGGTTCAAAATTGTCTAAGACATCACATACAATGGACATAAAAAAACCTCGTTTGAATCGGTCCATAAGTCAAAACTTACCTTGTACAATATAACTAGCCATCAAGGCGGCTGTATTCTCGTTGCACTGTATACATCCCTGCGCCAGATCCCGTTTCACTTGCAAGCAGAACAGATAGCGAGTGAACTCCTCCTCGAGCCGCGCCGGGTCCGGTGTGTAGAACTTGACGCAAAACCGCAAAGTCGGCTCCAACATTGACAGGCCCACTTGACGGCACATCGGCTTTTCGACGTCCAACCAGTACTAAAAGAAAAAAGTCTTATGATTTATAGATAGCTACTAGCTGACCCGAGAGTTGTTGTTCTGTTCAAATTTAAACTTTGTTGACATATTTTAGTTTATACAAAAATCCTATAGAAAAAAGTACGTAAGAATTTCCCAATTAATATATTTATCCGACTTAAAAATTTTGGATTGTATTTTGTCTGGTACACTAAATAAATATATAAAGGATCTCGAAAACAGCATACCCATCTATATGTTCTAGCTATAGCTTAGAACCATCCAAATGATCCTAAAACACAAAAAATAACATCGTTATCGGTCAAGCCTTTTAGGACGAAAAGAATTACCAATTCACACTGAAATTATTTATATAAATATAATATTAATAACCCCACTAAATGACAAAAAAAAACTTTACGAGAGAATCGAACCGACTATCTTACTTAGTACGCACTAAGAAGCTAAATAAAGTAGCATAAACGAGTAACCGTACATGTCATACTGTTGCAGTGCGTGTTTGGAACAAACTACAGTATTATATTTTTTCCGACCAACCGAACCTTGATGTACTTAAGTCCAGACTGTAAACAATTATGTTAAGTCCAACTGTTTTCGCCGCAAAGTAAATTACATAAAAAACGTTTTACAACAAGATTATAATGAAAGAAATATCTTGTAAGAATTAAATCGTCCTATCAACACATTTTTTAAGTACATATATAAAAAAAAAATATTACCTACCATAACTAAATAAATTATTAACTAAAAAAGTTAAAAACTAATTATAAATTAAATTGAATTAATCTTTCATTAATACCGAATTCGATTCTCGCAAGCAAATGTCTGTAATGTTGACACAAACGTTAATCAACGAGTAAATCGCAACAACATACAGCATAGAGATAGGCAATTAATTAGGCGGGCTTGCACTCGTAGAACAAAAGCTCCAGTACCTTCTCTCTGCCATATTCCATATCACAGTAAGGATAAAGTACATTACCGGTGGTAGGACTCTTCACCGGTGGTAGGACTCTGTCAAGCCTGAAGAGTCTGACTGGATGGGTACCACCCCCTTATCTATTTCTCCCGCCAAGCAACAATGATTACATTGTTGTGTTCCGGTTTGAAGGATAAGGTAGCCAGCGCAATTACAGGCAAGAGGCATATCATCTTAGTCGTCACAGTGACAACTCACCTGCGGTTCTGCATTTTTGTTACATAAAACCTAAGTGCACGAACCGTAGGTGTTATGGGCGACAGGTACTGCTTTCCATCAAGTGGTCTGTCTACTCGTTTGTCACTGAACCCCATAAAAACACCATAGATAAATAATAATCTGAGAAACAATTATTAACTAACCTTAGTTCCATTAGCATCTTGATATTCAAGTCCAAAGTAGTCTGCTTCCAAGAGGTGCAACTGTCGACAGACTTGATCAAAAAGCACTCGTCCTAATGCTTTCGACTGAAACAAAGAAAAAAATCAGTTTTTAAACAATAATTTTACTAGTATTATAAATGTGAAAGTTTAGGATTTTGGATGTTTGTTACTCAATAACGCCAGAACGGCTGAACGGATCAGAATGAAATTTGACACAGAGATAGATTATAGTGTGGATAGTACCCAGGCTACTTTTTATCACAGAAAATGTACAGTTCCCATGAGATAGATTTGTTTTTGTTCTTCTTCTTTTGTTATAATATAAGTTTCTTTCATATAAAGTAAGTATTATTTTTTTCATATATTTTAGTAGCTTTTGGCCAAGATTCTGTTTACGTAGTTTAATCATATTTATTAAATATAGTACATACTCTACTAAGGGTATAAGCGTTATCTTTGATTGCTTAAAACTATTCTCAAGGCTGAATAAATAAGGTATAAAAAGTTTACAATTTTTTTTCATTCAGACTGGCAATTATAGAAAATGTTCAAATAAAGAAAAAACGAAACTTTTCAGACATATTATTTTTATAATTATCTTACCCTAAGAGCTTAAATTTAAAAAAAAAATATTATAGGTTGTTGTCTATGTCATCTCTACACTAATATTATAAAGAGGAAAGATTTGTATTTTTGTATGTTTGTAACGAATAAACTGAAAAACTACTGGATCGATTTAGATGAAACTTGGTAAGAAGATAGTTTGAGACCGTAAAAAGGACATAGGATAATTTTTATTCCAGAAATCATCCCTTAAGGAGGTGCAAATGGGGATAAAAGTTTGTATGAGGAATCAACCCAGGGACGAACCCAAACGAAGCGAGGTGAGTCGCTACTTATATAAATAACCTCAAAATGTATATTTATTTTATTACTAAACAGTAAGGACAAACAGTTTCATATATGGATACAGATAAATAAATATTTAACTTTATATAACCATTTTCATTCATTAAAGATAAAATATTTTTCAATCATCAGATAATCCATCAGTTACAACTTACAAGCTGACTACATTTAAAAAGTAGAACCATAAAAATATTCATGCATTATTCTAAGGCACTACAATATAGGTATCCTTGCTTCAGTATCCCGTTTACAATATTCATAAGTTAAATTATTAATCGCAATACCCTATTAACTGTCATAAGATACAACTTTGCACCCACAAAATTAATATGCTGTGGGATATCATAGGCGGAACGGCCGAATTAAAGATTTATTAAGCAAAAGTAAGAAGTCCACACGCGCTTTTTTCAATAATCCATTCGTTTAGAAATATTTGAAATAGTACGTTTTAAATATTACCTAAACGTACCTAATCTCAATATCTCTAAATAACCTAGGTTACAGATAAGCTTTATTTATAACTTATAGTGATAACTTTGAGACTATTTACCCTATCTACGTGTTATGATATAACAATTTTATTTAATACTAGCGACTCACCGTCGTCGCTTCGTGTTCGTCCCTAGGAACGTTTTAACGGTTAGTATAGATTACTCAGAGATGATATATTGTCCCGCAGAAAAAGTATCCTATATGTACCCGGATACTCAGCTATCATCACACCAAATTTCATCAAAATCTGTCCAGTAGTTTTCTCGTGATGCGTTCAAAATACACACAAAAATTCTAAAAATTGTAGATTCGGCCTCTTCGTATCTATAATTATAACTATTTCAATAAGATTTTCTAAAAATTATTAAATGTACCTACAGATTCGATTCAGTGAAAATTTTATTATATGTGTATAGATTATTTACCTATCTTATCCTATAATTTCCATTAAGTTATCACATAATTAATAGGTACAAATACGTACATATTTGAATCTCTATAGTAATCCTTTGAGACTTCCGAGTATATGTTATAACTATTCTTAAGCAATTATTTTAATTACTCACTATGCATTACGTAAAACAAAAACGTCATTTATAGAAATTATAATTAAAAAATATTATAAATAACTCCATAATAATAAAGAAATTTTCCTATAAAATTCAATTCAATTTTCTTTAATGTTAATGGCGTCAAAGCGTGCCAGTTGAGCACAGATTACTTCGCAAATTTTCCTTATTGCAACATCGTACGATGACATCTGACACCAACGATTGATGAGACCTACAAATGAATACTTCAGTATACATCTACCTATACACATATTATGAGTGCTACAGAAAAATCCAAACTAGAAAATAATATTTTGCCGGCATCTGCTGCCTCGATATTGATTTGGACGCGATTCTGCATAGATATACAGAAGCAAGTGTCGCGCTCGCCTCTTTCTAGTTTGCTATACGACGTAAACTTAAATGTGTCAGATGTAAGTTGGACGTCATGACGACTCTATTTCTAACAATAACACAATACATAACAACGTCAACACGTTGTAGAAAGTATTTTTCAAATAAAAGTGCAAACTGCATTCTTTTTAGTAAATGGTACCTAAATAAAATTAGTATGAGTATTACAACCTACGTATGTTATATACGTAATATGTCTAACTTTCCTGTTAAATTCCTGTACAGTTAAGGATTGTGCTTATTGGTGGCTATTTTCCAATCATCAACCATACATAAAACTACCTATATGTAGTTCTAACAATTACTTGTATGATCTTCTCCCTAGCTAAGCTTTAGGGCCTAAGGTGCTCTGAGTCCTAAATAAATTCTTTACTTCCTCCTTATACCATCTGTTTTAGAATGTTTAATTAGCAGATGGTCGACTATAATAATAATTAATATAATATATACCGACATACTTTACCCTTTACATATTACATTCCCTGTGACATTGTCTTTATACGCCCTTTTGAACAAATTGTTATCCTTTCACTCGGTATGATGTGACCGTCTACACACCAGATCGGAATTTAATATTACTTTCCACGCTTTATTATTAGATTTCAACCTGTCTACTTACAAGGGCAGAGGATAACCAAAATATAATAGAAAAAATAATTCATTCGGACCTCAAAATCTATATATTATCTACATTAAAAGAGGAAAGATTTGTATTTTATTTTGAATAAAGTCAAAAAATACTGGCGCGATTTAGATAAATTTGGTGATAAGATAGTCTGAGATCCTGGGAACGACATATGGTGTTTTTTATCACGGGAATCATCTCTTAAGGGTTGAAAACGGGGATGAAAGTTTGAGTGGTGAATCAACCTAGGGACGAACCCGATGGAAGCGAGAGTGAGTCGCTTATATCTAATAATATGAACAGAATATGTAATTTTATTTTAAATATTACATAACATATAGCTACAATACATAAGCTCCTGTTTAGGACGTCCTTTCGTAATTGATTTATGAATTATCGATGTTCCTTCGAAATTGTAGGCCACACGCATTTATTATTAACCGTTATTTCCGTTATACTTACCGATTTTATGTGCAAGAGTCATTTTAAGTCAATAAAAAAGTTGAACATGTGTTCGATTTTTATAAACATTATCTAAATTGCTTTTTTCTTAATTTTTAACACATAATGTTAGTGATAATCGAAATAACATTTTTGCAAAACAGGCAAACATGCACCAGAAAATTAAGAATGCGAGAAAAATTGTTTGTTTTTTTTCTATTAACTCTTTACACGGAGACAAAAATCACAAACAAATGAATTTTGGACATGGCAACGTTGGCACATAAGCTTCTTAGAAGTTTCGGATTTAAGGATAACTATTAGATAAACAAAAAAATCGGTCATGAATTCACACAATATTAAAAAAATAAACCGTTAGAAAAAACTATTTATTGGTGACGTGGGTTTTTTATTTTTTTTATTTGAAGTTATACTTCTTTTGGAACGTTTGGAAAAAATAAGAGAGTAAAATTTTAACTATGCGCGCGCACACCGACAGCCAAAAAGCGACATAATAAAGTTAGCTGATAACTGTCTCTTTGGTTCCCGTGAAAACTCATAGCTTTATTCAAAGTACTTTCTCAAATATTCATAAATCTATAAACACGTGTTTTATATTAGTGTAGATAAAAAAACATATTTATTTTTATTAATTTACCATTCCTTTTACAAACAGAGAGTTGTGACATACGAGATGAAATCTTTAGCTATTTTCGTTCTCTTACGACAAAGAAGTATATCTTCTTACATGCTTACATATAACACACTTTTTTTTTCATGTCACAATTTCCGTCGTTGGTATTTTTTTATTAATTTATATTTTATTTGTGGCTTTTCTTAATAGTAAGTGCATTAAATAAAATAACCGTTTTGGAAGAACATGTGTGAGCCTTAGCGCCCTATGGCGTCCTTTAACATTATAAAACTTAACTAAGAACGTGCTCAGGAATGAGTTATACCTAGAAAGCAAAAAACCGTTTTAAAAATCGGTTTCCGAGAAAAAATGGTAACAGAAACACACATAAACATCTTTTACCCCAACTCATATATACCGTCTCCGTGGCCGTCGCGGGTAAAAATATCTAGCTACCGTAAAAGTGTTTATGTTTCTCTTTCCACGTACTGTCACAACCTCTCGTCTCGAGACGTATTGTGTAAAATCAAAGCAATAGGATATCGATATTTTAATAATACATTTAATTTTTAAAAGAATTTGAAAAGAGAAACTAAACTTAGACCAAAAATGGTCAGCTTAAATTAGTTAATATCCCATAATACCCAATCAAGCGTCGTGAGTTGATTAGCTGGTTGATGTGAGATATTAATCCATTAATTTCCGCTCAGATTCGATTACCTCCTCGAGCCAACCTGCAGCTACAACATAACACTGCATTTGTATCGATAACGAGCGGCCAAATAACCGACGGAGCGTACACGAGGGGACGAGAAATATAAATGAAGTCGTTAAACACAAATTGGTCGATGATGTGATGTTGTGTTTATTATCTATGTCTTCATTTTTCTTTAATGTTTACTTGTAACACACATTTTATTGTTTATGAACCATATGAATTAATATCTCACATGAAACATTTGATGTACCATGTTAATATATCCTATGACACTTTCCGGCCCATACACTAACTTTATGCATAAAACTAACGACTCACCCTCACTTTGCTCGGGTTCGTCCCTAGCTTGCTTCCCAATACAAACTTTCATCCCAATTTTCACCTCCTTAAGGGATGATTCTCGGGATAAAACTTATCCTAAGTCCTTCCTAGGGTCTCAAACTATCTTCTTACCAAATTTCATCTAAATCGGTTCAGTAGATCCAGAGATTACCCCCTACAACCTCACAAATACACAAACTCTACCGCTTTATAATATGTATTAGTATAGATAACGTCGATCTAATTCTCTCCAATGTTCTTACGAACAATTAGATTACCATTAAGGAATATCGAACTTCTATTATAATTGCGAAAGTTTGATTTGGGTGAAATTTAGTACGTATACAGTTATATTATGACCTGAAGTAACACTTAGGCTACTATTTGGTATCAAAGACGCTCACAAGCGAAGGTAAGGTTCTTTATCTAATATTATATTACATTAAGGGGGTTCTTCCGTGTGATGTGAAAAATCCAATATTCAATATTTTCAAATGATTCTTGGTCACTCGATGTATTAAAGCTTACAGATAAAAACACCATGTTTTTCTTTACAACAAACCAATCAACCGAAATCGAGGAGGAAGTAGGCGTCCTTTTTTTAAGGCACATGGGCGTTTTCGCAGTGGTACACCTTACGTTCTAATGTAAATTTTTACTTAAAGAATTGTTTTATATATCTACTCTTGAAACAGTAATAAATAAATGATAAAAACTCAAGTTCTATCTTTTCATTGGTCGTCAAAAAAATATTCAAAAAATGCTTAAAAAACAGGCCGTCACATGAGGGAACCCCCTTAAAGAAGAATTCACAACAAACTCATTAAGATAGCTCCAAAAGGTTCGTTCGCCAAACTAGATATAACAATATTTACACTACTTCATTAATTTTATTCAGATATTTACGTCCCTACATTTTGCATTTCAAATTTCAAAACACATTTTAAATTTTGATAATTATTATTGATTTCGAAATCACAATCATTCTTTGATATAAAGTCTGTCAACTAGCAAACGCCAAGTTTTTAGCACATTAATGCTCAGAATTAAGTAATGGTAAGCAATTAGGGCGCCCCGCTTTATTTTAACCCCGGGTTATTTACGGAGAGGCTTCACTTTGACGTCAAAAAGGTGACACTCGGCCAAGGCGGACTACTCCTTTAAATAGATTTTATCGTTTGCACTTTGCAACCCTAGTGTCGAGAAAAATGATTAACGAGATAATGAGAGCGCTAATCTAGTTTTTTTTAGTTATCTATTTAAATCTGAGATAGTGACGTCTTTAATAATATATTCTTCACATTATTACGTCACTGCATGCAGATTATAATAAATTATAATGTCAACGAAATATACTGTTTTTAATTTTTAAAACATATAGTTAATGTTGCACGTTCTCATTAATTAACATTAATGAAATTTTAGTTTTGAGACATACGAACTAAAATATAAACAACAAGAATTTCTTCTAAAAACTGAGACATATGATAAATAGATTCTACAGCGAATCTAACATCACATATTATAATTCGCCATTTAATCATCGTAAAAATATTGAATACTAAGCAAAGAGCATAAAATGAGTATAAAATTCCCCAAAAACAGTCCACAATGTTGACCGAGTGACATAGCAGAAGGGGCACAATAGAGCCATTGAGGCAATCAAAACCGCCGGCTAAGCCTTTTTCTTGATAACTTCTGGCGGACCGCCAGCTGTGCCTGATAAGGGTTGATGCAGACGCAACGCTCTCTAATAGCTCGCGCCGCGCCGGATCAATCTCGGTGCTCAGAGCTTACAACTTTTTGCTTTAATATTGCATTTCCTATTAGCTAACAGTCCAGATGAAATTAAATCTTTACTTTATAAGACTTTCTTCGAAGCGAGTTTTATTAAATAAACTTAATATCTTCATCGAGTGTCAATTATAAAAGCATTAATAAACAGAATCCTGTAACTTAAACGTCCTAAAGGTTAATGATACTGTATCAAGCAGCCGTTATCCAATCGAGAAGCTCGAGTTCGACGTTTTGTCAGGGTGTTTCCGTATAGATTTATTGCCTGCGATAAAACTATGCTATGTAACACAAGCATTGTTTGTAATTTAAAAAATGTATAAATATGAATGAAAAATAAACAGGCTAAAAATGATAGTGGTTGACATATAAACTAGGTTACTTTATTATTAGCAAAAACAAACTAAAATGACTGCAAAAATCCTCCATTAAATCGTCGTATAAATTAAGCTGATTGAAATTCTCAATTACAACTCCCACTTAAAACTTGTAAGTGCCCTTACTAGTATATCGACTGTCCAATTTCCACTGCCCACTATAAAACACTTCTGCTGCATTGCAGATCGAACTTCTTTTATAATATTTTATTAATTACGAAACTCTCTATTAGATACCTTAAATTTTTCATAATAATAAATCTAATACAACAATAAAATTTATTTGATAGATTAAAATTGAAATATAATTTCAATAACAAATATACATTCTCAATAAAATATTTTTAATACACTATTTTATAAGTTTTATTGAAAAATCTGAGAACATAAGAGCGAAACAAAATGAATTCAATACTTATAATTGAATTTCGCTCTCTCTACATACCTATAATAAAATTCTAACTGAATCTTATCTGTACATTAAATATTTTTTTGGAAAATCTTATGAAATAGTAATTATTACCGATACAGAGGCCGAATCTATAGTTTTTAGCATTTTTGTCTGTGTCCTGTCTGGGAACGCATCACGAGAAACCACGAGAAGCTAGACAGATTTTGATGAAATTTGGTATGATGATAGGGAAAATATCTAATCTCTGAGAAATTATACTAACCGTCGAAACGTACCTAGTTACTCAATAAGTGAACATTATTTATGTCAAAATCACAACATCGTAATGAATACTAAATACATAAATAATATTGCACTTATTACAACAACTGGCACAGGTTAATAATTACCAAATAAAGAAAAAGAAATCGTAATGCCACGAAATTATTCCAGACGTTCCAAACAGGTTTCAAACTTCATTTAAAACATGACTTACTATTTAATTAAAATTTAAAAGGCACCGCTGTACACGCCCGCTTAAAGCGCCATCAGTTCACAAAATAGCTTTTCTAGTTTCTTAGATTTACGCGAATATTTGACATTTTAAATAAAACTATCTTTGCGGATTTATTTGGATTTTTGGATTTATTTGGATTCATGGTCGTGAATGCTGTAAAGCATTCGAAACGTCGGGAACCAAAAATTCAAATAAATCCGCGAAAAAATCCGAAAAGATAGTTTTATTTAAAATAGCTTTTCTAGCTTAAAATTTTTAAAATTCTCTACAAGTTTCAAACACACAAAAAATGTTAGCCCTTTATATAGTAAACTTATAAATTTAAAGGATAATTTGAATTATCATCAATTATTATTGTTATTCCAAATGGGACACTTCGAATTGACGGAATGTATTGTTACATCATAAAAAGTAACCAAAGATGAATCCAAAACCGCTTCCTATAACTTACAACTTTGAAATTTTATGAGATTCTTCAGTTCTGATGACAATTAACATTTAAATCAAGGGCTAATAATTTTGGTAGCCAACATAACATAAGCATGAGCCCTGAGCTAGCAGACATATTCAACCCTTTCGTTGGTACTCGTAGGAATAAATTAGGGGAAGAAACTGCAATATTTTTAAACGAGTTATTTAAGGAATATACTATGTAGTACAATCTACTAAGATGTTCATACATGATGTTGATGTTGATTTAATTCTGCATTTATTGGTTCCCAAAAAGCTTTTCACTAGACAACGTCGTTCGACACATTTTTATGGAAAACAATAAATTTAATGTAAAATCTTCAAACGCTATCTATGTTTATCATTTTAGTATGTATTCAGCCCTTTTCAACGTGCCACTGCTGGGCACGGGCCTCCCTTCAATACGAGGGGGATCAGGCCATAGTCCACCACGCTGGCCGAGTGCGGGTTGGCGGACTTCACTTCTTTCGAAAACTTGCTAAGTTCTCTCAGACTTGCAGGTTTCCTCATGATGTTTTCCTCACCGTAACTAAAGATTGCTTTTAGAATAATATTTTTGACTTAACTTGATTTTTATACGATTAGTGCCACTTCTAATTACAACACAAACTTATGCTACATTTTAAACTTTTCGAAACTCATTTTTATATTTTTCTTTACTTTTTTTATTTTTATTACTGTAATTTAAAATATGTACTTTTAATATTGTAAATGTGTAAGCAAGCTGTGACCAATTTTTCCTATCTTTAAGTCGCATTAAATAGAAAATTAAAATTTAATAGAGGTAAAACAATATTGTGTTCTAATAGCCCTTGGCGAGGTACTCTGTCTACCTCCTGAATCCATCATCACATCAGCTTAATGGAATCAAAATATAAGATTGTCACACTAACTTCACATGCTTACGGTTTCTATCCGATAAAAGATAGAAATAAGTTGTAACTTATACTTATCCTTGTTATTATAAAAGTGTATTAAAAAGAACTTATTTTGACACTAGCAACTCAACTTCGTTCTGCTTGGGTTCGTCCCTACTTACGTTTTAACGTTTATATAGATTTCTCAGATATGAGATATTTTCCTACAGTAAAAAGTATCCTATATATTGACCCGGATAAACAGCTACCATCATACCAAATTTCATCAAAATCCCTCCAGTGATTTTATCGTGATGCGGTAACAGACAGACAAATAGACAAAAATTCTAAAAACTATATATTCGGCCTCTGTATCGATAATAATCTCAATTTCAATAAGATTTTCCAGAAAATATTTAATGTACAGATTCGGCTTCGTAACAATTTTATTATATATATAGATAACCATTTGTCAGCCCCAAAATAGAAGATAAAGCCAAGACATAATAAGAGTAAGATAACCCTAGTCGTAAATGATTAAAAAGTTTAACAACATTTAGAATGCATTAGTGTCGTTAAGTAGTTTGTACATAATCGGACTTCCGAAAAGGTTGCAGGCTAACGATGGCCAACAACATAAAGCATGTTGAATATTAAACGCAAGTTGCGACACGCCTTGGCATGTCCATGCAATTATATTGAGCGACTGGTACAAAGGTTTGTGTTGTTTGAGGAATATGGGAGTGGGACAGATGGTAATTAAATTGTTTTTATGAATATTTATATTATATCGATTGGTATTTTTCAATTAAAAAACTCTATCAACTATTTTCCAACCTTCAAGTTCAGTTTGAATTCAAATGCTAGAAGTTCTACAAATTTTTGCAGCAGGCTTTCATCTATATTATGAGAAACAGTTGTGGTCGCGTTTTATTGACAGAGATAGAATATCCTCTATGGAATATGTGCTCAATCAAATTTATACATATAATAAAATTCTGAGTCGAATCTATAAATTAAATATTTTTTGGAAAATCTTATTCAAATAATCATTACCATCGATAAAGAGGCCGAATCTATAGCTTTTAGAATTTTTGTCTGTCTGTCTGTCACCGCAACACGGAAAACTACTGGAAGGATTTTGATGAAATTTCGTATGACGATAGGTGATTATCCAGGTCAGGTAATCTATGATTAAGTAGTTTATTTACGACAGTTAAATATATATTATTACTAGTGACTCCCCTTCGTCCGCTCGGGTTCCTCCCTGCTTACGTTTTAATGTTTAATATAGATTTCTCAGAGATGAGATTTTATTAGCAGTAAAAAAGTATATACTTAATCATAGATTTCTTTATTATTTTTAAATCTTAACTACCACTATAAAATCCAAACGTAATTACACCATTTTAATTACACGTTATAATAAACTATTATGTTACTAGCAGAACCCGCCAGGCCAGGCTTCGCTCGCGCTAAAACTGCAAAAAATATCTAAAAAGATAGTTTCATACAAACTTTCATCCCCTATTAAGCCCCCTTATGCGACGAATTTCAAAAAACACTAAATCACCTATTTATTTAATTATATTGAAGAGCATTAATACCAAGTTTCAAGTAATTCTGATCATAAATATTTTTTTGGATTGTATTTTATCGTGTTTTCTCGTGGGAATTAGATAATCTCCCGCGGTAAAAAGTAGCCTATGTCACTCTCCAGCCCTCAAACTAACTCCACACAAAAAATCACGCCAATCCGTCACACCGTTTCGACGTGAAAGAAAGACAAACAAACAAACACACTTTCACATTTATAATATTAGTATGGATTAAAATCTATATATAAAATAATTGTCTAAGTATTAAGACCATAGTAAGTCCTTTGAGAGACCTGTTCCTGTCAATATATTATGTACATAGGTCAGCATAAATCTTCATAAAATGTATCTGGCCAGGATATCGTTACACAAGTCTATTTACTTTCGGCTAGGGAGCAGTTCGAGGCGACAGTATAGTTTGTTTAAGGAGATAAAACCGTATCGGCGCCTATGACATCACTCAGGTGTTTACTCCGCCCATAATGAAATCATAGTGAGGTTGTATTTCAAATAATCATAAACTCAAGAGATGCAACAGGATAGTACGTAAATTAGAATTATTTCGACAAGTTAAATGGTTTATAATATAATTTTTTGGTAAAAAGTATAGCTACATAAAAATGTCTGATAATTGATAAGAGATTAGACGAAAGACGGCTTTAAGTGCTTTCCGAGGGTGTAAAATATTGCCGGCTTCCCAGATCCGAGCATGAGAATCTTTTGGCAAAAAAAATCAACACTTAAACTTAGCCTGACCCGTTAATCGAACCCAGTCTTCATATTACATTCTAGTACACCACAAAAATAAAAATCTATAGGTAGGTACATATAATAAATTTTTATTTGATTCGAATTTGTAAAAAATATATTTTTTGGAAAATCTTAATGAAATAGCCATTATTATCAATACATAGAATTTTTGTCTGTCTAAGAACGCATCACGAGAAAATCACTAGTCAGATTTTGATGGGTATGATGATAGCTGGCTCTCCGGGTGTTGTTCTTCCATAAAACATATAGGATAATTTTTACTGCGGGAAAATATCTCAATCTATACTAATCAAAATCGTCATCAAAACGTAAACAAATTTAACGTATATAAATAATATAATTTTAAGAGAAGTTTGACTCAACAAAGTATGTATGCTCTACAGAGGTAGAAATATGTCGGATATCCAAAAAGAAAACCTTTAAAAATCTTCATACAGATTCATAATAACGAATAAAATAATTTTATCGTGTGAGCAAAACCCTATTTACACCAACGCGTCGAATTGAGGCACATGAACGATTTGGGCGCGCGGCAACTCGTCTGCAAGTCCTTGTAGGGTTAAAAGCTTCGCTCCATCTTATGTTAGTGCGACATACATCTGAAATAGGTACTACGCACTTTATTCGCTAAAATCTTTCGGGATGTTCTGTGTAAAAGCTTCTGAGTGTTGTCATAATAACGCTAACGTAACCTTAGTGATACATAATATAATTTTGGCTTTATCTATACTAATATTATAAAGAAGTAAAGTTTGTGATTTTGTGAGTTTTTGTGACGTGGTAGGCGGTAGTCTCTGAATCTACTGAACAGATTTAGATGAAATTTGGTAAGAAGATAGTTTGAGACCCTGGAAAGGACATAGGATACTTTTTATCCCAGAAGTCATCCCTAAAAGGGGTGAAAATGGGGATGAAAGTTTGTATTGGGAAGCAAGCTACAGGATATTATGTGAATCCGTATCTGTAAACAAAACTATCGGATATGCGAAATAATTTAATAAACGTTTTCTTATATAAGAAAGAATAATAATTAATAACCCAAAAAATAAAATTACGTACATATTTAATGATTTTGTTATTGTATTAATTTCTTTCATTTTAAAATCATCAAAAAGTCAAATATCGATAAACTAAACTATCAGATAACCCGAAATAATTTTACATTTATCCATATGACACGCTATGCACGTTGTATGTAAGAAGATCGAAACGATGCTTCCAAAAGACGTCACCTCCGATACTTTCATATACTAATGGACGAACAACTTCGACCTGTTAACACCAGACGAGCGAACCTATTTTTGCTTCTTACTTTTAAGTTACGAGTTAAAATCAATATTTGTTTGGAAGCGCCATTAGGAGGTTGCTTTAAGTTCACCCTCACATAACTGTAGGTACTATTTTGTCACCAATCGCTTTATACGGTGTTTTAATATTAAAATATTCTTTTATATAGTACTAGCGACTCACCCTCGCTCCGCTCGGGTTCGTCCCTAGTTCTTTAAATTGACGTAACTTGTTTATTTATGAACCGATTGAAATAAAACAAATACTACATGTCAAATGAAGCTTACCGCAATATATTAGTCAAAACCGTATCCAAATCTCTTAAGGTATTTCTGAGATTAGCGCGCACAAACGCACAGACAAACAGACAAAAATTCTAAAAATCATTGTTTTGGGTTCTATTACGTAAATAGAGACCCCAAATGATAGTTTTTTTCAAATATCTTCTATGTACATACAGCAATGAGTTACACTTTTATTATAATATGTGTAGATAATTTATTATATACTTTTGATCTACAGTGTAGAGTACAGTGCAGCGAGCGACTTTAATAGCGCATACTTTTGTACAATGGTCAATTTCTTAAAGGAGCGGTCTTAAATTCTTTGAAAATGAAAAAGCGAATGAAGTTCATTCACATTCAATTTCATCAAAAGCAATCTAAAATTAAAAAACACTTTACAACACTAACGAAATTTAAGAATAATTGTCTATACTAAAAGATGTTACCACCCCTCGAGGGTATTGATAGGCAAACCTTCCTCGATGCAACTTTTTTATTTATTAGGTCTAAGGGAAAGTTCTGTCGTTTTTTTCCTTAAAGAAAGAACAATATTTTTTTTCACTTTTTATTAAAAAATCATCCAAAATATAATGTCCTTTATTAGTTACAAATGTCTGCCAGCAATCTGGCAGCTTATCTAACCCACTGAAAAAGAATTCCTCTTTTTTGGAGACGAAATATTATTTCACTGCTAGTTGGACACCATCATAATTTATATATTTATTTCTATCAATAAAGTATTACAGCGACTTAAACAGATGATAGTCAGATGGTCCAATATCTGGAGAATATGCTGGCTGAGGTAAAGTTTCCCAACCCAACTCTGCAATTTTTTTGTATGGTTTTTCTTGCCATGCGTGGTCTAGCGTTTTCGTGGTGACGAATCATCCCGCTTCTGTTGGACAAACATGAACGTTTACGTTGAATTTCATTATTTAAAACATCAAGTTGCGGACAGTAACGATCAGCATCGACCGTTTCATTCGCTTTCAGCAAGTCATATTGCACTATACCCTTGCGGTCCCACCAACAACACAACATAACCTTCTTCGGATGCACGCCAGCTTTGGATGTGGACGGTGGTGTCTCCCCTTTATAAACATATACTCTTTTTCTAACCACGTATTTATAAACTATCCAGTTTTCATCTCCAGTCAACAAGCAGTCCAAAAACGCCCCCCTTTTGTGACAAGCAAGATTTGAAGAACATATCGAAATTCTGTCCATTAAATTTTTTCGCTTAATTCGTGTGGCACCCAAACAGAGAGTTTAGACACGAAACCAAGCGTTTCAATGTGATCTAAAGCAGTAGTCTGGTAAATTCCAAGCTTGAAGCCTACTTTTGTGGAAGTTAACGTGGGATTTGTCTTGATCATACTGCGTAGCACTTCGTCATTGACATTTGATGGCCTTCCTGAACTGGGTTGATCTTTCAAAGAAAAATCACCTGAACGAAATTTCCCAAACCACTTTTGGAATATTCGAGCTATTACTGCGTCCTCTCCAAACACGTCACATCAGGTTTTTTTGCCTTCATCGCATTATTCCCTTTTTGGAACTCATATAACATACAATGTCATAAATGCAATTTTTCTTCACTCATATTGACAGTTTTAAAAGTTTAAAAAAACTGTTTTAAATTCGAAAAAATGTGTATAAATCATCAATTATATACTAATCTAACTATTTAAACCGGTTTCAGTTGGATCAGAATTCTTGGTAAGGATCGGCAACGCATAAAAGTGCACGTATTCAAAAACGACAGAACTTTCCCTTATACCTATTAAAAGCACATAGCAGCTCACCCTTGCTTCGCTTTTGTTTCGTTTGTCTCTAGGTTACTTATAGATAAAATGTTGTCATATTTAGAGTTATAGGTATTCATTATTATACTTGTGTAATGCAATTAAATAAGTCCACCTAAAATAATCATAAAAAAATATCTATAATTTTCGCTTATTTAAGCAAAAGCATTTTTCCAAGTATTATGGCTATTACTTAAATAACGTACAATTATAATTTTATTAGTACGAGTAAATAAGAACTTTATACGACCACTAGCGACTAACCCTCGCTTCGCTCGGGTCCCTAGCTTGCTTCCCAATACAAACTTTCATCCCCATTTTCACCCCCCTTAAGGGATGATTTCCGGGATAAAAAGTATCCTATGTCCTTCCTAGGATCTCAAACTATTTTCTTACCAAAATCATAATCGGTTCAGTAGATCTAGAGATTAGCCCCAACAACGTCACAAACTTTACCTCTTTATAATATTAGTATAGATCAAACAGTTCTAAAAGGTCCATACAAAGAGGGTCATCTTAGCTACTTGTATATTATAATGTTATCTTAAAAGCATTAAGGTATCTTACCATTGATACAGCAAAATCTTGACAAAACCGAACAAAAACAAATAAAACAAAAAAAAACCACTTAAATGAAAAGTTTTAATTAGAAATATGATATCTATAAGATGATCCGGGCAAACTTATAAAACAGGGATTACACGTGATTCCAGTAAACTTGTTACAGTGCAAGTTTACTGGAAAGGAAGTATCTACTAGAAATCATAAGTGAAATTAATCTTTGTTATTTAGCTGGGAAAAAGTTTCACCGCTGTCTCGCCTGTTAGTTTACGATTTGAGGATTCACAATTGTGTATTTAAACTACAAATCTATACCTACATACATATAATAAAATTGTAACTAAGCCGAATCTGTACATTAAATATTCTTTTGAAAATGTTATTGGAATATACATTATTATCGATACAGAGGCCGAATCTATAGTTTTTAGAATTGTTGTCTGTCTGTCTGTCTGTTACCGCATCACAGAAAAACCACTGGAGCGATTTTGATGAAATTTGGTATGGTGATAGCTGGTTATCCGGATCAACATATAGGATACTTTTTACCGCGGGAAAATGTCTCATTTCTAAGAAAAAATACAAAAACTGCAGTATAAAAGTATAATAATATGTAAAACCTAAGAATTTGGTATTTGATCATCTGAACGCGGGCGAAGCCGCGGGCAATGTTAGTATTATTTATATTATTATAGAGATATTATAATGCTATATTCATATAGGTAATAAGATTCTAAAAGAAATCTATTTAAAAATAATTTTATCAATTGAATTATATTGATTAGTTGGACCATTGTAACATTTTACGTTTTTAGAGTTACGTAACCTTGCGGACTTACGCCTACGCCGTGCCTCAGTCCATTCGTCTGTACTTTAAAGGGTTGTATTTTTGAACCGTAGTAGGTAGCCACGTGAAATTTTCACAGAATAACCTTGATAGGATATTATTCCCTTATATCCTAATGGTTATATAAAAACGTAAAGTTTTATAAACATAAAGTACCTTACATAAAAGTTAAAATGTAACATGAAAATTCCTTAGCACACTAATCTATGTATACTAATATTAAAAAGAGATAAAGTTTGTCAGTTTGTGACGTTGTAGGGGATAATCTCTGGATGTACCTACTGAACTGATTTAGATGAAATTTGGTAAGAAGATAGTTTGAGACCCTGGGAAGGACATAGGATACTTTTTATCCCAGAAATCATCCCTTAAGGGGGAGAAAATCGGGATAAAAGTTTGACTTGGGAAGCTAGCTACGTAGGTATAAATAGATGTGTACTGCTGACAATACAATAACTAATATTCGATGACTTGCTAGTTTTACAATTAATTATTATTAAGATTGAGGATT
Source organism: Brenthis daphne (assembly GCA_947093115.1). NCBI lineage: Eukaryota > Metazoa > Arthropoda > Insecta > Lepidoptera > Nymphalidae > Brenthis > Brenthis daphne. Next base: position 20,447,684 of record OX352472.1, on the reverse strand, counting down.
ATTTCCAAACTCATGATGATGATTCATATTTCACGATAATCATGTAAGTCTTCTCAAATAAGGCGCAACATGATAAATATAGGCTTCACTCGAAGAGCTCAAAAATCCAAATTACCCGATTTTCAGTCAATATTGGCAATAGAGAACCTAGATTACACATATATAGTTTACCTACTTATTTATATATAAATATCAATTGCCTTTTGTTAGTCTCGCTAAAACTCAAAAACGGCTGGACCGTTGTCAAAAATTCTTTTTTGTTTTATTGGGAGTGTGTCAGTGGTGGTTTAAGTATAAAAAATTGGAAATCCCAAAAAAACTGTTGGAAAAACGAAAAGTTCAGAACTGTTTATTTTGTACCTATATATATATATATATATATATATATATATATACACATAATACATATATAGTCTATCTATTCCATACTAACCGTTAAAATGTACCTACCTAGGGATGAAACCGACCGAAGCGAGGGTGAGTCGCTAGTATGAGATAAAAATCACGAAACTCCGCTCGTAGAACCTAAGATTTCCGAAATGTTCGTATATTCGTATACTCGTACTAAGTAATAATAGATTTCCTATTTCAACATGCTTCGCTATTATGATTCAAGTTTTAATTATAAAAATTGTGCGATTTTAACTGATTTAAAAAAAGAATGAGGTACTTACTCAATTTAACTGTATTTTGTGGGTAAGTTATTCGATATCTTTGCGAATTATGTATCGATTTAATGGTAACAATATTTTTTTATTAAAATAGGTATCGGTACCTCTAGGTTGGTGACAAATTAAAAAAAATATCGACAATTTTTTTTTGTTAATAAATAAAATAGAACAAGTTATAAGCTACGTATAAGTTTAATAGCAACAACAGATAAAATAAATATGTATATTTCTATGAATTTATCACGCATCATCTTCGAACAGGTGAAACGTGAAGAGTGTTATGCAATGCAACGGCAATCACGCACTCGGCCTACCCTGAAGTGGATATAGCGTGATTAGGTACTTAATTAGCTTGCTATAATGAATATAAATAATAAATATTATATTCATATGTTATGCGTATTGAGCTTATTTTATATATTTTATTTTATTATCTAGATAATAGGTATATAAAAGGCAAAAGTGATTCACTGATGTATCAACGCACAGGCCAAACCCTTAAGCCTAGAAAATTGAAATTTCGCACACGTATTTTTCATATGACGAAGGCATCTACTAAGGAAGGATTTTTCAAAATTCAACCCCCAAGGGGGTGAAATAGGGGATAAAAGTTTGTATGAAACTTTTTATTCCTTGGACATATTTGCATGAAATTTCGTATGAATTGAGTACGGCAAAAATAATGAGTGACGTATTTCAGCGTTTTGCTGCTAGTTTATTATAAAGGCTTACTAACTAAATTTACATAAAACATAAATTTAACTCAATAATATTTCGCTAATTTTATATACATTTAATTTAAAAGTATGCACAGCTCTTTATAGAAGTATTTCCGCCATTTCAGCTATTCAAGTTGTACAACAAACAAAAAAATCTAATCTGAATATTTATTATTATTATTATTAATTATTTAAATACTTTTTAAATAAATTTAGGCTGTCAGAGAAAATGTCTATATCACATTGCTGAAATATACTGTTATATAATTTAAAGCTTAGTAAGAATGGTGAAATGGTGATGGTGTGATGAAATGTGAATGGTGGAACCGTATTTATTTTTTCATTGTGGGATACATATATTTCCATCATTTCCAAAACCAAACCATATAGGTACAAACAGGTTCTGCTAGGCTAGTTTAAGCACCCCCCCAACGTGCGTTCACCTTGTCGTGGTGGGGGGGCTCAGTAGTGCCCGGCAATACAGCCGGGCGCGAAGCCAAGAAACGCACAGGGAGGTGGCCCACTTCGGTGGGCGGTGGGAGGTGGCCCTCTTCGGAGGGCGGTGAACCATGCGGGTTGCTCCTGGTACTTCTCTGATAGCAGAGTGGACCTTGTAGCAACCCCGTGGTTGTTGTGGTCTGCTTCGGCAAACCTGCCGTCGGGGCGTCGTAGTTGAATGCGCAAGCGATCCTGCGACGCCCCATTAAGACGGGGGAAGGCTTTGTTCGGTTTTAATGGGTAGTACTGGCTTTGCCGGTGAGTCAAAAAAAAAGGCTAGTTTAAGCAACACATATCGCAAACAAAATCACCCGAGAAACCGGGATAAATACTAATGTAAGCCTTATCTGGAAACCTATGCGTCTCTCAGGACTATTAACTGTTCGTAAATAAAAAAACACGTCGATCCGTTGCTGTGTGGAGGAAGGACTAATACTGTTTTCTTTAATAATATAATGCTACTAAGAAAGCGCAAAAAATTTTACAAATAAATACAAAATATATTATAATAGCCATAATATAATCCCATGGGTATCGTAATAAGTATAAATAATTTCTTAAAAAATACAAAATCTATGAGCGCTAAATAACTGTAGGTACAATATGTATGTTATATAGTATACGAATACATATTGGATCGTCCATATCGTATTAAGTTTAAACTTTATAGAGGTTCTGTTGCCAAAGTTACATAGGAAACGTGAAACTTTCCTCAATAAATAAGCTATAAAATACAAAAACATCTTATCAAATAGAAAACACAGTTCCAGTGATCAGCGCGCACAGACAAACAAGCGAAATCTTAAGAAATGAATTGATTATACAAATATGTACATAAAAAAAGCGAGCGAAGCCACGGGCAAAAGTAAAGTAGTCAATATTTAAATTAAAACTTTCACGGTCCTTATAAACTTTAACTAAACCAAAGCTCATACTAGCTAAAATTTTCTCTTCACGTATTATATATTATTAATATATAGGTATAGATATTTACATTTCGTAATCATACTTCGGATTACACGAACGAAGGCACACAATCAAGATTTTTTATTAAGCAAAAAATCGTTTGCTAAACATTATTGAGTCGACTCCACCAATTCGGAGAGACTTATACGGTATACTTACCTATGAGACTGTTAAATTAGGCAAAATCTCATATCAACTTCGGTATTTATTTATTCACAGCTCTCTTTACAGACACGCTATTTGAAATTTCGATTAACTAGAGTGCTCTGATTTAAGTCCAGTTTTTAATATCTAAAAGTTTATCTTTTTTGGCTGTTTCATGATTATTTTGTCCATTTAACAAATCTTATCACGAACAATTAATGTGTACGGTTTCACGTACATTTTTAGTTTAGCTTACTTTGCGCGATATCTTTTCGAGGCAATGCGTCGCTACTTTATTTATTACTAGCGACTCACCCTCGCTTCGCTCGGGTTCGTCCCTAGGTACGTTTTAAATTAAAATGGATATAGTATGTTATCCTTAAGATATAGACATATGCCATCGCGGACTTTTCTGTAGACCTATATAAGATACACAATTCCACCATACATTATTTTGTTATATCTCAAAGGGTTTAGGCAGCGTTTTCGTTGAAAGCTCCCAGACGTCTTATTTTTTCCGACACCTCCAACAAATATCGTTATATTTTAGCCAATGTATACAAGAACTTAACAAATTATATACTAAAACCTTCCTCTTGAATCACTCTATCTATTAAAAAAAAACGCATCAAAATCCGTTGCGTAGTTTTAAAGATATAAGCATACATAGGGATATAGGGACAGAGAAAGCGACTTTGTTTTCTACTATGTAGTGACGAGTGCATTTACAGACACTGAGCCGAACAGACGTGGCCAGTTAGTCATCAAAATTATACTGCAACTTCAGTAATTAAAATACTTCAAACTTTTAACAATTTTAACTTGTGCATTCCAAACTCTAACAACAACTATATTGTACTGTTCTAACTGGGACAGTACATAATGATTGTTTAACATTAAGTTAAATTCTAACAATTTTACTAACAAGTAACTTATTTTTAGAGAAAATATTTTAAATAGTAAAGTTGAAGTACAAACAAATTCATTTCTACTAATATTAAAAATGCGAAAGAAACTCTATAGGTCTGATTACAGATAACCTATGTCTATAAATATACATAGATATTATGTATAATATGTACATAGTATAACAGCGCTTGTGGTTGAATTGGTAATTTTAATGAAATTTTATCGGAGATACCTCGAAGTTGGAACCCTGATGGAAGACAGGATTTGTAAAATAAAAACTTTTTAACAAATAAAAACTTTTTAACAAAAAAATAAAAACCGACTTCAAACAAAAGCACTAAAAAGTGAAAAATAACTGATTGGTAGTTTTCATTTACTATACATACCTAATCAAATATTTTCGAAGTCGGTGTGCTTTGCTTTGTATGGGCTGGCACCGATTTCGAAAATATTTGATTAGGTATGTATTTAATAGGTAGGCTTTAATTACTTAGCCAAAGCACACCGACTTCGAAAATATTTGATTAGTTATGTATAGTAAATGAAAACTACCAATCAGTTATTTTTCACTTTTTAGTGCTTTTGTTTGAAGTCGGTTTTTATTTTTTTGTTAAAAAGTTTTTATTTTTCCCTTTTTAGTGAAGACAGTAGTAGCAAAGTAAAAATTCTAACGTGTTAGGCTTGTCAAATCAAACAAAATAAGCCCAAACTCAAAGTATCTACTATTAGCCGTTGAAGAGTTCCACCTATCCACCTTCTGGCCTTGCCATCAGGTCAGGTCAACAACACCGAACCACTGTACTATCAACGGAAATAGAAATACTTGCAAAGTTTCAAGTCAATATGACAATTAGAAGTAGGTTAAATTCATCATTAGTTGTTTTTCCACCCTTAGGGGTGGTATTTTTTTTTGAAATTTAAATGGGACCAATCTGGAAGTATACCCTTTCAAATAAAATAAAAATTGTCCAAATCGGTTAATAAATGACGGAGTTCTGAGGTAACAAAAAAAAACATACAGTCGAATTGAGAACCTCCTTCTTTTTGAAGTCGGTTGATAAGTACACACCTAATGATGAAAAATGGGTTTGTCTGAAATGGTATACATTATTTTCATATACAGACTTAAGATTTAGCATTTCTTTATAGAAATAACGATATCGTATTTGTTCAATATATTTTGACTTAATAAAACGTATGCCTATGTAAAAATAAATAAAGCCTGTAACCAAAACGATAAAACATCAAACACCAACCTGTATCTGAAACATGGATATCGAGTCGTCCAGCATCTGTACACGCACGGCGAGCATCTTGCCGCCCTTCTTGGGCGTGGCGGGAGGCGTCCGCGCGCCGCCGTCCACGCCCGCCGGCGTACTCGCCGAATGGTGCATACGACCTGGCCAATATATAAACTTTAAAATATCCATTTTAGGGTTAAGTAATTTTCAGTCCTAAACATAAAAGACTGGTTAAATAATTATAATGTTCACCTGACCGGTTTCGGCCACGGCGACCAATCTCAATAAGACAAGCCATTTGCTCATTTGTGCAGAAGATATTATAGTGCAGAAGAATTCGCGTAAACACAAGTATCCTCTCTATTATCTCTGAAACTTCGGTGGAACAACAATTCTACACAGTCAGTGAGAGATCATGTGCAAGACCAATATTTTTACTATTCGTGTAGAAACGCGGGATTAAAACACGTTCCCAAATTCCAGTTGCTACTAAGAATTTATTAAAACAAAACCCAAGTAAATATAGTTGGTCCGACATAGACATACAGCTAGCCACTACACTAACAGTACTTGCACAAAGTAGGTACCTACTCGTAAAACATTTTTTGGAACGTAACGGATGCCTTTTAAAACTGACTCATATCCCACGGGAACCATTTGTTATACATAAATATGTTAACACCTCCAGGTAAATTTCTAAGAAATTAATTCAAATCTCGAATAAAATTTAAAAGAAATCTTTTGTTAACTGACACGCCGGCGTGTCCGCTGTCGTGGAGGGGTTAAATATAAATATGTTGCAACATTAACACACAGTACCATCTAGTTCCATGGTAAGCTACGAGGCTTGTGTTATGGATACCAGATAGTTGATACACTACACATATATAACTTTAAATACATACATATTATAAATATAAACACTCATGACTGGAGTACAAACTTTCGTGCTCATCACACAAATGAATGCCCCCAGCGGAACCCACGACCGCTGGCACAGCAAGTAGTACATACATACATACATATATAGTCACTATTTGTCTTATCACATTAGTAGTACAAATGCGAAAGTTTGTGAATAAATTCTTCGCCCTGTATATTTATAATTAGGATAGTTCATTTTCAATCAATCAATACTCAGGGTCAGGCTACTTTCTATCAACGTTAGGTACGTTGATGAAAAGTAGCCTATAAAAAAAGTAGCTATATTGTAGGTAAAAAAAACCTTTCACCATCACCCTTTCACGTTAATATGTAGTACTTACAATAAATAGTAGAGAATTTAGTTAGATGTCCTTCACGAAAATATTTTTGCGTACTTTGAGGAATTATGTGTGACCTTTTTAGTAGTTCTTTCTACGTAAAGAAGAGTTAACTGTACAGATTCTTTCTCAGACATCATTTACATATTTACACAGTAGAATGGAGTGTTAGGTAAATTAGAAGCTGCTGTTTCGTTAAGAATAGGTATACTCGTATACGACCTCAGAGCAAATGGATAACATGTTAGGATGAAAAGTAACGAGCAAAAGATATTTACTTATCATCTAAAGACCTACCTCCTAAAGAGATATGCATACTTTGAATATGCTAATATGTTTTTTTTTTAATTCGATGATGCATTCACTCATTACCAATGTTCCATGTAATGTAATTAGACTATCTAAACACAAGTTCTTTAAGCGTAAACAAACATTCAGAAATAATACGAAAGACATCGCTATAAGGTCAAACATGTAAAATTTAATTTTTTAACGCCTACGTGGTTAATTTCCTATCAAAACTTTAATTTAATCACGTGGTTCAAGCATTGAAATCTAAACTTATAATAAAATTGTAACTAAGCCGAATCTGTACATTAAATATTTTTTGGAAAATCTTATTGAAATAAACATTATTACAGAGGTCGTATCTATAGTTTTTAGAATTTTCACAGAAAAACCACTGAAGGGATTTTGATGAAATTTGGTATGGTGATAGCGGGTTATCCTGGTCAACATATAGGATACTTTTTACCGAGGGAAAATGTCACAATTCTGAGAAAAAATACAAAAACTGCAATGATAAATACTAATATGTAAAACCTAAGAATTTGGTTTTTGGTCATCTGAACGCGGGCGGAGCCGCGGGCAATGCTAGTCATTTTATAAAAGCCATATTTCTCAAGGGCGAAACGAATTATAAATTTCGTTCCACGGTAGTTTAATTGAAACGTTCTTATCAACAAACGAGACGCATAATAATGTTAATCAAACAGAGGGTTTTGTGGAGACATGAATAAACTGCTTATCTAACATCATCCCGTCATAAATATTTTAAAAGTAAAAGTTTCTCAACTGAACAAAGTTATTCTTATCACTACTAAAAGACTGGTTTAGAGATAACGATTTATGACTTACAGAATCAGAATGCCCCTTTAAATTTTCGAAGTTTTAAATATTTCTCCTACGATAATTACTATACTTAAGTTACTTGGACACTGCACTAAGTGTTTTTCTTCGAGTATTAGGTATAAATAAGTACAATTGGTACATCCTGTAAATATACATTACAAATTGCAATACAACAAGTGCCTAATAACTACATCGGCCTTTAATACATACATACATATTACATACATTGTATAAATAAATAGCATTGCAAAATAATGAATCATTAGCATTCTCGCTGAATTGTAGCCACAATGTGCAACAACAAAGCCAGAAAAGCCGCAATATTAAAACTATTTGTTAAACGTGATGAGACAGGATTCCAACCAAATAACTATCAATAAATTCTTTTGAAAATATATAAGTATATTTAGTCAAGAGCAAGAAGCTCAATCGGAGCTCTAGCATCGAGGGTCATTGTGTCAACTCAGTACACAATATATATATATTCATTGATCAAATTTTAGTTGAAGCTTTTTAAAAAGTGAAAAGAAGATAAAAGTAGAAGCTTATAAAGTATGTTACTAAATACTATTATGTGCTTCAAAATTCACTTATTGTTGTGGTCGAAATATAACAATTACGATATTATTTTATAACTAACTACCCACCTTCGCTCCGCTCGGTTTCGTCCCTAGCTACGTTTTAACTTTTAGTATAGATTTCTCAGAGATGAAATTTTTCCCGCAGTAAAAAGTATTTCTATATGTTGACTCGAATAACCAGCTATCATCGTACTAAATTTCATCAATATCTTTCCAGTGGTTTTCTCGTGAACTGTCGTCACAGACAGACAGACAATAATCCTAAAAACTATAGACTCGTCCTCTGTACTGCCTGTCGATAATAATGACTGTTTCAATAAGATTTTCCACAAAATATTTAATGTTCAGATACAGAAAAATCTTATTGAAATAAACATTATTATCGATACAGAGGCCGAATTTATAGTTTTTAGAATTTTCCCTGTCTGTCTGTTACCGCATCACAGAAAAACCACTACTAACTACTAACTAATATATGATACTTTTTACCTCGAGAAAATATCTCATTCCTGAGAAAAAATATAAAAACTGCATTGTAAGAGTATACTAATATGTAAAACCTAAGAATGCTAGTATTGGAATAAAGTCGACTTTATTTAAATAAACAGAACTAGGCAATAAAAGTATGAGTCAGCAATAAAGTGTTACAAGTTGGAGGCCGCCCGCAGCTTAGCACAAATCAGTTAAGCAGACATGGACGTCTAATGGGATTAAAATATCGCATAAATAAAATAACTCAAAGATTGAGGTGAGCTTCAGATTTCTTTACAAATGGAATATAACTCTTTACCCGTCTGTCTCACATTAGAAAGAGTTACGTTTCTTCATATATAATAAGCCACTTTAAATTCTCTCTAATTAGCTGCTGCTTGTTGGTGAGGCTTCACTTTCTTCAGTATTTTTTAAATCATTTAGCCCGCAAGCGCGAATAACGGGGATGTCCCAATCTCCCGCTGTATCTTTGGTTCTATTCCACAAACTGATATTAAAAATCGAGTCGTTTCCAATTGATGCGCGTGTCGACAAACATCATAAAACTGTAGATTTATTACATAAAGTCAACATAAAACAATATATAAAAAAAAAATTTTGCAACTTTGGTACCATTATTATCTTCTAGCGACCAATATCTCTAGAAACCAAAACAAATCTAACCCACGGGAACCGTACATTTTTCCGCGTTAAAAAGTAGCCTATGTGTTATTATGATGTGATGCTCTCCTGACCGATTCCGGCCACGGCGGCCCATTTCATTGAGACTAGCCAATTGCGCAGGAGATATTATTGTGCACAAGTGTACGCGCAGACACAACGTGCACTCTCTATTCCTGTCACTCTCATATTCTGGTGGGACTATTATGATGTATGAGCTATATTATTGTAAAGTTCCATTAAAATCCATTTAATAGTTTTTGTGTAAAAGAGTAACGAACATCCATACATCTATACATCCAAACATTCACACATCCTCACAAACTTTCACATTTTTAATATTAGTAGGATTTACTAGTTAATTTAAAATGTCAAAATTTAATAACTAAAAAATTACAACAAAATAGTTTTTGTTGTGTTTTTTTATACCGTATTTCTATATACATATAACAAGAATAACTATAAATTAATTGTAATACAATCTTTTGCCCGCCCAAATAAATAGATTAATTTGCCAAATTGATATATGCCCATATTTTAAGGACATTGTGTATTATATTGTTGCTAAGCATAAGCACCAAATTTTATTAATTACTAGCGACTCTCACTCGCTTCACTCGGGTTCATCTCTAGGGGATTCTTTATATAGACATAACTTTATTATTTATGAACCGATTAAAATAAAACAAATACTAAATATTAAGAGAAGCTTACCACAAAAACCGCGCCCAAATCGATAAGCCGCTTCTGAGATTAGCGCGTACAAACGCATAGACAAACAGACAAAAATTCTAAAAATCATTGTTTTTTGTCCTACTGCGTTAATAAAAAAGCTCAATTATAGTTTTCTTAAATTTTCCATGTACAGACAGCGACCAGTTACTATTTTATTATAAGTATAGATTATATATTGAGACCTCAAAAAATACGTACGGTAGTTCTTGATGGATTTTTCGAGATTACTTATACCATATTATTATTTCAATCAATATTTAACTTTATGTGAATCAAATTGTACAACAAAAACGAGTGTGAAAATAGTTATAACCTGGCAAATTCCATCCAATGGTCGACAGGTGGCCGGTGGAATTGCAGCTGCCGGGCGGTAGCTCTGTCTCCATCATATCGAGATCCTATCACTTGCGGCACACACTACACTCACTCCCATTGTTAATAATTGTACTACAGACGTATTTCTTTTTGGTGTTTATCTGTAACAATATTCATTCAATTAATGTTAAATGATTGATGACGGTAAAATATATTTAATGTAATAGAGTACATTTTATCTATCCTAATATTATAAAGCGGTAAAGTTTGTGAGGTTGTAGGGGGTAATCTCTGGATCTACTAAACCGATTTAGATGAAATTTGGTAAAAAGATAGTTTAAGACCCTGGGAAAGACACTTGGGAAGGATACTTTTTATCCCGGAAATCATCAATTAAGGGGGTGAAAATGGGGATGAAAATTTATATGGGGAATCAACCTAGGGACGAACCCGAGCGAAGCGAGGGTGATTCGCTAGTTTCTAATAAATCTTAATCTATATACTGGGTGTTACTAGCATTATATTTTTTGTAGATTTTACTCGTCTATCGCCGAGCCTTTTTTTTTTAACGTTGGGAAATGCATTTACGCACGAGGTGTGGGACTCACCGGCGTAATACTGCCAGTACTACCCACTAAAACCCAACAAAACCTTCCCCCGTCTTAATGGGGCGTCGCAGGATCGCTTACGCATTCAACTACGACGCCCCGACGGCAGGTCTGCCGAAGCAGACCACCACAACCATGGGGTTTGCTCCAAGATCCACTCTGCTATCAGAGAAGTACCAGGAGCAACCCGCATGGTACACCGCCCCCGAAGAGGACCACCTCCCACCGCCCACCGAAGTGGGCAACCTCCCTGTGCGTTTCTTAGCTTCGCGCCCGGTTGGGTTGCCGGGCACTACTGAGCCCCCCCACCACGACAAGGTGAACGCACGTTTTGGGGGGTCTATCGCCGAGCCTGCAGCTTTCAAATCTAGTAAAATAGTTTTTAAAATCGGATCGGTATTTTCAGAGATCACCCCTTACATAAAAACTTACAAAATTTACTTGTTTATAATTTTGTGTAGATGGCCGCACACTACTCCACCATGGTATATCACGGTCGCCTAATGGATGTGAGCTCTTACTCTTTAAATTAACATAAACTCTTTCAATCTAATAATATCTATACATAAACTTAATAAAATTCAAACCGAGTCGAATCTGTACATTAAATATTTTTTTGAGAAATATATACTAAACGTTCAAACGTAACTAGGGACAAACCCGAGCGGAGCAACGGTGAGTCGCTAGTTAATTTATAAATAATGTTTAACCATAATTATATCGTAAGTAATATCATTTTAATAGCTCATAGTAATGATTGGATTGTAAATATTCAATAATGACCTCTATAAGGTAGCCAGTGGTAGCCCAGTGGTAACGTTCTCGCTTGGGAAACCGAGTGAAGCGTGTTCAAGCCCCGGGTCTCGCACCTCTGATATTTTCATGTGCAAATCATTTCTAACATGATTACTACTTGCCTTATGGTGTAGGAAAACATCGTGAGGAAACCAGCATGTCTGAGAGAACTTAACAAGTTTTCGAAAGACATGTGAAGTCCGCCAATTCGCACTTGGCCTGCCTATAGCCTGATCACCCTCGTATTGAAGGGAGGTCCGCGCCCAGCAGTTGGACTTTAAAAAGGGCTGAATAATGACTTCTATAAGAATCCAAGTAATTTTAAACACTATTCATATTAGAATTAACAGGTTTTAATGCAATTTATATCTTGTAATGTGGTCTTTTTTTTGTCTTCTCTAAATAATATATTCAAGAAAAGTATTATATTATTCAGAAAAATAGTTTTCACTATAATATGAATCTATTTAAAAGAAAGCTTACAGAGACCTCTGTAATTTTAAGATTCTTATAAGAGTCCATATAAATACTTTTCAAATAGAAATAGTTAATTTGAATTTAAATCAGTGCATTCAATGAAAAATCAATTCATATTTTTTTAGGTTTACCAGTTTTAAATATATTTCAAATATACATATTTATATTATTCAATAAAGATACTACAATTTTACGATTTAAATATGGTAAAACTATACGACTTTTAAAAACTTATTGATTCTTACATGCAAAAATGCATGTGTGCAAAATTTTACTTCTACTCTCCTGGACTCAAAAATAGTATTATAAGTAATAATAAACAAATGGTAGGAAATAATCATCCATAACACACATAAAATATATCAATGTATAGCTTTATTAGAGAGCAGACCTATAGCAAGTTTGTCTGTATCTTAGCATTGATCATGAGAACATATGATAATAATGTTCTCAATTGACAAGAAAGCCCCATTTCAATAGGTTGAGTAGATCTTGAACTGAGTGCATATTAAGTGGTTGCAATTAAATAGATACAGATATACAATCCAAGCCACTAGCAAGAGCACTAAAAAGAAATTATGATGATATAATAACAATTAAATTATTAATACTGCCATTAATTATAGTAATAATTCCTATAATTATATATATATATATATATATATATATATATATATATATATATATTACTATATATATATATATAAATCTCAATACAAAATATCTAATTTCGTTTTACACCTATTAAATTAATTAATTAAATTGATAAAAATTACCTTTACTTTAGGTAAATTATCACTGTTATCACTATCTTATATACAAAACAGATTTTAAGATTTATTAATCACTTATATATTTTATTCCATAAATTGTTTTACAATCGCAAATAAATTGAATCACTGCATACGGGGTGCAAGACCGGCGGCCTACATCGCACCCCCAGACATAAATAGTAGCCTCAATGCAATAACCAGAAAATAGGTCACACGGAGGTGCGCCCGCCTGCCGGGCCAACCGACAGAGACAACTCGGCGCGACCTCCACCGCGGCCCGTTCCACGTTACAATCTAATAAGCACCCCTTGCAAATTTAATTACGCAAACTAGTCATAATTTTAGCATACCTAACAATTTCTTCTAATAATTCACTCAACTTCTCAATGAAACATACTATATTTATAAAAACACATCTTTCCTTACTTTCTAACACCCGCGAATAAATGAGAGGGTCGATAACGCATCGAAGTCCCAACTCCCGAGTTCCCGACTGTCAACTACCACTGGAGTCATTGATCTGATTTGTCATGTGATGCACCGCCACTTTTTGAGACACTTGATCAACATAAAGTCAATTTTGTAAATATTTGTTAGTGTTTTTCATAAAATAATGCTTTATATGTAATATTTGTATATATCTATAATATTTTAATCAAAAGATCTTCACACACCCAACATCACTTTTACGCCATATTTATTTACCTTCACAATGTTGCCACAAAAACAATTACAACTAACAACATAGCGGCGAAACATTACCAGTAGCAAATTTCAAATATTTTAATTGATAAACTTAATTTACAAAAATTGAATTAATTAAAGAATAACATTAAAAGTGAAAATAATATTTCTTTCCAAATACGTTGCTAATAAATAAGGAAGGCCTAAATGTAAAGTGAGACAGCTACATTTCGTTTCAATCATGAACCAAGTCCCTTCTTAAGTGAGCATCACTGATTCAGTAGTTTTATTTGTCATCCATGATTAGTTGCCTGTCAAAAATGACAGAACACTAGTGACTTTAATACATATGTATAGCTATTATTCATATTTCAATCGAATTTTGCAAACAGCGCCATCTGCGTGATAAATAAAAAAACACGTGGACTTGGTAATTTTATTACATATGTACAAAAAAATGCAACTTCACGAATAATTCGATAAAACCGTTTTTTTTGTTAATCGATTTTTTTCAAATCACTTTATTTTAAAGAGAGAAAAATCGATTATTTAACTATCGATTTTTTTCCCCTCTAAGTCACACCCCTATCTATGGAGGGTAGAACTTATGACAACCAACTTATATGGGAAACAAGTTGAAAAGTGTCCAGTGGTGAGCAGCAAATTGTAATTCAGAAACTCACCAATATAGCGCTAGCGTAACAAGTAGAGGTAATGTGAAATTAGCAGTTTTAAATGGAGTGAAGTGTGCTGTATTATTATTGCTTGTAAATAATATGTAATTATATTCTATATCGATATTTGCCTATATAGAACTATTTTTGCGTCACAACAAAGCGGAAATCTTTCTTTCCTTGTTCAATTCACCATTTTACTCTTAAGGCTTTTGGCGTTATGTTTTAAATTCATCTACTTGTTTTCTGTGGCCCCACCAATTTATTGTTTGTTAGCGGTTACTTTTTGTACGAGAGATAGTTCTCCTGGGTTCTACCATCCAAATCGCTACTGCATCTGTCTAGTCAACTGAAGCAGTGAACTTTTTATTTTGTTTCATGAATGACAAACTATTTCTATCTTGCTTTAACTTGTACAAAGTGTACTTGATAGAACAAGAATAGCAGAGCACCACAGAAGAGCTTATTAAATACAACATGTAACAGCAATGAGATTTATGCTATGCAAAGTCGCCTTTCAGTTCCGTGTAAACGCAAGCGGTAGCTCCTCTTAATCTGTGGCTTCGGTAGGACTGACTTCTGTGATCTGTCATCTGTAATCTGTTTTCTGTGAATCTGTGGTAACTGGTAAACACTAAACGCTCACCTTCTTTGTGTTTTGTGTATATTGTTTGTAAAAGTGATCATAAAACGGCATTACTTCATGAATATGTAAGTAATGAATAGTTTTAATTGAATCGATAAAGTATGTGAATAAGATTTCAGATAGAAAAAAATATTTTATCAAACATCGGTACAATTTTGCGCGGCAAAATTGCGACCTACCCGTACATTTTTATTGTTAATTTTATTATAACGTTGTATATTATATTCGTTATATATTATATACGTAGTTTATTATTGTTACTAAGCATTTAATGTAAAAATTACATCACGGAACTTTCGTATTATTGAAATAAAAAAATAGGAATCTGGTCTTTAAAAGCGGTATACACAGATGCGGTATTTCATTTGTTTACTTTAGAAATATGTGACTAAAAAGCATATCTTTTCGTTCTACTTAACGATTTCTTAATAATAATCATATCTTCGAAAGTTAATTAGTATTTTAAACTAAATTCAAAGAATTTCTCAAATATTGCTGAAATTTGAGAGGTTTTTTTTTTAATTTTAAGTGCTTGGTTTGTAGTTTGATTTATCGTAAACTAATCGCTTCAAACACTTGAAACTCGGTCTATAACAAATATCTGGACCATACTTTAAAAAAAGTTATTAACCTAAGCCACTTCACCTATAGTGTTCTCGGTATTGAATGATAAACGGTTTTTTTGGCGTGCGGGTATAAAAAAACGCTAAAATTTTGTAGGGTTTGTGTGGTGAAGATAACATATGGGGAGGTGTGTTCTTTTTATTTATTTATATGCAATAATGTATTTTTATGTAAATAAAAAGATTTTTTTTTAAATAATGGTTCTAATTCTAAATTATAAAGATTTTTGTACATGTGGGTAGGTAGGTAGGTATAAAGATTTTTGTACAAAGTCGCTTTATTTCAAGTTAGATTTACTAATACATTGCAAGGCAAAACTGGAATAAGCATTAAGCTACTTTTAATGTGTTAGCTTATTTAATACGGATCCAACGACATAAGTTATATATATAGCCCGCATGCAAAAGCAAAACTTTAAAGATATCATCATTTGAAAGCACGACAGCCGATAGAAAGGGTGGCCAATTTACTCATGTAGACAAATCTACTTTATACGTCAAAGTCGGCCACACACAGTAGGCTGTAGGATTGTCAGTTTTTATTTGTCAATTGTCATCCATGTTGTCAGTTGTCAAATATAGTATTAGAGATAGCACAGTGCTTTATATTTTAGACAAATTATTATTCTAAAACGTACTTATAAGTTTATATAATGTTATATACTAATATCACTTGAACGAGTAGAATATAAAAAATGGAAACTACGCCACTATTAACTCGTCCTAAAAAGAAATCAATATGGTCAAGGTATAGTTAGCTTTTGTTTTGGTTTTATTAGTTCAACTTCTTTGTTTGTTAATGTTTTTATTTATTTTAGTTGGGATTTCTCATGGTTTCGTAAACGGAGTTTATGCTCGAGGGTTATATATTTGGGTCAATTGCCTGAGGATGAATTTCCGCCCAACTATGTTTGTAATCAGGTAAGCTTGACCTCATTTAGTCGCAAATTAAGAGAATATTAAAGCTAATAAAAACACTATATAATCACATGATGTGTTTTAAACGTAAACTTTGTACAATAAGTGTTAATTAAAATAATCTTTTATTTTTATAAATTGCTTAATTATTATTCTTAAAATTATATTAATTAAGTAGCATACATTTAAATATTTATTTATTTTAATCGAAATAAAAGTAAACATTGCATATAGTGAAATTGAATATTTGTTTCAGAAATACAATATCATCACATTCCTGCCTCTTGTGTTGTTTGAGCAGTTCAGGTTTTTTCTCAACCTGTACTTTTTGGTAATGGCCCTTAGTCAATTCATACCAAGTATTAGAATTGGTTACTTATATACATATTGGGGACCACTGTGCTTTGTATTAGCTGTAACAGTGTTTAGAGAAGCTATTGATGATTTTAGGAGATATAGGTAATATCTTTTTTTTTAAACTGGTACTGAAAATATTTAATTAATTAAGTTTATATTTTTTTCTAAGATAACAAAAATACAAGCTAAATAATAAGTAATATTTTTTATATTATGAATTATAATTTATAATAATTGATTAAAATAAGATAACACATTTAATTTTTTTTACAGACGTGATAAGGAAGTTAATGGACAGCGATATGAGCGGATAGTACTAGATTCTCCCGTAGATGGATATAGACCATTTTTAACAGAATGTGTGGCTGCATCAGCATTAAGAGTTGGGGATATTGTAATGTTACATAAAGGACAAAGAGTGCCGGCTGATATGATTCTACTAAGAACTAATGAGACTATGGGAACTGTATTTATTAGAACTGATCAATTGGATGGTGAAACTGACTGGAAGTTAAGGTAAATATTTATTTAATACTTTATTGGTTGTATCTTCTCGTTTCACCAGTGTAGCCTGTTGTTATTGCTAAGCTTTTGTGAAAATAAAGTAATGTGTCTATAGGTATATGTATACATATAATAAAATTATAACTAAGTTGAATCTGTATATTAAATATTTTGATACAGAGGCTGAATCTATACCTTTTAGAATTTTTGTCTGTCTGTCTCTGACTGAATCATGGAAAAATTACTGGAGGGATTTGATGAAATTTGGTATAATGATAGCTGATTATATAGGATACTTTTTAATGTGGAAAAATATTTCATCTCTGAGAAATCTACACTAAATGTTTAAACATAAGTAGGAACGAACTCGAGCAGAGAGAGAGAGTCGCTGGTCTTATATAAATATGCTAACTAATACAAACGATTTTTTAATTGTATTAGTAGTTACAAACAAACATTATCTTCCATTTTATAATAATAGTAAGTTAAATACTATAAAAGTAAAACCCAGACAGTTGACCGTTAATTAGTTGATAAAAAATGAGCTAATTAGAAGTTAAATATTATGATTAGATTTTCTTTTTAAAGATGAAGACCACTATTACAGTTGTCTTAATAATTTTTATAATTATGTATAGAATATAGATCAATTATGAGTTGTTTACATTTACCCTTAGCATGTTACAATGACTTAATTTTCTTTAAATAAGTAGCCAGTTAGCTAGCAAACTAAAGAGTTTGTTTATTTTTATTTGTTTGAATGCACTTATATCTCTGCTAACTATTAGCCAGATTAAAAAAATCCTTTAACATTTGTTAGTCTATATAATATTGATACAATATGTTTATGGGCTACCTAACATCACGCTACAATTCCCAATTTCAAAGCAATTATTACAGGTATATAAATAAATAAATCACACGGATCAAGCCGCGAGGAAAAGCTTGTATTAAGTAAACAAAGGCTATGAACACATTTAGCAAGTTGTTTGAAAACCATAAAACAATACAACTGTATCTCGTTTCATAATATTTCTGTATACATGTAAATAAATAGGATAGTACACTGTATAGTAGTGGACTACTGCTTATAATATAATGCAGATTATTTAAATATATACTTGTGTATAATGCACAGTAGCTTGTTGGTGGTAGCAGCTTCGATTCTCGCAAGCAGGTTACAGATAAATGCCTCGTCTAATTTAGGTAATGTGTAGTGTTATGTTAAAAAGTACATCTATGTACTATATCGTATGTAGATATATTTTGTATTTGTATGCTTAGTAAATGGACAATATGATCAATTTAATACTTGCTGAAGCTTCAAATGGTAGTTTTTTTTTTTGCAATAGAAGAAAAAAATATTATTTCCAATAAAATTCTATCTTAGTCTACTAAGTAGACTATATAATGCAAAAGGATCTTTTCAAATAGCTTCAGAGATTAACACGTGCAGATAAATAAACAAGTGATGAAGTTTTCTCTTTTGTGTATTAATTAAAGTAAACTTGAATTGAAAAACGAATTTTGCTAAAAAATTCTCTTAGTAATTGAAAAAAGTTTAAAAGTAGTAATTCATGTCTCTATAGCAATACGGTCAAAATTACAGTTCTTGAGTTTAATTTTTTTTTTTGTACACAATTTTGATTTTTGTAGTTATTTTACTTGATATATTCGTCATTGGGTTGTGTTTTTATATTTTACTATCGACTCACCCTCGCTTCGCTCGGATTCGCCCCTAGATACCATATAACGCTTAGTATGTATGTATAGACTATATAAAGCTCCCAGGCAGCTTATTTTTTATGACACCTCCAACAAATTTCGTTATATTTTAGCCAATGTATACAAAACCTTAACAAATTATATACTAAAAACTTTCTCAAGAACCACTTTATAAATTGGTAAAAACAGCATGAAAATCGGTACAGTAGTTTTTGAGTTTATCGCGAACAGACAGACGCGGCGTAGGACTTCGTTTTTTTAATATATAGTGATAGATACACAGAAGTTATTTAAATTATTTATTAAAACTGGTTTAAAAACCAGTCGTGCTGTTGTTAAAAACACGTTTAGAAAAAAGAATGTTAGTCACGTAATAAATTAATATATGTGTAATTTATTCCGATCCGTTTTAGTGTTTTAAATACTATCAAAACAAACTTTAAATTTAAACTGAAATGTAATATGAATGGCTTAATTTGGTAATTTATTACATATTATATCAGGAACAAAATGTAGTGGTTCCACATATATGTATGTCTATATAATAGCCACTAAACTGAGATAAATTCAACTAACTTAATCATTGATTAATCACGAAATCTCAGAAAATATACATGCTACAATCTTAAAATTTAACAAGTGTATTACTCATAGAGAATATTCTATGCGCCAAAAAGGTATTTTTGGAAAATCAACCCCTGAGAGAGAAGAGGGGTAAAAAGTCATTGAAAATAAAGTTTACAATTTCAAAAAGTTTATTACATCTATACTAATATTATAAAAAGGAAAGATTTGTTTGTTTGTACCGAATAGGCTCCGAAATTACTGAACCGATTCTGATGAAATTTAGTAAGAAGATGTTTTGAGACCCTGGGAAGGACATAGGATAGTTTTTATCCCGCCAATCATTTCTTAAGTAATTGAAAATGGAAGTGAACGGTTTGTATGTGGAACCAACCTTGATATTTCTACTATTTTATGGTAGTTAAATTATAGTTTATTCGTGCGGGCGAAGTCGTGGGTACGACTAGTTTACCTTTATGAACATCTTGAAATAAATGTATACATATTTATTTATGATATCAAAATTATAATTGTATGGATAAAAGCTGTTGACCTAAAAAAATATAAACATGGAAACCTAATTAAGTTTTAATTACACATCTGAAAATAAGAATGTATTAAAAATATAAAATACTCGTGAGTCAGTTACACAATATTATCTATCAGTCGGTTTCCCCTTGGCCATGATAAGTGTGTTTACATTTTAAATGCATTGATCTACTTTAGAAATGAATCGTTGTATTAATCTTATTTACTAGCAAGCAATCTCGTTATCTTCTTACTCATGTTAACATCTGAGCTTTGATTCTTGGGTCAATCATTTATTATATATAATCTATACATATAATAAAATTTGATGACACGTTTGGCTCAGTTTGTAGTGACCCCACTTGCACTGCCAGCGGTTGCGGGTTCGAGTTCCGCTGGGGGCATTCATTTGTGTGTTGAGCATGAATGTTTGTACTCCAGTCATGGGTGTTTATATTTATAATATGTATGTATTTACAGTTATATATGTGTAGTGTATCAACTATCTGGTATCCATAACACAAGCTTCGTAGCTTACCGTGGAACTAGATGGTGCTGTGTGTTAATGTCTCAACATATTTGTCTCAACATATTTATTTGTAACTAAGTCGAATCTGTACATTAAATATTTTTTGAAAAATCTTATTGAAATACATATCATTATCGATACAAAGGCCGAAACTATAGTTTTTAATTTTTTGTCTGTTTGTCTGTCTGTGGCCGCATCACGGAAAAACTACTAGAGGGATATGAAATTTGGTATGATGATAGCTGGTTATTCGGGTCAACATATAGGATACTTTTTACCGCGGGAAAATATCTCATCTGAGAAATCTATACTAAACTTTAAAACAGTAGGGACGAATCCGAGCGGAGCGAGGGTGAGTCGCTAGTACATAAATAATATATTCTATTTTATTTAAATAATCAAAATATTTCTTATCAGTAAAACACTTAAAATATTTCTTTTGATTTGGTGACGTTTTTATTTAAATTGCTTATTAGTTCTGCAGCTTTGCACATATTTATGTAGTATTTTTCTATGTATCGTGTGTATGGTGAATTCAATTAGGAAAGTCCTTTTCTTTAATTTGCGTCTTTAGATTTTAAAAGTTATAATACATGTAATAGTAACACTTTAAAGATGTATTTTACAATATACATCGAAATTCATTCAAAACCAAAAGAAGATGTGCAAACAACTACTATAATAAAATCAAAAATCGTAACAAATCATTTCACTAACAAGGAATAGGAATATTTATTAATTCTTTAGTAAAATAGAATACTTGTCATTCTGTCAGACACTACACAATATTACAGCGACTTCACACAACGGCAACTTACGGCAAAACTTAATAAGGTTATAAAATCGATTCGTTTATTCGGCAAACCGTATACGTAAACCGATTCGGAAAAACGCATCGTGTGGACGAAACAATAGGGAAATATGCGTGATTTTTCTTATTTTTTTTTACAATCGCTAACATCGTTATATAATTGTAAAAAAAATATCCTGCTCAAAAAAAAACTAAAATTTAGTATCAAAAAAATAATATCTTACTGATACGGATACTTTAAATGCCCGCCATTTCGCGCGCTTGGCGTGACGTCACAGTATCATACACAGAAAAATGACGACTAGTTTGTAGGCGACAAAATCGCTAATCGCTCTGTTATATGATAATACTTTGACGTCATGTTCGGACCAATGGCGTGCGTTTCAACTACTTTAAATTTCCCTTCTATATTTCCACTTTTAAATTATAATTATTCTCTTAATCAAAACGAAATTACATTAAAAAATATTGATATAAGCTTAATTCGAAAACAATAAAGATTATTTATTTATTTATATTTTATTTATTTATTAACGTAAAGGTCTGATGTCGCTTTTACATGTAAACTGAGAACTCAAATATTCCTAGTTTCCTACATCCGCGTGAACACCTTAACCAAACCTAGTTTTATTGACATATAGGTACATATTATTTTCAGAACACCACTCACGTCTACTCAAAAACTACCCACAGATGCGCATTTACTCGATATTAACGCGCAATTGTTCATAGAAAAGCCTGAAAAGGATATACATTCGTTTATTGGTACATGCGCACGCTTGGACGAAGAAGACACGGATTCCCTTGGAATAGAGAACACGTTGTGGAGTGGCTGTGTGGTGGCGTCCGGACAAGCTACCGGATTGGTTATCTATACAGGTAAATCTATATATATATAATTCTTCTGTGAGTGTGTATGTCACTGAACTTCTCTCAAACGACTGGACCGATATTGATGAAATTTTTTGTGTGTGTTCAAGGGGATCTGGGAATGGTTTAGATTCACAATTTTTTTAATAGAAAATAATATATTAAAAAAAGTTTGAAATTTTCAAATTAAAGACGTGTAGACAGGACAACGTCTGTCGGGTCCGCTAGTCTATACATATAATAAAATTGTAACTAAGTCGAATCTGCACATTAAATATTTTTGGAAAATCTTATTGAATTAGACATTATTATCGGTACAGAGTCCGAATGTATAGTTTTTAGAATTTTTGTCTGTGTGTCTATCTGTCTGTTACCGCATCACGAGAAAACCACTGAACAGATGTTGATGAAATTTGGTATGATGATAGCTGGTTATCCGGGTCAACATATAGGATACTTTTTACCGCGGGAAAATGTCTCATTTCTGAGAAAAAATACAAAAACTGGAATGTCAGAGTATACTAATATGTAAAACCTAAGAATTTGGTTTTTGGTCATCTGAACGCGGGCGGAGCCGCGGGCAATGCTAGTATCCAATATAACAGTTACAAACAGAAAAGTTTGAATGTGTGTCTGTATGTGCGTGTGTGGTGTGTTACTATGTTTGTTTGTTACTTTTTAATGTTGAAATGGCTGGACGGATTTCTTTATCTGTATTCTAAATTTTTAATACCTGGAGTAAGACACAGAAGATTGTTACGTACTTGTGCGGTAAAGCTATTACTTTTATAAGTTCAATAAAGCTTAATAAGCAGTATGGTATAATTTAATATTATTTTTTAGGTAGTGAAACTCGCAGTGTGATGAACAATGCAACACCTCGTTCAAAAATCGGTCGGCTAGACCTTCGAGTGAATGACTTCACAAAAGTATTATTCGTAGCGACGATGTTTATATCACTACTTCTTATCGTGCTGAAGGGCTTTGATGGCCCTTGGTATGGGTTTCTGTTCAGATTTGTTCTTCTTTTCTCCTATATCATACCTATAAGGTAAGTTTGATGTTTTTTTTGTATAAACGTACAATGCCCGTTTTTTAATTTTTTTATTACTTATGTAATTTAAACTACTATATATTTTCTCTTATAAATATATGAAAAACGTGCTGTGATTATATTATATATAAGCAAAGGACTTTTTTTAAACTACTCACTAGTAGACAAATACTCAGTCAATCGTTAGGAAATAGAAAGCTTAAAAATTGTATTGAAACGAAAAATTAATTCGTTGTCAAGGAATTATACTATATCATTTCCATATAATTTTTATATTTTTATCCTTAAACGATTTCTAAAATGCCATCTTGTTAAGCCTATTAATTTGTATGCTATGGTATATTTTAAACTATTTTATAATATAATGATTTTAAATAAAACTATCTTTTCGGATTATTTCGCGGATTTATTTTGATTTTTAGGAATAGGGAACCAAAAATCAAAATAAATCCGCGAAATAATCCGAAAAGATAGTTTTATTCAAAATGTCAAATATTCGCGTAAATCTAAGAAAGTAATATAATGATTATCAAATTATTGTATTGAATACACATAAATAAGTTGTTAATTTTTCCAGTTTACGAGTTAATTTGGATATGGGGAAAGCGTACTACTCGTGGACGATACAACGAGACAAGAAGATCGAAGGCACCGTGATGCGGTCGACGACCATCCCCGAAGAGTTGGGACGCATTCAGTACCTACTTGCTGACAAAACTGGGACCCTGACCAAAAACGAGATGGTCTTCCAGAAGCTGCATCTTGGGAACGCGTTGTTTGATAAGAATAATTTTTATGAAGTGAGTGTATAGAAAATTTATGCACTGGCGTTTGCAAGTGGTTTCGCTTATATAGTTCATTCATGTATAAGATTCTAACAACTTTACTCCTAAGATTAACATGTAATTAAAAAGCTTAGAAAGTTTCTCGAAGACATCGCTTTAGAATGCGAGTAGAATTTTTCAAATTAACTGTTAGTTTCAGGGATGAATAAAACAATTCATAGCTCAATATAAATATTATTCTGTATATAAATAAATAAAATAGACGTGGCTCTATTTGTAATCAACTTTCGTGCAAATTACTATATGAGCTTAATAAATATGAAACTCATATTATACAAATGGATGGATTATATAATACTTTCTTAATTTTATGTGAATATTTGACATTTTAAAGTAAAACTATCTTTTCAGATTTTTTCGCGGGTTTATTTTGATTTTTCGCCTACATGTGGGTAGGAATTATCTGTAACAATTATATAATGCCTTTGAGACGTCTAAAACCTTAGTCTATCGTGTAACGTCGGGAACCTAAAATCAAAATAAATCCGCGAAAAAATCCAAAAAGATAGTTTTATTTTAAAATGGACGGGTTGTAAATTTCAATTAAAGGTAAATTCCAAATCATAGAAGCACCAAGACGTTCTTATCATATGATCTGTATACTCATAAATTAAGTCATAAAAAATATTTGAAAGGTAAATCCAGTCCTGAATGTAGTAGCACGCATTTAATAAATTAAAAAAAAGTTATTTAGTTTCGGTGGTAACGATGTATGTAATTATATCTTTAAAAATCGATTTTAACCTTCCAATAGCCGTATCAATTAGAAACTTTGTAAGTATGTAATATAGTAACTATTGAGCTTATCTGATAAAGTGAGTTTAATTTTTGAAGTTATACTTCTTTTGGCACGTTTGGAAAAAATATGAGAGTAAAATTTTTACGATGCGCGCGCACACCGACAGCCAAAAAGCGACATGATGAAGTTAGCTACATTTCTTTTTCAAACAGAGAGTTGTGACATACGGGATGAAATCTTTAGCTATATTTTTTGTCTGATACGCCAAAGAAGTATAACTTCTAACGTGCGTACATAAGTACACACGTATGTTTATTTTTAAACTATTGTTTTTAACTTATAGGTAGAAGCCCTTCTCACTCAATACGTAACGAACGACGCGCCATCTTTGCCAAGCACGCCGGTGGGAGACGGCGTGGCGCTGGCGCCGACGCCGCGGCAAGTGTGGCAGGCGGTGCTCGCGCTGGCGCTGTGCCACAACGTCACACCCTCCTACGATATTGACGATCAGCGGGCGGATGAGGCGCAGTCGGGTGCGTTCATTGTATTAATTATACTCTGAAACATCATAATATACATTCAAGTACACACACACACACACACAGAAACATATATATTATGTCACCGTAAAATTGTAAACACCGCTAGATTACAATATATCTAGCGAGATTATTAAATTTATAATTTATTATATTACTAGCATTGCTCGCGGCTCCGCCAGCGTTCCGATGAACAAAAACCAAATTCTTATGTTTCACATATTAGTATACTCTTACATAGCAGTTTTGTATTTTTTCTCAGAAATGAGACATTTTCCCGCGATAAAAAGTATCCTATATGTTGACCCGTATAACCAGCTATCACCATACCAAATTACATCAAAATCTCTATTGGTTTTTCTGTGATGCGGTAACAGACAGACAAAAATTCTAAAAACTATATATTCGGCCTATGTATCGATAATAATATTTATTTCAATTAGATTTTCGTATAGATTACTCGGGACAGTTATTTTCTTGCTATAAAGATTTCTGTCGACCTTTTATATTGATTACAAATCTATTATGTTATACAATTTAGTGTATTTTTATCATTATAAGATATGGGCAGTTCTGTTATGTCTGAGAGCTGTGGCGGCTCCGTCCCGCAGCAACAGCTCTGCGACTACCAGGCGTCCAGTCCCGATGAAGTGGCTCTTGTCAAATGGACTGATATGGTATTGTTGTTGTTGTTTTTTTTATTTATTTCTTTAAGGACGTGTGACAGAAATTATTTTTTTTATATTGCTGCACATAAAAAATATATTTTCTTAGGTATTCGGTACACGATTTATTGGTCCTTATCTAATCAACTTTGAAGTGTAATAGGGCATCAATGAATAGATTTATCTACTGCATAGATATGTTTTTTTTGTTTTAAACTTACATACACTGAGTGAGTGCATTGACTTGCGGCTAAATTCACACACGTATTTAAGTTATATACGAACTGTAACTTTTACTTTTTATTGCCTTAAAATATTAAATTATATATAAGTTTTCAATTCATGATCAGATGGGTGTGTCTCTGTACCGCCGGGACCTGCACAGCATCGCGCTGAAGCTGCGCGCCTCCAACGAGATTATGTCGTTCAACATCCTACAGATATTCCCCTTCACCAGCGAGACCAAGATGATGGGCATCATTGTGCAGGTTGGACTTACTATACTTTAGCTTTTATAATTGCATTAAACTAGTGTATATCGCTTAATGTTCGTCTGTGTTCTTTTTTAATTGATGCAATCGGTGGTAAAAACGCTTCTTTTAATTAATTGAATGACAAGAACAATTCCACTTTGTACACTTTAAAATCGGTGTACATATTTTAAATAAAACTAAATATTTTTTCGGATTTTGTCGCAGTTTTAGTTTTTCAAAAAACTCCAAAAAATAAGTTTTATTTAAGAAATAAATGATATAATGCCTGTATATTGTAGGAAGAGAGCAGCCATGTGATAACGTACTACGTGAAGGGCGCGGACGTGGCGCTGTCCAAGTTGTTCGACTCCGCGTGGCTGACGGCGGAGTGCACGCGCCTGGCGGCTGAGGGGCTGCGCACGCTCGTTGTCGCTAAGAGGACGCTTACAAAGAACGAGTATTTGGAGTTTGAGGTATGGTATTTTTTATAGATTTTTTGAAGTGAAACTTCTTTAGAATCTTTGTGATTTGAAATTCGATGAAACGAAAATGCGGCACTAAAAAGAGACAAACACGTGGTTCTATAAGATTAAGACGGCGAGAGAATGAGACAGAATACATTGCAACGTTGCCACGGTAACTGTTGTTATGGTCTGCCAAATATACGAATGTAATATGGCTAATACGCTTTATTTAAATTTAGATTTATTTTAATTTAATTGTGATATTTTCCAAAGAAGTTTCACTTCTGCCGTGAATAAATTGCATATACACACATACTTAAATTTTATTTAGTTACTAGTCTAACAACAGCCTGAGGCAGTGGTAGCCCAGTGGTAACGCGCTCGCTTGGGAAACCGAGTGAAGCTGATTCAAATCCCGGGTCTCGCACCACTGATATTTGCGAATCATTTCTAACATGATTACCACTAGTCTTACGGTGAAGAAGAAACATCGTGAGGAAACCTACATGTCTAAAGACTAAATACAATCCAATTTTATTAACAGAGCGAATACAAGGAAGCGCGTCTGAACGGGCGCGCCGCGGCGTGCATGGCGCGCCTCAACCGCGGCCTGGTGCTGCTGGCGCTGACGGGCGTGGAGGACCGCCTCGCCGACCACGTGCCCGCTACGCTCGCCGCGCTGCGCACTGCCGGCATCAAGGTTATACACGCTTTGTTTATAGTTTATACGCCTTTTTTTAAGATGGGAATCAATTATAGGTAGGTTGGCATACTACATGTGTTATTTGGTTATATACCACTTATGGTTATGTGATGCCTTCTCGCTTTCTAGAAAAGCCAGTACTACCCACAAAATATTTTACCTAATATAAAATGATATTAGTATATTAATATGCAATAAGTAGGAGGATATCTGTGGAAACTTGATTGGTTTTAGGATTGTTTATAATCTTAATTATTTATTGTACTGTATGTTTTCGATAAAAAGCAAATAAATAAAGTGTCGATATCGACAACAGATCTGGATGCTGACCGGCGACAAGCTGGAGACGGCGTTGTGTATCGCGCGCTCGCTGCAGCTGGGCGGCGGGCGCTGGCTGGCGGCGCGCGAGTGCCGCACGCGCGGCGACGCGCACGCGCTGCTGCGGGACTTGGCCGCCGCCCCTTCCGCGCCCACCGACATCGCGCTTGAGGGGGAGACTCTTGAGGTGCGTGTGTGCGTCTTTGTATGCGAGTGTATATGTATTTTACGCTTTGTTTCTTAACGCTGAAACGACTGGACGGACTTGAATTTTTAATTTTAATACACAGATAGCCTTAACTAACGTATAGGCTATGATAGTATTTAATATATATACCATTTTGAGTCTCAATTGAAAAAAAAGGTAACGCATTTACTTGGAAAACTAAGTGAAACAGGTTTAACCCAGATGAGATTGAGTTTTTGAAAAACATGTAAATTTTGTCATCTTCCACTTAGCCAGCATGGCGGACTGTGGCCTAATCTCTCGCATTCAAGACAAGTATGCGCTTATTAGTAGGACGTTAAATAAATTTTAAATAAAGTCTTTGTAAATTTCCAAACTTGTTGTGTATTTTATTTATGTCAAAAAATTTGTTGGCATACGCCATTGGAAACCGCGACTGGTTACGTTGAACCGCAAACGTGTGGAGTCGCTGACACAAATCAAACAAGTAAACACTAGTGTCCACTGCGCACAGGTGTGCCTCCAGTCGTACGAGGAGGAGTTCGTGTGCGTGCTGCAGCAGTGCGCGGGCGTGGTGGTGGCGCGCTGCTCGCCCACGCAGAAGGCGCGCGTGGCGCGGCTGCTGCGCGCGCGCGGCGCCGTCGTCGCGGCCGCCGGCGACGGCGGGAACGACGTCGCCATGATACAGGAGGCTGACATTGGTGGGATTTGTGTATACTCACTACATTTTCTGTTTAGATATATACTAATATTATAAAGAGGTAGTTTGTGACGTTGTAGGGGGTGATCTCTAGATATGCTGAACCGATTTAGATGAAATTTTGGTAAGATAGTTTGAGACCCTGGGAAGGACACAGGTTAGTTTTTATCCCGGAAATCATCCCTTAAGGGGGTGAAAATGTGGATGAAAGTTTGTAATGGGAATCAACCTAGGGATAAATCCGGGCGAAGCGAGGGTGAATGGCTAGTATATTATATAGTGGTAAAGCTGCTGTTAGTTTTGAAAAGAAACCGGAATATTGAGATGTTTAGTTTAAAACTAATGTTAATAACTTTTTGTCAAGAATATTTTTACAGATTTTTAATTTATAAAATATATAATTAATATTTTCTTCATTATGTGTTTATTGACACATGTACTCTTGATTCTTTTAATTTACAACATAAAGACTTTCTCAATTCTGAAACATTACTAAAAGTTTTTTTTTTTACAGAAATCAATACGTTGTTGGATAACTTGTTTTGAAAAAATATGAATATAGGGAACGGTTTTGTTATACTTGCTATATTGTGCACTACAGTGCCACCTCATAGCAAGTAGGGCATAAAGAGCCATGAATCAGTAGACTATTGTATGAATGTCCTGCATTGCGCAGAAGGGCCATATAGAGGGCCATGAATTAGCAGACTCTTGTATAAATGTCTTATATTGTACTCCAGTCATGGTTGTTTATAATATGTATGTGTTTAAAGTTATATATGTGTAGTGTATCAACTATCTGGTATCCATAACACAAGCCTCGTAGCTTACCATGGAATTGGATAATGTTGTGTGTTAATGTCCAGCATATTTATTTATTAATGACTAGCGATTCACCCTTTCTCCGGGTTCGTCCCTAGGTGATTCTTTAAATTGACGTAACCTTTTTATTTATGAACCGATTGAAATAAAATAAATACTAAATGTTAAGTGAAGCTTAC
Organism: Brenthis daphne; assembly: GCA_947093115.1. Classification (NCBI taxonomy): domain Eukaryota; kingdom Metazoa; phylum Arthropoda; class Insecta; order Lepidoptera; family Nymphalidae; genus Brenthis; species Brenthis daphne. The sequence goes on along the minus strand of OX352472.1, from coordinate 20,417,586 downwards.
CACAATATATTAGTGAAAACCGCGTCCAAATCGGTTAAGCCCTTTCTGAGATTAGTGCGTACAAACACACAGACAAACAGACAAAAATTCTAAAAATCATTGTTTTGGGTTCTATTGCGTAAAATAAATAAAGACCCCTAACGATAGTTCCTCTCAAATATCTTCCATGTACAGACAGCGATCAGTTACACTTATTATATGTATAGATTTATTTATTGCGCAGGTGTGGGCATCGAGGGCGCGGAGGGGCGCGCGGCGTCGCTGGCGGGCGACGTGTCGACGCGCGCGTTCGCCAGCCTGGCGCGCCTGCTGCTGCTGCACGGCCGCCGCTCGCTCACGCGCTCCGCCGCGCTCTGTCTGTTCATCGTGCATCGGGGACTCATCGTGTCCACTATGCAGGTACGATTATTATATTATTATTGAAGTAAGAATTCTTTACGCACGCTTGACTTGGAGAGTAAACTGATGAATGCGTGATGAAAAAATGTACGTACGCTTGTTACCATGGTAACCGTTGTTATTGTCTATTAAATGATATATAATATTATATACTTTCCTTCTTCTTTCTAAATGATATTCTATAAATATATGATTGAAATATGCCTAACATGCCTTATTTAATTATTTTTATTAAAATTTATCATTCCTTTTACCTTTTACAAACAGAGAGTTGTGACATACGGGATGAAGTCTTTAGATATTTTTGTTCTGTTACGCCAAAGAAGTATAACTTCTTACATGCGTACATAAGTACACAATTTAAACTAGTCGTGCTGGATGAGGAATTTTTATACTAAATAGAGCTAACTTCAAACTGCAATGTCAGGCCAACTCCTAGAACATGTTATAATACTTTCAGCATTATACTTCAAAACGATGGGATCCTAGCAAATATTAAAAAAAAAATGTAAAAAGTTTACAACATTATTATTTAACATAATTTTTTTGGAAATATAACCTGCACAGGTTATATTAAATATTTTGAATTTTCCCAATGTATATCACATTCGAATTAATTTAAAGTTAGTTATCCGTATTGTTTCTAGGCGGTGTTCTCCGTTGTATTTTACTTCTCATCAGTATCTCTGTACCCCGGCTTTCTGATGGTGGGGTATGGAACAGTCTTCACAATGTTACCAGTATTCTCATTAGTGAGTCACATTTTATTATCTTTTATTTACTTATTATATTATATTTTAATTATTATTTTAAAACTCAAATCTACACTAATATTATAAAGTGGCAGTTTGTTTGTTTGAACGCGCTAATCTCAGGAACTACTAATTCGATTTGAAAAATTCTTTTTGCATTAGATAGCCTGTTTATTGAGCAATTAGAATATGTGCTATTGTCATGCTACTAAGTACTCCCCCAAGGGAGCAGAGCAGTAATCATAAATATCAACAAATCGGGCAGACTTCCATACATAAATTATTGTAAAAATGATGTTTATAATCAAACAAGGACGCGAGTGAAACCGAGGGTCACAGCTAGTCAAATATAGATTTTTACATAGCAATATAAATATGTTTGTTTTTATGTGATTTAACATGTTATTATAATTGTGACTTTTGTTTTTATTATTAATGAAAAATTGTTTATTGTTTCTAATAAATAATTAAGTACACTATTTATAGGTATTGGATAAGGACATATCGAGTTCAACAGCGCTCAAATATCCGCAACTGTACAAACAGCTCACTAAAGGCCGGCAGCTTTCCTACAAGACGTTCTACATATGGATAGGGATATCTATTTATCAAGGTAATATTCTAATATTAACTAACGATGCTTTTTTTAGTTGAAATTTTCAAGTTGTATATAGTGTATACAACTTGAAAATTTCAACTTGACTTGCCCTCACTTCGCTCGGCTATTTTCTTAGGTGGCTAACAGTGGCATATATATATCGAAGCAGCATTAATTTTCTCTATTATTTTCCATTATTTTATCATGACTTATACAGTGGGCGTTATATGGTTATGGTTGGTTCAAATAAAAGTCGTTGCAATCAAAGTAGTATTTCAAATTAACAATAATCACTTTGTACATAGTTACACAGCACATCACTATACCACCATATAGCACTTCACTATTTCCACGTATAGACAATACGGAACGCAAGACAGTTTCTACTAGTGTTCACTGTGCGACGACCAAGCGTAACTCCGCCGAGCCCGGTCGAGTGCCACGACGTAGACTCTGTCGAGCCCAAAAAGGTGGCGCTCGCGTTCCGATTAGTTGTGATTATGACTCGTCTCCGACATATATTACTCAAATGTCTCATCTCAAATCCGTTCAGCTCTTTATACATACACACGCACGCACGTACGCACACACGTACACACACAAAGATATACACTTTCGCATTTATAATAGTATTCCGATAGTCTAAAGCCGTCTTATTTATACGATTTATTCCACAGGCGGTGTTATAATGTACGGAGCGCTGGTCCTGTTCGAAGAGCAACTCATACACATAGTGGAGATCAGCTACACGGCATTGATACTCACAGAGCTCATCATGGTGGCGCTCACCGTGGACACGTGGCACCGCCTCATGGTGGTCGCCGAGCTAATCAGCCTGCTCATGTACACTGCTACCCTACTCATATTTACTACGTATTTTGGTAAGTAACACAGATAACACAATAACAAGAAATACAGATAATATTAAATAAAGATATTGAATGATCATGTATAGGCGATGAATGGCGCTTAACTGAAAACCGTCGTGTAACTTTGATTTTATAAAATTAAGAAAAAGAATAAACAACTCATGAAATTATCTAATTTTAAGTAGTAGCTGATTGTTAATGAAACAATAAAATTTTAAGATTAAAAACTATTTACTTCTAGCGAGGATTGAAATTGCAATTTCCAGTATTATAGACATTGCTAAAACATGCTTACTACGATTACACACTTTATTACAACGATTTGCACAATTAAGAAAATTATAGTATATAAACATGGGCAGTTGTAGCCCAGTGGTAAAGCACTCGCTTGGGAAATCGAGTGAAGCAGGTTCAAATCTCAGGTCTCGGACCTCTGATAAAATATACATTTGCGAATCATTTCCAACATGATTACCACTTGTTTTACGGTGAAGGAGACCATCGTAAGGAAACCTGCATATCTAAGAGAACCTAGCAAGTTTTCGAAAGACATGCTCAGTGGGCTCCCGCTTGGCCAGCTCTGATCCTCCAGCGTATTGGAAGACCCTTGTCTACCAGTGGGTCGTTAAAAAGGGCTAAAATCTGACTACATACATATAAACGTAATATTTTTTATATATTTTTCTATAATAAATCAGATGCTGACTTCATACGTCATTGGGAGTTTTGGTGGAAGGTAACAACGATCACACTCGTCTCGTGTCTACCGCTGTATATAGTCAAGTATATGCATAGGAAGTGGAGTAACCGCCAGTACAAAAATATACGAAAATAATTGTGCCTAATGCATCATTGGCAATAAGTGTTGTCACATTTACAATATTTTTTAAGAATAACAAATTATTTGATTTTTTACTCTGTGGCATAGATTTGTTTTATTTTATGTTACTAGTTAATTATTATTTTTTAATATTTTATAGCTTTATTTTGACATAGTTAAGTCGAACTTATATCAGCAAATCATCGTCTCAGTGCTTATTTGTCCAAACGACCAATTTGTCGTAAGAGTTTTTAATACAGAATTATTCACTTTTAAATGTCAGTTCTATTGTTATTAAACATTTTACTTTAGTGAAGCCGAAATATGTATTTTATCTAAGTTTAAAAATTGAAGAAAAAATCTATTGTAAAGTACAACAAGTATTGGGAGTTTGAACAATTAAGCATTAAAGTGAAATATAATTTAAAGTTACCTTATACGTATGAAAAATATCGTTTTCTTACATGTATGTTATTTAGCAAACTTTCTCTGGACATTCCTCTGTAGTCGGTACATTGTATCCATCGATCAAAAAACTACTAGATACACAATCCCATGCAAAAGTTCTCTTAAAACTGTCACCGATTGTATATAGGTAATTATTATAGTTGAAATAAATATACAACAATATAAATTGAACATGCATTCCCAAAGTTGTTTTCACAAAAAAAAATTAATTAAAAGCGTGCTCAAATGTTCAAATGAGCGCTCATTCAGTGAGGACATTTTTGTCGCTGACTGTATATCTCGTACTCTTTTGATCGATGATTGTATCGCATGTCGTAGTATTAATTTATAGTATTTATGATAGAAATAAATCATTATATATATTTAAATTACTCTTCTAAGTATTATGTTTATTGGTTCTTGAAGTATGAAACGTAAGAAGTGTATGATGGTATTCTAATACTAAAACTGATCTGTAATGACGGGAAAAATATATACAGCTATTGATTGCTAACCATTGATATTATATCCTAATAAATAATAATGTCCTCCGATTTGGGCTTTAATAAGATTGGCTAACTGCGCGGGACACATTATAGTGCAGTACGTATACGTATTATATTCAATCTCAAAGCCCGATGTGACGTCAATTTGACAGGTGTAGGACTCATATACCTATAGAATGGACTGAGCTATAATCTCATGAAACTGACCAATCTCTAGAAAAAGAGAAAGCGAACGTGCGGCCACTACCTGTCTTATTCCTTCTTGTCTTTACTTTGAATTTGCAAATGGAATGCTTAAAAATATAATAATTCATTACAAATTGGAATGTAAAATGGTTGTAAATATTTATCTTCATTAATCGTATTTCAATTAATACAGGAGACTTCTGGCCGCACATTCGTTTCGTCTCTGTCGCCTGTGTGTGCCTTTCCGCTATTTTTAGCTGATGGCTAGCAAAGTAACACTCAGTACACTCTCTTAAATCTATGATAGGACCAAAGCTCTCTTTCGGTACGAGAGAGTAAATTCCACTAACTTCTCAACTACAGATTGCTACTGAATATTTCGTGACGAAAGAACCTAATAAATATTTTAACCCGACCCGGGAGTCGGACCTAAGAGCTCACGGTCTGCAGGCGTACATGCTAGACAATAGAGAAACGTAAATAATGTACCGTATTCACGTTATTTGTTTATCTAAATATTATTTTTGGAGGTGGTTTGACAATGGTTTTAGATAAGAAATTAAGATTATTCTTTTTTTTATAGAATATACTAATTACTATTAATTTTATTATCTGTCCGAATACATCTTTATTGAAATTATTCAGTTCTAATCAATACTAATGAATACTATATAACATTAATACATTTTACACTTCACTTAAGTTTTAATCTCTCCACGGCCGAGGACTCGCCGGCGTTATAGTTAACGATAGATTTCTTACAAATTTAATTAATTTCTTAGAAATTTACCTGGATAAGTTTTGCAATACAACTTTTATTTTTATAAATACCAATCTTTACATTATATTTATTTAGACAAAAATATTATATTAACTAAACAAATAATCCTGACTTATTGTATATGACCTGTGGAGATATTAAATGTAGTTTTAAAAAGATATAATTATCCTCCATTAATAGAATTAGTAGGTTGCAAGACCTATCTAGCAGAGATCTTTTGTACTTTACATTTTCAGGACATATGAGAGAGGCTTTAACATGTGATTTTTCTCAAGATGTGTTCAAAATTTATGTAATTTTCTTAAATATGTATTATGAAAGAAAAAAAAACAGTCCCTTTTATTGTGTCAGTATTTTGAAATCATAATAATTAATATTATATTTTTATTGTTTTTTTTTTTCATTTTTCTGCTATGACTTTTGGTAAACATATTTTATTTCTAAATTTTTTTATGTAAATATAGAATTATTTGCTTATTTAGAAGAAAATGTATATCTTTTTATGTTTTATTTTCTCTTGATTTTGCTGATTTGCGAAACGTAAGTAAATATCGGTATTCGAAAGAATCAAAGATTTTTTTTTCTTTTATTGTGACATTTTGCAAAGGCATGGGATGATATTCTACAAATTGCTTCAAATTTATAATACTTTTTTAATTAGATTTAAAAGTAATATTACTGTGATTTCAATTATTCAATAATAATAAACTAGCATTGTAAGAGTAAGTAATTCTATAAGATAAAATTTAACTCAAATATGTTTAAAATCTGCAGTTACAAGGTACAAATGTGTTATTTGTGATATAATATTTATTTCATAGTTTATAGAAGTGTTGGAGTTATTTTTTTTTATTTAAAATTATTTATGCATTATTGATGTTCCATCGTTTTATGTTAATCACATGACGAGTTTGTGTATGACACGGTACCAAATACAATTTAATAATGAAACGAGTTGTTTTATTTTACCCCATTTTTTTGGCACTTGATTCATGGCATGGCGCTTAGTTATCTTGCACTACTTACACATGGAGCTTAGTAATCTAACCTAGGTTACCTAACCTTACCGTATATGACCGTCTGCTTCAAACATATACCTAATGTATTTAATTGTTAATGCTTGGAACTACTTGGCACCATTTGTGCCATTGAGGGCATTAACGATACAAAATAGTAACATCTAGACTCTCTTCACGGAGTGAACCATGCAAAGCGCTTTCTTTGTCCCACAGTATACAAACTGATTAGGACAGAAAACTGTCTAGCTCCGCCCACTAACATTCGCAACTGGTTTGAAATCATAGGGCTCGTTCATGTTGCTTTAGTGAGGAATTAATAATAATCTCTAGATATAATAAAATTGTAACTAAGCCGAATCTGTACATAAAATATTTTTTCGAAAATCTTATTGAAGTAAACATTATTATCGATACAGAGGCCGAATCTATAGCTTTTAGAATTTTTTTCTGTCTGTCTGTTTGTTACCGCATCACAGAAAAACCACTGGAGGGATTTTAATGAAATTTGGTATGGTGATAGCTAGTTATCCGGGTCAACATATAGGATACTTTTTACCGCGTGAAAATGTCGCATTTCTGAGAAAAAATACAAAATCTGCAGTATAAGAGTATACTAATATGTAAAACCTAAGAATTTGGTTTTTGGTAATCTGAACGCGGGCGGAGCCACGGGCAATGCTAGTTTGTAATAAAATCAACAATAAAGTAAAATGGCAACGACGAACTAATCTTAACTTGTAAAGCGTGTTATTGTATCTGCAACTAATCACGTGGAAGCGCAAAATCTCAGTGCTTGGTTCATTCGGCGAATACAGTATAATAGTAACGCTACTAGTACTATTAGTGAAGGTACTAGTGAAACTACCGTGGATTTTCGCGTTCGAATCATTTTTATCATGATTAGGTATCACTAGCTAACTCTGTAAAGGAAACCTCGTGAGTAGACCTGAATTTCTAGATATATGAGATAATCTGTTAACTTTTATAAGACGTATAATCCGCCTCTTGGGTCAGCGTGTTCGAGTATTGCTTAGTCCCCTTCGCAGTGAGTGAACGCATGTCCAACAGTGGGACGTTAAAAGAGCTGAATTATTATTATATTTCTAGTTTACTTTTGTCGATGGATCCATTTTAGTTCAGCAAATCAATTCAAAACATTCATGAACGTCATGCATGAGTCTACTACCAGTTCGGATAGAAGAAGCTTCAGACCTGAGAAGAACTGGCGAAAAAAACTGCGACTCTAATTTTTTTTGTAGCGCGCTGTCAGCGTAAGAAGCCTGTCCTTTATTTTGATAATATAGCTATTGCAGAGCCTCATTTATTTTTTAGGATAAAATGTATTTTTACAGCATTTTTCTCCCTATAGTAGGGGAGCCCAAGAGGGGATTTTCTGTAGTTACTCGAGCGCGGCAGATTAATATACAGGGGGATACCTTGTACCCGGTTAAGTACCTCCACAAAACATGAGGCCCATATATAATACCGCCCGTGAAGGATACAGGATCAGATTAGTAAAAAAAAATTGACCACCAGAAATTCTCGAGCGCGTCAGATTAAGGTAGGGTGAGTTAATTACATCCTAAAAAGTGTATATTCCACTAATCTGACAATTTGAGAGTGACGTAAAAAAAGGGGAGGGCAACAAAGTTGTAAAAAAAAAAACGTCATCTCGACATTCTCGAGCGTAGCTAAATTTTTTTTTATTTTGAAGGAAATAATGCAAGAATAATGAAAAATATATAATCTGACGATTTCCGCAAGCCGAAATAACAAAAATTCGTCGATAAAGTTAAATGCGTGCAGCTGCGTGATGCCTACATTTCCTTCTCCGCGTTTCTATTCCTCTCTCACTCTTGCTCTATCTATTACTCTCTCACTTCGTCGCCACTCTGGTTTCTGCCGCCATGACACCATCACAGCTGATCATAAAGAGTCTAGGGGTGTGCGAACATCGTTCGAATCGAATCGAATATCAATATTCGATTCGAAATTCGAAAAATTTCGAATAATTCGTAAAAATTTCGAATAATTCGAAAGTTTTCGAATAATTCGCGAATTAATGAAATATCTCTGGATCTTCAATTGTATCCATTTAAATTCCTTCAAATCGTGTGTCAAAATAGTCTACTTACGAATAATATACTTTTAGTTTAAAAATAAATTACCCAGAGAAAACAATTGCTCATTTTTTAAATTTGCAATATATGTTCGAATTATTCGAAATTTTTCGAATTATTCGGGAACTTTCGAATAATTTGAATTTTCGAATTATTCGATTCGAGTTTCGAATCGAATATTAATATTCGATTCGGAACGAATAATTCGTAAGTTCGAATTATTCGCACACCCTGTTGTATTAGTTTATCAACCGACTTCAAAAAGGAGGAGGTTCTCAATTCGACTGTATGTTTTTTTTTTATGTTTTTCGTTTCTCAAAATATCACATAAATTATATTTTGAGCTCAAAAATGCCATAAGTACAATTTTAAGCGCACAGGAATGGAATTAGCGGGAAGTTGCAGGTATGGCCTTTAAGGTGAACCGTTTTTCTAATTTTTTTTTGTCAGATCAGGCGAATCCCTCTAGATAATCGTCAGATTATGAGACAGTACGTTTAGAACATAAAGATGAACCATATATATCTTAATCTGACGCGCTTGAGTATTTCAAAATGGCGATTTTTTTTTGCACATTATGAAAATGGCCGCGAGTTTGCGTCCCATCGAAATCGTCAGATTAGTGAATGAGAGCTTTTTTTTGGTGCACTTAACACTCCCTTAGAAAATCTGACGCGCTCGATTAATTTTTTTTTTTTTCATTTTCAACCCTTAAATACAACCACCCGCATCATGCAAACGATCAGATTAACATACGTACATTATTAAAAATACGTAGGGCATTTATGCTATCAATATCTGACGCGCTCGAGGATGTCTATGCAACAGTTTTTTTTTACATATTTAAAAATCTATAGCCGCTTCCCCCACCGATGTAAAGGTATATATCATATAACATTTTTTTCTTCTTATCATCTAAGCTTTGCATCCCAATAGGTCTCTACGACGCTCGAGTAAATCCCCATTTAGCTTCGTGGGCTTCCCTACCACTATAACTTATAATTTTATGGCTGTTACGATAGTAGTAAATTCTAAAAATTATTCGCTTTAAACAACTACTTAAATAATATAATAATAATAATGAAGAAGTATATAATAATAATAAAAAAGACGATAAATATCTTACAAAATATAATCGTCTTAAATAAATTTAATGTCTTAACAATACACCTACAAAATTATTTTCCTGAAAATATTGTAAACCATTAAAAGTATTAAATGTTATGTTTGTGATAACGGAGTGGTGAAGGAGTTGGCTTCCAGTTCGGTGCCTGAAGTAGATTTAGCATGTAAGGAATGTTTGGATACCACCCGTCGAGCCCACGCCAAATCTCGCGAACTTCTAGACCTACGCGCTCTAGTCTTAGAACTGCCTGAACTAACAGATTGCGCTGAAGTAACACTACTTGATCCTGACCAAGAATCCGTTGGCTGAATACCTCGATAGGTTTGCTCAGAATTAGTGGCCGTGCTTGTCGAGTACATTTGCAACTGAGGTTTGGTCTTGACCAAATGTCTCTCGACTTTCATTTGCATTATCGGTGTTTCTATTTTTGGCGGACTCTTTGGTCTTTCTGGATGCCCTACATCTATAACATTTTCACTCTTAATTTGGCTAGTCTTTGATGGTAAAGAATCGTCGCTAGAATTCTCACTATCGCTCATTATGACAGCCATTAATTTTTCGGTATTTTCGTGCAAATCATAAACTTTTTGGGTTTTAATAGAACGAACAGAAGGTGTTTTTGCTTTAGAGATCGATCTTTGTGCTCGTTTTTTATCCGTATAATAAACAGCATTTTGATGAGATGGTAACATTGCCGGTATATTTGAGTCTACTTTAGCGTAAGCCACATCTTTACTTACAGAAGAACGTTTAGATCCTTTGCAGTGACAACCATTTTCGTCATCCAAAATATAACTGTAGCAGATTTGTAATAGACAAATGGCTAAACTTATTAGAATTACAACAGCGACATATAAATGTGGCGTCCAATCAGTGTTAATATATATATAAGATTCCCTCAACGCTTTCCAAGGATGCCATTTTGACACTCCTGCATCTTCATAATCAAAAAGATTTCTTCGATGTAACCCCTTACCGTAACTTTGGACCGCAGCTGCTACTCTCAATACGCCACCATAAGCAGCATATAATTTTTCATCAATAAGACGTGGCGCGACATCTCTCTTCATCCAATGCCAGAGATCATTATTAAAATTTACAAAATCTGTATGACGACATGTACCTGGAGAATTACTTAATATGCACTTTGAGGCTGTTGTATAATACTTCAAAAGTATATTTTCAGACAGAGGAGACATAAGATTCATTAAGCCATTTTGTTTAAAAGGTAGAGCTATTGCGTACGGATGCAGATGATCATCTAACTTAGGTGTAGGTAAATGAATACACGATTTTGAATCTCTTTTAGTTACTAGTCTAGCACATGGATCAAATATATCACTAGGCCCTATCCGAATCTTTTCAACTGTAAAGTTAGTCATTTCTGGAACACTTTTGGGTTTTTTCCAACCCAATCCTTGACTATTAAGAAATATTTTTAGCTGATCAAAGCAATCATGCAATTCTCTAACTTTTCTGTAAGAAACATATCCAGCGTAGTAAGCGAATCTACTTGCAGGTAAAATTTCACTTCTCATATGAGCTCCTATTGCGTCCGCTAGAACTTCTCTTAGCATAGTCGAAGTATGTTTATTAGAAGTAGTTTCAATAGTTTTAAAAGCATAACGTATATACCTTAAAGTTTCTGTAATATAAATATCGTTTACTTTATTAGGAGAAACACAAGCGGGTACTATATCTTCTAAAGCTTTCCTTGCACGCAGTTTACCTAATTCCTCTATACTCCAACAATTAGTATTGGTAAGTCTTTTATAAAATAAAGAACTACCGACTTGTGAGCACGATACTATTTTTGTAAATAAAAGTAGAAAAAGTGGAAAAAAACATTGCATTTTAAAATCTTTGTGACGTGATTATGATTGTCAAATTCATTATTTTGAAGGACAAGGTAAATAACAATGTAATCTATACATATATTGAAATTTTGAGTCGAATCTATACATTATATATTTTTTGGAAAATCTTGTCTGAGAACGCATCACAGAAAAAACCAACCGGAGGGATTTTGATGAAATTTGGTATGGTCATAGATGGTTATCCGGGTAACATATAGGATACTTTTTACCGCGGGAAAATATCTTATTTCTGAGAAAAAATGCAAAAACTACAAAGTAAGAGTATACTAATCTGTAAAACCTAAGAATTTGCTTTTTGGTCATCTGAACGCGGGCGGAGCCGCGGGCAATGCTAGTTAATAATAAATCTTTTATATTAATTGTTTGTAATGGTTTATCATCATTATATAATATATGAGATAGTTTAGAACTATATTCATAAAAAAATATTAAAATATTTTTTGGTAAAAAATAATGAGGAAATATAATAATTCAAAGTACTCTTTGTCATGGATGTACCCTTTATCAATTATATTTTTTAATCTGAGTCGGATTATTTGACATATTATGAGAAATGTCAATTGTCAGATGACATTTGACATTTGACAACTATTGGCGGTAGTTGTCTGTAAGATTCAAGATTTTCAGTTTTAACTTTTTGAATTTTAAATTAAAACCTTTTGTGTCTTGTTATTACTTTCTTGTTTATGTAAATGAGTTATGCACAGTGTTTGAATAAAAACAGTGACCTTAAACTTTTAAAATGTCTAGAGTACGTAAACTCTACTATTATTTTAACATCAAGTGACTATTATTACTTTTCTGTCATAGATTTAAATTTAATAAAATTTTATTTTGTAAATGCATACAATTTAAGTACTTAGCTTAAATATAAAAGTTAAATATTCTTTTATTACCGCAATTTCTAATCAAACCTAACCAAAGCAAAGTTTAAATTTGATTTTTAATCATTACTGTTTTTGTAGTAGCTTAGTGCTGTTTGTGTATGTTTGAAACTTGCCGTACTTTGTACTATGTAAAAGCAAAATGTCTAAATACAATTAAACATTCGCAAGTCGGATGTAATGTTGTAATTATTTTATTTCTGCTACTTTGGTTTTAGGATATAAGGTCCTTCTTTACCATAAAAAAGGAGAAAACTAAAAAAGATGAAGACAGTGATGTTATACCCGAATCACCAGATGTACAAATTAATAACAAGGTAAGTTTTAGTCTTTTATATTAGATCTTTGAGAACATTCAAGATAAGAGAATACTTTCAGGAAAATAAATAATACACCAATACTGTGCAAAAAAGCTTGTTTCGAGTATTATTAAATATTATGTGTAATCGGTCAGTGATGATAAATACTTATAAAAGTAAAACAAGATATTAATTTAGTCACAAGATTTATTACCAAAAATAAGGTAATAAAGAAATAAAATTGTTCAGTGTGTTAAACTTACTTATTATTACTAAATAATTTAAAGATTTGAAAAAGCTTTACTATAATATTATATATGTTGGGACATTAACGCACAGCGCCATCTAGTTCCATGGTAAGCTACGAGGCTTGTGTTATGGATACCAGATAGTTGATACACTACATATATATAACTTTAAATACATACATATTATAAATATAAACACCCATGACTAGAGTACACACATTCATGTCCATCACACAAATGGATGCCCCCAGCGGGACTCGAACCCGTGACCGCTGGCACAGCAAGTAGGGTCACTACAAACTCAGCCAAATGTGTCATCATATTACTTTGAAAAACAGCTCTTGTGTGACTAAACTATATTTATAAGTTTCATAATAGGTAATCCTGAGCCTACTCAAATTTTTAATTTTATATTGTAGAAAAAAATATCAAGAAAACGCAGACAAATCAAGGAAGACTCAGATGAAGATGGGATACCTTCAAAAAAGAAGATTACTCCACCAAAGGCAACACTAAAAGAAGTTAAAAAAGAAGACTTATTTGGTAGTGGCCCAATAAAAAGAACAGAGCCAATAGTGAAAAAAAATAAGAAAAAGACAGAAACTGGCATCCATTCAGATGATGAATTTGAACAAAGCTTGTTACAAATTGATGAAGCCCATTACTCTGAAAAAGTTGACATTAAAGAAGATATCAAAATCAAAGCAGACAATTGTAGTAAATCAGAAAAAGTAGATAAAAATGATAATGAATCAAAAACTAAATCAAAATCACATAAAAAGGAAATTGTGGATAGTAAATCAGCAGAAGAGAACAAAATCGAAAATCATGATAGCAAATCTATTAAAAGAAAATTATATAAGTGTGACACTGAGACCCAACCAGAGATCCAGTCTACATCCAATGTAGATAAAGAAAAGAAAGATTTTAGTGTATTTCTTGACAATGATGACATAGATCACAAACCCGATATTGACACCAAAGAACCTCAACAAAAGAAAAGGAAATTAGACAAGAGCCTAAATGAATCTGGTATGCATTGGTATAATGATGTTAATATTGTTTTAGTTATCACTCTGGTAGTTATCATATCGCAGTCAGGTATTAGCAACACCTAGATTATTTGATATAGATATTTTTTCCATTTACTTACCCTTCATTTAATCAAAAACTTTATCATAAAATTCGACTATTGTTGCTACATATTTTTTTAAACATCATTTAGTTTTAGTACATATGTACTAAAAGTAACTGGTTATTTAATAATATAAAAATTGCTATAAAGAAAGTGAGGTATAACATCTATCATAAAGATATGTGTTGAAAATTTCCCTGCTAGTATAAATAAAACATTTATTTATAGCTATAATACACTCACTTTGCACATTATTCATAAGGTGATACTTAAAGATTAGTGTACTTAAAGTACGATCGCCTCATTTTGCACATAATTGATTAGGATTATAATTATTAGGGCCTTTGCACACATCTCTTTTTATAAGTACAGTCGACATATTTTGTCGGCACAAACACAAGGAATCAGTGTTTTAACTTATCAGTGCAGTCTACACAGTAGCTTAGTTTTACTGTCTATAGCTATTCTTTATTACTTATAGCATTATCTATTATTAATAAACATTATTATACAATAGGGAATATATTTTTATACAATAGCTTACTTTGTTATATAATTGTAAAAAAATATCCAGCTCCAAAAAACTAAAATTTAGTACACAATTTTTTTTTAAATAAAATGCGCTTTTGCATGGGATTGTGTATCTAGTACTTTTTTAATCTTAATTTTTGTTTATTATTGCAGTTCTATCAGATGAAGAAAGACATGAAAGGAAAAGATATTCGGCAGCTTTATATCAGAAATATTTGAACAGATCTGGACCTAAGCACTTAGGATCAAAAGAAATTCCAGAGGTTCTTTTTCTTTGAACAATATAAATTATATTTTCTAAGAAATTTAAAAATAAAACTTTTTGTACAACATATTTAATAATAACTCAACTGTATTAGAATTGTATGATAAAATATTCATAATATTTTCTAAGTATTAAAAAAATTATACAGCATCCAAATGAAGTATGTAGTTAATTATATTTTAGGTCATCTCAAAAAATGAAATTTTTTACCTTGTGTAACCGAAAAAGAATTATAAGAAAAAAATTTTTTTTTTTTACTTTTGTCTCTCT
Source organism: Brenthis daphne (assembly GCA_947093115.1). Classification (NCBI taxonomy): domain Eukaryota; kingdom Metazoa; phylum Arthropoda; class Insecta; order Lepidoptera; family Nymphalidae; genus Brenthis; species Brenthis daphne. The sequence goes on along the minus strand of OX352472.1, from coordinate 20,402,454 downwards.
GTCTGTTTTGTTTGTTCCGGCCAATCTCCGAGACGACTGAACCGATTTTGGCGGGACTTTCATTCAGACATATGGTAATAAGAACTTAGGCTACTATTTTAGAAAAAGAATAAGTGTTCTGCACAAAAAAAAACCCATGAAAATGTAAACAAAATCCGCAAACCTAGTGATGCGAGGGTTAGCCCCTTGTAATATTATAAAGCACTAATATAAATTACATTTATATTTCAATTTTCAGGGTGCACCTAATTGCTTGCGAGATTGTGCATTCTTGTTAACTGGAGTCCTGGATTCGTTTGAGCGAGACGAAGTAGTGGCCGCTATTACGAAATATGGCGGATCTGTGAAAAATGGTATTAGTAAGAAGGTATTATTACTATCTGCATATTTTTATTTCAATAATCCAATTGATTGTTTTTTTTAAAGACTATTTATGACTTATTTTGGTTCTATAACGACGTGTATACATTTATACTGATTGCCATTAGAACTATAAAATATATAACTAACTAGTATTGCCCGCGGCTCCGACCGCGTTCAGATGACCAAAAACATTTTTTTAGGTTTTACGTATTAGTATACTCTTACCATGCAGTTTTTGTATTTTTTCTCAGAAATGAGATATTTTCCCGCGATAAAAAGTATCCTATATGTTGACCCGGAGAACCAGCTACCATCATACCAAATTTCATCAAAATCCCTTCTGAGGTTTTTCACAGACAGACAGACAAAAATTCTAAAAACTATAGGTTCGGCCTCTGTATCGATAATAATGTCTATTTCGATAAGATTTTCCAAAAAATATTTAATGTACAGATTTGACTTGCTTAGAATTTTATTATATGTATACATAATTTTAGGGGTCGATTTTTTATTCATGAAAGTTATGCCTAAAAAAGTATATACTTTTTTATATACTTTTTTAAGCTACTTATGTCCGAACCTCTATGGCATAAAATATATATATACTATAATATTATAAAGAGGAAAGATTTTGTTTGTTTGTTTGTACCGAATAAGCTCCGAAACTACTGATCCGATTTAGATTCAATTTGTTAAAAAGATATGAAAAAAAGATATGAGAAAAAAGGATGAAAGTTTGTATGGCAAATCAACCTAGGGACGAACCCGAGCGAAGCGAGAGACGAGGTTGAGTCGTATAAAATAAAATAACACTACTACCTGACTTTTCATAAAATGGTGCTTTTCCTTTTATATCTATGGGATTTATACATTATAAGAATATTTTAAGCCATTTTTAATTGTATTTGTAGGTAACACATGTGCTTGCCGGTGAAGATGCAGGTCCAGCAAAATTAGCTAAAGCGCAAGAATTAGGCATTAAAATCCTAAATGAGGATGAATTCTTAAAAATAATCAAAGAATCTACAGAAAAAAAACAATCATCCAAAGACAAAAGAGATTCAAATCACAATAAAGCAGAAAATAAATCAAGAAAAGAATCAAGTACTGAGAAAAAAAAGAAAAATCATGACAATAATATATTGAATACAGATAAAATTAAAAAGGAGAAATCTGTTTCGCCTCCAAAAGTTGTGGAGGTTTCTGAAATTAAAAAAGAAAAAGCTGTTAAGTCAGAAACTATAAGTAGTGGTGAATATTGTTATACCTATAATCCCTTGTGTAGTTACGTTTGCGAGGATGTCTCGATTTTTGGATGTAAAAATGTATGGATGTTTGTTACTCTATCACGAAAAAAACCACTGAATGGATTTAAATGAAACTTTACAATAATATAGCTCATACATCAGAACAACACATAGGCTACTATTTATCCCGGACAAATGTATGGTTACCGTGGGATAGATTAAGTGTTGTTTTTCTAAGCCGCTAGTTAAAAATAATATATTTGTGTGTGTGTGTGTGCGTGTTCTCGTGCGTATTGTGTGTTGTTTTTATGAAACTATTAATTTTACGGATGAGGAACAATTAAGTTAAGAGCGGTCCTTGGTTAAGAATTATATCTACATACATATTTAAATTAAAAATGGCCTTCTAAGGAATTCCATTATAATGCCAACAAAAGACTATTCCCTTATATGTACATATTTTGTTTTTATTGTATATTTTTTTATTTTCCTTTAAGTGAACGATAAACAACAGGCAGGTGCGAGTACATCGAAGCCCACTCATGCTCTGTCACTTATGTGGGTGGATAAATATAAACCACAAAACTTAAAACAAATCATAGGACAGCACGGGGAAAACAGTAATGTTAAAAAGTAAGTAGTGCTGTACATTATTTATTATTTGATATAAATAAGATACTCTCTACATATAATAAAATCCAAACTGAGTCGAATCTGTACATTAAACATTTTTTGGAAAATCTTATTGAAATAGTCATTACTATTGATACAGAGGCAGCTTTTATAGTTTTTAGAATTTTTGTCTGTCTGTCTGTTTGTCTGGGAACGCATCGCGACAAATCTGTACTAACCGTTATAACGTTCGTACGCTAGTAAAATGGATATAAATATTGAAATTAGGCCAACCTACTTACCAACTCTAATAGGAAAAAGGTACTTCAGGTGTGTGTTATATTTCGTAAATTACACACAAATATACATTAGATACACAACTTTTAATTCGTGATTTTTTTGACCGAGCGGGTAAAGGAAGCGAAGCGCCTCAACTTCAAGACTGGCAGTTTGCTTTCCTCTGTTACTTTATCGGTACTCCTCTACAGGTCGTATTTTACCACCAATCTGGGCGAACTTAACTGTAACGAACTGAAACTTGGTAGAAAGGTTTTACGATTTTGTAGAATTTTTCCTCGTCGGGGAATTTTGATCGGAGTTGTACTTTCTCCAAAAAGATGCATAAATTGGCCTACTATATCTCCACCTTATGAGATCCGATTTCGATGGTTCTTAATAACTTAAATTGGTCTCATAAAAATTTGGTAAAGATTTGATGATGAGATTCGGCGTCATGAGCAGAAAACTCTTCAAAATGCTGTTCAAAGTGCTCGCAAGATCAACTTTCCGCGGCACTAGTTGAATAAACAGGCTTTGAATACAATGCTCAAAGGGAAATAAGAGCACGCATATGAATTACAAAATCAAGCTCTAAAGATGATTTAGTAACTTTTATAGTGATTTTGCGTACATTACCAGTAAGGTTATCGGCAGCCACTACTCTGCCCAAGGTTGCGAGTTAGATTCTCACTCAGCTGTACTAATATTATAAAGAGAAAAGATTTTTTGTTTGTTTGTTTGTGCCGATTAAGTTCCGAAACTACTGGACCGATTTCAATGAAATTTGGTAAGAAGATAGGTTGAGACCCTGGGAAAGACAGGATATTTTTTATTCCGAAAATCATCTCTTAAAGGGGTGAAAATGGGGATGAAAATTTGTATGAGGAATCAACCTAGGGACGGATCCGAGCCAAGCGAGGGTGAGTCGCTAGTTTGGTATATTAATATAATTTCTGAGTTCTTGCAAATTTGTATTATTTACGAATTTTCTCTTTCAGATTGTTAAACTGGTTAACGAAATGGTATGTGAATAGAAAGGCAAAACTGCCCAAACCTAATCCTTTTGCTAAGAACGACGACGGAGGTTATTACAAAGCTGTTTTATTATCTGGACCTCCTGGTGTAGGTAAGTAATAAATATCCATACTAATATTATAAATGTGAAAGTGTGTTTGTCCTTCTTTCACGTCGAAACGGAAGAATAGATTGGTGTGATTTTTTATGTGGAGATAGTTGGAGAGATGAAGAGTGTCATAGGCTACTTTTTACCGCGGGAGATTATCTATTTCCTATAAAAATATAATAAAATCTAAAAAAGATATTTATAATCAGATTTACTTCAAAATTGGTATTAATGCTTTTCAATAAAATTAAATAAATACGTGATTTAGCATTTTTCGAAATTCATCCTATAAGGGGGTAAAATAGGGGATGAAAGTTTGTATGAAACTACCTTTTTAGCGATTTTTTTGTAGTTTGAGTTCGAGCGAAGCCGCGGGATCTACTAGTATTATTCTGTATATTAGTAATATCTAAATTTTTTTTCTATTTTTAAAATATCTATTAATCAATAATAATAATTTCTACTAAATTATAGAAGTCACAGTCAGAGGATGCAAATGAAATGGAAACTTTACTTATAAAATACTTTAATATTACTTTTACAAACTAATTATCCTAAGGTGATTACACTGTCGAAGTATGACAAATGGAATGAATTAAGAAAAGTCTCTAACAATAAGGTGCACTCGGATGTTACAACACTGTCACTTCGCGAGAGTTATGTTGAAATACGAAAAGAATGCGATATTGGTGGTCGACGCGACTCGCGAGGTGGTTCCCATGCATTATGGTTGCGAAACAAAGTCTTTAGCAATAAAAGTTCATACGAACGGAATGCGATGTTGGTGGTCGACGCGAGGTAGTTTCCATGTATTAGGGTTGCGTAACAACTATTAAAATATTTCGCGGATTTATTTTGATTATGGGCCACGGGAGAGACTTAATTCTGTCTCTCTCACACACAAAAAAAAAAGTCTGCAAAAAATCCGAAAAGATAGTTTTATATTGAATGACTAGCAGAACCCGCTGCTTCGCTCGCGCTAAAAATACAAAAAAAACTTCTTTGTTTTGTGCTATTTGTAATAATATATGGAAATTTGCCCGATTTTTTGATATTTATTATTACTGCTCCACTCCCTTAGGTAATAACACGAGGATGTATAGCCTATAGCCTCCATAAATAAATGGGCTATTTAATGCAAAAAGAATTTTTCAAATCGGATTAGTAGTTCCTGAGATTAGATCGTTCAAACAAACTCTGCCACTTTTTAATATTAGTATAGATCTAAATCTATACTAATATTAAAAAGTGGCAAAACCCTAAGGTTTAAACCAACAACGTACGTTTTCAGGCAAAACGACAACAGTGTCGCTAGTGTGCAAAGAGCTGGGCTTCGACGCGGTGGAGTTCAACGCGTCCGACACGCGCAGCAAGAACCTCATCAAGGAGAAGATTGGCGAGATGCTGTCCACCACTTCATTGTCCGGTTATGCTAAAGGTAGGAAGCTATAGCCAATGGAAATGGTGTTTATATTTATAATATGTATGTATTTAAAGTTATATACGAGTATGTATAGTGTATCAACTATCCGGTCTCCATAACACAAGCCTCGTAGCTTACCATGGAACTAGATGGTGCTGTGTGTTAATGTACCAACATATTTTATCTTCATCTTATAATATATGCATGCTGCTTATAACTTGTGATTAACGGCCTCGGTGGTCTAGTGGCTAGTATATTATATGGCCGCAGATCTGAAGGTTCTGGATTCGTGTCGGGCCATGTCCAGTCATTGAGTACTTTTATCAAGAATTTCTCAGTAACAGCCCCGAGTTGGGAAGTTGGTGGTGTTTTAACTGCGTGCCGTGGCGAGAGAGCTTGTGTCGGGTCGGTCCTGCACCTTAACTCTCACCACGAGACGCGAGACTGTCATAAACATTTAAAAAATAGAGAAATCTCCAAACATATTTATATTTTTGACTATGCTATGACGATGTCGATAGGGAATTTAAAAAAAAAACAATAAAAAAAATGTATAAAACCTATTAATGTAAAATTAAGATGTCAGGACAAATAACTCCTGTCAGGCTTTATGAAGAGATTATTTTTATTCTTGGCTTTGATTGCTATTGTGTTGGTCGCTTAAATTTCACGTTTGAATTTTCGTATAATTTACTAGCGTATTACAAATTTTTGTTATCATTTTGTAAAATTGTGTGTAGGCACTGTCTGTAATAAGTATATAACGCCTTTGAGACGTCTAAAAACCTTAGTCTTGTGACCATGATTATTGTAAAGCATTCGAAACGTCAGGAACCAAAAATCAAAATAAATCCTCGAAATAGTCCGAAAAGATAGTTTTATTTAAAATGTCAAATATTCGCGTAAACCTAAGAAAGTATTAAGCGTAAGCGTATTACATTTTTTTTCTTTATTTTGCTTTTAGGCAACTCAGGCAAAGGTGCTGTTTCAAAGAAACATGTACTTGTTATGGATGAAGTGGACGGCATGGCTGGCAATGAAGATCGGGGTAAGTTATGGAAAAAATCATATTAAGTATAATTTCCAGAAAACATAGGTTATTTTATAGTTTTATTTTTATTACATACAACTAATAATGGAAACCAACCTATAATTTTCTAAATATATTCTAACATAATATTATTTTATAAGTGGAAACAAAAGTTATATACATTTATTGACTCTTATATGTATTATAATTTAAGTACCTGTTTAGAATAATTAGATTAGATATCCTAAATGTTGACCCCATTATTAAGGATAGTAAAGATAGTATGGTTTTTTTCTTATCTTATTTATTGATTTTTTTATCTTTTATCTATCCAATATAAAACAAATCCCTAATTTTTTCGAATGAAATATTTTCCTACAAACTCATAATATCTAGTGCAATGCTAACTAAAGCTTCATAAAACTAGAACTCGTTCTTTTATATCACCTACACTTTTACAATGACAACGCGTGTGACTCAGTTTGTTGTGACTCTACTTGCTGTGCCAGCGGTCGCGGGTTCGAGTCCCGCTGGGGGCATTCATTTGTGTGATAAGCACGAGTGTGTATTTAAACTTATATATGTGTAGTGTATCAACTATCCGGTATCTATAACACAAGCTTCGTAGCTTACCATGAAACTAGATCCTGCTGTGTGTTAATGTCCCAACATATTTATTTATTATTTATTACTATAATCATGAATTTATCGATGTAATATTTACAGATATTGTGTATTGGTCTGCCTTTCTTTCTCTTATATTAAAACAAAGCGAACTAGTGACGTCATTTAACACATAGGTAGACGTAGCTTATGCTGTGTTGAAAAAATAGTGTTTTCCAATTAGTAACAGTTAAAATATTAAAATAATTTAAATTTATTAAACTGTTTAAAATTTAAATTTAAAACTAAATTATCTCAATTAAATCAATATAAAATTTACTTAGTTAGTTTACTAGTACATATAGTTATTATGGTTAAATTCTTTACTACTACTACTTCGCTTGCTTCCCAATACAACCTTTCATCGCCATTTGCACCCCCCTTAAGGGATGATTCCCGGGATAAAGAGTATCCTATGTCCTTCCCAAGGTCTCAAACTATCTTCTTACCAAATTTCATCTAAATCGGTTCCATAGATCCAGAGATTACCCCCTACAACGTCACAAAGTCTTAAACTTTACCTCTTTCTAATATTATTAGTATAGATTAACCAAAGATGGTTTCCAGGCGGTCTCCAAGAGCTGATATCTCTGATCAAGTCCACATCGGTGCCTATAATATGCATGTGCAACGACAGGAACAGCGAGAAGATGCGCTCGCTCGTCAACTACTGCTATGATCTGCGCTTCAATAGACCCAGGGTGGATCAGATAAAGGCGAGTGCTGTTAATTATCTATATTCTGTACATATAATAAAATTCTAGTCGAGTCGAATCTGTAGATTAAATATTTTTTGGAAAATCTTATTGAAATAGTCATTACTGTCGATACTGAGGCCGAATCTATAGTTTTTAGAATTTTTGTCTGTCTGTCAGTCTGGGAACGCATCACGAGACAAACACATGAAATTTGGTATGATGATAGCTGTTTATCCGTGTCAATTTATAGGGCTTTTTACTGCAGGAAAATATCTCGTCTCTGAGAAATCCGTACTAAACCTTAAAACGTAACTAATTAGTATAAAATTTTGAATGATCGTAATATTTTCTTATATTAGATTTACGAGAATATATTTTAATTTTATGATAAAACTATTTTGTCTATGCTTTACATATGATAGCAATTATGGTCGCGGGAGAGACTCTCGTGACCATGATTGCTGTAAAGCATTTAAAATGTTAGGAAATTCCTATTATAAATTATAAATTCCTATTATATATAAATTGAACAGTGAATTAAAACACAAACAGGAACAAATCCGAAAATATAATTATTCTGAACATTTTGACTAATCATTTACAACGCCATCTATTGTTTACTAGCCAAAATAAACAAAATAGTCCGAATTAGGCTGGTTCAAATTCTGTCCCAAAACTCGAATTTTGTTCTAAACTAAGGCAATTTTGGAAAATAGTTACTTATAAATTTTGTATTATTTCAGTCAGCGATGCTCTCGATCTGCTTCAAAGAGGGTCTAAAGGTCCCCGGAGACGTGCTTTCGCAGCTGATAGTATCTGCGGGGCAGGACGTGCGGCAAACCCTGCACCTGCTGTCCTTATGGGCCGCCGACACCCACGTGGACCCCGCCCGGCTCAGCAGCGAGGCGCAACGGGTTAGAAAGGATGTTAAGATGGTATGTTGAGGGTTAATCCATACTATATAATATTATGAATGTGAAAGTGTTTGTTTGCTTTTTTGTTTGACCTTTTTTCACGAAACAGAGTGACGGATTGGCGTGATTTTTTGTGTGGAGATAGTTGGAGAACCGGAGAGTTACATAGGCTATTTTTTTCCGGTGGTACATTATCTGCAACACGTTATAATACAACCCACAATAACTCATTATATCTATGTATAACGTATATAATATATAGTCTATCTATTCCATGCTAACCGTTAAAACGTATCTAGTTATATTATAAATACAAAAGGATACCCGAGTCAAGATGTACTGCGAATCTATACTTTAATATTTTAATGTTATCAACACTGTTTTAGTGCATGTTGTGTTCTCCAGTGATTGGAGGTACATTTTAAACACTGTTCAAAGAGCCTGTATTTTTTGTATTTTTATATGTTCTTCTGTTGGAGATCTTTAATAAATAAATAAAGAGTTTGTTTGTTTATTTGAACGCACTGCTAATTCTCAGGAACTATAAACCGATTTGAAAAATTCTTTTTGCATTAGGTAGCCCCTTTATTGATGGAGGCTATATATCATCATGCTACTACCCAAGGGAGCGTAGCAGTAATCATAAATGTCAACAAAATCGGGCTAACTTCCAAATATTATTGTAAAAATTATGTTTATAATCATGTGATGATGTGAACTTTTGTTTTTATTGTTAGTGAAAAAATTTTGTTTCATTTCATAAATCTCAAAAAATCAAGCAGACTTCCATACATTGTTGTAAAACTGATGTTTATAAAATCAAACAAATTAAACGTGGGTGAAACCGTGAGGCAGACCTACTTAATCATATATTCTTTACTTTACCTTCCCAGGGTCCGTGGGAAGCCATCCGCAAAGTGTTCAGCAAGGAAGAGCACAAAGGCATGAGCATCGCCGATAAGAGCGACCTGTTCTTCAGCGACTACAGCCTCGCGCCTCTCTTCGTGCAAGAGAAACTATCTGAATGTGTCCCCGCACTGTCCGAAGTAAGAGTCTATACACACTACATTTTACACGCCATCGAAAGTAAAAAAATATATATATCAGGAATGTACGTCTGCTGCGACTGTCGTCTGCAGGGCTGCCAGATAACAATCGTTGATTTACCCGACCAATAAATCACAAAATACCCGGCTTATCCCGCCGGTGCCAACCATGAGCAGAATACCCGAAAATTGTTTTTTTTTAAAGTAATTTATTCATGTTTTATATAGAATAAAAGAAAGTGCTAATGTTAGAAAAAGAACACAGCAGCAGCAGAAAACAGCTTTAAATTATGAAATCAAACATTAAAAAAAACTTAAAATATCAAATTAATCGGCTAAACTAAAATACCTGCTTTGACCCCGCTTAATGCAAATGCCCGTTAAAATTACCCGCCATTAAAAATCGCCTAAAAATACCCGCTTTTCGGGTAAATTGCCCGGCAATTGGCAGCGCTGGTCGTCTGAGCTTATTCTACTCTGATGAACGTAAATAATAAAACCGGTCAAGTGCGAGTCGGATTCGCACATGAAGGGTTCCGCACTATCGTACAAGATATAACACTATGTACTAATGGATATTTTTTTTGTACTGATAGTAATACTGTGTTTTTATTATTTTACTTAAATGTTTTTAAATATGTTCATTTGACCAATATAAAAAAAATATTACCCATGTCTGCACCGATGGGTCTAGGTAGAGTACACCACGAGAATCATTAAAGAATTTTAAGTATATAGAATAAAGCTCTACTTCAGCTTAATCTATGCAAACATCTAATGATAAAACCTTTTTTTTTATTTCTTTTTTTTAATAAATATTAAATACATGGATCTTTCAGACACGAAGTGCTAGATAGGATGAGCCGGGCTGCCGACAGCATCAGCCTCGGGGATATGGTGGACGCGCGGATACGAGGCGGACAGGCGTGGAGTCTACTACCCTTGCAGGTAAGTCCCACTGCTGGGCATCCGGGTCTGGATCAGTCGATCATAGTCCACCACGCTGGCTAAGTGCTGATTGGCAGACTTCATGTGTCTTTCGAAAACTTGCTAGGTCCTTCAGACATGCAAGTTTCCTCACGATGTTTTCCTTCACCGTTAAGACAAGTGGTAATGATGTTGGAAATGATTCCCACATGAAAATATCAGAGCTGCGAGACCGGAATTTGAACCCGCTTCATTCGATTTTCCAAGCTAACGAGTTACAACTGGACTACCACTGCTTTATTAAAAATTCATAATTAATTATTTTTAAGATACTAATAATAATTAATATAATTTTTAATTAAATATGTATTCCAACTTTATTATTAGTTGAAATGTAATTATTTCACCTTTGAACATTAAGTTAAGACCACCCCTAAGGCTTATTAAGGATTTATTCGAAAAGAAAACAAATGCTTATGGAACTCAACAAAAACGTAATGTTAAATGGCAACATATTAAATATTCATATTATTTTATTATGATTAACATTAAAATAGATATATTGGTCCACTTAATTTGCCAGGCAATGTACAGCAGCGTGATACCGGGTCACGTGTTAGAGGGACATTTGGCGGCGCAGATACAGTTCCCGTCGTGGCTCGGCAAGAACTCCAGGAAGAACAAGATGCATCGCCTCTGCCAGGAAATACATGCGCATACTAGACTAAGGTAAGTCCGCCATTTTGGCACGCTTGGTGTGACATCACAGTCTACGACAACATTGTAATCAACGAATGAACACGTCTAGATTGTTAGTACCAATCGCAAACACCAAACAACAGCACTTTGTTATGATAGACTTTGACGTCACATTCGGTCTGACCAATGGCGTTGCGTTTCAAGTACTTTGAATTTCCCACCTATTTTTGCACTTAATGATTATTTTCTTAATGAAATAGAAATTACATTAAAATATTGATTTAGGCTTCATTCAGAACCAATAACGATTGTAAAAATATATTTCACCATTATTTAAAACACATGCATATTACCTATTGTCTTATTAAGCTGTATAAGCAACAAACTTTTATAGTTTGAAATAGGATCCTAAAATGTGTTTATTTTTTTATTAAAATGTATTCTAAACAACTCACTATTACATGTTTAAATAAATTTTATTTTCAGCACGTCTGGATCTAAATCATCCATATTCCTCGATTACGCGACGCACCTCCGAGACGCCGTGGTCACTCCGCTTATAAAAGACAGGTCAGATGGTATCGACAAGTCCCTCGAGGTTCTTGAAGCTTATCATCTGCTGAGAGAAGACCTGGACTCTTTGGTTGAGCTCTCCTTGTGGCCTGGACAGAGGAACCCGACGATTTTGATAGATTCTAAGGTAATATGTTCCTATACATATTTATATTATTTCGTAATTCGTATTATTTAAAAAGGAAATTAAAACAGCACTTTCTTATCCAAGTAAATTATTTTAATTCCTTTCATTATGTTCTATATTGTTTAGATATTTATTTGTGTCTGTATATTTGTATATATGTTTTCGTAGTATATATAATATGAGATTATAAATGTAAAATTTAACTATTTAAAGAATTACTAATAACCATTTAAAGTGGGAATATATTATTTCGCAGAATAAGTCTTTTTAACACTCTTAAATATTAATATAATAACAAAAGTATCATAAATAACAACTGATTACTTTTGTGTTTTTTTTTTATTATTATTTATATGTATTATTTTTTTTATGGAATTTAAGGTTTTTTTTTTAAACTTTCCCTATATTAATAACATTTATTAATATTATAAGGTAAAAGCAGCCATGACTCGCACATATAATAAGAAAGCAAGTGCATTGCCGTATGCACCTGGAGCTATAAAAAGAGGACGTGCGCAAGATGATGAAAACACACAGGAGGATGAAGAAGTTGCAGAGGACAGTGATCCAGAAAACGATGCACTGATCAAAGTATGACCTATAGTTTTAAATAATCTTTTCGGATTTATTTTAATTTTTGATTCCCGACGTTTTGAATGCTTAATAACAATCATGGTCACGGGTGAGAACGTCGGGAACCAAAAAAAAAATGAAAAAGGTGGTTTTATTTAAAATGTCAAATATTCGCAATAATTTGAAAAATAATTATGATCTATTATTTTTATTAATTACTAGCGACTTACCCTCGCTTCGTTCGGGTTCGTCCATAGCTTGATTCCCCATACAAACTTTCATCCCCATTCTCACCCTTTTAAGGGATGATTTCCGGGATAAAAAATATCCTATGTCCTTTCCAGGATCTCACACTATCTTAACAAATTTCATCTAAATCGGTTCAGTAGATCCAGAGATTACCCCCTACAAGGTCACAAACTCACAATCTCACAAACTTTACCTCTTTATAATATTAGTATAGATTATGTAACATTCAGTGTTTTTAAACTAAGAAGATAATTTCTACTTCTTATTTATATCATTACTAGCGGCTCACCCTCGCTTCGCTCGGGTTCGTCGCTAGGTACGTTTTAAATAGATATAAAAAGAAAAAATCTTTCTTTCTCACATTTTAATTATATGTTTTAATACTTACCTATTCCGGACTAAGAGAAATCCAAAAATTAAAATATCATAAAAATTGGAACGCGGTCGAACGGGATAAAAAGTATCCAAAAAGTATTACACTTCACTTAAGTTTTAATCTCTCCACGGCCGAGGACTCGCCGGCGTTATAGTTAACGATAGATTTCTTACAAATTTAATTAATTTCTTAGAAATTTACCTGGATAAGTTTTGCAATACAACTTTTATTTTTATAAATACCAATCTTTACATTATATTTATTTAGACAAAAATATTATATTAACTAAACAAATAATCCTGACTTATTGTATATGACCTGTGGAGATATTAAATGTAGTTTTAAAAAGATATAATTATCCTCCATTAATAGAATTAGTAGGTTGCAAGACCTATCTAGCAGAGATCTTTTGTACTTTACATTTTCAGGACATATGAGAGAGGCTTTAACATGTGATTTTTCTCAAGATGTGTTCAAAATTTATGTAATTTTCTTAAATATGTATTATGAAAGAAAAAAAAACAGTCCCTTTTATTGTGTCAGTATTTTGAAATCATAATAATTAATATTATATTTTTATTGTTTTTTTTTTTTCATTTTTCTGCTATGACTTTTGGTAAACATATTTTATTTCTAAATTTTTTTATGTAAATATAGAATTATTTGCTTATTTAGAAGAAAATGTATATCTTTTTATGTTTTATTTTCTCTTGATTTTGCTGATTTGCGAAACGTAAGTAAATATCGGTATTCGAAAGAATCAAAGATTTTTTTTTCTTTTATTGTGACATTTTGCAAAGGCATGGGATGATATTCTACAAATTGCTTCAAATTTATAATACTTTTTTAATTAGATTTAAAAGTAATATTACTGTGATTTCAATTATTCAATAATAATAAACTAGCATTGTAAGAGTAAGTAATTCTATAAGATAAAATTTAACTCAAATATGTTTAAAATCTGCAGTTACAAGGTACAAATGTGTTATTTGTGATATAATATTTATTTCATAGTTTATAGAAGTGTTGGAGTTATTTTTTTTTATTTAAAATTATTTATGCATTATTGATGTTCCATCGTTTTATGTTAATCACATGACGAGTTTGTGTATGACACGGTACCAAATACAATTTAATAATGAAACGAGTTGTTTTATTTTACCCCATTTTTTTGGCACTTGATTCATGGCATGGCGCTTAGTTATCTTGCACTACTTACACATGGAGCTTAGTAATCTAACCTAGGTTACCTAACCTTACCGTATATGACCGTCTGCTTCAAACATATACCTAATGTATTTAATTGTTAATGCTTGGAACTACTTGGCACCATTTGTGCCATTGAGGGCATTAACGATACAAAATAGTAACATCTAGACTCTCTTCACGGAGTGGAACCATGCAAAGCGCTTTCTTTGTCCCACAGTATACAAACTGATTAGGACAGAAAACTGTCTAGCTCCGCCCACTAACATTCGCAACTGGTTTGAAATCATAGGGCTCGTTCATGTTGCTTTAGTGAGGAATTAATAATAATCTCTAGATATAATAAAATTGTAACTAAGCCGAATCTGTACATAAAATATTTTTTCGAAAATCTTATTGAAGTAAACATTATTATCGATACAGAGGCCGAATCTATAGCTTTTAGAATTTTTTTTCTGTCTGTCTGTTTGTTACCGCATCACAGAAAAACCACTGGAGGGATTTTAATGAAATTTGGTATGGTGATAGCTAGTTATCCGGGTCAACATATAGGATACTTTTTTACCGCGTGAAAATGTCGCATTTCTGAGAAAAAATACAAAATCTGCAGTATAAGAGTATACTAATATGTAAAACCTAAGAATTTGGTTTTTGGTAATCTGAACGCGGGCGGAGCCACGGGCAATGCTAGTTTGTAATAAAATCAACAATAAAGTAAAATGGCAACGACGAACTAATCTTAACTTGTAAAGCGTGTTTATTGTATCTGCAACTAATCACGTGGAAGCGCAAAATCTCAGTGCTTGGTTCATTCGGCGAATACAGTATAATAGTAAACGCTACTAGTACTATTAGTGAAGGTACTAGTGAAACTACCGTGGATTTTCGCGTTCGAATCATTTTTATCATGATTAGGTATCACTAGCTAACTCTGTAAAGGAAACCTCGTGAGTAGACCTGAATTTCTAGATATATGAGATAATCTGTTAACTTTTATAAGACGTATAATCCGCCTCTTGGGTCAGCGTGTTCGAGTATTGCTTAGTCCCCTTCGCAGTGAGTGAACGCATGTCCAACAGTGGGACGTTAAAAGAGCTGAATTATTATTATATTTCTAGTTTACTTTTGTCGATGGATCCATTTTAGTTCAGCAAATCAATTCAAAACATTCATGAACGTCATGCATGAGTCTACTACCAGTTCGGATAGAAGAAGCTTCAGACCTGAGAAGAACTGGCGAAAAAAACTGCGACTCTAATTTTTTTTGTAGCGCGCTGTCAGCGTAAGAAGCCTGTCCTTTATTTTGATAATATAGCTATTGCAGAGCCTCATTTATTTTTTAGGATAAAATGTATTTTTACAGCATTTTTCTCCCTATAGTAGGGGAGCCCAAGAGGGGATTTTCTGTAGTTACTCGAGCGCGGCAGATTAATATACAGGGGGATACCTTGTACCCGGTTAAGTACCTCCACAAAACATGAGGCCCATATATAATACCGCCCGTGAAGGATACAGGATCAGATTAGTAAAAAAAAATTGACCACCAGAAATTCTCGAGCGCGTCAGATTAAGGTAGGGTGAGTTAATTACATCCTAAAAAGTGTATATTCCACTAATCTGACAATTTGAGAGTGACGTAAAAAAAGGGGAGGGCAACAAAGTTGTAAAAAAAAAACGTCATCTCGACATTCTCGAGCGTAGCTAAATTTTTTTTTATTTTGAAGGAAATAATGCAAGAATAATGAAAAATATATAATCTGACGATTTCCGCAAGCCGAAATAACAAAAATTCGTCGATAAAGTTAAATGCGTGCAGCTGCGTGATGCCTACATTTCCTTCTCCGCGTTTCTATTCCTCTCTCACTCTTGCTCTATCTATTACTCTCTCACTTCGTCGCCACTCTGGTTTCTGCCGCCATGACACCATCACAGCTGATTATAAAGAGTCTAGGGGTGTGCGAACATCGTTCGAATCGAATCGAATATCAATATTCGATTCGAAATTCGAAAAATTTCGAATAATTCGTAAAAATTTCGAATAATTCGAAAGTTTTCGAATAATTCGCGAATTAATGAAATATCTCTGGATCTTCAATTGTATCCATTTAAATTCCTTCAAATCGTGTGTCAAAATAGTCTACTTACGAATAATATACTTTTAGTTTAAAAATAAATTACCCAGAGAAAACAATTGCTCATTTTTTAAATTTGCAATATATGTTCGAATTATTCGAAATTTTTCGAATTATTCGGGAACTTTCGAATAATTTGAATTTTCGAATTATTCGATTCGAGTTTCGAATCGAATATTAATATTCGATTCGGAACGAATAATTCGTAAGTTCGAATTATTCGCACACCCTGTTGTATTAGTTTATCAACCGACTTCAAAAAGGAGGAGGTTCTCAATTCGACTGTATGTTTTTTTTTTATGTTTTTCGTTTCTCAAAATATCACATAAATTATATTTTGAGCTCAAAAATGCCATAAGTACAATTTTAAGCGCACAGGAATGGAATTAGCGGGAAGTTGCAGGTATGGCCTTTAAGGTGAACCGTTTTTTCTAATTTTTTTTTGTCAGATCAGGCGAATCCCTCTAGATAATCGTCAGATTATGAGACAGTACGTTTAGAACATAAAGATGAACCATATATATCTTAATCTGACGCGCTTGAGTATTTCAAAATGGCGATTTTTTTTTGCACATTATGAAAATGGCCGCGAGTTTGCGTCCCATCGAAATCGTCAGATTAGTGAATGAGAGCTTTTTTTTGGTGCACTTAACACTCCCTTAGAAAATCTGACGCGCTCGATTAATTTTTTTTTTTTTCATTTTCAACCCTTAAATACAACCACCCGCATCATGCAAACGATCAGATTAACATACGTACATTATTAAAAATACGTAGGGCATTTATGCTATCAATATCTGACGCGCTCGAGGATGTCTATGCAACAGTTTTTTTTACATATTTAAAAATCTATAGCCGCTTCCCCCACCGATGTAAAGGTATATATCATATAACATTTTTTTCTTCTTATCATCTAAGCTTTGCATCCCAATAGGTCTCTACGACGCTCGAGTAAATCCCCATTTAGCTTCGTGGGCTTCCCTACCACTATAACTTATAATTTTATGGCTGTTACGATAGTAGTAAATTCTAAAAATTATTCGCTTTAAACAACTACTTAAATAATATAATAATAATAATGAAGAAGTATATAATAATAATAAAAAAGACGATAAATATCTTACAAAATATAATCGTCTTAAATAAATTTAATGTCTTAACAATACACCTACAAAATTATTTTCCTGAAAATATTGTAAACCATTAAAAGTATTAAATGTTATGTTTGTGATAACGGAGTGGTGAAGGAGTTGGCTTCCAGTTCGGTGCCTGAAGTAGATTTAGCATGTAAGGAATGTTTGGATACCACCCGTCGAGCCCACGCCAAATCTCGCGAACTTCTAGACCTACGCGCTCTAGTCTTAGAACTGCCTGAACTAACAGATTGCGCTGAAGTAACACTACTTGATCCTGACCAAGAATCCGTTGGCTGAATACCTCGATAGGTTTGCTCAGAATTAGTGGCCGTGCTTGTCGAGTACATTTGCAACTGAGGTTTGGTCTTGACCAAATGTCTCTCGACTTTCATTTGCATTATCGGTGTTTCTATTTTTGGCGGACTCTTTGGTCTTTCTGGATGCCCTACATCTATAACATTTTCACTCTTAATTTGGCTAGTCTTTGATGGTAAAGAATCGTCGCTAGAATTCTCACTATCGCTCATTATGACAGCCATTAATTTTTCGGTATTTTCGTGCAAATCATAAACTTTTTGGGTTTTAATAGAACGAACAGAAGGTGTTTTTGCTTTAGAGATCGATCTTTGTGCTCGTTTTTTATCCGTATAATAAACAGCATTTTGATGAGATGGTAACATTGCCGGTATATTTGAGTCTACTTTAGCGTAAGCCACATCTTTACTTACAGAAGAACGTTTAGATCCTTTGCAGTGACAACCATTTTCGTCATCCAAAATATAACTGTAGCAGATTTGTAATAGACAAATGGCTAAACTTATTAGAATTACAACAGCGACATATAAATGTGGCGTCCAATCAGTGTTAATATATATATAAGATTCCCTCAACGCTTTCCAAGGATGCCATTTTGACACTCCTGCATCTTCATAATCAAAAAGATTTCTTCGATGTAACCCCTTACCGTAACTTTGGACCGCAGCTGCTACTCTCAATACGCCACCATAAGCAGCATATAATTTTTCATCAATAAGACGTGGCGCGACATCTCTCTTCATCCAATGCCAGAGATCATTATTAAAATTTACAAAATCTGTATGACGACATGTACCTGGAGAATTACTTAATATGCACTTTGAGGCTGTTGTATAATACTTCAAAAGTATATTTTCAGACAGAGGAGACATAAGATTCATTAAGCCATTTTGTTTAAAAGGTAGAGCTATTGCGTACGGATGCAGATGATCATCTAACTTAGGTGTAGGTAAATGAATACACGATTTTGAATCTCTTTTAGTTACTAGTCTAGCACATGGATCAAATATATCACTAGGCCCTATCCGAATCTTTTCAACTGTAAAGTTAGTCATTTCTGGAACACTTTTGGGTTTTTTCCAACCCAATCCTTGACTATTAAGAAATATTTTTAGCTGATCAAAGCAATCATGCAATTCTCTAACTTTTCTGTAAGAAACATATCCAGCGTAGTAAGCGAATCTACTTGCAGGTAAAATTTCACTTCTCATATGAGCTCCTATTGCGTCCGCTAGAACTTCTCTTAGCATAGTCGAAGTATGTTTATTAGAAGTAGTTTCAATAGTTTTAAAAGCATAACGTATATACCTTAAAGTTTCTGTAATATAAATATCGTTTACTTTATTAGGAGAAACACAAGCGGGTACTATATCTTCTAAAGCTTTCCTTGCACGCAGTTTACCTAATTCCTCTATACTCCAACAATTAGTATTGGTAAGTCTTTTATAAAATAAAGAACTACCGACTTGTGAGCACGATACTATTTTTGTAAATAAAAGTAGAAAAAGTGGAAAAAACATTGCATTTTAAAATCTTTGTGACGTGATTATGATTGTCAAATTCATTATTTTGAAGGACAAGGTAAATAACAATGTAATCTATACATATATTGAAATTTTGAGTCGAATCTATACATTATATATTTTTTGGAAAATCTTGTCTGAGAACGCATCACAGAAAAAACCAACCGGAGGGATTTTGATGAAATTTGGTATGGTCATAGATGGTTATCCGGGTAACATATAGGATACTTTTTACCGCGGGAAAATATCTTATTTCTGAGAAAAAATGCAAAAACTACAAAGTAAGAGTATACTAATCTGTAAAACCTAAGAATTTGCTTTTTGGTCATCTGAACGCGGGCGGAGCCGCGGGCAATGCTAGTTAATAATAAATCTTTTATATTAATTGTTTGTAATGGTTTATCATCATTATATAATATATGAGATAGTTTAGAACTATATTCATAAAAAAATATTAAAATATTTTTTGGTAAAAAATAATGAGGAAATATAATAATTCAAAGTACTCTTTGTCATGGATGTACCCTTTATCAATTATATTTTTTAATCTGAGTCGGATTATTTGACATATTATGAGAAATGTCAATTGTCAGATGACATTTGACATTTGACAACTATTGGCGGTAGTTGTCTGTAAGATTCAAGATTTTCAGTTTTAACTTTTTGAATTTTAAATTAAAACCTTTTGTGTCTTGTTATTACTTTCTTGTTTATGTAAATGAGTTATGCACAGTGTTTGAATAAAAACAGTGACCTTAAACTTTTAAAATGTCTAGAGTACGTAAACTCTACTATTATTTTAACATCAAGTGACTATTATTACTTTTCTGTCATAGATTTAAATTTAATAAAATTTTATTTTGTAAATGCATACAATTTAAGTACTTAGCTTAAATATAAAAGTTAAATATTCTTTTATTACCGCAATTTCTAATCAAACCTAACCAAAGCAAAGTTTAAATTTGATTTTTAATCATTACTGTTTTTGTAGTAGCTTAGTGCTGTTTGTGTATGTTTGAAACTTGCCGTACTTTGTACTATGTAAAAGCAAAATGTCTAAATACAATTAAACATTCGCAAGTCGGATGTAATGTTGTAATTATTTTATTTCTGCTACTTTGGTTTTAGGATATAAGGTCCTTCTTTACCATAAAAAAGGAGAAAACTAAAAAAGATGAAGACAGTGATGTTATACCCGAATCACCAGATGTACAAATTAATAACAAGGTAAGTTTTAGTCTTTTATATTAGATCTTTGAGAACATTCAAGATAAGAGAATACTTTCAGGAAAATAAATAATACACCAATACTGTGCAAAAAAGCTTGTTTCGAGTATTATTAAATATTATGTGTAATCGGTCAGTGATGATAAATACTTATAAAAGTAAAACAAGATATTAATTTAGTCACAAGATTTATTACCAAAAATAAGGTAATAAAGAAATAAAATTGTTCAGTGTGTTAAACTTACTTATTATTACTAAATAATTTAAAGATTTGAAAAAGCTTTACTATAATATTATATATGTTGGGACATTAACGCACAGCGCCATCTAGTTCCATGGTAAGCTACGAGGCTTGTGTTATGGATACCAGATAGTTGATACACTACATATATATAACTTTAAATACATACATATTATAAATATAAACACCCATGACTAGAGTACACACATTCATGTCCATCACACAAATGGATGCCCCCAGCGGGACTCGAACCCGTGACCGCTGGCACAGCAAGTAGGGTCACTACAAACTCAGCCAAATGTGTCATCATATTACTTTGAAAAACAGCTCTTGTGTGACTAAACTATATTTATAAGTTTCATAATAGGTAATCCTGAGCCTACTCAAATTTTTAATTTTATATTGTAGAAAAAAATATCAAGAAAACGCAGACAAATCAAGGAAGACTCAGATGAAGATGGGATACCTTCAAAAAAGAAGATTACTCCACCAAAGGCAACACTAAAAGAAGTTAAAAAAGAAGACTTATTTGGTAGTGGCCCAATAAAAAGAACAGAGCCAATAGTGAAAAAAAATAAGAAAAAGACAGAAACTGGCATCCATTCAGATGATGAATTTGAACAAAGCTTGTTACAAATTGATGAAGCCCATTACTCTGAAAAAGTTGACATTAAAGAAGATATCAAAATCAAAGCAGACAATTGTAGTAAATCAGAAAAAGTAGATAAAAATGATAATGAATCAAAAACTAAATCAAAATCACATAAAAAGGAAATTGTGGATAGTAAATCAGCAGAAGAGAACAAAATCGAAAATCATGATAGCAAATCTATTAAAAGAAAATTATATAAGTGTGACACTGAGACCCAACCAGAGATCCAGTCTACATCCAATGTAGATAAAGAAAAGAAAGATTTTAGTGTATTTCTTGACAATGATGACATAGATCACAAACCCGATATTGACACCAAAGAACCTCAACAAAAGAAAAGGAAATTAGACAAGAGCCTAAATGAATCTGGTATGCATTGGTATAATGATGTTAATATTGTTTTAGTTATCACTCTGGTAGTTATCATATCGCAGTCAGGTATTAGCAACACCTAGATTATTTGATATAGATATTTTTTCCATTTACTTACCCTTCATTTAATCAAAAACTTTATCATAAAATTCGACTATTGTTGCTACATATTTTTTTAAACATCATTTAGTTTTAGTACATATGTACTAAAAGTAACTGGTTATTTAATAATATAAAAATTGCTATAAAGAAAGTGAGGTATAACATCTATCATAAAGATATGTGTTGAAAATTTCCCTGCTAGTATAAATAAAACATTTATTTATAGCTATAATACACTCACTTTGCACATTATTCATAAGGTGATACTTAAAGATTAGTGTACTTAAAGTACGATCGCCTCATTTTGCACATAATTGATTAGGATTATAATTATTAGGGCCTTTGCACACATCTCTTTTTATAAGTACAGTCGACATATTTTGTCGGCACAAACACAAGGAATCAGTGTTTTAACTTATCAGTGCAGTCTACACAGTAGCTTAGTTTACTGTCTATAGCTATTCTTTATTACTTATAGCATTATCTATTATTAATAAACATTATTATACAATAGGGAATATATTTTTATACAATAGCTTACTTTGTTATATAATTGTAAAAAAATATCCAGCTCCAAAAAACTAAAATTTAGTACACAATTTTTTTTTAAATAAAATGCGCTTTTGCATGGGATTGTGTATCTAGTACTTTTTTAATCTTAATTTTTGTTTATTATTGCAGTTCTATCAGATGAAGAAAGACATGAAAGGAAAAGATATTCGGCAGCTTTATATCAGAAATATTTGAACAGATCTGGACCTAAGCACTTAGGATCAAAAGAAATTCCAGAGGTTCTTTTTCTTTGAACAATATAAATTATATTTTCTAAGAAATTTAAAAATAAAACTTTTTGTACAACATATTTAATAATAACTCAACTGTATTAGAATTGTATGATAAAATATTCATAATATTTTCTAAGTATTAAAAAAATTATACAGCATCCAAATGAAGTATGTAGTTAATTATATTTTAGGTCATCTCAAAAAATGAAATTTTTTACCTTGTGTAACCGAAAAAGAATTATAAGAAAAAAATTTTTTTTTTTACTTTTGTCTCTCTGTCTGTTTTGTTTGTTCCGGCCAATCTCCGAGACGACTGAACCGATTTTGGCGGGACTTTCATTCAGACATATGGTAATAAGAACTTAGGCTACTATTTTAGAAAAAGAATAAGTGTTCTGCACAAAAAAAAACCCATGAAAATGTAAACAAAATCCGCAAACCTAGTGATGCGAGGGTTAGCCCCTTGTAATATTATAAAGCACTAATATAAATTACATTTATATTTCAATTTTCAGGGTGCACCTAATTGCTTGCGAGATTGTGCATTCTTGTTAACTGGAGTCCTGGATTCGTTTGAGCGAGACGAAGTAGTGGCCGCTATTACGAAATATGGCGGATCTGTGAAAAATGGTATTAGTAAGAAGGTATTATTACTATCTGCATATTTTTATTTCAATAATCCAATTGATTGTTTTTTTTAAAGACTATTTATGACTTATTTTGGTTCTATAACGACGTGTATACATTTATACTGATTGCCATTAGAACTATAAAATATATAACTAACTAGTATTGCCCGCGGCTCCGACCGCGTTCAGATGACCAAAAACATTTTTTTAGGTTTTACGTATTAGTATACTCTTACCATGCAGTTTTTGTATTTTTTCTCAGAAATGAGATATTTTCCCGCGATAAAAAAGTATCCTATATGTTGACCCGGAGAACCAGCTACCATCATACCAAATTTCATCAAAATCCCTTCTGAGGTTTTTCACAGACAGACAGACAAAAATTCTAAAAACTATAGGTTCGGCCTCTGTATCGATAATAATGTCTATTTCGATAAGATTTTCCAAAAAATATTTAATGTACAGATTTGACTTGCTTAGAATTTTATTATATGTATACATAATTTTAGGGGTCGATTTTTTATTCATGAAAGTTATGCCTAAAAAAGTATATACTTTTTTATATACTTTTTTAAGCTACTTATGTCCGAACCTCTATGGCATAAAATATATATATACTATAATATTATAAAGAGGAAAGATTTTGTTTGTTTGTTTGTACCGAATAAGCTCCGAAACTACTGATCCGATTTAGATTCAATTTGTTAAAAAGATATGAAAAAAAGATATGAGAAAAAAGGATGAAAGTTTGTATGGCAAATCAACCTAGGGACGAACCCGAGCGAAGCGAGAGACGAGGTTGAGTCGTATAAAATAAAATAACACTACTACCTGACTTTTCATAAAATGGTGCTTTTCCTTTTATATCTATGGGATTTATACATTATAAGAATATTTTAAGCCATTTTTAATTGTATTTGTAGGTAACACATGTGCTTGCCGGTGAAGATGCAGGTCCAGCAAAATTAGCTAAAGCGCAAGAATTAGGCATTAAAATCCTAAATGAGGATGAATTCTTAAAAATAATCAAAGAATCTACAGAAAAAAAACAATCATCCAAAGACAAAAGAGATTCAAATCACAATAAAGCAGAAAATAAATCAAGAAAAGAATCAAGTACTGAGAAAAAAAAGAAAAATCATGACAATAATATATTGAATACAGATAAAATTAAAAAGGAGAAATCTGTTTCGCCTCCAAAAGTTGTGGAGGTTTCTGAAATTAAAAAAGAAAAAGCTGTTAAGTCAGAAACTATAAGTAGTGGTGAATATTGTTATACCTATAATCCCTTGTGTAGTTACGTTTGCGAGGATGTCTCGATTTTTGGATGTAAAAATGTATGGATGTTTGTTACTCTATCACGAAAAAAACCACTGAATGGATTTAAATGAAACTTTACAATAATATAGCTCATACATCAGAACAACACATAGGCTACTATTTATCCCGGACAAATGTATGGTTACCGTGGGATAGATTAAGTGTTGTTTTTCTAAGCCGCTAGTTAAAAATAATATATTTGTGTGTGTGTGTGTGCGTGTTCTCGTGCGTATTGTGTGTTGTTTTTATGAAACTATTAATTTTACGGATGAGGAACAATTAAGTTAAGAGCGGTCCTTGGTTAAGAATTATATCTACATACATATTTAAATTAAAAATGGCCTTCTAAGGAATTCCATTATAATGCCAACAAAAGACTATTCCCTTATATGTACATATTTTGTTTTTATTGTATATTTTTTTTATTTTCCTTTAAGTGAACGATAAACAACAGGCAGGTGCGAGTACATCGAAGCCCACTCATGCTCTGTCACTTATGTGGGTGGATAAATATAAACCACAAAACTTAAAACAAATCATAGGACAGCACGGGGAAAACAGTAATGTTAAAAAGTAAGTAGTGCTGTACATTATTTATTATTTGATATAAATAAGATACTCTCTACATATAATAAAATCCAAACTGAGTCGAATCTGTACATTAAACATTTTTTGGAAAATCTTATTGAAATAGTCATTACTATTGATACAGAGGCAGCTTTTATAGTTTTTAGAATTTTTGTCTGTCTGTCTGTTTGTCTGGGAACGCATCGCGACAAATCTGTACTAACCGTTATAACGTTCGTACGCTAGTAAAATGGATATAAATATTGAAATTAGGCCAACCTACTTACCAACTCTAATAGGAAAAAGGTACTTCAGGTGTGTGTTATATTTCGTAAATTACACACAAATATACATTAGATACACAACTTTTAATTCGTGATTTTTTTGACCGAGCGGGTAAAGGAAGCGAAGCGCCTCAACTTCAAGACTGGCAGTTTGCTTTCCTCTGTTACTTTATCGGTACTCCTCTACAGGTCGTATTTTACCACCAATCTGGGCGAACTTAACTGTAACGAACTGAAACTTGGTAGAAAGGTTTTACGATTTTGTAGAATTTTTCCTCGTCGGGGAATTTTGATCGGAGTTGTACTTTCTCCAAAAAGATGCATAAATTGGCCTACTATATCTCCACCTTATGAGATCCGATTTCGATGGTTCTTAATAACTTAAATTGGTCTCATAAAAATTTGGTAAAGATTTGATGATGAGATTCGGCGTCATGAGCAGAAAACTCTTCAAAATGCTGTTCAAAGTGCTCGCAAGATCAACTTTCCGCGGCACTAGTTGAATAAACAGGCTTTGAATACAATGCTCAAAGGGAAATAAGAGCACGCATATGAATTACAAAATCAAGCTCTAAAGATGATTTAGTAACTTTTATAGTGATTTTGCGTACATTACCAGTAAGGTTATCGGCAGCCACTACTCTGCCCAAGGTTGCGAGTTAGATTCTCACTCAGCTGTACTAATATTATAAAGAGAAAAGATTTTTTGTTTGTTTGTTTGTGCCGATTAAGTTCCGAAACTACTGGACCGATTTCAATGAAATTTGGTAAGAAGATAGGTTGAGACCCTGGGAAAGACAGGATATTTTTTATTCCGAAAATCATCTCTTAAAGGGGTGAAAATGGGGATGAAAATTTGTATGAGGAATCAACCTAGGGACGGATCCGAGCCAAGCGAGGGTGAGTCGCTAGTTTGGTATATTAATATAATTTCTGAGTTCTTGCAAATTTGTATTATTTACGAATTTTCTCTTTCAGATTGTTAAACTGGTTAACGAAATGGTATGTGAATAGAAAGGCAAAACTGCCCAAACCTAATCCTTTTGCTAAGAACGACGACGGAGGTTATTACAAAGCTGTTTTATTATCTGGACCTCCTGGTGTAGGTAAGTAATAAATATCCATACTAATATTATAAATGTGAAAGTGTGTTTGTCCTTCTTTCACGTCGAAACGGAAGAATAGATTGGTGTGATTTTTTATGTGGAGATAGTTGGAGAGATGAAGAGTGTCATAGGCTACTTTTTACCGCGGGAGATTATCTATTTCCTATAAAAATATAATAAAATCTAAAAAAGATATTTATAATCAGATTTACTTCAAAATTGGTATTAATGCTTTTCAATAAAATTAAATAAATACGTGATTTAGCATTTTTTCGAAATTCATCCTATAAGGGGGTAAAATAGGGGATGAAAGTTTGTATGAAACTACCTTTTTAGCGATTTTTTTTGTAGTTTGAGTTCGAGCGAAGCCGCGGGATCTACTAGTATTATTCTGTATATTAGTAATATCTAAATTTTTTTTCTATTTTTAAAATATCTATTAATCAATAATAATAATTTCTACTAAATTATAGAAGTCACAGTCAGAGGATGCAAATGAAATGGAAACTTTACTTATAAAATACTTTAATATTACTTTTACAAACTAATTATCCTAAGGTGATTACACTGTCGAAGTATGACAAATGGAATGAATTAAGAAAAGTCTCTAACAATAAGGTGCACTCGGATGTTACAACACTGTCACTTCGCGAGAGTTATGTTGAAATACGAAAAGAATGCGATATTGGTGGTCGACGCGACTCGCGAGGTGGTTCCCATGCATTATGGTTGCGAAACAAAGTCTTTAGCAATAAAAGTTCATACGAACGGAATGCGATGTTGGTGGTCGACGCGAGGTAGTTTCCATGTATTAGGGTTGCGTAACAACTATTAAAATATTTCGCGGATTTATTTTGATTATGGGCCACGGGAGAGACTTAATTCTGTCTCTCTCACACACAAAAAAAAAAGTCTGCAAAAAATCCGAAAAGATAGTTTTATATTGAATGACTAGCAGAACCCGCTGCTTCGCTCGCGCTAAAAATACAAAAAAAACTTCTTTGTTTTGTGCTATTTGTAATAATATATGGAAATTTGCCCGATTTTTTGATATTTATTATTACTGCTCCACTCCCTTAGGTAATAACACGAGGATGTATAGCCTATAGCCTCCATAAATAAATGGGCTATTTAATGCAAAAAGAATTTTTCAAATCGGATTAGTAGTTCCTGAGATTAGATCGTTCAAACAAACTCTGCCACTTTTTAATATTAGTATAGATCTAAATCTATACTAATATTAAAAAGTGGCAAAACCCTAAGGTTTAAACCAACAACGTACGTTTTCAGGCAAAACGACAACAGTG
The DNA here is from genome assembly GCA_947093115.1 of Brenthis daphne. Lineage (NCBI taxonomy): Eukaryota > Metazoa > Arthropoda > Insecta > Lepidoptera > Nymphalidae > Brenthis > Brenthis daphne. The sequence goes on along the minus strand of OX352472.1, from coordinate 20,374,628 downwards.
TCGCTAGTGTGCAAAGAGCTGGGCTTCGACGCGGTGGAGTTCAACGCGTCCGACACGCGCAGCAAGAACCTCATCAAGGAGAAGATTGGCGAGATGCTGTCCACCACTTCATTGTCCGGTTATGCTAAAGGTAGGAAGCTATAGCCAATGGAAATGGTGTTTATATTTATAATATGTATGTATTTAAAGTTATATACGAGTATGTATAGTGTATCAACTATCCGGTCTCCATAACACAAGCCTCGTAGCTTACCATGGAACTAGATGGTGCTGTGTGTTAATGTACCAACATATTTTATCTTCATCTTATAATATATGCATGCTGCTTATAACTTGTGATTAACGGCCTCGGTGGTCTAGTGGCTAGTATATTATATGGCCGCAGATCTGAAGGTTCTGGATTCGTGTCGGGCCATGTCCAGTCATTGAGTACTTTTATCAAGAATTTCTCAGTAACAGCCCCGAGTTGGGAAGTTGGTGGTGTTTTAACTGCGTGCCGTGGCGAGAGAGCTTGTGTCGGGTCGGTCCTGCACCTTAACTCTCACCACGAGACGCGAGACTGTCATAAACATTTAAAAAATAGAGAAATCTCCAAACATATTTATATTTTTGACTATGCTATGACGATGTCGATAGGGAATTTAAAAAAAAAACAATAAAAAAAATGTATAAAACCTATTAATGTAAAATTAAGATGTCAGGACAAATAACTCCTGTCAGGCTTTATGAAGAGATTATTTTTATTCTTGGCTTTGATTGCTATTGTGTTGGTCGCTTAAATTTCACGTTTGAATTTTCGTATAATTTACTAGCGTATTACAAATTTTTGTTATCATTTTGTAAAATTGTGTGTAGGCACTGTCTGTAATAAGTATATAACGCCTTTGAGACGTCTAAAACCTTAGTCTTGTGACCATGATTATTGTAAAGCATTCGAAACGTCAGGAACCAAAAATCAAAATAAATCCTCGAAATAGTCCGAAAAGATAGTTTTATTTAAAATGTCAAATATTCGCGTAAACCTAAGAAAGTATTAAGCGTAAGCGTATTACATTTTTTTTCTTTATTTTGCTTTTAGGCAACTCAGGCAAAGGTGCTGTTTCAAAGAAACATGTACTTGTTATGGATGAAGTGGACGGCATGGCTGGCAATGAAGATCGGGGTAAGTTATGGAAAAAATCATATTAAGTATAATTTCCAGAAAACATAGGTTATTTTATAGTTTTATTTTTATTACATACAACTAATAATGGAAACCAACCTATAATTTTCTAAATATATTCTAACATAATATTATTTTATAAGTGGAAACAAAAGTTATATACATTTATTGACTCTTATATGTATTATAATTTAAGTACCTGTTTAGAATAATTAGATTAGATATCCTAAATGTTGACCCCATTATTAAGGATAGTAAAGATAGTATGGTTTTTTCTTATCTTATTTATTGATTTTTTTATCTTTTATCTATCCAATATAAAACAAATCCCTAATTTTTTCGAATGAAATATTTTCCTACAAACTCATAATATCTAGTGCAATGCTAACTAAAGCTTCATAAAACTAGAACTCGTTCTTTTATATCACCTACACTTTTACAATGACAACGCGTGTGACTCAGTTTGTTGTGACTCTACTTGCTGTGCCAGCGGTCGCGGGTTCGAGTCCCGCTGGGGGCATTCATTTGTGTGATAAGCACGAGTGTGTATTTAAACTTATATATGTGTAGTGTATCAACTATCCGGTATCTATAACACAAGCTTCGTAGCTTACCATGAAACTAGATCCTGCTGTGTGTTAATGTCCCAACATATTTATTTATTATTTATTACTATAATCATGAATTTATCGATGTAATATTTACAGATATTGTGTATTGGTCTGCCTTTCTTTCTCTTATATTAAAACAAAGCGAACTAGTGACGTCATTTAACACATAGGTAGACGTAGCTTATGCTGTGTTGAAAAAATAGTGTTTTCCAATTAGTAACAGTTAAAATATTAAAATAATTTAAATTTATTAAACTGTTTAAAATTTAAATTTAAAACTAAATTATCTCAATTAAATCAATATAAAATTTACTTAGTTAGTTTACTAGTACATATAGTTATTATGGTTAAATTCTTTACTACTACTACTTCGCTTGCTTCCCAATACAACCTTTCATCGCCATTTGCACCCCCCTTAAGGGATGATTCCCGGGATAAAGAGTATCCTATGTCCTTCCCAAGGTCTCAAACTATCTTCTTACCAAATTTCATCTAAATCGGTTCCATAGATCCAGAGATTACCCCCTACAACGTCACAAAGTCTTAAACTTTACCTCTTTCTAATATTATTAGTATAGATTAACCAAAGATGGTTTCCAGGCGGTCTCCAAGAGCTGATATCTCTGATCAAGTCCACATCGGTGCCTATAATATGCATGTGCAACGACAGGAACAGCGAGAAGATGCGCTCGCTCGTCAACTACTGCTATGATCTGCGCTTCAATAGACCCAGGGTGGATCAGATAAAGGCGAGTGCTGTTAATTATCTATATTCTGTACATATAATAAAATTCTAGTCGAGTCGAATCTGTAGATTAAATATTTTTTGGAAAATCTTATTGAAATAGTCATTACTGTCGATACTGAGGCCGAATCTATAGTTTTTAGAATTTTTGTCTGTCTGTCAGTCTGGGAACGCATCACGAGACAAACACATGAAATTTGGTATGATGATAGCTGTTTATCCGTGTCAATTTATAGGGCTTTTTACTGCAGGAAAATATCTCGTCTCTGAGAAATCCGTACTAAACCTTAAAACGTAACTAATTAGTATAAAATTTTGAATGATCGTAATATTTTCTTATATTAGATTTACGAGAATATATTTTAATTTTATGATAAAACTATTTTGTCTATGCTTTACATATGATAGCAATTATGGTCGCGGGAGAGACTCTCGTGACCATGATTGCTGTAAAGCATTTAAAATGTTAGGAAATTCCTATTATAAATTATAAATTCCTATTATATATAAATTGAACAGTGAATTAAAACACAAACAGGAACAAATCCGAAAATATAATTATTCTGAACATTTTGACTAATCATTTACAACGCCATCTATTGTTTACTAGCCAAAATAAACAAAATAGTCCGAATTAGGCTGGTTCAAATTCTGTCCCAAAACTCGAATTTTGTTCTAAACTAAGGCAATTTTGGAAAATAGTTACTTATAAATTTTGTATTATTTCAGTCAGCGATGCTCTCGATCTGCTTCAAAGAGGGTCTAAAGGTCCCCGGAGACGTGCTTTCGCAGCTGATAGTATCTGCGGGGCAGGACGTGCGGCAAACCCTGCACCTGCTGTCCTTATGGGCCGCCGACACCCACGTGGACCCCGCCCGGCTCAGCAGCGAGGCGCAACGGGTTAGAAAGGATGTTAAGATGGTATGTTGAGGGTTAATCCATACTATATAATATTATGAATGTGAAAGTGTTTGTTTGCTTTTTTGTTTGACCTTTTTTCACGAAACAGAGTGACGGATTGGCGTGATTTTTTGTGTGGAGATAGTTGGAGAACCGGAGAGTTACATAGGCTATTTTTTTCCGGTGGTACATTATCTGCAACACGTTATAATACAACCCACAATAACTCATTATATCTATGTATAACGTATATAATATATAGTCTATCTATTCCATGCTAACCGTTAAAACGTATCTAGTTATATTATAAATACAAAAGGATACCCGAGTCAAGATGTACTGCGAATCTATACTTTAATATTTTAATGTTATCAACACTGTTTTAGTGCATGTTGTGTTCTCCAGTGATTGGAGGTACATTTTAAACACTGTTCAAAGAGCCTGTATTTTTTGTATTTTTATATGTTCTTCTGTTGGAGATCTTTAATAAATAAATAAAGAGTTTGTTTGTTTATTTGAACGCACTGCTAATTCTCAGGAACTATAAACCGATTTGAAAAATTCTTTTTGCATTAGGTAGCCCCTTTATTGATGGAGGCTATATATCATCATGCTACTACCCAAGGGAGCGTAGCAGTAATCATAAATGTCAACAAATCGGGCTAACTTCCAAATATTATTGTAAAAATTATGTTTATAATCATGTGATGATGTGAACTTTTGTTTTTATTGTTAGTGAAAAAATTTTGTTTCATTTCATAAATCTCAAAAAATCAAGCAGACTTCCATACATTGTTGTAAAACTGATGTTTATAAAATCAAACAAATTAAACGTGGGTGAAACCGTGAGGCAGACCTACTTAATCATATATTCTTTACTTTACCTTCCCAGGGTCCGTGGGAAGCCATCCGCAAAGTGTTCAGCAAGGAAGAGCACAAAGGCATGAGCATCGCCGATAAGAGCGACCTGTTCTTCAGCGACTACAGCCTCGCGCCTCTCTTCGTGCAAGAGAACTATCTGAATGTGTCCCCGCACTGTCCGAAGTAAGAGTCTATACACACTACATTTTACACGCCATCGAAAGTAAAAAAATATATATATCAGGAATGTACGTCTGCTGCGACTGTCGTCTGCAGGGCTGCCAGATAACAATCGTTGATTTACCCGACCAATAAATCACAAAATACCCGGCTTATCCCGCCGGTGCCAACCATGAGCAGAATACCCGAAAATTGTTTTTTTTTAAAGTAATTTATTCATGTTTTATATAGAATAAAAGAAAGTGCTAATGTTAGAAAAAGAACACAGCAGCAGCAGAAAACAGCTTTAAATTATGAAATCAAACATTAAAAAAAACTTAAAATATCAAATTAATCGGCTAAACTAAAATACCTGCTTTGACCCCGCTTAATGCAAATGCCCGTTAAAATTACCCGCCATTAAAAATCGCCTAAAAATACCCGCTTTTCGGGTAAATTGCCCGGCAATTGGCAGCGCTGGTCGTCTGAGCTTATTCTACTCTGATGAACGTAAATAATAAAACCGGTCAAGTGCGAGTCGGATTCGCACATGAAGGGTTCCGCACTATCGTACAAGATATAACACTATGTACTAATGGATATTTTTTTTGTACTGATAGTAATACTGTGTTTTTATTATTTTACTTAAATGTTTTTAAATATGTTCATTTGACCAATATAAAAAAAATATTACCCATGTCTGCACCGATGGGTCTAGGTAGAGTACACCACGAGAATCATTAAAGAATTTTAAGTATATAGAATAAAGCTCTACTTCAGCTTAATCTATGCAAACATCTAATGATAAAACCTTTTTTTTTATTTCTTTTTTTTAATAAATATTAAATACATGGATCTTTCAGACACGAAGTGCTAGATAGGATGAGCCGGGCTGCCGACAGCATCAGCCTCGGGGATATGGTGGACGCGCGGATACGAGGCGGACAGGCGTGGAGTCTACTACCCTTGCAGGTAAGTCCCACTGCTGGGCATCCGGGTCTGGATCAGTCGATCATAGTCCACCACGCTGGCTAAGTGCTGATTGGCAGACTTCATGTGTCTTTCGAAAACTTGCTAGGTCCTTCAGACATGCAAGTTTCCTCACGATGTTTTCCTTCACCGTTAAGACAAGTGGTAATGATGTTGGAAATGATTCCCACATGAAAATATCAGAGCTGCGAGACCGGAATTTGAACCCGCTTCATTCGATTTTCCAAGCTAACGAGTTACAACTGGACTACCACTGCTTTATTAAAAATTCATAATTAATTATTTTTAAGATACTAATAATAATTAATATAATTTTTAATTAAATATGTATTCCAACTTTATTATTAGTTGAAATGTAATTATTTCACCTTTGAACATTAAGTTAAGACCACCCCTAAGGCTTATTAAGGATTTATTCGAAAAGAAAACAAATGCTTATGGAACTCAACAAAAACGTAATGTTAAATGGCAACATATTAAATATTCATATTATTTTATTATGATTAACATTAAAATAGATATATTGGTCCACTTAATTTGCCAGGCAATGTACAGCAGCGTGATACCGGGTCACGTGTTAGAGGGACATTTGGCGGCGCAGATACAGTTCCCGTCGTGGCTCGGCAAGAACTCCAGGAAGAACAAGATGCATCGCCTCTGCCAGGAAATACATGCGCATACTAGACTAAGGTAAGTCCGCCATTTTGGCACGCTTGGTGTGACATCACAGTCTACGACAACATTGTAATCAACGAATGAACACGTCTAGATTGTTAGTACCAATCGCAAACACCAAACAACAGCACTTTGTTATGATAGACTTTGACGTCACATTCGGTCTGACCAATGGCGTTGCGTTTCAAGTACTTTGAATTTCCCACCTATTTTTGCACTTAATGATTATTTTCTTAATGAAATAGAAATTACATTAAAATATTGATTTAGGCTTCATTCAGAACCAATAACGATTGTAAAAATATATTTCACCATTATTTAAAACACATGCATATTACCTATTGTCTTATTAAGCTGTATAAGCAACAAACTTTTATAGTTTGAAATAGGATCCTAAAATGTGTTTATTTTTTTATTAAAATGTATTCTAAACAACTCACTATTACATGTTTAAATAAATTTTATTTTCAGCACGTCTGGATCTAAATCATCCATATTCCTCGATTACGCGACGCACCTCCGAGACGCCGTGGTCACTCCGCTTATAAAAGACAGGTCAGATGGTATCGACAAGTCCCTCGAGGTTCTTGAAGCTTATCATCTGCTGAGAGAAGACCTGGACTCTTTGGTTGAGCTCTCCTTGTGGCCTGGACAGAGGAACCCGACGATTTTGATAGATTCTAAGGTAATATGTTCCTATACATATTTATATTATTTCGTAATTCGTATTATTTAAAAAGGAAATTAAAACAGCACTTTCTTATCCAAGTAAATTATTTTAATTCCTTTCATTATGTTCTATATTGTTTAGATATTTATTTGTGTCTGTATATTTGTATATATGTTTTCGTAGTATATATAATATGAGATTATAAATGTAAAATTTAACTATTTAAAGAATTACTAATAACCATTTAAAGTGGGAATATATTATTTCGCAGAATAAGTCTTTTTAACACTCTTAAATATTAATATAATAACAAAAGTATCATAAATAACAACTGATTACTTTTGTGTTTTTTTTTTTATTATTATTTATATGTATTATTTTTTTTATGGAATTTAAGGTTTTTTTTTTAAACTTTCCCTATATTAATAACATTTATTAATATTATAAGGTAAAAGCAGCCATGACTCGCACATATAATAAGAAAGCAAGTGCATTGCCGTATGCACCTGGAGCTATAAAAAGAGGACGTGCGCAAGATGATGAAAACACACAGGAGGATGAAGAAGTTGCAGAGGACAGTGATCCAGAAAACGATGCACTGATCAAAGTATGACCTATAGTTTTAAATAATCTTTTCGGATTTATTTTAATTTTTGATTCCCGACGTTTTGAATGCTTAATAACAATCATGGTCACGGGTGAGAACGTCGGGAACCAAAAAAAAAATGAAAAAGGTGGTTTTATTTAAAATGTCAAATATTCGCAATAATTTGAAAAATAATTATGATCTATTATTTTTATTAATTACTAGCGACTTACCCTCGCTTCGTTCGGGTTCGTCCATAGCTTGATTCCCCATACAAACTTTCATCCCCATTCTCACCCTTTTAAGGGATGATTTCCGGGATAAAAAATATCCTATGTCCTTTCCAGGATCTCACACTATCTTAACAAATTTCATCTAAATCGGTTCAGTAGATCCAGAGATTACCCCCTACAAGGTCACAAACTCACAATCTCACAAACTTTACCTCTTTATAATATTAGTATAGATTATGTAACATTCAGTGTTTTTAAACTAAGAAGATAATTTCTACTTCTTATTTATATCATTATGTGTTGAAGAGTGTATAGATCTTATCAGGATGAATAAAAGATGTATGTAACACAATTTGCTAATGAGCTAGTTACTAATTTTTCAGCAAAGCATTTTAAATTATATTTATAACGGTCTCATTTATTGGATTACAAAATATTTTAACTGGTGACTTTATTATATTTATTCGAAGTTAACATTTTTTGTTTCAGAAAAAGAAAACTAAAGAAACAGACAAACCTAGTACCAGTAAAGCGGGTAAAGCAAAACAAAGTGCCACCAGCCCTAGTAAAGTGAAGGGGAAACAAAGTACTTCTAAAGATAAAAGGAAAAAATAATACAGTATTACACATTACAGATGTTTTAAGTTTGCCAATCTTGTTCTTATTTTGTATACAATAAACATATTGAAGTATATTTATAGTTTTTTTTACTCATATTTATTAATGCATTGTATGGAATAGAATGCTGGGAAGATACAGATAAAAGAAAGTTATAAAGATACATAATATGGCAGACTAGCGACTCACCCTTACTTCGCTCGGGTTCGTCCCTAGGTACGTTTAATAGATAGACTAAATATTATATGATAACCCATAACCTTCCTCAATTAAAGTGCTATCTAATGCAAAAAGAATTTTTCAAATTGGATCAGTAGTTCCTGAGATTAGTGAGTTCAATCAAACAAACTCTACCTCTTTATAATATTAGTATAGATAGGCAAATATTGAAATGGATGTGGTAATAATTCCACAATTACTATGAGGTAAAAGATTAGGAATGAGTATATTATAGTAAGTTTGAAATTAGCCCCAGTGACAGAGAAGCTGAGGATCTATAATAGGTTAGCCTAGTATGGGGATATTGTGAAGAGGGAAGAAAGTCATATAATATGCAAAAGGATAATAGATATGAATGTGGATGGATCTAAAAGTTGAGGTAAACTGAGGAAGGTAAGGATAGATTGTGTGAGAAAGGCTGAGATGACAGCTCAAAGATAGAAGTGGAGTATGGATAGATTGTTTGAGAAACATTTTGATATCTGTTGAAACTTGGTTCAGGTTTTAGGATTACTTTTGTGTTTATAATGTAATTATTTATTGTACTGTTTGTTTTCCTTGAAAAGGTAATAAATAAATAAAAGGTGTGTGCTGAGATGACGGCTGAAAGATGAAAGTGGTGAAAAGAACATAACATCTAATAAGGACAAGGCAAAGAAAGTAAAACTTATTTAATACAAGCGACTCACCCTCGCTCCGCTCGGGTTTGTCCTTACTTACGTTTTAACGGTTACTATAGATTTCTTAGATGACTCAGAAGAGATATTTTCCTGCAGTAAAAAGTATCCTAGATGTTGACCCAAATAACCAGCTATCATCCAACCAAATTTTATCAAAATCCCCCTAGTGATTTTTGTGATGTAGTAACAGACAGACAGACAAAAATTCTAAAAACTATAGAATCAGCCTCTGTATCGATAATAATGTTTATTTCAATAAGATATTCCAAAAAATATTTAATGTACAGATTCGGCTTAGTTACAATTTTATTATGCATATAAATTTACTTAACTATTGGTATTGAGTAAATAAAAAAATGTTATATGTAGCTTAATATAACAGGCACAGGCAGCTATTTTGAAATCACATAGTATATAATTTCATAAATATAATTTTATTTAGGAAAGGTAAAAATTACATTAGGAAAATTGGCCAATGTGAAAAGATTTATTTTCTAATTTCAGTTTCATGGCTAATTACAAATTTAAAACAATGTTAATAGAATAATAATAAATAGGCAAAGAAACAATAACAAAAATTACTGATAGTACTGTTTTATTATTACATAATTGCAACTAGATATTCACAAAACTTAATAGTTCACTTCAGTTCTAATCCTTTCTAATTTTAGACACTCTAGGGTCATCGGGCCTCATTATAACGTATGTTTTCTTGTACCTTCGGTTGTCACCATCGTTTTTATAGTAATTATAACATGCAATTCCACCCAATGCGCACCCAACAATAGCGAGACCAGTACTAGCTATAACTTCAGGAATCTCGGCCCACCCTTGCTTCAATAACTGGCCAATTGTTCGTCTAGCTACCGGGACAGCCATTTGTGCTTATTTTCTACGTTATTAATAATAAGTATGGGCAATTACGTCCTCAAGTTCCATAAAATGAGAATTGTGATCATGAATGACAAATAAAGATTGATTGACATTTGACATTTTGTCAATGTCATATTCGGTTATTTAGCTCCTGTTTAGAAACATATGCTATTTGTAACTATTTTTCTATTATATACTTACATATTCCTAGCAATTTGTACATTAATAGATATTAGAACAAACAATTAGATTCTAATATTAATTACACTTTTATTATATAATATAATGATTTTAATTAAAATAATAATTGTAATTAAATGTACCTGTAAAAGCTTAGTTTCAAATTAAGAAACATATATATTGACATTAGGTTTCTATGTCAAAAACTATACAATAAAAATTGTATATTTTCAATAACAAATAATATTAGTAAGCTTTTTATCATAGAATGCCAGAACCAAAACATATTGGTCACCAGGTCAAATTTGAAAATACACTTTTTGGGCTTTTTAAAAAGGCATGGTGGGAAATTCCAGAGATCATGGCATCGTCATGTTTAGCTATAGCAGGAGTAGTAATGGGATGTATCGCTGTTAATAATTATATTAAAAATGACGGAGATAACCGAGAATTCAAGAAAATATTTATGATTATGCGCCCTGAAGACCCAAGAGTCCCTCGTCTTAAGAACCCAGTGTTTACTGAATACAAAGGATAACACATTTATCTGTATTAATTAAATTTATGGATAAAAGTTTGTTTTTATTTACATTAATATTCATATTCTTTCTTTTAAATTTGTTTAGGACCTCAAAGGACTGAAGTATATTTCACAAATCGAAGAGGATGTAAAAACACAGCAGAGTTCCTGCTTTTGATAATAGGATAGGAAAAAAATAGATTTATAAATGTCTGGTTGTCAGCTTCGGCTAAATAAAAAATACCTTTTAGGTTTTTATTTAGCTAAAATTTCGAACTAGTTATTTGGTCGAAGTTTTGGGTAAAAAATCTGTGTTACGGAGCACTAGGTCAGCTCAGCCTCAAAATATTTGAGTAAGCTACTAACAGATAGTATTATGTGTGCATGTTTATTGATTTAAATTATTTAAGAACAGTTATTCTTGTAACTTGTAAATATAATGTGGCAAAGGACCAAAATTACGAAAAAATTACAGATAAAAGATGGCAGCAAAAGTGCAAGGGATTAAATTTTAGAAGTTGTTTAAGAGTAGAAGCTAAGTTAGTAGCTAATCAAAATATTTTTATGGATAATTTTTGTTTCTTCGGCTTATGACAATCAGTAGAATTGCACACGTTGCTATAGTATGCAAATAGCCCACTGCACCTTAATCTGACGCGCTCAAGTATTTCTAACTTAAATATTTTTAAACATTTTGATCTGTTACGCTGGACGCGCGACACCTTTTACAGAGGACTTATATATGGTGGAAGTACTCAACAGAGTGCAAGGTATCCCCTCTTATGTTAATCTGCCACACAATTTGAGTAAATCCCAAAATCCTCTCTTGCAGATTAATTATAAGATTTACCATGGACGTACCGTTTATAAATGGAAGGTATGTCCATGGATTCTATGTACGAATCAGTTTGATAGATGACATTTGACACTGACAGAAGTCAGATCATTGACGTGCTCGACATTGTCGAGCGAAAGGTCATCGACTCACCGCCTTAAACTTGCGAATTTTAAACATTTTTTATTCACCACTATCTCATTTAGTTACATCACAGTCTGATCAAGAGCTGTAATTATTGCACTATAATAATCTTTGTTAGACGGTTGTGTTACGTGTTTTAATAATAAAAAAAAATGGGTTCGCGTTTTCAAGTCGTGGAACAAGGTCCACCTATTGAAGTTTTCCAACTCAACAAACTTTTTACCGAAGATTCTTTTAAAAATAAAGTAAATCTCGGTGTAGGAGGTAATTTGTTTTTTCTCTTTAACTTTAGCTGGATGTTTTTCTTTTAATTTTATAGTTTTGTATAGAACTACAAACATCAAAATAGACCGGCAAATAAAAATATAAAAGTATTTTTTACTTACGTTTTTAATATAATATTTTTGTTCATAAAATAGCTTAGAAGAGCTGCATGAAAGTTCAAACTATAAAGAAAAAACTTATTTTATTGCATTTATTTTTTAAAGCTTCTGGGGCTTAAATAAAAAAAATATGATTATTGTGTGCCTCCTTCAATACTTCTTTGCAATTCGATATCAATTCTAAGTTTTTACATTTGATAATTAGTGTTTTATAAAAGATGACTTAGATGTCTTTAATATATCTGCTTAATTTTTTTTAAGGACAAATATTGCATTAAAAAATCAATAGTACATTAATTTTGGTCATGTATGCTTTGAACACTGCTAAGATTTTTTTAATCTTAAAGTTAATTCTTCACAGCCTATAGAGATGAGAATGGCAAGCCTTGGGTTTTGCCTGTTGTGCAGAAAATGGAAAAGCAGATGGCTGCCGATGCAACCTTGCTTCATGAGTACCTGCCAGTTCTTGGTGAGTTTCTTACAATGTGATTAATCTCTTATAATTATTAATAACAGTCCGGTCAATATAGACATTTCAAATATAAATTGCCAAAAATTCCAATCGATCCTATGTGTGCTAAAAGTTATTCAAGGTCAAGGTTTTCGGTTTTTTGGATTTGTCTCGAAAACGGTAAGTTTTATCAAAAACATAGACTAGACAAAAATTATAGATCATAAAATTGTCTATGAAAATGGTACTAATACTTTTTTCGTAACAATCACCATTCCCCTCGTCCCTAGCTTGCTTCCCAATACAAAATTTCATCCCCATTTTAACCCCTGTAAGGGATGATTTCTGAGATAAAAAGTATTCTATGTCCTTCCCAGGGTCTCCAACTATCTTTTTTGCAAATTTCATCTAAATCGGTTATGTAGATCCAGAGATTACCCCCCTACAACGTCACAAACTCACAAACTTTACCTCTTTATAATATTAGTATAGATTCATAGAATACATATAGGTATTTCTTCTACTGAATATCTTAATTTTAATTATATCCTAGCAAACCTCATAAGATAATATCATCTGTGTGTTTTTAATTCTTGCCTACATGTAAACATTAAAATACGATTATTGTATGACGATTACTAGACGTAATATTAGCGTATGATTTCTTGCCTCAAAACAAGTGAGAAACTCCTCCAGATCACCAAAGGTCATTTCACTTAAAAATATGTTAAGCAAAAATAACATACAAATTTTATTAAAATCGTTGAAAATTTAAGGCACTACATACGAGATAACGATTTGAGCACGTTACCACGGTAATGTTATAATATGTAATATTACGTCATAGCCGTGTGCTTGTACAATGTACAGTGTGCAAAAAAATATACACTACGTAATGTTTTTAGCTAATATTTTTAGACTTTTATCGCTATTTATTGGATATTTACATAACCTTACAATACGAATGGCAACACAATACATAGCAGTTGTTGTTTATTATTAATTTATTTACGTAATTCTTAAATGTGCTAAAATCGGATAAGTGCGAGTTTGACTCGCACATGCAGGGTTCCATAGCATGAAACATTTAATTTAACAAATTTATTTACAAATTGTTGAGTTTTAATATACTAGGTAATTTGTTTTGTTTAACAGAAAAATAAAATATTTAGTCATCTACGATATTCATTTTATTGACGGCATAAATAAGTTAATTTTACGACAGAACTAGAAACGCATAAATGTACATATTATATAAATATGCCAAAATAACTACTCCAACATATTTTTTTTTAAATATATGGATTGCCTTACCTATTTTTTATTTTCTAAACTAATAATATTATAGAGGCAGTGTTTGTTTTTTTGAACGCGCTAGTCTCAGGAAGTATATTCCGATTGGAAAAATTCCTTTTGCATTAGATAGCCCGTTTATTGAGGAAGGCTATATATATCTATCTATTCCATACTAACCATTAAAACGTACCTAGGAACGAACCCGAGCGAAGCGAGGGTGAGTCGCTATGTTTGTGATATGACTATAGAATTTTCTAGGATTCAAATGAACTTCTTATCTATGAGATTAAAGTAATTTAGCTCCTAATTATTGCTAAGATGTTTTTGCAGTTTGATAAGGGAAAGGTTAGATATGTTATGTATAAATTGGGTCAACATCCATTTGAAATGCCACAGTAAATTTACATTTGTGACGTCAATACATCAATTTTCTAAAATTATATTAAATGAAAATAATATTTTATTTATCCCATTTAATAATAATTCTAAATAAAATTTGACGACACGTTTAGCTCAGATTGTAGTGACCCTACTTTCTGTGCCAGCGGTCGCGGATTCGAGTTCAGCTAGGGGCATTCATTTGTGTGATGAGCACGAATGCTTATACTCCAGTCATGGGTGTTTATATTTATAATATTTATGTTCTTAACCTTATTATGATGTTCTCCTGACCGATTCCGGCCACGGCGGCCAATCTCATTGAGACTAGCCAACTGCGCAGGAGATATTACAGTGCACAAGTGTACGCGCAGACACAAGTGCACTCTCTATTCCTGTCACTCTCATACTCTGGTGGGACGACCACTCGACACGACCAATGAGAGTTAATGGGCAGAACCGACGGCTTTACGTGCTCTCCGAGGCACGGGGGTGAAACACCGTCAACTTCCCAACTCCGGGTTGTTACTGAGGCTTACTATACAAAAAGACTCAATAACTAAACTTGGCCCGACCTGGGAGTCGAACCCAGGACCTCCGGGTGTGCAGCCGTACATGCTAGCCACTACACCACCGAGGCAGTTAAACCTTATACATATGTAGTGTACCAACTATCTGGTATCCATATCACAAGCCTCGAAGCTTACCATGGAACTAAATGGTGCTGTGTGTTAATGTCCCAACATATTTATTTATGCATTTAAACCCGAACAGAACGGATTCAAGCAGCCATAAAAAATACGACTATCTGACCTATATGTCACCAGGCAAATTCCTGGCTGCAATCATCAGATCAACTCAATGACATTATTGTATTGTCACTTGTACGTTATCTACAAACGTATAAAGATTTAAACGATTCCACAATAAGAAAAATGCTTCCAATATTTTATTTCACTATAAGTAGTCTGATAGAAATGAAGCTAAATAAATAAGGCATGTTAAAAATATTTAACAAAAATATTCATGTCTGTTTGCAACCGGTTACAGCTCGTTGAGTTCAATTTATTATATTTTTAGTGTCAATTGTTAAACAATGGAGGGAGCTTGAATGGTCACGCCGCGCCGGATGGTTACTTCATAATATATATATCTATCTTGTTTTTTATCATTTGTGGTATTTCGTTGATCGAACTCGTTAAAGTAATAAACTACGAGTTTCAGTAGCTCTTTTTCCAAGATTTTTGCTAAACATTTTTTTTTAATGCGAACTGTTACACACTTTTTTTTTTATAATATTCTGAAATAGTGCTTGACTACGTTCCACCTGATGGTAAGTGGTAACGCAGTCGTAGATGGTAAGTCGCACTAATTCAGTAGCCACCTATTCACTCTTGCCTTGAAGACACCCATGTTGTAATCGGACGGAAACACCGACGCCGGCAGGTTGTTCCAATCCTTAGCCGCACGTATAATGAATGACGTAGCGAAACGCTTCGTCCGGACCGGTGGAATGTCCACGACATAAGGATGGAGACCAGCCGTTCGTCGGGTTGTCCGATGGTAGAACGGAGATGGAGGAATCAAGCCGTGTAGTTCCTGCGCACACTCTCCGAAATGTAACCTATAGAATACACAAAGGCTGGCAACCCTACGTCGGTGATCGAGGCTTTGTAAGTTAGCTTTTACCAGCTTAGGGTCACCAATAAGCCTGAGAGCACGCCTCTCAATTGAGTCTAAGGCTGACAGATGGCACTTCGCAGCACCAGCCCAAATGTGACTACAGTATTCCACACACGACCGGACTTGAGCTTTATATAAAACAAGCTGTCCCGGTGTGAAATACTGTCGGACCTTTGCTAGTATGCCAACTTTCCTCGCTGCGACATTAGCCTTAGACTCAATGAACCGCCCGTAGTTCATATTGGGGCGAATGTCCATGCCCAACAACTGCAGACGGTCAGTGTATTCCAGAGGCACATTCCGGAAAGTAGGGTAAAAGGACTCCGTTTTGATGTGAACAGGCACGCCTGTGTCTTGGTGGCGTTGAAACTCACAAGATTGGCATCACCCCAAGTGGAGACTGTCCTGAGTGTGAGATTCAACCGCTCTACCATGGCCTCTCTTTCGTACTGAATTTGATCTCTACTGGCCCGAGGATTCGGCAGGTATCTCTCTACAATAGTGCTGTCGTCTGCGTACCCATAGATACCGGGTATAAGCAGATCGTTGATATGCAGCAGGAACAAGGTTGCAGAGAGAACAGACCCCTGAGGAACTCCTGAGTTGGTCTTTAAGGGTTGTGATGAATAACCCTCAACCACAACTCTGAGTGATCGGTCGCTCAGGAAGTCTTTAATCCAGCGAATCAGGCCAGGAGATATGCCATAGGCTGCAAGCTTGCTTATAAGGCTATCGTGCCAGACCCTATCAAAGGCCTTTGAGACATCGAGGGAGACGGCAATCGCCTCCCCGCTTCGCTCAAGAGCTTCGCCAAAGATGTGATTGGCACACACTAGAAGGTCCCCAGTTGACCGGTTCCGGCGAAACCCATATTGTCGATCACTGAGGAGGTCGTTTTGTTCTAGGTATGCCATAAGACGTGTGTTCAATACACGCTCCATAATCTTGCAGAGTATGGAGGTGATTGAGATTGGACGATAATTGGTAGGGTCAGCACGGCTTCCTTTCTTGGGCACTGGTTGCACGTTGGCAAGCTTCCAGGATTTAGGTACTATTCCAGTCTTAAGAGAAAGGCGGTACAGACGTGTCAGTATCGGAGACAACTCGGGAGCACAAGTTTTAAGCACTATCGCTCGTATCAGAACGAAGGCTATGGGATATATGATTTTGTTTACAGAAGATACTACATACGATTAAGAAGGATTCAAGCTATAGAGCTGGTGTTCACTGATGTTTTACTTGACTGTTATGTAATAGCCGCACCACCTATATATGTGTTTATATGGGTTTCGTACATTCGAAGGAAAAAACTTAACATTCTATCACTGTCTTCAAGTTACCATAATATATGGTCTCACTAGCGACTCACCCTTGCTTCGCTCGGGCTCGTCCCTGGCTGCGTTTTAACGGTTAATATGGAATAGATATTCGACCCCTTGCTCTGTGATTAACAAAAACAAATCTATCCCACAGGAACGGTACATTTTTCGGGACAAATTGTAACCTATGTGCTATTCCAGACTATAATCTATCTCTGTGCCAAACATCCAGATCAGTTCAACCGATCTGGCGTGATTGAGTAACAAACGTCCATTCATCCAAACTTTCGCATTTATTATATTAATAGAATACAAGTCTCCACTAAATATATACCTAATGCACATGAGCCATTTTTTTTTCTAAAAGTAATATATGTGTGTAGATGCGCTTTTGTTTATTTATCTCTGTTTCTTTTTTAAGATGTGCTATTATTTTATTAACATATAAAATAAATAAGAACGATAAGTAGCAACATTGTATGTGCTAATTATAGCAGTTACAGATTTAACTCGGTCATTATGCGATTGCAAGAATATCATTCACTGAAATAGCTCATCGTTGTTTATTTTCTTCAACACTCTTTTTTAGAACAACAGTTTAGAACTAAATATAAATAAAACGTATAAATTTTCATTTCGACTTGACTTTGCATTATTCTAAACTATATACTAAAGATTTCTGACCTTTATAATAGTTTTAATTAGGTTTTCTATCGGTATTGGGCAATATCGATAGATAAAGACGAATTTTTAGATAACGTAGCAACCAGATAAAATATGATAATTACTACTAATAAAGAAAAATAATGTTTTTTTCTAATATGATAGAACTCTTGCGTTTGACTTGAATGCCAATTTAGAATCTAGGCAGGTTATATATGTACGTACGCGGAATCGGATCTCTAGCAGTCTGTCATTATAGATACTAGGCAGTATCCCACTATGTCCCACAGAGAGACACGGTAATAGATACTATATAATGGTCATAGCGTTTGTATTTGCATGAGTTATGTTTTAAAAAATATAGAAAAGCTAGCCGAACCCGCGGCTTCGCTCGCGCTAAAACTACAAAAAAAAACTTAATTGGTAGGTTGCATACAAACATCCATCCGCTATTTTACCCCCTTATGGGATGAATTTCAAAAAATGCTAAAGCACGTATTTAATTAATTGTATTGAAAAGCATTTATATCAAGTTTCAAGTAATTCTGATCATAAATATTTTTTTGGATTCTATTATAACGTGTTTTCCCGTGGGAATGAAATAATCTCCCGCAGTAAAAAGTAGCCTATGTCACTCTCTAGCCCTCCAACTTTCTCCACATGAAAAATCACGCCATTCCGCCAAGCCGTTTGGACGTGAAAGAAAGACAAACAAACAAACACACCTTCACATTTATAATATTAGTATGGATATGGATGTGAAGAAAGATATTATAACTTTATTTATACACATATTATATCGTGCCTATTACTGGTTGATATTCCTTTATTGTAAATTGTAATTGATACATTATTTTACTCATTTATCTTCAACTCACTGCATTGTTATCTATCGAAAGCGTAAATTTCATAATTTTTATTATATCGAGCCATTTTCCACGGCTTCTGTCGCCTGTTCTTGATTTCTCATTTATATTACTTACATAAATACTTCGTTAATGAAATAAATTATAACAACAAAAATTATAATACTTTCCATTTCTTATCACGCTATTTGTTTTCTGGGATAGAATACTCTAATATAAATAATAGGGTGGCCCAAAAAAATATTTTTATTTTCTTTTCGAGTCTCTTACGAAAATATGTTAGTTTATCACATTTTAAGATTACCCTTCAAAGCGCAGTTCAAAAAATAATTTTTAAGAGGTCGTTCAATATTTAAAAAAAAGTCCAAAATTGTTGAAAATCTATTGTTTTTTATTGATTATATTTATTGTTTTTCATTATTTCACTATTTTCTACTATATAAATGATTCGGATTCTGAAATTTTCAAGTCGATATTATTAAAATTTTAAAAATAATTGAGGGACCTCTTAAATTTTTTTGAACTGCGCCTTGGATGGGGCTGTTAAAACATAATAAACATATTTTCGTAAGAGACTCGAAAAAAACTTGTTTTTTGGGCCATCCTAATGTATCTCTACATTAGATACGTCAAAAAGATTATTGACTGATTTGATTTTGAAAGTATTGTTAAATGTATTAATATGTATTTATATAGAGAATGCATATGTATATGTTAGAGAATGAATACATAGCGTATGCGAAGCGTTTTTACATTTAAAATTATGTATATAAATGAGAATCTTATACTAAGCAACAGGTGCAGGTTTATTTTATATTTTCTTATCTTAGAGTGTCTTATCTCTATAGAAAATTTTTATAGCTACTATGATAATTGTATAGATAATTTATTTAAAAACAAATTCTACTTGGATATCTAATGATGTAAAAATATGAAAAATATATCTATAAACAGCATTTTTTCAATAAAAATATGTGAATAATATTATGTAAAGGCTGTAATGTATTTGTAATAATAAAATACTATTTCTTTATGCAGGCTTAGAACAGTTCAGCAAAGCATCGGTGTCGATGCTCCTTGGAGAAGACAACCCTGTGATAGCCGCTGGACGTGTAAGTTTTCTTAATTGCGTACATTTAAGCTAAAAATTAAACAAAACTAATTGTTACATAAAACGAAACTACGTTTAGGTATGCACATTTCTCGACATAAATAGTCCTGTCAAATAAAGTCTGAAATCAAAACTTTGGTACTTAACTTTGCATTTTTGATATAATACAGTTTTAATGATACAAAACCAATTAACCGTTAAGATTTTCGTGTTTCCAACCTCCGGCAAGTATTGAAAAAAATTTGTTAAAAGTGTTTTTTCGCAATTACTCGAAAACGGTAAAAATTAGACAAAAAGTTTTAATAAAAATGTGTAGAGCTTAAATTTTACATAAAAAAGGTTTCATGACTTTTTTCGCCCGTGAAAATTAACCGAGTTAGGGAGCTTTTAAGTTTAAGGGATGAACGTAAATTTTAAATAATCTTAGTAGAAAAATAAGCGATTTTTTTTAAATTGCTCAAAAAGTCTAATCTTTAATTTTAGAGGTACATATTTTTTCGCGTAAGAAAACCGCATGAAAACTCGAAAACACGCGTTTACATAAGACTAATCTAGATCGATTATTGCCCTCCGAAAACCCCCACATACCAAATTTCAGCAAAATCGTCAGAGCCGTTTCCGAGATCGCCGGTATGAATAAATATACCTACAAGAATTGCTCGTTTAAAGGTATTCGATGTATACTATACTTATACATTCTATATATGTTTACTTAGGCCTTCGGTGTTCAAACATTATCAGGCACAGGAGGCCTACGCGTTGGCGCCGAGTTACTCAACAAACACCTCAAGTATACGACTTTCTACTACTCTAGTCCTACGTGGGGTAAGTTTTTTTTAATTTTACAGGATAATTTTTAGTATTGTTTTTAAATATTTTAACTCCTTTTTTTTAACGTTGGGAAATGCATTTACGCACGAGGTGTGGGACTCACCGGCAAAGCCAGTACTACACACTAAAACCCAACAAAGCCTTCCCCCGTCTTAATGGGGCGTCGCAGGATCGCTTACGCATTCAACTACGACGCCCCGACGGCAGGTCTGCCGAAGCAGACCACCACAACCATGGGGTTGCTCCAAGGTCCACTCTGCTGTCAGAGAAGCACCAGGAGCAACCCGCATGGTACACCGCCCTCTGAAGAGGGCCACCTCCCACCGCCCACCGAAGTGGGCCACCTCCCTGTGCGTTTCTTGGCTTCGCGCCCCCCCACCACGAAAATATTTTAACTCCTAACTCATCCTTGGAAATGGCGTTTATTTGTTGAAATTTACCTACAAGGGACGTTTCTTGAAGTATATTTTTATATTATAATATACATTATATTATTAAAAAAAGAAATATGAGAATCATTTCTCAATTGGAGTACATAATATTGTGTAACTAGTGACTCACAATGTACAGATTCGACTCAGTTAGAATTTTATTATACATATGTATAGATGTTATACATATTTCTAGAAAACCACCATCTTGTATTCGTCAATTCCGGTTTCACACAACCCCGTACATACCGTTACTGGGACGCGAAGAGTCGTGCCATCGACTTTGCGGGCATGATCGAGGACTTGAAGAATGCGCCAGAGAACTCAGTGATTATATTACACGCATGTGCCCACAATCCCACGGGAATCGATCCCACTCAGGAGCAATGGGAGAAGATCGCGGATGTTATGGAGGTATGTATGGACTGCGGTGTTTTGGTTTTGTATGTTTTCGTTGGTAAATGCATCTCTTGAGAACGACTGTTAGTAACTATTTCGCTTTTTTTTTTCATTTTTGTACAAATTTGGAGAATGTATCCGAAAAATTCAGAAAATGGAAAATAGCTTATTAGCTATTATATTAGATATATCACTATTAGTGATATATCTATGATTTCAAAAATCACAACGAAATTCTCGATAGAACAATGCCTGACGGGTCAAGATAGTCTACATATCTCTAATACGATTTTCGCTCAAATCTGTTGAGGCGCTGCAATCTAAAGAAGTAACAAATATACGTTCACAAAGTATTGCATTTAAAATATTTGTGAGATTGATTATAAAAATATTTGCTTCTGTTCTAATCAAACATAAGTCAAGACATATGGGGTTCAATATATTGTAGTAAAAATATCATATCTTCTATATTATGCTATTTACTGTCCCTCTATCAGCCAGTGCAAGTCTCGTTAAATTTGTTTTAGCCATTTATTCAGAGGTACAGAGAGACAAAAAATTCTGTAAATTGGTTGTTGGGGCTTTAGTATATATTATTATATATGAGTTCAAAATGTTGTATCTATTTGGACTGACATAGAAATATTTTGTGAAAGAACGCATGACAACAAAATTGTTCTGAAAATCTATATATTACGCTCACCAGCTTGCATTATTTTTAAATATATGGAATGCATTTGGGATTTTTGCCAAAATGCAACTCGTGAACATGATCGTAGAACAATTTTAGTGATATTTAAATATGATCTGTATTATTGTATTAAAAATTTTAGAAGTCATAAGTAGCTATCATTTTTTTTAAATAGGGTTATCTACATACACAATTCCTTGGCTCACTATTACAAGGTTCTATGTTAATTTTAATAAAGTTTAGTAATTTTTACATAGAACTTCCGTTATTTTGTTATGGTAAAAAAAAACAACATAGAACTATGTAAAATTGAATATTTTGTAGTTAAAGTGCCGCTATCTAGTGGTTTGTTTTTGCAAAACGGTAGCTAATGACACATAAAACCTTGTAGCATTAATAACTAAATAAGTACTATAATTGTAACATAGAACCTTGTAATTGTGAGCCAACGTATTATGTCATGCTTGTTTAAAGAATGGATTAAATTCTTTATAAACTATGTGTTAAGTTTAGATAAATCCTCGTTGTATTAGTGAAAACCGTATTAAAATCCATACAGTGCAAACTCAGTGCGGTGGATGACTTCAATTTATTATTTTAGAAGTTTCATTCTCCAAACAAGGGGGCATACCAAGTACGTTATCTAAGTATTGTACTCGGTCTTTTCACTACAACCCCGAATAGGGAAGTGAAGATATTTATTTTATTTATTTATTAGGTTTATTTACAATAACTTACAATAATACACACAAATATAAAAAATAGAACTAAAAACTAGGAACTAAATATAGTGATTACTTACAAATAAATACAGCATGCACAGAAATAAGTTTCTTAAACTATTATCCAAAAAATATTTTAGATGTAAACAGTTTTTATTAAATTTGTCAATGAGTAGGTACAGTCACATTAATTTAACAATTATAACATTATATAAGACTATCAAAGCATTTCTTTAGCAATTTCGTGCAAATGGTTTTGCGGAACTTGACTATATAAGAATTTAGAGTGTTACATAACCATGGGACTGGGGAATTGGCACCTGGGATCGTTCGGGGAAGTGGAGGACAAAGTGGAGTAATAGGCTTACGTGGAATTCTTACCGGAACTCTTAGGCTAAATTTATTTAACAATTTGGGACAGTCAATAAAGCCGTTCAGTACTTTATGAGTTAACAAGAGATCCAGAAGTTCCCGACGTTCATACAATGCGGTCATTCCGAAGAAGGCCAACCATATGGCATCAGGGCCTTGTTCTCTGGCTATGATATTATTCGCTGGGGAGACTTCATTGAGGCCTGAGTGTGGTGTCTGATAAATAAAATAAATATGTTGGGACAATAACACACAGCAACATCTAGTTCCATGATAAGCTACGAGGTGTGCGTTATGAATACCAGATAGTTGATACACTACACATATACAACTTTAAATAAGTACATATTATAAATACGAGTATAAACACCCATGGCTGTAGTACAAACATTCGTGCTCATCACACAAATGAATGCCCCCAGCGGGACTCGAACCCGCGACCGCTGGCACCGCAAGTAGGGTCACTACAAACTGAGCCAAACGTATCGTCAAATGATGAAAAATTTGGAGAAATTGATAATTTTTATTTTGTAAACTACATTTTTTTCAATTATCATTGAAGAAGTGTACTTTATTGACCAAATTTTTATAAATTGATTACACCAATATATTTTTTGGAAAAAACGAAAAAGATCGTATCCTTAAGTTTTTAATTTGATGCTTAAACGGTGAGTTGTGAGAATGAAGACCTAAGTGTTGCATGTGCAGGAGCGCAAGCTGTTCCCGTTCTTCGACAGCGCGTACCAAGGGTTCGCGTCGGGCGACCTCGACCGCGACGCGTGGGCCGTGCGCTACTTCGTGCAGCGCGGCTTCGAGCTCGTCTGCGCTCAGTCCTACGCTAAGAACTTTGGATTGTACAGTGAGTTTACTTTTTTAAGTAATTTTAGGTACATTTCTTACAATAATATTAGCTAAGTAATAGCTTACTTAAAATGGTTTCGTTTATATTGGTCATGTGTCGTATTTATGGTTTTATTTACGGCTATTATAAACATGTCCACCGTGTTCGATGTCTGGGCGAATGTTTAACGAGATCGGAGCTAAGTGACTTCAGCTAACCCAAAGCCAAAGTGTAAAAACGCACACGGCTATAGAACCTACAAATTACAAAATTTACCTAATATTAGCGTGCTGAGCGCATCATTTGTGAGACTTGCATTTTTTTTAACATGTTATGTTTTTAATGTGTTTAATTGGACGTAGTTATGCAAAATACCTAGATTCAACCACAAAAACTTACATTTGAGAAAATAGAAGTTTTGGTAATATTGGTACATCAAATAACAAGATCGTAGTTTTTTTGAAGTTCTCTGAAATATTGGGTATTTATCTACTTTCTGTATATAAGTCGACACGTAGGTGTAATTTGTGACAGTAACTCAAAAAACTTTTCGTGGGCTGGATCCATTTTGCATAATTACGTCCAATTGGTCTGAATCTTAGCGTGATTTTATACATACATAACGCCATCTATTGACATTGATCGGAACGTCGTCGTCCCACAGACGAGCGCGTCGGCAACCTGGCGGTGGTGGTGTCGGACGCGTCGCTCGTGCCGGCGCTGAAGTCGCAGCTGACGTGGATCGTGCGCGGCATGTACTCCAACCCGCCGGCGCACGGCGCGCGCGTCGTCGCCAACGTGCTCGCCGACGGGAAGCTGTTCGATGAGTGGTGGGTGTAATTTTTCAAAAAAAAAAAAATATTACTTAATATTTTGAGATGGTCCACTGATTTTTAATTTCACTATTTTAAATTCTTTTTTTTAATGAAATTTTTTTTCTCTTGTGATCACCTTTGAAAACGTTCAAGAATTGACTAATATAGTCATTTTTACTCAACTTTCACTATATATTTTTTTTAATTGCAATAATGCAATATTACAATCCACCCACCCGATATGGAAAGTATTTAAACATTCCTTTCGAATTCTATGTGGGTTCTTGATTAAATCTCTAAGGATTTAGGCTTCGACTTACGTATCCCGTGAGCGGAGCCGCGAGCAAAAATTAATAATAATTGGTTTTCCAAATGAGCACTAAAAACCAACCCAAACAAACCAACATTCTTTTTATTTATATCTAGTCATAACTTATAAGGAATTAGTAGTGTTATGTACATATTTATGGATATTTAGTTTACTAAAAGTTTTTTTTTCGCAGGAGAGATCACATCAAAATGATGTCTTCCAGAGTCATTCAAATGAGAGAAGCTTTAAGAGCTGAACTTATGAAGTAAGCATTGTTTTATTTTATGGAATAAAGTATATTCTCATAACTTGAAATAACAGTTAACATTTAAATTTTTACGTAAAATTTCATAGTTTTGAAGTCGGTGTACCTTGTCAATCAGAAACTTAGAAGATAAAATTTAATTAATGTCTTAAAACGTTCAATGTTCCAGGTTCGAACAACATTTTTAGTAAGGAAATAATAAAACTTTAAATTAATAATTTTTCACAGATTGGGAACCCCTGGCAACTGGGACCACATTGTGAAGCAAATTGGTCTTTTCTCATACACGGGCTTGAACGAAAAACAATCGGAATATCTCATAAACCAACACCACATATACTTACTCCGGTCCGGTAGAATCAATATCTGCGGCCTGAATCCAAACAACGTGGCCTACGTAGCGAATGCTATTCACGACGCAATCACAAAGTTCCCGGATAATGAGTAATTGGCTTTATTTTTTATTTTTTTTAATTTTTTAAGGGGGTTGTGTAAGCGATTTTTTTTTGGATACATATAGTATATAGTCTGTGGACTCAAGATGTATTTTTTATTTTTAATATTAGTATTGTGCGCGATAAAAAATTTGTATGCATTGATATAGAAAATTGTGTGCACTATTTTACATATATATTTTGAGATTTTTATTGTATTTAATAAACTTCAACTATTTTAATCTGTGAGTAATTGTATGCAATTTTATAGTCTATAAGGGATGTTTATTATACAACAATTCGAGAACATATTAAATATTACACCTCAGTAGTATAAAATTACATTAAAAATTATAATAAATGGCAATATTGCTATATCACAAAGTAACAATAGCATTTATAATTTTATTTCATTCCTACGGCAGCTATTTTAATACTCAACATAATATGAACAACGAATATCGCATTTAAATGTCATGTATTTACAAACGATTTCACTTACACAACCTCCAATGAATTATTTAATTTACATTTATTATTATATATGTAGTGCTATTTACCACAATACACTATAATTAAACGTAACGGCTTTGAACTGGCAACACCAAATGTACTAAACAAATTCATAAATATATTTACCCATATTGGAATTAAATTATATTTTTAAATTCCAAAAAAAGATTATTTTTTCAAATGGTAACACTGCCGTTTTAGAACAAATGTGTGTTCAACCGAAACTAGGGGCCTTATTGGTCGATATGTAATCGATATTTTGGACAGCTTTTCAATCTCGCTTTACTAACAGCTCAGTATTAAGGGCTTTTAAAGCAAAAGTTTTGCTTATGAGACCAATAGAAGGAGATGTGATTGCCAAAAATTGTTTTTTTTGACAATATATTTAATATTAAATTTAAAATTATTGTTATAGCATTTTAATTTCTCAACATCGATTAAAAAAGTACTACACACAGCGACAAAAAATGTCCTCACGAATGCGCGCTCATTAGAACATTTGAGCGGGCTTTTAATTTTCATTTTTTTTTTGTGAAAACTACTTTAAGCATTGCAATTAAGGTTCAATTTACATTGTTATATATTTATTTCAACTAGATAATTACCTAAACACAATTGGTGACAGTTTTAAGAGAACTTTTGATTGGAATTGTGTATGTAGTATTTTTTTTTGATCGATGTTTTTAAGAACAAATATTGTAGTTTAATTCAGTTACTATTTTATATCCAAGTTATTAATATGAAAATCATAATTAATCTGTAATAATATCTAATCCATAGATAATGTAGTTTTTTTAAATGTAATTTTGTCACTTTCTCTTGGTCTAATAGGTGAGTTATAGTTTCCTAGATATAATATTAGTAACTTGGCTTCACAATTATAATAGATTATTTAATATTTTACATAGTTTATATTTATTTTGTTTTATTTAGATAATTATAAGTGATGTTGCAAATATAAATCTTAGTTACATATGTTTGTTTTATTTTTTTGTCATATATTATCTATATTCTATACTAATATTATAGAGGCAGAGTTTGTTTATTTGATTTTTTGTTTGGACGCGCTCATCTCAGAACTACTAATCTGATTTGAAAAGCCTTTTTGCATTATATAGATAGCCCGTTTATTGACGAAGGCTGTAGTAGTATATATATCATATAAAATATAGTCTTATCTTTTCCATACTAATCGTTAAAACGTACCTAGGGAAAAACCCGAGCGAAGCAAGGGGAGTCGCTAGTATATATGCTATAAAGAAAATGTGATGGTAATACATTAGTTTTTTTTTATATATATATTTAAAAACGTGATAAAAATGCACTGATAAAATTTTAGTCCTTATAAATTATCATCGATATATTAAATATTTAGAAAAAAAAGTATATTAACCATTTTTTTTCATAATCGTGGAATTAATACAAAAGAGAATATTTACCTCAGGGTATCTTTGTTCGCAGCGATACACGAGCCAAATTATAAGAACGTGATATGGCAACACTTAGTGGTGTTTCAGGATAATACGGTGAAGGTGAAATATAAATGTCAGTTTTTTTTACTTCAGAATAACATTAAAAATATATGAATGGTCCAAAATATTCTAAATCCAAAATAGTTAAGTCAATATTATATATGATATAAATAAAATATAAATAATTTACTTACGAGTAAATATATTTGATAACAACTTGTTTTCTTTAACCCTTAAATGATTTTTTAAATACATACATCTTTTCGGATTATTTTGCGTATTTATTTTGATTTTTGGTTCCCAACGTGTAGAATGCATTGCAGCAATCATGGTCACGGGAGAGATTAAGACGTCTCAAAGTTTTTATATACTTGTTACAGACAGTGCCTACTCATTATTTTACAAAAATGATTACAAAAATTTAAAAATATCACCAAAAAAGTACTTTATAATATTTGTTCTTAAAATATTTTAATAAGTATTATACATAATTAAATAATGATTATTAGTTGTAAAGTTTTATTTTAATTTACATTGAAAATAAAAGTCAAATTATCTACATATAATATATACTTCTATATACAATATTTAAACAACCATGTTTATGTTTCCATAGCTTCATTACTCTGTGCCGCGCCCGACGCCTGCGCCCGCGCACCGAAACGATTCATCACTGTAAAAAAAGCATCAAAATATTACAAAAACAAAAATAATTCAAACTCAAAAGAGTAGAAATTGTTGTATATTCAATTAATAAATTGAAGGCTTTATTATTATAACTGTGGATGAATGTTGCCTCAACAAATCTATTATTAAAAGAGGTAAAGGCCTATATTTTTATGGAGGTTAACTAATACATTATTCAAATATAACAAATGATTGAATTATAAGCCATCATCCTCTCCATCCACATCCATTCATTACTGCTAAAGGTCCACCATCTCGATGTAGCACTGCTCATTATTTTTTCCCGATTACGTCGATCTTATTTAATCCTTCTCTCGTAATACATAAAAAATACACTTAAGTACCTATGCAAAGACAGTGTCCACAATCTCTATAGCATTGCATATATACAAAAAAATAACATCCTAGACACCTTTGCAAAGTCAATGATAAAGGAAAACAAACTTACTGCTAAGGTGCAGTGCAGTTACAAAAAAAATACACCCAAAGTATACCTTTGTAAAGTCGGTAAATTAATGTCAAACAAAAAGGAACCTTGTTCATTGGTAGTAAGGTCGAGCATCTCGATGTAGCACTGCTTGTTGTCGCCGCCCAGCGCGAGCGCGAGCGGCGCGTCGGGGCAGGCGGCCGCGCACAGCGCCCGCCCCACCTTGCACGTGCGCTCGCTTATCTGCAGCGGGGCCGACCTACGACCATGGTTATATATTTTTATTATAAAAAAATTCCGGACAAGTGCGAGTCGGACTCGCCCACCGAGGGTTCCGTACAAATTTGTAAATAATCTATTTAACATTAATTTTTAACTTTTTTTATTTTTTGGAGTTTTTCCTTTGTTTGTGATTTTTATACACCTAATAGGGACTATAGAACTCAGTATCTAGTATAAATTTCAACTTGCTAGGTCCACCCGTTCCTGAGAAAATCGGTGGTGACACACGGACAGACGGACAAGAGAGTGATCTTATAAGGGTTCCTTTTTTACCTATTGAGGTAGGGACCCTATAACGGGATGTTTATCACGTTTTTCATTTACTTTTCAGAGTTTCGTATATTCGATACTGTTACGGGTATATTCTGAGATTGAAATTCTAAAATATTTTATTCGGAATTAAATTATATACTCATTAATTATTTTGTAAACTCAAAAATCTTGAGTAAAAATTAAATTATAGTCAAAGACAAGTCATAAACAATTTGCAAAAGATACAACAATTTAGCTGCTTTTTAAATGAAGCCTTCAAAAGAAAAAGCAATAAATTGATTTATTATTTTGTTATGAAAGTGTGTTAAAAGTAAATAATTTTTTTTTATTACTTACCCAGATATATCCCAAGTTTTAAATTTTTCATCGGAGCTGACGGTTATCATTAGTCCAGGCATGTTTTCACTTAAAATAAGACCTGAAATAAATATATTTGTATTACAATTAATTTATAAATTTAGCACATTTCCTACATTGAAAACCACCTCTACTGGAGCAATAAGATTTTCCTACTAACGATTACAATACTTCATAGTAACTACTTAACAGTAAAAAAAAGGTATATAGACGTCTCAAAGTATATAAACCTTAGTCTCTCTCGTGACCATGATTGCTGTAAAGCATTCGAAACGTCGGGAACTAAAAATGAAAATAAATCCGCTAAATAATCCGAAAAGATAGTTTTATTTAAAATGTCAAATATTCGCGTAAATATAAAAAAAGTATTATGCGGTATAATATTCAATTGCTTATAATTGGAACCGGAATCTGAGTCGGATGTGTAAAATTCATCAAGTTTAATAACATTCCTACAAAAACCAATCGTATATAAAAAAGAAAAGACTTGTTTTGCCAGCATCCTCGACAAAGAAGACCTAAAAACAAGTCCACTGCTCTTAAAGCTCCAAATAGTAACCATATCTTAACCAGAATCTTGTAAACTCCTTAATCCCCAATTTTGAACGCGATATTATAACCATTTTAAAAAAAAAAGCTCATAAAAAGGCACGGACAAATATCTGTTGTGTTCGTAGACTCATTTAATAAAAATAAATATATTTAATATAGACATCACTTCACACTATACTAAAGAAAGATTTGACAACTAACTTCATACTGTAGTTTAAATCTGTCGCATCGTAAAAAAATTACTCTCATCATTTTTTTCCCTAATGTTCCAAAAGAAGTATAAATTCAAAGAAACATATAAAAAATATAATTAATAGGTATACCTGTAACTTCTTTCTCATGCGCGCTGACCGTCCACATTGGCTCGTCCTGCCTGCAGTCCACATACGCTACCTTGCCTTCGTTGTTACTCATCTGTAATATTGCATCTTTAGATTATACATTTTTACGGTGAAGGAAAACATCGTGAGAAAACCTGCATGTCTGAGAGAACCTAGCAAGACATGTAAAGTCCGCCAACCTGCATTTAGCCAAGATGGTGGACTATGGCTTGATCACTCTCGTATTGAAGGAGGGCCCAGCAGTGGGATGTTGAAAAGGGTTGGGTACATACATACATACATTTTAGAAAATCAGACTAAACTTTTGCTTGGTAATTTCCGCATCTTCGAGACGAAAAACTCGTAAGAATAATATAATGGTTGAACAGTTTCGTTTGTATGTTCTACACACATCACACATTCGATAGTTCGTAATTTCAACTCTCTACCTACTACGGTTCATAAGATACAGCCTTCTGACAGACGGACGGATGGACGGACAGCGGAGTCTTAGTAATAGGGTTCCAATGACACTCTTCAAGTACGGAACAAAAATAAAAAATAATGGTCGAAATCGACCCCTGGACGAACACAAGTGGCCATAATAACTCACAGCAAAACAGAAAGGGTTGTTAGTGTTCCACACAACCCTTTCTATCTCGGGGGGCAGCGCCCAGGCGCGGTGCGCGCGCGGGGTGCGGCAGTCCGTAACGCGCGCGCTCCCGTCGCACGCGCCCGACACCAGGGTTTGGGCTTCTAGCGGGTGGAAGGCAAGCGATTGGACCTGTTCAATCAATCAAAATATACTTTATTCAAATAGACTTTTACAAGCTCTTTTGAATCATCAATTTTACATTTAATTTAAATGTCAGTGTAGTCGGTCTGTGAGGAATCTACGACCGGCTCGCAACGCAGTTCTGCTGAGAAGAATCGGCGAGATACCCAACATTTGAGTTCACAACAACAATTGAAATCAGGGCTGTCAGATAACAGTCGTTAATTTACCCGACCGATAAATCTCAAAATACCGGGTTTATCCCGCCGGCGTCAACCATGAGCAGAATACCCAAAAAATGGTTTTTTTTAAAGTAATTTATTTATGTTTTATATAGAATAAAAGAAAATACTAATGTTAGAAAAAGAAGTTATTGTAATCAGTTCTCAATTAAACAGCTTTAAATTATTAAATCAAACATTAAAAAAATTACTTAAAATATCAAATTAATCAGCTAAACTAAAATACCAGCTTTGACCTCGCTCAATGCATATACCCGTCAAAATTACCCGCCATCAAAAATCGCCTAAAATTACCCGCTTTTCGGGTAATTTACCCGCCAGTTCGCAGCGCTAATTGAAATAGCATTTTTTAATTGAAAACTTCTATAGGCAGGTTTGGATGTGGAGTAAAATGTAAGTCGTCATCGACATGGTCACGTGACGTGTGAACGCTAACACGCAGAGTGCCAATAGATGTTAAAACCAGATAAATGTAAACAGCTTTAATTTACAAATTTTAATCTAAGATCAAACAATTGATTTGAATATCCAAAAATAACAACTGTTTGTTTATAGTTTTAAGTTTTCATTTGTCGGCAGTCCTCATGACTGCTTTCTTTGTATACATTTTTTTGACATTATTTTATAATATTGGGGGTAGGTAGTAGTCTATATAATGAAATTTAAGACATCTAGAAACGTAACAGGTATATTTACTTACTTTATCTTCAAAATAATCCAATTTAGTGTGCGGCGTGCCCTGGTCTAGGTCCCACAAGAGTACCGTGTTGTCGGCAGACCCACTCGCAAGGACATGGCTGTAGCAAAAATAAGTACTTGAAGAATGGCAAGACAAAGAATGGAAAATTTTCGTTTTTTGTTGTTTATGGTAGTTGCAAATACTCAACGGATGTCGCTAAAAATACGTTTGTATCTATTTCCAAAGCGAAAAGAACTGGGAATATCCATGACATGCCGATAAAGAAGGAGGATCGTCCAAAAATGTACATTGTTAAAAGTTACTGCAAACTTTGAGCTCAATAAAAATATTATAACCTCTAAACTTTAAATTGTTTTTTTCTCATAATCTATTCATTAGGACAATCCCTGTTCCTTTCACTTTTAGTTCGCAAATAATATTTGTAATGTACCAACACATTCGTCTTAGTGCTTATTTGTTCAAACTACTAATACTTATCGTACTTTACAGTAGAGTTTTTCCTCTAATTTAAAAACAAAGCTTTAATATATATATATATATATATATATATATATATATATATATATATATATATATATATAAACATCTTTGCAGATTTTTAAAAGTAAAATGTATATTTAATACAAATAGGATTGATATTTAAAAGTCAATAATTCTGTATTAAAAAGCTCTTTCGGTAAATTGGTCGTTTGGACAAATAAGCACTGAGATGACAATATAAATATATGTAATATGTATCATTCTTTTTCGCGTTTATTTCTATTGAATCAACGTTTAAATTAAACCAAAATATTATACGATTACATGTAATCAGTCTGTTAATTCATTGGCTTGTAGAGGATTTCTGCTGGAAAGAGCCGATGGGAAAGTCAACAGTTGCTTTTATAAAAATAATATTTGTTCACAGAAGATCATAAAATGTGAAGCATCTATTCTAATATTATAAAGAGGATTTTTTTTGTTTTTTGTTTGTTTGTATCGAATAGGATCCGAAACTACTGAAACGATTTAGATGAAATTTGGTAAGACGATAGTTTGAGACCCTGGGAAGGACATAGGACAGGACATACTATTATACCGGAAATCATCTTTAAGGGGGTGAAAATGGGGGTGAGTATTTGTATCAGGAAGCAACCTAGGGACGAAGTGAATCACTAATTTTTAAATATGGCTATTATAGATTAGAATATACTCCGCATAATATTGACGCTAAGGAGTACACTGAGTTTGACTTTTTTTAACTACTTTTTATGCTTTTGCCGGTCACTATAATATGATGGGTGGTCATAAGTTAATGTATGACAGTAACTAAGTTATTACATGTACATATGTACATAGTACAGTATATTTACATAGTAAGAAAATTTAATCTTACACATCGTTCAAAAAGTATAGATACACAATCAGCGACAAAAAATGTCCTCACCGAATGAGCGTTTATTTGGGCATTTGAGCGCGCTTTTAATCTTTTTTAACACCCACTTTGAGCATTGCATTTTAGGTTCAATTTACACTGTTGTATATTTTATATTTATTTCAACTAGAATAATTACCTAAACACAATTGGTGACAGTTTTAAGAAAACTTTTGCATGTGGTTGTGTATCTAGTACTATTTTGATCTATGATCTTTATCAGTATATACATGTATATAAATAAACAGACCTGAAATTTCTGTTCCATGAAAGATCTAGCACAGCATCCTTATGCCCAACTCTTTTTGTTTTCTTCTTTTTATTCGGCTTCTTACCGAGTTTGAAAGCTGGCTCGAGGCAATTTTCAATATCCAAATCCCATACTTGTATAACTGGATCCATACCACCTAGGGCACAGAGGTTACCTGAAAGGAAAACAAACTTTAAAAGACAGAACATGTCTACTATGACTAAATTGTACTGCTTAATTGAGTTGTGGTCACAGATTCTATTCCCAACAATTTCATGAGAATCATATTAATATTAATATATTATATAAATAAATGCCAAAGTTTGTAGG
This sequence comes from Brenthis daphne, assembly GCA_947093115.1. Classification (NCBI taxonomy): domain Eukaryota; kingdom Metazoa; phylum Arthropoda; class Insecta; order Lepidoptera; family Nymphalidae; genus Brenthis; species Brenthis daphne. Next base: position 20,340,112 of record OX352472.1, on the reverse strand, counting down.
TGCGTATGTTTGTTACGGAGTAGTACAAAAGCACTTAGGAATGTTTCCAAATGAATGAAAGCATGAGGATTCTAAATCATTTCATTTCCCAAAGGGGTTAAATCTGACTTATAATGTGAGTTTAGATGGATGTTTGTTACTCAATCACCCCAGAACGGCTAAACGGATTTGGATGAAATTTGGCACAGAAATAGATTATAATCTGGAAAGGCATATAGGTTACTTTCCCCCCGGACAAATGTATGGTTCCCGTGGGATAGATCTGTTTTTGTTTTTTATCCGCTAGTATGAATAAGGTTTGAATGTGAAAGCGGTATTTTTGAAGTTAGAAATATGGGAATGATTATGTTGCCGAACAGAAAATATCAGGCACTAAACCTCATGGTTATACTTAACAGACATGGTGATTATTTGTCTATAGTACTATACCATATAACATTTATATTCTTGATGGGGAAGCATGATTATTTCTTTAGTCTATGTTTAACATCACAAGTGATTTTTTCCCATACATCAGCAAAAAGAAGTTTACAAAATTTCTTTTATTATATATTGTATAGTTTTTTAAAATGTTAAATATGTAACAATTTATATATACTTACCGGGTTGTGGGTCCGTGGGGTCATGGCTCAGCCACTCAATACAAAGGGGAAACCATGGCAATATAATATCATGATGTACATAGAATGATCCTTCTTCTTTGTTGTAAACTGTAATAAAAGATGTAATAAAGGTAAAGTTTAAATGCTAGCAATACTACTAATTTTATTCCCTTCAATAACTATTTCTTATATTTTTTTCACATGGCATGTTTGGACATTGCTCACAACACACTCAAATTATGAAAAAATGCGAAAAGTGTTTAATACAAAAATAAAAACTGACTTAAAAAAAACACTAAAGTAAATAAAATAGTTATTTTTTACTTTTTAATATATTTTTTGATTATTTATTAATCTTGAAAGGTTTAATTTTTTTTTCTTTTTTAGTTTAGACATAGTAGTAGCAAAGAAGAAATCAAAAAGCAAAAAAAAAATCAGTAGGTAAAAAATCAATTTGTTTGTTTCAGCTAATCTCCAAAACAGCTGGACAGATTTTGACGGGACATTCACTAGCAGATAGCTGATGTTATAAGTAGTAACTTAGGCTACTTTTATTTAAGAAAAACGATTAGGGTTCCATGCAAAAAAATTAAAACCCATGAAATTGCGAACAAATTCCGCGTACCTAAATAAATAAATCTATAGCAATAGGCAATTATAGAATTAATATTATTATTATAAATATACTCACTATAAACTTCCAATACACTGGCATCTGTTTCAACATGTCCCACTAATAGCAGATTGTCATCGGGTTTAATTATGTCATCCTCTTCATCACTATCGGGTCCTTCTGTCTTTAAAAATACAATACTAAATAAATTAGTTTTAATCATACTTTTATTAGGTTCACACTTCACTGGTAACTAAGTAATCAAATCTTGAATATCAAAAACTAGCGAATCACCCTCGCTTCGCTCAGGCTTGTCCCGAGATATGTTTTGATGCTTAGTATGGAATAGTTTTTTTCTTTCAAAATTTTCCTATGTTTTAATGGTTATTCTGTTATTCGAACTGAAGACAGATCCAACAAAACAAGGATCATAAAAATCGGTCCAACAGTTCTTGAGTTATAAGTGTTGTAACAACCTGACTTTGTTTTATTATATCAATAATAACCTATTTCTGACAGTCAATAATTATCTATTTCTATTGGTTCATCCGTATACTTTTCATGCTTAATCCGCTGAACCGATTTAGATGGGTATAGAAATAGTTTGAAACCCTGGGAAGTATAGTTATATCAATAGCTTTTATCTCAGAAATCATCCCTTAAGGTGGTGAAAAGGGGGGTAGAAGTCTGTAAGCAAGTCAATGATTTAAGGGATATAAAACTCATAATAAATATACTTTTGGTAAGAAATAAAGAATGTTTCTGCATTTTTGACCAATAAGTTAAATCATGGATGATTTCAATTATTTTTAAAGTACTTACCTACTTATCTATACCTATGTATATAATAATTAATATATACCATCTATCTATTTCATACTGATCATTAAAACATACCTAGGGGCCCAGTGTATAATAAATGAGTCCCTAGTCTATACTAATATTATAAAGAGATAGAGTTTGTTTGTTTGGACGCACTAATCTCAGGAACTTCTAATCCAATTTGAAAAATTCTTTTGTGCATTAGATAAGTCATTTATTAAGGAAGACTATAGGCTATATATATCATCATACTACTATGCAAGGGAGCGGAGCAGTAATCATAAATGTCAACAAATTGGGCAGACTTCCATATGTTATTGTAAAACTAATGTTTATATAGGAAGTTTGAAAGCGGGCCAAGCCACAACACTAGCTGTATGTGAGCCATACAGCTAATGCATAATAAAATTATAAAAAGTATTGAAATGAAATAAGATTTATAGTTTAACTTAAAGAGTATTACATCATTTATTACTTAATATGATAATTTAATAAGCTTACTCGTATTTGAATATTATCACCCAAGTCTCCTAAGTTTGGAAGTGTTGCTATTGTGCCAATACCCACAGGATTTGCTAGAATAGTACAGAAAATAATAAGAATAGAAAAAAAAACATAAATAAAAAAGATAAGTTATTCATTGTACTGTAGTATTTCTATATAGAAACTATAGTTTTTCAAATAATATATGTAGTTTCTTAATAGTCATACTATAAACTGAAAGGTTTTGTGTTTGAGTGTTTGTTATTTCTTCACATTATAATGGCTCAAATATTTTCACTAAAATATGGAATAGAGATAGATATATACGCTGTATTAACACAGGCTTATTTTTTTAGATCCACAGACAAATGGATCTTGTTATTAATGAAATAAAATATGTTATCATAATTTAAACTTACTCGAGTCTTCCTGGTCATAATTTTCAAAATTAAATTCATCATTTGGATCTGCTGGTGGGTCTCTAGGTGCTTCTGCGTTTTCATTATCTTCATCACTTTGATCATCTCCAGCTTCTGTTATTCTAAAATTTCCTATTACTTTAAGTATATACCAATAACATATTTTAATAAAACGTATGTATTAATGTTGAATACAACATAATAACTCAGTATATTGCTAAAAATCTTACCGTAATTCATCAGCTGTCTGTTTTATTATTTTCTCTAATTCTTTTTCGGTTAACTCAATCTGTAACATATTCCAAATGTTATTTACTTATTATAGCCGTAAGTTCGCAGCAGTATTAACATGCAGATTACCTTTTCTGGAACTGCTTTCGCTACACCACGACGTACGAAATGCATACATGATACTAAACTAACGGTCGGCGTTCCTTCTTCTTCCATTTTGAGTGTCAATTATATTGAAGAAACAATTAGTTAAAACTTTAAGTAAATTTTTGTTTATTAATAAATTATTTATTAAACAGATTGTTTTTTTTTAAGGTTATGTTGTGTTCTCCTAGTTCTCACATTTTATTGACATTTGACAATTGACATAAAGGCTAAAGCCATTGACAAATGACAATTGACATTATTTATGACCTTCGAGCAACAAACATGGATCTCATTCGTGTCTTCCTCACAAAACGTGACACTGGCAGAATGGACTGCTTCTGTTAACGCAACTATAAGCCATATTAAAAAAAAAAAAAAAAAAAAAAAAAAAAAACAAACATGGAGGACTCTTATTATACTGAGCCAATAGACTTATAGTTTCACTGCTTTATCTTAATAAGAGATGACGTAAGTTAGAGAGAGACGTAATAATAAATTACCTGTAGTCTGTAACGATGTGAAGCCACGATTCACTTGTCAAAGTAACCAGCTGATGACTCACGGTGTTTTTGATATTTGTGATTATTTTAATGAAAACTTGAAAACGTATTGTCTCGATGGCTTGTGTGGCTTACGGCTGTAACAGCCATAGTTCAAAGAAAAGTCAAGATAATCCAAATGTTACATTTCACAGGTAAGTGTTTTTTTTGGTTTCTCTGTTAAAATACTTAACATTTTTATGAAATATTCAAATATGTTTAAATTGATTGTTATATGACTCTCACTTCTTTAAATTCTTGTTGATTTCAGAAAGTAATTTTGTTTTTTAATCATAGTGATGTAGCATGACGTAACTGCATTATTACTTTACCGATTCGTTTTTAGAATACATGTAGACAAAATTCAATATAAAAATAGCATGTTATAAATCAGAGGTTTAGCCATAATTGCCGCACTGGACTCACGTCACTAAAAGGTGATCGCAGTAGTTGGTGATAATACACAGCAAAATGTTTTTTCCCATATTCTTCATCTAGATCTAGATCTGACACCTTAGTAGGATAGCGGGAGGTGCTACATTGTTAATGTGTGCCGGAGACCCTATGGCACATATAATAAATTTCTTATTATCTTATTTATCTTTTTACATTTTTCTATTAATTTAAAAAGATTTTACAGATTTCCTGTAGGTCACAATGAAAGGAAGCTTTGGATAAAAGCTTTAAGGCGTGACAATTGGGAACCCACTAAATATTCCCGTCTCTGCTCAAAGCATTTTGCACCTGAGTGTTACATTCAAGGGTCGAAAAGGAAGACCTTGCGTACTGGCGCTGTGCCTACAAAATTTGAAGGTTTTACTTACTTTAAAACGGTATGTGTTATATTTTACTAATGTTGTGTGTGAAAAAAATTCAAAATATAGTGACAACAAATTACATTGTGACAGGTCGCAACTTTTCTTCTGGTTATAGTTTAATGATAAATGCTTCACTTATCTTTAAACTTTTAGATACTTTAAGATATAGTAATCATATAATTATAATTTTTATTACGAAGTCACACTCATTGACACTACATATTTGTATCGAAAGAAAAGATAGTTTTAAACAGTGGAGAAATTTATATTACCAAACTAAATAAACAAAAAATTTTTTCAAATTGAAAACTTAGCTGTTTCCGAGAAATTTGTTTTATGGTCTCGGAAGGCTGAAAATCACTCCAACTTCAAGCAGATGCTTACATTTAAAAAAAAAACGATCATATTTCAGATAGGGTTATTTTTTTCGTCATGAAATTGCTGTAGAAAAATCAAATCAAGTAATGAAATCAACACACAAATAACAAATAGATTCTATGGGGAAAAAAACAAAAGGTATACTTTACGTGACGTCCAATTTTTATGTATGGGGAGTAAATTCGTATATGGTGTCATCGACATGGTCACGTGACGTGTTAACGCTAATACCATGGCTACATTAGCGGGATACGGCGAATATTCCTGTTAGCGCGACAAGACATGAATATTCACGCGCTAATGTAGCCGCACCATAACACTCAGAGTGCCGATAAATGTCAAAACCAGATAAATGTAATAAACAGTTTTAGTTTACAAATTTTAATTTAAAATCAAACAATTAATTTGAATATCCAAAAATAACTGTTTACTTATAGTTTTAAATTTTCACTTCTGTCGGCAGTCCTCATGCCTGCTTTCTTTTTCATTTTTTCACGACTCGTCAAATTGTAAAGTTGGAATGTTTACGGCGGCATTGTATAAATAATAAGCGTCAAATTATAAACATAAGTATACTATTTTTTTTCTTTCTCCCGTATAAAATATAGTGATGTAAACAGATTACAAAAATTTGCTCATAAAGTACACTTCTTCAATGATTATTTAAAAAAAAATGTAGTTTACAGATTAAAAGTTATCAATTTATCCAATTTTTTCAACTTTTAAGGGTGTTTTTCCGGGGCGATCATAAAATGTTTTTATTTCTTCGACAAGTAGAGTTTAAGAGCAAAGAAAAGTGCCCCATCTGATAATTGATCGAAATTTTTTTTAAATTTAAACGTCTGACAAACATGGTCTTTCGAGACCATGAAACATAAATTTCTCGAAAACGGCAAAATATTTTAATTTCAAAAAAAAAACTGTTGTGATATGTATTTCGAAGATTAAATTCTCTAAGCTTCATAAAAGTTAAAAAAATATTGAAAAACTAGAATTAAAAACTGAGAAAAAATTAAAAAAGGGTTTTTTGCAAATATCTCGAAAACTTTGAGGTTGTTGTAATAATTATTGCATATAAAAGTTGTATATTTTTACTAGACCTACAATTTTTGTATAGAACATTTTTCGACAGAACGTCACAGTAATAGACCAGGGTAGAAGCCTTTAAAAATAATAAAAAGTGAAAAAAAATAATAGTAGGATGCAACCCATTAGAAAAGAAGGGGAATATTATAAAAATGAAAGGAAAAATAATTTACGGGCGATCTGAGGTCGGGAAGGGGATGGGGGTGAGTTTTTAAGGGTAAAAAACGGTTTTTCTCGATTTCCGGCAAAACTAAAAGTTTTATCGAAAAAAGTGATATAGCAAAGTTGTAGATAATAAAAAGATCTAAAACTTTTGTATTTACACTTTTTTCACATAACCTCAAAATTTATGTGAAAAAATCAAAAAACCAAGTTTTTGGTTTTTTATTTTTATTTTTTATAAAAAAGTTTGTTTTTAACGAAATTTGGTGAAAACTTACCTTTTTATGTCCCAAATACGCTGTAATTTATTTGATTAAAAATATTTATGTTTTCACCTTATTTTGAATTAATATCGAAAAAGCACCCTAATTTTCAATCGAAAATTCACCCGTCAAAATATCAGCTTTTTTCAAAAAGTTGGTATGTTTTCTATTCGTTAAAATCTCTACTTTCCGATGGTGAAAAAAAAAATATATGTTACCATAGTAAATCTTCTGAGAAAATGCAAAAAACAAAAAACCTTTTTTATTTCATACACTTGCTTATCATCTGCCTTATTGCAGATGATACAAACAGATTCATCCATACTGATAATCTGAAAAGACAAAATCGAATTAATAATGCCTTCACTATTTAATCGTGAGTATACCCCCATGAAAAAAAAATTAAAGAAATAAATGTCTAAATGTATAAAAAATATATTATAAATATATTAAAAATCTATAATAAATGTATAATCTATAATAAATGTAAAATGTCACGATAAAATAGTGAAGACATTATTAATTCGATTTTGTCTTTTCAGATTATCAGTATGGATGAATCTGTTTGTATCATCTGCAATAAGGCAGATGATAAGCAAGTGTATGAAATAAAAAAGGTTTTTTGTTTTTTGCATTTTCTCAGAAGATTTACTATAGTAACATATATTTTTTTTTCACCATCGGAAAGTAGAGATTTCAACGAACAGAAAACATACCAACTTTTTGAAAAAAGCTGATATTTTGACGGGTGAATTTTCGATTGAAAATGAGGGTGCTTTTTCGATATTAATTCAAAATAAGGTGAAAACTTAAATATTTTTAATCAAATAAATTACAGCGTATTTGGGACATAAAAAGGTAAGTTTTCACCAAATTTCGTTAAAAAAAAAACTTTTTTGTAAACGATAAAAATAAAAAACCAAAAACTTGGTTTTTTGATTTTTTCACATAAATTTTGAGGTTATGTGAAAAAAGTGTAAATACAAAAGTTTTAGATCTTTTTATTATCTACAACTTTGCCATATGACTTTTTTCGATAGGACTTTTAGTTTTGCCGGAAATCGAGAAAAACCGTTTTTTACCCTTAAAAACTCACCCCCATCCCCTTCCCGACCTCAGATCGCCCGTAAATTATTTTTCCTTTCATTTTTATAATATTCCCCTCCTTTTTTAATGGGTTTCATCCTACTATTATTATTTTTGGTTTTAAAAATTATCGACCCTGGTCTATAAGCTGGAAATTGAAAAAAAACTATTTTTCAACATTTTTCATTCCCCATTTCTCGGGGATAGCTGGACACGGGGAGCATTTCACTAATTTATCGATATAATAATAAAATAGATAGATTTATCGATATAAAAATAAAAAAAATCTATAATATATATATATAGTGTATAATTATATATATATATATATATATATATATATATATATATATATATATATATATATATATATATATATATATATATATATATATATATATAGTGGCTGTTTTTTTGAATAATCTTCAGGCTTCTAATTACATTATCGTCTTTAGTCTAGAGTAGTCTTCTTAGTCTTAGTCTACTTTTATAAGTATGATCATTATCCAACATTAACAATATAAATTAATATTATAGATAACACGAATATAATCGTAGACTGAGAATACTATAGACAAATTGATATCTTTTGTTGCATTCACACAAGAAAAGGAACAACTTACGCGGATGTCGTGTAAAGAAATGAAACAGGACTATGAGTTTTTTTGTTTCACGGCGCGTGCCACGTATTTCAAGGTTAGCACACTACTTTGCTAAACAAAGTTTGACAATTAGAGTGCATCTAGCTATCGTCTTCTTGTAAAATACAGTTTTAAGTGCTTTAAAGTTAAATAAGTATTGTTATATTTTGTTGTGAACAATTTAGACTCAGTACTTAAGCCATTTAAAAAAAAATGGTGCGTTGTAGTGTTAAAGGGTGTAAAAGTGATAGTGGAACGAAAATACCAGACTTGTCTTTTCATTCGTAAGTACACCACTATTTATAAGTCATTAGGTAACAATAACATTTTATTGTGTTCATATATTGTTTATTATGTACCCTAGATGTACATTAATCGATAAAGAAAGCACAAAAATAACAATTATTAAATCTAGCCTAAGGACTTTGGTGTTGCCAACTTTTCTGTAAATTTTTACCCACTATTATGGGAAATTAGTATATAATCTGCAGTGTGTATTTTTTTTTATTTTATTTTACTTGGGAAACAAACAGTACAAAGTAATACAATAACGAACAAAACATAAAACACATAAATAATTGTACATTAAACATTAATTTAATTACATATCTGAAAGATATAATGGCTTGTTGCAGTTTTCCTGAAAATGATAATTTACGTCGAAATTGGATTGTAGCTACAGGACGAACAGATTGGACCCCAAAACTGTCATCAAAAATTTGCAGCAGACATTTTGACAAAGAAATGCTATTCAAAAAGAAGAAACTTACACTGCTATTACCTAATGCTGTACCTTTTCCGGTAAATATTCAGTCATAAATATTCAGTCATAATCGCATCATAATAAGTTTCGATCCAGGTTTTATTTGTTATTTTTATCAAAATAAGTTTTTAATGTATATTGGCCGTCTTAAAAATAAAAGTAATAAATGTCACTCGTAGAAAAAGTCTAACTGCGTTTCAATAGGTTATGGGCCCAGTCCTATATTTTAGCAAAAATGAATAGTAAAATGTTAGAATTATTTTGTGGAAAAGTGTAAAATGTCATCGGGTAGCTATATCATTAATGTTCCTTAACTTAAGGGCGAGAAAATTACGATGATTAGGCTTTTGCTGTGAAAAAATTTTTAGTACTAGAAGGCATTGATCTTGAAAGCCGTTGGGACAATCGAGTACTGAAGATGATAAAGAAGCGCAAAAACAAAAAAAAACAATTGTCTAGAAAATATTTAAATGTTATCGATAAGATTAGTATATGTGGACTCGGGAGTGAGTGCCCATATGATTGCTAACGCAAGTAAATTATTGCGCATTGAAGAAGTATGTATGTCATAAGAAATACTTCAGAATCAAACCTCTGTGCAGGCTTTATGTGGTGTTGTAGATCATACACAGACTACCACAGTATAAAAAATTCTCAGTTTGTTATGTGGTGTTGTAGGTCATACACAGATTACCACAGTATAAATAATTCTCAGTTTGACATTAAGGTAAAAGGTATTCTTTGCATACCTAGCTTAGCGACAATTATCAGTCAGCCAGTTGATAGCAAAAGGGAATGAGGTAACATTTGAGATGAATGTTAGTCATGTGTTTAATCAACAGAACGAGCTGATTGGAGTAGCGGATTTAATGAATGGTGTGTATAAGTTGAATATTGTGAAGTCAGAGAATGGATTAGTTGCGGCAGTTCAGACGGCTGATGCTAAACTATGGCATAGAAGGTTGGGACAAATTAATTGTAAAGACTTACAAAAAATGAAAGATGGTGCTGTACAGGGTGTATTTTATGACGATAATGCTGATGTTCGAAAATCCAACTGTGAAGTATGTTGTGAGGGAAAACAGTCTCGTCTACCTTTTCCTTTGAAAGGTCATAGAAGTAATAAATTGCTAGATTTGATACATTCGGATTTATGCAGGCCGATGGAAACCTGCTCGATTGGTCAAGCAAGATATTTTCTTCTTTTCATTGATGACGCAAGTCGAATAACCTTTGTATATAAGGAAAATACCCAGGTATTACAGCTTGTTAAGGAATTTCAGAAATAAGTTGAGAATCAAACGGTAGTTATGATTAATCTCTTGATTGAATTAACTGGTCATGTAAATTTACCTATTATTTTATATAATGACAATCAGAGTGCGAAAAAATTTACTGAAAATTCAATGTTCCATAAAAGAAGTAAGCATATAGATATAAGGTACCATTTTGTCAGAGATGCTGTTTCAAATAATATTATTAAAATTATTTATTTAGAAACGTCAAATATGCTAGCAGAAATTTTGACAAAATGTTTAAATTCAGCTAAACATGTTAAGTTTTTAGATTGTTTAGGTGTTATATGTATACTTCATTGAATTTTTGGGTTAGCTTATTTTATTTTTAAAATTTAGATTATTTTGATAAAGGGAGTGTGTTATTTTTTATCAAAATAAGTTTTTAATGTATTTAGGCCGTCTTAAAAATAAAAGTAATGAATGTGACTCGTAGAAAAAGTCTAACTGCGTTTCAATATTATTTGCTTTTATTTATATATATAATACTTTTAGAAACACTAAACATGTTTTTAAAACTATTATATACTTACCTATTGCAAATTATTATTTTGTACATTTTATAAGCAATAAATGATGCTAAGTATATGCGACAGTGCTCTGTTTACTTCATCATAACGAATCACACAAATTGTAGGGTAAATTTTTCCTCACATGGTAACCCTAAATATGGTGATGTTATTTTGTCCTTTTTTGAATCTATAGAATTATCTGTTTACGAATATATTACTTTTTTGAATACGCGGGTATTGCTAGTTTCAAATAAAATGAAAAACATTACCCTTATATAAAATGGTGACTTTACCTGATACAAGATCCAAGTTGTGACTTGCCGCTAGGTCTATCCACCACGAATACGTTATAACTCAATTTATTTATTTTGTTTAAGATGCTTGGTAAAAGTCCGAAGAAATATAAAGATAATGTAAAACAAAATTTTATTCAAAAAATATTAAGTGCACCATTTAGCTTAATCGTTTGTCTTAAGATATTTTTGGTTAGGTACCAAATATCCAAAAAAATAAATATATAATAATAATTTACTTGACATATGTTAAAATTTAATTTATAACACTTCTAGTATTTCTGTAAAATATCTATATTATTTTTATATCGATAACCATAATTTTACTAAATTTCCGAAACATGATAGATTAAAAATTTATTTACACTGTAAGTAATGTGACAGACATAGACTAAGTAAAGGTTTTAGTACGGTATCGTAATTCCAATCATTCATAGTGTACTGACGAGTCATTTGGCAATAACAAGATATATTCTTGTTAAAAAATATTTTGATTCTCTTGGTAATATTATAATAAGTGAAAGGCAAGTTTATATTTGCAAATTGATTTCGTTCAGTAATATTTCAAGGACTCTCGAATTTAAGATACTTATTTCATTGTTATTTGTTGTTCGTTCTGAGAAGAAAATATAAATTATGATATCAAGTGACCTAGTGAAATTAAAGTATTAATTTAATGTAATGAACGAAAGTGTTGGTTATGATACATATTTTGTGCTAAATATGAAAGTATTAAAATAAAATATTCTAAAATAAATCTATTTTACTTGGTAGTTGTCTATGCGTCTGTCAAAATATGTCAATAATTGAAAGTCCTTGTCATTAATGTTTTCAAATTTTTTTTTGATTGTATTTAATAATTGTTTGTGAAGGAGTTTTTAAATTAAACATGCGCTTTATATGATTATAAAGGATAAAATGTCTGAAGTTGAAAAATATGGAGAAACTTCGGCAGCAGAAGATAGTCCGATTATAGAATGCCGAGCGTGTTTGCAAATAATGAATGCAGACTCGAGCTTTTTCAACATTTTCGATGGATGGATGCCGCCTTGGGAAGGAATGGAGAATACCATAGCTGAAGACTTAGCCAAGCTAGCAAAGATTCAGGTATAAAGGTTTTTTATACTATTTTATACTTTAGTAAAAACTTAGTATAGCATGTGTGTTCATAAAACTGGTTATTGTAATATATATAATTATGCAAAGCTACCTCTATATTTATATCTTTACAGATATTGGAAAGTGATAAACATTCCCACATGATATGTGAAAATTGCTGTCAAGTGTTGCTCACAGCATGTAACTTTACTGAAATTGTTAGAAAAAATGATAAAATTCTTAGAGCGAGGTATGGTGAAGATTTAAAAGACTTCAATTTAGAAAATGATAGAATCTGGCCAAAGCCAATACAAGTAGATAAATCATTACCATTTGAAAATCCTATTGATATTGAGATCAAGCAGGAAGTTGTTTCGGACGATGAATGTCCTGTTGCGAATGGTTCATATGAACCCCACAGAGAAGACGAACCTAATTTGGATATTGTTAAAATTGAGCCTGAAGAGATGATCCAACAACAGCCTTTACAAATACAGGTTACAGTTAATGGTAAGGTTTTATGTTTATATATTGAAATTAGAAGCAATCTTCTAATGCACAAATATGCATTTTATCAAACGGCTTATGATCAATTCATACCCCTTCATCTCAAGGCTTCGCAATCTTCCCCGAAAGAAAAAGTGTTCAAGTCAGATGTTGGATTTTTGTATTGTTTAGCTCTTATTAATGTTATTTTAGTTTAGTCTCTACTTTTAAACTACATATTTATTAGTACTAATTCTATTCATAATTATAACATTTCTATTGGTGGATATTGAAAATAATAAAACAGGCCTTTTATATATTAAAACATTTAATTATATTATACATATTTAGGGTGGAGCGAAAAAAAATGTTTTTTTCTTAACTTGGGGGTAAAATTTGGAACTTATAAAAAAGAAAATTATTAAAATAAAAAAGTTTTTTTACTCAACATTTTGCAGTGGTCCACTGATTTTTAAAATAATTAACCTGTCAACGACTGCCGAGCCACAGGGCGCTCGGTTAACAATTAATTTTTCTTAGAATTTAAACGAGAGGTGTTAATTTAAATTTTTGCTTGAATGAAAAAATTAAAAACAAATATATATTTTTTCGCTCCATCCATACTATGTTACCACACACACCATATTATGTTAAGAGTAATCAAAAGTTTAAAATTAAATATTGCTAATAAATATTGATATGAGATTATATTTGAGTTTTTGTCCGATACAATTGTTATGTTACTAAATGGCATATATAGGTGGCCCATTGCCCCATTGGTATGGGTTTCACTTTACTATAAGAGGATCAGGCTATAGGCCTTAGTTCCAAGTAATAAATATAAATAATATGTCGGAAATGATTCGATATAAAAATATCAGTGGTGTGAGACCCGACATTTGAACCGGCATCACACGGGTTCTTAAGAGAGCCTGTTACCACTGGGCTATTATTTATGTAATATATTATGATTTGTAAATTTATTTAATTTTTAGGCATCTTACCAAATCAGCTAAACCCAGAACAAATGGACGATTATGATGTGCATTTAACAAATGGTAATAGTGACAGCGGAGATGGGGTGAGTTTGATATAATAAGAATTGATAGTTTTGACTGTAAATTATAGTACTATTTTACTTTATCGTATAATTTTACCTGCTGCTTATCCTTGCTTTGCTCGGGTTCACCTCTAAAAACAAAAGCAAATCTATCCCATGGGAACATACATTTTGCAGGGATTAAAAATAGCCTATATGCTATTCCAGACTGTAATCTTTGTGTTGTTGTAATGTATAATTTCATCCAGCTCCGTTCAGCCGTTCTGGCGTGATTGAGTAACTAACATCTAAACATCCATTTAAACATACATTTATAATGTTAGTAAGATACAATGACTACATATATAGTGACTTTGTTAGTCAGAGTTAGTCCCGGACACAAATAGAGGAAAGGGAGTTTACGTAATACCAAAAAATTTTACAAGTAATATTGTGGCACAATGTGTAAAACTGTCTTTCTTGAGTTTAATTAATTAAATACCTTGGAAATAATATCACTTCATATACATAGAAAATTCATTAAAATATATCAATACCTACATACACAGATAAATAAAATTGAAGTGTCTGCTTGTATTATGTAAAAATTACAGCTTTTTACTAAATTCATATGAAATTATATATGATACTTACAAGAAAAACACAATTTTTATTTTTTTTGTCTGTCTGTTTGTTCCTTCTAATCTCCAAAATGGCTGGGTTGAGTTTGATGGGGCTTTCACTGGCAAATAGCTGATGTTATAAGGAATAACTTTGGCTACTTTTATTTTAGAAAAAGAATTAGGGTTCTGTTAAAAAAAAAACCTAGGGATGCATCCGAGCAAAGCGAAGGTAAACCGCTAGTTCATAATAAAAATTACGAATATACAAAAAAAAAAACATTTTTATGATCAAGTATTTGTATTTGTTGTTTTTTAAAAAACAATAATTCTACATTTCTGTTTTTTTTATTTGAATTAAATATTGAATACTTAATATAATAATTTTATTTAATTTTCAGTATACAGAAGCCACTGTTAAAAGTGAACCAGTTAGTGAAGAAGATGACTTTGATCCCGTATTATCTGATTTACCACTCGAGTGTATGCTTTGTGCAAAAACATTTAATATGGTTACTGGATTAAAGGTAAAAACCTATTTTTATATGTTAATTATTAAAAAGACATAAATTATATGTAACCTCAGTATTGCTAATATAAAAAATTAATAATAAGTAAGTAAGATCAAAAAAGTACTAGATACACAATCCCATAGAAAAGTTCTCTTAAAACTGTCACTGTTATAAAACATAAACTGTGGCATCGTAGAGCCCAAAGGGATGAATCAATTGATTTAGATGTTTTTGTTTGAAAAGCGACTTGATCCGTATATGGATTTTTTTTAAAGGTGGCTACAGTAACCTAGGTCTGATGCTGCAGCATCACCTGGAATCTGCAAGATACTCAACTCTTTACTAAAATTTATTGTGTCGAGGCTTTTTAAATTTTTAATTAAGAGAGAGAGTGAGTTATGGTTAAAGTTGATTGTTATTATATTATTTATATTTAATAAGTGTTATGTTTGTTTCAGGCTCACGTAATCGCACAACATTCGTACAAGTCGGTTAAAAGAAAGAGCAGCACTAGCTCTAGTTTATCCCCAGAGAGGAAAAAACGTAAATATATCTGTGCTATATGTAGGCGAAGTAAGTGTTGTAGTGCATGGTACTTAATAAATGTATATTGTATAAGTATATAATAATATACTTAATTTATTAAACACATTCATACTTATATACTAAAGTATACTTATAAGTATGAAAATATAGATGTGTGTCTGTACGTAAGCGTGTGTGTGTTTTATTACTCAATTAAAAGTTGTGAGAGACAGAAAAAGTATGTTTTTTTTGTTTATGGCATAAATATATTATATATTCAAAAAAGTTTTTTTACTTTTTTTGTTTTGTTGTATGTACAATACTAGCAAAGCTAGGTTGCTTCCCTATACAAACTTTCGTCCCCATTTTAATCCGTATTGATCAGTATTTTCGGAGCCTATTTGGTACAAAAAAAAACCCGGATAAGTGCGAGTCGGACTCGCCCACCGAGGGTTCCCTACAAATTTGTAGGAAATCTGTTTAATTTTCAACTTTTTTTTTATTTTTTTGGTATTTTTCCTTTATTTGTGCTGTTTCAAATTTCGTGATTCTAGGTCAACGGGAATTACCATATAGGTTTTCGACCCAAAACCTATAGGGTACTTCCCGTTGACCTAGAATTGTCAATTTTGGTTACACGCAAGGTCTTACAGCACAAGTAAAGGGAAAATTCCTAAAAATAAAAAAAGTTGAAAATTAAGGTAAATTTTGGTACTTACAAGTTTTCGCGAAAATATATATTTGCCCATATCTTTTTATCGTGTTGAATCAGGATCTTGATTTTTATACACCTAATAGGGACTATAGAGCTCAGTATCTGGTATAAATTTCAACTTGCTAGTTCCTGAGAAAATCGGTGGTGACACACGGACAGACAGATCTTATAAGGGTTCCTTTTTTACCTTTTGAGCTACGGAACCCTAATAAATCTTTCCTCTTTATAATATTAGTATAGATGATATAAGAATCTACATGATTGTGTGTTGCATTTAATTGTATTTTTATATTTGACATCATGAATGCATAAATACTTACTGTACACAATATTGCATAGAAATTAAGTAATGTAATTTTTTTTTTGTTCTGTGTAATTATCTGCATGAAGTAAAGATAAATTTATATTCGTATAATTTAAAATGTTATCTGTATTTGATGTTATTTATTTATATGGTATCTTTGAACCGCTTTATCTATTTATAAATTACTAGCGATTCACGTTCGCTTCGCTCGTGTTCGTCCCTTATTTCCCCAACCCCCCCTCCCCCCCCTCCAGTCCCCATTAGAAACTTTCATCCATCCAAATTTTTACTCCCTTAGGGGATGATTTCCGGGATAAAAACTATCTTATGTTCTTCCCAGGGCCTCAAACTATCTTACCAAATTTCATCTATATCAGTATATTAGTTTCGGAGCTTATTCTGTACAAAGAAACAAAACAAAAAATCAAATCTTTCCTCTTCATAATATTAGTATATATCTATGTAGGTTGCTGGAAGCCTAAATGCGTATGAGTTAAGTGTATCTATTAAAATTGCGCAAGTAAATTCTATCGAGTGAAACATTTTTATTGTGGATTATTTCGTCGATTTATTTTGATTTTTGTTTCCCGACGTTTCGAATGCTTTACAGCAATCATGGTCTCGGCAGAGACTAAGGTTTTAGATGAGAAAGTTTTCAAAGGTTGCTCTAAAGCAGTCGAAAGTGTAATTTTTATTGTGTTTTAATTTTATATTATTTTCACTTGACATACAAACTTTCACTCCCTTTTTTACCCCCTTAAGGGATGATTTCCGGGATAAAAAGTATCCTATGTCCTTACCAGGGTTTCGTTTCAGTAGATTCAGAGATTACCCCCTGTAACGTCACAAACTCACAAACTTTACCTCTTTGTAATATTATTAGTATTAGTGTAGATTGTTTCTAAAAATCTTATATATACCCTCCAAAATGAACATTTGGATTGTGCGTATTGGCGTGCGGCTAGCTTTACTTTAATTTTTAATTATAATAATTTACTTACAGATTTCGCAACTTCCACCGACCTAATGGTGCACGAAACCTGTCATAATAAGAGCGTGTGTTATGGGTGTAATGAAAACTTTGATACGTTTGTACAGTTGACGAAACACAGACGGACATGTAAGGTTATAGCTAGTAAAGAAGTTACCAAGCTCAAGACACTGGATGATGTTTTAAGGTAAGTGTCAGAATACATACTTAGACTTGTTTTGTAGCGCTATTCTGTAAGAACTTTTATGTACTCGACAGCTGAATCCGCGCTTATACTTTATATAACTGTACTATATTCGCGGATTCAGCTATCGAGTTTCAGAAAAGTCGTTATAGAATAGGCCTACTGGTGCCAGTGGCGTTACTAGCCTATTTGGACCCCAATGCAAAAAAAAATGGCCCCCTTTTTGTCTATTTTGAAAACGAACGTGGTTCACAGGGAGATACAGTTTTCGAACTTCTCACGTTTTTCCAACCACTCTCACGGAAGAACGTAGTAAAATTTAATAAAAAAACTGAGCTTAGAGGACCATTCATCGTTTATAGAAAAAGGTACGATCACATTCCTCGTGGTCCTCGTAAAAAATAATATAAGGTAGGACATTTTGGTCTAGTCAATAAGTGCCTTTTTCGTCAACTCTTTTCAGCAGTCTCGGAAAAATATAAGCGAGGTGTCTTTCTCGATTCGGAATGGCAAGTTTGCTTGAAAAAATTGCAAAAGTTATAAACAATTAAATATATATATATATATATATATATATATATATTCATATATATATTCATGTATATATATAATATTAAATGTAATTTTGTTCTTACGGTACATACTTTTTTTTATTACAGACCACAATCCAAAGAGCCAGCTCAAGAATTAAAGTGTACATCTTGTAACGAAACGTTTACAGATGTATATTACATGAATATTCATCAAGAAATTCATCATAATACTGAAGAAAGTGTGAGTGAATCAACACCTATGAAAGTCTATCAAAGAAAAAAGTCATAGACACAGATTTTTTTTAAATGTTGGATTCGAATTTCGAATAGTGCTATGGTTAGTTTTTTTATTGCTTTTAAGTTTAAATTTCTAATTTTTTTTATCGCCACTGTTTATAATCTGTGGTGCAAAAAAAGTTTCGTTGTGGTGATATTTTGCATCAAATTATGAGGTGATTCATATTTTTAAGCTCTAGATACAAAAGTAAGCTGAGAATTTAGTTTAATACTGCCGAAGAAAGTTATTTTTTTTATTGAAAATCTTTTTGGCTATGTCCACAGATAAGAATTTGATTATTCGTGATTTCCAAATATTTTTAAAAATGGCAATGTAATAATGACTTAGAGTAATTAATAGTACATTTTTAAAGTAACTTTTAAAATTTTAAAAGTCATCAGCGATAAATACTTACACATAATAATTTCCATTACCTTTTTTACTATAAAACTCATTTGAGTACCACAGAAATCGCGGGTTCGATTCCCGCACTGGACAAAAATTGTATAAACTCTTTGTAAGGAAATTGCTACTAAGAAAGGACTGAAAGAAGACATGAAAACAAAGAAAAAAAAACAATACAGATATATGACATATTGTCAAAATTCCAAATAAAAAATATGTATGTAGTAATAATATTAAAAAAAATACATACGTACATATGTATGTCGTAGCAATGGTTCATTGAGTGCGTTGTCGGTATACTTGCGATAATTTTGTACTCACTTGTGGATTCTTTCCTAATGTTTTTTTTTATTCAGTACATCTGATGATCGCTTTATAATCTGTCTGTTTATCTGTGACAGCATAATCTCTCCAAAATAAAAAGAAAGAGTCAATCTTAGTACACACATAGAGTTAAGTGGCCTAATGACGGACTTAAAAATCATAAATAAATAATACTTTCTTAGATTTATGCGAATAATTGAAATTTATATAAAACTACTTTTTGGATTTTTCGCGGATTTATTTTGAATCAAACCAAGGAATCTAAAACCAAAATGAATCCGGGAAACAAAAGTAAATCCAAAAAGATAGTCATAAAAAATAAATACATAAATGAATTGATTTTAGATGCCAAATTATCTAGTTTGATTTTGGGGTTATTTTCCACACATTAAATAAAATGTGTTTTTGTTCTATGAAGAACAATTTGTTTTAACTATTTTGATCAACGTCCTAAAGTATTATTTATACTTTCAAACTGGTTTTTGATAAAAAACGCAACAACAATGATGTTAATGACTTGTGTATACATTTTATAATTGCAAAACTTGTGTGAATGTAATTATGTACATTTAGTATTTCAAAACTTTTCTGCCGTCATAACAAAGAAGGTGGTGACTAACAATTTTGTCAAAAATAACTTGAATGTAGATTCAGAATAAGTAAAAAACATGCTACTTGATAGTCTTCCTCGTATAGCTCTAAGTCTTATGAATCCGGAGATACCATCCCTGTTGAAAAACTCCAATAGAAACCCCTCAAAAGCGACAAAAGCCACATAGGAACAAATAACGTAATTACGTATTAACAACATAACATACGTATAAAATGACGACACGTTTGGCTCAGTTTGTAGTGACTCTACTTGCTGTGCCAGCGGTCGCGGGTTTGAGTCCCGCTGGGGGCATTCATTTGAGTGATAAATATGAATGTTTGTACTCCAGTCATGGATGTTTATACATATTTATAATATGTATGTATTTAATGTTATATATATGTAGTGTATCAACTATCTGGTATCCATAACATAAGCCTCGTAGCTTACCATGGAACTAGATGGTGCTGTGTGGTAATGTCCCAACATATTTATTTAATATTAAACTACTACTAAGTACTACGACAAAACTTCAAATATCTCGAAATCAACTTCGACGAAGTTGTGGCCTTTTTTATGACGGCAGTATGATTTTCTATTGAAAAATGATATATGATATGTCATCCCTCTAAAATTAATAAATTGTAGTGTTTTTTTGGGTTTGTAAAAGTTTATATGCATTTGTAAATCCATTTTGTCATTTCATTGTATATACATATTTTATCAAATAATGTAATTTAATGTAGAATACAGCTCTTTTGAAACTGATCTATGAGTTTTATTTATATTGCACTAGCAGAACCCGCGGTTTTGCTCGCGCTAAAACTACGAAAAAATTCTAAAAAAGTAGGTTCCATACAAACTTTCATCCCCTATTTTACCCCCATATGGGATGAATTTCGGAAAATGCTAACACACGTATTTATTTAATTGTATTGAATAGCATTTATACCAAGTTCCAAATAATTCTATTATAACGTAATTTCCCGTGGGAATGAGATAATATCACGCGGTAAAATGTCTCCAGTCCTCGTTGTATCTTCACACAAAAAATCACGCCAATCCGTAGCCCCGCTTTAACATGAAAGAAGGACAAACAAACAAACACACTTTCATATTTATAATATTAGTATGGATTGGTCCTTTGATTTTGCTTAAGACTTAATTAATTGTCAGTAACATCGATCAAAAAAGTATTAGATACACAATCCCATGAAAAGTTCTCTTAAAACTGTCACCAATTGTGTTAAGGTGATTATTCTAGTTGATATAAACATACGACAATGTAAATTGAACCTTAAATGCAAAATTTAAAGTTTTCACAAAAAAAGCCCAGTGGTAACGCTAACCAGTAGTCGCTGTGGAAACCGAGTGAAGCGAGTTCAAATCCCGGGTCTCGCACCTCTGATATTTTCATGTGCGAATCATTTTCAACATGATTATCACTTGTCTCAACGGTGAAGGAAAACATCGTGAGGAAACCTGCATGTCTGTGAGAACCTAACAAGTTTTCAAAAGACATATGTCCGCCAATCCGCACTTGGCCAGCGTGGTAGACTATGGCCTGATCCCCCTCGTATCGAAGGGAGGCCCGTGCCCAGCAGTGGGACGATAAAAAGGGCTGAATACATACATAGCATATAACTAACTGACTTTACTACTTTCCATGTTTATATATATACAGCTACTATAGTGCGCCGCTTAGTACCTATAAATTTTTAAAATAGGAAAATTATTTTAAAAATAAAACATCAATTCAAACAAGTAAATAAAATTTATTAAACGTATTTATATATCGTGTACAAGAAAATACATTATACATTTATAAATAACATTGTGTAATCCGCCGTTTGCCTTCACAGCCTTAGACCAAGATTTCGTTGAAAATGTCACAATTGAAAAATAATACTGACATCAAATAAATATTTAATATTGGAAATATATAAATGCCAAATAAAATATCAATCATTGTACCATTATAGTTAAGTACAGGAGAGAAAAGGAATGATTTTTAATAAATAAATAAAGGTTTTCTTTGTAGTATATTTGTAACATTTTATTCTTTTTATTTATTTCTTCAGAACAGGCGGCATAGACAAGATGTCATTCTATATGTTTACCATAGACATAGAGAGTGGACTGAGTGTTATTTTGTCAGCCGTCAGCTAAAAATGGCGAATAGGCGCAACAGAGACAAAACTAATGTGCGGCCAGAACCATTCTGTATTAATTGAAATATAATGATGAAGATAGCTATTTATAACTATTTTACATTCAATTATAATTTTCAATAATATTTTTTTTTTATATTCCATTTTTAAATTCAAAGAGGTATAAAAGACAGGTTATTGGCCGCACGTTCGCTTTCTCTCTTTCTAGTGAGTGGTCCATTCTCTAAGGTCTATGAGTCTAAAAATATATATGGGAATGACATATTATGATTCTGACAATACTTTAATAAGTCATTTCAATACAATTTCTAAAATGTCTATTCCTAAACGATTGGATTTCATCACGTTTAAGCTCGCTATACTCGTATAATGAAAATTCAGTTTAAATTTCTGATAATGCTTTTTATAAAGTAATTGTGCCTTTCGATACAAAATTCCTTATTTTCAATGTGTTTCAAATGTTTTTTTTATATAATTTTTTTTCCGTCACTCATTAATGATACATACTATAAAATCATTTCATTTTAGGACAAAGTAATATGACACAAAATATTCAAATTTATACATATTTAAAACCAACGTTTTTATGTGCAAACACAATGTCAATCAACTACTTGCTTGCAACACCAAACACAGTGAATAATATAAAAGTAAATATTAAAGGTGAAAGAAAAAATCGAATTGAACTACATCCTATTACAGCGTGTAAAAGCAATAGTAGAATTTTGAAACTACATTTTTTAATGCTGGCAATTTAATTTCTGTTCAATTCGTTCAAAATACGCAAAATGTAAAGGAATAGATTCAAAATGTCCATATACAAATTAATTGTAGCAAGGATGTATTCCTCTGGGGAGAGTACAGTCATCATCTGTTGTGTGTCGAAGATTAGGAAGAAGCTAAAGAAAATGGCGCCCGTGAAAGACAGTGCTACTTCAAAGGCAGAGCTCTGCAGGAATATTTGAATTAATCCTCCAATGATGAGGACACTGAGGCCGGCGACAAGTCTAAAATTAAAAAAAAATAGTACTTAATATATTTGAACCAAAAAATACATAAATATTAATTTGAAATTAAAAATATTGAATAAAATTGTCCATATTATTCTGATTCTGTGAAAAGTGATTTTGAATAATGGCAACACTAATGGACATAAATGTACCACATAGCAAGACTCGCAGCAAGTAATAAATTATATGCATGTCTCGAACTGCATAATACAATGTTATTTCTACACCATATGTTTTCATCTTTTTAGTTGGTTTTTTTAATATTATTTTTGTACAGTTTTTTAGCCTTCTAGGCATTTGGAGTTTTTTGATAATAACTTATTTATAAACATATGATATATTGCATATATTATTGCAATCAACTCTTAAAACCCTTCATTTCAATACCTATTGTTTATGTAATTTTTTTTATAAAACACAAATCGGCGCCTAAAATTAGGTATTTTTAAAAATATGCACGTAGGAATTGTTAAAATTGATTAAGCCGTTTAATAATTACGAAGGAATATTGATCGAAGGATCAGATAGACATACATACTCGCCGCAATCGAGTAATTAATTTTTTACTCACCCATATCCAATGAAGGAGAAGTCACGCTTGGTGTTGAGAGTGTATAGAGTGAGAGAAAACACTACTGTAAATGTTAAAGCCAGTGCCTGCAGTACTACAAATTTATCGCAGTATGACACTACAACGCCAATGGTGAATGCTTGAACAACCGTCTGAAAAATAATACGGATTCATATTTGTGAATAATTTGGATAAATATAGCGCTCGCTTGGGAAACTTAGTGAAGCGAGTTCAAATCCCGGGTCTCGCACCTCTGATATTTTCATGTGCGAATCTTTTTAATATATTTCTTTTTAATGTTTTTAATAATATCGTTGTTTTATTAATAGTACATGATTACCACTTGTCTTACGGTGAAGGAAAACCGTGGTGAGGAAACCTGCATGTCAAGTTTTTGAAAGACATTTGGCCAGCGTGATGGACTGGCTTGATTCTCCTCATATTTGAGGAAGACCTGCGCCCAGTAGTTGGACGTTAAAAAGGGCTGAATACATTCTTATACAGATACCTTAACCAGGAATGAAAAATGGGTACTTTTTATCCTATTCATTAGTGAATTCTAGTATTATTTAGCCTTTTTTAACGTCCCACTGCTGGACCTCCCACACTAGCCAAGTGTGGGTTGGTCTTTACACATGTCTTTCGAAAACTTGCTTGGTTCTCTTAGACATGCCGGTTTCCAATTTTATCCTTTACCATACCAGCATTGGTAGTTATGTGATAGAATGCTCCTGTCTTTTATTAGATTAAATGTTTTTTTATCCCTAAATCTATCAATAGATGGCGCTGCCAAGTTAAAATAAATATATATATGATATAAAAAAAAATATAGTTAAAGAAAACCTTCTACTTAGAGCTGAAGCTAGTAACTTATATTACAAAATAATATTAATAAAATTAAATTTATAAAACATTCTTTGAAGGTCACAGGACAATCAAAGAAAAACCTTCAAGAGTACAAAACACTTTAAAGAATACAAACTACAGTTTTTAAAACTGTTTTCCTCAACACTCATCTATATTGATGTTTTTCCCCTTGTCAAGGTGAGTGTATGATTCATACACATCTTTTTATTTGTATACTTACAAATGCAGCTAAAAGATACAAGTTGGCTGGGTAGTCCCTCCTCTTTATAATTAAAGCAAATAGAGTTATCATGCTGAAAATGAATGCGATGAACACCATCCAGTCACTGAAAAATATATTAAAAAAGAAATATAAAGGTGGATTTGATTTTAAACAACCATTTATTAAAATTTTGAGCTTTATTGAACTTAAATACTTTCAAGTGTTTATTGGTATTGTATATAATGTTATTACTAATTTTAGGCTAAACTTTATAAGGCTTGAAAGTTGAAGGACATAGATCACTTTGTCTTGAGAAAGTTAAATAAGTGAGTTTTATTATAAATTCTCTTGGATGGCCTAGATTTTGGGTAGTAATGAAAAAAAAAAACTTTTAATTGTGGTATAAGAAAGAGTAAGGGTTTAGAAGTTTTATCAGTTTTTATCCTTAAAAAGTGATAAAACTCAGCTATACATACATAAAACATGACTTACTTTTGATGTATGAACCCTTGTACAGGCTTAACAAGCATAAACACAGAAGCTATTGCTACAGTTGCCAGCAATTGTACTGTAAGCAGACCATACACTTTTCTGATAAAACCCAAACGAATCTCTTTATCTGCATTCATAACATTATTTCTGTAAGCAAAGTCATCCTGAAAATTTGAATACACATAAATAACTGTTTACTCATCATATTGAATTCTTAGTAAAATAGAGTACATAGTATTTTTAAGAAGCCTACACTATTGTTGGCCTCCTAATTGTGACCAATTGTATAATAGTAATCTTATAAATTCAAAAAACATACAAATATGTCATTACTTAAATAATATTGTTGCATTTCAAATTTCATATTGTAATCAAAACATTTCATATTATTTAAGATCAAAGTGTTGTATGTAGTTTTATTGCATTAAAGAACTCTTAACATAGATACAATATCATCTATCTTATCTCTTAAATATCAGAAAATTGTTATAGGATTAGGGATTCTTATTTTTTTTGATTTGAAGAAAATTATAAACATTAGGAAGAAAAACATGTGATTTATCATCAATCATAAACATTTTTAAGAGTATGTTTTTGCTTCAATTTTTATTCATATAAGTGATAAACAAAATCCTTATTTAAATAATTGAAGGCCATGATGAAATGTACCATTTTGATTATAATGATAAATTGTAAAATTATACCTCCATACTCTCTTTTCCACCCAACTCACAATCCTCTTGAGCATACATTAGTGGTATGCCAGCCATTATGTCCACAATTTAACGATTTTGTACAATAAAAATGATTCCTTTAATTGTTTAACAAAATCTTTAGCAACAATTCAACAAATAAAAATTAATAGTGAAAGTGACGTACACAATTGCTTTGATAGATTGTCAAGTGTGACATAAAAAGATACAGATAAAAAATTAAAACAAAAAATTAGAATAAAAAATATGGATTGAGAGCCAAAAATCAAGATTTTTTCAAGAATCGTACACTATTATTCAATAGATACATGCCCGATTTCACTAACGTCACCTAAGTTTAAGGGATCCTCTAAACATGGTTAGGGGGCTGTTAGGGGACAGTTTCTGATTCACCGACAGTTAGGGGTCACCTAAATATTAAAAGGCCCCCTAAATTTAGGTGCTCGAAATATGGACTTAAAGACGATCGTAAAACGAAATTTAATTTAGGGGCTAGTTTAGGGGACTTTTAAGCTAGGGATACCATACGTAGGTGGTAGCTTATGGGTTGTTGGTGAAATTGGGCAACAGTTGTTTTAGTTTGAATTCCTTAAATCAATATTTATTATGAAAATTTGAACACACGTTATAAAAAAATGTTATATTCAGAGGTTTTGAACTGGTAAGTCCAGTTCCAATTTAAATGAATGAATGGGAATTTTAAATACATAAGTATTCGCGTAAATCTAAGAAAGTATTATTGAATGCATTTGCTGTTAAAGAAATATCTCTTCTATATTTATATTCTTATTTTAACATCAAAATTGTGATAAAATAGTTGTCTTTTTATAGCCGCTGAGCAGATCTCTTCTGGCATGTCACAGAACTAATTTCGACAGAAAGAGTCACTTAATTTGTACAAAGCGGTATCAGTACATATTAGGTATATATGTGTAAGTGTGTTTGTTTGTCCTTCTTTCACGTCATCTTTCTAGAGATTTTTTGTAGTTTTAGCGCGAGCAAAGCGGCGGTTTCTGCTAGTATAAAATAAATAATATACTAAGGAAATCTAATCATCGTCAATACTGGTGGTGATGATATTTTCCAAGTGGCTATTTTCGAAATTAAGAAGAGCGGTACTAGTATCTACTGCAATAACTATTTTAATTTTTCTATCCTCTGTGATATTTTGATCACTGATTTTCATCGTCGTTTATAATGTTTTTACTTGTAAAGGACGACGAAAATAATGACTTTGTCAATGTGAGATGATTTACTCATAACTATTATATCTAAAATGTACTTATATTTATATTTTGTATTTTTTCATAAGTGATAAAATTTTAATAAAATTCAATTTCTGCGTGTTTCTTTTTATTTTCCTTCAGCACTATATCGATTGCTCTAGGCCATAGGGCGTTTCCGCGAAAAGTAAATTTGCACTTACCACTTTATTGACAGCGTGCCCTGATTCAATAGTAGCCTCCACAATATTTACTTAAGCAAAAATACTGAGCAAGTATGTGTAAAGCCTAAAGGTATATTTTAGATCACATAATATTATTGTTATTTGTTATAATATTTATACGCATTCCTTTTTTAATGTTTATTTTTCTGTTTCTTTAAAAAAGACGAAGAAGAAATAGTTCAAATTTAAAAAAAATGCGAATAAAATTGAAAAATCAAGATATTCTAAATTAGATTCTTAGATAAACTTAAATACTAGGCCTAAAAGTAATAATTAAAAGAATTCAATATTTTTTTTTTCACTTTAATGACTAGTAATTTGTATGTAAAATAAGATAATTGGAAAAACTTTTGGCATAAAAAGTATACAATTACCATAGTAGTATAAATTAAATCATTTTAAATTGGAAGTTTAATACCATTAAGTACTTATATTTAACAAGACGCAGAAGATCGATTAATAGCCGGACATAAGTTTTATGGGCGATAAAAGTTTACTGTCATCGGGGGTCGAAAGGTCGGGGTAATTACATTTTTTATAGTGACTTCCAGTGCATTAGCAGTTAAGGGTTGACAGGTGCTTAAATAAATAAAAAAAAAAAACATAATTAAGTGTAAGTCTCAACAGCAAGGCCCTATAAATCATTAAACAAAACATTTGTATTACATTTGTATTTATGAGTAATAAAAAGAATGTATCAGGTACCTCCTAAATGTCGAGCTTTTCTCAATTTTTTTTTCCATCTTGTTATATGTTAGGATTTCCACTGTAATCACATAAAACTTGTTACTTAATATTATAAATGTGAAAGTGTATTTGTTTGTTTGTTGGTCCGTCTTTCACGTCGAAACGGGGAGACGGTTTAACGTGATTTTTTGTGTGGAGATAGTTCGGTTTAACGTGATTTTTTGTATGGAGATAGATAGGCTGGAGAATGACATAGGCTACTTTTTATCGCGGGAGATAATCTCATTCCCACGGAAAAACACGTTATAATACCAACCCAAAAATTATGTATGATCAGAATTACTTGAAACTTGGTATTAATGCTCGTCAATACAATGAAATAAATACGTGTATTAGCAATTTTCGAAATTCGTCCCAAAAGAGGGTAAAATAATGTATGAAAATTTGTATGAAACCTACTTTTTCTTTTTCTGTAGTTTTAGCGTGAGCGAAGCCGCGGGTTCCGCTATTGATATTGACAGAACGACAATTTAGTAAGAGGTTACGAATGCACCCTCTATCTACGGGTCCTTTCATATATATATTTACGGTTTTAATTTTATCTAAGTCTTTGTAAAGACGCATAACAAATCTCTCTGACTTCGCAGTTTTTCATAATATTCAACACGAAGATTGCGAGTAGGTAGACTGGCTGTATTTCGAAATGACCTTGACGTGCCAACGTATTCTTTGGAGATTTGAAGTTATTATATGTAAATAATCACTTTGGGGATTCGATAAAGAAAGGCAAGTCTTGTAAGATCAGTTTCGTATCTATCCATGGTTCACAATGTATTTTTCTAAATCTACTGCTTCTGTATACAAGTTCAAAAAAAGTATGAATATTATAATATTATGTATCTATACGCTGTCACGTGATCAGCAATCAGAATATACCATTTCCACATATTGTTTTTTATGCGAGCAATATCGATTGTAGGAAGCTAACTTGTCTAAAACTTTGAATACTATAATATGCATGTATTATACATATAAACCTTCCCCTTGAATCCCTCTATCTATTCCTGAAAACTGCATTAAAATCTGTTGAGTAGTTTATATAACGTTTAGTATAAATTTCTCAGAGATGAGATATCTCCCGCAGTAAAATGTATCCTATATGTTGACCCGGATAATCAGCTATTATCATACCAAATTTCATCAAAATCCCTCAAGTAGTTTTTCCGTGATGGGGTAACAGACAGACAAAAATTCTAAAAACTATAGATTCATCCTCTGTATCAACGATTATGTCTATTTCAATAAGATTTTCCAAAAAATATTTTATGTACAGATTCAGCTTAGCTGCAATTTTATTATATGTATAGATTGTAATGTGGTGGTAGCCCTCTAGAATACTGCATTGGTACTTCGCATCAAGTAGTTTAGATGTGTAAGTACTCTAAGTATGCACTTCTTATAGCACTTGGAATTTTATTTCAAACAGGCAGTTAGATTTTATGTATTTGCTGTTATATTTGATTTAAAGTTTAAAGTAAATTAATCAAAGGCTGAATGCGAAACTGCATGGTATTAGATAGGCCTAATCCACTGGTATTAGTGGATTCAAATTCCACACGCAACACTTTTATTACCACGTCTCTCTTGTACTACCTTATAATATTAAATGAGCAATTCTTGTATATACCTATATTAATTTATTACGTATATCTCGGAAACAGCTCTAACGATTTGGATCAAATATTGTATTTAGATAAGGTTTTGCTTTTTAAGTTTATCTTTTCTAAAAAAAACACAATTTTTCACAAAAAATATATATTAAAGAGTGCCTGTATGAATGTGTACACGCGCAAGAAGTAAAACTTCTGTAGGTATCAGTACTCTTCATGAAATTCAATTTATGTTTTAAATAATAAGGATAGGTGAGATATTAAAAATAACGCATATTAGGCATGTTACAATCATATATTTATAGAATATCATTTAAGGAAAGAATATAATATTATATATCACTAGCGGCTCACCCTTGCTTCGCTCGGGTTCGTCGCTAGGTACGTTTTAAATATATATATAAATAGTTGTTACCCAGCGTTAGCCATATAAATTTAAATATGGTTGTTAAGTATTCTTAAATAAGTATTCTTAAATTTTATAATTCGTTCATAAGAACCTTCTCCTGACAATAACAAATACAATAAAAAAAAAATTAGTTAAATCGGTCCAGCCGTTTACGCGTGATGGCATGACCAAGGGAAATAGGGATTCATTTATATATATATATATATATATATAATATAATAAATTTGTAAGACAATAACAACGGTTACCATGGCAACAGACGTACGTACATTTTTTCGTAATACATTCACCATCTTACCCCCAAGTCAAGCGTGCGTAAAGAAGTTTTACTTCAAAAATGTTAATAACTGTTCAAAAATAACGTAGAGTCATTGCTGTGACAAAAATTACATTCTATCAAACCAAAATAATCAACAAATACACACTCATTTCTTATATTATTAGGGACGCGTATGATTGAAATGGTATAATGTTATATTTCATTGCCATTACTTATAGCCAGAGCCGGATTTTGGATAGAGCAAGCGCAGTTGCAGCCGCGAGACCTGGAAACTTGTATTTCTATATATGTGAAATTTAGTTTTAGCTTGCACCATTTTTAATTATTAGCATTAAAATAGATTTTATCATGACACTTGCACGCATGAAGCATTGCCCGCGGCTCTGCCCGCGTTCAGATGACCAAAAACCAAATTCTTAGGTTTTACATATTAGTATACTCTTAAATTGCAGTTTTTGTATTTTTTCTCAGAAATGAGATATTTTCCTGCGGTAAAAAGTATCCTATATGTTGACTCGGATAACCAGCTATCATTATACCAAATCTCATCAAAATCCGTCCAGTGGTTTTTCTGTGATGCGGCAACAGACAGACAAACAGACAGACAGACAGACAGACAGACAAAAATTCTAAAAGCTATAGATTCGGCCTCTGTATCGTTAATAATGTTTATTTGAATAAGATTTTCCAAAAAATATTTAATGTACAGATTCCTCGTAATTACAATTTTATTATATGTATAGATATAGATTTTAGGATACATTTAGTTACGAAAGTGTTTGTAGTTTTAAAAATGATTGATCTTTATTGAAAAATTAATTAAATATAGAGAAAGCTATGAAACACTAGCCTTGCTGGCCTGATATTGACTGTAGCAGGTAATAATCAGCCTCTCTTGCCAATTAATTTACTGCTCAGTTCACTAATGCCCGAAGAACTGGAAAGGTGCCAATTTCCTGAATATTTCATTTATAAAGTAATTCAGGTTGGCTTTTCATGTGAAAATGAAATTTATAGGTATCCTTTCGTAGAAGCAAAGCTTATTCGTATGATTGTAACTAGTATTAGCCTAGCGGTCAAAGTTCGACCAAAATCATTATTGAAAATTTCAGACATATATGAATAGAATTTACCTATTCATAATAAAAAACTGTCTCTTATATTTTTTTATAGATGGTATACAGCTTGTTAATAGCTATTAAATAATTTAATATATATTCCAATTTGTACAATTTAAATATAATATTTTATTATCGCATGAAATATTTGACTATGTTACAATAATTAAGCGAACAGACAAAATTGTGGACAGTCTTCAACTTCTTGTTATGAGCTTGGGTAAACGAAAGCAACATTCAGTGCATCGAAACTATTCATTAAGCGGTTAGTTTTGATAAAAACAATGTATAATGGACTCTATTAGTCTTTAATAAGGATAAAAATTCCACATTAAGCATCTCAAAGCTGAGCCTTTCGTGACGAGCGTCATAAGGAGGTTATCATGGTTGAAGTTCCATTGTCGCGGACTCGACGCCCGTTTCGAGAAATTTAATTAGAATTCCCACGAAAATTTCCCTCATAAAGATGTTCGAGATAAAAGAGTTTAAGAGGCTTGCGGGGCATATTCCAGCAACACTCGCTACGTCCTTGTAACTAATGCCTTAAAGTGCCGAAATGAGGAAAGTTCCTTGGAAATTTTATGAATTGCGGAAGTTTTGCCAATTAATGGGATGTAAGTCAACACGTACTTAGTCATTGTTCTCTGAGAATTATTAAAAATCTAGCGTTGTTTATAGTTTATGACGTCTTAATAGATGGCGTAATATATCAAATATATTTTGGGAACAATGATGTGTCATTTATGATTAATTATGTAGTTAGATAAATCAATTTCTCAAGCACAGTGTAAATACGGTATAAAAGGGTTTAATTCATTTCATATCCATGTATTAACGACTAGCGACTAATCCTCGCTTTACTTCGGGTTCGTCCCTGGACAATAACAAATCTATCCCACGGGAATCGTATATGTTTCCGGGATAAAGTAACCTATGTGCTATTCCAGACTATAATCTATGTGTGTGCCAAATTTTATCCAAATCCGTTCAGCTTTTCTGGCGTGAAAAAGTAACAAACATCCATCCATCCAATCTCACAAACTTTCACATTTACGAGTATAATATTAGAATGGATAGTATAAGTATAGTCGTTGTTAGAGGTACACATTTGTTATACTTTTAAAAGGCATAAGCGATATTAAAGAATCCACGCACAATTTACCTACGAAAATGTACCTTTACATAATGTAGCATGAATAGAACCTTACCCTAGATCTGAATCCGACACGCACCTGTCATTTTTAACTTTATCTTGTCGTTATATTGGTAACATTGGACGTTGGTTTGTTGCAGTTCATCTTCAAATGATCGTGAAATTCAAAAAATATTTTTATTTAAAAAAATGATTCGTGCTCTATTTTCTATTGTCACAACCGTCTTTGTTTCTCCATCACATAAAGGCCTCGTAGTCAAATTGCTTGCAATGATATTTTTTCGCACGATTAAAGAATAGCAGCGCTTACGTTAAGTAAAGAATGCTAGGTGATATTTATCTGTAATTGAAAATGTACCAATTCGTCGCGTCGCATTTGTGAAATGAATGGAAATTTCATTCCGCACTCAGTTTTCAGTGAATTAAATGGTTGAAACTTCAGGTTTAATTGGGACACTGTAATTCTGGTTATTAAAGCTATAAATTGTTAGAATAGTGTGCAGGTGCACTTTGAACGAGTTCATTTTATTAATGAGACTGTATTGAATCACAAAATTATAGTACATAATAAAAAAAAAATAACTATGTTATGTATCTAAGTAGGGTGGATGTAGAGGATATTACTAACGTTTACTCGAATAAAAAAAAGAGACGAAGAGTGGAGAGAATAAGGAGTTATTTATGTTGTTTTTATTTCTTCAAGCGTCAGTTTTTTTGCTTATTTATATACATTTTCTTGATTTGGTGGATTTCGCAAAAGTTTTTTTATTTTAAAGGTTTTGCAAGCAAATGTTATACATTAAATAAATTATCCAATTTAAATACACAAAGCTACAATGACTTCAATCGGTTGAATTAACACAAGTTTCAGGGACTTAGACAATATGTTATCGTATAATCGTTGAAGAATAGAAATTTAAAAAAAAAACGAGTGTTCTTAATTCGCCCGTAATTGAAAATTTAAATTTTAATTATAATTGAAAACATATTATATGAATTGAATTTATCTAACTTTATAAAAAAATATTTCAATTTTTTTTATTAATGAATTCTTATTGACGAAACAAAATAGCTCGTCAAAAGCTACGATAGAAAAAGAAAATGGGTTGACAAAGAGAGGAGAAAAAGGTATTGAACGTCTTTGCCTATTATATATATTGAAAGGAATAATTGTAATATTATATAATTATGATATGTAATTTCTATATTTTTAGGTACTTACTCTAAGCTCTACAGCTAGAGCCACTGTTCCATGCGCTTTTTTAAAGTAGGGGTAGTAAATAGTACTATATATATATATATAACTATATATATATGTATATATATATATATATATATATATATATATATATATATAGATTAGTCCACGAAGTAAATACGGTGTAGTAGTAATGCTCTAGAAAGGACGAGTAAAAATAATATAAATATATCGTGAATAAGTTGCATGATAGATGTCGCAGTGCATCTGCGATTTCATCGGCCCTGCGCAAAAATTCCAATAATAATATACTGCACTTGGAGTTCTAAATTATCGATGACCTTACCCTCGAATCTATTTATCGTAGCTTACACTCTACATACATACATGCATGGGTGCATACAATATAATATGCATGAATTTATCTTTTGGACACTGATCAGCGCCACCTTTTGGCAATTTTATAACTAAACTAAACAGTAGCCAATGTGTCATTTCAGGTCGTACATGATCTGCTTACTAAACATCCAAATCCATCCAGCCGTTTCAACGTGAAGGAAGATAAAACATAGAGATACACACATACAAACTTTCGCTTCCTAATGAAACTTTTTATTAGTCATATTCGACTTAGAAGTTACGGAGGTTCCTTTTATAAAAACAAACCAATTTTATTATTCTTTCGATATATACATATATACATAGGTACTTACGTATGCTAATCAAACATGTAATCCTCTCCTAAAAACTCGCATGTGTTAACACTAGCGACTCACTCTCGCTCTGCTCGTGTTCGTCCCTAGTTACGATTGAACGTTTAGTATAGATTTCTGAGAGATGAGATATTTTCTTGCAGTAAAAAGTATCCTATATGTTGACCCGGATAACCAGCTATCATCACACCAAATTTCATCAAAATCTATTCAGAAGTTTTCTCGTGGTGCGTTCCCAGACAGACAGACAAAAATTCTAAAAACTATAAATTCGGCCTCTGTATCGATAATAATGAATATTTCAATAAGATTTTCCAAAAAATATTTAATGTACAGATTCAACTCAGAATTTTATTGTATGTATAGATTAAAACTATTACTGAGCGTCAGAAAAGTTGATAGCACGTTTAAAAATAAATGAATGCTAAAGCTAGACTTTAATGAAGTCAAAAAGAAAAAAAGAGTTTAAAAACAAAAAGTATACACTAATAGGATTAGCAACAATGTCGTTGGATTTATTGGTCGCTCGTATGTCTAAAATATCGAGAGCCATCATGGCGTTCACATAACGCTTTATTCATAGGAAGTACCAAAAGGTAATGAAATACCTGAGCTCTTTATAACTGGTAGGTAGACTGCTCACGTGGAAAACTGGACCAGTTTAATTTTAATTGCAAAATGAGGTCTCATTGTGTTAGCTTTGGCATTTCATGTTTAATTTATTAGGAAAATGTAGTATAATAATAGTATCAACAGTTATTTATTGATTTAAGTTATCTTAATTTACAAGTCGACTAACTTTCTTTAAGATTTTTTTTAATTTTCTATTAAAACGTAATAGTGCTGTCAATATTATTTTGGAAAAAAAATAAAATCTTATTTTTGTATGATCATATTTTTTAATAATCTTAAAATAAGATTTTATTTTTTTTCCAAATTTATAATATTGACAGCACTATTACGTTTTAATAGAAAATTAAAAAAAATCTTAAAGAAAGTTTGTATCTTAAAATGGGATTTTCTTTTTTTCCGAATTCGTTTAATTAATAAAATAATTACGTTTTTAGTTGCGTCTGAAAAGTTCCTTGAAATGGAGTTAGCCGACTTGTTAATTATGTGATATTTTTTGAACTTATGAGACTCGTTGCCTTGTTTAACATTGGGAAATTGCATCTACGTATAACACTCACAAGTTATGTGGGACTCACCGACCAGAAAAGAGACTGCTGTCTGTCGACGCAGACACAACAACTAAAGGTTGCTCTCACGGTCCACTTTGCTATCAGAGAAGTACCAGGAGCAACCCGCATGGTCCACCGTCTACCAAAGTTGGTCACTATCCAGTGTATCTTTTGGCTTCACACGGCTCGATCGCCAGACGCTAATGAAGCTACTTGGTGCCTGCTCCTGTTTTTTTAATTTGACTCTTCCCAAAACCTTAGCTATGCACTATAACTTGCACGTGCGTGGCAGGAATAAATGCTAGGCATGTACATTTGGGGGATGCCAAATATCTACGATGTGTGGATGACACCTAACCCAACAGCAAAGGTTGCAGTGAAAGAGACGGCAATAGATCAAATCGTTCGTCAGACCATTCTATGGCACAAATGATAGAAAACAAACAATAGCTATGGTAAAAGATGGCAAAAAATCGATCAATTTTGAGTCTGACTCACACACCGAGGGCTTCGTAACATGCACCGTAACTTATTTATTACGTTAAAAATATAATAAAATATTTAACTATCTGCGATATTATTTTTTTAGCCTTTTGGCTATGAAACCCTAAAAAGGGACTGAATAAATGGTAATCAGTTGGTTGTGGTCGCGTAGAGCATGCTATTGAATATAACATAATGTTTATCGCTGCTATGTGGTCGCATTCGCGGTCACTCATTACGGGCATCGGGTTAAGGGGTTATATGATGAGAGGTAAAAATACGTGTTTCATTAACTTTGCCATGTAGTATACTTATGACTTTCTCTCGGTTTTGCGAATTAGAAAAATTGGCTTTTCTTTATATATATTCAGCTACTATTGTAATTTTGACTGTTTGTATGCGTGTGTGCGTTTGTTACTAAAAGGCTGGACAGATTGGAATAACATGTTGTTCATAGACAGACTATGAACTGGAGTAATACTTAGGCATGTAGGGAGGCACCTTTTTTTTTTAATGTTGGGAAATGCATACGCATACCACCTGTAGACATACAGGTGGTAATAATGTAGGAAGGCACCCGAGGGAATCGATGTTAAGTCGATACTATCATCTATATAAATAAAAATGAATCAGCGAAATGTATGTACGCGTATAACTTCGGATCGACTGCACCAAATCGGATAATTCTTTTTTTTTTGTGTTTTTTATTGTCTGGAAGTTTTGTATAGAAGAAAATTAAAATATTTTTTTTACTAAAATAAGATTTTTTTTATCTCATGATATGAAAAGTGAGTGAGTGAAATAGTTTCTATCCCGGAAATCATCCCTTAAGGACGTGAGAATGGGGATGAAAATTTGTATGGGGAAGCAAGCTGGGGACGAATCCGAGCTAAGCGAGGGTGAGTCGCTAGTATGTATACATGTAAATATTCGTCGATTAGCAAACGATTATCGCCTAAACCTTTTGGCAAATTTTATTATTAACAGTAGCCTATATATATACAGATCAAAGTTTATCTGTAGGTACAGGAATAAATTATCAAAGTTTCAACTCTTTAGATCTAACAGCTCTGGGTCTGGGAGACCATGAATCATTAAGATTTTGACTTAAAAATTTCCTTGTTTTATTTCATTTATATTCAACATATACTTATGTATTTAATAAAAAAATACATAAAGATGTCTATTAAAAGTGCCCAATAAAATTTCTTGGAACTCCAACCTCAATATGTTCAAATATTCTTACATTTACGTGAATATTTGACATTGTAAATAAAACCATCTTTTAGGATGACCCGTGACCATGATTGCTGTAAACTGTAAAGCATTCAAAACGTCGGGACTCGGGAATCAAAAATAAAATTAAATCCGCGAAAAAATCCGAAAAGATTTTTTATAAAAATTATTTAAAATATTTAATCAAATGTGTTTTAAGCCATGGAAACCATGTTGTACTTAATCTTTTTAACGTGATTTTTGTTATAGGGTGAAGCTTTTACTAAAGTTTTTGAGATTTATCAATTAATAAACATTACCAAAACCAGGATTAAGTTGAAAACAGGTGTTGTAAACTCATATATTCTATTTTATCTTATAAGGGCTGTAGCGGAAAGCTATCTAAATTTATAAAGTAAGTTATCCGCAGTATTATCTCTTGGATCTCTTCCAACACACCTCTACTGTAATAAGCAGTTACGAATATTGAATGAGATTTGGTATTTTTCCAAAAATATCTTGATGAGTTTTGATATAGATTTTTTTATATCCAGTCTGCAATACTTAACAAAGCAAAGTAAAATTTATTATATAATTTTTTTGTTAAGACTTACGAAGCTTGCTGTGCTGTTAATATTAGCTGAAAAAAACATGAATTTAGTAATGACCACGCACCATAACAACATCAAATGGCGATGATTGGGATAAGTGTAGTGTGGAGTAGTGTAGCTTTGCTCTGTAAGCACGATTATAAAATTAAAATTATTTTTTAACATACAGTAATATAAAAACCATTTACTGCCTTATTTTTACTTGAGTAGTAAAGCAAAATTAACCGTTTTGGAGAAATATGTGTATGGCGTAGCGCTTTCTGACGGTCTTTAACATTATAAAACTTAGCAAATAACATGCCCAGGAATGAGATTTATACAAAGCAAAAAACCGTTTCAAAATCGGCCTAGCCTTTTCTGAGAAAAATGGTGACAGACACATACACACACCTTATGAGGTGTGTCGGGTAAATACCAAATGCACATACCATCTCCGTGCCCGTCGCTGATTTTTTTTTGTATTTTTTACTATAAAACTTTAATTAATAGATAACTATTGCTTACAAAATTAAAAGAAATATGCTTATTGAATTTTCATTGTTGTGAAAGGCAAAAAGAATGACTAAAGCGAACAGGTTTTAATTAAAACTAGGGTTGTGACAAGAAGTTATTATTTCTTTCTTTTTTATCAGCTGAGCGACTTGCTATTTCATTACGTAAGCGAAATAAATTATACTCGTAATAAAATTATGAGGGAAATCGTTTCATAAACGCAGCATCTAACTTACTTTACAACATCTCTTTTGCATACGTTTATTCTACACCAAACGAGTTTCAAACCAGCTTTATGTAGTACTTAAATTGGTATAACTTTTGCTAAGGAACATTTTAGATATTTTATATAACACATAGTATAAATACGTATTATTTATATATGTATAAATAAGCAAAGACAAAACAGTTAAGTACTTTTTCTCCTTTAGTTAATATCTTTTTAGTTTTTTACTAGATATATTTTTTAGAAAAACAAAAACAAATAAATTCCAAGGGAACCGTAATATTTCTGGGTTAAAAAGTAGCCTATATATTATTCTGATCTATGAGTTATATTATTGTAAAGATTCATTAAAATCCATTCTGTAGGTTTTGCGTGAAAGAGTAACAAACATCCATACATCCATACATCGTCACAAACTTTCGAGCTATTGACGAGCTTCAGCTTTTTTTTATTTTTTTTTATTGATTAATAAAATAAATTTGAAACAGTTTTTTATATAGATGTGTAGATTCTATTCATTTATGTTTTCCTCAAATTGTCAATAGTCATTACAGTCGAATTTCGACCACTGGCCGAAGACTAGTTATAATTATTAAAAATCAAAAATATAAAAATAATAATATTCTGTAAGAATTTTGTTATAATTATTAGTATACAGATGTAACAAAAAGCAGTTCTTGCGTTACGTGACATTAAGATTGACAAAAAATTACTTTGATTTGGCTCAATAAAAATTATGCAGTCAAAACTTTATATGTATTAATTAATAAGTTAAAAACAACTAGAATACATGTTTTTTTTTAATATAAATGTGTTTGTCTTCATAGCGTAAATTAACGGACTTCGTAGAGCCGTAGAGCTTCTACGGCGTAGCATTTCGGAGCTACGATATGGTTAGAAAGGAGTTTTATTTCCTTTTGAAATAGAGTTTCTAAGACATACCAAGTGTATTTAATAAATAAAGTTAAAATAAAGCATACGATATCGTTTTTTTTATTTATTATAAATAAAATTATATAAAGAAACTTTTACAGAATTTATAAGAAACTTCATAAAAAATATATTTTATATCTATCTTAGCCTCAAAATGTACGAATTTTATTTAACATATTTTCATATACAAACGAATAATACTTTTTCTTATAGCAAATTCATATTATTATGGTTGATGCGAAATGCTATGAAAAAGGCTGCAAATTCATCCAAGAAAGGGGCAAAAGTCTATACGAATTAGGAACTATATACTCCAATATTTCTCGTCACTGTTTCTGTAATTATACTTAAATTATTAAATGTCAAAAAAAATATTATAATTCCAATAGAACCTTTTTCATCTTCATTGAAGTAACTAAGTGATGGTCCTAAGAATTTTAAATGAAATAAAAATGAAATAATAGACTTAGAAGAAATGGCATATCGTGTTACAAATCGTGTGAAAATACAGGTTTACAGCGTAGTGAGCAGCATTTACTTTTATTACAAAATAAACGTTACGAGAGTACATTTAAAGCATTAATATTTCATTGGACTGCAGTGCGATACCGGGATGCGACAATAATATTGTAAATTCGGTTCAGAAATTTTGTTTTTGTTCTGAAATTTTGTTATATATTATGTATAAAAATAATACACAAAATGTACATATATTCTGAAGTCTGAAATTGTAGAGCTTTCTTCTATCTGTATGTGTTTTAATTACATAGAAAGAGCGCAAACTTATTATATAGATTTACCATAACTTACATAATAAAATTTATTCTCACTTGTTTTTTCATGGCTCCGTACCCCAAAAGGAAAAAAACCCTTATAGGATCTTTTTGTTTTCCGTCTGTCTGTTTATCTGTCAAGACCCTTTTTCTCCAACCCCTTGGAGATATGAAAAAATCAAACTTCTAAGTCAACGCAATCAAAAGATACGGTCGTTTATGCCGCATATTTTGACACTCGCAAGGGAATTAAAATTTATAGGGTGCTTCCCGTGGACGTAGAACCATGAAATTTGGCAAGAAGCAAATATTATAGCACAAGTAAAGCGAAATATCCGAAAACTGTAAATTTGTTGTTACATCACAAAAAAGTTTATTTTTGCGATTATAAACTTATATTAATGTTTCATGCTACAAAACCCTCAGTGCTTGAGTCAGACTCGCACTTGTCCGATTTTATTTAAATACTAGCATTGCCCGCGGCTTCGCCCGCGTTCAGATGACCAAAAGGCAAATTCTTAGGTTTTACATATTTGTATACTCTTACATTGCAGTTTTTGTATTTTTTCTCTTAAATGAGATATTTTCCCGCGGTAAAAAGTATCCTATATGTTGACCCGGGTAACCAGCTACCATCATACCAAATTTCATCAAAATCCCTCCAGTGGTTTTTCCGTGATGCGGTAACAGACAGACAGACAAAAATTCTAAAAACTATAGATTTGCCTCTGTATCAATAATAATGACTATTTTAATAAGATTTTCAAAAAAAATATTTAATGTACAGATTCGGCTTAGTTACAATTTTATTTTATGTATAGATATGGTAATTCGCTATTTTCTTATGTATAAATATTAATTGCCATATAAAACCTGCACTGCAGGCTGCAAAAGGATTGATTAAGCTCTTTAAACTCTTTTTGTTTATTCCGCAACAGATGTCCGAAGAAAGAGTATGTGAAAAAAAAATTCTGAACAATATATTTGTTTACTTTGTTGTATATTAAAAACTCATAAGTGTGGACATACCAGTATGTATAGATTTATTTATAAAAAGAAAGTTATTTTAGATTATTAAACTTACACTAGATTAGTGATAAGTCACTAATACTTACGCTACGTATTGTGCACATAGCGTTGTTACAGTTTAATAGGAAGATCTTTTTAAGAGGAATAATTCTGTAGCACGTTGTTTTCATATAACTCTATTAGTTTACGCGACGCATGCCAATAAAGCTCCCAGTCGGCATGTTTTTTTCCGTCGTCTTCAACAATCATCGTCAGTCATATTTCAGTCAATTTACACAAAACCTTAATGAATTATACACCAATTGATTGAATGATTAATGAGGAAGGTTTACACCTTCCTCATTAATCATTCAATCAATTGGTGAAAACCGTATGAAAATCCATTCAGTAATTTTTGCGTTCAGACAGACAGACGCGGTGGTAGACTTTATAATATTTAGTGATGTGTGCCAGGTAGGCGCGGCCCGTTTTCTATACGAAGAAAACGGTCAAGAAGCTCAAACTTTGT
Organism: Brenthis daphne; assembly: GCA_947093115.1. Taxonomy (NCBI): domain Eukaryota; kingdom Metazoa; phylum Arthropoda; class Insecta; order Lepidoptera; family Nymphalidae; genus Brenthis; species Brenthis daphne. The sequence goes on along the minus strand of OX352472.1, from coordinate 20,298,202 downwards.
TCGAAAACATCGCAATAGCTGCTTAATGGATTAAGTGAAGTGTAGAATTGATGGATAGATGTACGATTCTTGTTATATAAAAATAATTTATTTTAACTAAGTATACTTAAGAATAAAGTTGAAAATATTAAATATTATAAATATTATGCCTGTATTTACGGAAGATTTCAATATGGCTAGGTATTATCAATAATAATAATAAATGTTTTTATTTCAGGCTTATTCGCCAATATAAAATGTCACAATATAGTTACAATAAAATTATGATAGAATATATACATAAAAAAATCAAAATACTATTACCTACTTTTTATTTCTACCACGTTGCTGTGTCAACCAATGCCTGAGAAAGTCAACACTCAAGTACTCGCCCATTACACGTAGAATCTCATTATTAGAGTTACGTAGTCGATCCCAGAATGCAGCAATTCTGGAACGGACCACCGCAAAAAAATCTGGTATCCTGGCTGAAGCAAACATATCAGATGCGCTATAGAACCTCGGCAAATTCATCAAAGTCCGGTAAGCATCATTGTACTGAACTCTGATGGTGCTGTACGCGTGCCTCGTATAATTGAACCACAGTTGACATGTATATAAATTCTGACAGTATGTTTTAAACAGAGTAGTTTTGACGTCCTGGTTACAACGAGAAAACCTGCGCGCAATCATGTTACATCTCACAGCAAGGGCCCCAACGCTCACGTTCTATATCACTGTCATCTTTGAGATTCTCCGTTAACAAATGGCCCAGATACTTGAATGTTGACACTCTTAGGATTGGTTTACTGTCAATAAATACAGAGGGCACCACATCCGGACCCCTTCCACTCTTAAAAACCATAAATTCAGTTTTAGACACATTGTATTTAAGTCCATGACTTAAAGCGTATTTTTCACAAATACTTAATAGTTGTCTAAGACCACCGATAGAGGGACTGAGTAGCACCATATCGTCGGCATAACTTAAATTATTTATGCACACACCACCGACGTGACAGCCAACGTTTGTGCTTCTCAGTTCCTCTATCAGATTATTTACATAAACATTAAAAAGATCCGGTGATGTAAGCCCACCTTGACGAACGCCACACTCTAACCTATAGTCGTTAGAGAGTGCGTCGCCCCATCTCACATTATTCGTTTCAATTCGTTTCAATGTCTAATAATAATTAATTACTAAAATGTTTCTTCCTGGGTTTTGTTTTTGTTATCTTTTTATCGCCTGAGCATTAAAAAGTGAAACGTGCCAGCATAAGGACGTTAAAAGAGGCGAAATACATACATACATGTCAATATGTTAGTTTATTTTATTTTTTTATTTATGTGCAAAAAAAAAATTTAAAATAGAAAACAAATACTATGTGTACAAAAGATGACTTATCTTTTTAAGAGATCTCTACGAGAAACCCTCAAGCGTGAGAAAATAATAATAATAATAACTTAATTTAATTCCAAATATATTCGTGTATCGATGAAACGATTTTTTTATATGATAGGATAAATATACTTCCCTAATGTATACTATTGTACAATTACTCTAAAATTTATAACTCTAAATACGAGTGTATAAAAATACTGTAAAAACTCTGATCTCAACAAAGTTTTTGCAGTTAATTATTATTTTGAACTGCATGCAAAGTATATTTAAATATTCGTATACGAGTATACGTTAGTGGTGAAATTGGTGTAAAGCGTAATTAGATGTTTACTCTAAGGTTTGTTATTCTTAAAATATGACGTATTTAATGAATGATTCAAATATGTTACACGTTTTACAGTCATAGTTCTTTTTGATTCTCAGGAAAATATTGCCTAGTTTAATAGATGCTACGGGTTTGATTGCCGGGCACATTAGAAAAAAACACGATCATTTAATTGATACTTCGGCTGTCTTGCGAAATTTAATCTAGAATCTGGTTTTTACTATTTATTTAAAAAAAAATAAAAACTTTAGAACAACTAGAAATTGCTGAACATACATGGGGGTTAATTGATAGGTGTTAAGGTTCTAACCCCTTTTTTTTAACGTTGGGAAATGCATTTACGCACGAGGTGTGGGACTCACCGGCGTAATAAAGTCAGTACAACCCACTAAAACCTAACAAAACCTTCCCCCGTCTTAATGGGGCGTCGCAAGATCGCTTACGCATTCAACTACGACGCCCCGACGGCAGGTCTGCCGAAGCAGACCACCACAACCATTGGGTTGCTCCTAGGTCCACTCTGCTGTCAGAGAAGTACCAGGAGCAACCCATATGGTACACCACCCAGAGCGTCTTGGCTTCACGCCCGGCTGAATTGCCGGGCACTACTGAGCCGAGCCCCCCCACCACGACAAGGTGAACGCACGTTGCCAGGGAAGGTCCTAACCCTAGTCACGTCCAATTTTGATCCATCAGTCATGTTACTGATTGTATAGATACGTAAATTCTATTCATATATGTTATCGTCAAATTTTCAGTGATGATTATGGCCTTTTGACCATTCGCTAAAATAGCTTTACCGAGTCACTGGTAAACATTTGACTGAGGAATAACAAATAAAGCAGGAAGTCATTCGATGCCATTCGGCCTACAATTCGTATCTAATGTGAAGTAAAAAGCCCATGCAAATCCCATACTGTACATAATAAACGTTTCACATAGAACAAACAGGGTCAGGGTCGTATGGAATTATGTATAAGATATTACTTGACCACACCAATGGAAGGATGCGACCTTCGTAGCGTTCGAAGAATAGTCATTTTATAAACGGTTCTTTATCGTTTTGTTTCGTTCCAGGCCTCTTTCTTCTACAAACCGTTATTACCTATTGTTTTATTGTTTCATTCTGAAAGGTAGAAATATTTTCTGTTTTATATTTATATTGTACACATTTAAAAGCATAAAATGTTGCCTTGATTAGTACTTTTTGAGGTGTATTTTCTAGATTTATTTCAAAGTAGTTTTTACGCGCTTCTGTTCACATGTTACTACTCTATTGGCGAGATACAAAAATATGGGCAAAATATGGCTAAAGCCTTATATGGAATCCGGTTTCGTGCAAATCTATATAAATAAAAATGAATCACCGAAATGTTACATACATAATTTCCGATCGACTCCACCAAATTGGATAGTTCTTTTTTTTTGTGTTTGTTATTGTCAGCACAAGCTTTGTATAGAAGAAAATTATAAGAATTTTTTTTAACTAAAATAAGATTTTTTTTAAATCTCATGATATGAAAAGTGAAAGTGAAATAGTTTTATCCCGGAAAATATCCCTTAAGGGGTGAGACAGGGGATGAAAGTTTGTATGGGGAAGCAAGCTAGGGACAAACCCAGGCGAAGCGAGGTTGAGTCGCTAGTATAAGAAATAAATTGAGGTAATTTTAATTTACTTATAAGTATAACCAACTTAGTACTTATTTCAAACCACCAATACGTTTGGTACTTCACAGTAGATATTTTATTTCTACTATTTTAAAAAGGAAACTTAATGTCTATAATACATACGTACATAGATAAAATTTTTTTTTTTGCTTTTTAAAGTAAAATATTTGTTTTATATAAATAGAATTGATATTTAAAAGTCAATAATTATGTAATAAAAACCCTTTCGTTAAATTGGTCGTTTGGGCAAATAAGCACAGAGGTGATGAACCATCGCTATTTTATGTGGCCATGAGACTCACCAAGTGCTAAAATCAAATCCACTACCTTTGATGCAGTGTGTATTGCTAGTCATACACAGTTTTATTGCACCATGACGATATATTTAAAAAATGAAAATTGAGCAATATACCTAAAGAATATACTTGTTCGTATTTTAATACGTTTTTGTGAAAATTCTTTATCTACTAAAAGTATACGGACTTGAATATCACTTAAAAATAAATAATTACACCCTAGGGCGTACCCAATGAAAATTTCCGGTGCAGATATCTGTCTAGGTAGAAAATATTATTGAATATAGTGGAAAAGTCCTAATAAAACTGAATTCAAATCAATACATTCTTTACATGTTTATTAGCGACGTATAATCGCTTCGCTTGGATTTGTCTCTTGATTTTTGTAGTTATAATCCAATGTAATATATTTATAAACATATATATATATATATAATATATATATATATACATATATATATATATGTATATATATATATGTATATGTATATATATATATTATAGTCTGGAATAGTACATAGGTTACTTTTTGTCCTGGAAAAATGTACGGTTCCCGCGAGATAGATTTCTTTGTATATAGGGACGAATCCAAAGCGAAGCGAGGGTGAATCTCTAGTATTATATGTATATAAGCAGCTTGGCAAATTTTATTACTTATAATCTTTACATGTATTGTTACTGTTACTCCAGGCATATCTTTCTATCTGTGTGATTTTCATAGCTGGGAAGAGATCAGGCGCGACTATATATGCTTTTCGACGCGTCATGGTGCAAGATGTAACAGTCAACAATCTAGCCCAGGAATGATGATTGAATTTCTTAGCACTCATGATTTCTTGGCAAAGAGCGTTATACACACACGCACACACACATACACATACGCACGCATGCATGCATATATATATATATATATATATATATATATATATATATGCTAATAGCATCGTGTACTGCATTTTGTTACACTTTATTGGTTTGTTTCCTGAACTCTACATACGAATACGTTTTTTTTACGTTTTTCGAAGACCGCTTAGCACCGAAATATTATCTTTAAAATTATACTGAGCTGTGTTTTTACATCATAATTAAGTTACCATTTTATTAAATCCAGTTTTTACCACTTTCATGTATTGCTCAAGTAAAAATACGTCGTCGTCAAGTACATATAAAAAACGTCAAGTTTGTTATTTTTTTAGAAATAAATACATAGATTTTACTACGAAAACGTATGTAATGGTAATGTTATTAGACTTAGCTGATCCTTTCGTGACCAACGGACCGTACCTATAGGCTATATATAAAGAATACGCCAAGATCAACCTTTTTTTTGTGTTAGCCTTCGAATTGAATACTTTGGATATGATTTCAGAACCATCATACCCCGGATTTGTTCCATTATGTTACTCAAATCCAAAATCTATAATGCTAGACTCCTATCTGGGTAAGAAATTTGTTTACAGACTCCTCTTAAGTGCGAAGTTGCTTAGAAATTTTTTAGACATCCATTGAAGATGTTTTAGGCATTCACAATTTTGAATCGAGTGTTAAACAAGCGATGGATTCGACGTCTTTCCTAATGTTTCGTTGGAGGTGTGTTTGTGGGTGGCCTGCCGGGTGAACAGATCGGGCCTACAATGCACGTTGTTTATCCGCTAGGGCGGGGGAGGGACGCGGTGAGTGCGGGAGGGGGCCTCTGGCCGGGCCCAGTGTAGTCTGTAGCCGCCCTCCACCGAAGCAGCACGCGACGCGAGTGCACCTGTGCCGAAATAATCTGATCCGACCTTCAATTCGAAAGAACGAGACGACTATATACAGGTGAGTCCCATTACGATTTTCAAAAATCACACCGCACTTTTACGGATGTCTGCTCAAATCGTTATGTAATGATTAATTAATTAGTTAACATATATGTATTTTTTTTGGAGATTTTTTAATGATTTCCTAATTTTAGTGCTACGCGTGCTACGCTCGTAGCTCGTAGCAGTAGTTCGGAGAATATTAAAAAAAATAAGCTTTATCTGCTTTTTTTATATTAAAATAAAAACTTAAATATAATATACGTATTTTTTTTATTTTTCGAGAAATATAGCGTCATAGCGCCTGTAGGTTTCAGGGTCAAGACAAGGACTACGAAGAGGCTTGTGAAAGGGATGTTGATAATTTGCGAGACAAATGGGGTAAACGATGGCATACTCCACCCGATGTCAATCGTAATTGTACTGAAAGCCTCGACCTTGTTGTAGGCGCACCATGGGCTCTTTGTTCCGCTGACTGCTCACGCTGTTTGTACAATTAATCTAGAGCAAACTCTAATAAATTTTCTAAGAATAATATATTCTTTAACGAGTTCTTCTATAAAATTGCACGGCTTTTTGAAATTTTGTATTGCAGAATAATATATTATTTACATCGACTTTCTGATGAATGGGTGTTCGCAAATGTACCAACACCGCACTTTTACGCCAGACCGGTATAAATATTTATATAGCATTCGTATGCACATACATTATAGATGTACTAGAAGAATTTATGAAGTTTTGTTATAAGACAATCATTTTACATAGTTATCGGTAGAAACATTAAATATGGAGAGTGACATAGGCTACTTTTTACCGCGGGATTTTATCTCATTCCCACGGGAAAACACGTTATAATACAACCCAAAAAAATATTTGTGATCAGAATTACTTGAAACTTGGTATTAATGCTCTTCAATACAATTAAATAAATAAGTATTTAAGCATTTTTCGAAATTCATCCCATAAGAGGTAAAATAGGGGATGAAAGTTTGTATGAAACCTACATTTCGTTTTTTTTTGTAGTTTTAGCGCGAGCGAAGCCGCGGGTTCTGCTAGTATATAATAAACTAAAGTAATGTAAGAAAAAACGTTACAGAAATATTTTATAAAAGAAGGGATTTAAAAACAAAGGATTTATTTTTCAGTTACCTATATTTCAAAAGTATATAACAGATATATAACGTAGGTAGTGGCTATCGTGTATCAGTTAAACGGTGGTCCCTTGAGTGCGAGCTCGTATGTCTAAATTTTGCAAACCTTCTAGTTTATTTACTCGTGATTGTCATGAAAAATTCAAGTTTGCTTGCCTCTGAGCAATTTTCGTCATGTCTTTTGGGAATATTTTATAAATTTATTATAAACTATAACTACCAGTAGCGTTTCGCTTGTAATATATGTACATATATGTGTTCAACCCTTTTTAACGTCCCACTGCTGGGCACGGGCCTCCCTTCAGTACGAGGGGAATCAGGCCATAGTCCACCACGCTGGCCAAGTGCGGGTTGGCGGCCTTCACATGTCTTTTGAAAACTTGCTAGGTTCTCTCAGACATGCAGGTTTCCTCACGATGTTCCCCTTCATCGTTAAGACAAGTAGTAATCATGTTGGAAATGATTCGCACATGAAAATGTCAGAGGTGCGAGACCTGGGATTTGAACTCGCTTCACTCGGTTTCCCAAGCGAGCGCGTTACCACTGGGCTATCACTGCCTTATATATACTACTAAATATATATATATACATATGCATATATACATATATATTTAGTAGTATTAAATAGTGCACAAACATTAAGTATGATCTTTATATCTTAAGTATAGTTAAGTATAATGCAAAGTGCTATAAAAAAGTTTTTTCGAAATCTCATTATCGGTTCTCAATTACGTGACGGGCTATTACAGAGTAAGACAAGTTTTTAGCCGCGGTCTCGCTCGTGTGCTACATCGATAAAAGTAGCCAATATGTTAATTTTGGATTATCATATATTGGAGAAATAACTTTCTTTTACTAATTTCACTCAAATGTGTGGAGATATTATAGGGTAAAGTAAGTGTCAGACACACATATTTAAAATGTCTAGCATCAGTTAAAGAGGAGATAAAAAAAATAGTTGTTGCATCTCATTTGACAGTCTACTAACTGACTGACTTACTGAGTTACAGATCGAGAAGAAGATCTCAATAAAGTATCTATCTTTAATTTATCTTACTAGATACAGGAATTTGACATAATCTAAATGGAGTTATTGTAAAATTTCTATCTCGACCAACCAAAGATGGACAGATTTTGGGATCCACTGTTAATGTACCGACATAAAAGTACTATGTCACTGTCGGCTCAGAAAAAGTTAAAAAAGTCATGTCACGTCGGTCCATTGCTTCGTCGCTGCGTGAAAGGAAGGCAAGCCAACAGATGTGCTTTTATATATTACACGAGTAGTATAATAATATCTTGGTTTTGTTCGCGTTCTTAGGTGCAATTATATTCATATATTATATATAGGCATTAGCTACCTTTTGGGCAATGTTTATTACTGCCTGTAGCCTATGTGTTACTCAGCTCGTAGTCTATCCATATACTAAGTTCCATCCAAATACGTCCAGCCGTTTCAGCGTGAATGAGTAACAACAAACATACGCACATACAAAGTTTTTTATTTATAACACTATTAGGGGCTCACCCTCGCTTCGGTCGGGTTCCCCTTTGGAAAAACAGAAACAAATCTATCCCACGGGAACTGTACATTTCTCCAGGATAAAAGTAGCCTCTGTTTTATTCCAGACTATAACCTATCTCTGTGCCAAATTTCATTCAAATCCGTTCAGCCGCTCTGGCGTGATTGAGTAACAAACATCCAAACATCCATCTAAACTTTCACATTTATATGCTTAATAAATCGTACTGCGACTAAAGTCGTTGGTATGATCTTCATTCAATGCAAATTAAAACGTAGCTTTTGTGTTAGATGAAAATATTTAAAATGTCGTTGTGAATGCCCAGCACGAATTCCTCACTTGACAGAAAGTTATAGGGCGAGAGACTTTTTTGTACCGTGCTTTCCAACAAGAGAAAAATATGGCTATTAGAAATATTATTATGTTCAAGAAGATTGCTTAAAATTTTCATCACATATTTTTAAAATGATTAATATGAAATATTATTATTTTGTAATATTAAAAGAACTATTGGATACATATTATATTTATTTCGTGTATCTTGGAAACGGTAGTAATGATTTGGATCAAATTTTGTATTTAGATAAAGTTTTCCTTTTTTAAGTTTATTTATATGTGTAGGTCTATTTTCCGAAAAATCACGATTTTACAAAACAAAAAACTCGGTTAAAGCTTGGTCGCTCAGGTTCTAATTTAATAGGATAATTAAATAATGAAAAACACCAAACTATCTTTTAAACAAAAGTTAATGTAGACTAAGTTTAAGTGTAAGTGCATAGTTCTGAGCAAACTTAGTACCACAGCGGCTTAACCGATAATTATAAAATTTATATAGGGAGTAATTTGTAACTCAAAGGCTCCTTTATATCCTCACAAGCGATCCATTTAGCATTCAGGTACCACCGATTTGATTCAAGACAGAATTCAGATGCTAATAATGCCATCTATTTATTAATGATCATTAAAATATCTCTAACTAAACTGAAACGAAATGTGGACAAAGTATAACTTATCCGTGCTAATAATAAAGCGTTCGTTCGTTCATTTTGTACGTTTGTCTGAATAATCTGGCTCCACTGGTTCGATTTGAAATATTATTTTGACGTTTAATAGCCTATTTATTGAGGAAGAGGATTACAGTACGCTAGGACTATGAGAGCAGAATAATTCTACAAAATTAAACGTCGTGGGCATCTCTTTCTAAGATTTCTTCCAGTAGTTTGCACCCAATAAAACTATTCTGTGGACCGGGGTAAAAGTAATCCAAATCTGTTTTCATATAATTAACTGAAAAAGTGTATACCAAAATTCATAATAAATATTAAATAAGTAACTATTTTTAATAAGTTTTCGAGTTCTGTAACAATTAGTATTCAGCCCATTTTAACGTCCTCGTCACGATCGTTAGCACGGTCCCCCTATTTAAATCAAGTCATAGTCCACCATGCTAGCCAAGTGCGGGTTGACAGACTAGACAAACTTCCTAGGTTGTCTCTGCTTATTCATACATGCAGGTTTTTGAAATATATTTGAATACCTATGAGAACTATACACAATAATGCAGCCGGGGACAAAGGAAACGCACGTACTTCGTTGACCGTTTATTTCACAATGAGAGTACAAATTAATTACACCTACAATGTAATCCACATAAACAAATCTACCCTCATACATCACACCTCTCTACTTAAATAACAACTAAAAATAATTCTAAGTACATCTAGAGAATACATATAAATCACAAGAAGAAATACTTAAATAATAGACACAATATTCTAATTTCTTTAACGTTTTAGATAACCGACCAAGAACTTCTAATATTTAAAATATCCATTTAATTTGCCTATATACATACATATTAAATAAACTAAATTACCTCTAAATAACAATTTAGGTGATGCTAATTCTTATTAACTCAATAACAAAAAACATTTGATAACTCAACATTATCTATACATACATATATAATATATATATTATTCCACTTAGGATACAATATTTTCATATATGTACATTCGACCTAGGTATCTATTCCATATCTCAAAACCAGTTTCTTTGGCGCTTGGGACGGTCCAGCGGTGACGGAGGCGAGCAACTACTTGAAGGACAAGAATCAATAAGTAAAGGATCCTCTGCCCGTTTATCAGTCATACTCTTATCCTCCTCCCTACAAATTCGACTTCCTGCACTTTCAGTATTTAATTCTAAACTCTCTTTCTCATCTGGCTGCGCGACGACCTCCTTATCACTTGCTGAGCTTATCGCGACCGAATAACGGGATTTGCGCTTTATTTGATCAATATGTCTGTGAAACCTTTGACCGTTACCGCTTTCTACAATGTACCTTTGTGAACCCTCTCTACCTATCACCGTACCGTCTAGCCATTTATCTTTACCGCCATAGCCCCTAGCCATAACTTGGTCTCCTAATTGCAAATCGCGCGGCACGCCGCCTGCGTATTGCACTTGGCGTGCTTGCGCATCCCGCACGCTGTCCTCGCGGGCACGCTCACCTCTCAGGAGATCTAACCGAGAACGGAGCGCGCGCCGTTGAAGCAACATGGAAGGGCTTTCGCCGGTACTACTATGGACGCTATTTCGATATGACAAAAGAAAAGTTTGCAGTGCAGCGTCTACATCGATTGACTCCCGCATGGCCTTTTTAATTACTCGCTTGCATAGCTTCACTGCGTTTTCCGCGGCCCCATTTGATGCCGGGTGATAAACCGGTGAAAACGATTGACGGACACCATTCTTTATTAAGAAATCCCTGAACTCAAGACTCGTAAAAGGGGGCCCTCGGTCCGACACGATCTCGGTCGGTAAGCCGAAACGTGCAAAAGTTGCCCTTATAGTTTTTATTACTGATGTAGCGTTCGTTCGAGCCATTTCAAATATTTCCAGCCATTTTGTACTGGAATCTATTAATATTAAGAACGTTTTACCACCTAAAGGACCTAGAAAATCTAAATGAATCCTACTCCAAGGACGCGAATCGTAAGTCCAAGGACTTGGGGGAGCACGTGGAGGTGCCTGGGCCTCCGCCGCGCACGTGTCGCATTGCCTGCATACGGCTTCGACGTCAACATCTATGTTCGGCCACCATACATAACTCCTCGCTATACCTTTAGTTTTGACAATGCCCATGTGACTTGCATGAAGCTGCTTCAATACTATACTACGTAATCCTGCTGGTACGATAACCCTATAGCCCCACATTAAACATCCTCGATCTATATATATTTCGTTACGCTTACTATAGTATGGCTTGTATTCTTCCCCCTCTGGACAGGTTAAAGGCCATCCAGAATGAACGTATAAAATTATTTTACTTAGTAATGTGTCCCTACTAGTAGCCGTTCTTATATCATCATTCGTTACGGGCATAAACGTCTCTACAAAATTTAAATACGTATTTTCTTTAATCACGTGATCCGTGGCACTAGTCTGGGGCAGTCTAGATAATGCATCCGCACAATTTTTCTGTGACGAGACGTACTCTATCGCATAATTATATCCCGATAACAAAACGGCCCACCTCTGCAACCGCGACGCCGCCATAATTGGAATTCCTGCTTTAGTACCAAAAATATATGTTAGTGGTTTATGATCTGTTCTTAATGTAAAACGCCGACCGTAAAGATATTGATGAAACTTTCTAATTCCATATATTATTCCTAGAGCTTCCCTATCTATCTGTGAATACGCCCGTTCAGCTGCCGTTAATGAGCGCGAAGCATAAGCTATCGGCCGTTCGCCCTCGGGAGTACTGTGTGAGATGACGGCGCCTACCCCTACGCCGCTCGCGTCTGCCGTCAGTATTAGCGGCAAGTCGCTCGAGTAATGCACCAATACTTCGCTCGAACTTAATTTTTCTTTAATTATACGGAAAGCCCTTTTACATTCTTCACTCCATATGAATTTAACATTAGCCCGAAGTAAATTGTATAGCGGTGCTAAGATAGTACTTACGTTTTTAATAAATTTAGCGTAATACATGACCATACCTATGAAAGATCTCAGCTCAGATACCGTCGTGGGTGCGGGAGTGTTAACAATCGCCTTAACCTTTTCCGGATTAGTATGTATACCACGTTTGTTAATAACATGCCCTAGGTAAGAGATCGATTCCTGGAAAAACTCACATTTTTCTTTCTTTACTTTTAAGCCACTAATTTTCAAACGTTCAAATACTTTATGTAAATTCTTTATATGTTCTAGATTATTCCGTCCAGTAATTATAATATCATCCAAAAATACTCCTACATATGGTAAATCGGCAAATAATTGCTCTAAACGCTTTTGAAAAATACCTGGGCTAGACGATAGGCCGAATACTAAACGATTAAACATAAAAAGTCCTTTGTGCGTATTAATTACCGTATATTTCTTACTCTCGTCTAATTCAATCTGTGCGTAGGCCTGTGACAGGTCTATTTTAGTGAACAGCTCGCCTCCATGTAACCGTGCGAGCAAGTCTTCCGTGCGAGGTAGCGGGTAACGGTCAATCTCAATTACCTTATTGAGAGTTAATTTGTAATCAGCACAAATCCGTACATTACCGTCTTTCTTCATAACTGGCACTATCGGTGTGGCCCAGTCAGAGCGCTCAACGGGTGTGAGGATGCCATCGCGCACCATCTGGTCAAGCGCGCGCTCCACCGGCCCGCGCAGAGCGTACGCCAGGGGACGCGCACGCATGAACACCGGCCGCGCTCCCTCCCGTATGTGAATGCTCGCCGCGCCGCCGGTGAACCGTCCCAGGCCCTCCGCAAATACTTCACAATATTTGGAACTGAAATCATTGAAATTAAAATTATTATCGGTTATATAATTCATTGTATCAACTTTGAGTTTAGGCAATTTTATGTTTAATTCCAATAACCATTGTCTACCCAATAAAGCAGACTTAGCATCGCGCACAACGTACAGGTCTAAATATTTTTCTTGCCCGCGGTATCTAACTAGAGGTCTAATGACCCCCACAGGGCGCACTGTCTCCCCCGTATAATATTTTAAAATTAATCTACACTCTTCTAATTTTAAATCATATAAATATTTTTTATAAAATTCATGACTTATGCATGACACTGCACTACCCGTATCACATTCCATCGAGATAGCTTTATTTTGAACATCTAATGTCACCATGAATGGTTTACAAAGTTCTAAGGCTAATTGGTTAAGTTCAACTACTATTACCTCGTCACTCTCTTCGCTGTCTGAAGTCGTCGCCGCTATCGTCGTACTCCCCGTCTCGATGTTATAAGCTCCCTTCACATTAGGACAGACGCGCTGCAGATGACCTTGTTGCTTGCACGCTCTGCACACATAGCGCGCAAATCTGCACGGTACCCTAACGTGCTGGCCACCACAAGCGCGACAGCGCGCCCCGACGGCCGCCTGGTGCCGCGATGTCTCCGCTGCCGCCGCCGACCGCCCGCGCCGGCCGGCCGTACCGCCCGCGGCCGACGATTTCCCCGCCGCCGCTACTGCCGCCTGACACACCGTCGTCATCGCCGGTACTCCACCCGGCCCCTCAGCATGGCTCTCCACTACCGCTGCATCCTTTTCAGCCGCCTCCATACTAACCGCCAGGCGATACGCTTTCGAGAAATCAAGGTCATCCTCTTGAAATAGCCGTTGCCGTATCGCTTCACACTGTATTCCGCAAACAAATTGATCTCTAAGGCTTTCTTGCAACCACGCCCCGAACTCACATGTTTTAGAAAGTTTTTTTAACACAGCGATATATTCCGCCACTGTTTCACTGCTCATTTGCTTCCTATGTCGAAATTTAAATCGTTCCGCCAAAATACTCGGCTTGGGTTGTAAATGTTTTTCTAGAACATTCGTTAACTGTTCGAACGTTTTCGATGACGGCTTGTCGGGAGTACACAAGTCCACCAATAGTTCATAACACTCTAATCCAACTACGGTGATTAACGTTGGCACTTTTAGCTCACTTGCTATTTTATTAACAATAAAATATTGTTCTAGACGCTCCACATATAACCGCCAATTGTCCGTCCGTATATTAAATTCCGCTATTTTACCAATCGACATTTTTTTATTTATTTTATTTATAATATGCACAGTGCACACGTAAGTTCAATCGTCGCCACTGAAATATATTTGAATACCTATGAGAACTATACACAATAATGCAGCCGGGGACAAAGGAAACGCACGTACTTCGTTGACCGTTTATTTCACAATGAGAGTACAAATTAATTACACCTACAATGTAATCCACATAAACAAATCTACCCTCATACATCACAGTTTTCTCATGATGTTTTCCTTCACCGGGAATCATTTTAAAAATAATTCGCTTCTGAAAATATCAGAAACACGCAACACGGGATTGAATCTGCTTGCTTGGTCACTTGATCCCAAACGAACGCTAGACCTCTGGGCTATCATTGTCTACAATTTACCTACCTTCTTTAGCATAAATATATATGTATGTAATAATCTCCACATAGTCAGTGTAAAAGCTTTTTTCATATTAAATAACATGTGTTCGCGTAACCTTGGCAATCATGTCGATCATGCAAAATTACCTTTAAATAATGAGGTGTTAAATACTTAACATTTTATAGGTTTTTAATCACGAAAGGGTTACACGCTACCTGCCATATGTGAAACATTAACGTTGTTGACAGGTATTTATAACTAAATATCATTTGGTCCCTTTGGTCTATTGGGTAGCATGTACAGCTGCAGTTCTGGAGGTCTTGGGATCAAGTCATGGGTCGGACCAAGTATAGGTATTTCCATAATGTTTCGGTATTTGATTGGCGACACTTCAATCCCTTGACTTGAAGAGCTCATAAAGTATATGTATATGAAAAAGAATCTGCTTCCCTTTGTAAATTTTCTCTTCTGCTTTAAGTTTGATTGCCTGAATTTATGAAAATTTCTAAGTCAGTTATCAACCTCAGTGGGGTCAAAAGTGTTATTGGGGTTCTTTCAAACTTTTTTAGTAGCCTCTTTGAGTTAAAATGTTTGTTATATTACACCTTCGTGCTATAGAAAGTTTTTAAAGTTGTCGATTCTATCATCATTTTTCACTCCATTCGACTATCCGGAAATAAAATACTGTATTGTACGTAGTATTTTCCGCATATGTGTAACTTTTACATATTTGGCTAATCTCAGTGAGTTTAGTTACCATTATTAAATTAGTCAAGTTTTAAAAATAACTATAACTTATAAAAATATTCAGTTCACACAAAAAGTCTAGAAATATTATCATTATATTATTATTATTTTTGCATCTTTTTTCTTTCATTTTTTTTTCTTTCATGTACTTTTTAAAATTTTTACTTTTGGTTTTGTTAATTAGGTTTGTCGGATTTAGTTACACCTATTTACTTTAAGTAATGCATAATATCAACACTGTTTTAGTGCATGTTGTGTTCTCCAGTGATTGGGGGAACATTTTAAATAATGTCCAAAGAGCTTGTATTTTCAACAGACTTCAAAAAGGAGGAGGTTCTCAATTTGACTGTATTTTTTTTTTATGTTTTTTACCTCAGAACTCCGTCATTTATTAACCGATTTGGACAATTTTTGTTTTGTTTGAAAGGGTATACTTCCAGATTGGTCCCATTTAAATTTCAAAATAAAAAATACCACCCCTAAGGGTGGAAAAACAACTAATTATGAATTTAACCTACTTCTAATTGTCATATTGACTTGAAACTTTGCAAGTATTTCTATTTCCATTGATAGTACAGTGGTTCGGTGTTGTTGACCTGATCTGATGGCAAGGCCAGTAGGTGGATAGGTGGAACTATTCAACGGCTAATAGTAGATACTTTGAGTTTGGGCTTATTTTGATTGATTTGACAAGCCTAACACGTTAGAATTCTTACTTTGCTACTACTGTCTACACTAAAAAGGGAAAAATAAAAACTTTTTAACAAAAAAATAAAAACCGACTTCAAACAAAAGCACTAAAAAGTAAAAAATAACTGATTGGTAGTTTTCATTTACTATACATACCTAATCAAATATTTTCGAAGTCGGTGTGCTTTGGCTAAGTAATTAAAGCGTACCTATTAAATACACACCTAATCAAATATTTTCGAAATCGGTGCCAGCCCATACAAAGCAAAGCACACCGACTTCGAAAATATTTGATTAGGTATGTATAGTAAATGAAAACTACCAATCAGTTATTTTTTACTTTTTAGTGCTTTTGTTTGAAGTCGGTTTTTATTTTTTTGTTAAAAAGTTTTTATTTATATTTTTATATGTTCTTCTGTTGGAGAATAAATAAATAAATAAATGAATAAGTAAATGTCCCCAAAAACTGGATTATAGTATACCGTACTTAGTCATTTGTCAGTGCAGAAATATATGGGAAAAGCTATCATAAACTTTTACTTTATCGATCTATGTTATTAATGATGTGCTTCAAGGAATATTCTGAGGTGAAGGTTACATCGTTCAATTGACATTATTATTGCAATTCAAAGGAATACAACTTATAATATAAAAAGGTCTCTAGTTGTATACTTACGAGTATATTATTAAATATGGAGTTAACATTCGATCTATATTCCACCCTTTCATGTGGTTGTATCTTATATTATAAAGATACTAATATATATGTAAAACTGACAAGTTTGTCTTTTTGTGTGTTTAAATAGGTTTGAAAAGAAGAAAATCTCAGTATTGCGGATGTTTATAGGATATCTAATATCACGCTCAGACCTCTACGAGTTAAAAGCAATAACACACTTATAAATTAATAGAGCGTGTAAAGACGCGAGTAAACGTTAAAGTATTTTTTTTTACTTTTTACATATTATTTGTGACTTCGATTTGAAGAGTGAATTTAAAATGATTTAGCACTTATCCTACTGATCCTCTAATATGGGGCTTATAATATTTACCTATGTACTTGAATACGAACTCGGAACTGTAAGCCAGATGGGTTATACTCTTATAATAAAGATTTCGTTATATTTTAATTGAAAAGTTATATATAAAAATACATATATAAATAAAACTATCTTTTCGCATTTTTTGCGAATTTGTTTTGGTTTTTGCTTACCGATGCTGTGAGTGCTTTACAAAAAACGTCTTCCGTGTCTGGTCTGAGAATCTCTCCCTTGACCATGTTTGATAGATTTATTTAAAAAAGGTCAAATATTCGCATAAATCTAAGCAAGTATTCTAGAATAATTGAATCTATACTAATATTATAAAGCGGTAAAGTTTGTGAGTTTATGACGTTGTGGGGTAATCTCTGGGTGTACTGAATCGATTAAGATGAAATTCAGTAAGAAGATAGTTTGATACCCTGGCAAGGATATAGGATACTTTTTATCTCGGAAATCATCCCTTAAGGGGTGAAAATGAGGATGAAAGTTTGTATAGGCAATCAAGCCAGGGACGAAGGGTGAGTGGCTAGTGTGTATATAAATTTCGTGCTGTACTATTATTGGGTCAGGAGTTGCTTCGCCTGGAGCCAATCCTAGATGGAGAATCAGGTCATAATTATCATAAAAAAATTATTGTCATTGGAACTAAACTAACTTGTAAAATTTAAACTATATAGAAGTCCTACCTAGCTTAGTATAAATTTATATAAAGAGATGAAATATTTTCCCGCCGTAAAAAGTATCCTATATGTTGCCCCAAATGACCAGCTCTTATCATACCAAATTTCATAAAAATCTATCCAGTTTTTTTCCAGGTTTTCCCGTGATGCGGTCACAAACAGATAGACAGACAAAAATTCTCAAAACTATAGATTCGGCCTCCCAAAAAAATATTTAATGTACAGATTTGGCTTAGTTATAATTTTATTATATATATAGAAGAAGAGAATGTGGCTCTAATTCAGCTAGCAAGATTTGACCAAAACAAAAACACCGACTAACAAACAAGATATTTTTTAAATTTTTTCCTCATTTTTCAATAAAATTCCTTGTAAATTAACCGAAACGTTAGTCACGTGGTTTGAAATAGTAAAGCGTAGGAGTAGTCACGTGCTCAGACGCGCGTGGGCTAAACCAAAATACACAGTAAATGTGTAGGCGGGTTTAATTTTAACCCAGACTGAATGTATATACAGAATTAGCATAACCGATTTTTTACGGCTCTATTAATTACCCTTGAGCTTTCTCGACTTTCGTTCTCGTAATGGCTATTTTATTATGGATTTTCTAGTTAAATTATTTTGGGTTGTGATTAATTGTTTAATTTTGTGACTCGGGTGATTTGGTGAAACGATTTTGTTTCGATAGTTACGAGTTTGATGCTTGGTCGATGTAAATATTAAGTATGTAATTACAACATAAGTAATTTTGTTCACTGATCATTGTAAATAGATTAATTGGATTTTCTTGTAACTTTCTTCAAGTATTTACTAGATTTTTGTTCTTAAGGAAATGCCTGAAAGTAATTAATATGAGCTCAAATCTATTATAGCGCAGTAAAGTATGTATAGCTAACTTTATCGCGCGGCTCCACCTGCATCGAATTCTAATTATGTACTATATTTTTATACGATATTGCCTAAGTGTTGTAATTCTATTATAAAAACTATATTACTGTTAATTTTCATTTAAACCCGGTGTTTTTTTCCGTGAAAAAAAAAACAAACGTAGGTTATCCATACATCAATACATTCTTACAAACTTCAATAAATCTTGAGATCCGAAGTCCATTTTCACATAAAGAATAATATGTGCATCTTTTTGTATAATACTAGCGACTCAACCTCGCTTCGCTCGGGTTCGTCCCTGGGTCGATTCCCCGTACAAACTTTCTTCCCCATTTTCACCTCCTTAAGGGATGATTTCCGGGATAAAAAGTATCCTATGTCCTTTCCAGTAGTCTCAAATTATGTTCTTACCAAATTTCATCTAAATCGTTTTAGTAGATCCAGTGATCACCCCCCACAACGTCACAAACTCACAATTCACAAACTTTACCTCTTTATAATATTAGTATAGACTAGCAGTGTCCGCGGCTTCGCCCACGTTCAATCCTCCGATACAAACATCACATTTTTAATAATGTATGGAAGTCTGCTCGATTTGTTGACATTTATAATTACTGCCGCTTTAGGTAGTAGCATGATGATATATAGCCCATAGCCTTCAATAAAAGGGCTATCTAATGCAAAAAGAATTTTTCAAATCGAATTAGTAGTTCCTTAGATTAGCGCGTTCAAACAAACAAACAAGCAAACTCCTTATAATATTAGTATATATTAATACGTTCACTTTTGAGTGTTTATAAAAAAAGGTAATTAGCTTTACTCCATAGTACTGCAGTGTCAGCTTTCCATAATGAAATATGTTAAGTAAAATAATATAAACTAACTTATATGGGTTTCCGATAGAAATGCTTTGAACTATGAAATTCGATCATTACCAGTACGTAACATTTGTTTGTTCTTGTTAATGCTAAGGGAGTTGGGTTGAGCATTCAGCACTTAGTGCCTCTATATAATGTTTTGGTGAAAAATATTTACTAAATATTACTCTGTTTAACAATTAAGTTACCATTTACTATAGGATTTTTTTATTCCCATGGAAAAACACAATAACAAGTTGTCGAGTCGTGTTCAGAAAATATGGCTAACGTTGGCTAAAGCCTAAGAGATACTTCAAAGCAATGTACTAGAAAATGTAGGCCTTAAAAAGCCAACGAAAAAGTCTGCAATAGCATATGTCTATTTCCTAAGTATTTAGCCTCATAAGGACGTAACCGAGTGAAGCGAGGCAAGTAACAAAGAAATAAATGACGCTGACCTGATAATGGAGTCAGAAAAATGACATAAGAAGAGAAAGGTGCCAGACAAATCAAAGCACACCGAATTCTAACATATCTGATTAGCTATCTATAGTGAATGAAAAGTAACAATCAGTTATTTATTACTTTTTAGTGTTCTTTTTTCAAGTCGGTTTTTTTTCAAGTTTTTATTTTTCCATTTTTATTGCAGACATATTAGTAGTAAAGTAAGAAGAAAGTAGTTTTAAAAATTCAGGAAGCGAAAAATCAATCATCACTAAGATTTTTTTTTCTTTAAATGGGACCAATTTTGAGGTAAACCCTATTCAATAAGAAAGAATCTTGGAAATCTGGATGGATTACACTGTAAAAGTTACACGAGGTCAACCATAAAAAAATACCTGTCGAATTGAGAACCTCCTCTTTTTTTTCGTTGGTAAAATAAGAAGAAGCATAACGAAAGTCACGTATGACTACTTATAAGTTGTTTAAAAGTTTCATTTGATTTGTTTTAATGAAACAATACCATCCGCACATTTTTTTTGTATTCTACATATATCTATACTAATATTATAAAGAGGTAAAGTTTGTGATCTTGTGAGTTTGTGAGTTTGTGAGTTTGTGAGTTTGTGACGTTGTAGGGGGTAATCTCTGGATCTACTGAACCGATTTTCAAAATTCTTTTACCAATAGAAAGGCACATTCTTTCTGAGTGTCATAGGCTATATATTAACCGGAAATATGAAAAGGCTTTTTCGTGGTAGTCGGATTTGCAAAGTAAGTCGGAGAAAAAACAGTCGAACGAAAAAGTTTCTTACGAACGCTGCCTTAACGATGAGAGATATATGATTATGTTCTAGAGAAAAGTTGTAGAGCTTAATAATGCCTACAAAAAAGTCAGCGACAGCATATCTCTAACTTTTATATTTAAGTCACAAAAAGTAGTTTTTTATATTAAAAAAATAATTTAAATCGGTAGGTCATGTTTATTGGTTATATTATCAACAATTATGAATTCTTATCAAAATAAGTAAATTTATCGTCTAAAATGTTTAAAACAAAAGACTTTTCCCTTTTACTGCATATAATTTGGACAAATGGTTAAAGAGATAATACAACATATTCGTAGGTATGGACGAACCCGAGCGAGCTGTTTGTCTGTTTTTCTGTTTGTACGGGCTAATCTCCGAATCTATTGGATAGATTTAAATGAAATTTTGCATAGTGGTACCTTATATCCCCGGGCAACATCTTAGATACTTTTCATCACGGAAAATTAAAGAGTTCCCGTGGGATAGTTAAAAAACTATAGAAACTTATACAGCTTAGTATACAAAAACTACCGATTGGATTTTAATGAAACTTTACAATAATATAGCTCATACATAACAAAAACAAACCAGCTACTTTTTATTCCGGAAAATTAAAGAGTTTCCGTGGGATAGTCAAAAAACTATAGTAACTTATACAGCTTAGTACACAACAACTTATCCTCCTAATTTAGTAAAATTTGGCATGCTGATACCTTTTATTGCCGATCAAACAACAGGTTACTTTTCATCCGGAAAATTCATCTTTCCGGAAAAATGAACGGTTCCCGTGGGATAGATCTGTTTGTGCTTTTCCAGAGGTGAACCCGAGCGAAGCGAGGGTGAGCCGCTAGTAGCTAATAATATTGTAACTAAGCCGAATCTGGACATTAAATATTTTTGGGCAAATCTTATGGAAATAGACATTATTATCGATACAGAGGCCGAATCTATAGTTTTTAGAATTTTGACTTTGAATTTTATCTGTGACTGTATCACGAGAAAACCACTGGAGAAATTTTGATGAAATTTAGTATGATGATATCTGGTTATCCGGGTAAACATATAGGTATACTTTTTTCTGCGGGAAAATATCTCACCTCTGAGAAATTTATACTAAACCTAAAAACGTAACTAGGGACGAATCCGAGCGGAGCGAGGGTGAGTTGCTAGTATAACTATAAATATCGATTTGCAAATACGTCATAGTACAATTTTGTTATACTTTGAAAGAACGTGCAATATTATTTTATTCATATTCTGTGTATATATGTATAACGTTTGTCGTTTGATTTCAAAGGTCAAATAGAGGTTAGAGGGTTATCTAAAAGTTCACATTCTTATCTACGAGTACATTGAACGAATTTGTTATTTTATATCTAATGGAATAAAAATGATGTTTAAATTTGATTATACTCAGCGATAAATTTTTTATTATATTAAAAATACTAACAATATAATATCTATACTAATATTATAAATAGGTAAAGTTTGTGAGTTTGTGACGTTGTAGGGGGTAATCTCTGGATCTACTGGAGCAATTTAGATGAAATTTGGTAAGAAGATAGTTTGAGACCCTGGGAAGGACATAGGATACTTTTTATACCAGAAATCATCCCTTAAGGAGGTAAAAATGGGGATAAAAGTTTGTATGGGGAATCAAGCTAGGGACGGAGTTGCTAGTATAATATAAATACACATTTTAACATAATTCTTAATAACAAGTTCTAATATGCTAGTCATTTTTGTAGTGTTCCCAAGCGATCCTCCAACGACCCATTGCACTGCGGCGACAGGTTCCGCTGTGGGTTTTAGTGAGTAGGGGTATCACAGTATGGTATGAGAGGAGTATCATGAGGACCCTGCCCGTTGACGGTCGGGCCCCATGATGGGTTTCACCAACGTCATTAAAAAAATGGTATTCACTTACAGGGGTCCATAGCACTGACCAATAAGTTACACGCATGCACTGCTAATATAAAAAGGGAAATGACTTATAAACAATATTTGATTAATATTGTATACATAAGTTCGAAGCTTGCATGTTATATAGAGTTCATATTTAAAATATATACAGACTGTAATACCATTTATATTATTAATGCGAAAGTTTGGATGGATGGATGTTTGTTACTCAATCACGCCAGAACGGATTTTAAATGGCTAGTTTATTTTACTTACATAATCGATTAACCAATATGAACATATTATGGAGGCAAATTGTGCACGTCATACGCAATCTCCACCCAGCCATCAAATATATGGAAATGATCATACATTATAATGCCAATTTAATACTAATCTAGTTACTGTCGTTGCTATTGATATTGACAAGGGATAAGCGGTTTATCGGATCAAGATTGTAAATTGGTTCAGACGGGCTGACCGTCGCTTATATATGTACAAACCATACAATTTAAATTTACTGACATCTCACCCTTGCTTCGCTCGTGCCTTTTGTATTTATTATATTATATAAAAGTACCCCAAATTTTGTTAACACTAGTTTATGTGTTACTCCAGGTCATAGCCCATCTCCTCATTAAGACGGGGGAGGTTCTGTTGGGTTTTAGTGGGTAGTTCTGACCTTTCTAGCCAGTGAGTCACACATAACCACTTGTATGTATGCAGGTGGTATGCGTAAATGCATTTCCTAATATGAATTAAAATAAAGAAAGGTCATATTCCATTTGTATACTAAATTTCATGAAAATCTGTTCAGCCGTTCAGCGTGAAAGAGTAACAAACATACAAACTTGCGCATTTATAATTAGTAGTGATAGAGCCTTACTAAAGCTCTATAATGTTAATTATCGTGTTAATACACGCTATGCATTAGTGTGACCATAATTTAACATATAATTTTTATTAATGCCATTAGACGTGTAACGATGGCTATCTAACATAGATAGATAAATTTTTTGACTTATAAAAGGTATTTGATGTTTAATTAATGACATTCGAGCGATTAGTTACCAAAATAGCGTTTCCTGTGCAACATGACAACGACAAGATGAGACGTGTGTATCAAAACAAAATTTTTATTATTTAATTTTTATTGAGTTTTTAACCCCCGACGCAAAAAGAAGGGTGTTATAAGTTTGACGTCGATGTCTGTCTGACAGTATGTGTGTGGCGTCGTAGCTCTCAAACGGATGGACCGATTTCGATGCGGTTTTTTTCATTAGAAAGCCAGTTTTCTTGCGGTGGTTCTTAGCTATGTTTGGTTAATATCGGTGCAGCAGTGTAAGAGTATCAGCTCTTTTCCAATATGATGTAACGCATTTTGGCGTATGATTACTCGATTAAGTGCTTCACGCGTGCCAGTGTAATCGTTAAATGACAATTAATTTGCGTACGTACGGGGTGTTTAAATTTTTATTATAATTATATTGTTCTTTAATAGTCAATCTATAATATTAATTAAAATATTATCTTACAGTTAAGCGACTTTGACACGCAGTTAAAACTATCTGCCATACCGAAAATGATTGAAACGCGTAATTTACTGTCATTAAGTGCTCAACGCACGCTTTAACATGTAAATTATTTAAGGACATTAATGATTGCGACACTAAGCCTCAAGCGTTAACTTTAATGTGGGGCTCTACTATTAATAAATAATTACTAGTGTTCGCTCAGTGGTCAAAAATTTGAGGAGACATTATATGAATTGATATTTAAAAAAAATCTACTTCTTTAGATTCGTTCATTGTAGGTATATCTGACAATATATTCTTATATATTTCAATTCCTTATTTACGAAACAGTTCAGTACTATTATAATAAAACTGTTTTTTTTTAATAAAATTAATCTATCTATATAAAAAAATTAAAAATTCTCAATTTTTTTATTGATAACACTAATTTCATCAAGAGCTACTAAACATAAAAAAAAAGAAAATCAGTTGATATACAGAGGAGAAAAGGTACTGAACTGTTTTGTCTTTGCCAATTTATATATAAACTAGCGATTCACCCTCGCTTCGCTCGGGTTCGTGCCTAGCTTCTTTCCCATTAAAAACTATCATCCCCATTTTAACCCCCTTAAGGGGTGATTTCCGAGATAAAACGTATCCTATGTCCTTTCCAGGCTCTCAAACTATCTTCTTACCAAATTTCATTTAAATTGGTTCGGTAGATCCAGAGATACGATACCCCTACAACGTCACAAACTCACAAACTTTACCTCTTTGTTATATTAGTATAGACTAGCGATTCACCCTCGCTTCGCTCAGATTCGTCTCTAAGTGCGTTTTAACGGTTAGCGCGTTTAAACAAACAAAGTCTGCCTCTTTATAATATTAGTATAGATTAATAAAATCTAGTAGGTATCTATGATTTCTAAATAACTATTACAAGTTATGTTCTTATGGTTGTTTGTGCGATACCAAAGAATAAACATATATTTTATCAGCTCGTCCAGAAACACTTACAAATTTCTTGTAGAAAATTATATTAAGAAATAATAAGGTGATTAAAAAACGTTTTTCTTTATATAATAAAATGGCAAGGTATTTTTCCACTGATAGGAATTCCAAGAAAACTTGACCTTCCGGCGTTCGTGCGACGCGGCGATATATCACTTTGGCTAGATACTACAAATAAAACACGATAGTTCGCTGAAACAGTTTTGTTGATGGTATCTATTGTTAATGCAGAAGTTTCTTATAAAAAAATTAATTAGTTTTTTTTTACATTTATTTACATCAGTAAAATTTATTATCTTTAGACATGTATTTTTTTGGTTACATGATTAGGTTTGCTAAATACCTCTTTTTGCGATAACCTTTTTTATGTTTAGTTCTATGTTTTGAATACACAGGATTATAATATATTGGTATGTAAACATTTGAGTTCCTTTATTTAAAATAAAACGGTTTTTTCGGATTTTTTCGCGGTTTTATTTTGATTTTTGGTTCCGACGTTTCGAATGCTTTACAAAAATCATGGTCACGGGATAGACAGACAGACGTCTCTCCCGTCAAAACGGGAGAAATGTCGGGAACCAATAATCAAAATAAATCCGCGAAATATACCGAAAAGATAGCTTTATTTAAAATGTCAAATATGCGCGTAAATCTAAGAAAGTATTATTTGATTTCCGTTATATTAAAATGACTTTTAATTAATTAAGACACAGTTCCTTATCGCACGTTAAACTCGACACACTCTTAGCGAATGAGAGTTAGATGGAAAAAAGTGTAATATTTCGATTGTCACGATACTTTTTACCTATAAAGTGACGTCATCATAAACTCCTCCAGATAAATTTCTAAGAAATTAATTAAATTTCTAAGAAATTCATTGTTAACTGTAACATCGGTGTGCCCGCGGTCGTTGAGGGACTAAGCCATTACAAATGTTAAGGAATGTGTGTTGTAAGAAATTCGGGTACACTCTTTGCAGGACTTTTTTCAATGAGCCTCAACATTTGCAATGTAGATGTCATACTTTGATTTTGTTACTGTTTATATTTAAAATATAGTAAATTCTCTTTAAAAAAGAAACTTGCGCAGAACAGTATTCCGGGCCCGTAGCTTCGTTACGGGCAGACTACACTCACTGTCTTTAAATTGAGTCAATTCAAAAGTGTTTGGAAAAGTCTAGTTGAATACAGTTATTATTGACTAGCGACTTACCCTCGCTTCGCTCGGGTTCGTCCCTAGGTTGATTCCCCATACAAACTTTCATCCCCATTTTCACCTCCTTAAAGGGTGATTTCTGGGATAAAAAGTTCTATGTCCTTCCCAGGATATCAAACTATCTTCTTACCAAATTTCATCTAAATCGGTTCAGTAGATCCAGAGATTACCCCCTACAACGTCACAATCTCACAAACTTTACCTCTTTATAATATTAGTATAGATTTTTGATATTCTTCTCATTCTTCGTGAAATTGGCGAAGTAATCTGTACTCTACTGGTACGTTTTGAAGTCATTAACAAGAGAATTGAATTGATTTTTGATATAGCAAACTATTCATTATAAACATCAATATCAAGCAATTTATAAAGCGCTTAGAGCGTAGTATTTATTAGCAGAATGATCTAGTGTCGGTCGCAAAGCATATATATTTTATCGGTACTATAAGAATATAATAAATATTTATGAATACAAATAGGAACATCTTTGTGAATAATTTACCATCTTTTATATATTTTCGCGATGATTTCAAGCTGATCCTCTACATGGATTGAGGAAAGTAAATATTATAATAGGTATAAGCTTAAAAAATCGACTGATTCTCTTCAGTGTCAAAAACTATTACAGTCATTTCCGGAGACATAATATGGGAGTGACATATCATGATTCTATGACAGATATTAAATTTGTCATTTCAAAAAAATAATAATATTCGTAACCGATTGAAGGATGTCAGTTGTTAGAAGCTAGCGTTTATAATAATTGAATTATTTGTATTGATCATGCAATTATTTTTACGTTCTATTTCAAACGCCATACAGTTCCATTCCATTCCATACACACTTTCTCGATACTGGCAGAAGGCAGAAAAATTGGAAACGTCATTGTAACCTTCCTACAGACGTAAAGAAATATCCGCAAAAGAGCAATAAATTCGGATTATTTATAGAAAAATATATTTAAATCACAAGTGGGATGAAAAATAGACTAACCGAATAAAAAAATCTAAAATGTAGATCAGTAATTTCGGGTGCCAGCGACCGCAAGGCGCATACCGCAGCACGTCGCACTGCGGTACGCGGGACCATCCACCGGCCATTAATCGACCTTCGAATGTGTCCGTCACTACAGTGCTTGCATTTATTGCAATGCGATCGCTAAGATAAATGAGTGACACTTGTTACATACTAGTTCTTTACTCTTGCTTTGTTTATTTTTGGATTTTATTTTTAATTTTGATTTTTTTTATTTTTTTAAACATAGTGTAGAATACAAGTATTGTATTTTTTTAAACATAGTGTAGAATACAAGTAATTGTGTAATTGTTTTTATGAGATTTAATAGGCCATTTATTTTTTACATGTAATCTTTCGTGATGCTGATCTGATGAAGGTATTAGACTTTCTCTTTTTCAATTCGTTTTCGGATAGGGTATAGTTTGGTAATGATTTGGTATTCTTAATATTTATTTAGTTTTTGGTTAAGATGTCGGAGTTTTTACCCGTTAAACATTAACCGTTGCATTACAGGAATTAAACTTCCGTGGTCAGAATGCAAAAACGGCAGATTTGATATTTTCCATTTAGAGTTCTATAAAAAATTAAAGGGCACAACAATAAATAATTAAGCTATATACATAATTACGCTAGATATTTTATTAAGATTTTTTACAGCATTAGTACCTGCTGAAAATTGAAGTACAATTATGCAAAATTCTGCTGCAAAAAAGTGCAGCTTAGAATTGGTCGGCCAGAGTTTTATTGTTAAATAAGTCTTTGCCCGCAGTCCACCCATGAATTCAATAGTCAATTTCATTCAAATCAGTTCACAACGTAAAACGTAAAAAAGCATTCACTTATATAATATATACAACTTTTTACTTTTTGTGGATTTGTAGATTATAAACATGCTTTAATGAAAAAAATATGAGGTAGAATGATCTAACTTTATAATAAGATCCAATAATATTTACCATCATTTGACACTCAAAAAGATCGTCTTTTGTCACTATCAATAGAATTTTGCCCCTTTTTCTATTACTTATTCTGCGCAAAATATAAATTCTTTATATTACCAATGAAAATTTCCGTCAAAATTAGTCTAGCTGTTTCAGAGATTATTGGGTATAAACGAACAGATAAAATATTTTTAACAACCACATTTTCGCTCGATATGGGAGACCTATTTTGATATCACAAAAAGGTTTTTTAATTTTATTTATCAATTTGTGTGGGTACATAAAAATATTCCAGTACAAGTAATGCACATCCACAATACGTAATTGTTTCCTACTCGTATGTAAACTAGAGAAAAGAATACTTTATTACACGTAATTCATCCAATGATGCTCTTTACATGTTAGTTGTAGGCGAATTTAGAGTGCGTGATTGATGGCAACGTACTGAGCCGGTGACAAATGGCTCCATTTGCAAGCACGCGCAGGTTGAGTGACACTCGAGTATTGTACTGTTTCATTGGGGCAAGTAATTTAGTTTGTAACTACGAATATTCGCAAACTCGAATCTCGCATAAATGTTATTTCTTTAAAAAGATGCGAAAGAATAAATATTTGTACATTATTATAATATAGATAGAATTCTGACCAAAATTTTTATTTCATTTGGCAACTTGTATGAGCTTACTCATGTTTATTTCTATACTTGAGAAAAGTTGTCGCTTTACATCAGTATCTCATGAGCCAATAAATTAATAAATTTCTTGATATCGGAAACACCGAGCCTTTATAGGATCACTGATGTGGCTGTCTGTCAGTCCGTCTGTTGTAATTTGTAGCCTAATTCTTCAAATGTATGGAAGCAAAAAAAATATTAGAAAACAAATTTAGAACTTTTGCGAAAATTGTTTAAAATTTATTAAAGAAATTATATAATTTTTATAATACACCTAGCTCTTTTATCTAACTACTGAATAGTTTTGAGAATAAAAGGGCAAGAATATTTAAATAAATATGCAAAATCGTACCAACGTTGGATTGTCATTTACAGATACCTTAATTTTTAAATACGCATTCTGTATTCTAAAGTACTGAATCCTTATCGTGCGTGTATAATTTTAATATGATCAGCTTGTCTAAAAATTTCAAATCCATAATAAAGTCTGTCACTGTTTACCACACCATTTACATATAGAATAAAACTATAATGACATAAAGTTGTATATTTTTTTTAAGATTAGATAGAACCTTTGGGGCATTGCAACCGCCGCCATTTTTTTCAAACTTGCGGCGCATATTGCAATTTATATATTTGATATTTTTGTTTGTTTGAGTGTTCTCATTTGTGTCCATATTTGCCAGTTTTGTGATTGCCATACTTATAAATATAATATACTGAACTACTATAAATACACAACGTATAACTATACTTTGAAAATAAATCAAAATGGAGGCGAGAGGCTTATGCTAGCATCCATAGGAAATCCTCTTTGTTTTTAGCACATATTGTGGGTATATTGGAGTTGCCATATAATAACTTCATATATAACTAAAAAGGTACATCGGCTTCAAAATCTCCTTAAATTATACCCTATGAGGTGGAATATTTTCTTCAAATTTAAAGAGGTACTCATTATTTTATGAAATAGAAAAAATATATATAATTGGTGAAAATATCACGTACCAATAAATACTTCCTTATTTCGGAAGTCTAATAAATAACGTTCCTTCGTCGAAGTGAGTATTGTTATTTATGACACAACTCTGCTCTTTCCACCAACAAGGTAAATATTATTTTCTTTGCCACGAAGCTACTTCTACTATTTATTATAGTTTTATGTTGGTATTTTCTCGTGGCTAGATTGTACGGGCTTAGAACACCAGGGAGCAACACTCAAGTCTCAGTTCAAGCCAAACAACCTAATGCATTTATTTCTAGATGGGATGAAGCGCCTATCAGATCCCATGCCTTAGTAATCTCATAAACCCGTCTGCGTTTGATTATTTTTAGTCGTTACGTTTCGTCCCATCGAACTAAAATAAGAAATGTACCTGTGATAATTAAAAGGATATTACTAGTTAAATTTTATATAAATTACATCATTTGCAGATAAACAAACATCTGAACGTACGAGATAAGCGTTATCGCGTTTCCCTCCATCATAAAGATGTCAATCACAAACGGATGCGTCGAAACGTTGGGGCCGCGATCATTACAACGAATTCAATTCGGACGCATTTGAATGCGGACGGAGTTATAATACATTCACACTCACTAACTGGTTAAAACTGCACAAATATTTTTGTTGTTGTTGTTATTAATTCTTATTACCGTGTGTTTTTTGATTCGTCCTTTTGTTGGGGCTTTTTGCATATGGCTAATTAATCTATGGGCTAAAGAGTGAGAGATATTTTTTGCTGACCTTATTTACGTCAAAGATAAATTTAAAGTAAAGTTCCAAGTTTTGAGAGTGGACTAATTACTTTTACAGTGATTTTATTCCTGAACCTAATAATTCCTGTGACAGGTAAGTCTGTAAAATGTGGCATGATGTATGAAAGAAATTAATTATTGTTAGCAGTTCCCGCTGTTTCCTCTGCGTTGAAACTAAAGAAAAACAAATTCTTTGGCTTTATAACATAACTATCAGAACCCGCGGCTTCGCTCGCGCTAAAACTACAAAAAAAAATCTCTAAAAGTAGGTTTAATACAAACTTTCATGCCCTATTTTACATTTGAAAAATGCTAAAAATCGCATTTATTTAATGGTACTGTAGAACATTACTAATAAGTTTTAAATTAGTCAGATCACAAATATTTTTTTGGGTTGTATTATAACGTGTTTTCCCGTGAGAATGAGATAAGATAATCTCCCGCGGTAAAAAAGTAGACTATGTCACTCTCCAGTTCT
Source organism: Brenthis daphne (assembly GCA_947093115.1). Taxonomy (NCBI): domain Eukaryota; kingdom Metazoa; phylum Arthropoda; class Insecta; order Lepidoptera; family Nymphalidae; genus Brenthis; species Brenthis daphne. The sequence goes on along the minus strand of OX352472.1, from coordinate 20,266,975 downwards.
CCAACTATCTCCACACAAAAAAAATACGCCAATACGTTATTCCGTTTCGACGTGAAAAAACAAACACCATTCTCACTTATAATATTAATATGAATATCAGTTATAATATAACCTTCGATTTTTTGTTGTTGTCATTGAATTTTTTAGTCAATGTCTTCTGTCTCACTTATCCACTTTTAAACATGGAGATTTTTTAACTTAAATTTTTCACTTTTCCTTACAATTTTTTTCAAACATTTTCTTTCATAAAAACCTTATCCTGATAACCAAAAACACAATAAAACAGAATTAGCCAAATAGGTGCAGCTCTTCTGAAGTGATGCGCTTACATCCATTCGGCAATTGATTTTTATCTATATAGAAGATTATAGATTATAGATTTGTCTATCTTCATTAGTTAAGATGCAAAGAAAGAAGTGCAGTACTGGGCATCGGCATAAATAAAAGTAGTGTCTATAATATAAGGGAAAAGCAGACGGATATCACTAGGATCTTTTTTCTTGCAAATATGGGTATCGTATCTCAGAAGTCTCAAGTATCTAAATAATCAATCTCAAGTTCAAAATAATTTACACCCATTTCCCAAAAATTGCTAGAAGTTTATTTTTTTCGTATGAGATACTAAACACCACATACGTCTTTTTCTTGCCTTTATTTGAATCGTTTATTTATAATTTTTTTATCTTTTAATAAAACTAGGTTTATATTCTTAATCTTGACGGTTTGAAATATTTTTGACTATTATTATTTAGTAGGTTTTGACTGATAGGCTGAATAGCTGTTAGGTGTAAAGCTAACCGAGGACTGGAGGGGTCCTCTTTAAAAGAACCTAGTAGATGTTTTGGGGTCTTGCATCCTCTAATTCGTCTGGGCCTTCCTTATGCAGGGTGTTGGGCAGTTTAGTGTAGGATGCCACCAATTTGATCGATTCTTCATCTCTGTGGGCCATTGCCATCTTTAAGTTTTATTTTATGAATTTTCATTTGCCCGGTAGATAAACCCGCCTATGGTGTCTTCTGTGATGTCAGATATATAAATACTTTCAGGAGACGACTAATTATCAAATTGAGTAGTGATATATTTTAACTCTCTCCTTTAGAATGACATCAATTCCTTCTATTTTTAATAAATATCTAATTTTTAATTTCTTCATTAAAATAAATTAATAAAATATTCATTTTCTTACATAATTCAGTACAAGTCTCTAGACATTGCCTACTCTCAGGCCAAATATCAAGATGTCAGCAATTACACCGTTTGAAACTGGTTCATTGCAGATCAGGTAGCAGTCACGTGACCGGGTCGCGTTACTGGAATGCTGCCAAAGCAATACAACGTATTGTTGAATTGTTTATGCGCCTATAATTCGTTTTTCCTGAAAGCGGAATATCATATATGTATTTGTATCGATTATGAAATTTAATAATGGGTGTAAGATTTGTTTTATAGTTTTGCCGTTATTTACTATTCAATTTTGGGTAGAGAAGGAGAGAGATATATAGATTATAGATTTGTCTATCTTCATTAGTTAAGATGCAAAGAAAGAAGTGCAGCACTGGGCATCGGCATAAATAAAAGTAGTGTCTATAATATTAGGGAAAAGCAGACGGATATCACTAGGATCTTTTTTCTTGCAAATATGGGTATCGTATCTCAGAAGTCTCAAGTATCTAAATAATCAATCTCAAGTTCAAAATAATTTACACCCATTTCCCAAAAATTGCTAGAAGTTTATTTTTTCGTATGAGATACTAAACACCACATACGTCTCTTCTCCTGTCACAGAGAGAAAATTGAGAGAGAAAGAGAGTATATTTCATGACATAACCTTTTTTAACTTTGTATTTGTGTATGTTTCTTACTCAAACCCGTATTTGTTAACGAAACCCCTCCACACTATACGCCACACGATATGCGAATATTTTATATTAAAACCATATTCCGCCTATTTTGAATAATAATGGCGTGTATCCGAGTATTATCAAGATAGGTGTACGTGTGTGTGTAGCAATAGAGTTGCATCAGCAATTTCGCAATTTGGCGCCTTTCCAATAGTCACGTGACTGCAACACCTGATCCGCAATGAACCAACACCTAATAGTTACAAGTGGAAAACGTTTGCGGTTTTATTTTACATAAATAAATTAATAAACAAGTAAAATAAATAAATTAATTAACAACTAATAACTTGTTACCCGAATTCAAAGAAGTAGGTTCTATCTCTGGACTAAATATTCATAAATTAGGTTTTTTTTTATATCGGATGTCATGTAAAGTACTCGATGACTTGAAATATATACAGTTTATCTAAAAGTCTTATTTATGGTTATTTTTTCATTTCTGTTAAGATATTATTGAAGCTGTAAGAAGTTAAAAAAATAGAAGTAAATAAATTATTAAGCACAATATCATATTTACATTATTATTTAGTAATTATTTTATTGTTCTATTTTAAAAAAGCCCTCTTTACATCTTTCTCTAAATTCCATTTTATTCTGTGTTCTATATAAAATGGGTTGCCGTGCCGTGATTTTTGAAATCTGTGTAACTTTTTACTACTGAACCGATTTTAGCAAAATTTCTAATATACACCTATATTATCTCTACTTAAAAATATTATTTTTATCGTTATAGCAAACATGATAGCTAGAAAAAGGTATCATATATATGAGGTATATTCTGTGTATTAAATTTCACCCAAATCCGTCCAACCGTTTTAGCGTCAATGAGTAACAAACATACATACAAACAGACACACAAACTTTTGCATTTATAATGAATAGTAGGAAGTAAGTACTCTAACTAAATCAAATTATTTATTTTACAGTTTAAATTTTCCTTGTATTCCCTTTTTTTCACTTCCCTCTGATGGGCACGGGCGTCCATTCAGTACGAAGGAGATGAGGCTATAGTCCACCACGCTGGCCAAGTGCGGGTTGGCGGACGTCTTCCGAGAACTTGCTAGGTTCTTTCAGACATAGAGGTTTTCCTACGATGTTTTCCTTCACCATAAGACAAGTGGTAATCATGTCGGAAATGATTCGCACATGCAAATATCAGAGTCGCGAGATGTTATTGTGTTCAATTATTATTTTTTTAGTTATATTAAATTTGATTTTACAATATCAAGTATATACTTGATATATATCTGTACTACGAACCAACGACCCGAAGCGACTTAGCTTACTTAGTAGAAATTCCGCAAGAATGAAAACAGCTGCTACGGAAGCTTAATAAAGGATTAACTGACGGTTAAAGTTTTAGAAAGAACCTTCAATAGTACTTACTGAGAATTCTCTTAACTCAGAATATAAGTTAATACTCTCATTTTAGAGTTCATCGTATTTATTAATCAAACTTTAAGATGAACATTGAAGAGTAGTTTTTTTATAGAGATAGATTATACTTTCTTAGATTTACGTGAATATTTGAAATTTTAAATAAAATTATCTTTTCGGATTTTTTTGGGGATTTATTTGGATTTTTGGTTCCCTCCAAAATTTAGCGGACAAAAATCCAAATAAATCCGCGAAAAAATCCAACAAGATAGTTTTATTTAAAAAGAGATAGATTAAACAATAATGTTAAGGAAAAGTATGTTTTTTTTTTAATCTTGTTATTTGGCTTTTAGGCGAGTGATTTCTTAATATGTTCTACATAATCAAATGACTTTTTTAATTTCTCTCCGCTTTTTGCTATTAATTAATAATATGTGGTAATCTTAGACTAAAAAATATATAGTCCGCCAATATAAATGTCATAGTCATAAATGTAGCGTCATTTGCTGTTTACGCAGAATAATCAAGAATAGTGACTCGATTTTGTCAAACAGGTCGTTTAATTTTTCTAATATATATATATATATATATATATATATATATATATATATATATATATAAAGTTAAATTAATAAACAATGTTTGAGAATAAAATATGAATAATAAAAACAATTTGCTATGTTCTTTCGTATTTTTTAAGCATTAGTTCTCTTTTTGCCAGAGAAAAAGCATAGTATTAGGTTATTTTTTCTTTATAACAATAAAATTCATTTGCTATTTTATTTATTAAATTTTACTTATTTATCACTCACTATACTTATATATTGTTATTTGTATAAAATTTTAAAACATTATTTTTTGGCTTCATATTTTATAGTTCTATGTCACTCTGTCTATATTATTACGTCTTAGTCTGAGTCAATAATATAAAAGTTAAAAGTATACCTAAAAATGTAAACATTTTTTTTCTATTTATTTTAAAAGCTTTTATTTCAAAAATTTGCCACCTCTAACATACCTTAATCTACATAGATACATAAACCGGATATACATATATTACATAAGCTGGATCCTAATAAAATTGTATACTATCTTGGACTCCTCGGGAGTAGGAAGTAGGAACGGACAGAATGGTGTTAAAATTACCTATATCGAAACTATTCAGATTCAATACCCATATTCCGCATGTGTTCAGCGTACGATGCTATTCGTTTTAAATAAGATATTTTTAATGATACCTCTATAGCCTATTTACGTAAAAAATTAAAGCAAATTGTTTAGTTTAATAGCTGTTAGTAATTCATATTTTTGTTCAAAGTTTCTTTGTTATTGTGAGTAGATAAAAGCCGTTCCTCATTGTTAACGTAGGTTAAATCTCGTTTTTTGTAATATTTAGTTTTGTTGTATATGTATGCTGTGTCTGCATCTAGAAAAATGTAATCTTGTGTATTAATTTTGCAAGCTATTCTTATTTTATACTAGCGGCCCACCCTCGCTTCGCTCGGGTTTGCCTCTAGAATAACACTAATAGAGGTCTATTAGTTCCCACGGGAACCGTTCATTTTACGGGATGAAAAGTAACCTGTTGTTTGACCGGTAATATAAGGTATCAGAATGTTAAATTTTACTAAATTAGGTGCATAAGTTGTTGTGTACTAAGCTGTATAAGATACTATAGTTTTTAAACTATCCCATGGGAACTCTTTAATTTTCTGGGATGAAAAGTATCTAAGATGTTGCCCGGGGATATAAGGTACTACCATGCAAAATTTCATTTAAATCGGTCCAATAGATTCGGAGATTAGCCCATACAAACAGACAGACAGAGAAACAAAAAAATTGAAAAAAATCTGGATTTGTTCTATTTGTCTTCTTACATCGGTTTTAAAAACTCGGTTTTTAGCATTTTTTTGCTATGTACAGACATTCGAACTCTACCGTTTTATTATAGTATAGATGTGTTTGATTATCATTTGTTTTGTGGACCAATAAACGTAAATAAATAAATAAATACTTTAATTAGGTATTTCCGTTATTGGTCGTACCGGACACGTTTCATTAATAAATGATAAACGTCTTCGAATACTCCACATACATCACAGTTTGGTGCGAGTGATTAATGAAAAGTGATTGATGGAAAGTGATGAAATAGAAAATTATTTAATGGCATGAGTCTGGAACGCAATCTATGTGCTATATAAAATATATATATATATATATATTTTATATAGCAGTATGTAAATGTTTATATTAATATATATATATATATATATATATATATATATATATATATTAATATAAACATTTACATACATATGTATATAGATATGTATGTATGTACATAGATATTAAGTGACAAGTTACTGCTATATTGAAATTATGCCTGAATATTATCAAAGTAATACAACTTGACATCGATTTCTGTAACATGCTTTATTACTCTAAAAGGGACGTCTATCGTATTCCCAATATATTAGTTAGTTTAATTTAGGCTGAGAATCGTATTTTCAATACTTTACTTAGTTTAGTTTAGACGAAAATTAATACGAGTTTTCCTTAATCGTTATTTCTAATTTTCATCATTTACGCTACTTATACTCTCTCGGTAACGGTATAAAATTAACAATATTTTATTTACCACGTTTAAACTTTGTATACATTTGTTAAAAAAAGGCTTATTATTTACTTATTCTTTGGGTATACTTGATTGAAAGGTTTTAATAATATAAAATTTCTATTTTCAGAGTATTGTCTACGCAATAAAAAATACTAATAATTTAAAAAAGAACTGCGATGACGGCATAGGACAAAAAATATTATCAAAATCGATCAAGCTGGAGGCAGCTAGTGAGAACAATAATCTGCCATCACAACAAAGAAGTCCCTAACTAAATTTTTTGTCAAAAATGACTTAACTGCTGATTCGGAATCAGCGAAAAAATGCTACTCGATGATAGTCTAAGTCTTATGAATCCGCAGATACCATAACCATTTTCATCGTAACTACATCAAAACTAGTAGTAATTTTGACACAGTAGTAAGACAAATCTTCATATATCTCGAAATTAACTTTGACGAAATTGCGGCCTTTTTTTATGACGGCTCTAGTTACATACGGAGACAACCGGAAATTCATATACTTGAATTGATGTCCTCCTGACCGATTCCGGCCACGGCGGCCAATCTCATTTAGACTAGCCAACTGCGCAGGAGATATGATAGTGCACAAGTGTACGCTCAGACACAACGTGCACTCTCTATTCCTGTCACTCTCATACTCCGGTGGGACGACTATTCGACACGACCAGTGAGAATTAAGGCGCAGGACCGACGGCTTTACGTGCTCTCCCAGGCACGGGGGTGAAACACCGCCAACTTCCCAACTCCGGGCTGTTACTGAGGCTCAATATACAGAAAGACTCAATAACTAAACTTGGCCCGACCCGGGACTTGAACCCAGGACCTTCGGGTGTGCAGCCGTACATGCTAGCCACTACACCACCAAGGCGGTTAATATACATAGATATTGCAAATATGATAATTGCTGTTTAAATCAAATTGAGTAACTTTCATAGTATTTTGCTTGTACATAAAGTACGTCATTCGATGCATTCTAGTAAAAAGGGAACAGAGGCCAATATCCGTCCGACCCGTGCACTTCTGGGCGTATCGTTTACGCCACTTAAGCTCTCCAAATGAAGGTACTTCTAAAAGCTTTCGTTTTATTTTATATGTTCACTTAAAAGATTTTAGCGAATAGTATATTTGAGGAATTACTTAAATATACATTTCCTCAAAAATATTACTTTTTAACCCGCTTTAATCTATACATATAATAAAATTCTAACTGAGTTGAATCTATACATTAAATATTTTTTGTAAAATCTTATTGAAATAGACATTATTATCGATACAGAGGCCGAATCTATAGTGTTTAGAATTTTTGTCTGTCTGTCTGTTACCACGTCACAGAAAAACCACTGAAGAGATTTTGATGAAATTTGATATGGTGATAGCTGGTTATCCGGTTCAACATATAGAATTTTTTTTACCGCGGGAAATTCTCTCATTTCTTTTTGTCTTTCTGTCTGTCTGTTACCGCATAACAGAAAAACCACTGGAGGGATTTTAATGAAATTTGGTATGGTGATAGCTGGTTACTCGGGTCAACATATAGGATACTTTTTAACGCGGGAAAATATCTCATTTCTGAGAAAAAATACAAAAACTGCAATTTAAGAATATACTAATATGTAAAACGTAAGAATTGGTTTTTGGTCATCTGAACGCGGGCGAAGCCACGGGCAATGCTAGTATAACATAAACTATGTGCCATATATTGTGTAATAAATTGCATGTAGGCAACTGGAGGGCTGTAGGTCAACGTAACATTTAAGAGGTTGTTCTATTTACTAGAAATGATTTTAATCTGAACAGTACACAAAAGCTCGAACCGAAGAGAATTCAATGAATGAAAAGTTCAGTTGAAACGGATGCAATTGAGTGATGTTAGTTTAAAATGTATGCAGAAAGCATTGAATTCATTTAGTAGCGTTTTTTGTGAAGTTGCGAATTCTTTTGTTTACGATTCCTCTTTATTTAACCAAATAAATACGAATTGAATGAACTATAATAATATTTTCTTAGTAATTTTGGTAGTAAAAAACAAGCTAAGAAAGTAATAATGATCCAATTTATACATAGTTTTTAGAATTATTGTCTGTCTGTATGTCTGGGAACGACAAAACCATTGAACAGATTTTAATAAAATTTGGTATGATGATAGCTGGATATCCGGGTCGACATATAGGATACTTTTTACTGCGAGAAAATATCTCATTTCTGAGAAATCTATACTAAACGTTAAAACGTAACCACATGATGTATGTACATAAATTAAAACTTTTAAACCTCCCAACTGTATATTACATCACAAAGTTTCACGCTTATTATATTAATAGGATTTTACGTATATAAAAATATTCTTGGTACAGGAATTAGTTCGTATTAAGCTTTATAAGGTTTCAATAGAGCTCTACAAGTTTAACATGGTATAAACAACTAAATCTAAAACTCTTAAATCCGTCTGGAGTTGCAAACTATCTTCATTAGCAACATTGCATTCATATCAGGGTATTTCTCCGAGATTGTGTTCTTCGTCTGATTTATCTGGCCAAAAATTATTTTTATTTTTGGCTCTATTCAACATACTCTTATGATTAAAAACATGCTAAATAATATTTGGCATGTCTTTAATCATAAGAGTATGTTGAATAGAGCCAAAAATGAAAATAATTTTTGGCCAGATAAATCAGACGAAGAACACAATCTCGGAGAAATACCCATCAGCGAACATGGATTTTTTTATAAAGTTTTCAGATATCTTATAATGAGAATTTTAAAAATTACTATTAAACATACTTAAATCAAACATCATCTCTATAAATAGGCAAAGACAAAATTTTCAAACCTTTTCCTCCTCAAATCAAATCAAATCAAAATATACTTTATCCAAATAGACTTTTACAAGCTTTTTTGAATCGTCAATTTTACATTTTTAAATTAAAATTAAATGTCAGTGTAGTTAGTCCGTTAGGAAGCTACCACCGGCTTGAAATGCAGTTTTCTACTGAAAAGAACCGGCGAGAAACTCAACAGTTGCTCTTTTAAAATAATAATTGTGTACAATATTGTAATACAATAATTATCTATTTATCCTACGTGAGATCCTCTGTTTGTCAACCAATATATTTTTTTTGCTGTATATAAACAGTTTGTTATATAGAAAGGTAAATGCTACTCATATTATATGTTTTTCTCGATACTAGCATTAATTAGAAATTTAAAATTAGAATTAATCGTACCTATATATAGAAACTTTTACTGTAACGATTTAAAAACAGTATACAATCACTACGCAGAGGAAATTACACTTTGCTGCGGAATCCTCTTTTAAATGAAAGAGCGATGAGGTTACCGGCTGGCTTGTGCAGCGTTGCTATTTTTCTTTTTATAATGGAAATCTAGGCAAATCTAGAAAAGTGAATAGAAATTGGAATAATAAGATTTGCAGTAGATTTTATATAAGCTAATATTTTTTTAAAGACTAGCATCATGTCGCTTCTTACTTTGTATTTAACGGAAAAAATTTCATATAAATTATGCTATTTTAATAAAAGTACACGTCATGTCCTTTATACGGATATGATGATTATTATTTATTTTATACTTTACTAGCATTGCCCGCAGCTCCGCCCGCATTCAGATGACCAAAAACCAAATTATTAGGTTTTACATATTAGTATACTCTTACATTGCAGTTGTTGTAGTTTTTCTCAGAAATCCCCCCCAACGTGCGTTCACTTTGTCGTGGTGGGGGGGCTCAGTAGTGCCCGGCAATCCAACCGGGCGCGAAGCTAAGAAACGCACAGGGAGGTTGCCCACTTCGGTGGGCGGTGGGAGGTGGCCCTCTTCGGGGGGCGGTGTACCATGCGGGTTGCTCCTGGTACTTCTCTGATAGCAGAGTGGACCTTGGAGCAACCCCATGGTTGTGGTGGTCTGCTTCGGCAGACCTGCCGTCGGGGCGTCGTAGTTGAATGCGTAAGCGATCCTGCGACGCCCCATTAAGACGGGGGAAGGTTTTGTTGGGTTTTAGTGGGTAGTACTGGCTGTATTACGCCGGTGAGTCCCACACGTCGTGCGTAAATGCATTTCCCAACGTTAAAAAAAAAAAAGAAAAAGTTTTTCTCAGAAATGAGACATTTTCCCGCGGTAAAAAGTATCCTATATGTTGACCCGGATAACTAGATATGACTATACCAAATTTCATCAAAATCCCTCCAGTGGGTTTTCTGTGATGCGGTAACAGACAGACAGACAGACGGACAGACAGACCGACAATAATTCTAAAAACTATAGATTCGACCTCTGTATCGATAATAATGTTTATTTCAATAATATTTTCCAAAAAATATCCAATGTACAGATTCGGTTTTGTTACAATTTTATTATATGTATAGATTTATGCAGACATATTATTTTTTCAAAACACATGCCTTATACTTAACAAATTTTCGTGTGCCTTATGTTCTGTAATACAAAATTCAGTCTCGCTGAAATAATAATTACCTTTTACCCAAAAAATTACAACCAATTTGACCATAACTTTGGGAGTAGTTCCAGTCTTACGAATAGATTTTTCTTGAAATTTAGGTATATGAGAGCACTCAGTGCCGACGTATTTATGTGATATGTGAACTCGAAACTGAAGGACCTTCATGTCAGTTACTAGACCGACAAGGTAATTTTTATTCGAGTTTGTCCATGGTTCGAACACTGATTTTAAAGTATATCCATGTTTTTCAGACGACACGTTTGGCTCAGTTTGTAGTGACCCTACTTGGTGTGCTAGCGGTCACGAGTTCGAGTCCCGCTGGTGGCATTCGTTTGTGTTATGAGTGCGGATGTTTGTACTCCAGTCATGGGTGTTTATATTTATATTATGTGTTTATTTAAAGTTATATAGTTGTAGTGTGTCTTACTGTCCGGTATCCTTAACACAAGCCTCGTAGTTCACCATGGAACTAGATAGTACTTTGTGTTAGTGTACCAACATTGTTTTACAGACCCCCGATACATTATTAAAGTTAGTGCTCGGGTCTTGTTATCGATACTATCTACATATCAACATCAGGTAGCAATTAAAATGATTTAATACACTGGCATATCTAGGTCACCACACCTGGCTTGTCTACCCATTATTTTAACACTGCTTCATATGACGTCACATACTAAAGCCTATGGCCTACATTTTTTATATTTTAGCACTTTATAGTAAAATATCTGGCAAACAAGTAGGGACACTTAGAGAAAGCCACGTTGGTCTATAAAATAACATGTAGTATGTGTACAAGTTATGACTTACGGGATGAAATCTAGCTATTTTTGTTCTGTTACGCCAAAGAAGTATAACTTCTTATAGATATAAGTACACACACACGTTTTTAAATTTAGATTTTTATTATTTTAGATTAAAGAATATGTAGTTTCATATTTTTATACATACTACTCGTAATAATGACTATAAGTTAAAAAAATTCAAAGTTAAAGATATTTTAGTTATTACTTCGTACTTCTTCTTCTTCTGGTACGAAACCCGTACCATTATCTATAAAAACGGCAATATACACTTAAAAAAAAAAACGACTTCCAGGCACTAAAATGTAAAAAATAATCAAACGGAGGTTTTCATTTAGAATAGATACCTAATCAGATATTTTCGAAGTCGGTGCCAGTCAAAAAAATTTCCAAATCGGTTCAGGCGTCTCCGAGTAATCGGTGAACATACATAAAAAAAAAAGAAACAAAAAAGATTCCGACGAATTCATAACCTCCTCCTTTTTGGAAGTCGGTTAAAAAATCATGTCTGTTGTATGGGAGCTCCTTCAAATATTTATTTTATTCTGTTTTTTGGTATTTGTTGTTATAGCCGTCACAGAAATACATCGTCTGTGAAAATTTTAACTGTACCTATCACCGTTCATGAGATACAGCCTGGTGACAGACGGACAGACAGACGGATGGACAGTGGAGTCTCAGTAATGGGGTCTCATTTCACCCTTTGGGTTCCGTAACCCAACTCCAAAAAGAACTCGACTAATCTTTGAAATTGCATAATTTGATATAATAATGCACTCTCTACAGATTAAGAGAAACTGTATTGTAAGAAGTTATAAAGACGTGTGCTCGTTTTCGGTTTCAAAAATAAAAACCTTGGAAATCTGCTATTATCACTTCGTTTACAAAATCGTTTCTTAGTGTTTTGCTTTATATAACATTCTTTTGATAGATTACATTCGTCTAGATCCAGGTGTTGGAGCTGTGCGTTATCTGCAGGTTAATGAAATTAAGGTTTTTACAAAGTATGTACATTAATCAAATATTTTCACCTACAATGAATACGGATTCTATAATTGTGTCTTATTGCCTCGGTGGTCCAGTGGCTAGCATGTATGGCCACAGATCTGGATGTCCTGGGTTCGAGTCCCGGGTAGGGCCAAGTTTAGTTACTGAGTTTTTCTGTCAGCAAATCTTCAGTAAGTCCGGAGTTGGGAAGTTTTTCGGTGGCGGTGTTTCACCCTCGTGGCTCGGAGAGTATGTAAAGTGGGTCCTGCGCCTTAACTCTCACCAGTCGTATTGGAATATCGTCTCATCGGACTATGAGAGTAAAAGGAATAGAGTGGACTTGTGTTTGCGCATACACTTTTGCACTATAATATCTTCTACGCACTTGGCTAGTATCAATGAGATTGATCACCGTAACCAAAATCTGTCAGGAGAAAATTATGTTATTATTACTGTAATACAATATGGGTACAAATGTGGTCCATTGTAATGACATATGTATATATACGGCTAAATAATTGCTAAGATATACTAAATCAATGACCTACATTCGGGTTTCTATAACAATTTATAACAATATTCTGCCTTAAAACGTCTTTTGTTGTCATGACAGAAGTAAACTAATTAATAATGATATGATTTTAAGCTAAGCCATAGTTATATATTCTAATTTAGACGTTATATTATTAAAAAAATGAGTACATTTTTATTTAATAAAAACTTTTTAACAAAAAAATAAAAACCGACTTCAAACAAAAGCACTAAAAAGTAAAAAATAACTGATTGGTAGTTTTCATTTACTATACATACCTAATCAAATATTTTCGAAGTCGGTGTGCTTTGCTATGTATGGGCTGGCACCGATTTCGAAAATATTTGATTAGGTATGTATTTAATAGGTAGGCTTTAATTACTTAGCCAAAGCACACCGACTTCGAAAATATTTGATTAGGTATGTATAGTAAATGAAAACTACCAATCAGTTATTTTTTACTTTTTAGTGCTTTTGTTTGAAGTCGGTTTTTATTTTTTTGTTAAAAAGTTTTTATTTTTCCCTTTTTAGTGTAGACAGTAGTAGCAAAGTAAGGATTCTAACGTGTTAGGCTTGTCAAATCAAACAAAATTAGCCCAAACTCAAAGTATCTACTATTAGCCGTTGAAGAGATCCACCTAACCACCTTCTGGCCTTGCCAACAGATCAGGTCAACAACACTGAACCACTGTACTATCAACGGAAATAGAAATACTTACAAAGTTTCAAGTCAATATGACAATTAGAAGTAGGTTAAATTCATCATTAGTTGTTTTTCCACCCTTAGGGGTGGTATTTTTATTTGAAATTTAAATGGGACCAATCTGGAAGTATACCCTTTCAAACGACACAAAAATTGTCCAAATCGGTTAATAAATGACGGAGTTCTGAGGTAACAAACATTAAAAAAAAAAACATACAGTCGAATTGAGAACCTCCTCCTTTTTGAAGTCGGTTGAAAAAACGTATGTATATTCCCATGTCAACTGTTCTACGCCGTAAAGAGGAACATTTTTCTTACAGCTATTCTTTCTGCTGATTAAATGCGGTTTCCGAGACAATGAAAGGTTCCCTCGGGGCTCACCGAGTTTCGATGTGAAAAATTCTAGGCCTTGTTAAGTTGGAACAAAGGTAGAATATATTTCGTTTCAGCTGAAAGTAAAGGAGACAGTGTTCATTAAGTTACATGACTTTTTAAACACATCACTTTAGTTTTAACCATAGACTGTAGGTTAGTAAAGTTATTTATAGCTCAAAAAAGGCAATATCGCTGTTAGGAGAATGGCTTATTTTTAAAATATTGTGTTAGATAACAAAGGACATTTTATTTAAATAATATTTTAGTTTTCATATATATTACTAGCGGTTTACCGTCGCTTTGCTCGGGTTCGTCCTAGTTATGTTTAAGCGGTTAGTGTGGATAGACCATATATTATATTACTGCCAAGCTCCCTTGGGTAGTAGCATGAAGATATATAGCCCAAAGCCTTCCGCAATAAACGGCTTATCTAATGCAAAAAGAATTTTTTAAATCGGTATAGTAGTTCCTGAGATTAGCGCGTTCAAACAAATAAAATATGCCTCTTTATAATATTTGTACAGACTAGCTACTTACCTAACAGTATTCAGCGTTACTTCAGGCATGTCTATGTATACTAAATGTCATCTAAATCTGCCCAGCCATTTTAACGTGAAGAAATGACAAAACATCCCAATTTTTGAATATGATCTTGTTGGTACTCAATATTATCCTTAATATTTTATCAAAATTGATTGAGCCTTTTTAAAGATAATTTTCCTTGCTAATAACAAAAAATATGCAAGTAGTTTAAAATTCATATTTTGGCTGAGAAAATCGCTTTATTATATTATTTTTTGGTGATTTCTTCCGTATTGGGAGAACAATGCGCATGGCTCAACTAGTCTTCTAAATTTTTAGAAGCAACTATTTAATTTACTTCGTTTATTTATGTTTGTTTGTTTTTTCGTTTATTTTGTAATCCATTTTCTAAGCACTTGCTGATAGTTTTGACTGAGCTGAGGCATACCTATGTATCATTGGTGTCAATACAATGATATCATGGTATCTGAAAAGACAGTTAGTTGATAGAAAAAATAAATAAACCCTTCAACGACAAATCTAAATTTTAAGATAAAAACTTGTTTTTTAAAATCTCTAATTATGTTTTTTATTAATTATAAAGATCAAACGCCTTAACATTTTTCCTATTTTAGCTAAGCTACTCGTAAATCATCAATAGCTTCTTATAAGAAAAGAATCGGTACTGTGGCCTCATTTATGTAGATTTTTATCAAACGTTTGGAAACTTAAAACTAAATGTAATTAATGACAGATTTTAAAATTAAACGATATAGCTTCATACAATTTAATATTCGAAAGTGTAGCGCCTACATCGGAAAAATACTCGAGGGAAATTTTTTGTTTTTTCATCACAGACAGGTTAAAGAGTGTGTGAAATACAAAAAAAGAAGTGATCCGACCTTTGTGGGCGCGGCAAAATCAATACCACTTGTCATTCGAGGTGCGAAGAAAGTCTCACAAAAATCACATATGTTAAATACACGGTATGAATATAATAGATACGTTTAAAATCTCGCTTATTTTAAAAATTTGTATAGATATTTGCTTTTAAAGCAATTATATTACATTAAATGTTTATAGTATATATGACTTTTTAGGGTTAAATAAGAATTTATAGCGGAAATTTACTACTTTCTAGATCCACTTGGGATCTGTCTTGCACAGAAGATAAGCTTTTTGTTATTAAACTGTCGTTACTGTAGTTATAGTGCATATGAACTGTAGAGTTAATAGATAATATGTAGTTGTTAAAGAAAATTTGAAGTGTCTCATAATATTATGTTGAGATCATCATCAAAGCTATTATTTTGATTGCTGAATGAAATTACCGATTTTGATAGGGTTTTTATTGGATGAATATTGTACAATGCTAGGATGAACTGGTTGAAACCCTGGTCTCAAGAGACTTAACACAATACAATTTAAATCAATCAGATTCGTCGTCGTTCGTCATTTGTCATCTCAACTTAAATGTAAATATAAATATACATATGTTTAAAAATATTTGAGCATCGAATATCATACCTACTTCATAGAAATCGGTGACAAATATGTTAGGTAACGCTTTCTGTACAATTCTGTTAGAATGTTAAAGACATATTAGACCGCCCAAGGACGAAATATATCAGTGTAGTAACAGATAGGTGCATATTTTTTTCAATGTCATACCATTACAGAACCTTTTTAAAGTACTCAAAGCTGATAAAAGCTATGCATTATGCTGGTCATGCTTCGTGAATAATGAAGCGATGGTCGCGAAGGTCGCTCTGGATACTCGTGAGGTCACTAAACATTTTAACTTATGCTGCCCCTTACAATCCATATCAATATAATATAAAAATCGGTAAAGTACGAGTCGGTTTCGGGTACTTAAGGTTCTATATAATTTATCTACTATTTTTTTTGGGTCTTGTACCCAAAGGGTAAAACGGGACCGTATTACTAAGACTCCGCTGTCCGTCTGTCTGTCTGTCACCAGGCTGTATCTCATGAACCGTGATAGACAGTTGAAATTTCCACAGATGATATATTTCTGTTACGGCTTTAACAACAAATACTAAATTATAGAATAAAATAAATATTTAAGGGTGCTCCCATACAACAGATATGATTTTTTTTCCGTCTCTAGAGATAATGGTATGGAACCGATGCCCGAGCCCGATGCCCGAGTCCGACTCGCACGTGGCTGGCTTATTAAAAGTAAGATCTCACTACATTGGAGTGCTTGAAGTTCCTTTCAATTGAGATACTACCAATTTATTATTATTTGTTCGTTTATTTAAGATTTGGTACATAAATATAATCTAAAGTTTGGCTTTTCTTGTAGTTATTAAAATTGAGCAAAAACAAAAATAAGGTTAAAGACTTCGTTGACGTAATATGAGCTTTACATTACACGCCTCCTTAAAAAGCAATGTCATTCGTGACGGCATGTTTTGTAGTCTATGTATAGACTATATAAGTTAAAATTTTATGATATATACTAGCGGCTCACCCTCGCTTCGCTCGGGTTCGTCGCTAGGTACGTTTTAAATAGATATAAAAAGAAAAAATCTTTCTTTCTCACATTTTAATTATATGTTTTAATACTTACCTATTCCGGACTAAGAGAAATCCAAAAATTAAAATATCATAAAAATTGGAACGCGGTCGAACGGGATAAAAAGTATCCTATGTCCTTCTCCTGGCTCTAAACTACCTCCCTGCCAATTTTCAGCTAAATCGGTTCAGCCGTTCTTGAGTTATAAGCGAAGTAACTAACACGACTTTCTTTTATATATATAGATATATATATATATATATATATATATATATATATATATATATATATATATATCATAAAATTTTAACTGAGCCAAATCTGTACATTTTCATTGGAAAATCTTATTGTAATAGTCCTTATTATCGATACAGAGAACGAATCTATAGTTTTGAGAATTTTTGTATGTCTGCCTGTGACCGCATCACGAGAAAACCACTGGACAGATTTGAATGAAATTTGGTATGATAATAGCTGGTTAACTGGGTCAACATATAGGAAACGTTTTACTGTGATAAAATATCTCATTTCTAAGAAATAAATATATACTAAGATCGTAGATCTCGTCGTCGTCGAAGTAAGAGCGAGGGTGAGTCGCTAGTCTATACATATAATAAAATTGTAACTAAGCCGAATCTGTACATTAAATATTTTTTGGAAAATCTTATTGAAATAAACATTATTATCAATACAGAGGCCGAATCTATAGTTTTTAGAATTTTTGTCTGTCTGTCTGTCTGTTACCGCATCACTGAAAAACCACTAGAGGGATTTTGATGAAATTTGGTATGGTAATAGCTGGTTACCTGGGTCAATACATAGGATACTTTTTACCGCGGGAAAATGTCTCATTACTGAGAAAAAATTCAAAAACTGCAACTTAAGAGTATACTAATATGTAAAACCTAAGAATTTGGTTTTTCTCATCTGAACGCGGGTAGAGCCGCGGGCAATGCTATTACTTATATATAAAACCAAATTGGATATCAATCAATGTCATAAACTTTTAAGACAATTTTACTTCGCAATTTTCAAGGAGTATAATTTGACGAAAATTTTGTCCTTATAATCTAAGCATAACTTTTTAATATTTTGCCCATTTGTTTTCAAACGTTTTCTGGTATTTACTAGACACAATTTTATAGAAGTACTAGTGGCTCACCATCGCTTCGCTTGGTTTCGTCCCTAGTGAAAAACAATAACCAAATCTATCCCACGGGAACTGTACATTTTTTCAGGATAAAAAGTAGCCCATGTGCTTATCCAGACTATAATCTATCTCTGTGCCAAATTTCATCCCAATCCGTTCAGTCGTTTTAGCGTGATTGAGTAACAAACATCCGTCCATCCAAACTTTCGCATTTATATAGTGGTAAGATTTCATAGAATGGCTTATAAACTGATACGAGTATGTATCTAAGGTACTACTGCTATGTTTCATACAAACACATTTTGACAACTTTATTGTACTATACAGAATGGATCCTCTTAGGCTAAGTGATTGCTACTTCATCCGAATGTAAAAACATCTTTTTCCTTCGGATTTGCTTGCTTTTATTTTACGTGGCATTTTTGGCAACTGTAAACCGATTTTAAATTAACAAATTTAAAGGGAACTGTACAGAAGGGGAATGGTCAATAACATAAGAAACGAAATATGTACGAGTAGGTATGCAGGAACGTAATTGGCACCTTATTCTATTTGGCTACATCGCGGCGTGAATATATGAAAGTATCGCAGCGTGAAGATACGAGTATATGTATAAAAGTGTTATAATTATTTTTATAATTTTTTTAGCAAATTTTTTTTTTGCTTATATTTTTTTTAAATATCTTTTCAAGCACAAAATAGCCTTAATGGTTTAGTTTATTAGTACTAATAAAAACTTTTTAACAAAAAAATAAAAACCGACTTCAAACAAAAGCACTAAAAAGTAAAAAATAACTGATTGGTAGTTTTCATTTACTATACATACCTAATCAAATATTTTCGAAGTCGGTGTGCTTTGCTTTGTATGGGCTGGCACCGATTTCGGAAATATTTGATTAGGTATGTATTTAATAGGTAGGCTTTAATTACTTAGCCAAAGCACACCGACTTCGAAAATATTTGATTAGGTATGTATAGTAAATGAAAACTACCAATCAGTTATTTTTTACTTTTTAGTGCTTTTGTTTGAAGTCGGTTTTTATTTTTTTGTTAAAAAGTTTTTATTTTTCCCTTTTTAGTGTAGACAGTAGTAGCAATGTAAGAATTCTAACGTGTTAGGCTTGTCAAATCAAACAAAATAAGCCCAAACTCAAAGTATCTACTATTAGCCGTTGAAGAGTTCCACCTATCCACCTTCTGGCCTTGCCGTCAGATCAGGTCAACAACACCGAACCACTGTACTATCAACGGAAATAGAAATACTTGCAAAGTTTCAAGTCAATATGACAATTAGAAGTAGGTTAAATTCATCATTAGTTGTTTTTCCACCCTTAGGGGTGGTATTTTTATTTGAAATTTAAATGGGACCAATCTGGAAGTATACCCTTTCAAACAAAACAAAAATTGTCCAAATCGGTTAATAAATGACGGAGTTCTGAGGTAACAAACATAAAAAAAAAAAAAAAACATACAGTCGAATTGAGAACCTCCTCCTTTTTGAAGTCGGTTGAAAAGATAGGTTAACAAGATAAGTCCGAATCAAATATCAAGAGTGTCCAACAAAGGGCGGTGTGTCCTTCATGTGATATATGAAAACACTACCGTCCTTCACCTTCGAGACGAAGGGCGCGAACTTGACGCTATGGGTTATATAAGTGTAAATTTTATCATTAACTTGATTTTATATGTTAACTAGCGACTCACCCTCGTTTCGCTTGGGTTCATTCCTAGTTTGCTTCCCAATACAAACTTTCACCCCCATTTTCACCGCCTTAGGGGCGATTTCCGGGATGAAAAGTATCCTGTGTCCTTCCCAGGGTCTCAAACTATCTACTTACCAAATTTGATCTAAATCGGTTCAGTAATATCTTATTATCTCACAATCTCACAAACTATACCTCTTTATAATATTAGTATTAGGTGGGATGTGTTTATATTGTGTACCCAATCGGACACAAGTGTTCCCAAGCAGGCCACACAACCCCTTGGTTGTGTGGTCTGTTACGGCAGGCCTGCCGTCGGGCCGTTGGAGTTGAGTGTGTAAGCAATCCTGTGAGGCCCCATTAAGACGGACGTTCTGTTGGGTTTTAGTGGGTAATAGTGGCTTTTCTGGCAGGTGGCACGCGTAGGTAACAAAGGATGTTTAAATATTAATGAAAAGCTTAAAAAGCTGTTATTGATATAAAATATGATTTGCCGTTTTATGGTATTGTGCCTTGGAGATTTCTATTTGAAATGATTAATCTTGATCGATAATATCTTTCTTAGATTTACGCGAATATTTGACATTTTAAATAAAATTATCTTTTCGCGTATTTATTTTGTTTTGGTTCCCGTCGTTTCGAATATATAGCAGACACGGTAAGAGGCTAAGTTTAGACTTTTAAAAACTTAAAGTAAACCTGTAAAAAAAATATAGTTTTATTTATTTTTCATCGAATTGGAAAAAGATTAGGTACTTATAGGCGCCGTATATTTTTATGTTTTAGCCGATAATTTAGTAAATTACGAAGCGATTATTATCACTTTTTTTTAAAGATCAAATATACAGAGGATATACCAAAATAAATAAAAATAAAAAAAAATTGAAAAAGAATTTACTGCGAGAAAGGAAAAATATTTTTTTTATTTGATCAATCATTAACTAAATACAGAACTAGAACGAATAAATAAAAATATGAACCATAAAAACACGGAAAGTAGAAGTTTTAGAAGAAGGAAGTTGGTGAAAACTCGGGAGCAAACAGAGCTACGACTTTAGTTCGCCGCGGAGAGCACTCGACGTTGCTCGGACAAATTGCACTCGAGAACGAAATATACGGGGTGTTCTTACGGTTGGAAACGCAGATGGTGTTTACTCACTTGGATAAAAATAGTAAAAAAATGTGATATTTTATTTAATAAAAGATTCTGTTTCGTTTTTAATTGGCAACATAAATATTTCTGTTATAAATATAAAACATGAGGTTTTATATATATACACTACCGACTTTTTCCAGGTCTATCTGTGTACTAAAATGTAATCCAAATACGTTTACAATACCCGTTTTAGCGTGCAGATGTACAATTTGATTTATAGCAAATATGTAGATTAGATATTTATTTATTATTATTATTAATTAGGTTAAGTTAAAAACAAATAAATTTACTTTCATACTATTTAGACTGACTGTTGTATTAAAGTCACGAATTTTACTTTTCGATTTCCACATACATATGTTTCCTTATACAATTCATATTATACGTGTTTCGGAGATAACACTTTGTGTGTGATTGATCATAGCTTCAAAGCCAAAATTATAAGCTTAAAGCTTAAACAATAAACTTATATAATATTGTGTAATATATCCAATTACAGCAGTTAATTATGCGTTTTCGTATATCTTCTTACGTTTTAACGTTTAATATAGATTTCTCAGAGATATGATATTTTCCCGCAGTAAAAAGTATCCTATATGTTGAGCCGAATAACCAGCTTTCATCATACCAAAGGTCATAAAAATCCCTCCAGTGATTTTTCCGTGATGCGGTAAAAGACAAACAGACAGACAGATAGACAAAAATTCTAAAAACTATCACTACACTACAGATTCGGCTTAGTTACAATTTTATTATATGTAGAGATATTTTAATTAAATAAAAACAAGGTAAAAGTCCCTATAAAGATTAAACGCATCTATTCCAATAGATCAAACTTCAATCACAATTGAATTTATTACACAATCTAATACTATCCTAGTAAATGAATATAATATTATGTATACAGAACATAGCTGGGATATAAACATACGAATGTTAGATACTTTAACTATCAAAAAACTCAATATTGCGAAACTTTTACAGTTACAGAAGTTTTTACTGAGCTTCCAGCATTGAAGTTTGGGTAGCGGAACAAATTGCAAAAATAAAATATACAGGGTGTGTTAACTTAGCCAAAAAACGTGCGATTTTCAAAAGCTTGTCATTTCAAACGAAAATGTTGTCTTAAATTTTGAAGTTGTGTAATTTTCATTCCACTTAAGCTTGCTTAATTAAGTAGAGTGGCTTGCATCATTCAACTAAGTTAATTAGCTTTTTTACATGATAAGATTATGAAAAATGCCAATTAAAATTTGTATATTTCGAGATAAAAAGTAGGTCTTTAAAAGAACTTATGTGTAGGTATTTGAGTTGTTATATAACATATTTTTGTTATCACTTAACTAAATCTCTTGCTAGTTTATTAAGGTCTTCTATAGTGTTTGTTTGAGAAAGGTATTTGGGTCATGCACATATTTTCTTTCTCAATCATAAATAGAATGTCATTTAAAAAAAAAAAGATTTATTAATCCTAAGAAAATAGCTATTACAGTCACCATACAACTTTTATAAATGCGAAATTTTATATGTGTATAAGTGTATGTGCGTTTGTTGTCGGAATATGTATGTGTGTTTGTATGTTTATTACTTCGTGACGGAGTTAGAGCGTATTAAGTAAGAAATCCTTATAGAACGCATCCGAACGAAGCGACAAGTATGACGGCAGTACAAATAAAAATGGAATCAAAATTGTACTTCAAATATTTTTTTAAGAATTTTTTATTCGGGCCTAGCAAGATAGTACCAGAATCCATAAAACATCGATTTTAGATATTAAATTTAATGTCTATTATTTGTTTAATCGAATGTCACTTAAAAATGGTCGAAAGACATTTTTTTTTTAAATATTTGCCTGAGTTTAAGTTATTCAACATTCACAAGAAGTTTCATATCCATTTAATATAAAAACATAGGTAAAGTTAGTAACTGACTTGAAAAATAAAAATGTTCTCAACTCGTATGTATGTTTTCTAGTGTGTATCCTACGCGATACCTTCAGAAATTGTAAGATGATTTTCGAAATATAACATACATAAATTAGCTTGCATCTCAAACGCAAGGCACATCGAATATAAACTTCAAGAAAAATGTTAATTTTAAGACCGAAATGATTACTTTTAAAATAATTTTGTAATCGAAAGCTATAAATATTACGAACGATTTTGTACACGTAAAGATGCAATTCAATTTCGTAGTTCCTTATACTGAGAGCGCTCTATTTCTTTTAATTCGATATCGTGTTTATTAGATTAAATTGATATACGCATATATACGCGTGAAGTCACACGTACCAACTAGTTCGCAGTTAACTACTGTAGGAACCAAATAAATTAATTTAAAATTCAAAAGGATAGCAAATTCAAAATATTAGAGTGCGTTTTCACATTTTATTTAGAACACGTGAGATTACTCGTTCTATTTTTGCTTGTATATTTTCTGTTGACTCTTCGTGCTAGTTGTGGTTTCTATGTTTAGATCTCTTCGCTGGAGGGCTCTTTTACAGCTCAAAGATGACCAAAGCCAAGGTAGATTAAACCACATCGAATATATAAACCTTTAATGTTAGAGAAGGGTTCGATAAAATACGTTTTCAGTAATTACGGGTTTTTAATGCTAGTATTTTTAAATTTTTTATCTTATAATATTAAATGAACAATGTATGTATGTTATATAAATAAATAAATATGTTGGAACAATAACACACAGCACCATCTAGTTCCATGGTAAGCTATGAGGCTTGTGTTATGGATACCAGATAGTTGATACATTACACATATATAACTTTTTTTTTAATATAATATGTGACATCAACACACAGTACCATCTAGTTCCATGGTAAGCTACGAGGCTTGTATTATGGATATCAGATAGTTGATACACTACACCAATATTACTTTAAATACATACATTATTATAAATATAAACACCCATGACTGAAGTACAAACATTCGTGCTCATCACACAAATGAATGCCCACAGCGGGATTCAAACCCACGACCGCTGGCACAGCAAGTAGAGTCACTACAAACTGAGCCAAACGTGTCGTCTTATATGATTTTATGATGAAACGGTCAAATTAGTTACTTCTACCTATTATAAAATGACATCTTGTCTAAGCCCCAAAAATTTTAACTTTGAAAAAGATAACTATTTAAGTAGAAGGCGGCATTTTGAAGATTATATAAAGAAAATATGCCGCACTTCATAGAGTTCAGGCTGCGTTTTTGGGAACTTTTGTAACGATCTAAATGATACTGAGTTTTATTTTATCAAGCATTACCTGTACCTAGAATAAAAAGCTTGATTGAAATAGGTTTTTTATTCTTTATTGTTCAAGAGCGATCACCGATTTAACAAGCCCTACAAAATTAATTCAAACTGTAGAAATGACTTCCTTTAAATCAAACGTATTTTTTATTACATTTTCACAACATACCGGATTTCAAAGAGCTTTTAACTATATCCTGATTTTTTCATATTTCTTTATAAATATATCTCAGAGTACACACAGTGGTTGTCAAAGCATTCACGTTAGTGTTAAGTATCACTTAGAGTGACGCTGCGTTGAGTCGTCTCTCGAGGGACACCTCATACCGGATACGCACGGCTTCTTAACATATATCTAACAGACCTTGACTACTTTTAGAGGACAAACAGAATGTGTGAATACTTCAATCAAAATCTTTTTCATTTTTATACCATACTAAACAGATACGTATATATAGCGTTGCTATAGGTTAAGTATTAATAGATCTTTTTAAGAAGTATGATTGATACATTGTTTTCATATAACTCTATTGGTTTGTAACGCGACGCACGCAAGTAAAGATTTCAGACAGCATGATTTTTTCCAACACCTTTCACTGTCATATTTCAGCTAATTTAGACGAAACTGTAACGAATTATACACTTAAACCTTCCTCATAAATCATTCTAACCATTGATGAAAACTGTATGAAAACCCATTCGGTAGTTTTGAGTTTATCGCGTTCAGACAGACATATGCTTCGGCGCATGGCTTTATTTTATAATATGTAATGATATTTATTTACCAAATATTCTTTTTAGAATTAACTATTAATTATAATATAATAACGCTAAATAATCTATACATATAATAAAATTCTAACTAAGTCGAATCTGTACATTAAATATTTTTCAACCGATTTCAAAAAGGAGGAGGTTCTCAATTCGACTGTATGTTTTTTTTTTGTTTGTTACCTCAGAACTCCGTCATTTTTTAACCGGTTTGGACAATTTTTATTTTGTTTGAAAGGGTATACTTCCAGATTGGTCCCATTTAAATTTCAAAAAAAAATACCACCCCTAAGGGTGGAAAAACAACGAATGATGAATTTAACCTACTTCTAATTGTCATATTGACTTGAAACTTTGTAAGTATTTCTATTTCCGTTGATAGTACAGTGGTTCAGTGTTGTTGACCTGATCTGATGGCAAGGCCAGAAGGTGGTTAGGTGGAACTCTTCAACGGCTAATAGTAGATACTTTGAGTTTGGGCTTATTTTGTTTGATTTGACAAGCCTAACACGTTAGAATCCTTACTTTGCTACTACTGTCTACACTAAAAAGGGAAAAATAAAAACTTTTTAACAAAAAAATAAAAACCGACTTCAAACAAAAGCACTAAAAAGTAAAAAATAACTGATTGGTAGTTTTCATTTACTATACATACCTAATCAAATATTTTCGAAGTCGGTGTGCTTTGGCTAATTAATTAAAGCCTACCTATTAAATACATACCTAATCAAATATTTTCGAAATCGGTGCCAGCCCATACAAAGCAAAGCACACCGACTTCGAAAATATTTAATTAGGTATGTATAGTAAATGAAAACTACCAATCAGTTATTTTTTACTTTTTAGTGCTTTTGTTTGAAGTCGGTTTTTATTTTTTTGTTAAAAAGTTTTTATTGGAAAATCTAATTCAAATAGACATTATTATCGATACAGAGTCCGAATCTATAATTTTTAGAATTTTTGTCTGTCTGTCTGTCTGTCTGTCTGCCTATCTGTTACCGCATCACGAGAAAACCACTGGACAGATTTTGATCAAATTTGGTATGATGATGGCTGGTTATCCGGGTTAACATATAGGATACTTTTTACCACGGGAAAATATTTCATTTCTGAGAAAAAGTACAAAAACTGCACTGTAAAAGTATACTAATATGTAAAACCTAAAAATGTGGTTTCTGGTCATCTGAACACGGGCGAAGCCGCGGGCAATGCTAGTACTAAATAAATGTAATATTTCTATCCTTAAATGAGTTTAAAAATATCAATTGGATAAGAAGATGACCAATGATTAAAAAAAACTTACCTTCATTTAGACAAAAGATTATGATCTATTTTACGTTCTTTTTTGAGTTATTTGACAGGTTATTTGAAAATACTCAATGATTATTGGAGTGCGGATTAATTTTTCTTCCATAAACGGACACAAAAATAATAAGAATAGAAAGTCCTATTTGTGTACCGCTTTCTTATTTTGTTCCGTCTATAGAATATAAATAATAAATAAATATTTTGGGACATTAACACACAGCACCATCTGGTTCCATGGTAAGCTACGAGGCTTGTGTTATTGATACCAGTACACATATATAAACTCTAAATACATACATATTATAAATATAAACATCCATGACTGGAGTACAAACATTCATGCTCATCACACAAATGAATGCCCCCAGTGGTGTTCGAACCCGCGACCGCTGGCACAGCGAGTAGATTCACTACAAATTGAGCCAAACGTGTCGTCAAAATAATTATTTTTAAGTACAGCACGTACAGTATTTTTACGATATACGTATACTGGAGTTTATATTGCTTTCACCGTTGGCTGCTTGCATCCAATCAACTGAGTGCCTCGAGATTGCGGGCTACGGTAATGTCTATATCGTAGGCAACTCAGACTATCAGGAGTACTGGACTATTGAACAATGTGAATTTTACTTTCCAGAGGTTGGGCAAGCTTATATTCTACATCTATCGTTTTAACTAAAACTTCTAATTTAAATTTAAAAGTTTTAATTTATTTCTAGTTTTCTATTACTGAAGTCGATTATAGATCTTAACTAAAAAAAGGTACACTAAATCAATACGACTTTAAAAGTATTTATAATAATAATTATTATAATCATATTATGTTGGCCATCAGCTATTTTTTTTTTATTTTATACGTTATTTCCCAATAGAAAATTTCATCAACGTTTTTACCCTCTTAAGGGATGATTTCCGGGATAAATAGTGTCCTAAGTCCTTCCCAGGGACTCAAACTATCTTCTTACTAAATTTCATCTAAATCGGTTCAGTAGATCCAGACATTACCCCGTACAACGTCACAAGCTCACAAACTTTACCTCTTTATAATATTAGTATGGATTATTTTTATTAACGTTGGGAAACGTTTTTACACATAACACTTGTATATTATGTGTATGTGGTTATGTCTAGATTAATTGGCTACAAAAGCTAGTACTACCCACTAAAACCTTCTCGTGTTAATGGTTGCTCCCACGGTCCACTCTGCTGTTAGTTAAATACATCGCAATCGTCCAACGATGTGTATTACCGGACACTAATTAGAAATTCTGTTATTTCCTCGACAATATTAGTACATTGGTTGGTAGCAGTCAAGTGAGTTTTAAAAGAAGAAAATCGAAATTTCGGAAGATTCCGTCACCTAAATCTACAAAAACTGTGATTTCCTAATCCTATACATAAACTTATTTCGTTAGTGATTATAAAAGAAATATGTTTCTAACCCTTAACGCAACGACGAAAGAGCGCTGTTACAAGTTAACGTGTGTAACTGTGTATCTGTGTGTCTGCTGTGGCATCGTAGCGCCGAAATGGATGAACCGATTTCAATTTAGTTTTTTTTTATTTCAAAGGTAACGTGATCGAGAGTAGTTTTAGCTTAAAATTAAGAAAATCTATTCAGTCGTTTGCAAGATATCAGCTCTTTTTTATACGGTAAAAAAGGTCCTTACTAAAATAGTGCAGACATGTCGTGTTTAGGCTCATTGCAATGGCCTCTATAAATAAGTTATTATGTTGAAGTTTTTAAATTTTAATTTAATTTCTTGCCTATACATATTATGCGAATTGTCAAATGTTAGGGTTTAAATTTTCTGTGTTAACTTTAATTTTGTTACAGGTGGTCCATTGAAGGATGTAAGTGCTGCACATGCACGCCGCTCATGTGTAGCGAGCAATGGTCATGGCGTTCCAGAGATAGTGCCAGGTATTATGAATGTTTATACATAATACAATATTGAAAACGTAACAGAAAATAAAAATATATGTTTTCCAGCTACTATAATGCATTCAAAATATTTAAAAAAAACTACGTTAAAAACAATAAAATGTAGGCATGTGCTGTGGGCACAGCGTTAGTGTTAGAAATATCTGGAGAATAAATATTATTGCTGAATATTGTTAATTATTAATATATATATATATATATATATATATATATATATATATATATATATATATATATATAGACATAGAATAGTTAAATATTAACATGTCCCCGAGGCGACGTTTGGAATGCTTTACAGCAATCATGATCATGGGAGAGACTTGATTACTTTAAAGCACTCGAGACGTTGGAAACCAAAAAACAAAATAAATCCGCGAAAAATTCGAAAAATAGTTTTATTTAAAACAAGCAAAACCAGCGCCATAGCTCGCGCTAAAATTAAAAAGAAACTCTAAAAAGGTATAGGTTTCATACAAACTTTCATTCCCTATTTTACGCCGTTATGGGATGAATTTCGAAAAATGCTAAAACAGGTATTTATTTAGTTGTATTGAAGAGCATTAATACCAAGTTTCAAGTAATTCTGATCATAAATATTTTTTGTGTATGTATTATAACGTGTTTTCCCGTGGGAATGAGATAATCTCCCGCAGTAAAATCCGAACAAAATATCAAGCCAATCTGTCACTCTGTTTCGATGTGAAAGAAGGACAAACAAACAAACACACTTTCACATATATAATATTAGTATGGGGATTCCAAATCTTCGCATAAGTCTAATAAAGTATATAGTATTTATAAACTAGGTTTTGGAACAGTTTTGTCTAATATGGTGAAATTATTCATTATGGAAGTTTTGGTTGATGATAACCATGATGAATATAGAAGTATATAAGTATAATTGATAAATAAAAATAGAAATGTAATTTTTAAAAATAAAATTTCTTTAAAAGTAATTACTTCCTTGAACCTTATAGGCGACCACGATTGTGTTACAATCATTAAAAAAAAACATAAAATCGGTTTATAATTAGCAAGGATATAGTTTTTTTGAATTTTTCCTATATCAAATTTTATAATAATAGTTTTTAATGTTGGGAAATGCGTAAATACACATATTGTCTTCATACATACAAGTGGTTATGTGAAGTACTTACTCGCAATATACGCTATATTTATATTTTTTCCCGATCTTATAACTAAACTAGCGATTCACCCTCGCTTCGCCCGGGTTCATCCCTAGATAAGTTTTAATTTTTTTTAACAAAACCCTAATTCTTTTTCTAAAATAAAGTAGCCTATGTTACTCCATATAAGATCAGCTATCTTGAATCTTCCAATGAAAGTCCCTTCAAAATCAGTCCAGCCGTTTCAGAGATTATCCGAAACAAACAGACAGACAGACAGACAAAAATAAAGAAATATGTGTTTTTCTTATAAGTACCATACATAATTTCATATGCATTTAGTAAAACGCTGTTATTTTGACATTACAAACAGACACTTCAATTTTATTTATCTGTATAGATAAACATCAGATAACGTAAGCTTCGTTAGTAATAATGTTCTCTTAGTTAAGGAACCCTAAAAACATATGAACACGAGTATATTAGTCCAAGTAGTAATATCCCTAACTAAGCATTTAGCTAGACGTAATCACCTAACCGATTCCGGCTACGGCGGCCAATCTCATTGAGACTAGCCAACTGCGCAGGAGATATTATAGTGCTCAAGTGTACGCGCAGACACAGGTGCACTCTCTATTCCTGTTACTCTCATACTCCGGTGGGACGACTGTTCGACACGACTAGTGAGAGTTAAGGCGCAGTACCGACGGCTTTACGTGCTTTCCGAAGCACGGGGGTGAAACACCGCCAACTTCCTAACTCCGGGCTGTTACTGAGACTTACTTAGAAAGACTCAATAACTATACTTGGCTCGACCCGGGACTTGAATCCAGGACCTCCGGTTGTGCAGCCGTACATGCTAGCCACTACACCACCGAGGCAGTTAAAGCAAACAATATTCTTCATACTGTGCTATAATAATATTTGTAAACGAGTTGCGGTGGCCGAGTGAGGAGAAAAATATAATTACGTCGTTTGTATGTGCTGGCACGAAGTCGGGCGTGCGGTGACTTTATGTTATAGGGCGGGGTGTTTATCGATGATGTAGAAAATAATGTTGACTTAAGTCATTAGCTTTTGATGGCCCTGATTGAAATATATGAGTCGTTTATATTTTCATGTTTCGTTCTAAGTTATAGTTTTTATTTTTGTGCGTTATGTTGTTAGCCTTGTTATTTTACAGCTTTATTTTCAATGATTACATGTTACATGAAGGTTTCTTTTATGTAATTTGGGTTATTATTATGTGTTTAAAGTGGCACAATTATATACTCTATACATAATTAGATGAAGACGGAAGATTTCAGTACCTTTGTCTCTTCTATTGGTCGATCAATTTTCTTTTTTTTTTGTTTAGATGTAGTGTTATCAATAAAAAAGTTTTGGAAAAAGTTTTTTTCTTATATAGATAGGCAAATTTTATTTTTATATAGGTATTTTTCTTAAATTTTCAATAATGATTATGGTCGAATTTCAACTACTAGCAAAAATATTGAATTTAATTAGAAGTTAGAAGTAACCTTTCAACTTTGATTTGCTTTTTACAACTTTTATAACGCACAATAATATATATGCTGTGTTATTGACCGACTTTAAAGAGCGGAAGGTACGCATTTTCTATATTTTTGGAGGTAGGGCGTTCTTCGCCAGTTGAGGACTCACAATTGTTTGTTTTGAATAAATAATACCTCAAAGGAGTTCCACTATCCTATGACCGTATTTTTAAGGCTGAATTTTGATTTTGAGTCATATCAGAGCCTCTCTTAAAATTCTTCTCAGCGTCATCAAAAACAGTCGATGTAGCCCAAATTGATTGATAAATAAGAATTGCTCTTTTGTAAAGGCACAGAAAATTGACTACAGGTAGATACTTAGTACCCATTTGAAGTACACAAAAATATATGTACTATCGATAAAATTTGTATCAACTCTACCGACGAGTAGAGTCTTTCCATTTAAGTTTCGTCGCTGCACACGCTAGAGCTGAGTGCCGCATTTTATATAAATTAACTGAAATCATATGGAAAATTAAACTTGTACTACGATATTGCTATGGAGAGTATTCTAAATAGAAAAGTTAATTAAATTAAAAGTTTAATATTTGCTAATAAATAAATATTGATATAATTATATGTATAATGCCTATAAATAAAAATAAATCTCTTATTCCTGTGCTTATATATTATATATGGACCTCCCAGTACGAGGGGGATCAGGCCAAAGTCCACCACGCTAGCCAAGTGCGGCTTGGCGGTCATCATGTGTCATTTGAAAACATGCTGGATTCTCTTAGACTTGCTAGTTTCCTCACGATGTTTTTACCGTATGACGATTGGTAATCATGTTGGAAATGATTCGCACATGAAAATATCAAAGCTGTGCGAACCGGGATTTGAACTGGCTTCACTCTGTTTTCCAAGCGAGCGCGTTCCCACTGGGTTACCACTGCCTTGAAGTTAATGTTGGACATTATTTTTTTTAAATTATACTTTTGTCTTAACTGACTTCGAAAAAGATGGTAGTCAATTCCGCAATATTTTTGTGCGTTTGTCAGGTCATATTTTCATTCATTGCGAACCGTTTTTCATGGCTTTTTTATGGATAGGTTATAACTATAAATAATCTAAGCAAAAATTCCTCTAGTAAAGAGTAAAATCTATACATATAATAAAATTCTATCTCAGTCGAATCTGTACATTAAATATTGTTTCGAAAATCTTATTGAAATAGTGATTCACAATAGAGGCGTAATCTTATAGTTCTTAGAATTATTGTCTGACTGTCTGGAAACGCATCACGAGAAAACTACTTGACAAATTTTGATGACATTTGGTATGATGATAGCTGGTTATCCGGGTCAACATATAGGATACTTTTTACTGCGGGAAAATATTTCATCTCTGAGAAATCTATACTAAACGTTAAAACTTTCCAAGTAGTAGTCGCTAGTCTATATACATATAAATAGACAAAGAAAAAACAGTTCAGTACCGTTTTTTTGTACCTACAGTACCTTTCTAAATGTAATTTTTTATACATTTTGATTTGTGTTGTAGAATGGAAATCGAATATGGACTTTGATAACGTTGTTGTGATACATAACACATATTTTAAAAATAAGTTAAGTTTTTAGCTTTTCTACTATAATTTTATAGGAAGAAATCCTTTATATCCACGAATAATGTTCTTCGTTCGTATTAATTAAATTGGATCCGGCAGTGACTTTGTGAAATCCTTTACTATAAAAGTGATTCAAGCCACGTTCCGACTTTTTTATGTCAAGACGCTTAGCTTTATATGTTTTGCTACTTTACTAATGGTATTATTTCTAACAATAATATTGAGATAATGATTTAAGCAAATCTATCCCACGGGAACGGTACATATGTACTATTCTGATGTATGGAGCTATATTGTTGTAAAGTTTCATTAAAATCCATTCAGTAGATTTTGCCTGAAAGACTAACAAACATCCATACATTTATACACTCAGACAAACTTTAGCTGTCTCGGTGGTGTCGTAGCTAGCGTGTATGGCTGCACATCGAGAGGTCCTGGGTTCGAGTCCTTGGTCGGGCCAAAGTTTAGTTATTGAGTCTCTCTGTTTAGTAATTCTCAGTTACAGTCCGTAGTTGGGAAGTTGGCGGTATTTCACCCCCGTGCTTTGGAGAGCATGTAAAGCTGTCGGTCCTGCGCCATAACACCACTCGTCTCACCGGAGTATGAAAGTGACAGGAACAGAAATTGCACTTGTGTCTGCGCGTACACTTGTGTACTATAATATCTCCTGCGCAGATGGCTAGTCTCAACGAGACTGGCCGCGGTGGCCGAAGTCGGTCGGGAGGTCACATTCAGACATCCATACATCCTCACACACTTTCGTATTTATAATATAAATAGGAAGTAGGATGTGAAGTGTTTTAGTTCAGTACACATAGTAAGATATGTATATTTTTAGTCAGAACAAAAATACTGCTCGTTGGCAAAGTTTTTGTATTAAAGAACTTTTTTATCATAGGATATGAAGAACAAAAAGTCCATTTACGAGTGCAAACTACAGGTTATGAAAAATACAGGATAAAAAAGTTTTAACAACTTCTTTTTTAGTAGTTCTCAAGAACTTAAAATTAAAAATAATAATAATAATAATATGATAGTAGCATGTAGGGTAAAGGTTTAAAATTTTACAATTTTTTATATTTTCCTTTAAGAGTGATTTATATTCTCTAATAACTAGGGTAGTGTATGTAGTAATATGTGGTGCAAATTAAGACATATTGACTCATATGCCGGGTATCTATAATATCATGTTTATTAATGTAACTTTGATATTTAAAAGAGCAACCGTTGAGTTTCTTGCCGGCTCTTCTCAGCAGAACTGCTTTCCGAGTCGGTGGTAGCTTCCTCACGGACTGACTACACCGATGCTCTTTAAATTAAATTGACGATTCACAAGTTCTTATAATAAGTCTATTTAAATAAAGTTTCATATCATTTCAGTGTTCGTCAATAAAATGTGAAAATCATTTAAAATCAAAACTCATAAATGCACTAAATGAAGATGCACGTTTAAATCTAACTTTCAAAAATAAGTCCCTATTCTTAAGTGTTCAGATAGCACAAAACTTATTTTTCATTTCTGCACACTTCCTTTCGATAGTTTGGTATACTAGTTCACGTAATAAGTTCCCTCAGGATATAAATCGCCCACAAATTTCATTTTAAGACCCCCGTCGTCAACCGCGGTATCGCAATGTAATTTACAGACCTACGAATATATTGAAACACTTGATATCTACACATATAATAAAATTCTAACTAAGCCGAATCTGTATATTCAATATTTTTTGGAAAATCTTATTGAAATAGTCATTATTATCGATACAGAGGCCAAATCTATAGCTTTTAGAATTTTTGTCTGTCTATCTGTCTGTTACAACGTCATGGATAAACCACTTATTTTTTGATTTTTGATTTTGATGAAATTTGGTATAGTGATAGCTGGTTATCCGGGTTAACATATAGGATATTTGTATTACGAGAAAATATATATCTCATTTCTTAGAAATCTATACTTAACCTTAAAACGTAAGTAGGGACGAACCCGAGCGAAGAGAGGGTGAGTCGCTAGTTCTTAATATTATGTTTGAGTCAATAGAAATTTTTTTGTCACTGATCTTCAGTTTATCGTTAGTATGTGAAATTCGGCGGTCGTGGATTCGAGTACCAGGTCGAGTCAAGCATAATTATTGAGTGCTACACCCCCATGCTTTGGGGACTGTGTAAAGCCTTTGGTATGTCTGTATTTAATCTGATGTTGTATAGAATTGCCCTCATACCAGAGTTTGAGAGTGCATATTGTAAGTTTGTGCATACAGTAGCAGTTCATTATTCTGGCAGCACATGACTAGTAACAGTGAGGTGCCATGACTGAGATTGTTAGGAAGACATTATTTGTAACTAATGTTTTAAATGCGATAATACGTAATACTTTCTTAGATTTTCTCGAATATTTGACATTTTAAATAAAAGTATCTTTTCGCATTGTTTAGCGGATTTATTTTGATTTTTGGTTCCCGACGTTTCGAATGCTTTACAGCAATCATGGTCACGGGAGAGACTAGGGTTATCGACGTCTCAAAGGTGTTATATACTTGTTACAGACTGTACCTACTCTAACATCAATTATTTATTGAAATTTTCTAACAAACAAATTAGACAGCAATGCGAGCCCGTCTCTCATCCGCATACTCATTCGAGGCACTAATCTCGCGTTCTTTTTAGTACTGAAATTAGTTTGTGTGTTAATGCTAAACTTCAACAAAAAATAATCTAAGCGTGGTTTTTTAAATTACAGCATTAAATATGGAGGAAATTGAAATGTCTATTGAAATACTATTTCATGAAAATAGTGTTAGGGCACTTATTTGCAAATATAAATTATTCTTTAATCGTTCACTTTGTTTTAGGGCCACTACTAAGTTTATGTGCTAAATGCAGCTGAGTCTTGTATTTTAGGCAATTATTTTTAGGGCAAAATTTATTATTGGCATATCAGAAAATCAATAACAATTCTTTTCAAATGAATAACTAGTACAAACTTTATATCTTAATGGTCAATTTCAATCTTATTTTCAAAGTCTCAAAAACATATTATTTAATTAAAATTAAAAAAAAACCCCTACGCAAATAATTGTCATTTGACGATTACACTGGCACGCGTGAAGCACTTAATCGAGTAATCGCCAAAATACATCATTATGGAAAAGAGCTGATACTCTTACACTGCTGGACCGATATTAGCCAAACATAGCAAAGAACCACCGCAAGGAAACTGGCCTTCAATGAAAAAACCGTATCGAAATCGGTCCATCCGTTTGAGAGCTACGATGCCATAGATAGACACAAACACACACACACACAGGCAGACAGACATCGATGTCAAACTTATAACACCCCTCTTTTTGCGTCGGGGGTTAAAAAAATAACAAAGCATCCAATATAAAAATGTAGGGCACATTTTAAATGTCACTAAAAGAAAGCTACCGCAGCGCTATTTCATCCTATCAGGCGCTATCTAACAATCACTATTACTCCAATTAACTCCCAAGGCCATAGAGTTGGCATGACACAGACGAGGGCTCTTCAAACTACGTTCCAAGAGTATTGAGTATTCAGTGGATCGTCTTAACTTAATTTCCACTAACAATGCTTTATTATATTAATATAGCTTATTTTTTACCGATTTCAAAGAGGAGGCACAATTAGAGTGCATTTTTTATTGTCAAAGTTCACCGATTTTAAACCGATTTTCCTAATTCCTTTACATGATGGTCTTTCAAAGGTATTTTGGTAAAAGAAATCTAAGTCCATTTAAGGCCGGAATAATTATGTTTTTAAGTATTTTGAAGTATTTTTAGTTAAATAGTAATCTGAAGAGTTTTGTTTGTAGTAGTAAAATAGTAATCTGGAGGTTTTTGTTTCCGAACTGGTGGTAGACATGATGTTCAGTTAAAAATTGTTATAATTTAATCCTGAATAAAATATTTTGAATTTGAATAATCTATGTAACTATTAATTTAATTTGAAATTTTTTTTGGCATTTCATCGTTTGTCTATACTCATATTATAAAGAGGTAAAGTTTGTGAGTTTGTAAATTGTGAGTTAGTGACGTTGTAGGGGGTAATCTCTGGATCTACTGAACTGATTTAGATGAAATTTGGTAAGAAGATAGTTTGAGACCCTGGGAAGGAAATAGGATACTTTTTTTCCCAGAAATCATCCCTTAAGGGGTGAAAATGGGAATGAGAGTCTGTATGGGGTATCAA
This sequence comes from Brenthis daphne, assembly GCA_947093115.1. Taxonomy (NCBI): domain Eukaryota; kingdom Metazoa; phylum Arthropoda; class Insecta; order Lepidoptera; family Nymphalidae; genus Brenthis; species Brenthis daphne. The sequence goes on along the minus strand of OX352472.1, from coordinate 20,230,363 downwards.
GCTAGGGACGAACCCGAGTGAAGCGAGTGTGAGTCGCTAGTAAATAAAGATATAACTAAATGAATAAATAAATAAAGATATAACTTATAAGTTAGAATCACCCTACATTTAAAAAAATCCGTACATAGAACTTTAATTTCCATAAATGTACATACATATAATTTAAATCTATCTTATAATATTAAATGATCAATTCTTATATATATATATGTACGTATTTTATTTCATATATCTGGGAAACTGCTTGAATGGTTCGGCTCGGCTTGGAACGATTTGGATCAAATTTTGTAGTTAGATTTTGCTTTTAAGTTTTTCTATATATGTGTCTTTTCTGAAAAAATACAATTTACATATTTTTTCTGAAAAGCGTCTAATGAAATTTGATCGCCCAGCTTTTATATATTAAAACGATGTAGTAAATAGATATTGACTTCTTATTTACTCTAGTTACAATATACATAAAAATTCTTGCGTGAAAGTGGAACAAACCGATAAACATTTTCGTTTAAATAATATTAAAAAGTATAATGGTTTTAATTTGATATTTTCTCTTATTTCGGGGTACGGGCCCTAGCTTGAGTACATCCGAAAGACTGTCTCAGTGTCACTCAGTCCTGCTTGAATTGCAAATACGTTTGACCTTCTAGCACGTGACCCCGCGATATCGCGAGCTTACCTCTGTTGCAGAGAAGCTTTTTCTGTTATTTTAATTCACTTTGAATTTTAAAATTCTACTTTATTAAAGACAGTCCCTCAAATGCTTCTTCAAAATGTAAACTTGTGAAAAAGTATTATGAAGAATAATAAGAAAAATATTATGTAGAAAATGTGCATATTCACATTTTCTTGCCTTTAGAATAAAAGATGCTGTCATTTCTAGCATTGCAAAAATATAGAAGACTAGCTAGCATTGCCCGCCCGCGTTCAGATGACCAAAAACCAAATTCTTAGGCTTTACATAATAGTAGTATACTCTTATATTGCAATATTTGTATTTTTCTCAGAAATGCGACATTTTCCGCGGTAAAAAGTATCCTATACGTTGACCCGGATAATCAGCTATCACCATACCAAATTTCATTAAAATCCCTCCAGTGGTTTTTCTGTGATGCGGTAACAGACAGACAGACAGACGAAAATTCTAAAAACTATAGATTCGGCCTCTGTATCGATAAAAATGTTTATTTCAATAAGATTTTCCAAAATATATTTAATGTACAGATTCGGCTTAGTTACAATTTTATTATATGTATACTCGTAGATGTTAACAAAATATTTGACAACGCACTCATACACCATGTATGTTGAATATTGTTGATGAAAGACTTACCCTTGATTTGCTCGGTTACGCCCTAGGTGTCTAACAGTAGCCTAGGTGTTACGTTATAAAGAGGTAAACTTTGTGAGTTTGTGAAATTGTGACGTTGTAGCGGGTAATCTCTGGATATACTGAACTGATTTAGATTAAATTTGGTCAGAAGATAGTTTGAGACCCTGGGAAGGGCATAGAATACTTTTTATCCTGGAAATCATCCCTTAAGGGGGTGAAAATGGGGATGAAAGTTTGTATTGGGAGTTAACCTACGGACGAATGAGGGACGATGAGTCCTAGTTTTAGTTCTAAGTTTATACAACTGTTTTACTTTTCAGCGCGAAGAAATAAACAAACATACATATAATATATATAATAACAATTCGATAATATATTATTTACTTTACTAAGATCAGTTTTTTTTTAAATATAGTTATTATTAACCTGATTTATTTATACAAATAAATGTATTTTTTATCAGATATGTACATTTTACGTTATTTAATCAAAAATTTCCAGAAAATTTCTCTTGCATAATAAAAAAATTTGAAAACAATTATTATGAGAAGCAATCAGTTGAGTTTATTATTTCGCCTCAGTAGAAATACCTTCTAAGCATGGTGTAGCTTCCTCACAGATTGACTATACTGACTTTTAGTATCACTAATTGCGACTCGTTCTACCGCAGTCAAGTAAAAAGACCTAAAAGAGCAGTCACATTTAAAATTCCAGGCCATCGTTTCTTTGTGGCGCGTGTAATTTCCCGTGAAGCAGCAGATGGGCGTTTTTTCGGTGTATTTACATAATTTAATTCAGTTTTGACTTGGAAGGGAGTGAAAAATCCACATCACGTCTACAAATTAGTTTTCGTGCACTGTAATCGTTTATCATTTCGTTAAGTTATTTTTTTAGCGATTTAATGTGAAGAAAAAGGAAGTTTTTTGAGGTCCACGTAACGAATATAAATTATACTGAAAATAATATTCATCTCGTATTTTCAATATCTATATGTATATAATAAAATTTTAACCAAGCCGAATCTGTACATGAAATATTTTTTTGGAAATCTTATTGAAATAGACATTATTATCGATACAGAGGCCGAATCTATAGTTTATAGATTTTTTGTCTGTTTGTCTGTCTGTTACCGCATCACAGAAAAACCACTCTAGGGATTTTGATGGAATTTGGTATGATGATAGCTGGTCATACGGGTCAGCATATAGAATACTTTTTATTGCGGGGAAAAATCTCATTTCTGAGAAAAAATGCAAAAACTGCAATGTAAGAGTATACTAATATGTAAAAACTAAGAATTTGGTTTTTGGTCATCTGAACGCGGGCGGAGCCG